>OX451739.1:154331778-155780563 GCA_948472305.1 Vicia faba
TCTATATTAATGATATTATTTGGTTTAATAAACATTATGAGTAATTTTTAGAATGTTATCTTCATATGATAATAATTCTTTTAATATTGATTTTTTTTCTACAAATTTTTTGAAAATCTTGATCTCGTTATCTATCATTGATATCAATGTGGTAGCATACTTAAATTATAAATGAATTAGGTGCAATTAAAAGATTTTTGGAGTATTTTTAGAAAAATCAAATCACATACAAAGAAAAAGATTTAAAGATAGAAAAAGACTTTCCATTATCTTACTTTATTTAGGTCACAAAATTACGGATAGATCGCTCTTATGAAACACTTTTCATTATTCTATTTTATTTGGGCCACAAAAAGAATGATAGATCGCTCTTATGAAACACTTTTCATTATTGATGCAGGAGTATTGATTAAGTTTATATTAGTTTATCTATATTATACTGATTTTAATCTTAATTATATAAAGTTGAATCTAAACTTGATATCATTTATACTCCATAATTGTATCATCAATGTGCAACCATGACATTTTTACTCTGTTATTAATCATAATTTATTGTATATTTCGAGAAACTTTAGTCAATACTTTTTTGTTCTATACTCTTTGTGTTTGTCTTTGGTGTTGTCACCCACCTAAAATTAAATGCAATACATATACTAAAAAAAAAAGCGAGAATTCTCATTTCTCTGTCTCATACTATATAATATACATAGAACTTTATGAAGACTATGAGAGTCATCCAATCACAGTTGGTCTTTCAAATGAATTGTGTCTACTGAAAATCTTTCATTCAATCATTGTTATTATTAAGAAAAAAATAGGGCTTAATCCAAAAAAAAACTAAGAAAAAATAACACGATGGGTTGTAATCCTTATTTCATGATTAGATAACAGACATTTCTTCAAAGTAATCTTCATAATATTGTGTTCCTACTTCATACCTCAAGTTCAAATTAGCCAAAGCGTCAGCACAAAGATTTATTTTTTGATACACATGTTCTATTTGACTTCCTAACCCCCATTGATCAAATTTTTGATTTGATGTTGAAGACCTCAACCTCCTCCTATCTTTGTCTTGTTGTTTGTTAATGTTTCAAAATGTTAGAAATTTTAGGTCACAAATATAATATTCTATGTGTTAGGACTATTATGTAAATAGATGAAGTTGTAGTAGTCTAATTAATAATAAGTCTATAACTAAAAGCATAAATATCATGAAAAATAATATTATTTTATAGATACCGTAAGTCAATATCTAATTTGATGAGAGGTCAAATTAGAATATTGAAAACTAAGAAATAACTCTAAAGTTATTTATAGGGGTTATGGTCCTTATTTGTAGACAAAATGAAAAAGGCTTATCAAGAATTTTTTGTTCATCTCCATTAGAGGAGAATGAAGAAGTTATAAGGAATTCTACAAATCGAAAGATCAAATACCCGCAAATTTTTTGTGATTCTTAATGGCAAATTCAGATACGCTTTCGTTTTCGTTCTCATTATTGTATTCGGGTATGAGTTTAAGAGATTTATTTAGAATTATGTTTTTGATTTATATATTGATAGAAATTATAAGGTTATGAACATATCTAAAAAGTGATATAAGAGCAATTTATATCTGATTCAATTTGATTTTGGAATTATTTAAGATCCTTTAATCTTCGAATTGTATAAATCAATATTTTTCATGTTGATGATCCCATGTTTTTTGAGAGTTTTTTTTTTAATGTTAGGGTTTTAAAAACTAGAATCTCTTTTGATCTTCTAATTTAATTAAGGATTAATCTTTTATATTCTAAATTTTTTTATTCTGTTAATGACAAACCTTTTTTTATAAGAATAACATATTCTTAATTTTCTTGAAATTGCTCTTCTGATTAATCTTCTGATGATCACATTGTGTATGCTATATATATAAATTTCTTTTCTAATTGCGTTTCAATTGCTTTCAAACTATCCTTTGTGATACGTTTTCGAATCGAAGATTTTTGCACAGTTATATAATTTTTTTAATGGTTTATCTCTATTGATTTTTCTTTGCATACAATATATATATATATATATATATATATATATATATATATATATATATATATATATATATATATATATATATATATATATATATATATATATATATATATATATATATATATATATATATATATATATATATATATATATATATATATATATATGAAATCAATTGACATATTTATAGAATGTTAAATTAAGATCCAAAATGCATGTATCTGGAAAAAGATGTATCGGAATTATTCAAGTTGAATATCTTTACATAATTTTTTTTCATAAAAAATTATCATTTATTATATAAATTTTGTTATGCTAAGTGACTACCATATGTCGTATTGCCGTCTTATGCATAGCTTCCGCTTTTTTATATGAGAAAAATTTATAGATGTGTAAGTAATTTATGTCATATGTGATATGGTAAATTGATAAGAGTGTGTTTTTGTTGTATCATTCTTGTATTGAATAGATAATTAGGTTACACACAGTGTCTGCACTTTAATTTTGAGTTATTCTTTTTAAGTACTATTTAAGTGCCTTCAATTGTTGAAGAGATTGTCTAGGCTGACCATGTATTGTTTTGTTCTACTTTGCATAATAAATATAAAGTAAATTTTGGTATAATTTATATAAAATAAATTTTGGTTCAATTTTTTTGTTCATAGATTGACTACGGATTGTATTTTTATACAATAATTTAACTTTTTAAATGAGAAATTGAAATATAAAAGTCATTAAAGTGATATCTTTTATGGAAATTACTTATGAAAAATATTAAATAATTTTTTGGTTGTGTGTTTGTTTGTCCATGCGAGTATCAATTGACTCAAATGACAATTCATAGTTGGTTGATTTTCATACGCGTATGTGATGGTAAATATGTGATAATTATAAGGTATTACATGTGAATAATAAATCAATCCACTGAGGAGTTTATTATTCGACATGTTTTTATTATCAATGTTTGGTCGTTACAACAAGAGCACCACTAACCGTTAATATTAGTGTCCAAAGACTCAATATTGATTGTGTACTAAGTATCTTGAGATGAGTTACGTCATTATTTGAACAAATTGATAATTCAGTTTTCTTTTATGTGACTATATTTAAAATGTTTAATTTTGTTCTGGTTTTTTTAGCAACAGTTGTTTCAATATATGCTAATCTAAATTCAGTTTTTGTTCTTACAGGGACAAATCGTATGAATTATAGTTTGGTCTGCTCTAAGGTCAATTTGGCTACCTCGAAACACTTGGTGGTTAGACTCTGGTGCAACTACTAACATCAATGTTCCAATGAAGGGTTGCCTAAACTACCGAAAGCCAAATGATGTTGAAAGATACATTAGGATATTTTAGATTATTATTGTGTACTGGATTTTATTTGAATTTGAAAGACACTTTTGTGGTTTCGTCATTTAGACGGAATTTAATTTCAGTTTTTTATTTGGACAAATCAGGTTATTTTTGTTCATTTGGAAATAATATGTTCAAGTTGTCTTTTAATTCAGATATTGTTAGAACTGGTTCACTTATGGGTCATGATAATCTATATTTGCTTGACACAATAGCTACCTATGGCGAATTATTGAATATGAAATCATGTGGTACTAAGCGTAAAATTGATGATAACAATTCAGGAGCATTATGGTATAAACGTCTAGGTCACATCTCTAAAAATAGAGTTGAGCGACTGGTGTCAGATGGAATTTTAGATTATATTGACTTCACAAATTTTGATGTTTGTGTTGAATGCGTTAAAGGTAAACAGACCAAAATAAAGAAATATGATGCACATAGAGCTACAAGTGTCTTAGAATTGACACATACAAACATTTGTGGACCATTTCCTACACCTTCTTGGAATGGTCAACAATATTTTATATCACTCATAAACGATAATTCTATATATGCATACATATTTCTCATACATGAAAAGTCTCAATCCTTGGATGTGTTCAAATCATTTATGGCTGAAGTTGAGAATCAACTCAAAAAATGAATTAAGAAAGTGAAATCTGGTTGTGGCGGTGAATATTATGACATATATGATGGTTCAAGTGAACAACATCCAGGGCCTCTTGTCAAATACATAGAGGAATGTGGAATCGTCCCACAGTACACCATCCAGGATTTCCTAGCATGAATGGTGTTGTTGAAAGATGAAACTAGACTCTTAAGGATATGATAAGGAGTATGATTTGTCATTCTACCTTGCCAGAGTCACTCTGGGGAGAGACACTAAAGACTGCAACTTACATTCTAAATAGAGTACCAACAAAAGCAGTTGTCAAAACACCTTACAAGCCTTAGATTGGGAAAAATCCTAGTCTAAAACATTTTCATGTGTGTGGATGTCCAGCTGAGGAAAGGCCTTATATGCCAAATGAAAGGAAATTGAACTCTCGAACAATGAGCAACTACTTTATTGGTTATTCTGAAAGATCTAGGGATACAAATTTTATGATCCCAAATTAAATTCAATTTTTGAGAAGGAAACGACCATATTATTTGAGGATATCGAGTTTAGGGGAAGAATAAGGTTATATACTTTGTTTTAGAGGAAGAATCGGTAACAATTCCAGAATCGATTCATATAGTTGCTTTTGACAAAGCAAGTATAAAACCTCTACAAGACATTGTTGATTTTCCTCCTACTTAAGACAATTTGGTAATTCATGAAGAACAAACTCAAAATTCTGAAGATCAAGTGTTACAAGAACCAATACCTTTGCAGAGATTTACTAAAGAAGGGAGAAATGCTATTTAGGATTACTACATGGTATTTCTCCAAGAACATGAGGAAAATATGGTATGATGGAAGATGTTCTAATCAACTTTCGTCAAGCCATGTAGGATTCCAACTCAGAAAAGTGGATTGAAGCAATAAAGGAGGAGTATAAGTTCATGCAAGATAATAAAGTATGAGAACTTGTCCCATTACCAGAAGGTGTGAAACCCATTGGTTGCAAATGAAATTTTAAGACCAAGCGGGATTCTAACGGTAATGCGAAGAGGTATAAAGCTCATCTTGTGGCTAAGGGTTATACCCAAAAGGAAGGGGTTAACTTTAAAGAGACATTCTCTTCGGTTACATCGAAAGACTCTTTTAGGACAATCATGGATCTTGTTGCACATTATGATTTGGAACTTCAGCAAATGGATGTCAAGACTGCATTCCTCAATGGCAACATTAATGAAACAATCTATATGGTGCAACTTGAAAATTTTTGTGTTAGTAGACTCAAAGAATATGGTTTGCAAACTGAAAAAATCCATTTATGGACTAAAGCAGGCGTCTCGTCAATGGTACCACAAGTTTCATGAAGTAATTCTCTTATTTGGTTTTAAGGTGAATGTTGTTGAAGATGGTATGTATCACAAATTCAGTGGGAGCAAGTACATTTTCCTTGTCTTATATGTCGATGACATACTACTTGCCACTAATGATATATGCATGATACACGAAACTAAGAAATTTATGTCAAGAAAATTCAAAATGAAATATTTTGGTGATGCCTCCTTTGTATTAGGAATTCAGATACACCGAGACCGATCTTAGGGTCTTCTAGGATTATCACAAAGGAGCTATATAGAAAAAGTACTTAAAATATTTGGCATGTAGGAATGTAAACCAGGGGATGCCCCAATTGCTAAGGGAGACAAATTTAGTCTTAATCAGGGCCTAAAAGAAAGCTTAGAAATTTAAGAAATGCAAAAGATTCCTTATGTGTCAGCAGTAGGGAGTCTGATGTATGCCAAAGTATGTACGCGTCCAGATATTGCATTCATAGTTGGGATGTTAAGCAGATATTTGAGCAATCTATGAATGGATCAAGCCAAAAAGGTTATGGGGCATTTAAGAGAATAAAAGACTATATGCTCACAAATAGGAGGTCTGACCAGTTAGAGATTACTGGATACTCTGACTTAGATTTTGTTGGATTCCAAGATAGAAAAAGATCCACTTCAGGCTATATATACATGTTGGCTGATGATGCAGTTTCTTGGCGCAGTGCCAAGCAAAGTCTTACGACTTCATCCATCATGGCAACATAGTTTATAGCATGTTATGAGGGATCTAACCATGAGATTTGGCTGATGAATTTTGTCATTGGGTTGCGAATTATAGAAAGAATTGAAAGACCATTTAAGTTATACTGTGACAATAAATTAATCGTCCTATACTCCAATAATAATAGGAGCTCGACCAAGTCAAAACATATTGACATAAAGTTCTTAGTTGTTAAGGAAAGGGTACAAAGTGGATAAATTTCTATATAACACTTGGAGACAAATTCTATGATAGCAGATCCTCTTAAAAAAGGTCTTACACCCAAGGTCTTTCATGAACACATTACTCACATGGGTGTTTTACCATTAGAGGAGTATTTGGTTTAGTGGAAGTTAGTCAATTATGAATTTTATGTTCTATATTTTGGTATTATGTATGCATACTATGTTTTTTGGATAATTTCCAAATTAATAAAGTTTGATATTCAGTAGTTTACATTTTGTATAATAAAGTTATTGAATGGTCTCACTAAAGTAAAGTAGGATCAGTTGAAAATTGACATATACATACCAACTTCATGTGATTTTCATATTGCACATTTCATGATGGATCTATGTCATTTAGTTGTGTCACTATTGGTGATCATTGGTAGGCTTAGTTATGATTGATATAACGAATATCAACTTGATTATGTATATTGGCATGACTAATGGACGAGATAATTTGGATATGCTTAAGGAATATAATAGCTAATTTTGAGCTCATAAAGTTTAACACATGTGTATGATTACATATGTGATCAGTGAGAGATTGTTAGAATTTTTGGGTCACAAATGTAATATTAGATATGTTAGAGACATTATGTAATTAACCAAAGTTGTAAGGGTCTAATTAATAATAAGCATGTGGCTAAAAGAATAAATATCATGAAAGGTAATATTATTGTGTAGATACCATAAGTCAATATCTAATTTGATGAGGGGTCAAATTAGAATATTAAAAACTAAAAAATAACTCTGAGGTTATTTATAGGGGTTATAGTATTCATTTGTAGACAACGTAAAAACAACTTATTAGGAATTATCTCTTCATCCACATCAGAGGAGAATCAATGAGCCATAAGGAACTCTATAAATCAGAAGATCAAATATCCGCAAACATTCGATGATTCTCAATGGCAAATTCAGGTACGCTTTCGCTTTCATTCTCATAATTATATTCGGATATGGGTTTAAGAGAATTATTTAGAGTTATGTTCTTGATTTTTGTATTGATAGAAATTATTAGGTTATGAACAGATCTAACACAAAGATCATCTTGCTATCTGTTTGTAGTTCCACTTTTGTAAAGACTCTCCCATGCCATTTTAAGCCCCTCTAACACTTCTCGCGTGTATGAAACAACACTGCAAAATATAACCCATTGATTTCAAAACATAATTTTCGTGTTATTACTTTTTGGGTTTATTGATTTTGGGTGTATTTGTTCCTTCTTGTTTTTTACTTTGGTATTTTTCACCTAGAATATGTAATATTTATTCTTATTTTAATTAGAGTAAAAACAAAAAAAATCAGATTATTGATTTTAGGTCTATTCATTTCTTCCTATTTTTATTTATTTATTTTGTTTTTAACCAATAATATGTAATACTTATGCTCATTTTAATCAGAGAAAAAGCAAAAACTAATGAAAAATAAAACAAAAAGAAACAATGTTACAACAATGAAATATTTTCTTAATTTATAAAAAATTCACATAGATGCAATTAAAACATAAAAAATAAAACTGAAATATGAGTTTTCTCCTAGATGCAAACCAAGATTTATCAAAACTTCACTTGGTGAACTAACAAAGTTGATATTGCTTCCTTTGATGTCACCATAGTTGATATCATATTGAGTTTGTTTTTCTGACAACCATTAGCAAAGAATATTATCAGAAAGAATAAACTTAGTAGTTTTTCCTCTCAAATTTTTAAATTGAGAAACATCTAAGAAATAATATAAATGATACAAATGGTAGAGATTTTGCATGACAAACGTTACAACATAGTGTGAGACAAAGCCTAGTATGGGTGTTATGGACAGAAAATAGTCTACTATAATAGTAAAATATCTAAATTATTCATTTACTTAAAGATGAATATTGTTTAATGGTCATCTACAAGAAAGCTATATAAAGTCTCAACTTCTTAATTTTATTTTAACTTGGAGCTTAAGTACTAGTCCTTGGAAGATTACATTGAGAGGTTATACCCATAGGAAGAAGATTACATTTAACGGTTCACTATGATGTGCGTTTAAAGGTTGCTTCAATGGTGTAATACCTATATGTACTTGTTAAAAAGTATACGATGCATGGTATCTCTCTAGTAGGGGATAACTAGAGGCCTTAGTGATTTTTGTTGGTGTAGGGCTTGCTCACGGTGGTGAGTAGCCTTGTTTGGTGGTGTTTCAGCTATGGAGAGAAAGAAAGCTCACGTGAGGTGAGAAACTATGTGTTTATGCGTTGTTATGAGTATGTTATGATATGTCTTTTACTCTCAAGAGATAACTTATTTATAGAGGCTCTTGGGCCTAGGGTTTCTTGGGAATGATAATCGTCCACTTAGTTAGTGGTCGAACATTGAATCCTTATTTCCTAGGGAGACATGAATTAGCCTGTTGAACCTAACTCCTCTCTAACCGAGGAACATCTTTTCTCATGTTTCCCATTACTGGGCGAGCATGGAGAACTTAGGGTGAGATAGTTCCTAATGGAGGATAACATATGTGTGTCACCCCTCCTGATGGCTGAAATTCTCCTGCTTATGTCAGACTCTATACAAATATATTACTACATTAGATGTTTATGATGACTTAATAGATGGAATCTTCCAAGTTCATCTAGATAAGAGAATCATTTGTAGAAGCGTCTTTACTCATTATAGATGATAGATTACAAAGAATCTTATTAGAAGTGATCTACATAAGTAAGAAACTTTAGACAATAAAATTATTCTCTTGCATTATGTTAGCATAAAAACTAAAGTGAAAAATATATGTTCATCAAATCAATCATGATTCAACAAATTCAAGTGAGGGAGATAGTTTCTTGAGTTACTTAGCATTTCTTCATCCTAACTGAATAACTAAGTGAGTTAGTTGAATATGTTATTATTGAGGTTATTCGTAGTCCCCTGTTGTCCAAAAAATAATTGATAATACAAATGCATATAAAATCAAAATTTGTCAGCTAATTAATGAGATAAATATCATAAATTTAAGCTATGTGTGAAGGTGAAGATATGATCATTATTTTGAAATGTAAAGTCTCTTGAAATGTAAAGTCTCTTAAAATTGTTGTCTTTTATTATCGTTATGATTCTTTTGAAATGTAAAGTCTCTTGAAATTATTGTCTTCCATTTTGTTCGATTCTTTCATACAAATAGTTTATCTTGTTTTAATGATAAAATTGGGGTGAGGATTCATTGATTTCTTGCAAATTAAGTTAATAAGTGCTCACGTATTTTTGACACTTATCAACACTTTCTCCGACTTATCTTTGTGTTTATCCTGAAATAATTATAATACAAATGAGTTAGAAAAATTTAATATGCATAATTCGTACGAGGTTTTAAAACTTGATCAATAACTTTTTAAAGGAGTTTTGAAGTATGACATGATTTTCTTAAAATGCAAATTCACAATCTACATTATAATCATCCATAAACTATAACATGAAGATGACAAATTTGCTTTTATCCAAAGTATGATTTTAAAATATGTTTATATCAACAATTAATTATTCATCAAAATCATTATCTCAATATGTATCACTAAAATGGTTAGTGTTTTCCTCAATATCAGACAATGCATCAATTATAAAAAATCTTTTGCACTTTATCTAAGTAATATCACAAGATACATAATCAGTTATGGATCACTAGTGTCTTTATTTTAGTTGTAATGTGGCTGAGCTATAAAAAAAGCTTGGTTTTATTGAGATTCTAAAGTGCCTAGAAGATAAGAGAGTGAAATTCATATATCACTTTGTTTTTCAAAAGGTCTTTTTCTATTATACTTTACAACTTCTTCTTTTGGTAACTTTTCTTTATTTTGTAAAATGCTACAATCTTGATTTTTTTGGGTTAAATGTATTTTTATCCTCCTGCAATAGTAGCGAGTTTTGATTTATCCCCATTTTAAACAAATAATCTTTTAGCCCTTCAGTAAAATAAGATTCCTTCAAATTTGACTTTGGGTCAAGATTCCAGCAGATTCTACATATGTGGCGTTTGACGTGGTTTTTTTAATTTATTTTTTTATTTATTTTTTTAAATTTCATGTGGAAATTCGACTTTTTTTATTTTTTTATTTTTTATTTTTATTTTATTTAATTTAATTTTTTTAAATATTTTTTTTAAAAAAATTATTTTTATTTATCCCATATTATTTTGATATATTAACTTTATGTGGTACTTAATTTTTCCGGTAGGTACTTAATTTTGTTTTTTTGGACGGTCGAAAATACGAATCTAATAATATACACAATCGAAAATATAGTATACACGTGAGTAGAAAATATGAATCTAATAAATTAATAGTTAAAATACATCGTATTTTATTTAGGTTTTTTTCTTATGAAAATAAGTAATATATAACGGGAGTATTAGGGATACTCAACGTTACTTACAACAACAAGATTCCAAACTAAATACGCTTTATTTAAAACACGCAGTTGAGTCCTTATATAAGCTACTATATTTATGTATCTCCAATAACTAATAATTCATAATACCTATGAGAACCTAATAATAATGTCCAAGTAATAACAACTTAGACTAATATTTTAGAGACTAATTATTTTTACACTATCACCCAGAATTAAATTCTTTTAATAACTATTTCTTTCATATTTTTCTCTTTTTATATGTAAAAATAATTAATTTTTAATTGGATAACAGTATAAAATAGTTTTAAGTTGTCAGTATATTTTAATTAATCTTAATATTTTATTACATAATGTGTGCATCACAAATTTTTTTTGCTGACAAAGTAATTCATGATTTTCACTGGATTAGTTTTTATATTGACCTTAATGTTGTTTTTTTTTTCTAGTGTTCATTATGTCAAGCATTTGTTTAAAATTGTATTATCGATGATTCAACTCGATAAGGTTGTATTTTATCCAACCATCAGTACCTATGAAATATTCTCGATAATCGGTCTTCGTCACTCTCCTGTTGTCAGAATCAGAGAGCAAACTATTCAATGTTTGTCGGCAAAATCTCGACCGTCCAAAAAAGCAAAATTAAGTACCTACAGGAAAAATTAAATACCAAACAAAATTAATGTATCAAATTAATATTGGATAAATAAAATAAAATAATAAGCTTGTCCAAGTGGGAGAAAATAAAAATAAAAATTAAAAATTAAAAAAAAATTAAAAAAATTAAAAAAATTAAAAAAAGTCAAATTTCCACGTGAAATTAAAAAAAAAACAACGTCAAGCGCCATGTATGCAGATTTTGCTGGAATCTTGATCCAATGTCAAATTTGAGGGAATCTTGTTTTGTTGATGTGGTAAAATAATTTTTTTTAAAAGGGAGTAAATCAAAACTCACTACTATTGTAGAGGGGATAAAATACATTTAACCCTGATTTTTTTATTGTCAAAGCACATTATTTTTGTTTTTTTTCCCCACCATTTTGATCATCATTTAACCACTTGATTTTTTCATTTTTTTTTTCAAAATACTTCTTTCTCCTTAACTTTATCCTTGGTAATACCCTTGAATTTTATTGCTCTCCTATTTTTGAGAAAATGTATGGACATTGTTTTTCTTTTAAAACTTGTTAAGGGTTATATCTTTTTAAAAACAATTTTTTTTCATGTTTAGACTTAAAGGGGTTATCAAAGGATTACACCCTCACCAAGTAGGCTTTATGGTCAAGTAGTTTTTCATTCAACAAGCAAACAATATCTTGGTCATATCTATGACATTATATATACAAAGTAATAGCAAAAATGATGTAAAATAATCATAGTCTACTTTTATTTATATATGTAAAACACGAGATCGCACACATCTCACAAGTTATGACTATATATGATTTTTGACTTACATTAACATGTTTTATCCAAACAAGTAGTAAAGTCAAATTTTAAACAAACAACTAATTCATTATCATTTCATAATTTGAAGACAATTATAACATTAACCATGAATGAAAAACATTTAAAAGAATGAAACTTTTATGATGCCATTGTCCTTGACTTTGTTCTTAACTTATCCTTTGTTATGCATTTTGTAAACTGTAATATTATTGTAAAGATTGTAAGTTGAATCTGGATAAAAATTTGACGAAAAAGGCTCTGTTGGTAGAACTCTTAAGAAAAAATCCTTGAGGATCGGAGTAGGATGCATGGTTTAAGGCCTAATCAATATATTTTCTAGTGTGTTGTTTTCTTTTTTCTTATATATTTATATTTGTGTTATTTACTCTTCTGCATTAAATCTCTGATTTATCTCATTTCTTAAAATCAATCAAGTAATTTTTTTTATGTTTTAAAAATCTTTTTATACATATTTCACTCTCCTTTTTTGTTAGACATTTGATCAAAAAGTGGTACCAAAACTTATTTTTATTAAAAGACTAAACATCTAAAAAAAAATCAAATAATTCTATTAAAGAAAAGAAGTTTTCTAAAAAAACAAACGTCTAATATTTAATAGTAAAATATATATATTATGTGACATGAAAAAAAAGAGGAAACAAAAGATATACTTTCCATATAAAATAATTTTACATGATGATCCAATAAATAATGTGCATTCCACAAAATTATACTGATATTTTGAAATGATTAAGATGATTTGACATATTAATATTTTTTTAATGGACGACCATACAAAATTTCTTTAACCTGATGTTGTATGCCCATTAAACTCAAAGAAGAATAATAAATATAATAATAAAATATTAAAATGAGGTAGTTTATCTATAACTATATATAAAGGCAAAACATGATTTTGGTGTAGTCAATTTTTCTTCCAATTATACTCTTTTCAATTTTTGTTTTTAACTTTACCTTCTCTTTTTACTAACTATTATATGACATTATGCATATCTTTTTTTACATTCTCTTTCATTCTATTTTTTAAATTATTTTATAAATAAATTATTTATAATTATATATAGGTAAAACATGGTTTTAGTGTAGATTATTTTTGTTTCAATTATATCCTTTTCAGTTTTTGTTTTTAACTTTAACTTCTATTTTTACTAAATGTTATATGCCGGTTTGCATATCTCTTTCATTTCTTTTTTTATTTTATAAGTAATTAAAATAAAATAAAAATAAATACACATAAATACCGTTTATAATTTTATCTGCTTACTCACTAAAGAAAGAGGACAAACAAGTGCCTGGACAATAGTTTTTATATAATTGAAAGAGAAGAGTAGTTGTGTATCTTAAAAACACTCTTTAAAGATTTCAAATAAAAAAACATTGCATAAAATAGAAGTCTTTTAAAGAAAAGCATATCTTTTATTCTATAAAAAAGTTATTATTTTAATTTCTAATTCATTAAATACAAGTGTTTTCAAACAAAAATATGTATTTTTTTTTTAATTTTTAACGAGTGTCTCAAAAGCATTCGTTCGCATTTCTCTTAATTATTCTAAGGGTTTAAGTTGTAAAAGAGTTCGCTTAGACACATGTAGATCTTAATTCTGGTGGAAACAATATTTAACTAATGTCATATGATCTCTCAACACGAATTCTGAATTAGTAGGATCTTATTTCCTTAAAAACCAACCAAAGTGTAAAAAGCAAAAAAAGGAACCAACTATAATTTTAGTATTTTATATATAAAACCAAATGTGAAATGCAAAAAAATACCAAATATATATATATATATATATATATATATATATATATATATATATATATATATATATATATATATATATATATATATATATATATATATATATATATATATATATATATATATATATATATATATATATATATATATATATATATATATATATATATATATATATATATATATATATATATATATATATATATATATATATATATATATATATATATATATATATATATATATATATATTGTGTTTGCATGGTTGTGCAATATTATTATAAATAACAAATAAATATAATATAATGATGGCTAAGAAATGTATATAAAAAATATACAAATTAAATATATATTTTAGTAATTTAAGATGTTCCCTAATAGAATAATAATGAGAATAATTTTTTTTTAAAATAAAAACAAAGAATAGGGCTAAAGGATGTTGTAAGGCCCATCGAAAACCTTAATTATTAAAGAAGAAAATGAGTAAAGAGAAAAAACATTAAATCAATTATTAAAAGCAAGATATGTAGAATAAAGCACACTATACATCCCTTTGCCTGCCACACTTTCAGATTTTTTCATCTCTCTGTTCATCGTCGATTCCTTCTCATCTATGTTTCTGTTTTCATCTTTCTCTCCTTGTTCTCAAACTTGCTCTCCTTGTTCTTTCCAAATCTCATGAAAACAAACAACAACAATCCTGCTTTAATTCTCACGGTTCCTTATCATGTTTTCACAGTTTCGATTTCGTTTCCATGACCTCAAAACTCCGATTCAAACTCTTTATTTCTCGTAAGTCGCTTATTACGGTTCTGTTTCAATAATCATCTCTCTGTTTCGACTCTGTTCGGTTACAAAAATTTTACGATTTAATTTCAGTTTTCACAAGAAAAACAACAATCAATCAACACAATCACACCTAAATTCGTAGTTTGAACAAGACAAAGTCTAAAAAATAAATTGAAAATTCTTCGACGATAAATTCTTCTCGTCTGAAATCAAAAGTGTTCATAAAAACTCTCTAATAATACGAACCAATTTGTTTAAGACTTTGTTTTTAATCTTGTACAATCTATAATATATAAGAAACATATATGTTATCGAAAAAAATATCTATATCCATCGTTGTCAATCTGCCATGTGTCAAATTGGACTATTATTAGTTATTTTTTTAATTTTTTATTAATTAGTATTACACATGCAAATTGTCTATATTATCATTGAAATTAAGTCTCTCGTTAAGCTTTTTAGATAGTATCAAAGTAATTTTGAGATTATATATATATATATATATATATATATATATATATATATATATATATATATATATATATATATATATATATATATATATATATATATATATATAAAATACCGACCCGACCCATTTTCATGAAAACAGAAGGTAAAGAAAAACTATAAATCAAAACCCTAAAACATCGTTGTTCCGTTTGGAAGTTGCTTGCACTGAACTTTCCGGGAGAAACCCGCGGCCGGTATTGGTCGTTCACCGCCGCAAAACAGTGAGAAAGTTACGTCTCAGTAGGTATGAAAAAATATCACTCCACTGTTCATTTGTTTTTGGTGCTTTCTTTACTTTTACCATATACATGTCATTTGTTAATTTTAGGATGAAATTTATTCATTCATAGGTTAGAAACTGAGAATGGAGGAAGAGAATAAAGAAATTAAATCATTTAAGGATTTAGGCTTAAATGACTCATTGGTGGAAGCTTGTGAAAAGCTGGGTTGGAAGAATCCGCTAAAGATTCAAGTAGAAGCAATTCCCCAAGCTCTACAAGGTTAGATGTAATCTATGCTTCTATATTGGTTTTTAAATGTTTGTGGCATTGATACCATAGTTTCTAGTTGTATTAAAATTATAGCAACATTCTAGAATTGGTTTTTAGTTAGTCATTTTAATTCTCTGATTAGTCGTCTATCGTTAGTTAATTCAGTACTTGTTCCGTGCTGGAACAAGAGTTTGTTATGGTGATAAAGCTTCCGAAGAGGTGGAGAGGGGCTGACCTGTTAGCACTCCAATGTTCAGAAAAGATTTGAATACATGTGAAGTGACACACTTTCACCATTAAATAGGAGAAATGATCGGTAACTGCCCGTTGGATTAATCTGAGCAGTTAGCATGTCATTCGTGTAGATTGTCTACTCTGTGGACCTGTTCCGCGTTCAATAGCTTGCTGCTTTGTCATTGGACCTTTGTCTTCTGGGCCTTGCGAATATTCCGGAATAGTCCTCAAATATATTATCAGTTTGTCACATTGGTCCAAAAGTTACAAATAAAAGAAGCGTTGAGAAATGTTTTTGTAGTTTTGATGCAATCGGAGATTATAGTAATAGTAATCTGATTTTGAACTTAGTATTATAGTTTTTATGTTTTCAATTTTATTGCATTACTCTGTTCAATAGTGTTCTATTTCAACCTTTATATTTTCCCCATCTTTAGTTCTTAGAGGGTGGCATTTTTTTAGTGAAAGTTGAACTATATTAATTTTCTGGCTATTCTTTATATATTGTGTTTTGCAGGGAAAGATGTGATTGGAATTTCCCAAACGGGTTCTGGTAAGACTGGAGCTTTTGTTCTTCCTATATTGCATGCCCTCTTAGAAGCACCCTTTTTTCTCCGGAACAATTTCTTTGCATGTGTAATGTCTCCCACAAGGTTTGATTTGATTATTAGATACCTGATCATAGATTTAATATTCATATAATTCAGATTTATATGATGTAATTATTCTCACTGATATTTAACTAGGATATCTCTTTTGTTCTAACCTTTTTCTTAATCTAGGGAGCTTGCTTTTCAAATTGCTGAACAATTTCAAGCTCTAGGTTCTAAAATAGGTGTCAAGTGTGCTGTGGTGAGATTCTAATGCTTTTTTCTTACATCATTTGTTATGCATGAATTTCATGTCATCCAGTTCATTACATGTTTGTTTTGTTTTGCCCAATCATATGGTGGTTATTGACATCCATTACTCAATAATTTATTTTGATTGGTATCTTTTCCTTTTTCTATAGCTTGTTGGACAGATTAACATGGTAACGCAGGCCATCGAGATTGCAAAGCGACCTCATATTATTGTAAGTGTTACTGTTGCTGTAGGCATGCTTGATTTCATTTGTTTCTTCTACAAGTATAAAATTATGATTGTATTTTTATTTAGTGCTACTTTTAGTCTTCTAATTTTATCAGTCCTGTGTTTTGTTTTTTATTTATTTTTTTATTTATGATGATGTTTTACTCTTGAAGGTTGGGACACCTGGACGAGTCTTGGATCACCTAAAAAACACCAGAGGATTTTCTCTTGATAAATTGAAATACTTGGTATGATTTCTACAATATTTTGATTTAAGCTTGAATTTTTTTTTTATATTGAATGCTTGAGTAACAGCAAGTACATGTCTAGCGTGAACCAAATTTAATGTTCATATATGTTGTCATTATTTTCTGCATCATAAGGAGATGTTAATAAATATGTGTTAGCTCTGTACAATGCTTTACACAATGTTTTTTCCCTTGATGAATTTTGGTGAATCTTTTTGGTGGTCATTGAAAAACCCAAAACAATACTGACCGCAATATCGGCCGATACTGCATATTTATTTAAATAAAATTTGCATTGCAAACGTGCCATATAGATGTAGTAAGTTTTGTGTTTCATACATAGTTGCATCTTTTGGACCTATTTGCAACTTTACAAAATGAAATATTTAAGTAATATGTTTTCTTTTCTACCGTATCATATTCTAGGCCACATTTCTATATATTTAGGTGGCCTTGTTTGATTGTTCTGCATTTTGAGCAGGTCTTAGATGAGGCAGACAGGCTGTTGGATGAGGACTTTGAGAAAACAATTACCGAGTTTTTAGAATTTATTCCTCGTGAGCGGAAAACATTTCTTTTTTCAGCTACGATGACAAAGAAGGTAAATATGTAGGTTTATTAGTTATGGGGTACTTAATATACTATTTATAGTCAACACTCTTTTCCCTTAGCATTAGCCCGATATGGTATCTTAATATTCAAATGAAACCATTTTCTTTAAATATTCTGTGATATGGAACCTATTAAACATGAGCCCTTTTGGAAAGCTTTTTAGTATCTAACATTATTCAAGTTAACAACTTTTGTATATCAGTATAATAGTTTGTGTATGCGTAGCTGCATAGTTGGTTATAACAATTATAGTTTGTTACAATTGCTGATTCAGCATATTCTGTCATAACAGAATCTGATAAAGCCTCTGAAGCTCTCATTCTATGGTGCATATGATATCAAATTTGTGTACTGCTTATATACAGGTGCTTGTAATAGAAACTAAGAGCACTGCACTGTTGAATGAGAAAATGTAAAAAAGTCAAAAAAGTTTATGTTGAATCTTTTCTGTAATGTGTATTCAGTTTACAATAGAACTAGCAACAAGTATTTATACATGTTTTCAACTGATTCTAATTTAATTAGGGACCGTACTGAGTCAGCACATTTAAAGGGGTAGCCTTGGTTCAACGGTAAAGTTGTTCTATTGCGACCCTGGGTCATGGTTTCGAACCCTGCTGGAAACAGTCTCTGTTATAAAAACAGGGGTAAGGCTGCGTACATCTAAACCCCCAAGCCCATAAAATTGGAGCCTCGTGCACTAGGTTACCCTTTTACAGAGCCGGGTTACCCCTTTACTGAGTCAGGACATTTAGTTACAAGGCTAAGACCTTGTTTGGCTACTTACACCTCAGGGTAGTTACAAGATTAGAGCTTTGTTTGGCTATCTATCTATTGTTTACTCTGTTAGTGATTGTGTAATTTATTCATTTGTAAACTTACAGTTGTAAATAATAATGGAATTTGCACTCTTGCTATTTCAGGTCCAGAAGCTCCAAAAGGCTTGTTTAAGGAAGCCCGTGAAGGTACAACCATAAGATTTACAAATGTCTTTATACTTGTTATACATAGGGGAAATTACACTGAATTTTTTTTGTTGTTGCTACACTTTAGTTGGTTTTAATGCATTCTTAGAGACAATTTTTATTCTATTTAGATTGAAGTATCATCCAAATATTCTACTGTGGACACACTGAAGCAGCAGTATCTCCTTGTGCCAGCAAAACATAAGGTTTTTCTTCTTCCTTGTCCAAAAATGTTGTATCTCAAATATTTAGACAATCAATTGCACTTTGAAGTGAAACTATTATCTTATATGATTGTTTTCATTCATAGGATTGCTACCTTGTATACATTCTCACTGAAATGGCTGGAAGCACATCAATGGTATTCGCCGAGAAATGTGAGACAACATGGCTTCTGGCTTTGATTCTTAAAAATCTTGGTTTGAAAGCCATCTCAATTAACGGTCATATGAGTCAGGTATGTATACACTACAATTCATTTATTATAAATTGTAATTTGCTCTAAACAGCCAAGGAATACAGCTGATTTTTATCATAATTTTTTTTTTACAGCCAAAGAGACTTGAAGCCTTGGAGAAATTCAAGTCTAGGGAGTGCAATATTCTCGTTTGTTCTGACGTAGCCAGTAGGGGACTTGATATTCCAGCGGTAGATATGGTGATTAACTATACCATTCCCAAAAGCAAAGTTTATGTACATCGTGTGGGAAGAACTGCTCGTGCAGGGCGTTCTGGTGTTGCCATTTCCCTTGTGAACCAATATGAAGTGGCATCGTACATGAAGATAGAGAAGTTTATAGGTAAGAGGAGTATATGCTCTCCGCCTTTTCTTTGACATTTTAAGCAGGGAATGTAATACAAGTTTGTTTTTCAGGCAAGAAGCTACCAGAGTATCCTGCAGAGGAAGTGGAAGTTTTGTTTTTGAAAGAGCGCGTTAGTGAGGCCAAAAGATCAGCAGACAAGGTGAGTTTTAAGCTACTTTTTAGGAATGTATGAAAAGATGTATGAACTGTGGTTATTATTGGATATTAGATTATGAAGGATATGAAACTATTCTATTCTTATGTGATTTAATTATTGATTTTCTATTTACTTAATTGGTAGTATTTTTATTTGTGTAGGAAATGAAGGAATCCAATGAGAAGAAGAAACGGAGGAGTGAAGGAGATTTTAGTGAAGAGGAGGAGGACGACATTGAGAAATACTTGGGTGTCAAAAATAAAAAATCATCCAAGAAGTTCAGAAGATAGTAAATTAATAGTTAAATATATTTTTGGACACTATAAAATCGAGATATTTTAAGTTTAGTCCTTGTTAATCTTTTGATAAGGTAATTTAGTCCCTTATAAATTGGTACTTAACAAAAATGGTCCCTAGTGTTAAAATTGTATTGACAGAAAAAATCAGACAAAAATCCGACCAGATCTCTACAACATGAAACACTTTTAAATGACCTGTGATTAATCAAATTTATGATTTTTATGAAACAAAATAAATTTATGATTTTTATGTGTTTAATTTATAAGCAATTAATAAAAAAATAAAACCCTTACATCAAGCTCAACCTATTTCTCTTTATAAGTAATGTCTCACTACAACTAACATTTTTTTTTGGTTGATGGGAATAGAATTTCATTCAAACGGGAAAACAACAGCAGGGGGTGGCTATCTAAACGCGCACCAAATCAGGTCCTAGATCTAAACAACTTAGCAATCCCAACTAATACAATCCTCCACATTAGGAGCAATTGCAGCGAAACAATTTTGTGACCTTGGATACAATCCGCCACTGCGAGAGCATCAGTCTGGATGAGGACACTATTTCACTCGAGGTGTAAAGCCAGCTCCAAACATCATCTAACTCCCAATGCCTCAGCCACACATGGATCCATATTGATGACCTGCTTCTTGCAAGTGCTTCGAACAATACTCTCGTCCTGTGCTTGACTATACATCCCCTGGTTGTTTGTCCATCAGGAAAACACCTAGCATCCACAGATGCAATGGGCTCCACACCACTACAAACAACCTAATCCTGCTCAAAACCATAACATACATTGTCAATGGGTTGTTAACAGTCAAAGAGAATTCCTCAGACAACTCCACAACATCTTTCGCCACATCCAAAGGGTTGAACTCTTTATTTTTGAAAAAGGAAATGATTTCTTTCCTGCCAAGTCTTGCACAGAGTAGCACAAACCAATTGAGCCATTGCCTTACATCAGTATCAACAGGAATTTGAAAACCCAAAGAGGGAGCAAACCACAACCTCTTTGCCATATGACATTGAAGGAATAAGTGATCCTTGGATTCAGGTTCAAATGAACAGAGAGGACAAATTGGATCAATAGATATACCTCGTCGGTAAAGATTTGTTCTCAAGGGTAAGAATCGTAAGATGCCCTTAACAAGTCGTTAGAGAAAATTCTTTGTTGTATTTGGGAGTATAACCGTCTAGATCCCTTTCCACAGCAGGTTGCCATTGTAACACGAAGATCCTTCATGCATTCTACGCTTCTCTTCACCGATACAATGATAGGCAATCTTGAGAGAATACACACCATCTTGCTCAGAGAGCCAGACTAACATGTCCTTAAGGAGCCGCCTAGCTACGGGAATGCTGAGAATTTAACGGGCATCAAACCCGTTGAAATAAAAAAGGACCGTGTTCTCGTTCCATATTTTCACGTCTTCATCAATAAATTCTGCCATTAATGCGTCAAATGTTGTCATTTGTTTTTGTCTCATAGAAACTTGGAGGAGAAGGAAGCCATTTGTCCTTCCAGATGCGCACCTACTTCCCATTCCTTATTTTCTTCCTGCAACCAAGATTCAGAGTGTCTCGAGCACTAAGAATACTCCTCCATGCATATCTTGGAGAGTAGTCCACCTTTGCTTCCAAGAAACCACACTTTGGAAAATATCTAGTTTTGAAAACTTTCCCTAGCAAGGTATGTTCCCCTTTCAACAATCTCCAACTTTGTTTTCCAAGAAGGGCCTTATTGAAGTCTCCAAACTCTCTAAATCTCATCCTCCCTCTGCTGTTGGCCTTCGCCAGGCGCTCCCACCTCATCCAATGAATCTTTCTTTGACCCTCTTTTGATCCCCACCAAAATTTTGAAATCATCCTCTCAATTTGGTCGCAACATCCTTCAGGTAACTTGTAGCAACTCATGATGTAGCTAGGAATGGTTCGGGAAACTGATTTGATTAACATTTCTCTTCCTGCACATGAAAGCGCCTTCTCTTTCCACCCCTTCAATTTCTTCCACACACGCTCCACCACAAAGGAAAAACTCTTTTCTTTGACCTACCAAAAACCATTGGGAGTCCCAAGTACTTAGTATGGTTTTCCACCTGATTGATTTTCAACTTCCCACAAATCAAGTTTCTACTGTAAGAACAAGATTTGGTTCTGCAATATTATCTCTGAGTTTTAATGATAACAAATGAGTATGATTGTATGAACAATTTTGATACTCTAATGTTTGTTATTATTGAGTACTTAACAAACTGACCTACTTCTGATGGATGGCGTGGCCAAGACATTAAAAGAAAATTAGTTCCGCTTCTATGCTACACAAGTTCTGTTGAACAGTAGCAATACACTCGAGAAGGCTTTGAAGTGTAGGCTCTGATGTTTGTCTAAAGAAACCGGTCAGAATATTTGAAGACAAAAGTTTCTACTTATCTCCAGATGCTAAAAACTCAAGCTTCTAAAAACAATGTGCTCTAAGAAAACAGTCACAAGATTTGAAGACTCAAGTTTCTACTTACGTCCAGATGTTAAAGACTCAAGCTTCTAAAGACAACGTGCTCTAAAGAAACAGTTAGAAGATCTGAAGACTCAAGTTTCTACTAATCTCCAGATGCTAAAGACTCAAGCTTCTAAAGACAACGTGTTCTAAGGAAACAATCAGAAGATCTGAAGACTCAAGTTTCTACTAAAGTCCATATGCTAAAGACCTAAGTTTCTAAAGACAGTGTGTTCCAAAGAAACAAAGTTAGAAGATATGAAGACAATGTTTCTACTGAAGTCTAGATGCTGAAGACTTGTGTTTCTAATAATCGGGTTCTATACAGTGAGTTCTCAAGACCAAGTGCTGAAGACTCTAAAGACGTAGTTCTTAAGACTCTGAAGACTTGAAGCTCTTCTGATCCAAGATTCTCTACAACGGGTTTTCAAGACCAAGTGCTGAAGACTCTGAAGACACAGTTCTTAAAGACTCTAAAGACTTGAAGTTCTTCTGACCTAAGGTGATTACAAGGTTTTCAAAACCAAGTGCTAAAGTTCTGAAGATGATGATCTATAGACACTGAAGAC
This sequence comes from Vicia faba, assembly GCA_948472305.1. NCBI lineage: Eukaryota > Viridiplantae > Streptophyta > Magnoliopsida > Fabales > Fabaceae > Vicia > Vicia faba. The sequence continues at coordinate 154,354,949 of OX451739.1, forward strand.
TTGAAGTTTTGAAAAGCCCAAGCATTGTTCTCCTTCTTCTGACTCATGCCTGCTAGCCCCTAAAGTTTTTGAAGAACCAAGAGAATACCATTAAAGAAGGTTCAAAAGTACATCATATGTTTTGCTCACTACCTGGACTCACAGTACTATCTTGTTCCCCATTCAATTCAACTTTTCATCTATGTGATGATTCCAAGATTACCCTCCAACGGTTATATTTATATTGGGTATATATATAACTTGAAGACTAAAGAGAAGTAGTGTGTGTTGATGGTGTAAAAGCATAAATCACCAAGAAGCAACAACAATGTCAAAAGTCTTCTTGTAATTCTTCATTCTTATGTCATGTACGCTTAAATTTTGTTTACATCGAGCTTGTGTAGAAGCATTATTAATGTAAACAAATGTTATCAAATAATTGTTTGATGATATCTTAAGAGACTGAGTGAAGGTATGTTCTCAAGAAGATAGTGACTGAAGGTCATTATGAAATCCTGGTAGTGATTTCTATTGGGTCAATGGTAGTCACATCTCAAAGGATACTGAGTGAAGGTCAGCCTTGTGAGATCATTGGTGGATATCATTGTAAGGAAATCCCGATAGGAGATCTTGAGATATTAGATTCTATTGGGTCAATGGACGTTATATCCTGTTGGATCACTGAACAAGTCATTGGTTGTTAGTCACTTGCGTGTAGCTTGTGCATTGTAATCAGTTTGGTTATAGTGGATTAAGCCCTTGATTAAGGAAAAATCACCTTGACGGGTGGACTGGATTAGCTTGGGGATTTCTCAAGTGAACCGTGATATATTGTGTGCTCTTTATTATTGCTTATGCTTTATAATTTATGTTTTCATAACTTAATTAGAAGCATTACTTAGAAGCAATATTCAGAAGCATTGTTCAACTAAATAATGCTTAGACTTTACTCTTATGTATGCTTTAGAGTTTATATTTTCTTAACTTAATTAGAAGCATTGTTCAACAAATAATTCTTAGAACCGAAAGTTAATCAAAGAGTGAAAAACCCAATTCAACCCCCTCTTTCTTGTTATTGATGGATATCAAACACCTAACAGTGTAAGATAAAGATCCAGATGATGTGTGAAGAAATACTCTAAGGTGTTATTTACTCAATTTTTAACTATTGCCTAAAACCAGAAAATTGAAGAACAAGTTAACAAGAAAAGATTCATCAGATAAGAAGTTATATTTGTTGAATACTTTTGATTAATATCCTTGAGAGTGTGAGATGTTTTCAAGAAATGGATCAGTCCACCCTTGACTTTCTCATAAGATCTTATTAGGAATCTTTTCAAAAGAAGAAAGATTGTTGTCTTATGATACATAAGAACCTCATGATAAAGCTGCCCATTCAAGCAGACATAAGATCTTATGCATAAAATCTAAACATTGACTTTGTTGAAAAAGGCTTTGTAGAAGACCATACATTGCTGAGCAAATAACGCTCATTAATTTATCAAAAGTATGATCAAGACTAACTCTAAATAAGTTAGGTCAATATTGCAAGAACAAGACTGTCATTCAAACTATTCAGAGTTTGATAATACTTGTATTGGAACAATTTCTGAAGATGCTAAGGAATATTTCTCTCAAGAAGTCTGGAATCAGAATTCAGAAGAAGAACCTCTAGAAGACCTCTCTGAAGAAAGAATAAGAAGAAAGAAGTTGATCAGAAGTTGTATCTAGGAGAAAGCTAAAGTTAAAGACAGATGGAAGATCTTCAATAATATGACAATATCATTTCTCTGCTTCTCCTTACTTATTATACTTCTACTAATTTTATTTTATAGACTCAGTTATCAAAAGATTTTCGGTCAGAAATATCTCTGATCAGATGGAAGCCTTTAGTTATCCATACCCTGAGTATATTGATCGTGTCACTTAGTTAGATGTAGTGATTAACGCATGTAACCCCTGGTTATTATTAATCATCACACGCTACCTAAGCTAGATCATGAATAATGTACGCTTTCTTGGAATCGATTCTTTCATGATTGCCTTCATTTATTACCTCTCATATTGTGTCTTTAAAACTTGTTATTCTTTATTTTATTTAAAATTTAAATGCTATAATTCAAAATTTCATTATCCCTCTATATAACTCATTTTCTCACACTATCACACGCTCACTCTCACTTCCTCACAAATTAGAAACCATAAACCCATCTTCTCCTTCAATAGTTTTTCTGGGTTCTCCGCCAACAACCTTCAACATTCATTCATCTTCTTCTTCAAATCAAATTCATGATGACCAATTCTAAAAAAGAAGCAGTTAAGTTCGCAAAAGAATTTGATCAAGCATCAAAACCACTAGTTACTTTTGGCTCATCATCATCATCTACCTTTACTCCATCATCTTCATCAGTTCCTCCTGTAAAGACAACTGTTGCTACTGCTTCTTGTACAGAAGTTAATGAGAATCACATCACTCAACAAACCTATCAAGTTCACTGCATCCTCCCTCCATAAGAACTAGATGCTCTTTGGGAATTTTTAGTTTATTTCGACAATTTAGTTGATAATGGGGTTGACCTAAAAGAAGAATTAAAAGCTCGGGGATGGAAAAACTACTTTAACAGGCTCCATGGTCCTGTTTATGGAGATTTAGCAAAAGACTTCTGAAAGAATGCTAATTGTGATGATATGTATATTATCTCCGATGTCATTGGATTAAGGATTGTCATAACTAAAAAATACATTGTTGATCTTCTAGGTTTAAAGTTTGTGGAAGGCAAATGTACATTTAAAATGGAGAAGAAGTTTAAGACTACAAAGAGTAAATTTAAGTTTGCAAATAAGTCACTCAATCAAGTACTGTTAAAAAATCACTCTGATGAGAAGACAAAATACAAGAGCAAGGATCTTCATCCAAAACTCAGAGTTTGGCACAAGATCATTATGGGCTGTATAAACCATAGACCTGCTTCAAACTCTTCTGATTACTTTAATTTTAGTCAGAAGTTCATGTTGTACTATTTTCTAACCAAGCAGAAGATCAATCTTCCCTATGTTTTATTCAATTATCTGAAGGATATTGTTAAGAAGATGAGAAACACTACAAATCCTAAGAAGAATGTTCCTACCTATGTCCCTTGTGGACATCTTCTGATTGAAATTTTGTGGAAAGTGGGTTAGTAAAATCTCTGGTAGAAGAAACAAATTACACAGAAGATTTGTCTCCCAGCATTGGAGAATCATTTACTGCATAAAACTTAGGGAACATGAAAATAATTGAAAAGATTAAAGGTAAACCTCTGGGTGAACCGTTTAAAGCCACTACTCAAAGAAGGATTCCAATTACTGATTATCCTCTTTTTTCAAAGATGGATAATATATCAAATGTTGTTATATATGTTCGGATAATGGAAGAAGAAGGACATGATATGTCCAATTTTGATTACACTAAACTTCCTGCTGAAGAAGTTGATTATGGTGTAAGAAAAGGAAAGAAAAGATCAAACACTTTTGAACCAAATAAGAAGAAGAAATCTAGATTTCTTCAAGAAACAATTTTGGGAACTACAATGTCTGAAACATCTAGTAAGACGGATACTCCTACTTTTGATCCAATTCTCGTTGATACTTCAAAAGAGAAAACAAAAGAATGATCGGAGGCTTCTGAGACAAAGAAAAAGTGAAAGAAGAGGCAAAGAACTAAATCCTCTGAATCTCAGGGTATACCTTATGAACCTGGAAAATCATGTAAGTCTTATGTTCTTCCTACTAATGTTTCCGATAATGCTTATGAATATGTTAATGCATCTTTAACAACGGGAATGACACATTTCTCTAAATCAACCATGTCCAATTCACAAGTAATTTTAAAACCATCTGTCTCTGTCCCACTATTCTCATCCATTTCAACAACTACTATTAATTTGAACAAACCTACATTAGAATCATCAAATGAAATAATACCATTCCAAACATCGTTTCAATTTGCATTCACAAATCAAAACTCAAACATAAATGAATCTATCACTGGTCCATCTGATTCTCACCCTACACCCATACAAATCTCTATATCTACTGAACCCTCTGATACCTTTTTACCTGAACCTTTTTTTATACCAATTTCTGAACAATATACCTTTTCCAATCTTGATGATTTGTCTGAACTACCATATGAAACTATCAACTCTAAAGTTATTCCTTCTCAACTTGAACGTGCAATAATCATATATGAACAACCCTTTCCAAAAACCTTGAAGAATGCATTAACATGTTTAAAAGAAAGGTTAGGAATAGAGTAGCTAAGCTACGAGATGAAGCATGTACCAGTTGTAAACCTCAGGATCTGAAAAATTCCTGGAAGGTAATTCAAAAATTGATATCATCAGAATTTGAAAAACTACAAAGTTTTTCAGAGGCTACGATGGATGCAGAAGTTCAGCTGGTCCAGGACAAGGGGGAACGACTTCAAGCTTTTCAATTGATTGTTGCTAAGCAAAGAGAAGTTGGAGAAAAAACTCACCTTGTTGAAGTTGAAGCAGCAAGACTAAAAGCATAAGAAGAAGATAAAGTTACAGAGGAAGCCAGATTGGTTGCAGAAGCTGCAAAGGCTGCTGAAGAAAAGGATAACCAACAAGTCCTGATGGTATCCAACTCTGAGTCTGCCTGCAATCTGAAAACAACCATTAATGAAATAAGGGTAGAGCAGAAAATATTCAGACAAAATTTCAAAGCTCAGGACAAGGTCAATGAATCTGTTCAAACTTTGCTCAAGATGATTTTGGCAAAAAATTCTGAACCCTCATCATCTTCTCCTGCAACTTCTGGAACCTAGGCTCTAGGATTCTCATTTTTTTCCTTTTGAACCTTAGAACTTTTGTTGTTTTTCTTTGTTTGCTTCTATTATTTTAAGAACTATGTTTTTAGTTTCTTTGTTTGCATCATCTGTTTTTGAATGAATTATCTTGATAATTAATTGACATATTATTATCATCTCTTTTAGCTCTTTAAGCTTCTATGTTTGACACATGCATTAATCTTTTTGATGGTGTCAAAAAGGGGGAGAAATATTTATGATTTTGATGAATCTTAATTTTGATGAACCATACCAATAATGTGTGCTTTTGTATTTTAACCAAGGAAATATAAACAAGTTCACTAGGCATTCTAAAGACAGGTCATAATGAAATAACTATGAGTAAAGTGTACAAGTAATACATATTCTTTTCATCATCAGATATAACCAACACTGTTCAGAAGTTGAAGAACCTTCTGAAAGATAAAGTTATCTTGATCCCGTCATCATAACATTCAGAAAAAGACAAGAAACAGATCTGAGCAAATCAGAATTATAATACTGGATACATAATTTGGATAGAAAGCTCTATAAGAAGAAGCCATGGAAAATAAGAACTCTAAAAAAGTCAAGCTCAATTGGAAGTTCATTTTGGAATCATACTTTGCGTAAAGTTGATTCTAATGTTTAAAGCATGTAACCCTGATGATCGAAAATATCAATTGGCACAATTGGCATTTTGGCATATGAATCAAGTTGCCGATGGCATATGAATAGATGACATCTAAATCAAGACTTCTAAGGATTCAATATTTAATTTATTGCAACCAGGGGGAGTTCACCCAAAAGGTTCACACTCAGGATATCTAATCCTCACCCAGTCTGTGACTCAGGGGGAGTTTCTCATCTGAAGAATAAGTATTCTTTAACTTTCTTATTTCACTTTCTGATTATATGAACAAAATTGTGTCATCAAAATACATAGTTTTGTCATCATCAAAAAAGGGGAGATTGTAAGAATAAGATTTGGTTATGCAATATTATCTCTGAGTTTTCATGATAGCAAATGAGTATATTTATATGAACAATTTTGATACTCTAATGTTTGTTATTATTGAGTACTTAACAAACAGGTTGTGCTTCTAATGGATGGCGTGGCCAAGACATTAGAAGAGAATTAGTTCCACTTTTGCGCTACACAAGTTCTGTTGAACAATAGTAAGACACTCCAGAAGGCTCTAAAGTGTAGGCTCTAATGTTTGTCTAAAGAAACCAGCCAGAATATCTGAAGACATAAGTTTCTACTTACGTCCAAATGCTAAAGACTCGAGCTTCTAAAGACAACATGCTCTAAGGAAACAGTCAGAAGATATGAAGACTCGAGTTTCTACTTGCGTCCAGATGCTAAAGACTCAGGCTTTTAAAGACAACATGCTCTAAGGAAACAGACAGAAGATCCGAAGACTCAAGTTTCTACTAAAGTCTAGATGCTAAAGACTCAAGCTTCTAAAGATAACATGTTCTAAGGAAACAGTCAAAAGATCTGAAGACTCAAGTTTCTACTAAAGTACAGAAGCTAAAGACCTAAGTTTCTAAAGACAATATGTTCCAAAGAAACAAAGTTAGAAGATCTGAAAACAATGTTTCTACTGAAGTCCAGATGCTGAAGACTTGTGTTTATAATAAAAGGGTTCTATACAGTGGATTCTCAAGACCAAGTGTTGAAGACTCTAAAGACGCAACTCTTAAGACTCTGAAGATTTGAAGCTCTTATGATCCAAGGTTCTCTACAATTGGTTCTCAAGATCAAGTGTTGAAGACTCTGAAGACGCAGTTCTTAAAGACTCTAAAGACTTGAAGTTCTTTTGACCTAAGGTGATTACAAGGTTTTCAAAACCAAGTGCTAAAGTTTTGAAGATGATGATCTATAGACTCCTAAGACTTGAAGTTTTGAAAAGCCCAAGTGTTGTTCTCCTTCTTCTGACTCATGCCGGCTGGCCCCTGAAGTTTTTGAAGAACCAAGAGAATACCGTTGGAGAAGGTACAAAAGTACAGCGGATGTTTTGTTCCACTAACCGGCAAGGACAGAAGCGGACTCACAGTACTATCTTGTTCCCCCACTCAATTCAAGTTATCATTTATGTGATGATTCCAAGATTACCCTCCAACGGTTATATTTATATTGGGTATAAATATAGCTTGAAGACTAAAGAGAAGTAGTATGTGTTGATGGCGTAAAAGCATCAATCACCAAGTAGAAAAAAACAATGTCAAAAGTCTGCTTGTAATTCTTCATTCTTATGTCATGTACGCTTAAATTATGTTTACATCCAGCTTGTTAGAAGCATTATTACTGTAAACAAATGTAATCAAACAATTGTATGATGATACCTTGAGAGACTGAGTGAAGGTCTGTTCTCAAGAAGATAGTGACTGAAGGTCATTATGAAATCCTGGTAGTGATTTCTATTGGGTTAATAGTAGTCACATCTCAAAGGGGACTAAGTGAAGGCCAACCTTGTAAGATCACTGATGAATATCATTATAAGGAAATCCTGATAGGAGATCTTGAGAGATTGGATTCTATTGGGTAAATGGAAGTTATATTCTATTGGATCACTTAATGGGTCATTGGTTGTTAGTCACTCGCGTGTAGCTTGTGCGTTGTAATCAGTTTGGTTATAGTGGATTAAGTCCTTGATTAAGGAGAAATCACCTTGGCAGATGGATTGGATTAGCTTGGGGATTTCTTAAGTGAACCATGATATATTGTGTGTTCTTTACTCTTACTTATGCTTTATAGTTTATCTTTTCATAACTTAATTAGAAGCATTGCTTAGAAGCAATATTCAGAAGCATTGTTCAACTAAATAATGCTTAAATTTTACTCTTACGTATGATTTAGAGTTTATGTTTTCTTAACTTAATTAGAAGCATTACTTAGAAGTAATATTCAGAAGCATTATTCAACAAATAATGCTTAGAAGTGAACGTTAACCAAAGAGTGAAAAGCCCAATTCAAACCCCCATTTCTTGTGTTTTCTTCACACCTTCACCTACTGTCAGCATGCATATTACGGCTGAAAGAGACCTCAGATTTATCTATGTTCACCATTTGTCCAGAGCATTTATGCTAGCTCTAGATAATATTCAAGATCACCTCTGCCTCCTTTTGGTTGGCTCTAGTGAAAAGGAGATTGTCGTCCATGAAGAAAAGGTGGGAAATGGTTGTTGTAACACGCTAATTTCTCTATGCGTAAAATAACGAAATAATTCAAGAATATATCACATCTTCACATTAGGATGTCACCCATATCAAATTATAACATGTGCTGTAACACTTATAATTTAAAATAAAACATTCAACACCCGTCATCGCATGCTCACCTTCACGCAAGGTATCATCACAACAAAATTTATCAAATAAGGATGCTTCACAAATCATTCAAGTCTCATAAAAATACTTTATTAAAATGAAATCAATACGGTAAAAGTCTCTGCAAATCAACATAAGTATCAAAACATCGAGAGTATAACATCTAACTCTCTAATTAAAATAAATGGAAATAAAAAGCTTTGCTCTCCCCGCCTAGTGTTACAGATCCGAGTAACGTAATTCTAAGAACGCAAAAGAAAAAGAAGAGAAGAACAACCTCGACACCATCCTCCAGCTCTAAGCAGCTACTTAGTTACCTATTTATATGTACTCTGAAGAAGAGCATATGTCACAACAACAACAGAGTGGTGAGAATTAACATCAATAAATTAAACGGTATAAAATGCAAGGTAAAACATATACAACTACACATATTTCACAATAATCACGCAATTACATTCTCATACCCAACTACATATTAAGGGTGGACATCAGTCGGATTCATACGAATTCGGATGAAAAAACCTTGATCCAAAGAAACCCACAGATGATAATATCTCATCCACTACCGACCATTTGGTGTTATCGATTTTAATTTTGGTGGTTTGTCGGTTGGGTTAGGTGGGCTTAATCAGTTGAAAATCAATTGCAAAAAATAAATAGATTTGCACTTTTTAGTTATAGCAAGAGAACAAAAGTTTGAAACTTAGATTCATAAAAACAAAATCCAAAATCTAAAGAAAGTTAAAGTTTTATAAATTAGTGAAGAATGATAGAACAAATTCATGAGTGAATAACAATATTTATGATAGAGTAACATGAAAGAAAAATGTTTGATGAACAAATCTGAGCTAACATTAGAGGAAGTTAAGAATAAATATCAGAATATAATATATATAAAGTGAAGATTTGAGATAAAGCTGATAAAGTGAAGAAATTTGGAGAAGTATAATGGTGAAGATTGAGAGAGGTGGTTATAGCTTGTGTTTTAGAGAAAGAGAATGGTGACCAAGTGTGAGATGTGAGAAAAGAAAAGTTAATTAATGTTACTCCTCAAAGAAACTATCTTGTTTGGGAAAAATTTATACTTTATCTTTGTTTAAAAAGTTGAGTCTATCAGTCTACTGTTTTACCGCAAGCTCATATAATTTGGAAAAACAATTAAATTTTATGTTCATCTAAAAAGCCGAGCCTATATAGTAGTACTAGTATATGATTGTACAAGTTAAAATGTACTAGAACTTTGTATGTCGGTCGGTACTGGATAGATGTGGATCTATTTTGTGTACTCGTTACTGTCCGTTTATACCCTTACAAAACCAAAAAAGTTCATCCGATGTATCCACAGTTTAAAAGAACTCATCTGTATTATTAATTCTGCAATCGGTTATAGCGGATTTAGGATGGTTCAGAATTTATTGTCCATCCCTACTCCACATCATACACAATCTTGATTAAACATACAACTCATTATGTAATGTGATTCAACTATGCAACTCGATACATATGCATGTGGTACCAACTCAACAAATGGTTCTTCGTTTGAACCAGGTCCCGCACCGAACCCCAAGCCCCACCCCAAACTCCAAGCCCCAACATCGAGCTTGGGACAAGTCACAAAATCCCGCATCGAACTTGTGAACTCACCTCTTTCACAACAACAACGACATATGATGCATGTCATACAAGTTAATGCAACTCAACAACAACTACAACGTTTCAGGTCCACATCGACCGTAAAAAACATGCATTGACAACAACATAATAACCGCACACCAAATTATTATTCAACAACCACCACACAATCAATAACAACAACATAATTATGCTCATACAACGACATGTATTCAACAGTACACATAACAACTCATCATAATATAACATCATGACACAGTTACACATACTCATCATTCGTCAAATGGTTAATAAAATCAATTGAAATTATTTTTAATCATTGATTCACATCAAACAACATAAAACACTACCCAAAAGTCAACAAAAGTCAAAATAATCAAAAAGTTCAATTTAATACAAGCAAACAACCAATTTATGCAAGTTACAGGTGCATGGCACCCGCCACCAGCATCAAAATACAAAAATGTCACTTGCATGGCGATCAACTCCAAAATTGAGCTCGGGTTCCATGACGCCTACCATGGACCTTCAGACTGTGAAAAACACGATTTTAATGATGGAGACTTATGAAGTCTCCTAAAATCAGTTCCAATCATCCAAAAACAGATTAAAAAACATAAATTCATGTCATATATTCATCTATATGATCTAATTGTATCAATTCAACACTTTTAATTCATTGTCTCATGAAATCATATTATTTTCAAAACCTTTAAAACTCAATCAATGATGAACAGATTATAATAACATAAAAATAGAATTATCACACATGAATGTACACAAATTTCATCCACCATCTCATCACACATAACCAATTAATCATCTATAATAGAATTATATTAATAAAATACATTATTCATGCAACACCCAATTGCCCTATTGAAGGTTAAGGACTCCTAAAGTATACCTCTTTTGAATATACCCATTTATTGAATCATTCTCCCCCTTTCTTGGATATCTTAGCAACAGTTGAATGATCTTGTTTTGATGTTCTTATCTCCCCCAACCTCCTGCCTCTCCTTTCACTTTCTCTAGCCCTAGCCTTTTCAATATTTTTCTACGTACTGTGGGAAACTCCCTTTAATCTCCTAACTTCCTTCTTATAATAACCAAAACCCTTAATTTGGATTTCACTCTTCTACCCTCACTTGCTCATAACATTCCAACGTTGCCCATCCTCTTTTATTTCTATTTTATTTTTATTCTACTCATTATTTAATCTTAAAATAATAATAAAACATAGTAATAATATATTACTCGTCTCATTATTTTATTAATTACTATATTAATATTATTTTCAATGATTCTAAATAATTTCTGTAACTACTCTATTCTCCACAAACACTCAAACACTCACGACACCCCCACTTAGCATAAAATAATTATTCATTTATTTTAAATAAAACATGTAAAGTCATATAAACATACAATATAATATAAACAAATAATTAAACGAAAATTAGGGTGTTACAACTCTCTCTCACTTAAAAAAATTTCGCCCTAGAAAATTACCTTAAGCAAAGAGGGTCAGATATGACTCTCTCATTTGGCTCTTAAGCTTCCAAGTCATGTTCCCACCAGCTGGTCCTCTCCAAGTTACCTTCACCAATGTAATCTCTTTACCATAGAATTGCTTCACTTCCCGACTTTGCAAAGCTCACATATTCTCTTGGATCAGTTTGATATTCTCTGTAGTCTGTCAGACAATCTCAAGTCCAATCACAACACCCTCTCTTGACTCATACCAACATAAAGGTGTCCTACACCTTCTACCATACAACGTTTCAAACGGTGACATCCCAATACTCAAATGGAAACTATTGTTATAGGTAAGTGTTGTACCCCAAAATTTGCCCTCCCATGTTCTTCAAGATTAGCCAAGGTCAAGGTTCAAAATCTCTCAAGGGTTGCACAATCCAATTGCCTCCTAACAGTCAAAAATTAGGGTCTTGATTCTGGCAAAGAAATTGAAGTTTCCAAGGGTCCAATCAAGTCCCACATGCCTATAAACATTGCCAAGCATCCATATGCCAAGTTTCAAGACTCACAGCACCAAATTGCACAGTCAAAAACCCTAATTGCTCAACAGTCAACTGCAGGGGCAAAATGGTCATTTGACAGTCAAAAGTCAAAAATTTTGGTCAACATCTTATTTTGAAGCCACAAACATCATTTGATCAATTCTTGATCATGATTCTCAATGCATGGCTCAAAAAGTCTCAAGATGCAAAAGTTTCTATTTTTGGACAGTTGAAAAAGTCAACTGCAAATTGACCAAGGCATAACTTCCACACGGTTTATCAGAAAAATTCCATCCAAAGCTCAATTTGAAGAGAATGACATTTCCTACAACTCATCTTCACACTTCAAGTCCAAGAAATGCTCTCACAAAAAGTTATCAATCTCAACATTATAGGTCATTTTCAAAAGTCAACAAAAATGCACTTTAAGTCAAAGACCATAACTTGAGATTGGTAAATCAAAAAGACATGGGACCAAAGGAATTGGTTAGAGGACTTCAAGACCTTTCCAAAATGTCCAAGAACATGATCAAAGCTTAAACATTGAGCAAGATATGCCTTGTGGAAGTTGGGAAATTTTTGGGAATTTTGAAAAGTCAACTTTGCTTCAAATACCTCAAAATTGCTAATGGGCCTCAATTTCTTCCATGAATCATCACCCAAAAGCTATGCACGACCCATTAAGCTAAAAGAGAGTTATTTTCTTATTTTTAATTAATTAATTGAGTTTTTAATCCTATTAATTCATTTAATTAAAATTAATTATGAAAAAAATACTCAAATAAAGGTTTTGAATCTTTTGGTGCAGCATATTCACTCATCATGACCTAGATATTTCGTGTACCACATCAAGAGGCAAGATTTTCCAAAATAGGCAAGTTTCCATGGCAAAAAAAGATTGAAAAAGATCATGAAAATCAAATATTCAAAATCATTGAATACAAGGCTTTGGGCTTGATCTTTCTGACCTAATTCCTTCCACATATATGCACAACAAAGACCTAATGCCAAGGACACAGGAGCTGCGCATAAGCATCAAGAACAAACTTTGCATTTTTCAAAAAAAACCTTGAAACTGTTTTGATAGCTAGAGCATAATTCAAGACTGCAAAAGCATTCCAAAAGACTCCTGACACTACCAGGAAGCTGTTCCAATCAAAACCACGCATCCATACTCAAGGAATTGGTAGATAGAAGCCTGACTTTTCTTCAAAATTTTCATATTCGTATTTTACTTTTCATGCATGATTACTGTGTTTTAATGATTGGTTTATACTAATATGATCTCTCTGAAGCTAATGGTGTTATCCAATTGAATTAATATTGCCTGTATGCAAAGTTGCCATTAAAGCTTTCTAGGGTTCCTGAAACTCCAAAAGAGGGGTTTACATATTTGGAAAAATTGGACAATGAAACCAGCACCATTGGAATCGTGACATCCAAACAGATTGAAATCACCCATCGCGCCCTTTTTCTTTTTGCTTATGAGCTAATCACTATTATTCACTGTGCTATTTAGTGGGGGTTTAAAACCCCCGCTACTTGTTTGATATTTTTGCAGAAAGAAGAAGACGAAGCTGGCGTGTCATCATGTGACTGGAGTATTTGAATCTGGCGCGTTTTTATTGTTTTATATCATTAGCTTTTATTTTCTCATTATAATATTTGTGTTCCATTATATTATCAAAGCACGCAAACAGCACAACTGGCAAAGCATTAACATGGCAAACGCAGGGACCTGGGTTCGATTCCCAGGTCCCCCATATTTCCCTATATTTTTTCTTGTAACGTGTTCAGGTACCCTTTCCCTCCAGTGGTCCACCATGTACGCGCATACTTAAGCTTGCCACATGTCCAGCAACCTCAATCTGATGGCCAGCACAGGAATTCCACCATGCACATTAGTCAATGGATCTGCACGTGATCACTGAAAAGTAAAAAAGGCCTCATTCTGATGGGTCAAAATGCTCACAATAAACCTCCTCAATTGGGTCAACCACCCCCCATGTTTGCATTTTCTTTCTCTCTTTTTGTTCTTTTCTTTTATTTATTTTAATTATTTTAATTGTTTCTTTTAATTCACAAAATAATTTTCATAATACAAAAAAATCAGAAATCATAATCATAAAATATGTTTATTGTTTTTAATATTTAATCCACTAATATTTTATTTTGTAAATAAATTTTCAATAATCAATTTAGTTTAAATTTAGGTTTTCAACTTTAATTTTTTTTAATAACTAAAATACATAAAAATTAGGTTTTTAGCATTTTTTTCAATAAATAAATTTTTATTATTATTATTATTATTTATTAATTATTTTGTAAATACTCTTGTAATTAAACAATTAGTAATTAGGTTTAAACTTAAATATCTTTCTTTAACAAATTAAAAATAGTGTAGAATTAGGGTTTCCAATAATAACTAATTTTCTTCCTTTATTTTCATTAAATACAAAAAACATAAAAAATCATTTCTTTTCTTTATTTAATAATTAATTAATCTGTAATTTCAATTTAATTTCTTTAAAGGGTCCAACGCCCTCGCACTCTCGATTCTAATTTCTTTTCGCACGTTTATTTCTATTTTTCTTTTAAATCTTATGTAATTGCCCCAAAGCCTTGTAATAGATAATTAGGACATTTACTTTCCGCACTTTTATTCAAAATCGGGTCTTTGTTAATTTGGCGATGTATAGACCCGCGCCTTGTAATAGCGTAGAACCTTTATTTTTCCGCACTTTAATTTCCGCACCTTTTAACTGCTAATCACATGAAAGAATGAATGGACCAAATAAAATCAAAGCGTAGCTCACCCAATGCATGATCAAGATAAAACATAATTTAAAATGACACACAATTCACACACCACTCTTAGGGTACGCCTCACTGTTGCCTTGCCCTTCGAAACGTGGTCGTCGAGTATAGGACGTCTTAGTGAGTCCTTATGTTCCATTGATCTAGTTGCCTCGAAACGGTTGCCTCGGAATAGTTGCCTCGGAATAAAAATATCAATGGCATAAGGGTAGCTTCTAAGGTGTCCTATTGTTGCTCCGGTGACCACAGTGTCCCTACAAACTCGAATTGACCCGAACACCTCCAACGGTGGTGCTACCTACCTCTCAATGGTGGGATGGCACTACCTAAAGGACATTTACACAGCCTAATTCCTTATGGTAGGTAGATGACTCATAGATACTTGCTCTAATTCGAAACAAATCAAAACTCTTTTCACACTGACACTTTTAAAAAAGCTTTCAAAAACAATTTTTCAAACACTCTTGAGGACTGATACAAGAGTCGATCTGAAATTTTAAATGAAACTTTTTCAAACTCACTCACCTTGAAAAGAAAACAAACATTTTGAAAACACAATGAGCAAGTATCTAAGAGCCCATGGATAACCATGGATAGAAAGGGTGCTAACACCTTCCCTTTCTATAAATCTACCTCCCGAACCGAGAACATATCTCAATAAGGAATTTTTCTGTGCTTTTGTCCTTTCCATGTTGGAGAAAATAAAAGACGGTGGCGACTCTTGCTTCCGCGACATTTCGCGAACCAGCGTTAAACAGTCAGTTCCAGATCCACCGATCACAGAACTGGCGACTCTGCTGGGGATCATACATAAAGTGAGGTGTACCTTAGGACTAAGATAACTTGTGTTTTCAATTGTCTGAATTGTTTGCTTTAAATTGTGGGCCTGTCTTGAGAGTTATATAGATCCTAACCCGTATCTGGGGATACCTTCTTAGAAAGTAGCAACAAGGCTGTGAGGGAACTGTGCGGGGTATACCGACATGGTTGAAGCAGTCTGCTACGTTGATGTGGCACTTTGGTGTGTACCGGTAACCCTTGAGTTCAGTCAAGGAGAGTACGGGGCCTCCGCGTGGTGTCGTGAAGCATCAACTGACCTTAGGAACCTTAATTGAACCATCTTGGCCTCTTTAGGGTAGTGAGATAACTTACTTTGGTGCAGTCCGAGGTTGGTTGATACTCGATACTACACTCAATTGAGGGTTGCTTTCCTGGAATATTTCGGTCGCCAGTTCAGCGGCTAAATCGAAACGATGAACAATGAAAGCAATCCGGTGATATTGGGACCCTTAGAACCCGATTACTTCTGATAGGACAGGTTGAGCCCACCAACTTCAAGAGGGTAATACCCAGACCCCATGCTGGCCTAAACTCTAAGGGCTCTTTTGTGTGACTTGTGTGCCTTCGTACTTGACTACTTGCATGCTTGTTATCTGACACTTGAGTTCCCTTGCAGGTTTTGTTTACAGTCCTTAATTGGGACTCATTACAGGGCCTACTTACATCACTCCATGCATAGCATACCATCACACCATTGCATACATCCCACATAAGGACTAATCCATTTCAAGGATCTCAAGGGCTTGTGATGCAGGTCATGATGAATCAAAGTGGCTAGCAAGGGGCAAAGGGGATTTATTTTCCTCTAGCTGAGGTTGTCAGGGGCTATGACCCACTCGATATGGTGAGCCTTGACTCTTGAAGAAGGACTCTCAACAATATGCAGTGCCTTCCATCAAGCTACAAAATGAAAATTCTAACAATTTTTCTTGTCTACCCCGCGAGATCCTTGAAAACATTGCATGCATATCATACATATCATTGCATTACAGGTACCCTTGTTACAGATCACTTACTTTCTCCGCTGTTTATTTCAGCAATGGCTTCCCAACAAGATAACCAGGGCTTTCATGCTCAAGAGACTCAGTTCAAGGAGATCTTCCTAAGCCTATCCAAGGGGCAAGAAGAGTTAAGGACACTCCTCATGGGGAATATGGCCAAGCAAAACCCCGAAGATGACAAGGACGAACGACTGAAACGTCTACAAGTTGAGGTAGACACATTGAAAACCCAGATGCTGGGGCAAAGGGCTCTCATCCAAGGTTTAGCTCGGGAGCAAGGAGAGCTGAGGGCCATGATCAGTCAGCTTCATCAAGACATGAAGCAACCAGCCCAAGTCAGGGACCAAGTCATTAATCATCCTCCAAGAAGTCAAAGGTTTGGTTTAATGAACGGGCCTCTCCAAGCTGCTACTACCTCACAGGTCCAACAACGACCTCGCCAAGAACAACGGGCTGATCAGAGCAAGCCAGACAAGCCTAAAAGGAAGTTCACCAAGCTCAACGTGTCACCATCTCAAGCTTTACAACAATTGTTGAGGTTGAATCTGGTGACGTTAAGGGACCCTCCTAAGAATCTCAACAAAACCTCCCTAAAGTACAATCCTGAGGAAAGATGTGCATACCACTCTGACAGTCCAGGACATGACACCGACGACTGCTGGGCTCTGAAGAATAAGATCCAAGACCTGATTAATGAAAGAGCTGTGGATTTCACCCAGATGGGCCAGGCTGAATGCTCCTGCCATCCCTACAAGATGCACCAGTCGAAGTAACAAACCCTGATACGAGAAGACTTTTGTTTATTAGAATTTTCAAGTTGTAACTTTCTTTTGACTGTTCAAACATTTATTCATGTTAAACGTTGTTATTTCATTAATGCATCGCATATGTCTGTTTTGAAGCAATATATCCGCATTCGCTATATTCAAACGGTTTTCATATTTTTGTGATGATCAACGCTCGATTAATAATTCTAAGCCTCTTGAGGGAGGATGACGAAAACGATACCACGATCCTTACAGTATGCTTTTGAACAGACCCCGCTGATGAGGTACAGGCATTGTTTCAATCCCTAAACACTGGAGTTATAAGGAAGATAATCCCTCGTCAACCCCTCTAAGCCAAAGAAGTAGGAGTTTTTCTTTTCGAAAATTAAAACCCTTTATCATAACCTGGGGCAGGGTAGTTCTCTCAGTTGATCCAAGTGCATAACAAATGGCACCAAAGAGGTCCTTACAAAACAAAAAAAACAGTGATGGTTCCCTATAATCGTCAAGACAGGCAGTCATTATCTTTCAAAAAAAAAAAGCCCAATAAGTCAAAACCTATGAAGGAGACTTACAAAACTGGGGCATCCCGCCGACTGTAATCACAAAAGAAACAGTTCAGGCAAAAAACAGGGATAACGAAATCAAAACAAAAGGGAAAGAGGTCACACAAACCCTCAATAACAAAAAGGAATGACTGCCTATTCAAAATAAACTATCAACATCCGAACCATCACGGGAATATCAGGACAAAAACTCAAATAAGGTCTAACGCACGATCAACTGAGTTTAGGTTTGAAGAACATCACGAAGAGCGGGTGGGTACAAATAATTTGAGCCTTTATCCTTTGTTTCTTAAACCGTGAACCAGACCACGTTATAACCCTCAAAAGTCCTAGCTGAAGCATGGGTTAGTTCGAAAGCATACTATTACGAAAGGTATCCTGACTCCTTAAGGCTTGCTATAAAATATTGAGTTGACATCACATTTTACAAAATTTGCCGGTTTTACTGAAAAATGCATTTTTCAAAAACTTCAAGACACACATAAGCTTTGCATTTTTAACATAACTTTGTTTGCATATGACTTTTTGTTTGAACAGCATAGGAGTTCGCACGACGAACGTCTAATGAACAAAAGTACCTTCAATCAAGGGGCATGACCTGATCATTGTCCATCATCTGGGGCAGTCCGGTCAAGATTCAGAGAATCTCTCAAATGCCAAGCAGCCAGGGGCAACTCTCCGTCTGAGTCACTTGGGGCATTAAACAGGGATTCCAGCTGCGAATCTTGCATGATCAAACGAAGATCTTCTGGTAGTATGGCAACACTACACTACTGACAAGGGCACCTCCCTACATCCTGAGAGCATGGACATAGTCGAAAAAATACTGCGCATAATCAAAGACCCGCTAGGTTGACACACCTAGGCAAAATAAGGGCTTCCCGGCGAACCAAAAGGGTTCGGGCAAAATAAGGGATGAAATAGAAAAAAAATTTGTACACCCGTCAAGTCGAAAACCTGAAAAGGCGGCTTGGGCAAAAATGGGTATCCCGGTGGACTGAAAACCCGAAAGGGCGGTCCAGGCAAAAGTTAGGGATCAAAAGCGTACGACTATGTCCCAGCATCTCGTCACTTGCCTATCAGAAGAAGGTTTGTCAAATGGCAGTTATCAAGACCCCACCAGTATCTTCTCCCACAGAAACAGGGGCAGTAATGAGTCGTCCAAGCGATCTAATTGCTCTGTCCACAAGATACAAGGTATGATCAGCTGAAGAAGGCAACCAAGATATCTTAACCCCCCAGAGAGTGAGCCAGCAAGTCAACGATACTCTCCCCAAGCAGAGTTAGTCCACTATCAACCTCAAGGAACTTGGATTATTCCCCGAAGATCTCAACATTCCTCAGCGCAATATTCCCAACAAGCATCCCCGGCAATCTCGATTTAAGATTGTTCCCCGGCGGTATACGAACACTCAGCGGAGCCACTTCCCCAATATATCTCAAATTTCTCCAGGAGAGTCCAATCCAGATTTCCCCAGGAAAGTTGAATCATCTCCCCAGCAGGAAGCTTATCCCCAGTAGATTCTGGAAGCTTCCCCCCTGCAGAGCACGAACGCGTCTAACGGCTTTATTCAAAGGTTATTTCCCTACCAGGATATAACTGGGTTATCCTCAGCCAAAAGCCACGGAAAGATCGTCCTCGGCGAAGTCTTCTCATCCCCAGCGGAGTCTATTAAAACTTCCAACATAACAACGGTATCCCCATCGAAGTTATCATCAACATCTCAGCGAAGCGCCTCTCTTCCCACAGAGTATTGTTCCCCGGCAAGATCGCTAGAGTAATTTTCTCCCCGTAGAGTAATCCATTCGCCAAGTTTATTCCCCAACGGAGTCATCTTCTCCTACCGGTATTCTTGCAACCATCACTCCCTAGTGGAAACAGAAGCTTCTCCATTAGCCCAGGATTTTAACTCCCAGCATTCGTCAAGGATATATTTTCCTAGACGAAAATACATTCAAAAACATCACATACATCATGATACATGCATAAACGCATCATATCTTACAATCTCATTTATGTTGAGAACATCATTGCTTGATCCATATCATGCATTGCATATGACTGACCTTTACCTTTCAGGAAAGATGCAGTTAAATCCTGAACTATGTTGAAGACCTCCTCTGGTTCAGTTAAATCGACCCTAAGATTTTTCTGATTCTTATCCAGTCAAAGTTAATCCAAGACCTTCGTCTGGTTCAGTTAAATCGACCCTAAGATTTTTCTGATTCTTATCCAGTCAAAGATGTTCCAAGACTTTCGTCTGGTTCAGTTAAATCGACCCTAAGATTTTTCTGATTCTTATCCAGTCAAAGATATTCCAGGACTTTCGTCTGGTTCAGTTAAATCGACCCTATGATTTTTCTGATTCTTATCCAGTCAAAGTTAATCCAAGACCTTCGTCTGGTTCAGTTAAATCGATCCTAAGATTTTTCTGATTCTTATCCAGTCAAAGATATTCCAAGACCTTGCTTGGTTCAGTTAAATTGACTCCTAAAGATTTTTCTGATGCCGATCCAGTCAAAGGCCTTCTCTGGTCCAGTTAAATCGATTCCTAAAGATTTTCCTGTTGAAGACCCAGTTGAAGATTCCAAGACCTTGCCTGGTTCAGTTAAATCGACTCCCAAAGATTTTTCTGATTCCGATCCAGTCAAAGGCCTTCTCTGGTCCAGTTAAATCGATTCCTAAAGATTTTCCTGATGAAGACCCAGTTGAAGATTCCAAGACCTTGCCTGGTTCAGTTAAATCGATTCCTAAAGATTTTTCTGATGCCGATCCAGTCAAAGGCCTTCTCTGGTCCAGTTAAATTGATTCCTAAAGATTTTCCGGATGAAGACTCAGTAGAAGACATCTAAGATTCTCTCATCGTTACTGTTGAGGTAGTAATCGCCCAAGGTTCTCTCATCGTTACTGTTGAGGTAGTAATCGCCCAAGGTTCTCTCATCGTTACTGTTGAGGTAGTAATCGCCCAAAGGTTCTCTCATTGTTACTGTTGAGGTAGTAATCGTCCAAGGTTCTCTCATCGTCCCGTTGAGGTAGTAACCATCCCTGATTCATTCATAACCTTTTGAAGCTCCCGACTCGATTTCTGTATCTCGCCAGGGCACGTCTGAAGAGTTCAAAGATTCGATACCTGTATCCAGCCAGGGAGCGTCTATATACATAATTTTAAGGTCAACTCCTGTAACAGACCAGGTAATTATCTTTCTTTTTCAGGTACGCAAGTTCTCGCTAAGGAAACTCTTACGCGATCGACACCCAGATGGCATCTATAAGCCCATCTCCATCTATCCATCACCTCTCAACATGGCATCTATAAGCCCATCTTCCTATCCATCAATCTCCAAATGGCATCTGTAAGCCCATTCCCCGCATCATACTGCTGACACTTTAACATGTGAGCACAAATTTCTGGGCACTATAGTGTTCAATCATCTTCCACCTTCGGATTACGAAAGGCACGCCAGCCAATCTACATCCTCAGGTCTAAGAAGATTAAACAGGGGCAACTGTTGTACCCCAAAATTTTCCCTCCCATGTTCTTCAAGATTAGCCAAGGTCAAGGTTCAAAATCTCTCAAGGGTTGCACAGTCCAATTGCCTCCTAACAGTAAAAAATTAGGGTCTTGATTCTGGCAAAGAAATTGAAGTTTCCAAGGGTCCAATCAAGTCGCACATGCCTATAAACATTTCCAAGCATCCATATGCCAAGTTTCAAGACTCACAACACCAAATTGCACAGTCAAAAACCCTAATTGCTCAACAGTCAACTGCAGGGGCAAAATGGTCATTTGACAGTCAAAAGTCAAAATTTTTGGTCAACATCTTATTTTGAAGCCACAAACATCATTTGATCAATTCTTGATCATGATTCTCAAGGCATGGCTCAAAAAGTCTCAAGATGCAAAAGTTTCTATTTTTGGACAGTTGAAAAAGTCAACTGCAAATTGACCAAGGCATAACTTCCACATGGTTTATCAAAAAAATTCCATCCAAAGCTCATTTTGAAGAGAATGACATTTCCTACAACTCATCTTCACACTTCAAGTCCAAGAAATGCTCTCACAAAAAGTTATCAATCTCAACATTATAGGTCATTTTCAAAAGTCAACAAAAAGGCACTTTAAGTCAAAGACCATAACTTGAGATTGGTAAATTCCAATGACATGGGACCAAAGGAATTGGTTAGAGGACTTCAAGACCTTTCCAAAATGTCCAAGGACATGATCAAAGCTTAAATATTGAGCAAGATATGCCTTGTGGAAGTTGGGAAAGTTTTGGGAATTTTGAAAAGTCAACTTTGCTTCAAATACCTCAAAATTGCTAATGGGCCTCAATTTCTTCCATGAATCATCACCCAAAAGCTATGCACGACCCATTAAGCTAAAAGGGAGTTATTTTCTTATTTTTAATTAATTAATTAATTGAGTTTTTAATCCTATTAATTCATTTAATTAAAATTAATTATGAAAAAAATACTCAAATAAAGGTTTTGAATCTTTTGGTGCAACATATTCACTCATCATGACCTAGATATTTCGTGTACCACATCAAGAGGCAAGATTTTCCAAAATAGGCAAGTTTCCATGGCAAAAAAAGATTGAAAAAGATCATGAAAATCAAATATTCAAAATCATTGAATACAAGGCTTTGGGCTTGATCTTTCTGACCTAATTCCTTCCACATATATGCACAACAAAGACCTAATGCCAAGGACACAGGAGCTGCGCATAAGCATCAAGAACAAACTTTGCATTTTAAAAAAAAAACCTTGAAACTGTTTTGATAGCTAGAGCATAATTCAAGACTGCAAAAGCATTCCAAAAGACTCCTGACACTACCAGGAAGCTGTTCCAATCAAAACCACACATCCTTACTCAAGGAATTGGTAGATAGAAGCCTGACTTTTCTTCAAAATTTTCATATTCGTATTTTACTTTTCATGCATGATTAGTGTGTTTTAATGATTGGTTTATACTAATATGATCTCTCTGAAGCTAATGATGTTATCCAATTGAATTAATATTGCCTGTATGCAAAGTTGCCATTAAAGCTTTCTAGGGTTCCTAAAACTCCAAAAGAGGGGTTTACATATCTGGAAAAATTGGACAATGAAACCAGCACCATTGGAATCGTGACATCCAAACGGATTGAAATCACCCATCACGCCCTTTTTCTTTTTGCTTATGAGCTAATCGCTATTATTCACTGTGCTATTTAGTGGGGGTTTAAAACCCCCGCTACTTGTTTGATATTTTTGCAGAAAGAAGAAGACGAAGCTGGCGTGTCATCATGTGACTGGAGTATTTGAATCTGGCGCGTTTTTATTGTTTTATATCATTAGCTTTTATTTTCTCATTATAATATTTGTGTTCCATTATATTATCAAAGCACGCAAACAGCACAACTGGCAAAGCATTAACATGGCAAACGCAGGGACCTGGGTTCGATTCCCAGGTCCCCCATATTTCCCTATATTTTTTCTTGTAACATGTTCAGGTACCCTTTCCCTCCAGTGGTCCACCATGTACACACATACTTAAGCTTGCCACATGTCCAGCAACCTCAATCTGATGGCCAGCACAGGAATTCCACCATGCACATTAGTCAATGGATCTGCACGTGATCACTGAAAAGTCAAAAAGGCCTCATTCTGATGGGCCAAAATGCTCACAATAAACCCCCTCAATTGGGTCAACCACCCCCCATGTTTGCATTTTCTTTCTCTCTTTTTGTTCTTTTCTTTTATTTATTTTAATTATTTTAATTGTTTCTTTTAATTCACAAAATAATTTTCATAATACAAAAAAATCAGAAATCATAATCATAAAATATGTTTATTGTTTTTAATATTTAATCCACTAATATTTTATTTTGTAAATAAATTTTCAATAATCAATTTAGTTTAAATTTAGGTTTTCAACTTTAATTTTTTTAATAACTAAAATACATAAAAATTAGGTTTTTAGCATTTTTTTCAATAAATAAATTATTATTATTATTATTATTATTTATTAATTATTTTGTAAATACTCTTGTAATTAAACAATTAGTAATTAGGTTTAAACTTAAATATCTTTCTTTAACAAATTAAAAATAGTGTAGAATTAGGGTTTCCAATAATAACTAATTTTCTTCCTTTATTTTCATTAAATACAAAAAACATAAAAAATCATTTATTTTCTTTATTTAATAATTAATTAATCTGTAATTTCAATTTAATTTCTGTAAAGGGTTCAACGCCCTCGCACTCTCGAGTTAATTCCCCTCAGAGTAATCTCTCCAACAAGTTTATTCCCCAACGGAGTTATCTTCTCCTACCGGTGTACTCTCGCAACCATCATCCCTAGCGGAAACGAAGAACTCTACTCTTCAACGTCAGCCCAGGATTTAATTCCCCAGCCGATCGTCAAGGATTTATTTTCCTAGACGAAAATACATTCATAAACATTTCACATTTCATACATCTTGCTTACATACATGATAAAGTGCATACAACACTGTCTCATCTTGAACATCATGACATCATGCATTTCATAGACCATGACATTGCATACAACTGATGTTTTGCCTTTTCAGGGAAGAAGACAACCCAAAAGACAACTACCTTCAACTGTCACAATTTCCAGATTCGATTCCTGTATCCAGCCAGGGCACATCTGAAGAGTTTGAAGATTCGATTCCTGTATCCAGCCAGGACATATCTGTTGACGACTATTTCCAGATTCGATTCCTGTATCCAGCCAAGGCACATCTGAAGAGTTTGAAGATTCGATTCATGTATCCAGCCAGGGCATATCTGTTGACGACTATTTCCAGATTTGATTCCTGTATCCAGCCAGGGCACATCTGAAGAGTTTGAAGATTCGATTCCTGTATCCAGCCAGGGCATATCTGTAGACGACAATTCCAGATTCGATACCTGTATCCAGCCAGGGCATATCTGTGAGCAACCGATTGTAGACTCGACACCTGTATCTAGCCAGGGCATGTCTGCATGAAGAGATTGAAGATCAACACCTGTAACAAGCCAGGAAAACATCTGTGTTTCTCAAAGTGCGCAAGTTCTCGCTAAGGAATCTCTTATGCGATCAACACTTCCAAATGGCATCTATAAACCCATTCCCGATAAGGTTCTGTCACGCCTTCAGATGGCATCTATAAGCCCATCCCCCTATCCACCATCTCTCCAAATGGCATCTATAAGCCCATTCCCGACATCACATTGCTGATACTCCAACATGCGAGTGCAAATTTCAGGGCACTCTAGTGTCCAATCTCCTTTTACCCTCGAGTCACGAAAGGCAAACTTGCCAATCTAACTCTTTAGGTTCAAGAAGATTGAACAGGGGCAACTGTTGTACCCCAAAATTTTCCCTCCCATTTTCTCAACATTTTTCTCATCACAAGGTCCTTGGAGCTCAAGATCCAGTTAGGGTTTCCTCTGCAAGACTTCTCCTAGCACTGTTGACCCAAATTAGGGTTTGTGTTTGCACAAAGATATTTTGACCTAAAATGCCTAAGATGACTTTCATGCTTCATGTTGGACTCCCAAGTTTATCCATACCAAGTTTCAAGCTTTGGTTCCAACCTTTGCCCAGTCAATTGGACAGTTGACCTAGAAATCAGCTGTATTGGGGAAAAAGTCAACTGTGGCCAATTGACAGTCAAACCTCATGGAAATTGACCCACATCAACATTATGAACTCATATGGACCATTTTATCAAGTTTGGATCACAATTCCACAAGAAATTTGATCAGATCACCAAAAGGGCAAAATGGTCATTTTTAGGGTTTTGACTGCACAAAGGCAATTTTTGATTGTTTGACCTAGCCAATGGCAAACCAAGCTCACATATGGACTCAAGGACCCCATGGAATTGTTTTGACATACTCAACAAGTTCAAAAGATCCCAAATGCACAAGGTTGACAGTTGAATTTTCCAGTCAATTGATCAATTTTTGACTGTATACTGAAAAGTCAAACTTTGACTTTTTGGTCAAAATCAAGTGTCAAGATTCATTTTTCATCAAAACATGCCAAATCATGAAACTTGTTCATCAAGAAATCCAAAATCACAAATTAGGGTTTGAAATGAAGATTTTTCATAACTTAGAATTTTTCTAAGTTATGAAAAACCCTAATTTTTTCCTAACTTTGTCCCACTTTCTCATCAAGATGCATTTGGATTCAAGGAAAAGTAAAAACATAAAAGTTGTAGTCTATTTCAAAATCTACAACTTTGATTCACAAAGTTTTCTCAAAATAAGCTTGTAGCTCAAGTTACAATTTTTGGAACAAGGGTACCAAACCATTCTTAACTTAGAAAAAGTTTGACCTATTTTAGGCAGGATTTTTGCCTAACGTCATGGCAACTTTTCACATGTTTCCACTTGGAATTTCAATTTTCATTACAAATATGGATTGTAGTACACATTCCAAGCTTTCCAAAATGTCCAAGAACTCATCAAACAACCTCATGGTTAGGGAGAATCGAATTTGGCAAGTTGGGAAAAACTCACTTTGTTTATGGCCAATTTACATGTTCATACACTTGTGCTATTTTGAACTCAACTTGCATTCCTTGATTACAGGTCCTATATCCCATTTGCACTCAATAATTTAATGCAAACCCCTTGTGTTCAAGCCTTGCATTATGTGTTTAAGCATTACATGGAAGTTTAACCCTTAAATAGAAAAAGCAAATTATCCATTTTAGAAAAGATGAACTTTATGTCAAAGTTGCAAATCAAGAAGTACAAGGCCATATCTTTGGGCACAAGTTCAGAAGCAAAACACGTTGATCAAGGGGAAAGGTTGCAGCATAGATTGGGGGTCTGCATCAGTCTAGAACACAACTTGAACTTTTGTTGCTTAAGTAAGAAGAAACTTGACATAACAACTACCAACTCTCATTTCTGCCAAGACCAACTTAAGCAAACTTGTTAAACACATTCTAAACAACCACCCTGACCAAAAACACAAGCCAGCCATCTCCATTGCTTTCTCAAACACAGAATCACCATTAAACTGCACAAAAACAGGGCATTCTGCACTTGGACTTGGCTAGCTCATTTCCATCGTGCATCTTGGCCAAAACCACTTCAAACACTTTCCCTACCATCCATACAAACTGTCCAAAGCATTAGAAGCAGACTGTAACACTCCTAACCAACATCACCATTTTCATTTTTTCTGTTTTGCAGTTGAAGTTCCATAACACGATTCACTTGGTTTCAAAGCAAACTAAAGCTTGGAATAGCATCCCTGGACATCAAGCAAGCTATACAAATCATTATCTTGCCCCAAAAGCTCCTCCATTGTCAGACACGATTCCAACTGAACAGGTAAGTTCATGAACTTCTCTCTCTCAATATAGGGAGAACTAGCTCTAAGTTTGTGAATGAAAAATGTCATGCTCATGTCCCTGAAGCTATACATATCTTTACTTTCCATTTATTTTGCCTGTGTTATGAGAATTTGAGGTCTGAACATTGATAAAAAGTTAGGTTAAGAATTAGGAATAGAGAAATTCTCTCTCATTTTTTAGAGTTAGGATGAGTTCTTTATATGTCTAGAATCGTGGCTTGATGCTTAACATTTTTCATGTTGTAAGTTTGTGCTAAAAGTCCAGGAATCAGGAGTTGTGTTTGAAGCATCAAAGGCGCGCGTTTTTCAAATGTGTTGTCTGAAGGTTGAAGACAAAGTCTTCTTGGGCTGGGCCTGAGTTGACTTCTTATTTACACCACTTTTTTACTTTTGAACCCCCCTGGCCCATTTTAAGATATCTTTGTTATTTTTCATTTTTTCCTTTTGATTTAGTTTTTATATTTTTGTCTAAACATAAAAAAGCATAAAAAACATTTTTCCACATTTTTTTTGCATTTTATTTGATATTGATTTGCTTTATTTAGTTATATATATAAATAAATACATATTTCTTTTTGTTTAGAATATTAGGAATAATACAAAATACATTTATTTTCTAATTTTATTTTATTTTATCTTCTGAAAACATTTTTTTATAAAATATACTTTTTTTGTAAATATTAAATATTTTTATTTTTGTTCATATTTAATATATTTAATAAATAATACAAATACATATATATTTATTAGAATATTTAGGATAAAAATACAAAATATATACATTTTTTATTTTTATTAATATTTAACATTAAAAATACCTTTTTGACAAATATACTTCTCTTTTATTTATTTTTTGTACATAATTAATAAATATTGCCTATATCATACAATAAATACTTTTATTTGTAAAAATTAGGGTTTTTGCCCTAAATGCATAAAAATACCAAAAATTATTTGATTTTATTTTTGCTTATTTGATACATGATAAATACTTTTTACATACATATGAAAAACCTTTTTTTTTTTGCATTTTTGCATATTTATCTTATTTTTATTTGAATATTGTGTAAATAAATACCTTGCAAAATTCCAAGTTTGATGTAATAGTCTAGGGTTTTAATTCTTGTCAAAATACCCCCATTTGAACATTTGTACCCCCTTCCCATATATTGTGTTGTAATAACTTAGGAACTTTATTTTTCGCACTTTAAAGCTTTCTAATTATGCCATGTTAGAATTAGGGTTTGTATGCAAATCAATTAACCAAAATAGTTTGACCTAACTTCAAGATAAACAAGCATGAAAATGGACAACACTAATTACACTTGCACCCCTAGGGTATTCCACTTGTTGCCTTCAATAATGGGCCATATTGCATGTTAGGTCTCTTTGGGCAAAACAAAACAATTCAAATGATCATAGTCCCTCGATGACGCTTTCGAAAGTTGCCTAAAAATGATCAAGTCCCTTAAAAGAAATTGCCCAAAGATACTTGGCACCATTGCAATTATGGTCTAAACGATGACCCGCGCCCGTCCCGTTCACATCCTAACACAAGATTGTCCACCAAATACAATGGTGGAACAAAATTGTTAAAAGGGTTAAAACATAGCAAAGATCTTTGAGAAATTTAGGGTAGATAGCTCTTGGTTACTTGCCAACTTGCAAAACAAAACACTTGCCTATTTTTTCAAAACACACATCAATACACTATCAAAACAACTTTCAAAAACATTGAAAACCTTTCCAAAAGACATACACCTTTGTATACATCCCAACATGGATCATTACAAAGGTTGCCACCACATTGGCCTCTTTTCAAAGCATTTTCAAAATCCACACACAAAGCACCATTTCAAACAATTGAAAATTAAGGCAAGTTGATCTAAGCAAGTAACTAAGAGCCCATGGATAACCATGGATAGAAAGGGTGCTAATACCTTCCCTTTCTATAATCTACTCCCCGAACCCAAGAAAACATCTCAAAGGTTTTTGCTGTGCTTTTTAACCTTTCCTTAGGATAAAATAAAAAGTCGGTGGTGACTCTTGCTCAACCGAAACATTTGCGAAAACAAACGCAAAACCTCAAGTCAGTTCTCCCACCGTATCACAGAACTGGCGACTCTGCTGGGGAGAAATTTAAAAGTGGAGTAACCTTAGGGCTTAGATCACCCTCTTGCATGACTAATTATTTGTCTTGATTGCTTTATATCTTGGCTCTCTTGTTTGGGTTTACAATCCTACACCTGGATTTTGGGAAACATTCATAGATAGCAATACGTTGTGGAAACTATGCGGGGTATACCGACACGGTCGAAGCAATAGCTATATTAGTGCGACATATTTGTGAGTACCGGTAACCCTTGAGTTCAATCAAGGAGAGTACGGGGCCGCTGAGTGATGTCACTAAGCACTAATGACCTAGAACCTTACTTGACCATCTTGGCCTTTCATTAGGGGTAGTGAGATGACCGGCTTTGGTGCAGTCCGAAGTTGGTAGATACTCGATACTACACTCATTGAGGGTTGTTTTCTTGGAATATTTTGGTCGCTAGTTAAGTGGATAAACCAAAACAATGAACAATGAAAACAATCCAGTGATATTGAGCTCCTTAGAACCCGGTTACTATTTATAGGACAGGTTTTTTAAGCCAACTACACTCAAGAGGGTACTTACCTATGAAACCCCATGCAAGCCTGAAACTAGGGTTTGGTGTGATTTGCTTGTACATATGTTTGTGCATACATCATGAACATCATAAAGCATCATATGCATTTACTAACCACTTCAAGGGTTTATATCTTCATCTTTGTTCTTGTTTTGTAGGTCATGGAAATTCCTCGCAGAAAAACCATCCAAGTCAACCTTGTGAGGATCCCTCCTCAACTCAAGGAGCTCACATCAAGAATTCCGGAAAGCTCTCCCTTCAGTGAAAGACATGGTAGACTACTCAGCTTAGTCAAGACCAACATTGAAGAGGACATGATGAAAGTGCTATTCCAGTTCTTTGACCCTCTTCACCACTGTTTCACTTTTCCCGACTACCAGTTGGTGCCCACTTTGGAGGAATTTTCTCAACTCCTGAGAATTCCTATCCTCAATCAACTACCTTTCAACGGTACGGAAAAGGAACCAAAGCCTGAAGATGTTGCTCGAGCACTACATCTATAGCCATCTGACATCAAGGGGCATTGGGAAACTAGAAGCGGTGTCAAAGGCTTCTTAGCAAAATTCTTGTTTGAAAAGGCACAAGAGTGTTGGAATTCATTGGACCTACAAGCCTTTGAAGAAATTGTGGCACTCCTTATCTATGGGTTGGTCCTATTCCCAAATCCTGACCAGCTTGTAGAGGTCAACACCGTCAAAATCTTCTTGTCCAGAAATCCAATACCAACATTGCTTGGGGACATTCTTCACTCATTTTACACACGAACAATGAGAAAGAGGGGTGTTCTCATGTGCTGTACTCCTCTCCTTGCAAGGTGGTTTATTTCGAACCTTCCACAATCTGTCTTGAAGAATGACCAAGGCTCAAGATGGTCCCAACGGTTGATGACTCTTACTCACTCTGATGTACATTGGTGTTCTCGGTCCAGAGAAAATGTCATCATCGTCGATCGTTGTAGAGAGTTCCCTAATGTTCCATTACTTGGCATTAGAGGGGGCATTACCTATAACCCTTGTCTAGCTTTGAGGCAATTTGGATACGCACGAAGAGATGGCCCTCACGACATGTTGATTCCTGACCTAGTTTTTGACTTCGACAACGATGCGCAAGGACTTCACCAAAGATTCATCAGAGCTTGGAGGATGCCCAACAAGGTTGATAGCAAGACACTGGGACACAAGAACTCCATCCCTCTTGAGCCTTATCTCAAGTGGGTACGAGCCCAAGCCCAGAGTCTAATGATGCCTTATCCTCATGTTCTCCCTGTGATTAAAGAGCCCGTTAAGGAAGGAGAGGTTCCCTACACCATCCTACATCCTGACATGCCTACATCGTGGGAGGAGATGCAGAAGAGTTGGATCCAACTCAAGGAGGAACAGAACACTTTTGAAGCCAGCTTTTACGCCAGCGAGAAGAAGGTTCTAGAGCTCACCCGCCGACTCCATGAGCAAGAGGCCCTCAACACCTACATCGCACCAAAGAGGATGCGCAACGTCTTTTTACCTTGAGAAGTTGTTTTTTTGTAATATTTGGCCCATGGGGCATTTATGTACTAACAAATTTCTTCTTATTAATATGACGTGTGTTCTTTTTGTCTGCAACAATTGTGAATTTCTAAAATCCTTGAATGCATTGCATAAATAGCATCTCATGCATCATGTGCATAACAGGTACCCTTTTCTTTTTCTACAGGTTGCTTAATCTTCTTCGCTGTTTATTTTGAACAGTCATCATGAATCCAGAATCATCCAGTGAGCAAGCTATCAAGGCCCTCCAGGCCCAGAATGCCCAGTTTCAAGAGATGGTCATGAGCCTGGCCCAAGGTCAACAAGAGTTGAAAGCTCTGCTCTTAAAGAAGAAGAAGAAGAAGAGGACTGCGTTATTCAATATTGGACGCAGGTTTGGGAACACACTCCATAACGAGGCTGATCCAACTACTTCCTCTGCAGAGAAAGACAGTCCCCAAGGGGGAGGGGCTCCTAGTCCTGCAGTCTCTGACAACGAGACGGATTACAATGATGAACAATACCCTCCCGCTGCTGACAGATACAAGCAATTAGAGGACCGCTTGAGTGCCATGGAGATTCAAAATGTGTCGGGGTTGGATTTCAGAGATTTAGGTTTATCTTCTGGGGTGGTA
Organism: Vicia faba; assembly: GCA_948472305.1. Lineage (NCBI taxonomy): Eukaryota > Viridiplantae > Streptophyta > Magnoliopsida > Fabales > Fabaceae > Vicia > Vicia faba. The sequence continues at coordinate 154,386,920 of OX451739.1, forward strand.
ATCCCACACAAGTTCAAGGCGCCTGCCTTTGCAAAATACGACGGGGCTTCCTGTCCAAAGCTGCATCTCAGATCGTACGCAAGGAAGATCCAACCTTACACGACAGACAAAAACCTTTGGATCCATTTCTTCCAAGATAGCCTTTCGGGGTCACAACTTGAATGGTTCTATCAGCTAGATGGAACCAGTATCCGACATTGGGAGGATTTGGCTACCGCATTTTATAGACAATATCAATACAACTCTGACCTCGCTCCTACGCGTACCCAACTTCAGGGTATGTCGCTGGGAACGGGCGAAGGATTCAAAGAATATGCGCAAAAATGGAGAGATTTGGCTGGCAGGGTGCAACCTCCTTTGACTGACCGTGAACTGGTTGACATGTTTCTAGGGACCTTGTCTAGTCCATTCTTCAATCATCTGGTTGGTAATTCCTCCGCTGGGTTTACGGATTTGATCCTGACGGGTGAAAGGATAGAAGCTGGCATCAGGTCAGGAAAGATACAGAAAGGTGCCTCCGCAAGTACTGAGAAGAAACCTTTCAAGAAGGAAGCTAGTGCCGTTTATGGTCCTAGAAGACAAGTCAAGCCAGAACACCGCCAAGCCGTCAATGCCTTGGTAATTTCAAAACCTATTGCTGCTCCTCAGCAGTACAATCAACAAAGGGGTGAGAGGCCCAAAAGGCAATACACTCGGCTGAGTATGACCTTGTCACAAATCTTACCGCAACTGCTATCAACCAACTTGGTGACCACCAGAGAAGCTCTGAAGGTCGTGAATACTGCATCTCCTAAGTATAACCCAAATGCTCGTTGTGCTTATCACTCTAATAGCCCCGAGCATAATACTGATGATTGTTGGGCCCTGAGAAATAAGGTTCAAGACCTTATTGATGCGAAGGAAATTCAGTTTGAGGCGCCTGAGAGGCCAAATGTTGTAACTGCTCCTATGCCCCAGCATAGAGTAAATGTCGTCGAGGAAGATTTGTATGCTGTTTCGGTGAATGATGTTGCTACCCCTCTATTGACTGTTAAGAGGAACCTACTGCTAGCCGGTTTATTTCCGGGTTGTAGCAAGGGTTGCCTCCTGTGTGCTGTTACCCCTACCGGTTGTCCGCTGCTGAAGTCAGGCATCCAAAGCCTGATGGATAGCAAAGAGATTCTGTTCAAGAAAACCGCTGTTCCATTTGTTTCTGTTGAAGAAGTATCTGTCGTCACAATTTTCAACAATCCTACCAAGGATCCCCCGAGGAAGCCAGTCAAAATTATGTCTGTTGCACCCATTACCATTACTGTTCCGGGGCCTCTCCCCTATGAATCTGACAAGGCTGTCCCATGGCACTATGGGGAAGACGTGTATGTGCTTGGAGTGAAGCAGGAGTTTAACATCGGTACCAGTATCAGTAACATCACTGGTCCCGCCAAAATTACTCGCAGTGGCAGGCTCTTCTTGCCTGACATTGCACCACCAGCTATCCGAAAACCTCTCATCATCACACCTGCAAGAGTGCATGTTCCTCTTCCAAATCAAGTTCCTGTGTCTACTACTGCCGCCGAGTCCTCTGATACTCGGGGTAAAGGAGTTGCTACCGATTTGCCTGCCCGGACGGAGGCACCAAAAAAGACCGCTGTTGAAGCCTCCCAGCAAGAGATGGAGGAAATTCTTAAAATCATTAAAAAGAGTGACTTCAATGTCGTTGAACAGCTGGGGCATACCCCCTCCAAAATCTCTATGCTATCATTGCTGCTGTGCTCAGAGGCCCACGCCAAGGCCCTGATTTCATTTCTGAAGACGGCCCATGTGCCGCAAGAGACATTTGCAGATCAATTCACTGACTGTGTGGCTAATTTGACCGCTGACAATGGTTTGGGATTCTCGGATGCCGATCTGACCGCCAAGGGAAAAAACCACAATGATGCCCTGCATGTTTCCATAGAATGCAGGGGCACTACTCTTGCACACGTGTTGGTGGACACCTGTTCTTCCCTGAATGTATTGCCCAAGAAGGCCTTAGATCGGTTGGATTGTGAGAGTCTGGAATTGAAGCCTAGTAACATCATTGTTAGAGCCTTCGACGGTTCTAAGAGGATGGTGCATGGTGAGGTAGACATTCCTATCCGTGTGGGTTCCCAAGTCTTTGACTCAACATTCTATGTGATGGATGTTCGTCCATTTTATTCCTGTTTGCTGGGACGACCTTGGATTCACAAGGCTGGGGCTGTAACATCCACTCTATGTAACACCCCAGTTTCAATTATTTGATTTATTTAAATTTGGGAAATTATTTTATTAGAATTAATAAAATAAAGAGGAATTATTTATTTTGAAATATGGAGGAAAATAAAAGAAATAAGGATACATTTGGGACTTAAGTTTTTTTTCTCATTATTCATGATAACACAGATTTAGGATTATTTGGGAAATAGAGCTCTGAAGGCGAGAAGAACGAAGAACATCGCTCAAGAACTCAAGCTGCAAATTGTTAAGGTAAGGGGGGCTAATACTCGATTTGCTTTTGCTTGTGGGTTTATGTATGGTTGATTTAGATAATCGTAGGGAGAACCCCAATTGTTAGATGTTACTAGGAATCGATACCCTTAGGATTGAACCTTGTTAGAAAAGGGTTAGGTTCCCAATTTTTAGGAATCGATTAGGAATTTTAGGTTCCAAATGGTGGATTGGGAGTATATCTGCATGATCATGAATTTACCTTAGAGGTTTAGGGATAACCTCAATGTTATCAGATTTCCCCAAAAAGGACGAATAATCACTTCTAAGGTTACTATAATGATTGTTGGTAATTAGGAAATTGAGGTGTTGTTTTGAATTATACAAACTCGATGTCGTTAGGTACCGAAATACGCGTTTAGCTGGCATTTTCCCGCGTTTGGCTGCTGTTCTGAGCTGCTGCAGGTACAAGAAATTTCTGTACGCGCTCAGCAACACGGGCCGTGTTGCACAACACGGGCACCCGTGTTGCTCTTCTGTGTTGGTGAGATAATGTGTTTTCTGGACACATTACAACACGGGCCGTGTTGCACAACACGGGCACCCGTGTTGGTCCCCTGTAATGAGGAAAAATTGTGTTTTCTGGACATGTTACAACACGGGCCGTGTTGCTTAACACGGGCACCCGTGTTGATGCTGCTGTGTTGATTTTTCTGAATTTTGTTTTCTGTGCGTTATTGTGGATTTTATTGTCATGCTTTTGGATAATGTTATCGAGCATGAATTATGATATGACTTGATATGATTGATGTTTTAAATAGTATGCTGAGTGATTACATGCTATCCTGTTATGATTGATGTTGTTGATGTGCATGATATGTTGATTGATGTTCATAGTATGCTGAGTGTTACATACTTACATATCATGTTGCATTTGTTAATTCCCATTGTGTGGAATTAACATGGTGGCCAATATACGTGTCCGCGATTTAATGGAACGTTGAGGTGGTAGCCGTGTCCGCGATATAATGGAACGGTGAGTTATCCGTGACCCGAGATTTAATGGGGCGGTAAAGTGGTACCACATGCATGAGTGTGTTGCATTACCTTGAATATAACATGAATGGATGATTTTTCCAATGTTGTATTTGATTGTTTGTATGCACGTATGGTTGCTAAATTGTTGACGATATTTGATGTTAATTGCAAATATGAAAAGTAATATATTATGGGTATATGAATTGTAAAGATTTTTGTAAACTATGAAATATGCTAATTGTTGGGTGATGCTTATGGTTTCCTGAATTGATTGTTATGAACGTATAATCAAATGTATAATTGAGATGCTCACCCTTACTGTTGAATATTTCAGATTGAGGAGCTTCGTTCAGGTGCTTGGCGAAGGCTTGTCGTTCTAGTTTATTTTCGCTTTAGTATTGTCCGGGTCATGCTCTGATAGTTGTAACTCCGGGAACGTTTGTTTGTCGAGCTGTTTTAGTCAGACTCGTTTAATTCCTTATGTTTTGTTATAATATGATGTTAACATTTCCAGGTGTTAATCCCTGATGATTTTGAAAATATTATAACCTTGATTTTATTAATTAAAGTATTCCGCTGTGTAAACATGTATGAGTTACTACTATGTTATGCATGACAGGAATTTGTTTTATTAAAAGAGAATTGTAGCATCCTCGTTAGTACATGTACTCTGAAAATATGATTTTAATTATTTGCGAAATTTTATGCGGGGTTTTAGAGGGTGTTACAATAGTGGTATCAGAGCATAGTCGGTCGTTGCGACCAGAGTCTTGAGTCAGTCATTCCTTTTGTACGCGACTAGTGCAAGGTAACACTGTCGATACTGTATTCTAATGAAGAGTATGTTTTGATTCTCAGGAATATGGCTGGAAGAGGTAACGAACGAAATGATGCTGCACTAGCTGAGGCTTTGGGGATGTTAGCTGGTGTACTTGCTGGAAACCCAACTGGAGGCGTGATTGGTGCTGATAGGCAATTGGGAAATTTCCAAAGGAACAATCCTCCGTTGTTCAAAGGTACACATGACCCTGAAGGTGCTCAGAAGTGGCTGAAGGAAATCGAAAGGATTTTCCGTGTGATCGATTATGCTGAAGATCTGAAAGTCAGATATGGTACGCATATGTTGGCAGAAGAGGCCGACGACTGGTGGGTTGCAACAAGGACTGAAATGGTTCAGGATGGAGAGGCACTGACTTGGGCTAACTTCAGAAGGGCTTTTCTGAGGAGGTACTTTCCTGAAGATGTTCGGGGAAGAAAGGAAATTGAATTTTTGGAGCTTAAGCAGGGCAATCTGACGGTTAGTGAGTATGCTACTAAGTTCACTGAGCTGGCAAAGTATTATGCACACTACAACAATGATGAGGCTGGAGAATTCTCTAAATGTATCAAATTTGAGAATGGTCTCCGAGATGAGATTAAGCAGGGAATCAGGTACCAGCGTATTCGTAGATTTTCTGATCTGGTGGATTGTAGCAGAATCTTGGAAGAAGATATTACCAAGAATAGGTCGTCTCACTCTCGTGGGGATGTTGATAAAAAGGGAAAGCAACATATGGACCGTGGCAAGCCATATGGTAGAGATAACCAGAGATCAGGCGGTTGGAAAAGGCCTAGTGGGGGAGATTCTAAGGCTCCTATCAGATGCTACAGGTGTGGTGAGTCTGGTCATCACATTCGAGATTGCAAGAGTGATGAGAAGAAGTGCTATAAATGTGGAAAGGCTGGTCATTTGTCTATTGATTGCAAAGGGAAGTCTGTTACTTGTTACAATTGTGGCGAAGAAGGTCACATTCGTCCGCAGTGTCCTAAGCCTAGGAAGGATCAGTCAGGTGGAAAAGTGTTTGCTTTGTCTGGATCTGAGACTACTCCAGAGGATCGATTGATTAAAGGTACGTGTTTTATTCATGGCACACCTTTAGTTGCAATTATTGATACTGGTGCAACTCATTCTTTCATTTCTTTGGATTGTGCTGAGAGGTTGAAACTGGACATATCTGGTATGCGAGGTAGCATGGTTGTTGATACTCCTGCATCGGGTTCAGTGACAACTTCACTTGTATGTAGGAATTGTCCTATTGAGATTTTTGGTAGAGGTTTCGGTATGGATTTAGTGTGCCTACCGCTTGAACAAATTGATATTATCCTTGGGATGAACTGGTTGGAATTCAACCGGGTTCATCTGAACTGCTTTGCTAAGACGGTGATTTTTCCAGAAGCAGTTGGTGTCGAGAATTTGACTATGACTGCTAGGCAGGTACAAGAAGCAATGGAAGACGGTGCTAATGTGTTTATGTTACTTGCTTCGTTAGATGCAACAGGAAAGGTCAGGAGTGGCGAATTGCCAGTGGTGTGTGATTTTCCAGAAGTCTTTCCAGATGATGTTGGTGAGTTACCTCCTGAGAGAGAGGTGGAATTCTCTATAGATTTGATTCCTGGTACGAGACCGGTGTCGATGGCGCCATATCGTATGTCTGCGTCTGAATTGGCTGAATTGAAGAGTCAGTTGGAAGATTTACTGGAGAAGAAGTTTATTCGTCCAAGTGTTTCGCCTTGGGGTGCTCCGGTATTGTTGGTCAAGAAGAAAGAAGGTTTTATGAGACTGTGTGTTGATTACAGGCAGTTGAACAAGGTAACCATTAAGAATCGGTATCCATTACCGAGGATTGATGATTTAATGGATCAGCTAATTGGAGCCAGTGTATTCAGTAAGATTGACTTGAGATCTGGATATCATCAGATTCGTGTGAAAGCGGAAGATGTTCAAAAGACTGCTTTTCGAACGAGGTATGGGCATTATGAATATTCTGTTATGCCGTTCGGGGTTACTAATGCACCTGGTGTTTTCATGGAATATATGAACAGGATTTTTCATCCGTATCTGGATAAGTTTGTTGTAGTTTTTATTGATGACATTCTGATTTATTCCAAGAATGACAAAGAGCATGCGGAACATCTCAGAATTGTGTTAGAGTTGTTGAAAGATAGGAAGTTGTATGCAAAGTTGTCCAAATGTGAGTTCTGGCTGAATGAAGTTAGTTTTCTTGGACACGTGATTTCTAAGAATGGTATTGCAGTGGATCCTACAAAAGTAGAAGCGGTATCTCAGTGGGAAGCGCCGAAGACTGTTTCTGAAATCAGAAGTTTTCTTGGTCTTGCAGGTTATTACAGAAAGTTTATCGAAGGATTCTCAAAGTTAGCATTGCCTTTGATGAAGTTGACTCGTAAAGGACAAGCGTTTATTTGGGATTCTGATTGTGAGAAAGGTTTCCAAGAATTGAAGCGGTGATTGACTAGTGCTCCTATTCTGATTTTGCCGAATCCGGTGGAATCTTTTGTGGTCTATTGTGATGCATCTCTATTGGGTTTAGGTGGTGTTTTAATGCAGAATCAACAGGTAGTTGCGTATGCTTCGAGACAGTTGAAGGTTCATGAAAGGAACTATCCTACTCATGACTTAGAGTTGGCAGCAGTTGTGTTTGTCTTGAAATTGTGGAGACATTATCTGTATGGTTCGAGATTTGAAGTGTATAGTGATCATAAGAGTTTGAAGTATCTTTTCGATCAGAAAGAGCTCAATATGAGACAAAGAAGGTGGTTGGAATTTCTCAAAGATTATGATTTTGGTTTGAATTACCATCCTGGTAAGGCAAATGTGGTTGCAGATGCTTTGAGCAGGAAATCCTTGCATATGTCTATGATGATGGTTCGTGAATTGGATTTAATTGAACAATTCCGAGATTTGAGTTTAGTTTGTGAAAGTACTCCGAAGTGTGTTCGTTTGGGTATGTTGAAACTTACTAGTGGTATCCTAGAAGAGATCAGGATCGGGCAGAAATCTGATGTTAATTTAGTTGATAAATTGACATTGATCAACCAAGATCAAGGTGGTGAGTTTAGAATTGATGAAAATGATGTTATGAGATTTGGCGATAGAGTTTGTGTTCCTGATGTCGCAGAAATCAAGAAGAGTATATTAGAGGAAGGACATCGCAGTGGGATGAGTATTCATCCGGGTGCCACGAAAATGTATCATGATTTGAAGAAATTGTTTTGGTGGCCGGGAATGAAAAAGGAAATAGCTGAATTTGTGTATGCATGTTTAATCTGTCAGAAATCGAAGATTGAGCATCAGAAGCCATCTGGATTTATGCAACCAATGTTTATTCCAGAATGGAAGTGGGATAGTATTTCTATGGATTTTGTGTCTGGGTTGCCGAGGACTCCTATGAATTGTGAAGCGATATGGGTCGTTGTGGATAGGTTGACTAAGTCTGCTCATTTTATACCGGTGCGAATGGATTACTCAATGGAGAGATTGGCACAGTTATATATTGAGAAAATAGTGAGTTTGCATGGAGTTCCTTCTAGTATTGTGTCGGATAGAGATCCGAGGTTCACTTCGAAATTTTGGGAAGGATTGCAGAAGGCTTTGGGTACTAAATTGAGGTTGAGTTCAGCTTACCATCCTCAGACTGATGGACAGACAGAGAGGACGATTCAATCGTTGGAAGATTTATTGCGTGCTTGTGTTTTAGAGAAGGGTGGAGCTTGGGATAGCTATTTGCCATTGATTGAATTTACTTATAACAATAGTTACCATTCGAGTATTGGCATGGCTCCGTTTGAGGCATTGTATGGTAGACGGTGTAGAACACCTTTGTGTTGGTATGAATCTGGAGAGAGTTCAGTAATTGGTCCAGAGATTGTTCAGCAGACTACTGAAAAGATCAAATTGATTCAAGAGAAGATGAGAGCTTCTCAGAGTCGTCAGAAAAGTTATCATGATAAGAGGAGAAAGAATTTAGAATTCAGTGCTGGAGATCATGTGTTTATGAGAGTTACTCCGATGACGGGTATTGGTCGAGCGTTGAAATCTAAGAAGTTGACTCCGCGTTTTATTGGTCCGTTTCAGATTACGGAAAGAGTTGGAGAAGTTGCTTATCGTATTGCTTTACCTCCGAGACTTGCGAATTTGCACGATGTTTTTCATGTTTCTCAGCTGAGGAGATACATTCCAGACCCATCTCATGTAATCCAAATAGATGATGTACAGGTGAGAGATAACCTGACAGTAGAAGCATTGCCTATGAGGATAGAAGATCGGGAAGTGAAACAGTTAAGAGGTAAAGAGATAGCATTAGTGAAGGTTGCTTGGGGAGGTCCAGCAGATGGAAATATCACTTGGGAGCTGGAGAGCCAAATGAAAGAGGCTTATCCGGAACTGTTCGTCTAAGGTATGTTTTCGAGGACGAAAACTCTTCTAGTGGGGGAGAGTTGTAACACCCCAGTTTCAATTATTTGATTTATTTAAATTTGGGAAATTATTTTATTAGAATTAATAAAATAAAGAGGAATTATTTATTTTGAAATATGGAGGAAAATAAAAGAAATAAGGATACATTTGGGACTTAAGTTTTTTTTCTCATTATTCACGATAACACAGATTTGGGATTATTTGGGAAATAGAGCTCTGAAGGCGAGAAGAACGAAGAACATCGCTCAAGAACTCAAGCTTCAAATTGTTAAGGTAAGGGGGGCTAATACTCGATTTGCTTTTGCTTGTGGGTTTATGTATGGTTGATTTAGATAATCGTAGGGAGAACCCCAATTGTTAGATGTTACTAGGAATCGATACCCTTAGGATTGAACCTTGTTAGAAAAGGGTTAGGTTCCCAATTTTTAGGAATCGATTAGGAATTTTAGGTTCCAAATGGTGGATTGGGAGTATATCTGCATGATCATGAATTTACCTTAGAGGTTTAGGGATAACCTCAATATTATCAGATTTCCCCAAAAAGGACGAATAATCACTTCTAAGGTTACTATAATGATTGTTGGTAATTAGGAAATTGAGGTGTTGTTTTGAATTATACAAACTCGATGTCGTTAGGTACCGAAATGCGCGTTTAGCTGGCATTTTCCCGCGTTTGGCTGCTGTTCTGAGCTGCTGCAGGTACAGGAAATTTCTGTACGCGCTCAGCAACACGGGCCGTGTTGCACAACACGGGCACCCGTGTTGCTCTTCTGTGTTGGTGAGATAATGTGTTTTCTGGACACATTACAACACGGGCCGTGTTGCACAACACGGGCACCCGTGTTGGTCCCCTGTAATGAGGAAAAATTGTGTTTTCTGGACATGTTACAACACGGGCCGTGTTGCTTAACACGGGCACCCGTGTTGATGCTGCTGTGTTGATTTTTCTGAATTTTGTTTTCTGTGCGTTATTGTGGATTTTATTGTCATGCTTTTGGATAATGTTATCGAGCATGAATTATGATATGACTTGATATGATTGATGTTTTAAATAGTATGCTGAGTGATTACATGCTATCCTGTTATGATTGATGTTGTTGATGTGCATGATATGTTGATTGATGTTCATAGTATGCTGAGTGTTACATACTTACATATCATGTTGCATTTGTTAATTCCCATTGTGTGGAATTAACATGGTGGCCAATATACGTGTCCGCGATTTAATGGAACGTTGAGGTGGTAGCCGTGTCCGCGATATAATGGAACGGTGAGTTATCCGTGACCCGAGATTTAATGGGGCGGTAAAGTGGTACCACATGCATGAGTGTGTTGCATTACCTTGAATATAACATGAATGGATGATTTTTCCAATGTTGTATTTGATTGTTTGTATGCACGTATGGTTGCTAAATTGTTGACGATATTTGATGTTAATTGCAAATATGAAAAGTAATATATTATGGGTATATGAATTGTAAAGATTTTTGTAAACTATGAAATATGCTAATTGTTGGGTGATGCTTATGGTTTCCTGAATTGATTGTTATGAACGTATAATCAAATGTATAATTGAGATGCTCACCCTTACTGTTGAATATTTCAGATTGAGGAGCTTCGTTCAGGTGCTTGGCGAAGGCTTTTCGTTCTAGTTTATTTTCGCTTTAGTATTGTCCGGGTCATGCTCTGATAGTTGTAACTCCGGGAACGTTTGTTTGTCGAGCTGTTTTAGTCAGACTCGTTTAATTCCTTATGTTTTGTTATAATATGATGTTGACATTTCCAGGTGTTAATCCCTGATGATTTTGAAAATATTATAACCTTGATTTTATTAATTAAAGTATTCCGCTGTGTAAACATGTATGAGTTACTACTACGTTATGCATGACAGGAATTTGTTTTATTAAAAGAGAATTGTAGCATCCTCGTTAGTACATGTACTCTGAAAATATGATTTTAATTATTTGCGAAATTTTATGCGGGGTTTTAGAGGGTGTTACACTCTACACCAGAAGCTCAAATACCCTGTCAAAGGGAAGATTGTTACTGTGCAGGGTGAGGAAGAATACATGGTTAGTCACCTGAATTCATTCCGGTATATCGAGATGGACGGGGAGTTTATTGAAACCCCCTTTCAACATTTTGAAGAGGTACCTCCAACATTGGCGTCAGCTGAGACCGTGGTTGAAGAAGACTTTCCTTTGAAGATGGCTTCCTTGAAGGATGCCTGAGCTGTGATCGAGAAAGGCAAGTGCGCAAATTGGGGTCAGCTTCCTGACTTCACCCCAAAGACCGACAAGTTTGGGCTGGGCTTCACTGCAGAGGCTCAGAGGGCTGTTCGCAAAGAAAGGATCAGAAAGGCTCCGGTGTTCATCACCAACCCAAGAGTGAATGCTATCGAGGAGGACGTAGAGGAAGCGGAATTTGACAGTTGGATCTATCCAACAACCAACAACGGACCAAGCAACTGGACGACAAAGGATTTTACACCTATTACATTTGTCACGCAGTAATGAACTCTTTTGTTTTCAATTTGTAACAAACAATATGTTGAAACTTTTATTGGCTTGGTGTCCTACCCGGGGCACCGTGGCTCCATTTGTGAGGGCTTTTTGTATGACATTTCCATATATCATTAATCAAAACATTGGACGTTGTTGCATTTCAAATATTGTGCTCTTTTTCTTTCTTTGTTATATATTGCAAAACAGCTATATTTACACACACTCACTTATACAGGTTCCAATCCACTCTGGATCTCACTGGTAACGGCTCTGCTACTGCCAGTTATGACTTCGAAAATCCGATCAACTTGGCCGAAGACGAAGGTGAAGATGATTGCGAAGTGCCTGGTGAACTCGCAAGACTGCTACTCCAGGAAGAGAGGGCCATTCAGCCGCATGAAGAGCCAGTGGAGACGGTAAATCTGGGTACTGAGACAGATAGAAAAGAAGTCAAGATTGGTGCCAATCTAGAGCTCAGCGTGAAACAACAATTGATTCAGATGCTGCATGATTACATGGAAATCTTTGCTTGGTCTTACGAAGACATGCCTGGTTTGGATGCCGACATTGTAGTTCATCATCTGCCTACCAAGGAAGACTGCCCTCCGGTAAAACAGAAGGTCCGCCGCATGCGCCCAGAGATGTCCGAGAAAATCAAAGCTGAAGTTATGAAGCAATTTGATGTCGGATTTCTAGCAGTGACTTCTTACCCCCAATGGGTTGCCAACGTGGTTCCAGTGCCAAAAAAGGATGGTAAAGTCAGAATGTGTGTTGACTACAGGGATTTGAACAGGGCTAGCCCTAAGAATGATTTCCCTCTGCCTCATATCGACGTTCTTGTTGACAATACTGCTCAACACAAGGTGTTCTCCTTCATGGATGGTTTTTCAGGGTATAATCAGATCAAGATGGCTCCTGAAGATATGGAAAAGACTACCTTTGTTACTCAGTGGGGCACCTTCTGCTACAAAGTCATGCCATTCGGGTTGAAAAATGCTGGGGCAACCTACCAACGTGCCATGGTTGCTTTATTTCATGACATGATCCACCATGAGATTTAAGTATACGTCGATGATATGATTGCAAGGTCCCAAACCGAGGAGGAACACCTTGACCATCTGCGGAAGCTGTTTGACCGACTGAAATTGTACAAGCTGAGGTTGAACCCAAACAAATGCACCTTTGGGGTGAGGTCTGGAAAATTGCTAGGTTTCATTGTAAGCGACAAAGGTATTCAAGTGGACCCTGCCAAGGTGAAAGCCATACAAGAGATGCCGACTCCCAAGACAGAGAAAGAAGTCAGAGGCTTTCTAGGACGACTGAATTACATTGCCCGATTCATCTCGCATCTAACTGCTACCTGTGAACCAATCTTCAAGTTGCTGAAGAAAGATCAAATAGTACGTTGGAACGATGAATGTCAGGCCGCTTTCGAAAAGATAAAAGAGTATCTCCAAGAACCACCCATTCTTATGCCACCAGTAGAAGGGAGACCTCTGATACTATACTTGACAGTACTTGACAACTCAATGGGGTGTGTGCTGGGGCAGCATGACGAGTCTGGTCGAAAAGAGCATGCTATTTATTACCTGAGCAAAAAGTTTACCGACCGTGAGACTCGGTACTCACTGCTCGAGAAAACTTGCTGCGCTCTGGTATGGGCTGCTCGCCGGCTGAGACAGTATATGTTGACTCACACTACTCTGTTGATTTCAAAAATGGATCCAATCAAGTACATATTCGAAAAGCCTGCTCTGTCTGGAAGAATAGCAAGATGGCAAATGATCTTGACGGAATATGACATCCAGTACACAACTCAAAAAGCAATCAAGGGAAGTGTATTGGCAGACCATTTGGCACACCAACCTGTGGACGATTACCAATCATTGAACTTTGAATTTCCCGACGAAGATATCATGATAATAACTGATTGTGAAGTACCTGGACCGGATGAAGGACCTGAGGAAGGATCCCGATGGTCTATGCATTTCGACGGAGCCTCGAACGCTTTGGGTAACGACATCGGCGCTGTGATCATATCCCCTAAAGGTACTCATACTCCACTCACCGCCCGGCTGTGTTTCAACTGCACCAACAACATGGCAGAATACGAGGCATGTATCATGGGTCTTCAAGCTGCAATCGACTTAAGGATCAAGTTTCTGAGTGTCTTCGGAGATTCCGCTCTCGTGATCAATCAGATCAAAGGCGAGTGGGATACGAAACACCCAAATCTTATTCCTTACAAGGAGTATGTGTTGACTTTGCTTCCCCACTTTGAAGAGATAACTTTTGAACACTTCCCAAGAGAGGAGAATCAGTTAGCGGACACACTAGCTACGATGTCTTCAATGTTCAAGTCAAATGGGACAACGAGGCTCCCCGGATCATTATCTGGAAGTTGGACGAACCTGCATACTGCTGCGATCTTGAGGCCGAAGAGGTAACCGAAAAACCCTGGTATCATGAGGTAAAGAGATTTTTGGAAGTTCAAGAATACCCCGAAGGCGCATCGGTCAATGACAAGAAGTTCCTAAGAAGGTTTGCGGCAAAATTCTTCCTCAGCAACGACATTCTCTACAAACGAAATCATGATTCAACTTTACTGTGTTGTGTGGATAAAACTGAAGCAGAGAAGATCATGATGGAACTACATGAAGGTACATTCGGAACTCATTCCAGTGGACATACCATGGCAAAGAAAATCCTTCGGGCAGGATATTTCTGGTCCACAATGGAAGCCGACTGTTACCAACATTCTCGAACTTGTCATAAATGCCAGATCTACGCTGATAAAGTGCATATCCCTCCGGTTCCTCTGAACGTCCTGACGGCACCTTGGCCTTTTGCAATGTGGGGCATTGATATGATCGGCGAGATCCGACCGACGGCATCCAACGGGCACTGCTTCATCTTGGTAGCAATTGATTACTTCACAAAGTGGGTGGAAGCGGCTTCCTACGCCACCGTAACCAAGAGCGTTGTGGCACGTTTCATTCGGCATAACCTGATTTGTCGGTACGGCGTCCCGGAAAGAATCATTACGGACAATGGTACCAATCTTAACAACAAGATGATCACTGAGCTCTGCGAGCAATTCAAGATACAGCACCACAACTCTTCTCCTTACCGGCCGAAGATGAATGGGGCTGTAGAAGCAGCAAATAAGAATATCAAAAATATTGTGCAGAAGATAACAGTGACCTACAAAGATTGGCATGAAATGTTACCATTTGCTCTTCATGGATACCGTACCTCAGCACGGACGTCAACCGGGGCAACACCATTTTCCTTGGTATATGGCATGGAGGCAGTCTTGCCAATTGAAGTCCAGATACCCTCTCTCCGGATAATGAAGGATGCAGACTTGAGTGAAGATGACTGGATCCAGACTCGACTTGATCAATTAAACCTAATTGACGAAAAGAGACTCACTGCTATTTGCCATGGTCAGACGTACCAAAAACGAATGATCAGGGCATTTAACAAGAAAGTCAGACCACAAGAGTATCAAGTTGGGGACCTGGTAATCAAACGCATCATCCTTCCTAAAAGTGATCCCAGGGGCAAATGGACCCCTACGTACGAAGGGCCATTTGTGGTTAAACATGTGTTCTCAGGAGGAGCCATGATTCTAACCACCATGGATGGTGACGACCTTCTTCACCCCGCCAATGCAGACATAGTAAAAAGATACTACACATGAATAAAAGACCCGCTAGGTTGACATACCTAGGCAAAAATAAGGGCTTCCCGGCGAACCAAAAGGGTTCGGGCAAAAATAAGGGATGAAATGAAAAGAATCTGTACACCCGGCAAGTCGAAAACCTGAAAAGGCGGCTTAGGCAAAAAAGGGTATCCCGGTGGACTGAAAACCCGAAAGGGCGGTCCAGGCAAAAGTTAGGGATAAAGCGTAACACTATGTCTCATTGGATCACCTTGCATCCAGAATTCGGCATCAACTATCAGGCTCAGACTTCGGCATCGATCAATCAGCTTCATCTTCGACTAAGCAGCAAAGTGATGAGACGCTTGAAGACATAAAGGCGATAGCAGAGTTGGAACCCAGTGGGAATATTGTTCACATAGCTGTTTTGTTTCCTTTTCAAAATTGTATAAACTTTATGTTATTCGGCGGCATTCTCTTACTAGGACGTCAGCCTCTTGTACAAAAACGCCTATTTACAAGCAAATTTCAAAATCAATACAAGTTCACTTTTCCAAACAAATTGCCAATTGTTTTTTCCTTCTTCTGTTTTGTCTTGCGAAGAACGTCCAATGTTCATTTTTGATATATGCATTTGACATTAAATTGCTAATTAATAAATACTTGCATACGAAACAAAGGACTGATTACGGGTGACATCAGAAACAGGGGCAATGTAGAGTTGTCCAGGCAGTCCAATTGCTCTGTCCGCCAAGGTACCAAGGTGGTTTCAACTGAAGAATGTGACCAAGCTACCTCAACTCCCCACAGAGTAAGACCAGATTCAGCAATACTCTCCCCAAGAAGAGTTAGTCTATCATCAGCCCTACAATAGTCACCCTATTCCCCAAGCAAGTCAACAATACTCTCCTCCAGCAGAGTTAGTCTACGGCCAGCCTAAAAGAGGTTGGTATCCCCAGAAGATATCAACATTCCCCAGCGGAGTATAGGCATTCATCAGCAATCATCCCCAGCAGGCCTTGAAGCTTATCCCCAGTAGATTCTGGAAGCTTATCCCCTGTAAAGTACGGACGCCTCTCCCGGGCTTTATTCAAAGTTATTCCTCACAAGGGCTTATAACTGGGTTATCCTCAGCTAATTGCCACGGAAGATCGCCCTCGGCGAAGTTCTTCCAATCCCCAGCGGAGTTCATCAAAGTTCCCCAACTTAACTTATCGACAGAATCCCCAGCGGAGTTTATCATTGTTATCCCCAGCGGAGTCCATCATTGAAATCCTCAGCGGAGCTCTCGTCAAAACTTCAGCGAAGTATCTCTTCCCACAGAGTTAATTCCCTTCAGAGTAATCTCTCCAACAAGTTTATTCCCCAACGGAGTTATCTTCTCCTACCGGTGTACTCTCGCAACCATCATCCCTAGCGGAAACGAAGAACTCTACTCTTCAACGTCAGCCCAGGATTTAATTCCCCAGCCGATCGTCAAGGATTTATTTTCCTAGACGAAAATACATTCATAAACATTTCACATTTCATACATCTTGCTTACATACATGATAAAGTGCATACAACACTATCTCATCTTGAACATCATGACATCATGCATTTCATACACCATGACATTGCATACAACTGATGTTTTGCCTTTTCAGGGAAGAAGACAACCCAAAAGACAACTACCTTCAACTGTCACAATTTCCAGATTCGATTCCTGTATCCAGCCAGGGCACATCTAAAGAGTTTGAAGATTCGATTCCTGTATCCATCCAGGGCATATCTGTTGACGACTATTTCCAGATTCGATTCCTGTATCCAGCCAGGGCACATCTGAAGAGTTTGAAGATTCGATTCCTGTATCCAGCCAGGGCATATCTGTTGACGACTATTTCCAGATTCGATTCCTGTATCCAACCAGGGCACATCTGAAGAGTTTGAAGATTCGATTCCTGTATCCAGCCAGGGCATATCTGTAGACGACAATTCCAGATTCGATACCTGTATCTAGCCAGGGCATATCTGTGAGCAACCTATTATAGACTCGACACCTGTATCTATCCAGGGCATGTCTGCATGAAGAGATTGAAGATCAACACCTGTAACAAGCCAGGAAAACATCTGTCTTTCTCAAAGTGCGCAAGTTCTCTCTAAGGAATCTCTTATGCGATCAACACTTCCAAATGGCATCTATAAGCCCATTCCCGATAAGGTTCTGTCACGCCTTCAGATGGCATCTATAAGCCCATCCCCCTATCCACCATCTCTCCAAATGGCATCTATAAGCCCATTCCCGACATCACATTGCTGATACTCCAACATGCGAGTGCAAATTTTAGGGCACTCTAGTGTCCAATCTCCTTTTACCCTCAAGTCACGAAAGGCAAACTTGCCAATCTAACTCTTCAGGTTCAAGAAGATTGAACAGGGGCAACTGTTGTACCCCAAAATTTTCCCTCCCATTTTCTCAACATTTTTCTCATCACAAGGTCCTTGGAGCTCAAGATCCAGTTAGGGTTTCCTCTGCAAGACTTCTCCTAGCACTGTTGACCCAAATTAGGGTTTGTGTTTGCACAAAGATATTTTGACCTAAAATGCCTAAGATGACTTTCATGCTTCATGTTGGACTCCCAAGTTTATCCATACCAAGTTTCAAGCTTTGGTTCCAACCTTTGCCCAGTCAATTGGACAGTTGACCTAGAAATCAGCTGTATTGGGGAAAAAGTCAACTGTGGCCAATTGACAGTCAAACCTCATGGAAATTGACCCACATCAACATTATGAACTCATATGGACTATTTGATCAAGTTTGGATCACAATTCCACAAGAAATTTGATCAGATCACCAAAAGGGCAAAATGGTCATTTTTAGGGTTTTGACTGCACAAAGGCAATTTTTGACTGTTTGACCTAGCCAATGGCAAACCAAGCTCACATATGGACTCAAGGACCCCATGGAATTGTTTTTACATACTCAACAAGTTCAAAAGATCCCAAATGCACAAGGTTGACAATTGAATTTTCCAGTCAATTGATCAATTTTTGACTGTATACTGAAAAGTCAAACTTTGACTTTTTGGTCAAAATCAAGTGTCAAGATTCATTTTTCATCAAAACATGCCAAATCATGAAACTTGTTCATCAAGAAATTCAAAATCACAGATTAGGGTTTGAAATGAAGATTTTTCATAACTTAGAATTTTTCTAAGTTATGAAAAACCCTAATTTTTTCCTAACTTTGTCCCACTTTCTCATCAAGATGCATTTGGATTCAAGGAAAAGTCAAAACATAAAAGTTGTAGTCCATTGCAAAATCTACAACTTTGATTCACAAAGTTTTCTCAAAAGAAGCTTGTAGCTCAAGTTACAATTTTTGGAACAAGGGTACCAAACCATTCTTAACTTAGAAAAATTTTGACCTATTTTAGGCAGGATTTTTGCCTAACTTCATGGCAACTTTTCACATGTTTCCACTTGGAATTTCAATTTGCATTACAAAGTTGGATTGTAGTACACATTCCAAGCTTTCCAAAATGTCCAAGAACTCATCAAACAACCTCATGGTTAGGGAGAATCGAATTTGGCAAGTTGGGAAAAACTCACTTTGTTTATGGCCAATTTACATGTTCATACACTTGTGCTATTTTGAACTCAGCTTGCATTCCTTGATTACAGGTCCTATATCCCATTTGCACTCAATAATTTAATGCAAACCCCTTGTGTTCAAGCCTTGCATTATGTGTTTAAGCATTACATGGAAGTTTAACCCTTAAATAGAAAAAGCAAATTATCCATTTTAGAAAAGATGAACTTTATGTCAAAGTTGCAAATCAAGAAGTACAAGGCCATATCTTTGGTCACAAGTTCAGAAGCAAAACACACTGATCAAGGGGAAAGGTTGCAGCATAGATTGGGGGCCTGCATCAGTCTAGAACACAACTTGAACTTTTGTTGCTTAAGTAAGAAGAAACTTGACATAACAACTACCAACTCTCATTTCTGCCAAGACCAACTTAAGCAAACTTGTTAAACACATTCTAAACAACCACCCTGACCAAAAACACGAGCCAACCATCTCCATTGCTTTCTCAAACACAAAATCACCATTAAACTGCACAAAAACAGGGCATTCTGCACTTGGACTTGGCTAGCTCATTTCCATCGTGCATCTTGGCCAAAACCACTTCAAACACTTTCCCTACCATCCATACAAACTGTCCAAAGCATTAGAAGCAGACTGTAACACTCCTAACCAACATCACCATTTTCATTTTTTCTGTTTTGCAGTTGAAGTGCCATAACACGATTCACTTGGTTTCAAAGCAAACTAAAGCTTGGAATAACATCCCTGGACATCAAGCAAGCTATACAAATCATTATCTTGCCCTGAAAGCTCCTCCATTGCCAGACACGATTCCAACTGAACAGGTAAGTTCATGAACTTCTATCTCTCAATATAGGGAGAACTAGCTCTAAGTTTGTGAATGAAAAATGTCATGCTCATGTCCCTGAAGCTATACATATCTTTACTTTCCATTTATTTTGCCTGTATTATGAGAATTGGAGGTCTGAACATTGATAAAAAGTTAGGTTAAGAATTAGGAATAGAGAAATTCTCTCTCATTTCTGAGAGTTAGGATGAGTTCTTTATATGTCCAGAATCGTGGCTTGATGCTTAACATTTTTCATGTTGTAAGTTTGTGCTAAAAGTCCAGGAATCAGGAGTTGTGTTTGAAGCATCAAAGGCGCGCGTTTTTCAAATGTGTTGTCTGAAGGTTGAAGACAAAGTCTTCTTGGGCTGGGCCTGAGTTGACTTCTTATTTACACCACTTTTTTACTTTTGAACCCCCCTGGCCCATTTTAAGATATCTTTGTTATTTTTCATTTTTTCCTTTTGATTTAGTTTTTATATTTTTGTCTAAACATAAAAAAGCATAAAAAACATTTTTCCACATTTTTTTGCATTTTATTTGATATTGATTTGCTTTATTTAGTTATATATATAAATAAATACATATTTCTTTTTGTTTAGAATATTAGGAATAATACAAAATACATTTATTTTCTAATTTTATTTTATTTTATCTTCTGAAAACATTTTTTATAAAATATACTTTTTTTGTAAATATTAAATATTTTTATTTTTGTTCGTATTTAACATATTTAATAAATAATACAAATACATATATATTTATTAGAATATTTAAGATAAAAATACAAAATATATACATTTTTTATTTTTATTAATATTTAACATTAAAAATACCTTTTTGACAAATATACTTCTCTTTTATTTATTTTTTGTACATAATTAATAAATATTGCCTATATCATACAATAAATACTTTTATTTGTAAAAATTAGGGTTTTTGCCCTAAATGCATAAAAATACCAAAAATTAATTGATTTTATTTTTTCTTATTTGATACATGATAAATACTTTTTACATACATATGAAAAACCTTTTTTTTTTGCATTTTTGCATATTTATCTTATTTTTATTTGAATATTGTGTAAATAAATACCTTGCAAAATTCCAAGATTGATGTAATAGTCTAGGGTTTTAATTCTTGTCAAAATACCCCCATTTGAACATTTGTACCCCCCTTCCTATATATTGTGTTGTAATAACTTAGGAACTTTATTTTTCGCACTTTAAAGCTTTCTAATTATGCCATGTTAGAATTAGGGTTTGTATGCAAATCAATTAACCAAAATAGTTTGACCTAACTTCAAGATAAACAAGCATGAAAATGGACAACACTAATCACACTTGCACCCCTAGGGTATTCCACTTGTTGCCTTCAATAATGGGCCATATTGCATGTTAGGTCTCTTTGGGCAAAACAAAACAATTCAAATGATCATAGTCCCTCGATGACGCTTTCGAAAGTTGCCTAAAAATGATCAAGTCCCTTAAAAGAAATTGCCCAAAGATACTTGATACTATTGCAATTATGGTCTAAACGATGACCCGCGCCCGTCCCGTTCACATCCTAACACAAGATTGTCCACCAAATACAATGGTGGAACAAAATTGTTAAAAGGGTTAAAACATAGCAAAGATCTTTGATAAATTTAGGGTAGATAGCTCTTGGTTACTTGCCAACTTGCAAAACAAAACACTTGCCTATTTTTTCAAAACACACATCAATACACTTTCAAAACAACTTTCAAAAACATTGAAAACCTTTCCAAAAGACATAAACCTTTGTATACATCCCAACATGGATCATTACAAAGGTTGCCACCACATTGGCCTCTTTTCAAAGCATTTTCAAAATCCACACACAAAGCACCATTTCAAACAATTGAAAATTAAGGCAAGTTGATCTAAGCAAGTAACTAAGAGCCCATGGATAACCATGGATAGAAAGGGTGCTAATACCTTCCCTTTCTATAATCTACTCCCCGAACCCAAGAACACATCTCAAAGGTTTTTGCTGTGCTTTTTAACCTTTCCTTAGGATAAAATAAAAAGTCGGTGGCGACTCTTGCTCAACCGAAATATTTGCGAAAACAAACGCAAAACCTCAAGTCAGTTCTCCCACCGTATCACACTCGTGCTTTGTGTTTTTGAAAAAAAAAGTAGTTTTGAAAATGCCTTAGTGCGATGATTCGCTTTATGATAACTCTTGTATCAGTCCTCAAGAGTGTTGACAAAACGAATGTTTTTGAAAGTGTTTTGAAATGTTTTGTGTAAGTGCAATAAGTTTGTTTTTGAGCAAGCATCTAACAGCTATTCACTTGTACTCGAAAAGGTTCGTTCTTTTCCTCCTATCCTTTAGACAATGCTATCCTACTATTAGTGAGTAGGTAGCCCTATTGTTGGATGTTGAGGGACAACCGAAGGGACGTACAGTCATAAAGGCAACATGTGGAGACACTTTAGCAATTTTTTTAGGGACTGGATCATTTATCGAAAGGCAACTGTAGGGTCATCGAGGGACTATGATCTTTTGATTTACGGGTCTTTGCTAAAGCGTCCCTGTTTCGAGGGACATGACTGTTTTATTTCTGAAGGCAACCAAAGTGGGGTACCCTAGAGGTGCATGTGTGCAATGTGTGCTTGTTTTAGTTATTTGTCTTTGAATTTAAGTTTGCTAGCGCTTTATTTTCAGACTTTCCATACAATCCTATTTACTAACAGAAATATTGTACATAAAATATAAAGTGCAGAAAGTAAATCCTACGCTATTACATCCCATGAGCAGTTACAATATTTAGAAAGAAAAAAATGCGAAAAGATAAAATAACTATTACAAAATCAAATGTGCGACCTATACATTCTTTCTAGAATTTAAATAACAAAAGAAAAATAGAAAAAAAGAAGAGGTTGTTTAGAAAGAAAATCAAATGTCCTAAAAAGCCTAAGTATTAAGAAAAATATGTTTTGTATTTTTGTGATTTGATTTTAATATTTAAGACCTAAGTCTAAATTAATAACAAATTAACTATGAAATAAACACTAAGACATGATTAAGTTAAATTAAATTTATTTATGAAAATTAAACTAATTAAAAGAAAAGAACTAAATGTTTTTTTTTTGTGATTTTATGATTTTTTTGATAAAAAAGAATTAATTGAAATGAAAAGAAAATAAATAATTAAAGCAAAAAAAAAATAAAAAATAACGGGCCATGTTGTAAAGAAAATGGGGGGATGCGCTAAGCAAAATCCCAGGCCCGTTAGCAAGAGAGCCCAAGCGCTGGATAAAAGTCTTCAGAATCATGTGTATCTCTCCCATGAGGCCTATCGTGGGTTTGGATTGAAAGTCCTCGTATCACAGAATCTAAAGCTCAAAAAGCTTATAGCCCTGACCATGGCATCTTGCGCATAGGATGTTCATCTGCACATGCGATCGTCCTAACCCGTTCTAAATGGTCTCACAAACACATATCAATGCACAAAAATAATTTATATGACATGAATAGACAATTTGAGATTCAAGAAATTTTACCAAAACTGGTACAATTGGATGTGAGAGTTCTAGACGTGGAAGGTCTTGGTTATGAGCCTAGTTCAACTCTTGGGAGCCTCGGGGAGATGAACGAATCCTTTGTTTTGCTTTAGAGCACCTAGAAGTGTGGTTAAGAATTTTGCAACTTTGAGAAATTTTTGAGAATTTTGTAGAGCTTTGTTATGCAATGGTTTTTATGGTCATTCTTCTGCCTTTGTTTGCCTTTATATAGAGAATAAAATAGGAGCCAACAAGTATGGAAAGGGACAAGATAATCATGCCCATAAAATCAATATTCCAATATATTGAAAACTTGCATTCTTTGCATGATTCTTGTCTTTTGGATGCCTTGCACTAATCTGGACATGTTGCTGGCTTGTATTTGGACTGACAAATAAGGAATGGAATCAAGGTAATCATGCCATGGTTTAAACAAGAAAACAACTTTAAAACTTGCCAAATTTGCAATGTTTCTTCCTTTATTGAGTCCCCACGAAATTGACAAGGTTGTAATAAGTTGTCATGAGTTGTCTTGGGCCTTTAGATGATTGAAACAAATAGCCTAATCCTTTATACCACTGTTTCATATTTTATTTGATTTTATTTGCATTTAAATGAATAAAATTCAAATAAAATAAATAAAAATCATAAAAAATATGAGAGTGTATTTATAGGTCCTCTAACACCTTATGAACATGTTTGAACATCAAAAGTTAGTCCCACTAGTTCAAAACCTCAAGTTCACTCACTTTGCATTTCACGCATTTCTTGAAAATTTCCCAACTTGTGCACCTCATAACTTTCTCAATTTTCATCTTTTGAATGTGATATTGAACTTTTCGGAAAGCTCAAGATGTAATATGCACTTTCTCTTTTAATCATTTTTTCATTCGGAGACATTATCTAGATGTAAGTTGCCTTGATAAAAAGTATCTTATGTTGACTTTCTGAAAATGACATGTAATGTATGAGCTTGTATCTTTCAAATGGTGCATCTCTTGAACTTGAGGACAAAAGAGAAGTTTTAGGGAATTAGATTCTCTTCAAAATGAGCTTTGGTTAGGGAAAATGGATGAAGTATGTGAAAGTTATGCCTGGTCAAAGTTCAGTTGACTTTTGCTATAGAAACCCTAATTTAGCAATTCTTGACTTTTGATAGATTATGAGCATTTCTTGAGGAATCATGATCAACCCTTGATCAAATGATAGATAACACTTCAAAATGTTGATGTTTACCAAAAATCATAAAGTTTGACTTTATTTGGGCCACAGTTGACTTTTGACCTAGCACAGTTGATTTTCAAGCATTTGAGCAATTGCCTGAGCAAACATGTAGTGCAAGGCATGAAACTTGGAAAGGGAAATCTTGAAGGAATATTAGTACCTTGGAAAACATTATAGACCTTTGTAGCTCACACATCTTGATGGAAAGTGAAACCCTAATTAGAGGTTCATTGCTTAGGAGGAGAATTTGTCTGGTCAATTCTTGGTCAACCTTGAGCAATTGAGGACCTTTAGGAGCATGTCTTGAGTAGAATTAGGAGGAAAACTTTTGGGGTAAAACAGCTTCCCCTATTCAATCTTCTTAAACCTGAGGATTTAGATTGGCTTGTCTTCCTTTCGTGATCTGAAGGTGGAAGAGGATTGAACACTAGAGTGCCCAGAAATTTGCACTCACATGAAGTAACATTGTTGGTTGATGCTGTCGGGAATGGGATTACATACGCTATTTGAAGAAGATGACAGAGAGTCTTCAAAGATGGGCTTAAGGATGCCATCCAAAGTAGATGCTGATTCCACAAATGGTCCCTTTGGGGGTTCCTGTTATCTGAGGAGGAGTCCGCTGGGGAATGTGATTTTCTGTTATTCTCCTGCATGAGGAAACTCTGTGGGGGAATATAATCTATTGTCCAAGGCTCTACTGAGGAATTATGTCTAGAGAGATGAAAGTTTGTTGTTTTTTGATTTAAATCCAAGCTTCACAGTAACTTGCTGGAGATAATGGAATTAACCATTACCTGAAAATGTATTAGAAAGAGTCTGTGTAGGGCTGTTTCAAGATGAGTCTGTTTTAGACTGCATCTGGAAAGTTTGAGAAGGAGCTTGTATAGGGTTGTTTCAGGATGAGTCCGTGTTAGACTGCATCTGGAAAGTTGAGAAGAAACTCGTGTAAGATTACTTCGTCTGGTCATGTAGATAGTTTTCCTGTCTGGTTTCAGGTGTTAATCTACAAATCAGTTGTTCGCAGATAGTTGTCCTATCTGGTTTCAGGTATTAATTTGGAACTTGAAAATTGTCGATCGCTTTGTCCTGGCTTGTTACAGGTATTAATCTCTGACCTGAGAAAGAAAGATAGTTTTCCTGGCTTGTTATAGGTATTAATCTTCAATCTCCTTATGTAGATAGTTTTCCTAGCTTGTTTCAGGTATTAACCTACAATCGGTCGTCAACAAATAGTTCTCCTGGCTTGTTACAGGTATTAATTTGAACTTGAAAATTGTTGATCACTGAGATAGTTGTCCTATCTTGTTTCAGGTAATAATCTATGACCTGAGAAAGAAAGATAGTTTTCCTGGCTTGTTACAGGTATTAATCTTCAATCTCCTCATGTAGATAGTTTTCCTGGCTAGTTACAAGTATTAACCCATAGTCGGTCATCCACATATAGTTCTCCTGGCTTGTTACAGGTGTTAATCTGGAACTTGAAAATTGTCGGTTGCTAAGATAGTTGTCCTGGCTTGTTACAGGTATTAATCTCTTACCTGAGAAAGAAATATAGTTTTCCTGGCTTATTACAGGTATTAATCTTTAATCTCCTCATGCAGATAGTTCTCCTGGCTTGTTACAGGTATTAATCCACGTCCGGTCGTCCACATATAGTTCTCCTGGCTTGTTACAGGTATTAATCTAGAACTTGAAAATTGTTGGTCACTGAGATAGTTGTCCTGGCTGGTTTCAGGTATTAATCTCTGACCTGAGAAAGAAACATAGTTTTCCTGGCTTGTTACAAGTATTAATCCACAGTTGATCATTCACATATAGTTCTCCTGGCTTGTTACAGGTGTTAATCTGGAACTTGAAAATTGTCGGTCACTGAGATAGTTGTCCTGGCTGGTTTCAAGTATCAATCTCTGATCTGAGAAAGAAATATAGTTTTCCTGGCTTGTTACAGGTATTAATCAATAGACGGTCGTCCACAGATAGTTCTCTTGGCTTGTTACAGGTATTAATCTGGGACTTTGCAACATTGGTCGTTGAGATAGTTTCCCGTTTGGTTTTGGGCATTAAACTGTGGCCTGCTGTATTTGTTGGTAAACCTGTCTTGCTTCGGGAGTTCATACCATTTGGTCGTATAGATAGTTTCCCCGTATGGTTTCGGGCATTAATCTTTGACCTGCTGTATAGGTTGACAGTGTTTTCCTTTTCGTGAACTCAACCTGGAAAGGTAAAGTTAGTTTCATACGATGTCAAGATGTATGAATTGCATGATACTCTCAAAATAAATGAGATTGTGATATACGCGTTTGTGCTGCATATGATATGATGTTTGTAAAATGATGTATAAATGCAATGTATGAACGTGTCAGTCATTCCATTGATATATTGTTGAATTAGGGAAAATAAATCCCTGACTGTTGCTGGGGGTGAAGAATGTAGGTCTTCAAATATGTTGAAGTTAAAATGTTGGGAGATGAACTTCTATTGTTAGAGAAATAAACTCTGTTGGGGAAGGTAAACTCCATGAACTGAAATATTTCTAGAAGATAGTCTGGAATAAGTATCAGGATTATATCTTTCTCTGGATCGTATCTGCACCGTTTCTAGATGAGAATCCGCTTCATTCAAAATGTTTTCGCTAGGGATTCTTGTTTTGTTGTTTTGAGAAGAAATCTGTTGGGAAAGGGAAACTCCGTAATCCGCTTTGGGATTTTGTGAGATCCTGCTGGGGAATCCTGAGAAGCTTGGCGACTTCACTAGGGAATTCTTAGATGTTGGAGCAGTAATTGGAGATTCTTGCTCTTCTGAGGGTATAAGAACACCTGACATCAATAGGTTGCATGCTAAGAACATGGCAGTGACCTTGTAGTAGAATTCCCTTGCCTCTGTACATGCTGGAGAAGGTATTCGTGGAGATTTTCTGGATGGTTTGAGTGTCATCCCAACTCATGGGGTTTTGAGTAGATGTTGATCAGGGAGTATTCTACTGATAGACAAATGACAAGATGACGGGACGTAGTCGTACGCTTTAATCCCTAACTTTTGCCTGGACTGTCCTTTCAGACTTTCAATCCATCGGGATACCCTTTTTTGCCCAAGCCACCTTTTTAGGTTTTTGACTTTCCGGGTGTACCGTTTTTTTCATATGTATATCCCTAATTTTTGCCCGAACCCTTTTGGTTCGCCGGGATGCCCTTATTTTTGCCTAGGCCAGTCAACCTAGCGGGTCTTTATTCACGCGTAGTATTTTCCGACTATATCTACGTTCATCGGATACGGAGAATTGTCATTGTCCTTAGTAGTAAGTGTTGCCACACTGCCAGAAGATGTTTTCTTGATCGCACATGATTCGTTGCTGGAATTCATGTCCAATGCCGCAAGTGATTCAGATGGAGATCTGCCCCTGGATATTTGGAACTTTTGAGAAATTCCTCGAATCTTGACTTGACTGCCCCATATCAGTTAGACACCATGTCATGCCCCTTGATTATGAAAGGCCTGTTACTGGAAATGTCTTTCCATCTGAGGTGATTCTATTCATTGAGAGTATTTTCGTTCATTGAATATCCGTCGTGCGAATTTCTCTAATGTCGAATAAATAGTCATATGCAAACAATGGTATTTTAAGAATGCAAAGCTTATGTCTGTCTTGAAGTTTGAAAATTCATTTTTTTAGTAAAAAAAACAAATTTGTAAGAGTGTGATATCAACTCAGGATTTATAGCAAACCTTACAGGAGTCAGGATACTTTTTGTAACAATATGCTTTCAAACTAACCCATGCTCCTGCTAGGAATTTTAAGGGTTGTAACGTGGCCTGGTTCACAGTTTAAGAAACAAAGGATAAAGGCTCAAATTTTATTTGTACCCAACCCGTTCTTCGTGATGTTCTCTGATCCTATACTCAGCTAATTGTGCATTTAGATCCCAATTGAGTATGGGATCTTGGCCCTGATATTTCGATGATAGTTCAGAAATTGAATGTTTGTTTGAGAAGGCAGTCATTTTTGTAACCTTTTCTTTTTTTGTTGTAGGACCTCTTTTTTGATTTTATTATCCCTACTTTTGCCTTCTTTTGTGATTACAGTCAGCGGGATGCCCCTGTTCTTTTCTTAAGTCCCCTTTATAGTTTTTTGACTTAACGGGCTTTTATTTTGAGAGATAATGACTGTCTGTCTTGATGATTATGCGAAACCATCACCATCTTCTGATTTGGAAGGACGCCTTTGATGTCTTTAATTATGTATGAAGTGGAAGATTGCGACTGAATGTGCATCTGAATTAACTGAGAAAACTACCCTGCCCCAGGTTATGATTAAGGGTTTTAATTTATGTGAAAAGAAAAACTCCTACTTATTAGGCTCAAAGGGGTTGACTAGGGATTATCTTCCTTATAACTCCACTGTTTAGGATTTGAAACAATGCATGTACATCGTCAGCGGGGTCTGTTCAAAATCACACTGTATGAGATTGCGGTATCGCTTTCGTCATCATCCCTCTAAAGGCTTAGAGCTTTTAATCATGAGTTGAATATCACGAAAGGAAGTAAAAACATAGTTTGAATATAGTGGATATGAATGAAATAATTCAAGATAAACATATGCAACGCATTAATGAAATAACAAAGTTTGACATTTATGAGTGTTCGAACAATCAAAACAAAATTACAGATTGAGAAATTAAATGAACAAGAAGCCTATTCGTCTGAACTTGTCACTTCAGATGGTGTGCCTTGGAGAGATGGCAGAATAATTCAGCTTGACCATCTTGTGTAAACTCTAGCACTCCTTTGTCGATTAGGTCTTGAATCTTATTTCTCAATGTCCAACAACTATTAGTGTCATGTCCAGGACTGTTGGAGTGGTACACACACCTCACATTTGATTGTACACTGGGGAAGCAATGTTGGGATTCTGAGGAGGATCCTTCAACGTAATCAACTTGTCCTCCAACACGTGTTGCAATGCTTGAGCCAATGACATGTTGATTTCGGTAAAGCGTCTTTTAGATGTGTTCAGCTTACGCTGATTACCCTGTCATTATTGGCGAGGTTGTGATGTAACAACAATTTGGAAAGGTCTACTATCCACCAAGCCAACTTCGTATCTCATTAGGGGCTGATTAATGACTTGATCCCCAGTCTCGACTGTTTGCTTCATGCGGTTGCATCCGTCTTGATGAAGTTTGTTGATAAGGGCTCTCAGCTCTTCTTGTCCCCTGGCTAGGCTTTGGATAAGAGCCATCTGCCCCAGCATCTGGATTCTCATTGCTTCTATCTCAGCTTGCACTTTTTCCAGCTGTTCATCCTTGTTGTCTTCAGGACTTTTCTTGGCCAAGTTCCCAGTGAGGAGTGATTTTAACTCTTCTTGCCCCTTGGATAAGTTTAGGAACATTTCCTTGAACTGGGAATCTTGAGTTTGGAGACTTCTGTCATTCTGTTTGAGAGCCATTTTCCTTGCTGAAATAAATAGTGAGAAAATGAGAAACTTGTACTGGAAGACCTATTATGTAATGACATGCATGATGTGTAAATGTTTTCAAGGATCTCACAGGGTAAACACAAGAAGATGTCAGAAGTTGAATTTTGACTGCAGCTTTGACGGAAGAACTTTGTATTGTTGAATGTCCTTCTACGAGAATCAAGATCACCATATCAAGTGGGTCATATCCCTTGACTCAAGTTATCATGTTTTTATATTTTGACGGCATTGGCTAGAGGAAAATAAATCCCCTTGCCCCTTGCTAGATGTCTGCTTTATCATAACCTGCATCACAGGCCCTTGAGATCATTGAAATGGTTAAGGAAATTCTATGGTATGATGCTATGATGTGTATGTTATGCATCAATAAAAATGAAAGGTGATGAAGACAAGTGAGTCTTGCAAGAAATCCAGGTTATTGGATAAAGACCACATCATTAGATAATAAACAAAAGCCCTGCAAGGAGTTCAATTTGTTAGATAATGAAAGCAAACAAATCCAACAAGTGAAATTAGGTTCAGGCTTGCATGGATTCCATAAGTAAGTACCCTCTTGAAGTTTAGTTGGCTCAACCTGTCCTATTAATAGTAATCGGGTACTAGGGAATCTCAATATCACAGATTTTTCCCATAAGTTTCGTTCTGATCGACAACTGGCTTGCCACCAAACAAAACCCATGAGTCAAATCTCAATGAGTGTAGTGTCGAGTATCAACCAACTTAGGACTACACCAAAGAAGGCTATCTCACTACTTCCTAATGGCCAAGTCGTTCAATTAAAGATTCTAAGGTCAGTTGATGCTTCATGACACCACACAGCGGCCCCGTATTCTCCTTGACTACTCAAGGGCTACCAGTACCAACCAAAGTGTTACGTCAACATAGCTATCGCTTCAACCATGTCGGTATAGCTCGCACACCCCCCACGATCTATTGCTACTTACCTAAAAGGTGTCCCAGATTCGGGTGTAGGATCTATAGTAACAACTCAAACAAACCCTCCAAGGATAAAGCATACAAAGCAAGTAATTAAAACAGTTTTAAAATGAACTAACTCTAAGGTAACCCCACTTTTTATTTTTCCCCAACAGAGTCTCCAGTTCTGTGATACGGTGGCAGAACCAACTGTTGTACTGGTTTTGCGTTTATATTCACAAATGTTATAGTAAGAAAGAATCTCTACCGACTTTTCTTTTATCCAACAAAGGAAAGGGTGAAAAGAACAGAAAAAGACCTTTTGAGTGTTTTCTGAGTAAGGGGGTAGATCATGGAAAGGGAAGGTGTTAGAACCCTTTCCATCCGTAGTTTTCTACAGGCTCTTAGATGCTTAGCTCATTTTTTAAATACCTTGTGCTTTATGTTTTTGAAGAAAAAAAGTAGTTTTGAAAATGCCTTAGTGCGGCTGTGATACGGTGGGAGAACTGACTTGGTTGTTTTGCGTTTGATTGTAAATATTGCGGATAGCAAGAGTTGCCACCGACTTTTCTTTTATACTAAAGGAAAGGTGAAAAAGCACAGGAAATACCTTTGAGATTATTTCTTGAGTTTGGGGGGCAGATTATGAAAAGGGAAGGTATTAGCACCCTTTTCATCCATGGTTTTCCATGGGCTCTTAGTTACTTGCTAGATCACTTGCTTTTGTTTGAAATTGTGCTTTGTGTGATTTTTTGAAAGTATTTTGAAAAGGCGCCATCGTTTAGGAAAACTTTGTAATGATTCTCGTTCGTAAGAATGTATACAAAGTGTTGATCTTTTGAAAATGTTTTCAAGTTTGAAAGGTGTTTTTTGAAAGTGTAGGTGATTATTTTTGAAAATAGCAAGGATGTTTGTTTTGAAATGGAGCAAGTAATTAGGAGAAATCTACCTACTCAAATGTCTTTTTTGTTCATTTTCTCTTCCTTTGACATTGTTGTCTTACTATTGATTTGGTAAGCAACCCTATCTTTGGATATAAACAGGACGGGCGCGAGTCATCGTATAACCATGATTAGCAATGTTGCAAGGCATCTTAGCATTCTTTTTTTTTGAAGGACTAAGATCATTTGTAAGGCAACTTAGATAGCGTCGTCAAGGGACTATGATGTTGTATTTTCTAAGATACCTTACATGCGTAATATGGCCATTTTGTATAAGGCAACCAAGTGGAGTTTACCCTAGGGGTGCTGGGGTGCAAATGTGTTGTTTTCATGCTTGATTTTTGTTTTGAATATGGGTTTTCTATTTGTTGTTTTTATCTCATCATGCACACCCTAATTACTAACAATACATGAAAGCAATAAAAATGCGGAAAAGTAAAGTCCCACTCTATTACAAACATTAGGGGGATGGGGTGTACAAATTCACAAATGGGGATTGCAAATTAAATCAAGTCCTAAGTTACTATTACAACCATATTAAATGGATAAGAACGTACAAGAAACGTAAAATGAACTTTGTTTTGTTTAAGAACAAAGATAAGTTTTGTTTAAGAAAATATTTTTGATCTTTTTGTTTTAAGAAATAAACTAAGATATGTGAATATGAAATATTTTTTTTATGTGTTTTTGATTAATAATAAAAATGATGGCAAAAATAATAAGGAGAAAGGAAAACAGAATCAGCACTTTGCTGAAATAAAAGAGGTCAGAAGTTCTGACTCTGGCATGCTGCACAAGTTCAAATAAACGTTAGTAGAAACAGGGAAGGTCAGAAGTTCTGGGTCCACTGAGAACAAAGAAGATTTCAGAAGTTCTGATATCACTGGAAGAACTTCGTCTCCTTCTCCATGCTAGTTAGAGTATCTGGAACTTGGTCATTTCTCAACAAAACAGAAGATGCACATATAACAGTTATGGCAGGTTCCATAATGTTTCAAAAACAAGAGATATCAGAACTATAAATCAGAAGCAAAGCATGAATTTGCTAATCCTAATTCTGAGTTATAATTTCTTCAAGAAGTTCTGAACTGGAATTCTCTCTACCTAGGCAGGCAAATATATGAAACCTCAGAATGTGTACAACCTCAGAATCATAATGTCTACATTGTATTTTTAAACAAAGTTTCCTGACAATGCCTAAGTAATATGATAAGAGTCAGCAGAAGCTTACCTTGCAGCTGGAAAATGTTCTGTGAGCTGGAGTCTGGCTCTAACCGCTTGTGGTGTTCTGAACAGCTTCCTCTTGTGTTCAGTAGGCTGGAAAATTTCAACTTCGGTTGTGAGTGATTAGAAAATTCTGGAACAGCCAAAGAGCAAAGTTATGACTTCTTTGAGGTGGATATTGATAGTTAGTGTGTCACAGTTTGACTACAGAAGTTAGGATGGCTTTTGAATGTATATAAAAAACTGTATGGGTGGTTTTGGTCAAGAAACACTTGAGGAAAAATGGAATTTGAATGCAAGAATCAAAAGCTAACAGGTTTTGTATTTTGTGTTTGCAGTTTTTGGACTCTTGGAATTTTAGCAGGGGTTCAGGGCTTTTCTTTCTCAAATTTTCGACCCTTTTACAGTTTCCAATGGCTTTCAATTTATAGGCAAATATCTTGTAGCTTGGAGAGTGCAACCATCACATGCTAGGGTGTTGCCTTGTTGTTGAAGCAAGTATGGTGGTTAGTAGCCTTAGCAGCGCCTAAGCTGGAATTGTAAGGAGGAATTAAGGAAAGGTAACTTCAAAAGCAAAAGCAACGCATGGGCCCAACACACTTTTGTACAAGAGTTTGCTTTTCCAAGATAGTAATGGTACTTCTATGCCACACGTGGGGAAATCCTTTGAACAAAGACCCAAAAGTGGTTGTGAGCATTAAATGATGATGAGATTGATCAAACCAGAAATCCTGCAACGTGAGATTTTGCATCATTGCTTAATTCTGGATCAGAAGTTCAACTTCAACGTGACTTAGAATAGACATCCAACTTCTGATCTTTGTATCTCCTTGATCCAACATGTTCTGAAGGAGCTCTCAGACTTTCCAGGAAGTTTGCAGCATGCTTTGTAACCTTCTTTGAATTACCCCTGTAAACTCTGACTGAACCTTTATGAAAATTGGCCCAAAAGTTCTGACCAAAATCTGTTTTGAAAGTGTCCAGAATTTGCTGTGTGCTTTAGTTTCACGGACGTGTCTTTGAGGAGTTATAACTTGAAATCCCAGCATTTCCATGAGAAGTTCTGTTCTGCAATGTTTTAGATCTCATTGAAATATATAACTATTGTATCATAAGTTCTTCCAGAATCAGCTTGCATCATGGTGAAAATCTGGCCAGAAGTTCTGAGTTTGTCATATTTCTTAATCACTTAGAAAAATTCTAAGTATTTAGAAGTTTGACTTTTCCAAAGTAATTTTTGACTTTTGAATTTCTAGATGAAACAAACTTCATATCTCAACATGTCTTGATGAAATATGACTCTTGAAACTAGACTTTGATCAAAAGTCAAAGTTTGACTTTTCAATGCGCAAATGACCATTTTACCCTCGTGAATGACTTTCTTGGAAAATTTGTAAATCCAGGCTTGAAATGGGAGGGGAGCAAACCTGAGGATTCAGGGTGATCCTTTGAGAAATGAGAGGGCAAATTTTGGGGTACAATAGCTGCCCCTGTTCAATCTTCTTAAACCTGAAGAGTTAGATTGGCGGATCTGCCATTCGTGACTTGAAGGTGGAAGATGATTGAACACTAAAGTGCCCAAAAATTTGCACTCAAAGATGTGTTAGTTGATTATGTAGGGAATGGGCTTAAAGATGCCATTTGGAGAGATGATGGATAGTTACTGGGAGAAGTATCAGCACAAATTTCTTGTTGATTTATATTAAACTTGATGTTTTACCTGTGAGAAAAGGAATTAGTAAAATGCAGATGCTTGCATGATGTTCACCAGATGTGGTATTATGTTAAATGTATATGGTATGTACATGCTATGATGTATGAATGTGAGATGTATGTTTTTGTCTGAGAAAATAAATCCCTGACTACTGCTGAGGAAATTCTGGGAGATTGAATCCCTGATTTCCATTGGAGATGAAAAATATGCATATCTTCAATTTTGTTGAAAGGATGCTTTCGCTGGGGAATATCGCTCGAATGTCAGCTATTATCTGGTCAGATCCAGGCTTCACAGTTGATGAGGATGAAGTAGTCGACTGCTATATGGTCGGATCCAAGCTTCATGGAAACTTACTGGGGATACAGAGGTTAACTGTTATCTGGTCGGATCCAGGCTTCGCAGTAACTTGAAGTGGTAACTACTATCTGGTCGGATCCAGGCTTCACAGTAACTCACTAAGGGAAGAGATGAACTAACTGTTATCTGGTTGGGCCCAGGTTTCATGGTTTTTGGAAAGTTGTATTATTATCTGGTTGAGTCTAGGCTTCATCGTGTCTCTTTGGGGATCATAGTTAATTGTTACCCGGTCGGGCTTCAGGTTTCACAATAAATTGTTTGAAAAACTGTTATCTGGTCAGGTCCAGGCTTTGCAGATTTCTTGAGGTTGATGTTGTCAATTGCTATCTGGTCGGGTCCAGGTTTCACAATAAACTGTTTGGGAACTTAGTTTTTATCTGGCCAGTTTCCAGGTTTCACAATGAATCTCTGAGGGTAATTGCTATCTGGCCGGATCCAGGCTTCACAACAACTTGCTTGAAAAGATGAAATTGAAAACTGATATCTGGTCGGATCCAGGTTTCATAGTAATTTTTTGGGGCAGAGGCAAATTCTACTGGGGAAAAGAAGTTAAACCTTGGTCAGGTTAGGTCCAGGTTCTTCTATATCTTTGAAGAGTTAGACTATTATCTGGTCGGGTCCGGGTTTCATAGTATCTTGAAATTGATATCAACTATTATCTGGTCGGGTCCAGGTTTCAGATATTCAAACTGTTATCTGGTCGGGTCCAGGTTTCAGCAATTACTTGAAAATTGTGCTAATATCTGGTCGGGGCTTCATAGTACTTTTTTTTTTTGAAATAGTAAAGGCTTTGCTGACGGCTTTACGGGGATCAGGGGTTGTGGCCCTATGATTTGCAACAATCTGAAAGAAAATTCAAACTGGAGAGTGTAGACTCAGTTGGGTAGGACAGACTCAACTTGGGGAGGATACACTCAACTGGGGAGGATAAACTCCGCTTGGGGATAATAGCCATGGCTGGAGAAGATATGCTCAACTGGGGAAGATAGGCTCGGCTGAGGAACTTTGTAGTGTCTTGATTGTTGTATGTTAGGGAAATTTGAACTCGGCTGGGGAACTTTGTGGTGTCTTGATTGTTGTATGTTGGGGAAATTTGAACTCGGCTGTGGAGTTATGTGGTTCCTCGATTATTATTTGGGAAGTAAAACTTGTTAGGGAAAGGTTTATTGCAGCCGTTCTCATGGGGATAATGATAATGAGAAAACTCTGTGGGGATATTTCATATACATTAAAGAGATGCTTACTGCTGCTTAGCAGGACACATGTGCTAAATAGTTTTAATTATGTTCATATGCATATGTTCATTCAACTTTAGTCATTGGACAAATTTTCATCCAAAACAAAGATAGAAATTTTGCACTTCAAAGTACATTTGTATTGATATTTTGCCCATGAGTAGGCGTTTTTGTACAGAGAGACGGAGATCCTAGTAAGAGGAAATCGTCGAAAGAAAAACAAAATTGAGAATGAAAAACAGATAGCCATGTGAAATAATCTCATTGCCTTCCAACTCTACTATTTCCCCAATGTCTTCAAATGTCCCTTGCCGTTGATCGAAGTTGATTGGATTGATCTTGGACCGTTTGAACTTGGACCTTGGTGATAAAATTGACTGTGTTGATTCCACGGGAGATAGTCATACACTTTTAATCCTTAACTTTTTCCTGGTCTTCCCTTTTAGGTTTTCAGCCCACCAGGATACCCTTTTTTGCCCAAGTTGCCCTTTCGAGTTTTCAACTTGCCGGGTGTACAATCTTTTCCATATATCCCTAATTTTTTCCCAAACCTTTTGGCTTGTCGGGATGCCCTTATTTTGCTTAGGTGTGTAAACCTAACGGGTCTCTTATGCGTAGTATTTTTTAACTATGTCTGCATTTATGGGATGTAGGAAATCCTCACCATCCATGGTAGTCAACATCATGGCACCTCTAGAGAAAACTCTCTTGACAAAAAATGGTCCTTCATAGGTGGGAGTCCATTTTCCTCTGGGGTTGCCTTGTGGTAAAATGACGCGTTTTATCATTAAGTCACCAACTTGATATATTCGAGGTTTGACCTTTTTGTTGAAAGTCTTGATCATCCGCTTTTGATACGCCTGACCATGGAAAACAGCAGCTAATCGTTTTTCGTCAATCAAGTTCAGCTAATCTGATCTCGTTTGAATCCACTCGTCTTCGCCTAGGCCTGCCTCATTCATAATCCTTAGCGAGGGGATCTGAACTTCTACTGGCAAAACAACTTCCATGCCATAAAATAAGGAAAAGGGAGTTGCCCCAGTTGAGGTTCTAGCTGAAGTACGGTAGCCATGTAGAGCAAACGACAACATCTCGTGCCAATCCTTATAGGTTACTACCATCTTCTGCACAATCTTCTTGATATTTTTGTTGGACGCTTCGACTGCGCCATTCATTTTTGGTCTATATGGAGAAGAATTGTGATGCTTGATCTTAAACTGAGTGCAAAGCTCAGTAATCATAACATTATTAAGGTTAGTGCCATTGCCGGTGATGATCCTTTCGGGGATACCATAACGGCAGATGAGGTTGTGTTTGATGAATCTGGCTACCACATTCTTCGTGATTGAGGCAAACGAGGCGACTTCAACCCATTTGGTAAAATAGTCGATAACAACAAGAATGAAGCGATGTTCGTTAGAAGCTGTGGGCTTGATCTCTCCAATCATGTCAATGCCCCACATTGCAAATGGCCACGGAGCGGTCATGACATTCAGAGGGATAGGAGGCACATGGACCTTGTCATCGTAGATTTGGAATTTGTGACAAGTTCTTGAATGTTGATGGAAATCAGTCTCCATCATTGACCAATAGTAACCCGCTCTTAAGATTTTCGTATCCATCATATGCCCACTTGAGTGAGTACTGAAGAGACCATCGTGCATGTCTTTCATAATTTCCTCTGCCTCCTTCTTGTCCATACATCGGAGTAGAGTCGAATCACGGTTGCGTTTGTACAATATCCCGTTACTTCGGAAGAATTTGGTTGCAAATCTTTGCAAGAACTTTCTGTCATTGATAGATGCCCCCTCTGGATACTCTTGTGCTTCAAGGTATCTTATCACCTCATGGTACCATGGCTTTTCTGCATCGGTGTCAGGCTCATAGCAATGTGCAGGTTCATTGAATCTTTCAATTGTTATCATATGGGCTTCGTTCTCCCATCTAACTTTGAACATTGAAGACATGGTTGCCAAAGCGTCAGCCAACTGGTTTTCTTCCCTAGGGAAGTGCTCGAACGTGATCTCTTCGAAGTAAGGAATTAGGGATAGCATAAGTTCCTTGTAAGGGATAAGATTAGGGTGTTTAGTGTCCCAATCTCCTTTTACTTGGCTGATCAACAAGGCGGAATCTCCAAACACATCCAAATGCTTGATCCTTAAGTCAATAGCAGCTTTCGGACCTAAGATGCATGCTTCATACTCAGCCATATTTTTTGTGAAATCGAAGCATAGTCTGGCAGCGAAAGGAGTGTGGAAACCTTCTGGAGAGATGATCACAACACCAATTTCGTTACCTAAGGCGTTGGAAGCCCCATAGAATACCATAGTCCATCGGGATCCTTGTTCAGGTCCGTCATACGGTCCAGGTTTCGCACAGTCGGTTACCAGCATGATGTTCTCATCAGGGAAGTCGAAATGCATTGACTGATAATCATCCATAGCCTGATGAGCCAAATGATCTGCTAGTACACTCCCTTTGATGGCTTTTTGAGTCGTGTATTAAATTTCATACTCAGTCAAGACCATTTGCCATCTGGCTATCCTTCCGGAAAGGGTAGGTTTCTCGAAGATGTACTTGATTAGGTCCATCTTAGAAATCGACAAAGTGGTATGAGTCAACATATACTGTCTTAGCCGGCGAGAAGCCCATGCCAGAGCGCAACAAGTTTTCTCGAGCAGTGAATATCTAGTTTCACAGTCGGTAAACTTTTTTCTCAGGTAATAAATAGCATGCTCTTTTCGGCCAGACTCGTCATGTTGGCCCAACACACACCCCATAGAGTTCTCTATTATAGTCAAGTACATGATCAAGGGTCTTCCTTCAACTGGAGGCATGATAATAGGAGGTTCTTGTAAATATTCTTTGATTTTGTCAAAAGCAATCTGGCATTCATCGTTCCATCTGACTACATGATCTTTCTTCAAGAGTTTGAAGAGTGGTTCACAAGTAGCAGTCAAGTGGGATATGAAATGGGCAATGTAATTGAGACGACCCAAGAATCCTCTGACTTCTTTTTTAGAATGAGGGACTGGCATTTCTTGGATGGCCTTTATCTTGGCAGGACCAACTTCAATGCCTTTATTGCTGACGACAAAACCTAGAATCTTTCCAGATCGTACTCCAAACATGCACTTATTAAGGTTTAACCTCAGCTTGTACTTTTTCAGCCTCTCGAATAACTTGTGCAGGTGATCGAGATGTTCTTCTTCGGTTTGTGATATGGAAATCATATCATCCACATATACCTCTATCTCATGATGAATCATGTCATGAAATAAAGCTACCATAGCCCTTTGATATGTTGCTTCTGCATTCTTTAGTCCTAACGGCATGACCTTGTAGCAGAAGGTGCCCCATTGCGTTACGAAAGTAGTCTTCTCCATGTCTTTAGGAGCCATCCTTATTTGATTATAGCCTGAGAAGCCATCCATGAAAGAGAAGACTTTATGCTGAGCAGTATTATCAACTAAGACGTCAATGTGTGGTAGACGAAAATCATCTTTTGGGCTTGCCCTATTCAGATCCCTATAGTCTACGCACATGCGAACTTTCCCGTCTTTCTTTGGCACTGGCACCATATTGGAAACCCATTGAGGATAGGATGTCACAGCTAGGAACCCTGCATCAAATTTTTTCATCACTTCAACTTTGATCTTTTCAGACATATCAGGCCTCATGTGGCGAACCTTTTGCTTGACAGGCGGGCAATCTTCTTTTGTCGGCAGACGATGAACTACGATGTCGGTATCCAACCCAGGAATATCTTCATAAGAACAAGCAAAAACTTCCACATAATCATGCAACATCTGAACCAAGCTGCTCTTGACACTGCTTTCCAAGTTAGCACCGATCTTGATTTCCTTCTTATCTGACTCAGCACCCAGGTTGATAACTTCAACTGACTCTTCGTGCGGTTGAATAGATTTTTCCTCTTGTAATAGAAGTCTGGCTAGTTCTCCCGGTATGTCACAATCTTCTTCACTTTAGTCTTCGGCTTGGTTGATATGACATTCAAAGTCATAGTCGGCAATAGTAAAGTCATTGGCAATAGGATCCAGAGTGGATGTGGACCTGCAAGAGTGTGTGTGTGTGCATGTAATATACATGGTTTTTTTTTTTGAAAAATGTATTTATAAGAAAAGAAAGACAATGAACACGAATATTTGAATGCAAAAGAGTCCAATGTACTGAATGGTCATATGATTAGATGAACATAAATAAAACCCTTGACAAATGGACCAAAGTGCCCCGGGCCAGGCAAATGGATGAAAAGTCATTGTTAAAATATTACAGACAACATGTTCTTGAATTGAAATAAAGGCACTAACAAGTAGATTAATCCTCAATGAAGGAGATGGGCACAAATTCCTTTGTATACCAATTCTTCAGCTCCGTAGTAGTTGGATACACCCATTCTTCAAATGTGACTTCTTCTTCAGAGTCATCCACAACGTTAACTTCATGGCTTCCAATGCAGAGAGGTGGCTTTCCAGCACGAGCATGCCTCACTTCCTTCTGAGCTTTGCCAGTGAAGCCCAACCCAAACTTGTCCATTTTAAAAGGGGTATCGAGGAGTTTCCCCCAAGTATCACAGTTTCCTTTTTCAATTTCCGCGCGGGCATCCTTGACTGAAACCATCTTTGGCGTGGCCTTGACAACTTTGGTCTCATCAGAAGAACATTTAGTAGCAACAATCATCGGTGGTACAACCTCAAAGGCTTGACATGGGGTTTCAATGAATTCTCTGTCCATCTCTACATACTTGAAAGAGTTAAGGTGGCTCACCATAAACTCTTCTTCCCCACAGACGGTGACTATTCTGCCCTTGACTGGATATTTGAATTTTTGATGGAGGGTTGAGGTCACTGCCCTAGCTTTATGAATCCATGGGCGACCTAACAGACCAGAATAGGCAGGGCGAATATCCATAATATAGAAGGTGGATTTGAAGATTTGGGAGCCCACTTTGATTGGAAGATCTACTTCCCCAAGAACAGTCCTCTTTGACCCATCAAACACCCTTACGATGATATCACTTGGCTTCAAGATTAAATCTTCACAGTCAAGATGGTTTAATGCCCCCTTGGGTAACACATTTAGAGAAGAACCAGTGTCGACTAGCACATGTGCTAAGGTAGTCCCTTTGCACTCGATAGAAACATGTAAAGCTTTATTGTGATTCTTCCCGAGAGGTGTTAAGTCAGCATCTGAAAACCCCAAGCCATTATCACCTGTCAGGCTAGCCACGCAATTCTCAAATTGGTCTGTTGTTGTCTCATGGGGGACATGAGCTTTTTTCAGGAACTTGATTAATGTTAGAGCATGGGCATCAGAGCAAAGCAGCAATGACAACATTGAAATCTTAGAGGGGGTTTGCCCCAACTGTTCTACAATCTTGAAGTCGCTTCTTTTTATGATCTTTAAAATCTCGTCCATCTCGCGAGTGGAGGGTTCTTCATTAGTTACGTCCTTGGAGGGTACTTCAATCACATCAGGCTCAACAACCTTCCCTTTCCCTTTTATCTCGGTACTTGGCTTGGCGACAGTAATGCGGATGGGCGTCTTTGTAACTACTGGAGGTGAGATATTGGGTGAGAATATTCTCCTAGTTCTAGTTACTTTACTTGAGCCATCTATGTTACCAACATCGTCATCTTTTCCTTCTCCGATCTAGACATCTTGTTTAATCCCATGATAGAATACTTCAGCACCGTGATTCCATGGTACCGCTTTATTTGAAGAGTAAGGAATTGGTCCGGAATTGGTAATGATTAATGGAGCAATGGTGGGTTCATTTGAAATCCTAATAGGACCTTTGGAGGTGATCCTAATAGGTTTGTTTGAGATGGTAATAATGAAGAGGTCTTCACATTTGTTGATCAAACTCTTGGCAAATGGAGTCTTTTCAAATAGAATTTCATGGCTATCCATCAAGAGTTGTATGCCTTTCTTCAGCCTTTCACAACCATTGTATTGTCTCGTACAACACACACAGTCTTTTTCACAACCAGGGAAAATCCCAGCTTTTAACATATTGTTCTTGATTATATTCGGCGGAGTAGTCAAATCTTCAACAGAGGTAACAAAAATTGTATCTTCGACAACATTAACACATTTGTCATACTTCGGCATTGGAGCGGTAATTACATTCGGCATTGGAGGAGGATCAAATTCAATAGTTTTGTTATCAATTAAATCATGGATTTTGTTCTTCAAGGCCTAACACTGGTCAGTCTCGTGCCCGGGGATGTTTGAATGGTAAGCACATTTAGCATTTGGATTATACTTTGATGACGAGGTGTGAGGGTTGGAGGGAGGATCGCGCAACGTCACTAAATTAGCCTTGAGCAAATGTTGAAGGGCTTGAGACAGTGACATGCCTAACCTCGTAAATTGTCTTCTTGGAGTTTCAAAACATTGATGATTTATAGATGGTCTTGGAGTAGGAGTTGGATTGGAGATTCGGACAACATTGACAGACGGATGATCATTCTTCTTGGTATGGGACCTTGCCCCATACACAACATTAACTTCGTTCTTTGCAGCGAAAGGTTTCTTGATAGGATTGATGGTGGAGGTAGATGCCACAGAGATATTCCCACTTTTGATGCCACTTTCAACTCTTTCACCTGTTAAGATTAATTCGGTGAAACCAGAAGAAGAGCAGCCAACCAACAGATTAAAGAAAGGACCATATAAAGTTCCCATTAACATGTCAATGTGCTCCCTATCAGTCAAGGGAGGTTGGACTCTACTAGCAAGGTCTCTCCACTTTTGCGCATATTCCTTAAATCCTTCATTCTTTCCCATGGTCATATCTTGTAACTGAACCCTTGTTGACGCCAAGTCAGCATTATATTGATACTGATGGTAGAAGGCAGTAACTAGATCCTCCCAAGTGTTGATATGAGAACCATCTAACTGATAAAACCATTCAAGTTTTGTTCCAGCCAAGCTCTCTTGGAAAAAGTGAACCCAAAGTTTCTTATCAGCAGTGTGCGGCTGTATCTTACGTACATAAGATTTCAAATGGAGTTTGGGACAAGAAACCCCATCGTACTTTGCAAAGATTGCTATTTTGAATTTGTGGGGAATGATTACCCTAGAGATCAAACCCAAATCATCAAAATCTAAACCGGGGACGGCTTGGATTTCAACAACTTTCAATTTGTCTTCTAACTACTTGTATTTGATATCAGCGAGTAGATACTGCTCGTTGAAATAATCATCATCATATTCTTGATCATTAGCACATTCAGCCTGAGTACTCTTGACCTCATCGACCTGGTTCTCGTCATCTTCAAATGAGTCTCCTCCTACTGGGATTTGTCGGATTGTCTCCTGGAACCTTCTACCCATGTTGAGTAGAGCTTTCTTCTTTGGCTTCTTCTTAACGGCCAGCAAAGCCATCATATCTTGCTGCCCCTTGGCTAGGGCTAGTAAAGCTTCCTGAAACTGAGAATTCTGGGCTTTGAATTCTGTCACAGTTTTCTCTAGATCCATCTTGCTGAAATAAACAGCAGAAAGATAAGG
Source organism: Vicia faba (assembly GCA_948472305.1). Taxonomy (NCBI): domain Eukaryota; kingdom Viridiplantae; phylum Streptophyta; class Magnoliopsida; order Fabales; family Fabaceae; genus Vicia; species Vicia faba. Next base: position 154,430,401 of record OX451739.1, read on the forward strand.
AAACCTGTTATGCGAAAACATGTCATGTTATTATGCATGGAATATGTATATGCAAATGGTTTCAAGGATTAATGAAACTTAAATTTGTATAGACAAAAGAATGAACAAACGTTAATTCTCATTAGAAAAAACAAGAAAGATTACACCATGCCTCTTGGGCTTACAAAATAACTTTCTAAATAAAAAGACCGAACGCATCCTCTTTGGCGCGAGATAAGTGTTCAAACTTTGCTCTTCTTGTAGCTGCTTCGTAAGCTCCAAGACCCTCTTTTCACTAGCATAGAACTGAGCCTCGAAAGTATCTCGTTCTTCCTTCAGCTGGATCCAACCCTTTTGTAAGTCTTCGAGAGAGGTAGGCATATCAGGATGGAGGATGGTGTAGGGAACATCTCCTTCAACCACAGGCTCCATGATAACTGGTAGGATAGAGGGATAAGGCTTCACAAGTTTCTGAGCACGAGCTCGTACCCATTTAAGGTAAGGCTCGAGGGGAATTGAATTCTTGTGTCCTAGTGTCTTGCTATCCACCTTGTTAAACATCCTCCAAGCTCGGATAAATCTCTGGCGGTCACCTTGATCGTTATTCTCGTAGTCAAAAACCAAACCTTGAATAAGCATCTCGTGTGGACCATCCCTTTGGGCGTAACCAAACATTCTTAAGGCTAAGAAATGGTTGTAAGTGATACCTCCTCTAATTCCAAGCAAAGGGACATTAGGGAACTCTCTGCAACAGTCGACGATAGTAACATTCTCCAAAGAGCGGGAACACCAATGAATATCTGAATGTCTGAGTGTCATTAACCTATGGGACCACCTTAAACCTTGCTCGTTCTTCAATACAGATTGGGGAAGATGCGAAATAAACCATCTTGCCAAGAGAGGAGTACAACACATAAGGATACCTCTTTTCCTCAAAGTGCGAGTGTGAAAAGAATGTAGGATGTCCCCTAGCAAAGTAGGCACCGAGTTACGAGACATGAAGATTTTGACGGCGTTCACATCTATGAGTTGGTCAGGATTTGGAAACAAAACCATCCCATAGATGAGGAGAGCCACAATTTCCTCAAAGGCTTGCAAATCTAAAGAGTTCCAACAGTTTTGGGCTTTCTCAAACAAGAACCTTGCTAGGAAGCCTTTGACACCACTCCTTGTTTCCCAATTAGTTGTGATATCAGATGGTTGCAAGTGTAGAGCTTGAGAAATCTCTTCTAGCTTTGGATCTCTTTCCGTACCATTGAAAGGTAGTTGATTGAGAATGGGAATCCTCGATAGTTGGGAGAATTCTTCCAAAGTTGGCACAAGTTGATAATCAGGAAAAGTGAAGTAATGGTGTAAAGGATCAAAGAACTGAAATAGAACCTTCATCATGTCTTCATCAATGTTGGAGGTAACCAACTTTAGTAGGCGACCATATCTTTTGGTAAATGGAGAATTTTCAGGAATCCTTGATGCTAACTCTTTGAGTTGAGGAGGGATCCTTACAAGATTGACTTGAATAGTTTTCATGCGAAGAGAATCCATGTCCTATAAAATAGAACAAAGATGAATCCCAAGATCCTTGAAATGGTTAGTGAGTATGAGTATGATGTTATGATGTTTATGATGTCATGTACAAGTAAATATATACAAACAAAGCAAACAAGTCCTTAGGTTTAGGCTTGCATGGAGTCTCATAGGTAAGTATCCTCTTGAAGTTTAGTTGGCTCAAACCTGTCCTAGAAATAGTAATCGGGTTCTAAGGAGCTCAATATCACTGTTTTGTTTTCTCGGGCATTGTTTCAGTGCAAGCCTCTTAAATGGCGACCGAAATATCCCAAAAAACTAAACCTCAATGAGTGTAGTATCGAGTATCTACCAACTTCGGACTGCACCAAAGCCGGTCATCTCACTACGTCCTAAATGCCAAGTTGGTCAAGTAAAGGTTCTAAAAGTTCATTAGTGCTTTATGACATCACTCAGCGGCCCCGTATTCTCCTTGACTACTCAAGGGCTACTGGTACCCATAAATATGTCGCACTAACGTAGCTATTGCTTAGAACATGTCGGTATACCCCGCACAGTTTCCACAATGTATTGCTACTTACCTATAAGGTATCCCAAATTCAGGTGGAGGATTCAAACCCAAACAAAGAACCACAATGTAAAGCATACAAGTCAAACAATGAAAGCAAGTAAATGTGATCTAACCCTAAGGTAACCCCACTTTTCAATTTTCCCCGGTAGAGTCGCCAGTTCTGTGATACGATAGGAGAACTGACTTGGTTGTTTTGCGTTTGATTACAAATGTTGCGGATAGCAAGAGTCGCCACCGACTTTTATTTTATCCTAAAGGAAAGGTGAAAAAGCGCAGGAAAGACCTTTGAGATTATTTCTTGAGTTCGGGGGGTAGATTATGAAAAGGGAAGGTATTAGCACCCTTTTCATCCATGGTTTTCCATGGGCTCTTAGTTACTTGCTAGATCACTTGCTTTTGTTTGAAATTATGCTTTGTGTGGTTTTTTGAAAGTATTTTGAAAAGGCTCCATCGTTTAGGCAAACTTTGTAATGATTCTCGTTTCTAAGAATGTATACAAAGTGTTGATCTTGTGAAAATGTTTTCAAGTTTGAAAGGTGTTTTTTGAAAGTGTAGGTGATTATTTTTGAAAATAGCAAGGATGTTTGTTTTGAAATGGAGCAAGTAATTAGGAGAAATCTACCCACTCAAATGTCTTTTTTGTTCATTTTCTTTTCCTTTGACATTGTTGTCTTACTATTGATTTGGTAAGCAACCCTATTTTTGGATATAAACGGGACGGGCGCGGGTCATCGTATAACCATGATTAGCAATGTTGCAAGGTATCTTAGAATTCTTTTTTTTTGAGGGACTAAGATCATTTGTAAGGAAACTTAGATAGCATCGTCGAGGGACTATGATGTTGTATTTGCTTGTTTTTGTTAAGATACTGTGATACGGTGGCCAAAACCGGAATGTTTTAAGAAAATGTTGGTTTGCGTTTTGCGTTTGTGTTTGCAAAATGTCGCGGTAAGCAAGAGTCGCCACCGACTTTTATTTTATCCAATTGGAAAGGAAAAAAGCACAGAAAAATTCCTTTTTTCGAGATTTTGAGTACGGGGGGTAGATTATAGAAAGGGAAGGTATTAGAACCCTTTCTATCCGTGGTTTTCCACAGGCTCTTAGGTACTTGCTCATCATTTTCAAAATTGCTTGTGTGTGTTTGATTTGAAAAAGTTTTTGTTTTACTTCGATTTAACCCTTGCTTCTGTCTTCAAGAGTGTTATGAAGTTGTTTTTTAAAACTTTGTTTGAAAAGTGTTGGTGTGAAAATTTTGTTTGAGTAAGTACCTACTAGCATCTACCTACTCGAAAAAGAGAATGTTTATGTTCTTGTTTCCTTTAGACAGTGCTATCCCACTATTAGTGAGTAGATAGCACCGTCGTTGGAGTTGTAAGGGTCAATTTGAAAGGGACGTATGATCACTAAAGCAATGTTAGGACGTCTAAGTAATAACCCTAATGTCTTAAGATCATTTTCGAGGCAACATCTCCGAGGCAACCTTTCCGAACGGAACTTTTGATCTTTGTTTAGATAAGAGAGCGACCACTAAAATACCCTATACTTAATGATTGTTTACCGAAGGCAACCGAAGTGAGAGTATACCCTAGGAGTGCGCATGTGCGAGTGATTCAATTTCAAGTTATTATCTTTGCACATTTAGGGTTTGCTAACCGCTTTAAATTTAACATACATTCTTGTCATGCAACCCTAATATCATACATCTAGCAGTTAATATTTGCGGAAATTAAAGTGCGGAAAGTAAAGCTACACTATTACAAGGCTTCGGGTATTAATTACATAGCCAAAAAACCCGCTAAAACGATAAATGAAAGGAAAAAGTCCTAATTAATCTATTACATCGTGTGAGCAGTTACATCAATATTATGAAAATAAATAAACGCGCGGCGAATCGAGAACGAGAGAAAATTAGGGTTTTGACCCCGTCTAACCTAATTACAAGAAAGAAAAAAAATCATTTTTTGGTTGTTTTTGATTATTTTAAGAAAAAAGGTTTTAAATTAAATATGCAAAAACCTAATTACTAATTAAAGTAAATAAAACTAATTAAATTTGACCTATTTTTGTATTTTTGTGATTTTTAAGAAAAAGAAGATAAAAGTTAAATTAAGCTAAAACCGTAATTTTCTAATTGTTTTTAATTTATAAAAAGAATTAAAGTTACCTAATAAATTAAATTAACTAATTAAATTAATTTTTGATAAAAAAATAAACTAAATCTAATTGGATGACAAATTATTTTTAAGATTTTTTTGATAAAAAAAAGAATTAATTTTGGTGTTAGTAAAAATAATTTAAATAAATTAAATAAGATAAAATATAAAAGAATAAAGGAAAAGAGGTATTGGGCCTGTAATCAACAAATTAGGGGTGTGAATAGCAAGCTTTTAGGCCCAAAAAAATTCTGATCCACATTGACTTCTTGGATTTCATGCTGTGCGTTGTCTGGGATGCATGATAGACCTTCATGTGATGGCCTTCAGATCTGGCCTCCTGGAGATCCAATGATTGGGCCTTGGGGGCATATGGCAGTCTCCACGCCTTGTATACACGCCTGATCAAGCAATGAAAAATAACATGAAATATGAGGGAGACCTGGGATTCGAACCTAAGTCCTGTGGCTTTCTCCACCTGCTTCGCTACCAACTGAGTTGGACGCATTTGTTGTATATTGAATAACAATAATTGATAATTATTGTACCCCAAAATTTGCCCTCCCATATTTCTCAAAACATTTCAAGAAAAATTCACAAGTCCAACCCGGCGCGTCATATTCAGGTGTTCTTTCACCAAGATATCTCTGATAACGTATTCTCAAATTCAGGTTCAACTCAAGAGTCAATTCTTTAAAGAAGATATCTGAATGTGTGAGTTTTCTTGAAGAAATATGGTGAAAAAGTGTGCTGAAAGTGCAGTTTTTACGCGCTAAAAAATTCATAACTTGAAGATCGTGACTCGTTTTGAACCCGTTCCGGTGGCCAAAATTCCGTCTTGACATTATCTACGTTTTCATCTCTCACGTCTGGAAGCCAATTTCGATCAGAAGGTCTTCAAAAATGTGGATTTATCAAGTATTTTCATACAGAAAATTTGTGACAGAAGTTAATTTGCGTCATGTTCAGAAGATCATAACTTGGTCGATTTTCATCGTATCGAGCTGGTTCCGGTGCCAAAATTTCACAAATTGAGTTGGCTACATTTTCACATAAGGTATTGAGTTCAAACGGTATTCAAAAGGCCTTCGTTTTTTGCTCAGAGTGCGTGACACGCTGAAAATCCTGAATGCTGAATATTATTTCATCTGGGCCGAAACTTCGAAAATTCATAACTCGGTCAATTTTTATCGGATTGGGCTCATATTTTTACACAAGGTCACTGACTCATAGATCTACAACTTTGCTTCAAAAGTCGAGACCGGATTATGCTCCAATCAATACCAGTTTTTTATTAAAGAACGTGTCAGAGTCGACACTGGAGCCCAAAATAAGTTTGTCTGAGCTGAAAATTCAAAAATTCATAACTAATTCACCATTTATCCGATTGAGCCGATTTTCCGACAGGAGTTAGTTCTCGATATCGGCTACATTTTGTTTTCACATTTCAACTTCAAAAATTTCACTTAAGTCCCTGCGATTTAGCCTGGAAAGTGACGAACTCAAGTGAACATTGGAGGCCCAATTGCACATTCAAAGCCCTTTTTTTTTACCCTAATTTCCATTATATAATCACATTCTTTTCACACAAACCAGGAGAGAAAAAAAACCCTTGCCACAACGCTTTCAGAATATCAAATTCTTTCAAGAATCCTAAAACCTTGAAATCCTTATTACAAATCCCTCTCTCACTACAAACACTTCTTCAGTAAGGGTAAGACTGGCTTGATCTCCATGATCAAAAGGGCATAAAAGCATTCATGTCACTACTTTTCCAGTAAGGGTAAGGTTGATTTGATCTCCATGATCAAAAGGGTATAATCATTCATACATGCCATATTGACCTAAACATTAAATTTCTTCATATATTGGCTTTATTTGTATTTTATGATATATAGTAATTTATTTAATGTGTTCATGAGATTCAACACTGCAGATTTAGACAGGATCCCATGCAGGTTCATTAAGGAACGTTGAGGCCAAAACACAAATGGCCAAAAGCCAAAAGCCAAATGGCCAAAATGGAGCAGCTTACACATGACACCAATACATGGCGAGACAGACATCCTGAGAAGGTTAAGGAATGTAGAGACCAGAACACAAATGGCCAAAAGCCAGAACACAAATGGCCAAAAGCCAGAACACAAATGGTCAAAAGGAAAAACATAAATGGCCAAAACAAAACAGTTTACACATGACGCCAATAGCTGTTTCACCCCTCCAATTAGGCTCGTATACTCCTAAACTTTCTCTCTATTTGTATTATGTTTCTTTAATTAATTAATCGTTATTCTTTTTATTAATCACTAACCAATTAACATTTTTCCTAATAAAATCAAAAACACAAAAAATATTTTATTTATTAAAATTAACTTCATCACTTTTATTTTTGTATATAAATTAATTTAATCAATTTAGCTTTAATTAGATTTAACTTTTAATATTTTTTGCAATATTTAAAATCAATTTAGAATATTAGGTTTTTATTAGCATTAATTCAATTTATTTTATTTCTTTAAAAACTCAAAAATCCAAAAAATATTTTCATTATTTAATTTAAGTTAATTGTTCATTTAATTTAATTCCATTTAATTCAAAAATAAACAAAAATCCTTTCTTTAATAAAAAAGGGTCAAAACCCAAAAAACTCGCATCCGATTTAATTTCCCGCACGCGATCCATTTTATCATATTATTGTATCTGTTTCCCAGAATGTAATAGCTTTTAATTAGGACTTTAATTATTTATCGCTTTATTTAATTTCCCGCAATTTACTTTTCAAGGGTTTGTTTTTGGCGATGTAAATACCCGACGCCTTGTAATAGTTTAGCTTTACTTTCCGCAACTATTAACTGCTAGATGTATGCTAATTAGGCTATGCAAGACAAGACTTCCCTTAAAATAAAATCAATCGTAGCTCACCATAACATGTACAAAGATAACATTAACTAAAACCTGACACACTCACACATGTCACTCCTAGGGTACGCCTCACTTGGTTTCCTCGACGTGGTCATTGAGTATAGGGTGTTTTAGAGGTCGCCCTCCTGTCTAAAGATCCAAGTTGCCTCGAAACGGTTGCATCGGATAAAAAGGATCTAGGACATTAGGGTTACCGCTAAGGCGTCTTACTATTGCTTTGGTGACCACATGTCCATATAATCGAATTGACCCGAAACTCCAACGACGATGCTACCTATTTCTCAATAGTGGGATAGTACTGTCTAAAGGATATTTACATAGCTTAATTTATTTTGAGTAGGTAGAGGTTCTAAGGTACTTGCTCTTTCAAAACAAAACAAAAAAACAACTTTTCGCACCTACACTTTTCTGACAAAAGTTTTCAAACAAACACTTCATACACTCTTGAGGATAGATACAAGAGTTAAGTCGTAGTTTTCAAACGAACTTTTTCAAAACCCACAAACACAAGAAAAGCAAACATTTTTGAAAACATAGTGAGCAAGTACCTAAGAGCCCGTGGATAACCACAGATAGAAAGGGTGCTAACACCTTCCCTTTCTATAATCTACCTCCCGAACCGAGAAACATCTCGAAAAGGAATTTTGTTGTGCTTTTGTCCTTTCCTTGTTGGAGAACATAAAAGACGGTGGCGACTCTTGCTTACCGCGACATTTCGCGAACCAGCTTTAAAACAGTCAGTTCTATTTCCACCGATCACAGAACTGGCGACTCTGTTGGGGATAATTTATAAGTGAGGTGTACCTTAGGATTAGACCACTCTTATGTTTTCAATTGTATGTCTTGATTGCTTTTATATTGTGGGCTTGCATCGGAAGTTTCATAGATCCTAACCCGGATCTGGGGAATACCCTTTAGGTAGCATAAGCTGTGAGGGACCTGTCCGGCGTAGACCGACCCGGGTGAAGCAGTGGCTACGTTGGTGTGACACCTTGGTCTGTACTGATATCCCTTGTGTTGCAACAAGGAGAATATGGGTCTTCTGAGGAGTCATTAAGCACCAACCGACCTTAGAACCCTAAATTGACCCAACTTGGCCATAGAACAGTAGCAGTATGCTACACTCATTGAGGCTAAACTCCCGCGATGGTTCTGGCCACAAGAAAAGATTGCGATGCTGGAGTTATGACCGGTTGAGGGTAGTCAATGATATTGAGATCCTCTAGAACCCGGTTACTATTTTCTAGGACAGGTCTTAACCAACGAAACTGAAAGAGGGTAGTACCTAAACTTCATCCTGGCCTAAACTCTAAGGGCTTTCTGGTGTGACTTGTGTGCCTTAAAACTTGAACTACTTGCGCATTCTTGTTATCTGACACACGAGTTTCTTGCAGGTTTTGTTTACAGTCCTTAATCTGGGCTCATAACAGGGTTTACTTACATCACTCCATGCATAGCATAACATCATACCATCATACCATTGCATACATCCTGCATAAGGACTAATCCATTTCAAGGATCTCAAGGGTCTGTGATGCAGGTCATGATGAACTAAATGTCTAGCAAGGGGCAAAGGGGATTTATTTTCCTCTAGCCAAGGTTGTTTGGAGATCAAAACATAACAGCTTGAGTCAGGGGCGATGACCCACTAGATATGGTGAGCCTTGACTCTTGAAGAAGGACTCTCAACAACATGAAGCTCCTTCAGTCCAGCTACCAGATTCTAACAATTTTCTTGTTTACCCCGCGAGATCCTTGAAAACATTGCATGCATACATACACATCATTGCATAACAGGTACCCTTGTTACAGGTCACTTACCTTCTTCGCTGTTTATTTCAGCAATGGCTTCCCAATCAGACAACCAGGAGTTCCATACTCAAGAGACCCAGTTCAGGGAAATCTTCCTAAGCCTATCCAAGGGGCAGGAAGAATTGAGAACACTCCTCATGGGGAATTTGGTCAAGAACAATCCAGAAGACAATAAGGATGAACGGCTGAAACATCTGCAGGCTGAGGTAGATGCAATGAGGACTCAGATACTGGGGCAGATGGCCCTTATCCAAGGCTTAGCTCGGGAGCAAGAAGAGTTGAGAACTGTTGTCAACCAACTTCGTCCAGACAACAACATGAAGCAAATAGTCAAGGCTGGGGATCAAGTCATTAATCAACTTCCAAGAAGTCAAAGGTTTGGTTCAATGAATAGACCCCTCTAAGCTACTACTACTTCACAGGTCCAACAACGACCTCGCCAGGAACAACAGGTTGATTAGAGAAAGCCAGACAAGCCCAGGAGGCAATTCACCCAGCTCAACATGTCGCTGTTTCAAGCTTTACAACGCCTGTTGAGATTGAATCTGATCACATTAAGGGCTCCTCCCCGGAATCCCAACACCTCAGCTCCTACCTATCATCCTAATAAAAGGTGTGCCTACCACTCTACCAGTCCAGGACATGACACCGACGACTGTTGGTCTCTGAAGAACAATATCCAAGACCTGATTGATGAAGGAGCATTGGAATTCACACAAGATGGTCAGGCGGAGTTCTTCTACCATCCCTCCAAGGTTCACCATTTGAAGTGACAAGTCCTGAGACGAGAAGACTTTTTGTTCATTCGAATGTTCAAGTTGTATTTTCTTTGATTGTTCAAACATTTATTCATGTCAAACATTGTTATTAATGCATTGCATATGTCTGTTTTGAATCAATATATTTGCATTCGCTATATTCAAACTGCTTTCATTTTTGTGATGTTCAAGCTCTCGATTAATAATTCTAAGCCTTTTGAGGGAGGATGACGGAAATGATACCACGATCTTTTACAGCATGCTTTTGAACAGACCCCGCTAATGAAGTGCAGGCATTGTTTCAAATCCTAAACACTGGAGTTATAAGGAAGATAATACCTCGTCAACCCCTTTGATCCAAAGAAGTTGGAGTTTTTCTTTTCGAAAATTAAAACCCTTAATCATAACCTGGGGTAGGGTAGTTCTCTCAGTTGATCCAGGTGCACAACGAATGACACCAAATAAGTCCGAAGCAAAAGACAGTGATGGTTCCGTATAATCATAAGGACAGGCAGTCATTATCTCTCAGAAATAAAAGCCCAATAAGTCAAAACCTATGAAGGAGACTTACAAAACTGGGGCATCCCGCTGGCTGTAATCACAAAAGAAACAGTTCAGGCAAAAAAACAACGATAATGAAATCAAAAAAGAAAGAGGTTCTACAAACCTTTAACAAAAAGAAATGACTGCCTATTCAAAATAAATTGTCAAAATCCGAACCATCACCGGAGTATCAAAGCAAAGACTCGAACAAGGTCTAATGCACGATTAACTGATTTTAGGATTGAAGAACATCATGAAGAGCGGGTGGATACAAATATAATTTGAGCCTTTATCCTTTGTTTCTTGAACCGTGAACCAGGCCACGTTATAACCCTTAAAAAGTCCTAGCTGAAGCATGGGTTAGTTCGAAAGCCTACTGTTACGAAAGGTATACTGACTCCTTAAGGCTTGCTGTAAAATACTGAGTTGACATCACATTTTACAAAAATTCGCTTGTTTTACAAAAAAATGCATTTTCAAAATTTTCAAGACAGACATAAGCTTTGCATTCTTAAAATAACATTGTTTGCATATGACTATTTGTTCGAACAGCAGAGAAATTCGCACGACGAATATCTAATGAACAAAAACCTTCTCAATACAAAGGTCACCTCAAGTGGAAAAACACTTCCAATCAAGGGGAACGGCATGATCATTGTCTATAATCTGGGGCAGTCCAGTCAAGATTCAGAGAATCTCTCAAAATGCCAAATAGTCAGGGGCAAATCTCCGCCTGAGTCACTTGGGGCATTGGACATGAATTCCAACAACGAATCTTGCATGATCAGACATCTTCTGGTAGTATGGCAACACAACACTACTGACAGTGACAACTCCCTGCACTCTAAGAGCATGGACATAGTCGAAAAAAGTACTACGCATAATCAAAGACCCGCTAGGTTGACACACCTAGGCAAAAATAAGGGCTTCCCGGCAAACCAAAAGGGTTCGGGCAAAAATAAGGGATGAAAATGAAAAAATTTGTACACCCGGCAATTCGAAAACCTGAAAAGGCGGCTTGGGCAAAAATGGGTATCCCGGTGGACTGAAAACCCGAAAGGGCGGTCCAGGCAAAAGTTAGGGATCAAAGCGTATGACTATGTCCCGTCATCTCGTCACTCTCCTACCAGAAGAAGATTGGTCAACCGGCAGTCATCAAGACCTCCGCAGGTACCTTCTCCCGCAGAAGCTGGGGAAATAATAATTGTCTAAATGGTCAAGATGCTCTGTCCACCAAGGTACCAAGGTAGATTCAACTGAAGAATTAACCAAGGCATCTTCACTCCCCGCAGAGTAAGACAGAATCAGCAATACTCTCCCAAGCAGAGATGGTCTCCCATCAAGGCACAGTGTCCCCAGCAAGTCAGCAATACTCTCCCCAAGCAGAGTTAGTCTACTGTCAGCCTTAAGGAAGTTGGGTATCCCCAGAAGATCTCAACATTCCCAGCGGAGTATACAGATATTCCCAAGCAAGCATCCCCGACAGTCTTGATATAAGATTGTTCCCCGGCGGAATACAGACACCCCAGTGGAGCCACTTCCCCAGTGCAGTCCAAAAGTTACCCCAGGAAAGTTGAATCAATCTCCTCAGTAGATTCTGGAAGCTTATCCCTAGTAGATTCTGGAAGCTTATCACCTGCAGAGTACATACGTCTCTCCCCGACCATATTCAAAGGTTATTCCCCACCGGAGCTTATAACTGGGTTATCCTCAACTAATTACCACAGAAAGATCGTCCTCGGTGAAGTTCTTCCTATCCCCCAGCGGAGTTCATCAGATTCCCCAACATAACTTATCAACGGAATCCCCAGCGGAGTTCTCATCAAAATCTCAGCGAAGCATCTCTTCCCACAGAGTAATTCCCCGCAGAGTAATCTCTTCGACAAGTTTATTCCCCAACGGAGTCATCTTCTCCTACCGGTTTATTCTTGCGATCATCATCCCCAGCGGAAACGAAGAACTCTACTCTTCAAACATCAGCCCAGGATTCAACAAACTCCCGGAACTCGTCAAGGATTTATTTTCCTAGACGAAAATACATTCATAGACATTTCACATTTCATACATCCTGCTTACATATATGATAAAATGCATACGACACAATCTCATTTATTCCTGAAAACATCATGACATCATGCATCTCTGAGTCTCTTCCTTTTTGCGTATGGCATCACCACTCCCTTTGGCAGCATCCACTAATTCGGAACTTAATTTGAAAGCCATATTTCGACCCGGACGTTTTCGGGATGCCGCTAATAACCAACGAATGGCAAGTGCTTTTCCTTGTGTCGATCCTATTTCAATGGGAACTTGATGAGTCGATTCGCTCACGCGTCTTGCTTTAACTCCTATATTGGGAGTTACCCCACGTATTGCTTGACGTAAAACGTATAGTGGATTTGTTTTTGTCTTTTGTTGAATCCTTTTCAGAGCTCGATAGATAATTAGATACGCCAATGATTTTTTTCCGTGTTTCATAATATGGTTCACCAACATGTTAACTACTCGATTACGATAAATTGGATCGGATTTTGCGATTTTTTTTTCTGCAGTACCTCGTCGTGACATGAGCGTAATAATCCATTTTTTTATAACTTATAGGGGCTAAAATATTTTATTTTGGCTTTTTGGTTCCATATTTTGAACGCCCTTGTCGACGATCCTTTACTGCGGCAGCATCTAGGGTTCCTCGAACAATGTGATATCTCACACCAGGTATATGGAGACATCAATGAAAAATCGACCCCCTGACTAGGACTAGTTTGCTAGAATATAATATATATTACCTCCCTTTGTCCGAATTATCGGAGGGTGCAATATTATTATACTCCAATTCTAATCCAATTGCAACCATGCATAGTCAGGTGCAATATTATTATACTCCAATTCTAATCCAAGTCAAGTCATTTCCAAATTCTAAGTTCCCAAATTCGAAGACTCCAAATTCCCCAAATGGAATGAACTTATAATCCTGGAATCGATTCGATCATCAGATTATAGATTATAAGTTCATAACCTCAGCCCATTCCCATTTTGGGGTGGAACAGATCTACTAATTATTTCATTTCAGTTAGTAAGATAAGAGGTCAACTAAGAAAGAAATTGTAGAAGCTAAAGCTAAAAAAGGGTATCCTGAGCAATTTCAATAATAGGGTTCATTGATATTCCTAGTATAGTAGATGCTATCACACATATAATCATACTAAATTCGATCGAATTGTTTGATCTTACAGGAGACCTTCTATAATTTCACACGTGAGGAGTTATTTCTTGGTTTCGTCCAGTCATTAATAACTTAATTATTTTTAGATAATAGTAGATAGAAACAACGCTTGTAAGAAGTCCTATTGAAACCAAGAAATATAGGCCTGCTTGCCATCCACACCAGAATAAATAAAGTTTTCCGAAAAAACCTGCTAGTGGAGGAAGACCTCCTAAGGATAAGAGACATAGGGCTAAAGAGAGAGCCAAAAAAGGATCTTTCGTGTATAATCCTGCATAATCTCGAATGTTATCAGTTCCGGTACGTAGACCAAATAACACAATGCAAGCAAAAGTTCCTATATTCATGGAGATATAGAACAGCATATAAGTTATCATGCTTGCATATCCACCATTTGAGTCTCCAACAATTATTCCAATAATTACATATCCGATTTGACCTATGGACGAATAGGCAAGCATACGTTTCATGCTTGTTTGGGTAATAGCAATGAGATTCCCTAATATCATGCTAAGAATAGCTAGGATTTCTAGAAGAAGATGCCATTCGTTTGATGAGAAATAAAAAGGAATATCCAAAATTCTAGTGGCTGAAGCTGAAGCAGCTACTTTTGAAGTAACAGAAAGAAAAGCAACGACTGGAGTGGGAGAGTCAGAGTCGAAAAGAGGATTCCTCACTTCTTTCTCTCATTCAAAACCGTGCTTGAGACTTTCATCTCGCACGGCTCCTAAGTGATAAAAGAAATAAGAAGATTGTTTCTTCTTTATTTTTCTTTTAGTATTTCCTTCCTCGCGTATGTATAAGACCGAATCCATTCGATTTTGACTTTTCAAAAGGATTAGTAATCCTGAACTTTTCGAGGAATCCTTCATCAATGGTTGTGAATGACAGATTTTTCTCAATCTTTATGACTTGCTCCTACGGAACCTAGGTTGAAAAGATTAAAAAATAGAACCATCTGATTTGATTCGTTCTCAATATCCACGAGATGATCATCTTAGGGTGATCCCTTTGTTGACGGATGCTCCTATTATACTTGTAGTCTCTGAAGGATGAGAACCAACTATGTAGCATCTACATCGAAAATTCAAGTATTGTATACGTCATTAGTATGATCCTTTGTAGGAACTACCCCTAATAACCTACTTGCAAAAAGAATTTGTTTATCATGTTTATCATAAAGGGATTCGTTGTTCCTGACTCTGCTTCACCTTAATTGTTATTTTAACAAGTAAAGTTATGTCTTGGTCCGAGTGGGAATAGCATATCTCTTCTGCATGTCCATAGAGTTTTGAAAAATCCAAACATCTCAGAAATAGATAGAGAGGTCGGTCGGAATTTCTCGAACGAACCACACTCCTTCATATACGTCAGGACATTGCATACAACTGATGTTTTGCCTTTTTAGGAAAAAGGTCAATCCAAAGATAATTACTATCAACTGTTGCAATTCCAGATTCGATTCCTGTATCTAGCCAGGGCATATCTGTGAGTAACTGATTGTAGATTCGACACCTGTATCTAGCCAGGGCATGTCTGCATGAAGAGTTTAGAGATTCGATTCCTGTATCCAGCCAGGGCATATCTGTAGACGACCAATTCCATATTCGATTCCTGTATCTAGCCAGGGCATATCTGTGAGTAATTGATGGTAGATTCGATACCTGTATCTAGCCAGGGCATATCTGCATGAAGAGTTTAGAGATTCGATACCTGTATCCAGCCAGGGCATATCTGTAGACGAAGAATTCCAGATTCGATTCCTGTATCTAGCCAGGGCATATCTGTGAGTAACTGATTGTAGATTCGATACCTGTATCCAGCCAGGGCATGTCTGCATGAAGAGTTTAGAGATTCGATTCCTGTATCCAGTCAGGGCATATCTGTAGACGAAGAATTCCAGATTCAATACCTGTATCCAGCCAAGGCATATCTGTGAGTGCTTGATTGTAGATTCGACACCTGTATCTAGCCAGGGCATATCTGCATGAAGAGTTTAGAGATTCGATACCTGTATCCAGCCAGGGCATGTCTGTAGACGACTAATTCCAGATTCGATACCTGTATCTAGCCAGGGCATATCTGTGAGTGATTGTTTGTAGATTCGACACCTGTATCCATCCAGGGCACGTCTGTAAGCAACCTTTTGAAGTTCCGGATTCGATTCCTGTATCTAGCCAGGGCATATCTGTGAGCGATTGTTTGTGGATTCGATACCTGTATCTAGCTAGGGCATATCTGCATGAAGAGTTTGAAGTTCTAGATTCGATACCTGTATCTAGCCAGGGCATATCTGTGAGCGATTGATTGTGGATTCGATACCTGTATCTAGCCAGGGCATATCTGCATGAAGAGTTTGAAGTTCCAGATTCGATACCTATATCTAGCCAGGGCATATCTGTGAGCGATTGATTGTAGATTCGATACCTGTATCTAGCCAGGGCATATCTGTATGAAGAGTTTGAAGTTCCAGATTCGATACCTGTATCTAGCCAGGGCATATCTGTGAGTGTTTGATTGTAGATTCGATACTTGTATCTAGCCAGGGCATATCTGCATGAAGAGTTTGAAGATCAACACCTGTAACAGGCCAGGAAATTATCTTTCTTTTTCAAAAATACAAGTTCTCGCTAAGGAATCTCTTACGCGATCGACACCCCCGAATGACATCTTTAAGCCCATCTCCACAACTATCCATTACATTTCCAAATGGCATCTATAAGCCCATTCCTGACAAGATTCTGTCACACCTCCAGATGGCATCTATAAGCTCATCCTCCTATCCACCATCTCTCCAAATGGCATCTATAAGCCCATTCCTGACATCACAACGCTGATACTACACCATGCGAGTGCAAATTTTTGGGCACTCTAGTGTTCAATTATCTTCTACCTTCGGATCACGAAAGGCTTAAAGGTCAATTTATATCCTCAGGTTTAAAAAAATTGAACAGGGGCAACTGTTGTACCCCAAAATTTGCCCTCCCATATTTCTCAAAACATTTAGGGAAAAATTCACAAGTCCAACCCGGCGCGTCATATTCAGGTGTTCTTTCACCAAGATATCTTTGATAACGTATTCTCAAATTCAGGTTCGGCTCAAGAGTCAATTCTTTAAAGAAGATATCTGAATGTGTGAGTTTTCTTGAAGAAATATGGTGAAAAAGTGTGCTGAAAGTGCAGTTTTTACGCGCTAAAAAATTCATAACTTGAAGATCGTGACTCGTTTTGAACCCGTTCCGGTGGCCAAAATTCCGTCTTGACATTATTACGTTTTCATCTCTCACGGCTGGAAGCCAATTTCAATCAGAAGGTCTTCAAAAATGTGGATTTATCAAGTATTTTCATACAGAAAATTTGTGACAGAAGTTTATTTGCGTCATGTTCAGAAGATCATAACTTGTTCGATTTTCATCGTATCGAGCTGGTTCCGGCGCCAAAATTTCACAAATTGAGTTGGCTACATTTTCACAGAAATTATTGAGTTCCAACGGTATTCAAAAGGCCTTCGTTTTTTGCTCAGAGTGCGTGACACGCTGAAAATCCTGAATGCTGAATATTATTTCATCTGGGCCGAAACTTCAAAAATTCATAACTCGGTCAATTTTTATCGGATTGGGCTCATATTTTTACACAAGGTCACTGACTCATAGATCTACAACTTTGCTTCAAAAGTCGAGACCGGATTATGCTCCGATCAATACCAGTTTTTTATTGAAGAACGTGTCAGAGTCGACACTGGAGCCCAAAATAAGTTTGTCTGAGCTGAAACTTCAAAAATTCAAAACTAATTCACCGTTTATCCGATTGAGCCGATTTTCGGACAGGAGTTAGTTCTCGATATCGGCTACATTTTGTTTTCACATTTCAACTTCAAAAATTGCACTTAAGTCCCTGCGATTTAGCCTGGAAAGTGACGAACTCAAGTGAACATTGGAGGCCCAATTGCACATTCAAAGCCCATTTTTTTTACCCTAATTTCCATTATATAATCACATTCTTTTCACACAAACCAGGAGAGAAAAAAAACCCTTGCCACAATGCTTTCAGAATATCAAATTCTTTCAAGAACCCTAAAACTTTGAAATCCTTATTACAAATCCCTCTCTCACTACAAACAAGTCATCCCGGTTACAAACCAACATCTCACTACAAACAAGCCATCTCAGTTACAAACCAACATCTCACTACTTCTTTAGTAAGGGTAAGACTGGCTTGATCTCCATGATCAAAAAGGCATAAAAGCATTCATGTCACTACTTTTCCAGTAAGGGTAAGGTTGATTTGATCTCCATGATCAAAAGGGTATAATAATTCATACATGCCATATTGACTTAAACATTAAATTTCTTCATATATTGGCTTTATTTGTATTTTATGATATATAGTGTGATCGGTGGATCTGGAACTGACTGTTTAACGCTGGTTCGCGAAATGTCGCGGAAGCAAGAGTCGCCACCGTCTTTTATTTTCTCCAAATGGAAAGGACAAAAGCACAGAAAAATTCCTTATAGAGATTGCTCTCGGTTCGGGAGGTAGATTATAGAAAGGGAAGGTGTTAGCACCCTTTCTATCCATGGTTATCCATGGGCTCTTAGATACTTGCTCACTTGTGTTTTCAAAAATGGTTTGTTTGCTTTTCAACTGTGGGTTTTAAAAAGTTTCTTTGAAAATTCCAGTTCGACTCTTGTATCGGTCCTCAAGAGTGTTTGAAAAATTGCTTTTGAAAGCTTTTGAAAATGTGTCGGTGTGAAAAGAGTTTTTTAGTTTGTTTTGAGATTAGAGCAAGTATCCACGAGTCGTCTACCTACCCTAAGGAATTCGTCTGTGTAAATGTCCTTTAAAGTAGTGCCATCCCACCATTGAGAGGTAGGTAGCACCACCGTTGGAGGTGTTCGGGTCAATTCGAGGTTCGGGACATGGTGATCACCAGAGCAATGGGAAGACACCTTAGAAGCTACCCTCATGCCAGGTTCCCGGATCATGAGGACTTACTAAGACGTCCTCTACTCGACGATCATCTTTCGAGGCAAGGCAACAGTGAGGCGTACCCTAGGGGTGGTGTGTGACTTGTGTGTCGTTTTCAGATATTTTGTCTTGTTCATGGTATAGGTGATCTACGCGTTTGTTTTTATTTATTGTCATTCATTCTTGCATGTCATTATTAACAGTTAAAAAAATGCGAGAAAGGTAAAGTTCCTAAACTATTACAAAGGCGCGGGTCCACATCGCCAAATTTAACCCAGGACCCGATTTGACAGAAAATAAAGAAGTAAAGTGCGAGAAATAAAATGTCCGAGTTTACAAGGCTTTGGGAGAATTACATTAATATTATAAGAAATAAAATAAAATGCGCGAATTGGAATTAAAATTGGAAGCGAGGGCGTTGGACCCTTTTTAATGAAATTAAATTAAATGATTAAACTAATGAAATTAAAGAGAAAAAAGAAATTATTATTTTTTGAGTTTTTGATATTTATGTTTTTTATGTATTTTTATGAAAAAGATTAAATGAAATTAAAATATTAATCCTAATTCTAATTTTTTTTTATTTATTAAGAAAAACATGTTAAAATTAAACCTAAAATTAATCTAATTATTTACATGCAATTTTGATTTATAAAAATAAATAATTAATTATTAGTGAAATTTATTTACAAAAAAATATTAATTAAATAAATATATTTTGATTTTTATGACTTTTCTATTTTTTACTATTTTTTATATTTTATGAAAATAAGTTAAATTAAAGGAATTAATTAAAAAAAAAAGAAATAATTGAAATAAATAAAATAAGGAAAAGAAAGAAAATACAATACCTTGGGGGTTTCTGTCCCCTTTTTGGAGGTGAATTGGAGTGGTTTGGCCATTTGTGTTCTGGCCTCATCATACATAAGTTGTTCTACTTTGGCCATTTGGCTTTTGGCTTTTGGCCATTTGCGTTTTGGCCTCAACGTTCCTTAATCTTCTCAGGATGTCTGTCTCGCCATGTATTGGTGTCATGCATATGTTTTTCTACTTTGGCCATTTGGCTTTTGGCCATTTGGCTTTTGGCTTTTGGCCATTTGTGTTCTGGCTTCAACGTTCCCTTAATCTCTGGCTTAATGTCTGCCTCGCCATGTATTGGTGTCATGTGTAAAATGTTCTGTTTTGGCCATTTGGCTTCTGGCCTTTTGGCCATTTGGCCTCAACGTTCCTTAATGAACCTGCATGGAATCCTGTCTAAATCTGCAGTGTTGAACCTCATGAACACATTAAATAAAATCATAAAAATTCAAATAAAACCAACATATTAATGTTTAGGCACAATATGGCATGTATGAATGATTATACCCTTTTGATCATGGAGATCAAATCAATCTTACCCTTACTGGAAGATTAGGATCATGGAGATCAAGCCAGCCTTATCATTACTGAAGAAGTAGTGAGGTATTGGTTTATAACTGTGATGGCTTGCTTGTAGTGAGAGAGGGATTTGTAATAAGGATTTCAAGGTTTTAGGGTTCTTGAAAGAGTTTGATATTCTAACAGTGTTGTGGCTAAGTTTTTTCTCTCTTTTTCTCTCTCTCCTTTTTTTCTTTTTTTTCCTTCTTTTTTTCTCCCCTTTTTTGTGTGACAAGAAGGTGATTATATAGTGGAAATTAGGGTAAAGAAAATGGGCTTTGAATGTGCAATTGGGCCTTCAATATTCACTTGAATTCGTCACTTTCCAGGCTAAATCGCAGGGACTTAAGTGCATTTTTTGAAGTTGAAATGTGAAGACAAAATGTAGCCGGCATCGAGAACTAACTCCTGTCCGAAAATCGACTCAATCGGATAAATGGTGAATTAGTTATGAATTTTTGAAGTTTCAGCTCAGACAAACTTATTTTGGGCTCCAGTGTCGACTCTGGCACGTTCTTCAATAAAAAACTGGTATTGATCGGTGCATAATTTGGTCTCGACTTTTGAAGTAAAGTTGTACATCTATGAGTCAGGGACCTTGTGTAAAAATATGAGTCCAATCCGATAAAAATTGACCGAGTTATGAATTTTCGAAGTTTCGGCTCAGATGAAATAATATTCAGCATTCAGGATTTTCAGCGTGTCACGCACTCTGAGCAAAAAACGAAGGCCTTTTGAATGCCGTTTGAACTCAATACCTTCTGTGAAAATGTAGCCAACTCAATTTTTGAAATTTTGGCACCGGAACCAGCTCGATACGATGAAAATCGACCAAGTTATGATTTTTTGAACATGACGCAAATAAACTTCTGTCACAAATTTCTGCACGAAAATACTTGATAAATCCACATTTTTGAAGACCTTCTGATCGAAATTGGCTTCCAGCCGTGAGAGATGAAAACGTAGATAATGTCAAGATGGAATTTTGGCCACCGGAACGGGTTCAAAAGGAGTCACGATCTTCAAGTTATGAATTTTTTAGCGCGTAAAAACTGCACTTTCAGCACACTTTTTTCACCATATTTCTTCGAGAAAACTCACACATTCGGATACCTTCTTCAAAGAATTGACTCTTGAGCCGAACCTGAATTTGAGAATATGTTACCAGAGATATCTTGACGAAAGAACACCTGAATATAATACGCCGGGTTGGACTTGTGAATTTTCTTGAAATGTTTTGAGAAATATGGGAGGGCAAATTTTGGGGTACAACAGTTGCCCCTGTTCAATCCTCTTAGACCTGAGGATGCAGATTGGCTGACGTGCCTTTCGTAATCCGATGGTAGAAGATGATTGAACACTAGAGTGCCCAGAAATTTGCGCTCACATAGTAGCAGTGTGATGATGGAATGGGCTTATAGATGCCATTTAGAGGTTGGTGAATAGGATGATGGGCTTATTGATGCCATCTGGATGTTGATCGCGTAAGAGATTCCTTAGCGAGAACCTGCATACCTGCAAAAGAAAAATGAGTACCTGACATGTTGCAGGAGCTGGTTTTCAGATGCTTGGTATAGATGTGTCCTGACTGGTTACAGGAGCTGGGTCTGGAGCTTCGAAAGATGATGAATGAACTATGGATGGTTGCTACCTTAGCATGAATGGTAAGAGAACCTTGGGTAACTTTAACTTCAACAACGCTCGTTGAGAAAAATCTGGGGTGACTTTAACTTCAACAACGCTCGTTGAGAAAAATCTTGGGTGATTTTAATTTCAACAACGCTCGTTGAGAAAAATCTTGGGTGACTTTAACTTCAACCACGCTCGTTGAGAAAGATCTTGGGTGTCTTCTACTGGGATAAGGATCAGGGAGATCTTAGGGTCGATCTGGCTGAACCACAGGAGGTTTTTTTTTTATAAGGATGTGATGAAGGAATCTGAGACGATTGCTACTCCAAATCTATGATGAAGGAATCTGGGACGATTACTACCTCAGCAGGACGATGAAGGAATCTGAGACAATTGCTACTCCAAATATATGATGAAGGAATCTGGGACGATTACTACCTCAGCAGGACGATGAAGGAATCTGAGACGATTGCTACTCCAAATATATGATGAAGGAATCTGGGACGATTACTACCTCAGCAGGACGATGAAGGAATCTGAGACGATTGCTACTCCAGTAGAATGATGAAGGAATCTGGGACGATTACTACCTCAGCAGGATGATGAAGGAATCTGGGACGATTACTACCTCAGCAGGATGATGAAGGAATCTGGGACGATTACTACCTCAGCAGGATGATGAAGGAATCTGGGACGATTACTACCTCAGCAGGATGATGAAGGAATCTGGGACGATTACTACCTCAACGGGATGATGAAGGAATCTGGGACGATTACTACCTCAACGGGTAAAGACTTTTATCTGTTGATCGTTCTTTCCTGAAAAAGTAACGAATTAGTTGTATGCAATGTCATAATGCATGAATTGCCTGATCTTAAGATGTTCTCAAAAATAAATGAGATTGGGGTGATATGATGCCTCTATGCATGCTATAATGATGTATGTGACGTTTTATGAATGTGTTTTTCGTCTAGGAAAGTAAATCCTTGACGGGTGCCGGGAAGTCGTATCCTGGGCTGATGTGGAAGAATAGACTTTGCTTTCGCTGGGGATGATAACTGCAAGAATACTGGTAGAAGAAGATGACTCCGTTGCGGAATAAACTTGGCAAATGGAAAATTCTGCGGGGAGAAAAGATACTCTCGCGACCATGCTGGGAAGCAATACTCTGTGGGAAGAGGGATGCCTTGCTGAGTGTTGATGATAATTTGCTGGGGATACCCTTGTCATACTGGAAGTATTGATAGACTTTGCTGGGGTGAGAAAACTTCGTCGAGGACGCTCTTTCCGTGGCTTTTGGCTGAGGATAACCCAGTTATATCCTGTTAAGGAAATAACTCTTTAAATCAAGCCGGACGACGTGTTCGTGTTCTGCGAGGGGACAAGCTTCCAAAATTTACTGGGGGTAAGCTTACTGCTTGGGGATATGGACTCCATCTTTCCTGGGGAAACTGGATTGGACTCTTCTGGGGAAGTATTGAACTGTATTGGTTATATTCTTCAACGGAACCTACCTTGATACCCTGGAGGATAGAACAATCAGATTGCTTAGACCACTCTTTATTGCCCCTGTTTCTAAGGGAGAGGCACTTGTGGGGTGCTGATAGTTGTTGATGGACAAACCTTCTTCTGGTAGACAGATGGCGGGACATAGTCGTACGCTTTGATCCCTAACTTTTGCCTGGACCGCCCTTTCGGGTTTTCAGTCCACCGGGATACCCATTTTTGCCCAAGCCGCCTTTTCAGGTTTTCGACTTGCCGGGTGTACAGGTTTTTTTTATTTCATCCCTCATTTTGCCCAAACCCTTTTGGTTCGACGGGAAGCCCTATTTTTGCCTAGGTATGTCAACCTAGCGGGTCTTTGATTTTGCGTAGTATCTTTTCGACTATGTCCACGCTCTTAGAATGCAGGGAGATGCCCCTGTCAGTAGTGTTTTGTCATGCCACCAGAAGATGTTTGATCAGGCAAGATTCGTCGTTGGAGTGCCCTAAGTGACTCAGGCGGAGATTTGCCACTGGTTATTTTGGCATTTTGAAAGATTCTCCGAATCTTGATTGGATTGCCCCAGATAATGGACAATAGTCATGTCCTGCCCCTTGATTGGAAGCGCTTTTGTTCACTAGGTATTCATCGTGCGAAGTTCCCTGCTGTTCAAACAAAAAGTCATATGCAAACAAAGTTATGTTAAAAATGCAAAGCTTATGTCTGTCTTGAAGATTTTGAAAATGCATTTTTTCTTAAAACATGTGAATGTTTGTAAAACATGATGTCAACTCTGTATTTACCGTAGCCTTAAGGAGTCAGGATACCTTTCGTCACAATATGCTTTCGAACTAACCCATGCTTCAGCTAGGACTTTTGAGGGTTATAACGTGGCCTGGTTCATGGTTTAAGAAACAAAGGATAAAGGCTCAAATTTCATTTGTACCCACCCGCTCTTCGTGATGTTCTCCAAACCTAAACTCAGCTGATCGTGCGTTAGACCTTGTTTGAGTCTTTGTCCTGATGTTCCAATGATGGTTCGGATATTGATGATTTATTTTGAATGGGCAGTCATTTCTTTTTTGTTGAGGGTTTGTAGGACCTCTTTCTTTTTGATTTCGTTATCCCTATTTTTTTTTGCCTGAACTGTTTCTTTTTGTGATTACAGTCAGCGGGATGTCCCAGTTTTGTAAGTCTCCTTCATAGGTTTTGACTTAATGGGTTTTTTATTTTTTGAGATAATGACTGCCTTTCTTTATTGATTATTCGGAACCATCACTGTCTTTTTGTTTTGTAAGGACCTCTTTGGTGCCATTCGTTATGCACTTGGATCAACTGAGAGAACTACCCTGCCCCAGGTTTTGATTACGGGTTTTAAATTTCGAAAAGAAAAACTACTACTTCTTTGGCTCAGAGGGGTTGACGAGGGATTATCTTCCTTATAACTCCAGTGTTTAGGATTTGAAACAATGCCTGTACCTCATCAGCTAGGTCTGTTCAAAAGCATACTGTAGATTATGGTATCGTTTTCATCATCCTCCCTCAAGAGGCTTAGATTTATTAATCGAGCGTTGATCATCAGAAAAAATATGAAAATAATTTGCACATAGTGAATACGAATATATTGCTTCAAAACAGACATATGCGATGCATTAATGAAATAACAACGTTTAACATGAGTAAATTTTTAAACAATCAAAGAACAACACAACTTGAACATTCGAATGAACAAAAGTTTTCTAGTCTCAGGGCTTGTCACTTCAAATGGTGAGCCTTGGAGGGATGGTAGAAGAACTCAGCCTGACCGTCTTGTGTGAACTCCAGTGCTCCTTCATCAATCAGGTCCTGGATCTTATTTTTCAGAGCCCAACACTCATTTGTATCATGTCCTGGACTGGCAGAGTGGTAGGCACACCTTTTATTAGGATCATAAGCAGGATGTGTTGTGTTGGGGTTCTGGGGATGAGCCCTTAATGTGATCAGGTTCAATCTCAACAGGCGTTGTAAAGCTTGAAACAGCGACATATTGAGCGGGGTGAACTGCCTCCTGGGCTTGTCTGTCTGAAGTTGGTGAAGTTGCTGCTGAGTTTGTGATACTGGAGCCATTTGAGGAGTCCTCCCCTTAGCTCCTTGTCTCAAAGGTGGTTGAACGATGACTGGCTTTTTACCCTTAGACATTTGCCCCAGTTGGTTACCCTGAAGCAGGTGGTTGACGAGAATCCCGAGCTCATCTTGTCTTTGAGCTAAGTCTTGGATGATAGTCACCTGCCCCTGCATCTAGGCTCTCATTGTATCCACCTCAGCTTGCAGATGTTTCAGCCGTTCGTCCTTAGCGTTGTTCCTGACCAAAGTCTCCATGAGAAGTGTCCTTAGCTCCTCCTGCCCCTTTGATAGATTCAGGAGGATTTCCCCGAACTGAGTCTCTTGAGCAAGAAAGTCCTGGTTATCTTGTTGGGAAGCCATTACTGAAATAAACAGCGAGAAGGTAAGTGACCTGCAACAAGGATACCTGTTATGCAATGATATGTATGATATGCATGCAATGTTTTCAAGGACCTCGCGGGGTAGACAAGAAATTTGTTAGAGCTTAAATCTGGTGACTTGATTGAAGGAATTCTATGTTGCTGAGAGTCCTTCTTCAAGGGTCAAAGGCTCACCATATCCAGTGGGTCATAGCCCCTGACTTTAGTCATCATGTCTGGTTTTGGTTTCCAAACAACCTTGGTTAGGGGAACCTTCTCCAGGAGTCAAAGCTCACCATATCAAGTGGGTCATAGCCCCTGACAACCTTGGCTAGAGGAAAATAAATCCTCTTTCCCC
Source organism: Vicia faba (assembly GCA_948472305.1). NCBI lineage: Eukaryota > Viridiplantae > Streptophyta > Magnoliopsida > Fabales > Fabaceae > Vicia > Vicia faba. The sequence goes on from OX451739.1 coordinate 154,456,203, forward strand.
TTTGCTAGATGTTTGATTTATCATGACCTGCATCACAAGCCCTTGAGATCCTTGAAATGGGTTAGGATGTATGCAATGGTATGATGTTATGCTATGCATGGGGTAATGTAGGTAAACCCTGTTATGAGTCCCAATTAAGGACTGTAAACCAAAACCTGCAAGAAACTCAAGTAAAACCTGTCATGAGTCCCAATTAAGGACTATCAACAAAACCTGCAAGAAACTTAGTAACCCTGTTATGAGTCCCAATTAAGGACTATAAACAAAACCTGCAAGAAGCTTAGTACACTCTTGTTATGAGTCCCAATTAAGGACTATAAACAAAACCTGCAAGAAACTTAGTAAACCCTGTTATGAGTCCCAATTAAGGACTATAAACAAAACCTGCAAGTAGTTCATGTGTCAGATAACAAGCATGCAAGTAGTCAAGTACGAAGGCACACAAGTCACACAAGAGAAGCCCTTAGAGTTTAGGCTAGCATGAGGTCTAGGTATTACCCTCTTGAAGTTGGTGGGCTCAACCTGTCCTATTAGAAGTAACCGGGTTCTAAGGGTCCCAATATCACGGGATTGCTTTCATTGTTCATCGTTTCGATTTAGCCACTGAACTGGCGACCGAAATATTCCAGGAAAGCAACCCTTAATTGAGTGTAGTATCGAGTATCAACCAACCTCGGACTGCACCAAAGTCAGTTATCTCACTACCCTAAAGAGGCCAAGATAGTTCAATTAAGGTTCCTAAGGTCTGTTGATGCTTCACGACACCACGCGGAGGCCCCGTACTCTCCTTGACTGAACTCAAGGGTTACCGGTACACACCAAAGTGCCACATCAACGTAGCAGACTGTTTCAACCATGTCGGTATACCCCGCACAGTTCCCTCACAGCCTTGTTGCTACTTTCTAAGAAGGTATCCCCCAGATCCGGGTTAGGATCTATAGAACTCCCAAGACAGTCCCACAATAATAAAGCAAGCAAGTCAATACAATTGAAAACACAGTGATCTTAGTCCTAAGGTACACCTCACTTTAAGTTAAATCCCCAGCAGAGTCGCCAGTTCTGTGATCGGTGGATCTGGAACTGACTGTTTAACGCTGGTTCGCGAAATGTCGCGGAAGCAAGAGTCGCCACCGTCTTTTATTTTCTCCAAATGGAAAGGACAAAAGCACAGAAAAATTCCTTATAGAGATTGCTCTCGGTTCGGGAGGTAGATTATAGAAAGGGAAGGTGTTAGCACCCTTTCTATCCATGGTTATCCATGGGCTCTTAGATACTTGCTCACTTGTGTTTTCAAAAATGGTTTGTTTGCTTTTCAACTGTGGGTTTTAAAAAGTTTCTTTGAAAATTCCAGTTCGACTCTTGTATCGGTCCTCAAGAGTGTTTGAAAAATTGCTTTTGAAAGCTTTTGAAAATGTGTCGGTGTGAAAAGAGTTTTTTAGTTTGTTTTGAGATTAGAGCAAGTATCCACGAGTCGTCTACCTACCCTAAGGAATTCGTCTGTGTAAATGTCCTTTAAAGTAGTGCCATCCCACCATTGAGAGGTAGGTAGCACCACCGTTGGAGGTGTTCGGGTCAATTCGAGGTTCGGGACATGGTGATCACCAGAGCAATGGGAAGACACCTTAGAAGCTACCCTCATGCCAGGTTCCCGGATCATGAGGACTTACTAAGACGTCCTCTACTCGACGATCATCTTTCGAGGCAAGGCAACAGTGAGGCGTACCCTAGGGGTGGTGTGTGACTTGTGTGTCGTTTTCAGATATTTTGTCTTGTTCATGGTATAGGTGATCTACGCGTTTGTTTTTATTTATTGTCATTCATTCTTGCATGTCATTATTAACAGTTAAAAAAATGCGAGAAAGGTAAAGTTCCTAAACTATTACAAAGGCGCGGGTCCACATCGCCAAATTTAACCCAGGACCCGATTTGACAGAAAATAAAGAAGTAAAGTGCGAGAAATAAAATGTCCGAGTTTACAAGGCTTTGGGAGAATTACATTAATATTATAAGAAATAAAATAAAATGCGCGAATTGGAATTAAAATTGGAAGCGAGGGCGTTGGACCCTTTTTAATGAAATTAAATTAAATGATTAAACTAATGAAATTAAAGAGAAAAAAGAAATTATTATTTTTTGAGTTTTTGATATTTATGTTTTTTATGTATTTTTATGAAAAAGATTAAATGAAATTAAAATATTAATCCTAATTCTAATTTTTTTTTATTTATTAAGAAAAACATGTTAAAATTAAACCTAAAATTAATCTAATTATTTACATGCAATTTTGATTTATAAAAATAAATAATTAATTATTAGTGAAATTTATTTACAAAAAAATATTAATTAAATAAATATATTTTGATTTTTATGACTTTTCTATTTTTTACTATTTTTTATATTTTATGAAAATAAGTTAAATTAAAGGAATTAATTAAAAAAAAAAGAAATAATTGAAATAAATAAAATAAGGAAAAGAAAGAAAATACAATACCTTGGGGGTTTCTGTCCCCTTTTTGGAGGTGAATTGGAGTGGTTTGGCCATTTGTGTTCTGGCCTCATCATACATAAGTTGTTCTACTTTGGCCATTTGGCTTTTGGCTTTTGGCCATTTGCGTTTTGGCCTCAACGTTCCTTAATCTTCTCAGGATGTCTGTCTCTCCATGTATTGGTGTCATGCATATGTTTTTCTACTTTGGCCATTTGGCTTTTGGCCATTTGGCTTTTGGCTTTTGGCCATTTGTGTTCTGGCTTCAACGTTCCCTTAATCTCTGGCTTAATGTCTGCCTCGCCATGTATTGGTGTCATGTGTAAAATGTTCTGTTTTGGCCATTTGGCTTCTGGCCTTTTGGCCATTTGGCCTCAACGTTCCTTAATGAACCTGCATGGAATCCTGTCTAAATCTGCAGTGTTGAACCTCATGAACACATTAAATAAAATCATAAAAATTCAAATAAAACCAACATATTAATGTTTAGGCACAATATGGCATGTATGAATGATTATACCCTTTTGATCATGGAGATCAAATCAATCTTACCCTTACTGGAAGATTAGGATCATGGAGATCAAGCCAGCCTTATCATTACTGAAGAAGTAGTGAGGTATTGGTTTATAACTGTGATGGCTTGCTTGTAGTGAGAGAGGGATTTGTAATAAGGATTTCAAGGTTTTAGGGTTCTTGAAAGAGTTTGATATTCTAACAGTGTTGTGGCTAAGTTTTTTCTCTCTTTTTCTCTCTCTCCTTTTTTTCTTTTTTTTCCTTCTTTTTTTCTCCCCTTTTTTGTGTGACAAGAAGGTGATTATATAGTGGAAATTAGGGTAAAGAAAATGGGCTTTGAATGTGCAATTGGGCCTTCAATATTCACTTGAATTCGTCACTTTCCAGGCTAAATCGCAGGGACTTAAGTGCATTTTTTGAAGTTGAAATGTGAAGACAAAATGTAGCCGGCATCGAGAACTAACTCCTGTCCGAAAATCGACTCAATCGGATAAATGGTGAATTAGTTATGAATTTTTGAAGTTTCAGCTCAGACAAACTTATTTTGGGCTCCAGTGTCGACTCTGGCACGTTCTTCAATAAAAAACTGGTATTGATCGGTGCATAATTTGGTCTCGACTTTTGAAGTAAAGTTGTACATCTATGAGTCAGGGACCTTGTGTAAAAATATGAGTCCAATCCGATAAAAATTGACCGAGTTATGAATTTTCGAAGTTTCGGCTCAGATGAAATAATATTCAGCATTCAGGATTTTCAGCGTGTCACGCACTCTGAGCAAAAAACGAAGGCCTTTTGAATGCCGTTTGAACTCAATACCTTCTGTGAAAATGTAGCCAACTCAATTTTTGAAATTTTGGCACCGGAACCAGCTCGATACGATGAAAATCGACCAAGTTATGATTTTTTGAACATGACGCAAATAAACTTCTGTCACAAATTTCTGCACGAAAATACTTGATAAATCCACATTTTTGAAGACCTTCTGATCGAAATTGGCTTCCAGCCGTGAGAGATGAAAACGTAGATAATGTCAAGATGGAATTTTGGCCACCGGAACGGGTTCAAAAGGAGTCACGATCTTCAAGTTATGAATTTTTTAGCGCGTAAAAACTGCACTTTCAGCACACTTTTTTCACCATATTTCTTCGAGAAAACTCACACATTCGGATACCTTCTTCAAAGAATTGACTCTTGAGCCGAACCTGAATTTGAGAATATGTTACCAGAGATATCTTGACGAAAGAACACCTGAATATAATACGCCGGGTTGGACTTGTGAATTTTCTTGAAATGTTTTGAGAAATATGGGAGGGCAAATTTTGGGGTACAACATATAGTAATTTATTTAATGTGTTCATGAGATTCAACACTGTAGATTTAGACAGGATCCCATGCAGGTTTATTAAGGAACGTTGAGGCCAAAACACAAATGGCCAAAAGCCAAAAGCCAAATGGCCAAAACGGAGCAGCTTACACATGACACCAATACATGGCGAGACAGACATCCTGAGAAGGTTAAGGAATGTTGAGACCAGAATACAAATGGCCAAAAGCCAGAACACAATGGCCAAAAGGCAAAACATAAATGGCCAAAACAAAACAGTTTACACATGACGCCAATAGCTGTTTCACTCCTCCAATCAGGCTCGTATACTCCTAAACTTTCTCTCTATTTGTATTATGTTCCTTTAATTAATTAATCGTTATTCTTTTTATTAATCACTAACCAATTAACATTTTTCCTAATAAAATCAAAAACACAAAAAATATTTTATTTATTAAAATTAACTTCATCACTTTTATTTTTGTAAATAAATTAATTTAATCAATTTAGCTTTAATTAGATTTAACTTTTAATATTTTTGGCAATATTTAAAATCAATTTAGAATATTAGGTTTTTATTAGCATTAATTCAATTTATTTTATTTCTTTAAAAACTCAAAAATCCAAAAAATATTTTCATTATTTAATTTAATTTAATTGTTCATTTAATTTAATTCCATTTAATTCAAAAATAAACAAAAATCCTTTCTTTAATAAAAAAGGGTCAAAACCCAAAAAACTCGCATCCGATTTAATTTCCCGCACGCGATCCATTTTATCATATTATTGTATCTGTTTCCCGGAATGTAATAGCTTTTAATTAGGACTTTAATTATTTATCGCTTTATTTAATTTCCCGCAATTTACTTTTCAAGGGTTTGTTTTTGGCGATATAAATACCCGACGCCTTGTAATAGTTTAGCTTTACTTTCCGCAACTATTAACTGCTAGATGTATGCTAATTAGGCTATGCAAGACAAGACTTCCCTTAAAATAAAATCAATCGTAGCTCACCATAACATGTACAAAGATAACATTAACTAAAACCTGACACACTCGCACATGTCACTCCTAGGGTACGCCTCACTTGGTTGCCTCGGCGTGGTCATTGAGTATAGGGTGTTTTAGAGGTCGCCCTCCTGTCTAAAGATCCAAGTTGCCTCGAAACGGTTGCCTCGGATAAAAAGGATCTAGGACATTAGGGTTACCGCTAAGGCGTCCTACTATTGCTTTGGTGACCACATGTCTCTATAATCGAATTGACCAGAAACTCCAATGACGGTGCTACCTACTTCTCAATAGTGGGATAGTACTGTCTAAAGGACATTTACATAGCTTAATTTATTTTGAGTAGGTAGAGGTTCTAAGGTACTTGCTCTTTCAAAACAAAACAAAAAAACAACTTTTCGCACCTACACTTTTCTGACAAAAGTTTTCAAACAAACACTTCATACACTCTTGAGGACAGATACAAGAGTTAAGTCGAAGTTTTCAAACAAACTTTTTCAAAACCCACAAACACAAGAAAAGCAAACATTTTTGAAAACATAGTGAGCAAGTACCTAAGAGCCCGTGGATAACCACAGATAGAAATGGTGCTAACACCTTCCCTTTCTATAATCTACCTCCCGAACCGAGAAACATCTCGAAAAGGAATTTTGCTGTGCTTTTGTCCTTTCCTTGTTGGAGAACATAAAAGACGGTGGCGACTCTTGCTTACCGCGACATTTCGCGAACCAGCTTTAAAACAGTCAGTTCTATTTCCACCGATCACAATAATATATAATAATGCAAGTTAGTGGGGGAAAAAATAAAAAAATGCACCAGAATTCAAATGGTCAAATGGGAAGGTGCCACGCCTTCGTCCCCAACCTCTCTCCGTTGGTAAAAGTCAGAGACTTTTACCTACGGACAAACGTCCGTCACTACAAACCCTGCATATCTCAAAATCAAATACAGGCACGATAAATGGATTCTAATGTTGTGGATCAAATCGCCTTGGCCTACTGAGCATCATGGTGCCCTTTTTGTGGACCAATTTCACCTGTACAAAAAGATCCTAAATCGAGACAAAGAACTCTAACAATGGTGGATTCTGATATAGCCAACAAAAATGCAATTAATTGCCACCATGAGCTTGCAAACATGTTAGGGATTCAAAATATGCTATTGAAACATGATAAAGATGCAAGAAATAAGAGATTCAATTTTGGAAATAAGGGCAAACCGTGGGGGGTCGTGGAACCAGATTCTGGGCACTAGCGCACTTGTTTCTGATTGGTATAGGTTCGTTGTATGTCCAGGATGCGAATGGGATGGCTTAGGAATCTTGAAAACGCCTGGAAGTACAAAATCAGATCACCACTTTTTGGTGATTTTTTCAAGTTTTGTTCTTCCTCTCCACGCCTCAAAACCTTGTCCTTCTGGCCTGCATTCGTGCACTATATACCACTGATTAAATTAGGGTTGCAATTGTGATCTCAATCTTTGTCAATTATGATTTTTGATCTTGATTTGATTTCCATGAAATTCTTTCCAAAATAAGCCAAAATCAATCTTTTTGTGCCCACCTATTCCTTGCACGATTTGATTCACTTGCTAGCTGTATATGGGACCTGAAATGTGCACAAAATCTTGAGGCTTGAATGGTTTGGATATTTTCATGATTTATTTTGATTTAAATTGATTTAATTGAAATAAAAAATCAAAATAAATGGTAAAAATAAAATAAAGGCAATTGGAAAGAGCTAGGGCTCGTAGACTATGCTACCAACTCAAAACAAGTGCAAAAAGTTAGGCCCATTTAACAAAAATTGCAATTTGAGGCACTTTTTACTTTTAACAATTTTGCAAAAAAGGTCAACTTCACCAATGCATAACTTCTTCAATTTTGACTCTTTGAAGGTGTTCTTGGACTTTTTAGAAATATCAAGATGTCCTCTAAGCAACACTTTTGGTCTCATCTCAATTTGATCTTCCATGTTCATGTATGAAGCTTTGACAAAAAAGGTCTTTTTGTTGACTTTTCAAAATGACCTATAATGTCCAAATTCATAACTTCTTGTGAGTGCATATTTTGAACCTGTGAGCTGAATATGGATTGTTTAGCATTGAATCCTCTTCAAAATTAGCTTTGGATGGGTCATTTCTCATAAAGTATGAGAAAGTTATGCTTGGTCAAAGTTGAGTTGACTTTTCCTACAAAACCCTAATTTAGCAACTTTTGGGGTTTGATGAATTGTGAGAAATCCTTGAGGAATCATGATCAACCCTTGATAGAATGATGAATAATACTTCAAAATGAGGATGTTGACCAAAAATATTTAAGTTTGACTGTATGTGGGCCACAATTGACTTTTGCCCTAGCACAGTCGATTTTCAGGCCTTTGAGCAATTGACTGAGCAAACTTTCTCTGCAAGGCTTGAAACTTGACATGGATGATCTTGATAACATATTAGGACAATGGTGAGAATTTGGGATCCCTTGGAATCAAGTATCTTGATGCAACATGAAACCCTAATTTGAGGTAGACTGCCTTAGGAGAGAATTTGTCTGGTCAACCCTTGGACTTCCTTAAGCAACTTAAGGATCTTTCTTGAAATGTTTTGAGAAATATGGGAGGGAAAATTTTGGGGTACAACAGCTGCCCCTGTTCAATCTTCATAAACTTGAGGATGTAGATTGGCTTGCCTGCCTTTCATGATCCGAAGGTGGAAGATGATTGAACACTAGAGTGCCTTGAAATTTGCAGTCACATGAAGTGGCATCCGTCTTGCGATGACGAGAATGGGCTTATAGATACCATTTGGAGATTGATTACGGGAGATGGGCTTAAAGATGCCATCTGAAAGAGTGTCGATCGCATAAGAGATTCCTTAGCGAGAGCTTTCATACCTGTTGTTGAGGAAGATTACACTGGGGAATGTTGGTCTCTGTCTTGAGAAAAGTTGAATTTTAGGAGCTTCGGTCGTCCGTTATTCTACTGGGGAATCGTCTCTTAGTCGAGGAGATGAAAATAAACTACTATCTGGTCGTGATCCAGGCTTTATAGTGATAAGATCGACTGCTATCTGGTCGTAATCTAGGCTTTACAGTGACTTACTGGGGAGATGAAATTAAACTTGCTATCCGGTCGTAATCCAGGCTTCACAATTTCTCAATTCTTATCTGGTCGTAATCCAGGCTTCAGAAGGAATTCAGTTGTTATCCGATTGCGTCCGGGCTTCAACTTGAATTTAGGACGCACTAATATCCGGTCGACTCCGGGCTTCTTAGTAATTGTCTAGGTAAACTGCTATTTGGTCGAAATCCAAGCTTCACAATACCTTGTACTGTTATCTGGTCGTAATCCAGGCTTCAGTTCTTTTATCGTTATCTGGTCGTAATCCAGGCTTCACGATGCTTTATACCACTATCTGGTCGAATCCAGGCTTCATGGTGTCCTGTACTGCTACCTGGTCATAATCCAGGCTTCACAATACCTTACTTCTTATCTGGTCGTAATCCAGGCTTCAGAAGGAATCAAGTGGTTATCTTGTCGCCTCCGGGCTTCCATTTGATTTTTAGGCCTACTAATATCCGGTCGAATCCAGGCTTCATGGTAATTGGCTGGGTGTACTGCTATTTGGTCGTAATCCAAGCTTCACAGTGTCCCTCACTGTTATCTGGTCGTAATCTAGGCTTCAGTGTCTTTTACCGCTATCTGGTTGTAATTTAGGCTTCACGATGTCTCATACCATTATCTGGTCGAATCTAGGCTTCATGGTGTTTAGAGAAATCAAGATACTATCCGGTCGAACCCGGGCTTCATAACTTGTATTAAAGATATACCACTATCTGGTCGTAATCCAGGCTTCATGGTGTCTTTGGCTGCTATCTAGTCGTAATCCAGGCTTCACAGAAACTTGTATTGCTATTTGGTCATAATCCAGGCTTCACAATAACTTGCTGAGCTGTTATCCGGTCGTAATCCGGGCTTCACGGCTTGTGTTTATGATATACCACTATCTGGTCGAATCCAGGCTTCATGGTACTTGCTGAGATATTATTCGGTCGTAATTCGGGCTTCACGGCTTGCTGGGTATTAAACTATTATCCGGTTAAGTCCGGGCTTCATAGCTTAAAGATAAACCACTATCTGGTCGATTCCAGGCTTCGCGGTGTTTGATATTGTTATCCGGTCGAATCCGGGCTTCACAATATGATGTAGAAATCAAGATATTATTCGGTCAGATTCGAGCTTCATTGCTTGAACTCAGTGAGAATTTGATTGTATCTTTCTCCTGAAAGGTAAAGGGTTAGTCGTATGTGATGCATGATATGTATCAAGCAATGATGTTCTCAAAATAAATGAGATTGTGTTGTATGATGCGTATGCGCATGTCATGATGTATGGACATGCAATGTTTTTATGATATTCTCTAGCTGGGGAGAATAAATCCCGGATTGTTGCTGGAGAATGAAAGAGTTTCGCTCGCTGGGGATGACGACTGAAGGTGATTGGAAGGATGATCCTGTTGGAGAATAAACCGACGAGAGAATGACTCTATGGGGAAGGGAAATTCTGCTACAAGATCTGCTGATTTGGAGAAATAACCTCGGCTGGGGATGAATTATCGTTGCTGGCGATGATGAACCCTGTTGGGGATTAAGTTTTTACTTATGGAAGAAATAAACTCCACTGGGGATAATCTTCTAGCGCTGGTGATAGATGAACTCTGCTTGGAGAGAATCACTGTTTTTTAGATACCTTTTGCTCTACGGGGAGTGAATGTACCTTTAGTCGTATTCTCCAGCTAGGTCTATCCCTATACCTGGTGGACAGAGCAACTGTAAGGTTTGGACATTTCTTGTTTTCCCCTGTTCCTGATATTACGAGTAATCGTCTTTTGTTTCGCATGTAAATATCTATGAGCAGCAATTATTGTCAAAATGTATATATAAAAAATGAACCATTAGACGTTCTTGCAAAAAAAAGTAGAAAAAAGAAAAATAATTTGAAATTTCTTTGTGAAAATGAATTGTATTGACTTTGAAGTTGGCCCGTAAATAGGAGTTTTGTACAAGAGGCTGACGTCCTAGTAAGAGAACGCCGCCGAAAGATAGAATTTATACAATTCATGAAAAACAAAGAAAAACAGCTATGTGAACAATCCCACTGGGTTCTCACTCTGCTATTGCCTTTATATCTTCGAGAGTCTCATCACTTTGCTACTTAGTTGAAGGTAGATCAAATTGATTAGTGTCGTTCGAGCTTGATAGTCGATACCGGAGTCTGGTTGCAAGATGATCCAATAAGACATAGTGTTACGCTTAGATCCCTAATTTTTTCCTGGACCGCCCTTTCGGGTTTTCAGTCCACCGGGATACCCTTTTTTGCCCAAGCCGCCTTTTCAGGTTTTCGACTTGCCGGGTGTACAGATTTTTCATTTTCATCCCTTACTTTTGCCCGAACCCTTTTGGTTTGCCGGGAAGCCCTTATTTTTCCTAGGCCAGTCAACCTAGCGGGTCTTTGATTATGCATAGTATTTTTTCACTATTTCTGCATTGACGGGGTGAGGAAGGTCATCACTATCCATGGTGGTTAGAATCATAGCTCCTCCTGAGAAATTGTTCTTAACCACAAATGGCCCTTCATACGTAGGGGTCCATTTGCCCCTAGGATCACCTTGTGGCAGTATGATGCGCTTGATCACCAGATCCACGACTTGATATTCTTGTCGTCTAACTTTCTTGTTAAATGCCTTGATCATTCGCTTTTCATACGTCTGACCATGACAAATAGCAGTAAGTCTCTTTTTGTCGAGTAAGTTCAGCTGATCAAGCCGGGTCTGGATCCAGTCATCCTCGCTTAAACCTGCATCCTTCATAATCCGAAGAGAGGGTATCTGGACTTCAATGGGTAAGACTGCTTCCATGCCATACACCAAAGAGTAGGGTGTTGCCCTTGTTGATGTCCGCGCTGAGGTACGATACCCATGAAGAGTGAATGGTAACATCTTGTTCCAGTCTTTGTAGGTCACCGTCATCTTCTACACAATCTTCTTAATGTTCTTATCCGGGAACTCAAAATTCATGGATTGGTAATCATCCATGGCCTGATGTGCCAAATGATCTGCCAACACACTCCCCTTGATCGCTTTTTGGGTTGTGTATTGGATATCATACTCAGTTAAAATCATCTGCCATCTTTCTCTTCTTCTGGACCAGGAAGGCTTTTCAAAGATGTACTTGATTGGATCCATTTTTGATATCAATGGGGTAGTGAGAGTCAGAATATACTGTCTCAGCTGGCGAGTAGCCCATGCCAAAGCGCATCAAGTTTTCTCGAGCAACGAGTATCGGGTCTCGCAGTCGGTAAACTTTTTTCTAAGGTAGTAAATAACATGCTCTTTTCGGCCAGACTCGTCATGCTGCCCCAACACGCACCCCATTGAATTATCCAGAACTGTCAAGTATAAGATCAAAAGTCTTCCTTCAACTGAAGGCATCAAAATTGGTGGCTCTTAGAGGCTGTATGGCCCTCTCTTCCTGTAGCAACAGTCTAGCAAGTTCCCCAGGCACTTCACAATCATCCTTACCTTCGTCCTCAGCTTGGTTGATCGGATTTTCGAAGTCATAACTGGCAGTAGCAGAGTCGTTATCAGTGGGATCCAGAGTGGATGTGGATCTGCATTATGATATGTGAGTGTGTGTAAGACAATAGCTGTTTCGATAAAGTGAAAGATAGAATGGAAAAATAAGGAGCGCAAAATTTGTAATGCAAGAAAACGTCCAATGCTTTATTGATGATATATGAAAATGACAAATAATAAGCCCTCACAAACAAAGCCAAAGTGCCTCGGGCAAGGCACCGGGCCATAAAGTTTCAAATTGTCTGTTACAAATCTCAAAACAAAAGTCAATTACTGTGTAATAAAAGAAACGGGCACGAAGTCTTTCGCCGTCTGTGATACGGTGGCCAGAAACGAGACTATTTTTAGGAATTGCTGGTTTGTGTTTGCAAAATGTCGCGGTAAGCAAGAGTCGCCACCGACTTTATTTTATCCAACAAGGAAAGGAAAAAAGCACAGAAAAATTCCTTTTTCGAGATTTTAAGTACGGTGGGGGGGGGGGGGGGGGTAGTGTATAGAAAGGGAAGGTATTAGCACCCTTTCTATCCGTAGTTATCTACGGGCTCTTAGGTACTTGCTCATCATTTTCAAAATTGCTTCTTTGTGTGCTTGTGTGTTTTGAAAAGTTTTTGACTTTGATTTAACTCTTGCTTCTGTCTTCAAGAGTGTAATGAAGTGTTTTTGAAAACTTTATTTGAAAAGGAGTGTAAGTGTGAGAAAGTTTGTTTGGATTAAGAAAGTACTTAAGAACTAATCTACCTAATCGAAAAAAAGAATCGTTCTATGTTTGTTTCCTTTAGACAGTGCTATCCCACTATTAGTGAGTAGGTAGCACCGTCGTTGGAGTTTGAGGGTCAATTCGAAAAGGGACGTATGGTCACTAAAGCAACGTTAGGACGTCTTAGTAGTAACCCTAATATCTTAGATCAATTATTCGAGGCAACAATATCCGAGGCAACCTTTCCGAGGCAACTTTGATCTTTGGACAAAAGGACGACCACTAAAGCATCCTATACTCAATGACCGTTTACCGAAGGAAACCAAGTGGGAGTGTACCCTAGGAGTGCGCATGTGCGAGTGATTCGATTTAAAATTATTATCTTTGCACATTTTAGGGTTATCTAACTGTTTTAAATTTTTACATACATTCTTGTCATGCATCCCTATATCATACATCTAACAATTAATATTTTGCGGAATTTAAAGTGCGGAAATTAAGCTACGCTATTACAAGGCTTCAGGTATTTACATAGCCAAAAACAAACCCTTAAATAATAAAGCGATAAATGAAAATAAAAGTCCTAATTAACTATTACAACTTGTGGACAGTTACATAAATATGGTAAAAATAATAATAAAGCGCGCGATGAAATTAAGAACGAGAGCGAACTAGGGTTTTGACCCTTTCTAACCTAATTAAAAGAAAAATTGTTTTTGTTGTTTTTCTTAATTATTTTTTAAAGAAAAGAATTAAGTTTTTAAATTAAATACAAAATAATTAGTTAATTAAATTAATTAATGAAAATAACTAAATGGCCTATTTTGTGGTTTTTGGTTATTTTTAAGAAAAGAAAATATAATTAAGTTTAGACAAAACCCTAATTTTCTCATTATTTGTTAATTTATTTGCAAAAAGAATTAAAGTTATCTAAAATTAATAACCTAATTAAATTAATTAATTTTTGATAAAAAATAAAATCTAAACCTAAATTTGATGAAAAGTATTATTTTGTGATTTTTTTGATAATAAGAAAAATAATTAATTTTTTAATAAAGTAAATAAATTAAATTAAATAAAATGAATATACAAAAGAATAGAGAAAGAAGTTTGGGCCTGAGCAATATGGGGGGTGTAAGAATCAGATTCTGGGCCCAAAAGAGAAGCCCCGCGTTGACCTGCCAGATTCCTATGATGCATTGACCCTGGTCCATTGTACTCCTTCATTGATGGCCTTTGGATCTGGCCATCTGACCACTTGGCAGGCTGGATGATGAGGTCCTATGGTGGTCCTTTGGCTTACGTACGCATGAGATCACCTGAAAGAAAAAATCATGAAGTAATTTGGGGGACCTGGGATTTGAACCCAGGTCCTGAAGCACTTTACAACCACTCCACTACCACTGCGCCACTTGCTTTTATTTGTACATAAAATAAATAACAATGATAATATATTAAAAGCAAAAACACTGAGTCAGAAACGCGCGAAATTCAAACATGCGAATGGTTGTCCGCCACGTCTTCATCTTCTCCAAGGATCTGTTGTTTTAGACAACAGACCTATACCAACGGACACTCTCCGTAGCTAAAACCATGGGCATATAAAAAATCATGTACAAGCACGATAAATCAATGGTGATGGTACCAATCTATTCGTCTCAGTATCACGAACTTCATGGTACCCTAATCGTGGCCCAATTTCATCTGTACACCAAGACCCCAAATCGGAGCTATAAACCCTAACAATGGTGAAATCTCATACAGGCCATAAAAATGAAATCAAATATTACATAAAGCTTGCATATGTCTTAAGGATCAAGAATACATCATTAATTCAAGCTATCAATGTCTAAATCATGCAAACCGATTTCAAAAATACATGGATGTCGTGGTTGACTTACAGTGGTATTCAGGGCCTGGAAACACTTGTTCTGGATTGGTATATGTTGCTTATGATCCCAGGAAACGATTGGAATGATCAGGAAGCTTTGAAATTGCCTAGAACAATGAATTCGAGTTTGCACTTTTTTGGGTGTTTTTTCAAGTTTGGTTCTCCTTGCTGCGCCTCTCTCTAGCCTCTCTTTGGGTCTGCCCATCATCCTTATGTACTGAGGAATGAATTAGGGTTGAAAACCTGGCCTCAATCTTCCTCCATCAATGTCTTTGATCTTGATTTGATTCTCTTTAAAATCATTCCAAAAATAGTCCAAATCCAATCCTTTTGTGCACTCCATGCCTTTACACGAATTTGATCTCATGCTACCTGGAATTTAAGACTAGAAACAAGTACAAAATCTTGTGTTTTCAATATTTTGGATTTTCTATGATTTGTTTTGATTAAAATTGATCTAATTCAAATAAAAATCAAAATAAATAATAAAAACAAGATAATGACAAGTGACAAAGGCTAGGGCTCGAGGACCATGTTGCCAACTCAAAACAAGTGAAAAAGATTGGGCCCATTTGGCAAAAATTGAAGTTTTAGGCATAATTGACTTTTGGCAATTTTGCAAAAAAGGTCAACTTCACCAATGAATAACTTCCTCAATTTTGACTCTTTGAAGGTATTCTTGGACTTTTTATAAATATTGAGATGTCCTCTAAGAAACCCTTTTGGTCTCATCTCAATTTGATATTCCATTATCATGTATGAAGCTTTGACAAAACAGGTGTTTTTGTTGACTTTTCAAAATGACCTATAATGTCCAAATTCATAACTTCTTGTGAGTGCATATTTTGAACTTGGTAGATGAATATGGATTGTAGAGCACGGCATCCTATTCAAAATGAGCTTTGGTTAGGTCATTTCTCATAAAGTATGAGAAATTTATGCTTGGTCAAAGTTGAGTTGACTTTTCCTACAAAACCCTAATTTAGCAACTTTTGGTTCTTGATGAATTATGAGCAATCCTTGATGAATCATGATCAACACTTGATCAAATGATGAAATATACTTCAAAATTAGGATGTTGACCAAAAATCTTGAAGTTTGACTGTATGTAGGCCATAGTTGACTTTTGCCCTAGCACAGTCGGTTTTTCAGGCCTTTGAGCAATTGACTGAGCAAACTTTCTTTGTAAGGCTTGAAACTTGACATGGATGATCTTGAGAACATATTAGGACAATGTTTATCATTTGGGTTCCCTTGGACTCAAGTATCTTGATGCAACATGAAACCCTAATTTGAGGTAGATTGCCTTAGGAGGGAGCTTGTCTGGTCAACCCTTGGACTTCCTTGAGCAACTTGAGGATCTTTCTTGAAATGTTTTGAGAAATATGGGAGGGTAAATTTTGGGGTACAACAGCTGCCCCTGTTCTATCTTCTTAAACCCGAGGATGTAGATTGGCTTGTGCTCCTTTCATGATCCGAAGGTGGAAGATGATTGAACACTAGAGTGCCCAGAAATTTGCACTCACATAATGTGGTACTTGTCTTGCGATGTCGGGAATGGGCTTACAGATGCCATTTGCAAATTGATGATGGAAGATGGGCTTAAAGATGCCATCTGAAGGAGTGTCAATCGCCTAAGAGATTCCTTAGCGAGAGCTTGTATACCTGTTGTTGAGGAAGATTCTGCTGGGGAATGTTGATCTCTGTCGAGAGAAATAGAATTTTAAGAGCTTCGGTCGTCCGTTATTCTACTGGTGAATTGTCTCTGCTTTGAGAAAAGTATAATTTTTAGGAACTTCGATTGTCCGTTATTCTTATTGAGGAATCGTTTCTTCGTCGAAGAGGTGAGAGTGAATTATTATCTGGTCATGATCCAGGCTTCATAGTGATAAGGCCGACTGCTATCTGGTCGTAATCCAGGCTTTATAGTGACTTGCTGGGGAGATGAGATTAAACTTGCTATCTGGTCGTAATTAAGGCTTCACAATTTCTCAATTCTTACCTGGTCGTAATCCAGGCTTCAAAAGAAATCAAGTGGTTATCCGGTCGCATCCGGGCTTCCGTTTGACTTTGGGCCTACTAATATCCGATCTAATCCGAGCTTCATAGTAATTGGTTGGGTAAACTGCTATTTGGTCGAAATCCAAGCTTCACAGTGTCCCTCACTGTTATCTGGTCGAAATCCAGGCTTCATAGTGTCTTGTACCATTATCTGGTCAAAATCCAGGCTTCATGGTCTTGTATTGATATCTGGTCGAAATCCAGGCTTCACAATAACTTACTTCTTATCTGGTCAAAATCCAGGCTTCAGAAGAAATTAAGTGGTTATCCGGTCGCATTCGGGCTTCCCTTTGACTTTGGGCCTACTAATATCCGGTCGGATCCGGGCTTCATAGTAATTGGCCGGGTAAACTTCTATTTGGTCGAAATCCAAGCTTCACAGTGTCCCTCACTGTTATTTGGTCGAAATCCAGGCTTCACAGTGTCTTGTACCATTATCTGGTCGAAATCCAGGCTTCATGGTCTTGTATTGCTATTTGGTCGAAATCCAGGCTTCACAATACCTTACTTCTTATCTGGTCGAAATCCAGGCTTCAGAAGAAATCAAGTGGTTATCTGGTCGCATCCGGGCTTCCCTTTGACTTTGGGCCTACTAATATCCGGTCGAATCTGGGCTTCATAGTAATTGGCCGGTTAAACGGCTATTTGGTCGAAATCCAAGCTTCACAGTGTCCCTCACTATTATCTGGTCGAAATCCAGGCTTCATGGTCTTG
The DNA here is from genome assembly GCA_948472305.1 of Vicia faba. NCBI lineage: Eukaryota > Viridiplantae > Streptophyta > Magnoliopsida > Fabales > Fabaceae > Vicia > Vicia faba. Next base: position 154,473,523 of record OX451739.1, read on the forward strand.
TATGGCTATCTGGTCGAAATCCAGGCTTCATAGTGTCTTGTACCATTATCTGGTCGAAATCCAGGCTTCATGGTCTTGTATGGCTATCTGGTCGAAATCCAGGCTTCACAATACCTTACTTCTTATCTGGTCGAAATCCAGGCTTCAGAAGAAATCAAGTGGTTATCCGGTCACATCCAGGCTTCCCTTTGACTTTGGGCCTACTAATATCTGGTCGGGTCCGGGCTTCATAGTAATTGGCCGGGTAAACTGCTATTTGGTCGAAATCCAAGCTTCACAGTGTCCCTCACTTTTATTTGGTCGAAATCCATGCTTCACAGTGTCTTGTACCATTATCTGGTCGAAATCCAGGCTTCATGGTGTTGTATTGCTATCTGGTCGAAATCCAGGCTTCACAATACCTTACTTCTTATCTGGTCGAAATCCAGGCTTCAGAAGAAATCAAGTGGTTATCCGGTCGCATTCGGGCTTCCCTTTGACTTTGGGCCTACTAATATCCGGTCGAATCCGGGATTCTTAGTAATTGGTCGGGTAAACTGCTATTTGGTCGAAATCCAAGCTTCACAGTGTCCTTCACTTTTATCTGGTCGAAATCCAGGCTTCACAGCGTCTTGTGCCATTATCTGGTTGAAATCCAGGCTTCATGGTCTTGTATTTCTATCTGGTTGAAATCCAGGCTTCACAATACCTTACTTCTTATCTGGTCGAAATCCAGGCTTCAGAAGAAATCAAGTGGTTATTCGGTCGCATCCAGGCTTCCCTTTGACTTTGGGCCTACTAATATCCGGTCGGATCCGGGCTTCATAGTAATTGGTCGGGTAAACTGCTATTTGGTCGAAATCCAAGCTTCACAATGTCCCTCACTGTTATCTGGTCGAAATCCAGGCTTCACAGTGTCTTGTACCATTATCTGGTCAAAATCCAGGCTTCATGGTCTTATATTGCTATCTGGTCGAAATCCAGGCTTCACAATACCTTACTTCTTATCTGGTCGAAATCCAGGCTTCAGAATAAAATCAAGTGGTTATCCGGTCGCATCCGGGCTTCCCTTTGACTGTTGGGCCTACTAATATCCGGTCGAATCCGGGCTTCAAAGTAATTGGCCGAGTAAACTGCTATTTGGTCGAAATCTAAGCTTCACAGTGTCCCTTACCGCTATCTGGTAGAAATCCAGGCTTCACAATATAATATACCATTATCTGGTCGAATCCAGGCTTCATGGTCTTCAGAGAAATCAAGATACTATCCGGTCGAACCTGGGCTTCATAACTTGCATTAAAGATATACCACTATCTGTTCGTAGTCCAGGCTTCATGGTAACTTGCTGAGATGTTATCCGGTTGTAATCCGGGCTTCACGGGTTGCTGGGGATTAAACTATTATCCGGTCGAATCCGGGCTTCATAACTTGCTTTTAAGAGATACCATTATCTGGTCGCAATCCAGGCTTCGCAGTAGTCTGATACTGTTATCCGGTCGAATCCGAGCTTCACAATATGCTGTAGAGATCAAGATACTATCCGGTCGGATCCGGGCTTCATAACTTGAGCTTGGTGAGAATTTGATTGTATCTTTCTTGAAAGGTAAAGGTTAACTGTATGTAATGCATGATATGTATCAGGAAATGATGTTCTCAAAATAAATGAGATTGTGCTGTATGATGCGTATATGCATGTGTCCTGGATGTGCAATGTTTTTATGATATTCTCTAGCTGGGGAAAATAAATCCCGGATTGCTGCTGGAGAAAACAAAAGTTGAATTCTTCGTTCTCGCTAGGGATAACGATCGAAGATGATCTAAGAATAAATTGGCGAGAGAATAACTCTGCTGGAGAATAAACTGGCGAGGAAATGAATCTGTGGGGAAGAGAGATACTCTGCTAGAAGATCTGCTGACTTGGAGAAATAAACTCAGATGGGGATGAATTACCGTTGCTGATGATAATGAACCCTGTTGGGGATTTAGTTTCTGTTTGTGAAAGAAATGAACTCCGCTGGGGATGATTTTCCAGTGGCGACTTCACTGGGGATAATCTTTTAGACTCTACTGGGGAAAATCTTCCAGGCTCTACTGGGGGTAGTCCTCCAGACTCCACTGGGGATAATCTTCTTAGTGCGGACAATAGATAAACTCTGCTTGGGGAGAATCTTGCCGACTCATTTGTGGTTGTGAATCTCAGCTAGGGAGAGTTGTGTCCTGTTCGGGACAGCTAACATCATTGTCTTTTCCTTACTCTGCGGGGAGTGAATGTTACTAGGACGTATGTTGAGGATATGATGACGACTTTGGATCGAGACTTTTCTGCCCCTGTATCTGCTGGAGAAGGTGCCTGCGGAGGCCTTGTGGATCGAGTGTTATCCCAACTTATGAGGTGCTTGGTAACTTTCAATCAAAATGATAAGTCTTCTTCTGGTAGGCAAGTGACGAGATGACGGGACATAGTCGTATGCTTTAATCCCTAACTTTTGCCTGGACTGTCTTTTCAGATTTTCAGTCCACCGGGATACCCTTTTTTGCCCAAGCCGCCTTTTCAGATTTTCGGCTTGCCGGGTGTACATATCTTTTTGTTTTTATCCCTTTTTTTTCCGAACCCTTTTGGTTCACCAGGATGCCTTTATTTTTTCCTAGGCCCGTCAACCTAGCGGGTCTTTGTTCATGCGCAGTATTTTCTGACTATGTCCGCACTCTCAGGGTGTAGGGAGTTGTTACTGTCGGTAGTGTTGTGTTGCCACACTACCAGAAGATGTTTGCTTGATCATATAAGATTTGTTACTGGAATTCATGTCCAATGCCCCAAGTGATTCATATGGAGATTTTCCCCTGGCTATTTGGCATCTTTGAGAGATTCCTTGAATCTTGACTTGACTGCCCCAGATGATGGACAATGATCATGCCGTGCCCCTTGGTTGGAAGTGTTTTTCCACTTGAGGTGATCCTTTTTATTTGAGAAGGTTTTTTGTTCACTAGATATTCGTCATGCGAATTTCTCTGCTGTTGAACAAATATTCATATGCAAACAATGTTATTTTAAGAATGCAAAGCTTATGTTTGTCTTGAAGTTTTTGAAAATGAACTTTTCAGTAAGACAGGAAAATTTTGTAAAATGTGATGTCAACTCAGGATCTACAGCAAGTCCTACAGGAGTCAGGATACCTTTTTGTAACAGTATGCTTTCGAACTAACCCATGCTTCAGCTAGGGCTTTTAAGGGTTATAACGTGGCCTAATTCACAGTTCGAGAAACAAAGGATAAAGGCTCGAAACTTATTTGTACCCACCTGTTCTTCGTGATGTTCTTCGATCCCAAACTCAGCTAATTGTGCATTTAGATCCCGTTTTGAGTCTTTGCTCTGATATTCCAGTGATGGTTCGTATACTGACAATTTATTTTGAATAGGCAGGCATTCCCTTTTTTGTTTTACTATCCCTGTTTTTTGCCTGAACTATTTCTTTTTATGATTACAGTCAGCGGGATGCCCCAGTTTTTCTCTTAAGTCTCCTTCATAGGTTTTGACTTAATGGGCTTTTATTTTTGAGAGATAATAACTTCCTGTCTTGACGATTATAGGGAACCACCACCGTCTTTCATTTTGGAAGGACGTCTTTGATGCCATTCATTGTGCACCTGGATTAACTGAGAAAACTACCCTGCCTCAGGTTGTGATTAAGGGTTTTAATTTGTGAAAAAAGAGAAAAACTCCAACTTCTTTGGCTCAAAGGGGTTGACTAGGGATTATCTTCCTTATAACTCCATTGTTTAGGATTTGAAACAACGCCTGTACATCGTCAGCGGGGTCTGTTTAAAAGCATATTGTAGAGATTTTGATATCGTTTTCGTCATCCTCCCTCTAAAGGCTTAGAGTTTTTTAATCGAGAGTTGAACATCACAAAAAGGAAAGCAATTTAAATATAGTGAATACGAATGGATTGATTCAAAACAGACATATGCAATGCATTGATAAAGTAACAAAGTTTGACATGAATAAATATTCGAACAATCAAAAGAAAATTACAACTTGAAAATTCTAATGAATAAAAGCCTCTCTTGTCAGAACTTGTCACTTCAAATGGTGAGCCTTGGAGGATTGGCAGAAACATTCCAGTTGACCATCTTGTGTGAATTCCAATGCTCCTTCGTCAATCAAGTTTTGAATTTTGTATTTCAACTGCCAACAATCGTCAGTATCATGCCCCGGGCTGTTGGAATGGTATGCACACCTTGCATCGGGATTATAGTTAGGGGAAGAAGTTTTGGGATTCGGATGAGGTCCTATCAAAGCCAACAGGTTCATCCTCAACAGATGTTGTAAAGCTTGAGACATCGGCATGTTGAGCGTGGTAAACTGCCTCTTGGGTGTATCTAGCTTACTCTGATTAACCCGTTGTTTTTGGCGAGGTTATTGTTGGACCCGTGAGGTAGTAGCAATTTGGAGAGGTCTATTCTTCATCAAACCAAACCCTTGACTTCTCAGAAGTTGATCAATGACTTGGTCCCCGGCCTCGACCATTTGCTTCATATTATTGTATATGTCTTGATGAAGCTGGTTGATAATGGTTCTCAACTCTTCTTGTTCCCGGGTTAAGCCTTGGAGAAGAGCCATCTGCCCCAGCATCTGGGTTCTCATTGCACCTACCTCAGCTTGCAGTTGTTCCAGCCGTTCGTCCTTATTGTCTTCAGGACTTTTCTTGACCGAATTCCGAACGAGGAGTGTTTTCAACTCTTCCTGCCCCTTGGATAGGTTTAGGAATATTTCCCTGAATTGAGCTTCTTGAGTTTGAAGATCTCTGTTGTCTTGTTTGAGAGCCATTGCTGAAATAAATAGCGAGAACATGAGAGACCTATACTGGAAGACCTGTTATGCAATGATATGTATGATATATGTATGCAATGTTTTCAAGGATCTCGCGGGATAAACAAGAAACTGTTAGAATTTGGTTGCAGCTTGATTGAAGAAACTTCGTGTCGTTAAGAATCCTTCTTCAAGAGTCAAGCTTACCATATCGAGCGGGTCATAGCCATCGACTCAAGTTATCGTGTTTTGATCTCTAGACGACATTGGTTAGAGGAAAATAAATCCCCTTTTCCCATTGCTAGATGTTTTGATTTACCATAACCTGCGTCACAAACCCTTGAGATCCTTGAAATAGTTAAGGAAATGTTATGGCATGATGTTATAATGTGTATGTTATGCGTTTAAGCAAAAATGCGAGGTGATGCAAACAAGTAAACTCGGCAAGAAATCCAAGTTATTGGATAAGGACTATAAACAAAACCTGCAAGGGACTCATGTTGTCAGATAATAAAAATATGCAAGTAGTTCAAGTTGAAAGCACACAAGTCACACAAACAGCCTTAGGTTTAGGCTTGCATGAGGTCTAGGTATTACCCTCTTGAAGTTCAGTTGGTTCAACCTGTCCTAATAATAGTAACCGAGTTCTAGAGGTTCTCAATATCACTGACCATCCTCCATCGGTCATAGTTTCAGCTTACGCAATCTTTTCTTGCGGCCCGAACCATCTTGAGAGTATAGTCTCAATGAGTGTAGAATCTCGCTACTTCCTATGGCCAAGTTGGTCAATTATAGGTTCTAAGATCAGTTGATGCTTAATGACCCATATAGTAGCCCCATATTCTCCTTGTTGCTCCACAAGGGATATCGGTACTAACTAATGTGCCACATCAACGTAGCTACTGCTTCAACTGTATCGGTCTACGCCGTACAATTCCCTCAAAGTCTATTGCTACTTACCTAAAAGGTGTCCCCAGACCCGGGTTAGGATCTATAGTAACTCCGATACAAAGCCCACAAAGATAAAGCAATCAAATCAAACAATAGAAAACAATATGATGAACTAATCCTAGGGTATACCCCACTTATTAAGTCCCCAGCAGAGTCGGCAGTTCTATGATACGGTGGCCAGAACCGGGACTATTTTTAGGAATTGCTGGTTTGCGTTTTGCGTTTGTGTTTGCAAAATGTCGCGGTAAGCAAGAGTCGCCACTGACTTTTATTTTATCCAACAAGGAAAGGAAAAAAGGACAGAAAAATTCCTTTTTCGAGATTTTGAGTACGGGGGGGGGGGGGGGGGGTAGATTATAGAAAGGGAAGGTATTAGCACCCTTTCTATCCTTAGTTATCAACGGGCTCTTAGGTACTTGCTCATCATTTTCAAAATTGCTTCTTTATGTGCTTGTGTGTTTTGAAAAGTTTTTGACTTCGATTTAACTCTTGCTTCTGTCTTCAAGAGTGTAATGAAGTGTTTTTGAAAACTTTGTTTGAAAAGGAGTGTAAGTGTGAGAAAGTTTGTTTGGATTAAGCAAGTACGTAAGAACTAATCTACCTACTCGGAAAAAAGAATCGTTCTATGTTTGTTTCCTTTAGACAGTGCTATCCCACTATTAGTGAGTAAGTAGCACCGTCGTTGGAGTTTGAGGGTCAATTCGAAAAGGGACGTATGGTCACTAAAGCAACGTTAGGACGTATTAGTAGTAACCCTAATATCTTAGATCAATTATTCGAAGCAACAATATCCGAGGCAACCTTTCCGAGGAAACTTTGATCTTTGGACAAAAGGACGACCACTAAAGCATCCTATACTCAATGACCGTTTACTGAAGGCAACCAAGTGGGAGTGTACCCTAGGAGTGCGCATGTGCGAGTGATTCGATTTCAAATTATTATCTTTGCACATTTTAGGGTTATCTAACTGTTTTAAAGTTTTACATACATTCTTGTCATGCATCCCTATATCATACATCTAACAGTTAATATTTTGCAGAATTTAAAGTGTGGAAATTAAACTACGCTATTACAAGGCTTCGGGTATTTACATAGCCAAAAACAAACCCTTAAATAATAAAGCGATAAATGAAAATAAAAGTCCTAATTAACTATTATAACTTGAAATTCTGGCTGCAGATACTCAATGTCACGTTCAATGTTATGACACCGTATCTGACTTACTATATGACAGTAAATACAAAAGCAATAAAGAACACAGTCAATTGTTTACCCAGTTCAGTGTGCAACAACACCTACTCTGGGGGCTACCAAGCCAGGGAGGAAATCCACTATAAGAGATGTTAATTCAGGAATAAACCAACCAGTTTATCTCCTTCACTTAAGATCTACCCAATGCAATTCCAATCTAAGTACAACTTAAACCTGAGTTCCTACTCACTCCCCCTCAATCACAGCAGTGATACATAAACCAATTTGACTTAAGAATTGATGAAGACACTCTTCAAAAACAAACACTTGATTAAGCTTCACAGCTTTTTAATCAAGCAACACAATCACTCGTGCTTCACAGCTTTGAGTGATGCACACAGCTAACTTGACTCTGCTTCACAGCTTTAGTCAAGGAACATTCAAACACTCTTGCTTCAAAGCTTTGAGTGCTACACAACCCTTACAATTAGAAACCTATTCCAAGTCACTTATCACAATGATAATTGCTTGGAGTACAATAATCAAACCTATACAGATTACAAATGATCTTCTGATCAAATAAAAGGGATGCTTTGCAAAACAGCAGCTCAGTTGAATATATAGCAGCTGCAACTTCAGTTAGGGTTTCCACAAAAACCTAGGGTTAATTCCGTTTGACCTAAAGACCAGGTCATAGGACTTTATTAACCAGGTTAGGGTTGAGCTAGGTTACCCCTCAGAAAACGCAGGATTCTGTTCAGGAAAGACTGAGTTATTTTCCTGAAAAAACTCAGACTTATCCAACCTGCAAACCTGTTAGTTCAGAACAGGATGTCATAACATCTGTTATGACATCTGAGAAAACCTGTCTACTGATTTAGCAAAATGTGATCATTTTGCAAAATGCTCAGATACACACTTATAAACATCAGTACTTGAATTACAATATTTTTCTGCAAAGGTACCTAATGAGTCAGTACAAACTAAACTAGAATGTTATGACATCAGTCATGACATTCACACATACACTTGGGTTTTACCAAAAATGCAAGTCAATACCTAAACAACTACAAACTCCCCCTTTGGCAGATTTTTGGCTAAAGACCCTAAGCAATCAGAGATAGATAGCAGCAGAAATAAATGACTGCAGAAAAATAGAATGTCTAATTGAGCAAGTACATATTAAGTACCAAAATATTCTCCCCCTCTTTAGCCATAAATAGGCCAAAGATACATGTTCATAATGATTATACAATTAATAAGAGCAGCAGCAGAAAAAAAAGGAACTGAACACACTTCCAAACTCCACCAGATATCAGCACTGACCAGCAACACCACCAAACAGCAACCAACCTTCAAGCACTGTCATCAGATCTAGAGGATTCGGGCTTCTTTCTTTTCTTGTGAGCAATGTCAGCATTCTTCTCTTTGTTTGATGTCTCAACATTCTTAGAGACATCTGGATTTGTTTCAGCATTTGAACTTTCTTGGTTCAGAGGAACAGAAATGCCAGGAACTGAGTGGTTCTCGTTCAGAATTCTTGAAATAGTCGTATTGGATGATGATGGTGTTTGAGACATTTTGACAGTCCTAGAGGACCAACAGCAACTGAGGAGAAAATTCTGTTTGAGAGACTGGGTTTTGATGAGGAGACGAGAGGGGAAGGAAGCAAGGGAGTGTCTATTCAACTTCTTAAAAGAATTGTAGGAAATGGGAAAATATAATTTTAAACCAATCAGAACAGGCATAACTCCTTTGATCCTTGTTTTAAGCAAAATTAATTGCTACAATTCCTCATGTTGGCAAATACCTAACTTACCCCTTAAGTTTTCAAATTGATTTGCATCCAGAGCCTTGGTAAAAATGTCAGCCAGCTGTAGCTCAGTGGCAACATGTTCCAATTTGATTGTCTTCTCTTCTACAAGGTCTCTGATAAAGTGATGTCGTATGTCAATATGTTTGGTCCTGCTACGCTGAATGGGATTCTTGGAAATGTTGATTGTACTCAGATTGTCACAGTGCAATGTCATAACATCTTGTGTGACATTATACTCAGTGAGCATCTGTTTCATCCATATCATTTGAGAGCAGCTACTACCAGCTGCAATGTATTCAGCTTCAGCAGTGGAAAGAGACACACAATTCTGTTTCTTGCTGAACCAGGAAACCAGATTACTTCCCAAGAAGAAACATCCTCCAGAGGTGCTTTTTCTATCATCAGCACTACCAGCCCAATCAGCATCACAGTACCCAGTCAGAGTTGGTTCACAGCCATGAGTATACATTATTCCATAGTTGTAAGTACCACTTACATACTTCAAAATTCTCTTTACTTGATTGATATGACTGACTTTGGGATCAGCTTGGTATCTTGCACAAACTCCAACTGCAAAGGCAATATCAGGTCTGCTGGCAGTTAAGTACAACAAGCTTCCTATCATGCTTCTGTACAGACTTTGATCCACCTTAACCCCACTTGAATCTTTGGAAAGCTTTAGATGAGTAGGAGCAGGCGTCCTTTTGTGACTTGCATTCTCCATACCAAACTTCTTTACAATGTTCTTAGCATACTTGCTTTGTGATAAGAAGATTGAGTCCTCCATCTGTGAGACTTGTAGTCCAAGAAAATAAGTTAGTTCTCCCATGAGACTCATTTCAAATTCAGCCTGCATTTGGTCAGCAAAGTGTTTAACCATATGTTCTGACATTCCTCTAAACACTATGTCGTCAACATATATTTGGGCAACCATCAACTTTCCTCCTTCAGTTTTGACAAAGAGAGTTTTGTCCAAGCCTCCTTTTCTGTAGCCTTTGTCTGAGAGAAACTTTGTTAGCCTGTCATACCATGCTCTAGGAGCTTGTTTCAGGCCATATAGGGCTTTTCTCAATTTGTAGACATGATCAGGGTGGGTTGGATCCACAAAGCCTTTAGGTTGTTCCACATAAGCTTCCTCATTCAAGTACCCATTTAGAAAGGCACTTTTCACATCCATCTGAAATAACTTGAACTTCAGAAGACAAGCAATTGACAACAAGAGTCTGATTGATTCTAGCCTGGCTACAGGTGCAAAGGTTTCATCAAAATCAACCCCTTCAACCTGGGTGTATCCTTGAGCAACAAGTCTTGCCTTATTTCTGGTGACAACTCCTTCAGCATCTGACTTGTTCTTGAATATCCATTTTGTCCCAATGATGTTAGTTCCTTCAGGTCTAGGAACCAGTTCCCAAACTTCATGTTGCTTGAATTGGTTCAGTTCATCTTGCATTGCACCAATCCAATATTCATCAGTTAAGGCTTCCTTGACATTTCTTGGTTCCATTTTGGACACAAAACAAGAGTTTGAGATGATTTCTCTAGATCTTGTGATGACTCCACTATTGGGATCTCCTATGATGAGCTCTTTTGGATGATCCTTCTGAATTCTGATGGAAGGGATCTTGCTAGCTTCCTTTGATTCAGATTCTGTTGTGGTGGAGTTGGGTAGGTCATTCTGTTGGGTTGAAGTCTCAAAGAATGTCTCAACAGTACAAGGAACATCTATTTCTTCATGATAGTCATTGTTGTACCCCAAAATTTGCCCTCCCATATTCTTCATGAAATTTCCAAGTCAAACTGCAAAAGTTCCCCAAGGGTTGTACAGTGCAAGGTCTCCTATACAGTCAAGATTAGGGTTTGTGTTCTGATCAGGAAAAGGAAGTTTCCAAAGGTCCAATCAAGTCTCACATGCCTACAAATATGGTCAAGCATCCTCATATCAAGTTTCAAGGCTTTCAGCACAAAATTGCACAGTCAAAACCCTAAATTGCACTACAGTCAACTGTAGGGGCAAAATGGTCATTTGACAGTCAAAAGTTCAAATTTTTGATTAACATATCATTTTGAAGCCACAAACATCATTTGATCAATGCTTGATCATGATTCTCAAAATTTGGCTCAGAAATCATCAAGATGCAAAAGTTTCCTTATTTGGACAGTTGAAAAAGTCAACTGAAATTGACCAGGGCATAACTTTCACATGGATTATCAGAAAAATTCCATCCAAAGCTCATTTTGAAGATAGAGACATTTCCTACAACTCATCTTCATACTTCAAGTCCAATAAATGCTCTCACAAAAAGTTATCAATTTCAACATTATAGGTCATTTTCAAAAGTCAACAAAAAGGGACTTTAAGTCAAAGACCATAACTTGAGATTGGTAAATCAAAATGACATGGGACCAAAGACATTGGTTAGAGGACTCAAAGACCTTTCCAAAATGTCCAAGAACATGAGGAAATCTTAAAAATGGAGCAAGTTATGCCTTGTGGAAGTTGGGAAAGTTTTGGATATTTTGAAAAGTCAACATTGATTCAAATGACCTAAAATTGCTAATGGGCCCATTTTTCTTCCACAAATCATCATCCATGGCATGTGCACGACCACTTGGCCCAAAGGGAAGTATTTTTTCATTTTTCATTTATTTATTTGAATTTTTATTTATAATAATTCACTTAAATCAATTAAATATGTGAAAAATATTTAACTTAACCTAACAAATCTTTTTGTACATGTTTTATTCTCAATAATTCGTGCATATCCCAATATAGAAAGATTTGGATTGAATTGATCTTAATTGATACAAAGTTGTATGAAAAATATTTGAAAAAAGATCCTAGAAAATCAATTTTCAAAATCAATGAATGCAATGGATTTGATTGATTTTTCTTGACCTAATGGACTCAATACAAAAGCCTGAATACAACCCTAGTGCAAGAACACACTGAGCTGCGCCCAAAAGCCATAATCAAACTTGGAAAATTTTGTCTAAAACTCAATTCTGAAAATCTCATTGGAGGGCGATTCAAGCTGAGATTTTCATCTCATCATCTTCCTTAGGCCTTCAGCAACGTGCCTGCATAGATTTCCAAGTCCATAACCTCCTGAATCGTTGTACAGAAGCTAGCCTTTCTCACTTTATTTTCATTATCGTGTTTTACATTCTATGCTCATTCATGATGTTTTGTTTATATATTCGTGATCAGTGAAGCATTTGCAAGCTAACCATATACTTTGATTGTATTTTTATGCATTGTGTACGATTTCACCATTGCCAATTGTTAGGGTTTACAGGATTCCAAATTAGGGATTTTCAAACGAGGAAAAATTGGAGCATATGAATTAGACCATTGACTTCAGCATGCTCAAACGATCATAAACCCACCATCGCGCCTAATTTATGGACCTCCTAGGCCTAATCGCTATTTTTCCAAAACCGGCCTAGGAGAACGCGTGCGAAACCGTTGCCTAACATATTTGTTTTTCAGGAAAATAATACAACGAAGAAGACGAATTCGTGGCATGCATTGGTTGGCCCATTTGAATTTCGCGCAAAGAATAACCACTAACGCTTATTTTATTCATTACGTTTGTTGTTCATTATATATCAAAACGCGTGGAATGGCTTAGTGGTGAGCAAGGCTATTGGTAACATCCCTGACCTGGGTTCGAGCCCCAAGTCTTCATGCTTTCTCAATATTATTTTTCCATTGACATTCACGTGTAGCGCTTGTGCTGGAAACCACCATGCACCTTCCAAATCCAGCATGCCACGCGTTCAGCTTCAGGGATCCAAGGACACTGATTGAAAGAACACCATAGGCTTGAGTCAACGCCTCTGCACGTGTCCAGTAAAAGTCCAAACAGGCCAAAATAAATGGGCCAGATTTCTCAATTCATACCTCCACTTTGGGGACTACAACCCCCCTAGGTTTGCATATTTTTCACTTTTCTTTATTTTTTATTTTAATTTAATTCTATTTCTTTTAATAATTGTTTTGTTCAATTTAATTAATTATTTTACAAAATACAAAAACACCATAAAAAAATCAGAAAAAACTAAAAAAATCAAATATATTTATTTCTAATATTTTCTTAAATAAATTTGCATGTAAATAAAATTAGTTTTAAATTAGGTGTTAACTTTAATTCTTTTAATAATAAATCTAAAAAATGTAGAACTAGGGTTTAAGTAACAATTTTTCATCCTTTTTTATTTTTATTTTATAATAATTCAAATAATTAAATATTTATTTTATTTATTTTTATAATCAAATTTGCATGTAAAAATTAGGTTTAATTTAGGTTAAAAATTTCAATATTTCTTAATAAATTGAAAAATAACTAGAATTAGGGTTTGCCTCTTATTTTAATTTTAATTAATTCTTTTTCTCATTAAATTCCTAAAACCCTAAAAAATACAAAAAAAAAAACAAGTTCTTTCTTTCTTTTTTAATTTATTAATGTCTCATTAATTTAATTTTTGCAAAAGGGTCCAACGCCCTCGTTTCGCTCTTAATTTCTTATTAATTCGCATTATTATTTTATTCCGTTTAAATAATTATGTACCTCTCCCAAAGCCGTGTAACTAATTGCTCGCACTTTACTTTTCTTTTACTTCTTTATTTTTCTGTCAAATCGGGTTCTGGAAATTTTGGCGATGTGGACCCGCGCCTTTTGTAATAGCTTAGAATCTTTTACTTTTCGCAATTTTTAACTGTAAATAATGGCATGAAAGAATGGATGACAAAAATAAAAACAAACGCGTAGCTCACTCATAACATGACAAGATAAAATAACTGAATCTGACACACAAATCACACACCACCCCTAGGGTACGCCTCACTGTTGCCTTGCCTCGAAAGGTGATCGTCGAGTAGAGGATGTCTTAGTAAGTCCTCATGATCCGGGAACCTGGCATGAGGGTAGCTTCTAAGGTGTCTTCCTATTGCTCTGGTGATCACCATGTCCCGAACCTCGAATTGACCCGAACACCTCCAACGGTGGTGCTACCTACCTCTCAATGGTGGGATGGCACTACTTTAAAGGACATTTACACAGACGAATTCCTTAGGGTAGGTAGACGACTCTAGATACTTGCTCTAAATTTCAAAACAAATTCAAAAAATACTTTTCACACCAACACATTTTCAAAAAGCTTTCGAAAGCATTTTTTCAAACACTCTTGAGGACCGATACAAGAGTCGAACTGGAATTTTCAAAGAAACTTTTTAAACCCACAGTTGAAAAGCAAACAAACCATTTTGAAAACACAAATGAGCAAGTATCTAAGAGCCCATGGATAAACCATGGATAGAAAGGGTGCTAACACCTTCCCTTTCTATAATCTACCTCCCGAACCGAGAGCGATCTCTTTAAGGAATTTTTCTGTGCTTTTGTCCTTTCCATTTGGAGAAAATAAAAGACGATGGCGACTCTTGCTTCCGCGACATTTCGCGAACCAGCGTTAAACAGTCAGTTCCAGATCCACCGATCACAGAACTGGCGACTCTGCTGGGGAACAAACTTAAAGTGAGGTGTACCTTAGGGTTAGTTCATAACTGTGTTTTCAATTGTATTGACTTGTCTGCTTTAAATTTGTGGGTTACATGGGAGTTACATAGATCCTAACCCGGATCTGGGGATACCCTGTTAGGTAGCATAAGCTGTGAGGGACCTGTTCGGCGTAGACCGACATGGGTGAAGCAGTGGCTACGTTGGTGTGGCACCTTGGTCTGTACCGATATCCCTTGTGTTGCAACGAGGAGAATATGGGTCTTCCAAGGAGTCATTAAGCACCAACAGACCTTAGAACCTTAAATGACCCAACTTGGCCATTAGAACAGTAGCAGTATGCTACGCCCATTGAGGCTAAACTCTCGTGATGGTTCTGGCCGCAAGAAAAGATTGCGATGCTGGAGTTATGACCGATTGAGGGTAGTCAATGATATTGGGATCCTCTAAGAACCCGGTTACTTTGATAGGACAGGTATGAACCAACAAACTGAAAGAGGGTAATACCTAGACCTCATGCTGGCCTAAACTCTAAGGGCTTCTCTTGTGTGACTTGCGTGCCTTCCAACTTGATTACTGGCATGCTTGCTATCTGACACATGGACTACTTGCAGGTTTTGTTCATAGTCCTTAATTGGGACTCATAACAGGGTTTGCTAAGTTTCTTGCAGGTTTTGTTAATAGTCCTTAATGGGGACTCATGACAGGTTTTACTTGAGTTTCTTGCAGGTTTTGGTTTGCAGTCCTTAATTGGGACTCATAACAGGGTTACCTGCATTACCCCATGCATAGCATAACATCATACCATTGCATACATCCTAACCCATTTCAAGGATCTCAAGGGCTTGTGATGCAGGTCATGGTGAATCAACTATCCCAGCAAGGGGCAAAGAGGATTTATTTTCCTCTAGACAAAGTTGTCAGAGGCTATGACCCACTTGATATGGTGAGCTTTGACACTTGAAGAAGGTTCCCTTAACCAAGGCTGTTTGGAAATCAAAACCAGACATGATGACTAAAGTCAGGGGCTACGACCCACTGGATATGGTGAGCCTTTGACCCTTTGAAGAAGGACTCTCAACAACATGCAGTTCCTTCAATCAAACTACCGGACCCGAGTTCTAACAAATTTTCTTGTTTACCCCGCGAGGTCCTTGAAAACGTTACATGCATGTCATACTCATCATTGCATAACAGGTACCCTTGTTGCAGGTCACTTACCTTTCTCGCTATTTATTTCAGCAATGGCTTCACAACAAGATAACCAGGACCTTCACGCTCAAGAGACTCAGTTCAGGGAAATCTTCCTAGGCCTATCCAAGGGGCAGGAAGAGTTGAGGACACTCCTCATGGGGAATCTGATCAGAAAGAGTCCTGAAGATGACAAGGACGAACAGCTGAAACGTCTACAAGCTGAGGTAGACACATTGAAAACCCAGATGCTGGGGCAAAGGGCCCTCATTCAAGGTTTAGCTCAGGAGCAAGGAGAGCTGAGGTCCATGATCAGTCAGCTTCATCAAGACATGAAGCAACCAGCCCGAGTCAGGGACCCAGTCAATAATCAACTTCCAAAAAGTCAAAGGTTTGGGCCTCTCCCAGTTGCTACTACTTCACAGGTCCAACAACGACCTCGCCAAGAACAGCGGGTTGATCAGAACAGGTCGGACGAGCCTAAGAGACAATTCACCAACATCAACATGCCATGGTCACGAGCTTTGCAGCACATGTTAAGGATGAACCTGATTGCGGTGATCAACCCTCCTGCAAATCCAAAGACCTCCTCTCCAAATTACAACCCAGAAGCAAGGTGCGCTTACCATTCTGGTAGCCTGGGGCACGATACTGAGGATTGTTGGGCACTGAAGTACAAGATTCAGAACATGATCGATGCTAAAGAGATCGAGTTCGAGCCCGCCGAGACTCCCAACGTGATCACTTCTCCCTTACCAAAACATGGCTAGGATTGAGAAATTTTTGTTCATTCGAATGTTCAAGTTGCAATTTTCTTTTGTTCAAACATTTACTCATGTTAAACGTTGTTATTTCGTTAATGCATCGCATATGTCTGTTCTGAAATAATATATTCGTATTCACTAAATGCAAATTATCTTCATATTTTTTCTGATGTCAACTCTTGATCTAAAATTCTAAGCCTCTTGAGGGAGGATGACGAAAATGATACCATAATCTACAGTATGCTTTTGAACAGACCCCGCTGATGAGGTACAGGCATTGTTTCAAATCCCTAAACACTAGAGTTATAAGGATGATAATCCCTCGTCAACCCCTCTGAGCCAAAGAAGTAGGAGTTTTTATTTTCGAAAATCAGAACCCTTAATCATAACCTGGGGCAGGGTAGTTCTCTCAGTTGATCCAAGTGCATAATGAACAGCACCAAAGAGATCCTTACGAAAAAAGAAAGACAGTGATGGTTTCGAATAATCAATAAAGAAAGGCAGTCATTATCTCAAAAAACTAAAGCCCATTAAGTCAAAACCCATGAAGGAGACTTACAAAACTGGGGCATCCCGCTGACTGTAATTCCAAAAAAGGAAACAGTTCAGGCAAAAAAAAGAAAGGGATAACAAAAATCAAAAAAAAAGAAAGAGGTCCTACAAACCCTCAGCAAAAAAAAGAGATGACTGCCTATTCAAATAAACGTTCAATATCCGAATCATCACTGATATATCAAGCAAAGACCCAAACAAGGTCTAACGCACGATCAACTGAGTTTAGGTTTGGAGAACATCACGAAGAGCGGGTGGGTACAAATAAAATTTGAGCCTTTATCCTTTGTTTCTTAAACCGTGAACCAGGCCACGTTATAACCCTTAAAAGTCCTAGCTGAAGCATGGGTTAGTTTGAAAGCATACTGTACGAAAGGTATCCTGACTCCTGAAGGCCTACGGTAAATACAGAGTTGACATCACGTTTACCAGCAATCACTTGTTTTATGAAAAAGAATGCATTTTCAAAATCTTCAAGACAGACATAAGCCTTGCATTTTTAACATAAAATT
Organism: Vicia faba; assembly: GCA_948472305.1. Taxonomy (NCBI): domain Eukaryota; kingdom Viridiplantae; phylum Streptophyta; class Magnoliopsida; order Fabales; family Fabaceae; genus Vicia; species Vicia faba. The sequence continues at coordinate 154,490,805 of OX451739.1, forward strand.
GTTTGCACATGACTTTTTGTTTGAACAGCATAGAAGTTCGCACGACGAATGCCTAATGAACAGAAGTACCTCCAATCAAGGGGAAGACATGATCAGGGTCTATTACATGGGGCAATCCAATCAAGATTTGGAGAATCTCTCAAAGGCCAAACAACCTGGGGCAAATCTCCGCCCGAGTCATTTGGGGCACTCCAACAACGAATCTTGCTTGATCAAACACCTTCTGGTGGCATGACAAAACACTTCTAACAGGGGCAACTCCCTACTTTTCTGAGAATGGACATAGTCGAAAAGATACTACGCATAATCAAAGACCCGCTAGGTTGACATACCTAGGCAAAAATAAGGGCTTCCCGGCGAACCAAAAGGGTTCGGGCAAAATGAAGGGATGAAATGGAAAAATCTGTACACCCGGCAAGTCGAAAACGTGAAAAGGCGGCTTGGGCAAAAATGGGTATCCCGATGGACTGAAAACCCGAAAGGGCGGTCCAGGAAAAAGTTAGGGATCAAAGCGTACGACTATGTCCTGTCATCTTGTCACCTGCCTACCTGAAGAAGGTTTGACTCTCAACAATTATCAGCGCCTCACAGGTCTTCCTCTCATACCTCAGAGACAGGGGTAATAAAGAGTTGTCCAAGCGATCTAATTATTCTGCCCTCCAAGGTATCAAGGTGAGTTCAGCTAAAGAACATAACCAAATATCTTAATTCCCCAGAGAGTGAGACAACAAGACAGTATACTCTCCTCAAGCAGTCATACAGTTAAAAGGAAGTTGGGTGTCCTCCAGCAGATCTCAACATTCCCCAGCACATCACTCTTAAACAAGCATCCCCGGTAGTCTTGCTCTAAAGATTGTTCCCCGGCGGCGTATCAACATTCAAAGGAATCACTTCCCCAGCATATCAAAACTTCCCCAAAAGAGTCCAGTCCAATCCAGTTCCCCAGGAAAGATGGAATTCATATCCCCAAGCAATAAGTTTATCCCCAGTAGATTCTGGAAGCTTATCCCCTCGCAGAGCACGAACGCGTCGTCCGGCTTGATTTAAAGAGTTATTTCCTTAACAGGATATAACTGGGTTATCCTCAGCCAAAAGCCACGGAAAGAGCGTCGTCGACAAAGTCTTCCTATCCCCAGCGAAGTCTATCAATACTCCCAATACAGCAAGGGTATCCCCAGCAAATTATTATCAACACTCAGCAAGGCATCCCTCTTCCCCACAAAGTATTGCTTCCCAGCATGGTCGCTGGAGTATCTTTTCTCCCCGCAGAATCTTCCATTTGCCAAGTTTATTCCGCAACGGAGTCAGCTTCTCCTACCGGTATTCTTGCAGTTATCATCCCCAGCGAAAGCAAAATCTATTCTTCAACATCAGTCCAGGATATGACTTCCCGGCAACCGTCAAGGATTTAATTTCCTAGACGAAAACATACATTCATAAAACATCACATACATCATTATAGCATGCATAGACGCATTATGTCATACAAATCTCATTTATGTTGAGAACATCATTGCTTGATCCATATCATGCATTGCATATGACTGACCTTTACCTTTCAGGAAAGATGCAGTTGAAATTCTCAATCATATTTCAAGACCTAGACCGGTTCAGTTAATCGACTCCAAAGATTTCTTATCCAGTCCAAGGCCTTCTCTAGTCCAGCTAAATCGACTCCCAACAGATTTTTCTGATAAAGACTCAGTAGAAGTTATCCCAGGTTATAATTTCCTATTGGTTCCCTCTCCGACGGTGAGTGAGGTGATAATCCCTTTTCAGATGGTTCCCTCTCCGACGGTGAGTGAGGTAATAATTCCTTTTCAGATGGTTCCCTCTCCGACGGTGAGTGAGGTGATAATTCCTTTTCAGATGGTTCCCTCTCCGACGGTGAGTGAGGTGATAATTCCTTTCCTAATGGTTCCCTCTCCGACGGTGAGTGAGGTGATAATTCCTTTCCTAATGGTTCCCTCTCCGACGGTGAGTGAGGTGGTAATTCCTTTCCTAATGGTTCCCTCTCCGACGGTGAGTGAGGTGATAATTCCTTTTCAGATGGTTCCCTCTCCGACAGTGAGTGAGGTGGTAATTCCTTTCCTAATGGTTCCCTCTCCGACGGTGAGTGAGGTGATAATTCCTTTTCAGATGGTTCCCTCTCTGACGGTGAGTGAGGTGATAATTCCTTTTCCTATGGTTCCCTCTCCGACGGTGAGTGAGGTGATAATTCCTTTCCTAATGATTCCCTCTCCGACGGTGAGTGAGGTGATAATTCCTTTTCAGATGGTTCCCTCTCCGACGGTGAGTGAGGTGATAATTCCTTTTCAGATGGTTCCCTCTCCGACGGTGAGTGAGGTGATAATTCCCTTTCAGATTATAATTTCCTTTGGTTCTCTTCCCGATACTGCAAAGATGGTAATTCCCACCAAGATTTTCTCAACGAGCGTTGTTGAAGTTAAAGTCACCCAAGGTTCTCTTACCATTCACGCTAAGGTATGCAGGTTCTCGCTAAGGAATCTCTTACGCGATCAACATCCAGATGGCATCTATAAGCCCATCATCCTATTCATCAAACTCTAAATGGCATCTATAAGCCCATTTCCACCATCACTGCTACTATGTGAGCGCAAATTTCTGGGCACTCTAGTGTCCAATCATCTTCTACCTTCGGATTACGAAAGGCACGTCAGCCAATCTGCATCCTCAGGTCTAAGAAGATTGAACAGGGGCAACTGTTGTACCCCAAAATTTGCCCTCCCATATTCTTCATGAAATTGCCAAGTCAAACTGCAAAAGTTCCCCAAGGGTTGCACAGTGCAAGGTCTCCTATACAGTCAAGATTAGGGTTTGTGTTCTGATCAGGAAAAGGAAGTTTCCAAAGGTCCAATCAAGTCTCACATGCCTACAAATATGGTCAAGCATCCTCATATCAAGTTTCAAGGCTTTCAGCATAAAATTGCACAATCAAAACCCTAAATTGCACTACAGTCAACTGTAGGGGCAAAATGTTCATTTGACAGTCAAAAGTTCAAATTTTTGATTAACATATCATTTTGAAGCCACAAACATCATTTGATCAATGCTTGATCATGATTCTCAAAATTTGGCTCAGAAATCATCAAGATGCAAAAGTTTCCTTATTTGGACAGTTGAAAAAGTCAACTAAAATTGACCAGGGCATAACTTTCACATGGATTATCAGAAAAATTCCATCCAAAGCTCATTTTGAAGATAGAGACATTTCCTACAACTCATCTTCATACTTCAAGTCCAAGAAATGCTCTCACAAAAAGTTATCAATTTCAACATTATAGGTCATTTTCAAAAGTCAACAAAAAGGGACTTTAAGTCAAAGACCATAACTTGAGATTGGTAAATCAAAATGACATGGGACCAAAGACATTGGTTAGAGGACTCAAAGACCTTTCCAAAATGTCCAAGAACATGAGGAAAGCTTAAAAATGGAGCAAGTTATGCCTTGTGGAAGTTGGGAAATATTTGGATATTTTGAAAAGTCAACATTGATTCAAATGACCTAAAATTGCTAATGGGCCCATTTTTCTTCCACAAATCATCATCCATGGCATGTGCACGACCACTTGGCCCAAAGGGAAGTATTTTTTCATTTTTCATTTATTTATTTGAATTTTTATTTATAATAATTCACTTAAATCAATTAAATATGTGACAAATATTTAACTTAACCTAACAAATCTTTTTGTACATGTTTTATTCTCAATAATTCGTGCATATCCCAATATAGAAAGATTTGGATTGAATTGATCTTAATTGATACAAAGTTGTATGAAAAATATTTGAAAAAAGATCCTAGAAAATCAATTTTCAAAATCAATGAATGCAATGGATTTGATTGATTTTTCTTGACCTAATGGACTCAATACAAAAGCCTGAATACAACCCTAGTGCAAGAACACACTGAGCTGCGCCCAAAAGCCATCATCAAACTTGGAAAATTTTGTCTAAAACTCAATTCTGAAAATCTCATTGGAGGGCGATTCAAGCTGAGATTTTCATCTCATCATCTTCCTTAGGCCTTCAGCAACGTGCCTGCATAGATTTCCAAGTCCATAACCTCCTGAATCGTTGTACAGAAGCTAGCCTTTCTCACTTTATTTTCATTATCGTGTTTTACATTCTATGCTCATTCATGATGTTTTGTTTATATATTCGTGATCAGTGAAGCATTTGCAAGCTAACCATATACTTTGATTGTATTTTTATGCATTGTGTACGATTTCACCATTGCCAATTGTTAGGGTTTACAGGATTCCAAATTAGGGATTTTCAAACGAGGAAAAATTGGAGCATATGAATTAGACCATTGACTTCAGCATGCTCAAACGATCATAAACCCACCATCGCGCCTAATTTATGGACCTCCTAGGCCTAATCGCTATTTTTCCAAAACCGGCCTAGGAGAACGCGTGCGAAACCGTTGCCTAACATATTTGTTTTTCAGGAAAATAATACAACGAAGAAGACGAATTCGTGGCGTGCATTGGTTGGCCCATTTGAATTTCGCGCAAAGAATCACCACTAACGCTTATTTTATTCATTACGTTTGTTGTTCATTATATATCAAAACGCGTGGAATGGCTTAGTGGTGAGCAAGGCTATTGGTAACATCCCTGACCTGGGTTCAAGCCCCAGGTCTTCATGCTTTCTCAATATTATTTTTCCATTGACATTCACGTGTAGCGCTTGTGCTGGAAACCACCATGCACCTTCCAAATCCAGCATGCCACGCATTCAGCTTCAGGGATCCAAGGACACTGATTGAAAGAACACCATAGGCTTGAGTCAACGCCTCTGCACGTGTCTAGTAAAAGTCCAAACAGGCCAAAATAAATGGGCCAGATTTCTCAATTCATACCTCCACTTTGGGGACTACAACCCCCTAGGTTTGCATATTTTTCACTTTTCTTTATTTTTTATTTTAATTTAATTCTATTTCTTTTAATAATTGTTTTGTTCAATTTAATTAATTATTTTACAAAATACAAAAACACCATAAAAAAATCAGAAAAAACTAAAAAAATCAAATATATTTATTTCTAATATTTTCTTAAATAAATTTGCATGTAAATAAAATTAGTTTTAAATTAGGTGTTAACTTTAATTCTTTTAATAATAAATCTAAAAAATGTAGAACTAGGGTTTAAGTAACAATTTTTCATCCTTTTTTATTTTTCTTTTATAATAATTCAAATAATTAAATATTTATTTTATTTATTTTTATAATCAAATTTGCATGTAAAAATTAGGTTTAATTTAGGTTAAAAATTTCAATATTTCTTAATAAATTGAAAAATAACTAGAATTAGGGTTTGCCTCTTATTTTAATTTTAATTAATTCTTTTTCTCATTAAATTCCTAAAACCCTAAAAAATACCAAAAAAGAACAAGTTCTTTCTTTCTTTTTTAATTTATTAATGTCTCATTAATTTAATTTTTGCAAAAGGGTCCAACGCCCTCATTTCGCTCTTAATTTCTTATTAATTCGCATTATTATTTTATTCCGTTTAAATAATTATGTACCTCTCCCAAAGCCGTGTAACTAATTGCTCGCACTTTACTTTTCTTTTACTTCTTTATTTTTCTGTCAAATCGGGTTCTGGAAATTTTGGCGATGTGGACCCGCGCCTTTTGTAATAGCTTAGAATCTTTTACTTTTCGCAATTTTTAACTGTAAATAATGGCATGAAAGAATGGATGACAAAAATAAAAACAAACGCGTAGCTCACTCATAACATGACAAGATAAAATAACTGAATCTGACACACAAATCACACACCACCCCTAGGGTACGCCTCACTGTTGCCTTGCCTCGAAAGGTGATCGTCGAGTAGAGGATGTCTTAGTAAGTCCTCATGATCCGGGAACCTAGCATGAGGGTAGCTTCTAAGGTGTCTTCCTATTGCTCTGGTGATCACCATGTCCCGAACCTCGAATTGACCCGAACACCTCCAACGGTGGTGCTACCTACCTCTCAATGGTGGGATGGCACTACTTTAAAGGACATTTACACAGACGAATTCCTTAGGGTAGGTAGACGACTCTAGATACTTGCTCTAAATTTCAAAACTAATTCAAAAAATACTTTTCACACCAACACATTTTCAAAAAGCTTTCGAAAGCATTTTTTCAAACACTCTTGAGGACCGATACAAGAGTCGAACTGGAATTTTCAAAGAAACTTTTTAAACCCACAGTTGAAAAGCAAACAAACCATTTTGAAAACACAAATGAGCAAGTATCTAAGAGCCCATGGATAAACCATGGATAGAAAGGGTGCTAACACCTTCCCTTTCTATAATCTACCTCCCGAACCGAGAGCGATCTCTTTAAGGAATTTTTCTGTGCTTTTGTCCTTTCCATTTGGAGAAAATAAAAGACGGTGGCGACTCTTGCTTCCGCGACATTTCGCGAACCAGCGTTAAACAGTCAGTTCCAGATCCACCGATCACAGTCATCAATTATAACATTTATTGATTCCATTATGGTTTTGGTTCTGGAGTTGAACACTCTATAAGCTCTGCTGTTTGAGGAGTATCCTAGAAATATGCCTTCATCACTTTTAGGATCCAGTTTTCTTCTTTGTTCACGATCAGCCAGAATATAGCATTTGCTGCCAAACACATGGAAGTACTTCACAGTTGGTTTTCTTCCTTTCCAGAGTTCATATATGGTGGATGAGGTTCCCTTCCTCAAGGTGACCCTGTTATGAACATAGCAGGCTGTATTCATAGCTTCAGCCCAAAAGTACATAGGAAGTCTTTTGGCATGTAACATTGCTCTGGCAGATTCCTGTATGGTCCTGTTTTTTCTTTCCACAACTCCATTTTGTTGAGGTGTTATAGGAGAAGAAAACTCATGACTAATTCCTTCTGAAGAGCAGAAATCACCAAACTTGCTGTTTTCAAATTCCTTGCCATGATCACTTCTGATTCTGACAATACATCCTTCCTTCTCTCTTTGAATTCTTTTGCACAATTCTTTAAAAACTTCAAATACATCTGATTTTTCCCTAATGAAATTAATCCAGGTGAATCTGGAAAAATCATCCACAACCACATAGGCGTATCTTTTACCACCAAGACTCTCTACTTGCATTGGTCCCATCAGATCCATATGGAGGAGTTCTAGAACCTTAGAGGTGGTCAGATGTCTTGACTTTGGATGTGACATCCTAGTCTGCTTACCAACCTGACATTCACCACAAACTCTTCCTTCATCAATTTGCAGTCTTGGAATCCCTCTGACTGCCTCCAAGGAGATGATCCTCTTCATACCCCTTAGATGAAGATGGCCAAGTTTTTGGTGCCACAGTTTCACCTCTTTTTCTTCTCTTGCAATGGAACACACAGATGAGAAATTAGTGTTCTCAGGCTCCCACAAGTAACAGTTGTCTTTGGATCTGACTCCTTTCATTACTATCTCTTGTTTATCATTGATTACAAGGCATTCAGATTTTGAGAAATTGACCTTGAATCCTAGATCACACAATTGAATGATACTAATGAGATTAGCGGTCAGCCCTTTTACCAGCAGTACTTCATTCAGACTTGGAACTCCAGGGCAGTCCAAATCCCCAACTCCTTTGATTTCACCTTTAGCCCCATCTCCAAAGGTCACAAAACTGGTGGTGTGAGGCTTAACATTATTGAGGAGGTTCTTGATTCCAGTCATGTGTCTGGAACATCCACTGTCAAAGTACCAGTCTTCCTTTGCAGAGACCCTCAGGGAAGTGTGAGCTATCAGTGCAGTAGCCTTTTTCTTCCATTTAGTAGCATGTGGTACCTTTTTAGACTTAGGTTTGACACCTGAGTTCTGATTAGGATATCCATGTAATCTGAAGCAGAAGGGCTTTATGTGGCCATATCTCCCACAATGATGACATCTCCATCTTTGGTACCTTTTCTTCATATGTCTCTGTTCCTGATGTTGAGAGTTGTGTTGAGACATCTGTTTTGACATTTGCTTACCAGTACCAGATTTCTTTGCTTCCATAAATCCTAGTCCAGATTTATTTCCTACATTTTGTCCAACCTGAAGGATCTCTTCCAATTTGTCTGTTCCATTTGTCAACATCTTGACAGATTTAGTCATTTGATTCAGTTGTGAGTTTAGCAATTGAACTTCTCCTTCTAGATGACTTATAGTTTCAAGGTTTGCCCTTTTTTCAGCCTCCAGCTTTATGATGAGTTTTGATTGTTTCTCATTCTGCACACAGACTTCAGTACTTCTGATACACAATTTCTTGTAAGTATCAGCCAGTTCTTTAAAAGTCACCTCTTCATCACTGATGTCACTTTCAGAGGTACAAACACCAGTTAAAGCAGTAACTCGTTTGGCAGATTCTTCTTCAGAATTACTTTCTGAATCACAGTCAGACCAAGTAACTGTCATTCCTTTTTGTTTCTTAAGAAAGGTAGGACATTCAGCTCGAATATGCCCATATCCTTCACAGCCATGGCATTGAATTCCTCTGCCTTGAATTCCCTTCTCTTCCGACCTTGGTCTTCTGCTGGATCTGTCAATGTCAGGGGGAATGTTATGAACATTAGACCTTGACTTTGGATCTATTCTTTTGATGAGTTTGTTGAACTGTCTTCCAAGCATGGCAATAGCTTCTGATATATTTTCTTCTTCATCCCCCTTGTTTTCAACATCAGTGTTGGATACAAGTGCTATGCTTTTGTTCTTCTTGTCACCATTATCAGTGATCCCCATCTCAAAAGTCTGAAGAGACCCAATAAGTTCATCCACTTTCAACTTGCTGATGTCCTGGGCTTCCTCTATGGCAGTTACTTTCATTGCAAATCTTTTAGGCAAGGATCTGAGAATCTTCCTTACCAGTTTTTCTTCTGACATCTTTTCTCCCAGTGCTCCTGAGGTGTTGGCAATCTCCAAGATGTTCATGTGAAACTCATGAATGGTTTCATCTTCCATCATTTTTAGATTCTCAAACTTGGTGGTCAGCATCTGAAGCCTTGACATTTTTACTTTGGAAGTGCCCTCATGAGTAGTTTTGAGAGTGTCCCAAACTTCCTTGGCCAGTTCATATTGATGTACTAGTCTGAAAATGTTTCTATCAATTCCATTGAACAAGGCATTTAAAGCTTTTGAATTTCCCAGAGCTAACTCATCTTCTTCTTTACTCCAATCTTCCTCAGGCTTCAGACTGATTGTCCCATCTTTCTCAGTTATGGTGGGATGAATCCATCCTTTGTCAGCAGCTCTCCAAGCCTTTTTGTCCAGATATTTTAGGAAGGCAATCATACGAGGTTTCCAGTAGTCATAATTAGTTCCATCCAGAATGGGTGGTCTATTTCCAAAAACTCCTTCTTTGTCCATAGTGCCAGAAAGTGATATCCCTAGATCTCACCCAGTAATACAGGCAGGGTGCCTGCTCTGTTGCCAATTGAAATTCTGGCTGCAGATACTCAATGTCATGTTCAATGTTATGACACCGTATCTGACTTACTATATGATAGTAAATACAAAAGCAATAAAGAACACAGTCAATTGTTTACCCAGTTCAGTGTGCAACAACACCTACTCTGGGGGCTACCAAGCCAGGGAGGAAATCCACTATAAGAGATGTTAATTCAGGAATAAACCAACCAGTTTATCTCCTTCACTTAAGATCTACCCAATGCAATTCCAATCTAAGTACAACTTAAACCTGAGTTCCTACTCACTCCCCCTCAATCACAGCAGTGATACATAAACCAATTTGACTTAAGAATTGATGAAGACACTCTTCAAAAACAAACACTTGATTAAGCTTCACAGCTTTTTAATCAAGCAACATAATCACTCGTGCTTCACAGCTTTGAGTGATGCACACAGCTAACTTGACTCTGCTTCACAGCTTTAGTCAAGGAACATTCAAACACTCTTGCTTCAAAGCTTTGAGTGCTACACAACCCTTACAATTAGAAACCTATTCCAAGTCACTTATCACAATGATAATTGCTTGGAGTACAATAATCAAACCTATACAAATTACAAATGATCTTCTGATCAAATAAAAGGGATGCTTTGCAAAACAGCAGCTCTGTTTAATATATAGCAGCTGCAACTTCAGTTAGGGTTTCCACAAAAACCTAGGGTTAATTCCGTTTGACCTAAAGACCAGGTCATAGGACTTTATTAACCAGGTTAGGGTTGAGCTAGGTTACCCCTCAGAAAACGCAGGATTCTGTTCAGGAAAGACTGAGTTATTTTCCTGAAAAAACTCAAACTTATCCAACCTGCAAACCTGTTAGTTCAGAACAGGATGTCATAACATCTGTTATGACATATGAGAAAACCTGTCTACTGATTTAGCAAAATGTGATCATTTTGCAAAATGCTCAGATACACACTTATAAATATCAGTACTTGAATTACAATATTTTTCTGCAAAGGTACCTAATGAGTCAGTACAAACTAAACTAGAATGTTATGACATCAGTCATGACATTCACACATACACTTGGGTTTTACCAAAAATGCAAGCCAATACCTAAACAACTACATAACTTGTGGACAGTTACATCAATATGGTAAAAATAATAATAAAGTGCGCGATGAAATTAAGAACGAGAGCGAACTAGGGTTTTGACCCTTTCTAACCTAATTAAAAGAAAAATTGTTTTTGTTGTTTTTTTAATTATTTTTTAAAGAAAAGAATTAAGTTTTTAAATTAAATAAAAAATAATTAGTTAATTAAATTAATTTATGAAAATAACTAAATGGCCTATTTTGTGGTTTTTGGTTATTTTTAAGAAAAGAAAATATAATTAAGTTTAGACAAAACCCTAATTTTCTAATTATTTGTTAATTTATTTGCAAAAAGAATTAAAGTTATCTAATATTAATAACCTAATTAAATTAATTAATTTTTGATAAAAAATAAAATCTAAACCTAAATTTGATGAAAAGTATTATTTTGTGATTTTTTTGATAATAAGTAAAATAATTAATTTGTTAATAAAGTAAATAAATTAAATTAAATAAAATGAATATAAAAAAGAATAGAGAAAGAAGTTTGGGCCTGAGCAATATGGGGGGGTGTAAGAATCAGATTCTGGGCCCAAAAGAGAAGCCCCGCGTTGACCTGCCAGATTCCCTATGATGTATTGACCCTGGTCCATTGCACTCCTTCATTGATGGCCTTTGGATCTGGCCATCTGACCACTTGGCAGGCTAGATGATGAGGTCCCATGGTGGTCCTTTGGCTTATGTACGCATGAGATCACCTGAAAGAAAAAATCATGAAGCAATTTGGGGGACCTGGGATTCGAACCCAGGTCCTGAAGCACTTTACAACCACTCCACTACCACTGCGCCACTTGCTTTTGTTTGTACATAAAATAAATAACAATGACAATATATTAAAAGCAAAAACACTGAGTCAGAATTGCGCGAAATTCAAACACGCGAATGGTTGTCCACCACGTCTTCATCTTCTCCAAGGATCTCTTGTTTTAGACAACAAACCTATACCAACGGACACTCTACGTAGCTAAAACCCTGGGCATATCAAAAATCATGTACAAGCACGATAAAGCAATGGTGATGGTACCAATCCATTCGTCTCAGTCTCACGAACTTCATGGTACCCTAATCGTGGCCCAATTTCACCTGTACACCAAGACCCCAAATCGGAGCTATAAACCCTAACAATGGTGAAATCTCATACAGGCTATAAAAATGAAATCAAATATTACATAAAGCTTGCATATGTCTTAAGGATCAAGAATACATCATTAATTCATGCTATCAATGTCTAAATCATGCAAACCAATTTCAAAAATACATGGATGTCGTGGTTGACTTACAGTGGTATTCAGGGCCTGGAAACGCTTGTTCTAGATTGGTATATGTTGCTTATGATCCCAGGAAACGATTGGAATGATTAGGAAGCTTTGAAATTGCCTAGAACAATGAATTCGAGTTTGCACTTTTTTTGGTGTTTTTTCAAGTTTGGTTCTCCTTGCTGCGCCTCTCTCTAGCCTCTCTTTGGGTCTGCCCATAATCCTTATGTATTGAGGAATGAATTAGGGTTGAAAACCTGGCCTCAATCTTCCTCCATCAATGTCTTTGATCTTAATTTGATTCTCTTTAAAATCATTCCAAAAATAGTCCAAATCCAATCCTTTTGTGCACTCCATGCCTTTACACGAATTTGATCTCATGCTAGCTGGAATTTAAGACCTGAAACAAGTACAAAATCTTGTGTTTTCAATATTTTGGATTTTCTATGATTTGTTTTGATTAAAATTGATCTAATTCAAATAAAAATCAAAATAAATAATAAAAACAAGATAATTACAAGTGGCAAAGGCTAGGGATCGTGGACCATGTTTCCAACTCAAAACAAGTGAAAAAGATTGGGCCCATTTGGCAAAAATTGAAGTTTTAGGCATAGTTGACTTTTGGCAATTTTGCAAAAAAGGTCAACTTCACCAATGCATAACTTCCTCAATTTTGACTCTTTGAAGGTGTTCTTGGACTTTTTATAAAGCCTGCGATGTCCTATAAGCAACCCTTTTTGTCTTATCTCAATTTGATATTCGATGCTCAAGTATGAAGCTTTGATAAAAAAGGTGTTTTTGTTGACTTTTCAAAATGACCTATAATGTCCAAATTCATAACTTCTTGTGAGTGCATATTTTGAACTTGGGATATGAATATGGATTGTAGATCACGGCATCCTATTCAAAATTAGCTTTGGTTGGGTCATTTCTCATAAAGTATGAGAAAGTTATTCTTGGTCAAAGTTGAGTTGACTTTTCCTGCAAAATCGTAATTTAGCAACTTTTGGTTCTTGATGAATTATGAAATCCTTGATGAATCATGATAAACCCTTGATAAAATGATGAAATATACTTCAAAATGAGGATGTTGACCAAAAATATTTAAGTTTGACTGTATGTAGGCCATAGTTGACTTTTGCCCTAGCATAGTCAATTTTCCAGGCCTTTGAGCAATTGACTGAGCAAACTTTCTCTGCAAGGCTTGAAACTTGACATGGATGATCTTGAGAACATATTAGGACAATGTTGAGTATTTGGGGTCCCTTGGACTCAAGTATCTTGATGCAACATGAAACCCTAATTTGAGATAGACTGCCTTAGGAGGGAGCTTGTATGGTCAACCCTTGTACTTCCTTGAGCAATTTGAGGATCTTTCTTGAAATGTTTTGAGAAATATGGGAGGGAAAATTTTGGGGTACAACACCGTCCAATTGTTAAATCCACCGTTGGTAGTCGGGTAAATCCAGCTGTCAATATCTGGCTCTTCTTCATCATCCTCAATTGCATTCACTCCCTGATCATGTTTGGGCATAGGAGCAGTTATGACGTTGGGTTTCTATGGAGCGTCAAACTAAATCTCTTTAGATTCAATCAAATCTTGTACCTTATTCTTCAAAGCCCAACAATTGTTCGTATCATGACCTGGGCTATCAAAGTGATAGGCGCAGCGGGCGTTTGGGTTATATAACGGAGATGTGGTGCTGGGATTCTTCGGGGCTTCCCTCAGAGTTACCAGGTTGGTCTTCAACAATTATGGTAGAATTTGAGATTAGGTCATATTAAGCCGAGTGTACTGTCTTTGTGGTCTCTCTACTCTTTGCTGATTGTTGCGTTGTGGGGCAACGGTGGGCCTTGATATTATTACCGTATTTACTGCTTGGCAGCGTTCAGGTCTGCCTTGGCTCCTCGGGCCATAAACTGCACTAGCTTCTTTCCTGAAAGGCTTCTTTTCTGTACTTGATGAAGCACCTTTCTGTATCTTGCCGCTTCTGATACCAGCTTCTACTCTTTCCCCGGTCAAAATCAATTCAGTGAACCCAGACAATGAAATGCCGATCAAGTGATTGAAAAATGGACCAGACAAAGTCCCAAGAAACATATCCACCAACTCCCTATCAGACAGAGGGGGTTGGACTCTTCCAGCCAGATCTCTCCACTTCTGAGCATAGTCCTTAAAACCTTCGCTTGCACCCATAGACATACCCTGAAGCTGAGTACGAGTGGGAGCAAGGTCGGTGTTATACTGGTATTGCTTGTAAAAAGCAGCATCAAGGTCCTCCCAGTTGCGGACATTAGCTCCTTACAATTGATAAAACCATTCAAGCTGAGTCCCTGACAGACTATCTTGAAAGAAATGGACCCACAGATTCCTATCAGCAGTGTAGGGTTGGATTTTTCTGATGTACGAGCGGAGATGGAGTTTTGGACAGGATACTCCATCGTATTTAGCAAAAACCAGAGCTTTAAACTTGTGAGGGATCACCACCCCAGATGCTAGTCACAAATCCCTGAAATCCAGACTAGGGACCTTCTGAATCTCCATAGCACTTAGACGGTCTTCAAGTTGTTTGTACCTATCCTCAGCAGGAGGGTACTGTTCATCATCAAAATCAATATCATTATCAGAGACTACAAGACTAGGACCCTTTCCTTCCTCTTGATTCTCTCCTCCTCTAGATGAATGAGACAGATCAGCTTCCCGTCGTAACCTATTCCCAAATCTATGACCCATATTCAGCAGAACCACCTTCTTCTTCTTCTTCTTCTTCTTCAGGATGAGAGTCTTAAAATCCTCTTGCCCTTTAGCTAGGTTCAAGAACATCTCTTTGAATTGAGCATTCCGTGCTTGAAGAGCTTTAATGGCTTGATCGATAGGTATTTCAGAAGACATTCTATGCTGAAATAAACAGCGAAGAAGATGAGAAACCTATAATGGTACTTGTAATGAGGTGCATGATAATGGAATGCGTATGAAATAATTTCAAAGACTTTGGGAGATTTAAATTTGCAAACCAAGAAATAACAAACTTTATTAGATTCAAACTTGTAAAAATGTTTAACAATGCCTTTTGATACGTTAAAAAAGAAATAAACTGAAAACAAATCTAAACTAGAAAAAGAAAAAATCAGAAATCCCATGGCCGCTTCCCCTTCGTGCTGACGTAGTCGTTAATTGTCCTTTCATTCTCAAGTTGCCTTGTGAGCTTCAAGATCTTCCTTTCCTGCTCATGATACTTCTCCTGGTAGGTATCCCTTTCTTCCTTCAACTGAATCCAGGATCTCTTCAATGCCCCAAGATCAGTAGGCATGTAGGGATAAAGGACTGTATAAGGAACTCCCTCTTCATTAGTATGCTCCACAATCACTGGAAACACCACTTCATAAGGCATCCCAAGCCTCTGAGCTCGAGCTTGGACCCACTTGAAATATGGTTGCATAGGGAGAGAAGTCTTTGGTCCCTGCTCTTAAGGGTCATACCTATTCACCATGCCCCAAGCTCGTATAAACCTGCGACGATGCTCGTCAATGCCCCCCTTATAGTCAAACGCAATATCTGTAAGAAGTAGCTCATGAGGACCATCTCTCCGAGCACGACCAAACTGTCATAAAGCCAAACAAGGACTGTAGGTTATCCCTCCTCTAATTCCAAGCAACGGGACATTAGGGTATTCCCTACATCGATCGATGACAGCAACACTTTCCATATCCTTAGAACTCCAAAGAATGTCTGTATGGGAAAGTGACATGATTCTGTAAGACCATCCTAACCCCTCCTCATTCTTCAATACAAACTTGGGGAGGTGCAAAATAAACCACCTCGCCAGTAGCGGCGTGAAACACATGAGGGTCCCTCTTCTTCGCATGGTACGAGTATAAAGAGCATGCAAAATATCCCCCAAAAGAGTAGGCACAGGATTGCGAGACAAGAAGATCTTAACCGCGTTCACATCTATAAAGGAATCTGGATTCGGAAAGAGAACCAAACCATAGATAAGGAGAGCCAAGATGTCTTCAAAAGCCTGAAGGTCCAAACTGTCCCAGAATAGTTGAGCTTTGTCCATCAGAAACTTGGCTAAGAAACCTTCAATCCTGCTTCGTGTCTCCCAGTTGGATACTACATCAGCCCTTTTCAAATGTAAAGCTGAAGCAATGTCCTCTGGTCTAGGAGCCTCGTCCAAACCTATGAAAGGCATCTGCTCGAGAATGGATATACCCAATAAGTTAGAAAACTCTTCCAAAGTTGGAACTAGCTGATAATCCGGGAAGGTAAAACAATGATGCACCAGATCGAAGAACTGGAAAAGCACACTCATCATCTGCTCATCAAATTTTGAGGTAACCAAGCTAAGAAGCTGACCATGTCTTCTAATGAATGAGGAAGTATCAGAAACTCTCGAGACCAAATCTTTAAGTTGAGCAGGTATTTGCACAAAGTTAACCCGGATGGTGTTTCTGCGCATGGAAGCCATAATCTGCAAAACAGAACAAAGATAAATCCCCTCGGTCTTTGGAATGGTTAGTAAATGAAGTATGCATGCTATGTTATGATGCATGATGTCATGGTAAGAACACACCACAGGTATAGCAGATAACAGACATGGTAAAGGAAAACAAGTCACACAATAGCCCTTAAGTTTCAGGCTTGCATGGGGTCTAGGAACTACCCTCTTGAAGTTCAGTTGGTTTCGACCTGTCCTAATAATAGTAACCGGGTTCTAGAGGTTCTCAATATCACTGACCATCCTCCATCGGTCATGGTTTCAGCTCACGTAATCTTTTCTTGCGGCCGAAACTATCTCGAGAGTATGGTCTCAATGAGTGTAGCATCGAGTATCAACCATTTCCCAGCTTTACACCGAGACTGGCTATCTCACTACTTCCTATGGCCAAGTTGGTCAATTATAGGTTCTAAGGTCAGTTGATGCTTAACGACACACATGGCAGCCCGTATTCTCCTTGTTTCTACACAAGGGATACGGGTACCAACCAATGTGCCACATCAACGTAGCTACTGCTTCAACCGTATTGGTCTACACCGTACAGTTCCCTCACAGTTTATTGCTACTTACCTAAAAGGTGTTCCCCAAATCCGGGTTAGGATCTATAGTAACTCCCGATACAAAGCTGTTGTACCCCAAAATTTTCCCTCCCATATTCTCCAAGGTTTATCAAGATTCACCTTCAAATGGCTCAAAGGATTGCACAGTCAAACATCCTCCTAAGCCAGTCAAAATTAGGGTTTTGGTTCCTTCAGTGAACTTGAGGTTTTCAATGGCTCAATCAAGTCCCATAGGCCTATATACATTGTCAAGCATCTACATGTCAAGTTTCAAGATTTACAATGCCAGTTTGCACAGTCAAAAACCCTAGTTGCTCCACAACCAACTACAGGAGCAAAATGGTCATCTGGCAGTCAAAAGTCAAAATTTTTGGTCAACATCTTATTTTGAAGCCACAATCATCATTTGATCAAGTCTTGATCATTATTCCACAAGCATGGCTCAAAAATCATCAAGATGCAAAAGTTTCTATTTTTGGATAGTTGAAAAGTCAACTGTAACTTGACCAGGGCATAACTTTTTCATGGTTCATCAGAAAAATCCCATCCAATTCTCATTTTGAAGGGGATGACATTTCCTACAACTCATATTCACATTCCAAGTCCAAGAAATGCTCTCACAAAAAGGTATCAATTTCTACATTATAGGTCAATTTCAAAAGTCAACAAAAAGGCACTTTAAGTCAAAGACCATAACTTGAGATTGGTAAATCCAAATGACATAGGACCAAAGGCATTGGTTAGAGGACTTCAAGACCTTTCCAAAATGTCCAAGAACATGTTCATATGATCAAAATTGAGCAAGATATGCATTGGAGAAATTGGGAAATTTTCATGAATTTGCAAAAGTCAACTTTGCTCAAAACACCTCATTTTTACTAATGGGCCTCAAATTTATTCTTGAAACTTTGTCCAAGGCCTATGCACGACCCATTGATCTCAAATTGATTTATTTTCTTATTTTTAATTAATTAATTGAATTTTTTATTAATATTAATTCATTTAATTGATTTAAAATGTAGAAAATATAAAGATATGGTTTTCAAATCTTTTTATGAAGCAAATAGGCTCAGGGCAAGCTGGCAATTTCGTGCATCCATCAAAGAGGTAAAAATCTCCATGTTTGGCAAGCTTTATCAATCAAAAATATGCAAAAAGATTTGATTGGAAATCAAATATTGAAAACATGAATGCAATGGATTCTTGGCCAAGATTGAACCTTAATTCCATTCTACTATAAGAGCGTAACCAAACCCTAAAGCCTGGAACGGGCAAAACTGCTGTAGAAGCCATAACCATATTGAGTTTTTTTCAAGAAAATTGCCAAATCATTTTCTCACTTCCAGGCCAATTCAAGGCATCTTCTTGATTCTAACACATTGCATAAGTCTCCAGGAACACATTGCAATTGAAAACAAGCCTTAAAGCTCCAGGAATCACCTCAAACAGACTCACGGTTTGGCATTTTTGTTCGTAACCATAATTCATATTCCATGCGCATTTAACATGATTTGTTGGTTGTCTTGAATTGCTTGAGTCCACAGGAAGCTAATGATATTAATCAATTGGATTATAATGCACAGGATCGTGACTTGCCATTAACGAATCTTAGGGTTCTTAAGGTCTTGAATTAGGGCTTTACAGCACCGGCAAAATTGGAACCTCCCATGCCCATGGTTAAAACCGTCTGAACGTGACGAATCCAACACCATGCTCGTGCCCTATTTATATAGCGTAGAATCCTAATCGCTATTTTTCCTTTTTCAGTTTGTGGGGGTTAAAAACCCCCGCTATCTAACCTTGTTTCTTGCAGTTTCAACGAAGAAGACAATACGTGTTCAGGCGTGGTTGGCTGGTTCAAAGGATGGCGCACGTTTTATAAATTTCCAGCATAAGCGTTAGGTTTTTTATATTATATTTATTGCTCATTATACAAACAGAAGCAAGCGCGTGGTGGAGTGGTTAGGCATCTGGCTGATCATCATTGGGACCTGGGTTCGATTCCCAGGTCCCCCATAATTTCTATATTGTTTTGCTTAATATATTCATGTGCAGCGCTTGCCAAGGAGTATACCGTGCATATCAAATACCCAGGTGCCAAGTGGCCATAAACGTGCATCCAATGGTCAAAAAGTGGAGAACACCATATTCTCCAGTCAATGCTTGCACACTTGATTCCAGAAGTCAACAGGCTTGAACTTTATTGGGCCTAAAATCTGCAAAATAAACCTCCATTTGGGTCATTACACCCCCCCTGGTTTGCTATGTTTTTTTTTATTTTCTTTTTCCTTTTAATTTCTTTCATTAATCATTATTGTTATTATTATTAATTAACAAATTATTTTCATAATAAAATCAGAAACCTAAATATTATTTATATTATTATTTATTATATTATTTAATAATTATTATTTTTGTAAATAAATTATAATTAGTTAGTTTATTTGTTTAATTAGGGCAATTTTAATCTTTTTACAATAAATAAAACAAGTTTAGAATTAGGGTTTCCTTTGACTTTTAATTTCTTTATTTTTATTTTCATTAAAAACATAAAAAACAAAAAAAAACATTTTTCTTTAATTAATTAATTAATTAGTAAATTAGGGTTAATATTTAATTAAATGCAAAGGACAATTTTCTTTCTTTTTCTCAAAAAGGGTCAAAACCCTAAGGACGTCCCGATTCGATTCTTTCGCGCTTTACTTTATTTTAATCATATTTATGTAACTGTTTCCAAGGATGTAATAGTTAATCAGGATTTACCGCCTTCTTTACTTTCCGCATTTATTTCCAAACGGGTTTTTGTTTTTGGCGATGTATAGACCCGCGCCTTGTAATAGCGTAGATTTATCTTTCCGCACTTTATTTTCTGCACTCTTAACTGTTAATATGCATGCAAGACTTGGATGAAAATTAAAAACAACTCGTAGATCACCATGATACATGTACAAGATAAACATAACATGAAAACAACACACAAGCACATGCCACTCCTAGGGTATGCCTCACTGGATGCCTCGAACGTGGTCGTCAAGTATAGGGTGTCTTAGAGGTCGCCCTCCTGTCTAAGATCCAGTTGCCTCGAACGGTTGCCTCGGATAAAAAAAAGGATCTAGGACATTAGGGTTACTTCTAAGGTGTCCTACTATTGCTTCGGTGACCACACATGTCCCTTAATCGAATTGACCCGAATACCTCCAACGACGGTGCTACCTACTTCTCAATAGTGGGATAGTACTGTCTAAAGGACTCTTACACAGCCTAATTCCTTAGAGTAGGTAGATCTCATGGGTACTTGCTATTTCAAACAAACAAAATAACTTTTCGCACTGACACTTTCAAAAAGTTTTCAAACAAATTTTTCATATACTCTTGAGGACAGATACAAGAGTTACTTAGAAATTTTTCAAACGAAACTTTTTCAAAACCCACACACACTTGAAAAGCAAACAAATTTTTGAAAACATAAGAGCAAGTACCTAAGAGCCCGTGGATAACCACGGATAGAAAGGGTGCTAACACCTTCCCTTTCTATAAATCTACCTCCCGAACCGAGAAACATTCTCGAAAAGGAATTTTGCTGTGCTTTTGTCCTTTCCATGTTGGAGAACATAAAAGACGGTGGCGACTCTTGCTTACCGCGACATTTCGCGAACCAACATTCCAAAACAGTCAGTTCTATTTCCACCGATCACAAAAGCCCTCAAAGGTAAAGCAATCAAATCAAACAATAGAAGCAAATATGATGAACTAATCCTAAGGTATACCCCACTTATTCTCCCTAGCATAGTCGCCAGTTCTATGATACAGTGGCCAAAACCGGACTGTTTTAGGAAAATGCTGGTTTGCGTTTTGCGTTAGTGTTTGCAAAATGTCGCGGTAAGCAAGAGTCGCTACCGACTTTTATTTTATCCAACTGGAAAGGACAAAAGCATAGAAAAATTCCTTTTTCAAGATTTTGAGTACGGGGGGTAGATTATAGAAAGGGAAGGTATTAGCACCCTTTTTATCCGTGGTTTTCCACGGGATCTTAGGACGTCTTAGTAATAACCCTAATGTCTTAAGATCATTTTCGAGGCAACATCTCCGAGGCAACCTTTCTGAACGGGACTTTTGATCTTTTTTTAGACAAGAGAGTGACCACTAAAATACCCTATACTTAATGATCGTTTATCGAAGGCAACCGAAGTGAGAGTATACCCTAGGAGTGCGCATGTGCGAGTGATTCAATTTCAAGTTATTATCTTTGCACATTTAGGGTTTGCTAACCGTTTTAAATTTAACATACATTCTTGTCATGCAACCCTAATATCATACATCTAGCAGTTAATATTTGCGGAAATTAAAGTGCGGAAAGTAAAGCTACGCTATTACAAGGCTTCGGGTATTAATTACATAGCCAAAAAACCCGCTAAAACGATAAATGAAAGGAAAAAGTCCTAATTAATCTATTACATCTTGTGAGCAGTTACATCAATATTATGAAAATAAATAAACGCGCGACGAATCGAGAATGAGAGGAAATTAGGGTTTTGACCCCGTCTAACCTAATTACAAGAAAAAAATCAGTTTTTGGTTGTTTTTGATTATTTTAAGAAAAAAGGTTTTAAATTAAATATGCAAAAACCTAATTACTAATTAAAGTAAATAAAACTAATTAAATTTGACCTATTTTTGTATTTTTGTGATTTTTAAGAAAAAGAAGATAAAAATTAAATTAAGCTACAACCCTAATTTTCTAATTGTTTTTAATTTATAAAAAGAATTAAAGTTACCTAATAAATTAGATTAACTAATTAAATTAATTTTTGATAAAAAATAAACTAAATCTAATTGGATGACAAAATATTTTTAAGATTTTTTTGATAAAAAAAGAATTAATTTTGGTGTTAGTAAAAATAATTTAAATAAATTAAATAAGACAAAATATAAAAGAATAAAGGAAAAGAGGTATTGGGTCTGTAATCAGCAAATTAGGGGTGTGAATAGCAAGCTTTTAGGCCCAAAAAAATTCTGATCCACATTGACTTCCTGGATTTCATGATGTGCGTTGACTGGGATGCATGATAGACCTTCATGTGATGGCCTTCAGATCTGGCCTCCTGGAGATCCAATGATTGAGCCTTGAGGGCATATGGTGGTCTCCACGCCTTGTATGCACACCTGATCAAGCAATGAAAAATAACATGAAATATGGGGGGGACCTGGGATTCGAACCCAGGTCCTGTGGCTTTCTCCACCTGCTTCGCTACCAACTGAGTTGGATGCATTTGTTGTATATTGAATAACAATAATTGATAATATATAATAATGCAAGTTAATGGAGGAAAAATAAAAAAAAATGCGCCAGAATTCAAATGGTCAAATGGGAAGGTGCCACGCCTTCGTCCCCAACCTCTCTCCGTTGGTAAAAGTCAGAGACTTTTACCTACGGACAAACGTCCGTCACTACAAACCCTGCATATCTCAAAATCAAATACATGCATGATAAATGGATTCTAATGTTGTGGATCAAATCGCCTTGGCCTACTAAGCATCATAGTGCCCTTTTTGTGGACCAATTTCACCTGTACAAAAAGATCCTAAATCGAGACAAAGAACCCTAGCAATGGTGGATTCTGATATAGCCAACAAAAATGAAATTAATTTCCACCATGAGTTTGCAAACATGTTAGGGATTCAGAATATGCTATTGAAACATGATAAAGATGCAAGAAATAAGAGTTTCGATTTTAGAAATAAGGGCAAACCGTGGGGGGTCATGGAACCGGATTCTGGGCACTAGCGCGCTTGTTTCTGATTGGTATAGGTTCCTTGTATGTCCAGGATGCGAATGGGATGGCTTAGGAATCTTGAAAACGCCTGGAACTACAAAATCAGATCACCACTTTGTCAATTATGATTTTTGATCTTGATTTAATTTCCATGAAATTCTTTCCAAAATAGGCCAAAATCAATCTTTTTGTGCCCACCTATGCCTTGCACGATTTGATTCACTTGCTAGCTGTTTATGGGACCTGAAATGTGCACAAAATCTTGAGGCTTGAATGGTTTTTGATATTTTCATGATTTATTTTGATTTAAATTGATTTAATTGAAATAAAAAATCAACATAAATGGTAAAAATAAAATAAAGGCAAGTGGAAAGAGCTAGGGCTCGTGGACCATGCTACCAACTCAAAACAAGTGCAAAAAGTTAGGCCCATTTAACAAAAATTGCAATTTGAGGCACTTTTGACTTTTGACAATTTTGCAAAAAAAGTCAACTTCACCAATGCATAACTTCTTTAATTTTGACTCTTTGAAGGTGTTCTTGGACTTTTTAGAAATCTCAAGATGTCCTATAATCAACCCTTTTGATCTCATCTCAATTGGGTCTTCCATGTTCATGTATGAAGCTTTGACAAAAGAGGTGTTTTTGTTGACTTTTCAAAATGACCTATAATGTCCAAATTCATAACTTCTTGTGAATGCATATTTTGAACTTGGTAGCTGAATATGGATTGTAGAGCATTGCATCCTCTTCTAAATTAGCTTTGGATGGGTCATTTCTCATAAAGTATGAGAAAGTTATGCTTGGTCAAAGTTGAGTTGACTTTTCCTACAAAACCCTAATTTAGCAACTTTTGGTTTTTGATGAATTGTGAGCAATAATTGAGGAATCATGATCAAACCTTGATCAAATGATGAATAATACTTCAAAATGAGGATGTTGACCAAAAATATTGAAGTTTGACTGTATGTGGGCCACAATTGACTTTTGCCCTAGCACAATCGATTTTTAGGCCTTTGAGCAATTGACTGAGCAAACTTTCTCTGCAAGGATTGAAACTTGACATGGATGATCTTAATAAAATATTAGGACAATGGTGAGCATTTGGGATCCCTTGGACTCAATTATCTTGATGCAACATGAAACCCTAATTTGAGGTAGACTGCCTTAGGAGAGAATTTGTCTGGTCAACCCTTGGACTTCCTTGAGCAACTTGAGGATCTTTCTTGAAATGTTTTGAGAAATATGGGAGGGCAAATTTTGAGGTACAACAGATACCTTACATGCGTAATATGGCCATTTTGTATAAGGAAACCAATTGGAGTTTACCCTAGGGGTGCTTGGGCGCAAATGTGTTGTTTTCATGATTGATTTTTGTCTTGAATATGGGTTGTCTATTTGTTGTTTTTATCTCATCATGCACACCCTAATTACTAACAATACATGAAAACAATAAAAATGCAGAAAAGTAAAGTCCTACGCTATTACAAACATTAGGGGGATGGGGTGTACAAATTCACAAATGGGGATTGCAAATTAAATCAAGTCCTAAGTTACTATTACAACCATATTGAATGGATAAGAATGTACAAGAAACGTAAAATGAACTTTGTTTTGTTTAAGAACAGAGATAAGTTTTGTTTAAGAAAGTATTTTTTATCTTTTTGTTTTAAGAAATAAACTAAGATATGTGAATATGAAATATATTTTTTTTAATGTGTTTTTGATTAATAAGAAAAATGATTGCAAAAATAATAAGGAGAAAGGAAAACAGAATCAACACTTTGCTGAAATAAAAGAGGTCAGAAGTTCTGACTCTGACATGCTACACAAATTCAAATAAACGTTAGTAGAAACATGGAAGGTTAGAAGTTCTGGGTCCGCTGAGAACAAATAATATTTTATAAGTTCTGATACCACTGGCAGAACTTCGTCTCCCTCTCCATGCTAGTCAGAGTATCTCCAACTTGGTCATTTCTCAACAAAACAAAAGATACGCATATAACAGTTATGGGAGGTTTCATAATGTTTCAGAAACAAGAGATATCGGAACTATAAATCAGAAGCGAAGCATGAATTTTCTAATCCTAATTCTTAGTTCTAATTTCTTCAAGAAGTTCTGAACTAGAATTCTCTCTACCTAGGCAGGAAAATATATGAAACCTCAAAATGTGTACAACATCAAAATCATGATGTCTACATTGTATTTTTG
Organism: Vicia faba; assembly: GCA_948472305.1. Taxonomy (NCBI): domain Eukaryota; kingdom Viridiplantae; phylum Streptophyta; class Magnoliopsida; order Fabales; family Fabaceae; genus Vicia; species Vicia faba. The sequence continues at coordinate 154,515,671 of OX451739.1, forward strand.
AACAAAGTTTCCTAACAATGCCTAAGTAATATAATGAGAGTCAGCAGAAGCTTACCTTGCAGCTGGAAAATGTTCTGTGAGCTGGAGTCTGGCTCTGACCGCTTGTGATGTTCTGAAAAGCTTCCTGTCATGTTCAACTGGCTGGAAACTTTCAACTTGGGTTGTGAGTGATTAGAAAATTATGGAACAGCCAATAAGCAAAGTTCTGACTTCTTTGAGGTGGATATTGATGGTTAGTGTGTCACAATTTGACTACAGAAGTTAGGATGGGTTTTGAATTTATATCAAAAATTGTATGGGTGGTTTTGGTCGAGAAACACTTGAGGAAAAATGGAATTTGAATGCAAGAATCAAAAGCTAACAGGTTTTGTATTTTGTGTTTGCAGTTTTTGGACTCTTGGAATTTTAATAGGGGTTCAAGGCTTTTCTTTCTCAAATTTCCGACCCTTTTACAGTTGCCAATCGCTTTCAATTTATAGGCAAAGATCTTGTAGCTTGGAGAGTGCAACCATCACATGCTAGGGTGCTGCCTTGCTGTTGAAGCAAGTATGCTGGCTAGTAGCCTTAGCAGCGCCATGGAATTGTAAGCAGGAATTAAGGAAAGGTAACTTCAAAAGCAAAAGCAACGCATGGGCCCATCACACTTTTGTACAAGAGTTTTCTTTTCCAAGACAATAATGGTACTTCTATGCCACACGTGGGGAAATCCTTTTAACAAAGAACTAAAAGTGGTTGTGAGCATTAAATGATGATGAGATTGATCAAACCAGAAATCCTGCAACGTGAGATTTTGCATCATTGCTTAATTCTGGATCAGAAGTTCAACTTCAACGTGACTTATAATAGACATCCAACTTCTGATCTTTGTATCTCCTTGAGGATGAGAGTCTTCAAATCCTCTTGCCCTTTAGCCAGGTTCAAGAACATCTCTTTGAATTGAGCATTCTGTGCTTGAAGAGCTTTAATGGCTTGATTGATAGGTATTTCAGAAGACATTCTATGCTGAAATAAACAGCGAAGAAGATGAGAAACCTGTAATGGTACTTGTAATGAGGTGCATGATAATGGAATGCGTATGAAATAATTTCAAAGACTTTGGGAATTTAAATTTGCAAACCAAGAAATAACAAACTTTATTAGATTCAAACTTTTTAAAATGTTTAACAATGCCTTTTGAGATGTTACAAAAGAAATAAACTGAAAACAAATCAAAACTAGAAAAATAAAAAATCAGAAATCCCATGGCCGCTTCCCCTTCGTGCTGACGTAGTCGTTAATTGTCCTTTCATTCTCAAGTTTCCATGTCAGCTTCAAGATCTTCCTTTCTTGCTCATGATACTTCTCCCGGTAGGTATCCCTTTCTTCCTTCAGCTGAATCCAGGATCTCTTCAATGCCCCAAGATCAGTAGGCATGTAGGGATAAAGGACTGTATAAGGAACTCCCTATTCATTAGTATGCTCCACAATCACTGGAAACACCGCTTCATAAGGCATCCCAAGCCTCTGAGCTCGAGCTTGGACCCACTGGAGATATGGTTGCATAGGGAGACAAGTATTTGGTCCCTGCTCTTAAGGGTCATACCTATTCACCTTGCCCCAAGCTCGTATAAACCTGCATCAATGCTCGTCAATGTCCCCCTTATAGTCAAACGCAATATTTGTAAGAAGTAGCTTATGAGGACCGTCTCTCCGAGCACGATCAAACTGTCATAAAGCCAAACAAGGACTGTAGGTTATCCCTCCTCTAATTCCAAGCAACGAGACATTAGGGTATTCCCCACATCGATCGATGACAGCAACACTTTCTATATCCTTAGAACTCCAAAGAATGTCTGTATGGGAAAGTGACATGATTCTGTAAGACCATCCTAACCCCTCCTCATTCTTCAATACAAACTTGGGGAGGTGCAAAATAAACCACCTTGCCAGCAGTGGCGTGCAACACATGAGGGTCCCTCTTCTTCGCATGGTACGAGTATAAAGAGCATGCAAAATATCCCCCAAAAGAGTAGGCACAGGATTGCGAGACAAGAAGATCTTAACCGCGTTCACATCTATAAAGGAATATGGATTCGGAAAGAGAACCAAACCATAGATAAGGAGAGCCAAGATGTCTTCAAAAGCCTGAAGGTCCAAACTGTCCCAGAATAGTTGAGCTCTGTCCATTAGAAACTTGGCTAAGAAACCTTCAACCCCGCCCTTCGTGTCTCCCAGTTGGATACTACATCAGCCCTTTTAAAATGTAAAGCTGAAGCAATGTCCTCTGGTCTAGGAGCCTCGTCCAAACCTGTGAAAGGCATCTGCTCGAGAATGGATATACCCAATAAGTTAGAAAACTCTTCCAAAGTGGGAACTAGCTGATAATCCGGGAAGGTAAAACAATGATGCACCGGATCGAAGAACTGGAAAACACACTCATCATCTGCTCATCAAATTTTGAGGTAACCAAGCTAAGAAGCCGACCATGTCTTCTAATGAATGAGGAAGTATCAGAAACTCCCGAGACCAAATCTTTGAGTTGAGCAGGTATTTGCACAAAGTTAACCCGGATGGTGTTTCTGCGCATGGAAGCCATAATCTGCAAAACAGAACAAAGATAAATCCCCTCGGTCTTTGAAATGGTTAGTAAATGAAGTATGTATGCTATGTTATGATGCATGATGTCATGGTAAGAACACACCACAGGTATAGCAGATAACAGACATGGTAAAGGAAAACAAGTCACACAATAGCCCTTAAGTTTCAGGCTTGCATGGGGTCTAGGAACTACCCTCTTGAAGTTCAGTTGGTTTCGACCTGTCCTAATAATAGTAATCGGGTTCTAGAGGTTCTCAATATCACTGACCATCCTCTATCGGTCATGGTTTCAGCTCGCGTAATCTTTTCTTGCGGACGAAACTATCTCGAGAGTATGGTCTCAATGAGTGTAGCATCGAGTATCAACCATTTCCCAGCTTTACACCGAGACCGGCTATCTCACTACTTCCTATGGCCAAGTTGGTCAATTATAGGTTCTAAGGTCAGTTGATGCTTAACGACACACATGGGAGCCCCGTATTCTCCTTGTTTCTACACAAGGGATACAGGTACCAACCAATGTGCCACATCAACGTAGCTACTACTACAACCGTATTGGTCTACGCCGTACAGTTCCCTCACAGTTTATTGCTTCTTACCTAAAAGGTGTTCCCCAGATCCGGGTTAGGATCTATAGTAACTCCCGATACAAAGCCCTCAAAGGTAAAGCAATCAAATCAAACAATAGAAGCAAATATGATGAACTAATCCTAAGGTATACCCCACTTATTCTCCCTAGCATAGTCGCCAGTTCTGTGATACAGTGGCCAGAACCGGACTGTTTTAGGAAAATGCTGGTTTGCATTTTGCGTTAGTGTTTGCAAAATGTCGCGGTAAGCAAGAGTCGCCACCGAATTTTATTTTATCCAACTGGAAAGGACAAAAGCACAGAAAAATTCCTTTTTCAAGATTTTGAGTACGGGGGGTAGATTATAGAAAGGGAAGGTATTAGCACCCTTTTTATCCGTGGTTTTCCACGGGATCTTAGGACGTCTTAGTAATAACCCTAATGTCTTAAGATCATTTTCGAGGCAACATCTCCGAGGCAACCTTTCTGAACGGGACTTTTGATCTTTGTTTAGACAAGAGAGTGACCACTAAAATACCCTATACTTAATGATCGTTTACCGAAGGCAACCGAAGTGAGAGTATACCCTAGGAGTGCGCATGTGCGAGTGATTCAATTTCAAGTTATTATCTTTGCACATTTAGGGTTTGCTAACCGTTTTAAATTTAACATACATTCTTGTCATGCAACCCTAATATCATACATCTAGCAGTTAATATTTGCGGAAATTAAAGTGTGGAAAGTAAAGCTACGCTATTACAAGGCTTCGGGTATTAATTACATAGCCAAAAAACCCGCTAAAACGATAAATGAAAGGAAAAAGTCCTAATTAATCTATTACATCCTGTGAGCAGTTACATCAATATTATGAAAATAAATAAACGCGCGACGAATCGAGAATGAGAGGAAATTAGGGTTTTGACCCCGTCTAACCTAATTACAAGAAAAAAATCATTTTTTGGTTGTTTTTAATTATTTTAAGAAAAAAGGTTTTAAATTAAATATGCAAAAACCTAGTTACTAATTAAAGTAAATAAAACTAATTAAATTTGACCTATTTTTGTATTTTTGTGATTTTTAAGAAAAAGAAGATAAAAATTAAATTAAGCTAAAACCCTAATTTTCTAATTGTTTTTAATTTATAAAAATAATTAAAGTTACCTAATAAATTAAATTAACTAATTAAATTAATTTTTGATAAAAAATAAACTAAATCTAATTGGATGACAAATTATTTTTAAGATTTTTTTGATAAAAAAAGAATTAATTTTGGTGTTAGTAAAAATAATTTAAATAAATTAAATAAGATAAAATATAAAAGAATAAAGGAAAAGAGGTATTAGGCCTGTAATCAGCAAATTAGGGGTGTGAATAGCAAGCTTTTAGGCCCAAAAAAATTCTGTTCCACATTGACTTCCTGGATTTCATGCTGTGCGTTGATTGGGATGCATGATAGACCTTCATGTGATGGCCTTCAGATCTGGCCTCCTGGAGATTCAATGATTGAGCCTTGAGGGCATATGGTGGTCTCCACGCCTTGTATGCACGCCTGATCAAGCAATGAAAAATAACATGAAATATGGGGGGGGGGGGGCTGGGATTCGAACCCAGGTCCTGTGGCTTTCTCCACCTGCTTCGCTACCAACTGAGCTGGACGCATTTGTTGTATATTGAATAACAATAATTGATAATATATAATAATGCAAGTTAGTGGGGGGAAAAAATAAAAAAATGCGCCAGAATTCAAATGGTCAAATGGGAAGGTGCCACGCCTTCGTCCCCAACCTCTCTCTGTTGGTAAAAGTCAGAGACTTTTACCTACGGACAAACGTCCGTCACTACAAACCCTGCATATCTCAAAATCAAATACATGCACGATAAATGGATTTTAATGCTGTGGATCAAATCGCCTTGGCCTACTGAGCATCATAGTGCCCTTTTTGTGGACCAATTTCACTTGTACAAAAAGATCCTAAATCGAGACAAAGAACCCTAGCAATGGTGGATTCTGATATAGCCAACAAAAATGCAATTAATTGCCACCATGAGCTTGCAAACATGTTAGGGATTCAGAATATGCTATTGAAACATGATAAAGATGCAAGAAATAAGAGATTCGATTTTAAAAATAAGGGCAAACCGTGGGGGGTCGTGGAACCGGATTCTGGACACTAGCGCGCTTGTTTCTGATTGGTATAGGTTCCTTGAATGTCCAGGATGAGAATGGGATGGCTTAGGAATCTTAAAAACGCCTGGAAGTACAAAATCAGATCACCACTTTGACAATTATGATTTTTGATCTTGATTTGATTTCCATGAAATTCTTTCTAAAATAGGCCAAAATCAATCTTTTTGTGCCCACCTATGCCTTTCACGATTTGATTCACTTGCTAGCTGTATATGGGACCTGAAATGTGCACAGAATCTTGAGGCTTGAATGGTTTGGATATTTTCATGATTTATTTTGATTTAAATTGATTTAATTGAAATAAAAAATCAAAATAAATGGTAAAAATAAAATAAAGGCAAGTGGAAAGATCTAGGGCTCGTGGACCATGCTACCAAATCAAAACAAGTGCAAAGAGTTAGGCCCATTTAACAAAAATTGCAATTTGAGGCACTTTTGACTTTTGACAATTTTGCAAAAAAGGTCAACTTCACCAATGCATAACTTCTTCAATTTTGACTCTTTGAAGGTGTTCTTGGACTTTTTAGAAAGATCAAGATGTCCTATAAGCAACCCTTTTGATCTCATCTCAATTGGGTCTTCCATGTTCATGTATGAAGCTTTGATAAAAAAAGTGTTTTTGTTGACTTTTCAAAATGACCTATAATGTCCAAATTCATAACTTCTTGTGAGTGCATATTTTGAACTTGGTAGCTGAATATGGATTGTAGAGCATTGCATCCTCTTCTAAATTAGCTTTGGATGGGTCATTTCTCATAAAGTATGAGAAAGTTATGCTTGGTCAAAGTTGAGATGACTTTTCCTACAAAACCCTAATTTAGCAACTTTTGGTTTTTGATGAATTGTGAGCAATCGTTGAAGAATCATGATCAACCCTTGATCAAATGATGAATAATACTTAAAAATGATTATTTTGACCAAAAATATTGATGTTTGACTGTATGTGGGCCACAGTTGACTTTTGCCCTAGCACAATCGATTTTCAGGCCTTTGAGCAATTGACTGAGCAAACTTTCTCTGCAAGGATTGAAACTTGACATGGATGATCTTAATAACATATTAGGACAATGGTGAGCATTTGGGATCCCTTGGACTCAATTATATTGATGCAACATGAAACCCTAATTTGAGGTAGACTGCCTTAGGAGAGAATTTGTCTGGTCAACCCTTGGACTTCCTTGAGCAACTTGAGGATCTTTCTTGAAATGTTTTGAGAAATATGGGAGGGCAAATTTTGAGGTACAACAGATACCTTACATGCGTAATATGGCCATTTTGTATAAGGAAACCAATTGGAGTTTACCCTAGGGGTGCTTGGGCGCAAATGTGTTGTTTTCATGATTGATTTTTGTCTTGAATATGGGTTGTCTATTTGTTGTTTTTATCTCATCATGCACACCCTAATTACTAAAAATACATGAAAACAATAAAAATGCGGAAAAGTAAAGTCCTACGCTATTACAAACATTAGGGGGATGGGGTGTACAAATTCACAAATGGGATTGCAAATTAAATCAAGTCCTAAGTTACTATTACAACCATATTGAATGGATAAGAATGTACAAGAAACGTAAAATGAACTTTGTTTTGTTTAAGAACAGAGATAAGTTTTGTTTAAGAAAGTATTTTTGATCTTTTTGTTTTAAGAAATAAACTAAGATATGTGAATATGAAATATATTTTTTTTATGTGTTTTTGATTAATAAGAAAAATGATTGCAAAAATAATAAGGAGAAAGGAAAACAGAATCAGCACTTTGCTGAAATAAAAGAGGTCAGAAGTTCTGACTCTGGCATGCTACACAAATTCAAATAAACGTTAGTAGAAACAGGGAAGGTCAGAAGTTCTGGGTCCGCTGAGAACAAATAATATTTTAGAAGTTCTGATACCACTGGCAGAACTTCGTCTCCCTCTCCATGCTAGTCAGAGTATCTCCAACTTGGTCATTTCTCAACAAAACAAAAGATGCGCATATAACAGTTATGGGATGTTTCATAATGTTTCAGAAACAAGAGATATCAGAACTATAAATTAGAAGCGAAGCATGAATTTGCTAATCCTAATTTTTAGTTCTAATTTCTTCAAGAAGTTCTGAACTAGAATTCTCTCTACCTAGGCAGGAAAATATATGAAACCTCAGAATGTGTACAACATCAAAATCATGATGTCTACATTGTATTTTTGAACAAAGTTTCCTGACAATGCCTAAGTAATATGATGAGAGTCAGCAGAAGCTTACCTTGCAGCTGGAAAATGTTCCGTGAGCTGGAGTCTGGCTTTGACCGCTTGTGATGTTATGAACAACTTCCTGTCGTGTTCAGCAGGCTGGAAACTTTCAACTTGGGTTGTGAGTGATTAGAAAATTATGGAACAGCCAATAAGTAAAGTTCTGACTTCTTTGAGGTGGATATTGATGGTTAGTGTGTCACAGTTTGACTACAAAAGTTAGGATGGCTTTTGAATGTATATCAAAAACTGTATGGGTGGTTTTGGTCGAGAAACACTTGAGGAAAAATGGAATTTGAATGCAAGAATCAAAAGCTAACAGGTTTTGCATTTTGTGTTTGTAGTTTTTGGACTCTTGGAATTTTAGCAGGGGTTCAAGGCTTTTCTTTCTCAAATTTCCGACCCTTTTACAGTTGCCAATCGTTTTCAATTTATAGGCAAAGATCTTGTAGCTTGGAGAGTGCAACCATCACATGCTAGGGTGTTGCCTTGCTATTGAAGCAAGTATGGTGGCTAGTAGCCTTAGCAGCGCCTAAGCTGGAATTGTAAGCAGGAATTAAGGAAAGGTAACTTCAAAAGCAAAAGCAACGCATGGGCCCATCACACTTTTGTACAAGAGTTTGCTTTTCCAAGACATTAATGGTACTTCTATGCCATACGTGGGGAAATCCTTTGAACAAAGACCCAAAAGTGGTTGTGAGAATTAAATGATGATGAGATTGATCAAACCAGAAATCCTGCAACGTGAGTGAAACAACCGGCTGAAAATCATCAAACAATGAAGTCGCCATCGAACATCTTTTATCCCACATGAAGGGAAAGGTAAACATCGATAAAACCTGAGAAGGGAGAAGTCACGGTCTTGCGACTAAGAGATCGGTTAAGGGAGTCTATTATGCGAGGGGAAGGTATTAGCACCCCACACGCCCGTAGTACTCTACGGTATCCACTCTTCTTGTCTATCTTATGGGTATGTTTAATCTATGCTCACTGTCTATACTACTAAAGGGAGAATGCATGAAAAAGGAAGGAGAAAATAATGTAGGGAAAATAAATTTGTGCTCGTTCAGGCCCTACCCCGATGCCTATGTATCCCTTTTTAGGAATCAGAGCAGTCGTAGTTCGGCTCATATGTTTTTGTTGGTTTGTATTTTTTTAATGAACAATATTAATTTCGCCTTCTGCCGCAACTCGACCTTTGGAGACTTACGCGTCACCACATAAGTGAATTAACTTGCTCTTTTGAAAAGGTTTTGAAAGAAAGGCCTGAAGGCAAAAAGAGTTTGTATTGGTTGGTGTTTTTGCTGGTGGATAACAGCTAATTGATCTCAAGAGAGAGATATTAACCATTTCTCCACTTGTTTATGAAATGAGTCTTTGAGACTTGGACCATGCCAAGGCTTAGAATGTAAAAACAATAAGATCGAAAAGAGACCCGCTTATCATTTCCCATGCTCAACAAAAACACGATTCTCATCAGTAATTTTTAAGTGTTTTTGAAGTTTTTTGTTTTAAATGCATATGCAAAAATGGAAAGAAAAGTCAAAGGGAGACTAGCCTATTTCTAAACCTAATGTTATCATACTTCATATGATCTCTAGGAAGCGATAAATGCAGAGAGAATGTAGAAAGAAAATATACCAAACAAGTACTAGCTCGTAGAGCAAAGCAAAAAAAGCAAAGAAACCCGACGACCTTCGCGAAAGCTAACGGAGAAGGTCCATTGCCTCTTCAAAACCACGCAAGCGATAAGAAAACTCTACAGAAGATGTTTAACACAAGTGATCAAACAAATTAATCTCTAAGCATTCCATATCCCGAAAGTTACCTCAATATTCTATTACAAAATCTAGGATAAAAATGGCAACAAAAATGATTACCAAACATAAAAGCAATATTAAAAAATTCTAATAAAATTCAAAAGAGAAAACCTAAAAAATTCTAAAATGTTCTAATATTTTTTGTATTATTTTTATTATCAATTAAGAGAAAAATTAAACTAGAATATAAAACTGAAATAATAATAAAAAAGGAAAGTTAGAAGAGTCAGGGGGTGCAAGTTGAATTCAGGGGGTGTGATCAGAAATATTGTCTGGAGTTAAGGCCCATCACCAAGTGAGTCAATTAACCATTTTTGTTCAGGAATTAAGAAGCTACCAAAAATCGCCCTTCTGGGCCTGAGACTAAGGATGATCTGGTCCAAAGAAATGGTGTCGTTTTAAGGGTTTCATTCTGTGTCCCTCCAGCTTATCAAAACACATTATTCTCCCTCTCTCTCAACGAACCGCACCTTTGAGCTTCTCCCGTTCGTCTGACGTTTTCGCCGCTGCTCCCCAGCCATGATGTTTCTTTACCTCTCAATCTCACCTTCATAAATAACCTCACCTTTTCTCAAATTTTTACCGAGTTCTTTAAATCCAAATAAGAGGAACCCTAGTAGACTTAGAATCAAAATTGAATGGTGATAATGCGTTGTATGGAGAGAATGGCTTAGGGGAACATTTTAGGGACTCAAAACCTTCAATATGGCACCAAGAAAAACGAAGAAAGGTAGAAGGTGGCGAAACCTACAGAAGGAAGCGGTGGAAGACAAGATGAACTCACAAGTACCTCAGCTCCTCTTCCTCGCTTCTTCTTTTCTTATTTTCTTTTTCGCTTCTCCTACTTTCCCAACTTTTGATTCCTCTACGTTTTCTGAATTTCAGCGTGCTTGCGGTTCTGAAGTTGTTGCTTTCAATTGCATATGCGTTCTTATTATGAGGATGAAGCGCAGTTGCTTTGTTGATGTTGAACATAGAGAGATGATGATGAAGATGAAGATACAGTGGTGCTTGAAGAATTGGCTTGGGGAGAGTGAGGATTTGTGATGAAGGTGTGGTTATGGAGAGATGAATATTATTGTGAAGATAATTGAAGGAAGGTACCCTGAGGAGAGGTGAAGATGATAGGTGGTTATGTGAAGGTGCGCAAGAGAGAGTGAGTAGAGAAAGGATGAAGAAGGAGGTTTAGAGGTGAAGGTAGTTATGGAGAGATCAGAGAGAAGATGGAGATGGAGGTTGGTGATTCTACTTATGATGGCTGAAGCAATCCAGAGAACAACAATTTATGGTGAGTTCTATAACTGATTTTTCTGTATTTTGTAAAAAAATGAATCGTGCCCCTTTTTCTTTCTCCTGAATTCTGTTGTAATCTATTAGAAGTCAATTATATCTCTGCCAGTTAGTTAATTTTCTCTTTTATAGGGGTTTGTTAGGAAGTTAGAAATTTAGTTCCAGTCAGTTATGGAGTTAGGAAACTTAGTTGGAGTTTGTTAGAATCGTTGGAAATAGTAAAAATTTGTTAACTATAGTTTAGGGAAGTTAGAAGTTGGAAACTGTTAAAAAATAGTTAGGGGTTTAGACTGCTCCTTTAGTTGGTTTTGGTTAGGAGATATTAGGAAAATTTGTTAGATGGTTGGGTAGAGGTTAGAGAGAACTAACTAGGCCCTGGCGGTTATGATTTCGTTTAGTTTTTCTGTTATAGGATTATATGATTTTCTTAGAGATTTGGTTAGAGAGCTTTATCAGCTCTGTTAGTTTTTTAGAATAGTTAGTTAGGACTTGGTTTGGAGTTAGTTATGTATAGAGGTCAGAAGTTAGTAAATGTTGTTAGTTTAGTTAATTGGTTCTGTTGTGGGGATGTTAGGATGTTAGAAATCTGTTAGTTTGTAGAATTCTGTTAGGAATTTTCTGAAGTTGGTTAGAAATTTATTTTTGTTTCTGTTAATCAGTTAGGATTAGTTACAGTTATTTTTGAATCAGCTAGAAGTTGGTTAAATTCTGTTAGTTTGTTATGAATTCTGTTGAAGTCTGTTTTGACGGTTAGTTGCAATTTTTTGAGGTTCTGTTTGACGGTTAGAAAATCAGTTGGTAGTTAGTTACTAATTGTTTTAAGTTTGGTTAAAGAAATTTTGTTTGTCAACTGTTAGTTAGAAACGGTTAGCCGGTTAGAAGCTAGTTAGATAACTAGAAATTCAGTCGCAAGTTAGTTATGGGGATCCAAAGACTTAGTTTTAAATTTTGTTAGCCATTAATGCACCCTCAGGATCAAATCTACTTAAAGCCAGTTGGACTACCAATGCAAAAATTTGCACAACAAGACTGCTAGCAATTAGGCTGCATAAAGAATCCATCCTCTATTAGTGCAGGAAGCTTAAAGTAAAAATGCTATTTTAAAACACCAAGCCATTAACTAAATCCCCTTAGACAAAACTTATTATTCTAGAAAGAGTCAGCTATGAAATATTGAAGTTCTGTTAGATGGCTAAGAAATTAATTTAAGCTGATTACTAATTATTAAAGGCTATTTAGATGCTGTTAGTTCCTAGTTCTATTGGAACCATTAAAAAAACCAGTTAGTTCTATTAGATGGCTAAAAAAAAGGTTGAAAGTTAAAACTCTGTTGGTTTAAATTCATTCCTGATTTTCTATTAGTGAATGCAGCTTAGTCATTAATCTGCTATTTACTTCGTTTTTTTTTTATTTTTTCTGATTTCTAGTATGAACAAAATGCAGGGATGATTTACAGTTTTGGGTTTCAAAATTGAGGACTGTTGAACTATGTTTATGAACATAGCTGGGCAATGCGTCTGTTTTTTTAAAAAAACCAACAGGTTGGTTCACTCGGAGCGCAAAGATTGAAGAATACATGAAGATGGAGAATTAATGTTAGGGATAGGAATAGCATGGTGGTGAATCACGTAAATAGAAGGATAGTCAAGCACTTGGCATGGGAATTGGAAAATAGAATTTGTATTAAGAAATATTGGAGATTGGGTTTAAGTTCTTTTTTTTTTGATGATTTTTCATGCAATATTTATTAATGTAGTTTTCTATGGTTTTGTAATGGTTTCTCTTGAATTTAATTGTATATAATTGAAATTGAAATGACTTATGGTGAACTTGTGATGAATGAACTTGTTGGAATTTTTGTTGAATGTGGAATCAAGAGGTTTTGAAATGGTGAATGGAACTTGAATATTATAGTGTGAACTATAAATGGCTTTGCGCTTGTAATTTCTCTTGAAACCAAGGTAATGCAGTATGATCTTGCAGACAAATGTAACTTTGGGACCTCTTGAATCAAAATGACAAATTATCAAGGGTGCAAACTACTTTCTTTTCATTTGATTTTGAGTTTCCCGAGAATGAAGTGTCTTCCTTTCTTTTTGAATTTGATATCCCAAGTCCTTCATTGACCTTGTATTTGTGAAATCCCAATGTCTCGCATTTTATCAATTTGGATGAACTCCCTTGCTTGAATATCTTCGAATGAACGGATATAGGTTTCCTTAAACCAACTTGAATGAGTCCATGTTTAAACGTCTACATGTCTTTAGCTCAAAAAACCCTAATCTTCCATACAAAGCTTTTTAGATTTTGCCTCAAAGAATTTAAATGAAATCCGAAGAAAATAGATTGTACTTCAAGTAAGCCAATCGACCAGATGAAGAGCTTTGCATTATAAGGCATACAAACCCTAATTCGTGAAGAAAGTCCAACTGAATCTTCTTCTCTAGAATATAACTATTTCCCACATAACTAGAGATTCAAGTAATGCTTTCCTTATTATTTTCCAAAGATATATCAACTGAAATCCTAGTTATTTATGGACGGTATCCCTTGATTATTGCCTTGCCTGATAATCACAACTTCACAAAGAAAACTCTCTTGAATGGTACATAATTTAGAGAAATAAACCATAATCAAAGGATGACGTTGAGCACAAGGAGATAATGAATGCCTGATTTAGTAGCCCTTATATGACCTAGTAGAACAACTTGGAAATGAACATGGGAATACAGAAAGAAATATGACCAAAATGGCTATGACTTAAAAAACCTAATGAACCTCGGTTGATGAAATGCTAAGGTTGGTAGCAGACATATGAAAAAGGTATCAAAAATACATATCTGTGGTCGGTAGCGGATACGCACGAAAGAGACAGACCGAAGAAAGCTCTTACAAAGATATCAAGAACACATGTCTGAGGTCGGTAGCAGACATATGAAAAAGGTATCAAAAATACATATCCGTGGTCGGTAGCGGATACGCACGAAAGAGACAGGCCGAAGAAAGCTCTTGCAAAGATATCAAGAACACATGTCTGGGATTGGTAGCAGACATATGAAACAGGTAACAAAAATACATATCCATGGTCGGTATCGGATACGCATGAAAGAGACAGACCAAAGAAAGCTCTTACAAAGATATCAAGAACACATTTCTGGGATTGGTAGAAGACATATGAAAACAGGTATCAAAAATACATATCCATGGTCGGTAGCAGATACGCACGAAAGAGACAGACTGAAGAAAGCTCTTACAAAGATATCAAGAACACATGTCTAGGATTGGTAGCAGACATATGAAACAGGTATCAAAAATACATATTTGTGGTCGATATCGGATATGCTCGAAAGAGACAGACCAAAGAAAGCTCTTACAAAGATGTCAAGAACACATATCTGAGGTTGGTAGCAGACATATGAAAAAGGTATCAAAAATACATATCCGTGGTCGGTAGCAGATACGTACCAAAGAGACAGACCGAAGAAAGCTCTTACAAAGATATCGAGAACACATGTCTGAGGTTGGTAGCATACATATGAAAAAGGTATCAAAAATACATATCCATGGTCGGTAGCGGATACGCACGAAAGAGACAGACTGAAGAAAGCTCTTACAAAGATATCAAGAACACATGTATGGGATTGGTAGCAGACATATGAAACATGTATCAAAAATACATATCCGTGGTCGGTATCAGATACGCACGAAAGAGACAAACCGAAGAAAGCTCTTACAAAGATATCAAGAACACATGTCTGAGGTCGGTAGCAGATATATGAAAAAGGTATCAAAAATACATATCCGTGGTCAGTAGCAGATACGCACGAAAGATACATACCGAAGAAAGCTCTTGCAAAAATATCAAGAACACATGTCTGGGATTGGTAGCAGACATATGAAACAGGTATCAAAAATACATTTCCATGGTCAGTATCGGATACGCACGAAAGAGACAGACCAAAGAAAGCTCTTACAAAGATATCAAGAACACATGTCTGGGATTGGTAGCAGACATATGAAACAGGTATCAAAAATAGATATCCGTGGTCGGTAGCGGATACGCACGAAAGAGACAGACCGAAGAAAGCTCTTACAAAGATATCAAGAACACATGTCTGGGATTGGTAGCAGACATATGAAATAGGTATCAAAAATACATATCCATGGTCGGTATCGGATACGCACGAAAGAGACAGACCGAAGGAAGCTCTTACAAAGATATCAAGAACACATGTCTGAGGTCGGTAGCAGACATATGAAAAAGGTATCAAAAATACATATCCGTGGTCGGTAGAGGATACGCACGAAAGAGACAGACCGAAGAAAGCTCTTACAAAGATATCAAGAACACATGTCTGAGGTTGGTAGCAGACATATGAAAAAGGTATCAAAAATACATATCCGTGGTCGGTAGAGGATACAGATGAAAGAGACAGACCGAAGAAAGCTCTTACAAAGATATCAAGAACACATGTCTGGGATTGGTAGAAGACATATGAAACAGGTATCAAAAATACATATCTGTGGTCGGTATCAGATATGCACGAAAGAGACAAACCGAAGAAAGCTCTTACAAAGATATCAAGAACACATGTCTGAGGTCGGTAGCAGACATATGAAAAAGGTATCAAAAATACATATCCTTGGTCGGTAACGGATACGCACGAAAGAGATATCAAAGATACATATCCGGGGTCGGTAGAGGATACATAATAAGGAAAGAGGCCAGAGGAAAGGATTCTAACCAAGGATATCAAGAAAATACATCCGGAGGAAAGGACATATATAAGGAAAGAGGCCGGAGGAAAGGACTCTAACCAAGGATATCAGGAATATACGTCCGGAGGAAAGGGCGTATAACCAAGGATATCGAAAAATATATGTCCGGAGGAAAGGACATATATAACCAAAGGCTCACAAGGGTAAGAGAGAAACAATACTTACTAAGACAATGGGAAATACCAAAGACTCGACTGGTGGTGGGTCTAACAGCCTTCGCTGGGGAAATAAAATAGAATCACCCTAGGCTCTTTGTGGAGATAGCTCAAATTTGAATGCATAACAGTCTGGTTACTGCAAGTAAACATAATTGGCTTATACTCATACATGTTTGAATTTTTTATAGCGTAATGCTCCATACAATGGAAATGCTACGCGTTTTGGTAGATGCAATGTAATGATGTATGTTTAGTAATGCATTAGGAAAACACATCAATAATCGGCTGTTGAGAAGGCAATGAACTTCCGAATGATTATTTTTGCACATCCGATCATCTGTAGAGAAAAGGCAATTTGTACTTCAATGGGGAACCGAGATTTGGACCCACCAACCTCTAAAGATCGATATCACCGGGGAAGTAACTTCATGGGAAGAATACTACAAACGTAAATTGCAGCTCAGAGAAAATCTTGAATTCTGATCAAACTCCCCACTTCACGAGGAACAAGTTCTTTATCCTCTGTTGGAAAAAGCTTTGCTGGGAATGGAAACTTCTGGCATAGAAACTCTTTAACAAAGATAACTTCTGTTGGGGAAGTACAAAAATTCTTAAACAAAAAGAATTCTACTCAGACCACACTGGGGATAACATTGATGGCAGGTAAAAGATCCTCACTTGGGGAAGAAACAAACACCCCGGGATAGAAACTCCACTAGGGATATCTCAACAAAATCTTCTACCACTGGTAACGAAAGAGTTATGACTGGAATTCTCCTGTACACCTCACCTAAGAGATAAGACACTTGCTCCATTAGGGAAAGAAGAATAGTTCCACTGGGGAAATTGGATCTCATTATACGAAAATCCTCATGTTAGTCACATATAGACCCTTCTTGATTCATTTGTTGGCATGCATCTTGTCATACAAGACCAACAGTACTTACAAAACAGAAATTGGGGTGACATGCCCCTGTTTGGAACGGAAAACCTTACTGAAGAATAGACAACTTGAACTATCAATCACCGGGTAAAAACCGCGATGCAAGATTGCAACTTCAACATGTCGACTCCGAGGAGAAACGCCACTAAAAAGTGGACTTGAGAAGATGCTGCAAAAATAAATTGCAGTCCAATGAAAAGGGATCATCTAGACTTTAAACAACTTCTACATTTCCAGGGAGAAAGAACATTCTCCTCCTGCAGATAAATGTGGATGCTTCACTGAGGAGAAAATATCTCAGAAGAGAAACCCCTTGGTAGATAGGTCTATGTCAAGTAGCAACAGGTCTTTTACTGAGAAGATACATCCCCCTAGGAAGCAATATTTCCATCACATCTTGTACGAGTAAACAAACCCAAATGATCTCTGCGTTACTGCTCATATCCTACTGAGGATAACAATCCAAACTTCAACTGGGGATAATAACCTTGACTTAGGACAAAGGATATCAGTAAATGGACTTGAGTCTCATATAAGTTAAAGATAACAATCCCGACTTCTTGGCATGATTTTCAAATTCATAGGTAATTTAGCCTGCGTATGGACTTGATCTGATCAACTACTGAAGAAGAGAGAAAGCCCTCACATAAATTCTTGCCCCAGTCTGTAAGGCTTTTGCAGAAAAATTGCCTTGAGAGGACTTTTTGAGATTTACCGTTGAAGACAATCTGCCCCAGTGTTATGGACTTTGGAACATGATGTTTAGGTAACCAAAATTGGAGATGACTCCAACTATGCTTGAGTGAATGCCCATACATCTTCAAATTCGGGGAAGATTATCCTCTGATCAACGCATTCTCAGAGAGATTTGTTAAATATCAGTATAACTGCCCCAGTTTGTCTGCACTTTGAGGGATGAAATCCTGACTTGAATGCCTCAGATTGGCTCAATACCTACTCGATGGAGTATTTGACACGCTTGCCCCTGCTCAACAGAATCTCGACAAATCTTTTCCTTTACCTCATGCTCACAGAGGGATGAGAAACCTGAGTATTTTTTAAGACAACATAACCTTAGAGTGGTTGGCTCATATCTTGAAAGTAGGTTACTTCACAACCATACTTCTCAACTTGAACTGCTTCATTCTCGAGAAAATACTTGAAGCGATACGTTCCTTGGGACCAACTGAAAGTAATGCACCGCTGCTTGACAGAGACTCTGGGAAACCACCTTTTGCAATCTACTTCAGATCATTTCTCAAACCGGTATTACTTTATTCAACATAATCAACAGAAGATTTGCCCCAGGTTAAGACCATTCTCACAAATGATTTACCTTTAAACAGTATCCTGAAGCAATTTGTCCCTTGAGATGATCAAATTTTCATCTGACGCTCATTATGCAATCTTACTTGATGTTTAAGCACTCACTCATATGCAAAGAATGTTTATTCTAAGGATGATAATTCTAAGGCAAAACTCATGTTTGTCTTAAATTTTAAAAACTTGTATTGAAAAGATGTTGAAACAAAAAATAAAAAATTTGTACAAAAGATAGTGTGATAATAACTCAAAAAATTAGCAAGCCTCATAGGAGTCAGATTACCGTATTCTTGTTACAGTGTGCTTTCAAATTAACCCTTGCTTCAGTTAGGACTTTTAAGGCTTGTAACGTGGCCTGGTTCAAGGTTTTTTAGAAAAAAGGATTTAAGGCTCAAAATATTTGGTGCCCACCCATTCTCCATGATGTTCTCCAGTCCTAAATTCAGTTAAACCAATACGAGCACTCATCCCTCAAAATGAGTTTACCATGGTTGAGGAGGATATAGAAGTTACGCACCTCTTTCATTTTTAGTGTCTGATCACACGACTTTATTCTTTGTGGAGGATCCTTATTTGGTAATCCCCTTTTCTCTTTTCGCGCTTTTAGCTTTCTTTTTGTATTCCCTTACTTTTTCCTGGACAAATTCCTTTTGAATTTGATTTTGGAGTCCAGTGGGATGCCCTGACTTTTGCCTAAGCGGATTGTCTTTTCAAGTTTCGGCTTAGCGGGGCTTTTTGTCTCTTTCTTTCACCATTTTATTTTGCATGAATCAGTTATGTGACTTTGAGTCATTTTTTGACTTGCTGAAAAGGTGTAACTGCCTTGCTGTTTGGTTGACGAGGAATAACCATTATAGTATCGTCATCTTTTGATCTCTTGATGTGCGAGAGATAACCATTGTGGTATCGTTCTCTTTGATGCACACTGCTGATATATGAGAGTTAAGCATTGCGATTTTGACTTTCTCAACCTTCTGAAGGATAACCATTGTTGTATCTTTTGATGCGCACTCCTAATGAGTTTTGAACGCTTAATCGGATTAACTGAAGTCTACCCTGCCCCGGGTTAAATGTGAGGGTTTTTCTGAACAAAAAAGAAACTCCTACTTCAAGGCTCAAAGGGGTTGACGAGGGTTTCACTCCCTTATATCTCCGGTGTTTGGGTATTGAAACAAGGCATGTACATCGCCAGCAGGGTTTTATTCAAAAAGCACACTGTTTGAATTTTTTTGGCATATTACTCATCATCCTCCCTCCAGAGGTATTTTGCTTTATTTAACCAGAGTTAAGTGTCAAAAAGTCAAAGAAAAACATTAATGAGTGAATATGAATGGATTAATTCAAGACAAACATATTCAATGCATTATGATTAGTATTCAACAATAAGCAAGTTTTGCATGCAAGAAAGTACTGAACCAAAACAAGAAAGATTACAAATGAGAGTACAAATGCAATTTGAAAATGCCATGTTGAGGAGACTAGTCTCCGTATGGACTTGTTGCTTCAGATGATGATCTTGCAATCTTGATATCTACTGAGTCAACATAGACTTTAAATCTGACTGGCTGGCCCGAAATTAATAGCCTTTACATCCAGCAGGTATTGCATATTTTCTTTGAATGGCCTGCAGTCTTCAATGGAATGGCCTAGCGCCCCGGCATGGTAATCACATTGCACATTAATATTGAAATCCATAGGATAAGGAGGAATGACAGGCTTCAGTGGCTTAGGTTCCACTAAAGGAAGCTTGAGCAACTGAGAGAACAACTGGCCATAAGTCATGGGAACAATGTCAAACACACTCTTTGGCTTCCTATCCCTTTGTTTATTTTGTTGCATACGTCTCTGTTGATAGGTTTGCTGCTGAGGAGTACACCGAGCTGGATGAACATGAGGAACATTATGATTTTGATTAACCAACTGATTTCCATAACTTGTAAACAATTGTTGGTGAGAACTATTTGAGAGTATAGGTTGTGGATGATGTGACTCATGTCGTGAGATTGAACTTTTGAAGAGGAGAAGGTGTAACCCTATTCTTTGTAGCAGTTGGAATAATATTGATTTGCATGCTCAGACCTTTGGGAGTGAAGATAATTATCCCTATATCAAGTAGATCATGGACTTGGTGCTTAAAAGCTATGCAATCTTCAGTATCATGGTCGGGTGTCCCAGAGTGGAATTCACACCTAACATTATCGTTAAAGCCACGAGGGAGCCTTTCATGTGTAGTGAAGATTCGGAGTTTGACCAAACGAAATCCTAGCAGGGGAGGAAGCAATTGTGTATATAATTTTGGAATATGATCAAATTTTTGTTTAGGCTGTTTTGGCCTTTGCTGACGGACCTTGTCTCTTTGGGTCCTCTTGGGAAGTGACAACCGGTTGTGGATGGGAAGATCCTGGAACACAAGGCGGTGGAGGAGATACTCCCTGACTTAAAAGAGTCCCGAAATTATAGGGAGGAATGGTAGTTCCTATTGTAGCAGGCATGGAAACATCTTCTTTATTCAACATCGTCCCCAAAATTCCCAGAACCAAACTCAAATGAGCCTTTAACTGAGTGTTCTCTTCTTTCAATAGTTCTTGTCGGCAGACCAAATCTTGCATGTCTAGCATCAAAAACCCCATCTGATCTTTTATCTCGTCCATTTCCCCACAAAGTTGTTCCATATCTTGAATCCGATCACGGAGCGGCAAGAAGTCAAGATTTGCAGTTTTGAACCGAGTCTGAAATAAGGATTCCTCATTTTGAGCACCTTCTGAGTACCCGCTATAGATGCATGAAGATGCATGAAGATGCGTGAGGTGAGTGAGAGAATTCCCCTTCTTATATGATTTGGACACCACAGTCTCCGGATTGATCTCGTCTTGGACCTTGTCTCTGGATGACGTACCATCTTCAATCGAATGATCAGTTGCCCCAGAATAATATGTGTAGAGGATTCTTTCAGGATAACAAATGAATGCTTTACCAAGCGAATCGATATAAACTGCATCATCAGGCATATTGCGCCACAAAAAAAAAATATAGTCTGTCTTCTATCAGAACAAAAGAGACACCCACCTGGTGAAAAAGAGTGTGGAAATTGGCCAAATAGGAATTGGACCTTTGGAAGAGACGCCAAACAGGTGCTTGGCTTTATATTTCAACTCCTTTGTAGTCTTTAATATCAAAACCGGGTACCCCAGAATAGGGGATGCATCTAGCCTGTGTATGGCAATCAAAAGAGATGTTTGTGGGAGGGAGACCCCAAAGATCAGAGCTGGAGACAAAAGGATGTAGTGCAATGGGCTTGTAACAGTGTGCTCATCAGGCATCTTCTGTCTTTGCTTAAAATCTTTTTTTTTCATGAATTCACCAGGGGAAGAAAGACTGGTTGCTGTTGAACAGATCAGTGAACCCAAAGTTATGGAGGATGCCCCTGATTAAAAGTCTGATGCCCCGGTGTGGCAACCACATCTGATGTTGGTCAACAAGAACGAAGCACTGATATAAGATCCTATAGTAAATGAGAATCATCTGCTGATAAGATGTTCCAATAACTCAGGGTTGTGTAGCGCTCCATGGTTGGAAGCAATTCCCAAAAGATGAGGAGAAGAGAGAACCTGTTGTGGCAGTAAGCTTATTGATCATCACCAGAGCTTTCATGACCTGGTTCATCTGAGTCTTTAATTGACTATCTCCCTTCTCGAAGAAATTCTTGACCACATGCCAAAGCTTGCATGTATACCATACAGAGTTATTCCATAACTGATCTCTGAACATGTGGAGAAAGAAATCAAGTTGAACCTCTGAGGAGAGCACCGTGTCTGAACAAGAATCCCAAATCTTTGAGTACCTGTTATGAATTCATCAATATGCATGGAGCGCATGAATGGATTCCATGTCATGTTCCTTCATTTCCAAGGAATTTACGTGCTTTGATTTTGATTTTACGTAAGTAAAAGATGGAAAGGTTCAACATAAGGCTTGCAAATATGATTCCTTGGAAATAATAGAACATGTATGTTAAGAATGCGGTTAACCATGTTATGTATGCAAAGGCATGAGATCAAATGGGATCAAGGTTCCATCATTTCATTATTTCTGAATATGATTGTTGCACTATTCTGAATCATGTGAATATCACCAGTTCAAAGGTCTGGCACAGCTTCTGCACATATAAGAACCAAGTACTATGTAGATCACTGATTGTACGGGATCGAGGCTTCTGGAATTGGATACCGTTGAGCCTTTTCTGAACATGCTAGGAATACTAAGACCAAAGGCCTGAATGAACCTCCAAGTATACAAACCAGGAACTCAGAAAATAAATCTGAGAACCATACGGTTACCAACAAAACACCACATGCAGTCACCGACAGAAATCCAGAACATAACCATTAGAACCAATAGTCACTG
Source organism: Vicia faba (assembly GCA_948472305.1). NCBI lineage: Eukaryota > Viridiplantae > Streptophyta > Magnoliopsida > Fabales > Fabaceae > Vicia > Vicia faba. Next base: position 154,537,947 of record OX451739.1, read on the forward strand.
TCTGATCACAGTCTCCATCTGAGCATGAGTAACCATCTGAACATACTCACCATTGGTACCTGTGATAAGAATTCCCTCCCCACTCACGGGTGAAGAATAGGTCAGGGTAAGACAATGGTAACTCGAAAATCACGGGTTCACTTGAAAGTAAAATCATCGCAACACAGACGTGCATGATAAAAGTACCTCCAATTGAACCTCATCCGAGCATGGTATATGACATGACTGCACTAATCAGACCATGTCCTATAGCCGTCATGCCCCCACTCTATTCCTAGTGTCCTGGTGCACTCTGGCCTGGGTACTAGGCCTTTTACCTCAATAGTAACATCCCCACCCAACATGGAAAACCAGAATCCAACACAGCAGATAACTAATATGGAAAGCAATAAAATGCAATGCAAACATATGCTCAGATAAACATGTACAAATGAGTAAACTAAAAGCATAAAAATAAACACCCAAAGAAAAGAAAACAAGAGCTAGGATCGACTCTGGAATGGACCAGCATTTGGTCGACCTTTCCCCAGTGAAGTCGCCAGTTGAAACAACCAGATGAAAATCATCAAACAATGAAGTCTCCATCGAACGTCTTTTATCCCACATGAAGGGAAAGGTAAACATCGAGAAAACCTGAGAAGGGAGAAGTCACGGTCTTGCGACTGAGAGATCGGGTAAGGGAGTCTATTACGCGAGGGGAAGGTATTAGCACCCCACACGCCCGTAGTACTCTATGGTATCCACTCTTGTTGTCTATCTTATGGGTGTGTTTAATCTATGCTTACTGTCTATACTACTAAAGGGAGAATGCATGCAAAAGGAAGGAGAAAAGAATGTAGGGAAAATAAAGTTGTGGTCATTCGGGCCCTACCCCGATGCCTACGTATCCCTTTTTAGGAATCAGAGCAGCCGTAGTTCGGCTCATATGTTTATGTTGGTTTGTATTTTTTTAATGAACAATATTAATTCCACCTTCTGCCGCAACTCGATCTTTGGAGACTTACGCGTCAACACAGAAGTGAATTAACTTGCTCTTTTGAAAAGGTTTTGAAAGAAAGGCCTGAAAGCAAAAAGAGTTTGTATTGGTTTGTGTTTTTGCTGGTGGATAACAACTAATTAATCTCAAGAGAGAGATATTAACCATTTCTCCACTTGTTTATGAAATGAGTCTTTGAGACTTGAACCATGACAAGGCTTAGAATGTAAAAACAATAAGATCGAAAAGAGATCCGCTTATCATTTCCCATGCTCAACAAAAACAGAATTCTCACCAGTAATTTTTAAGTGTTTTTGAAGTTTTTTGTTTTAAATGCATATGCAAAAATGGAAAGAAAAGTCAAAGGGAGACTAGCCTATTTCTAAACCTAATGTTATCATACTTCATATGATCTCTAGGAAGCGATAAACACGGAGAGAATGTAGAAAGAAAATATACCAAACAAGTACTATCCCGTAGAGAAAAGCAAAAAAGCAAAGAAACCCGACGATCTTCGCGAAAGCTAACGGAGAAGGTCCATTGCCTCTTCAAAACCACTCAAGCGATAAGAAAACTCTACAGAAGCTGCTTAACATAAGTGATCAAACAAATTAATCTCTAAGCATTGCATATCCCGAAAGTTACCTCAACATTCTATCACAAAATCTAGGCTAAAAATGGAAACAAAAATGATTACCAAACATAAAAGCAATATTAGAAAATTCTAATAAAATTCTAAAGAGAAAACCTAAAAAATTCTAAAATGTTCTAATATTTTGTATTATTTTTATTATCAATTAAGAGAAAAATTAAACTAGAATATAAAACTGAAATAATAATAAAAAAGGAAAGTTAGAAGAGTCAGGGGGTGCAAGTTTAATTCAGGGGGTGTGATCAGAAATATTGTCTGGCGTTAAAGGCCCATCACCAAGTGAGTCAATTAACCATTTTTGTTCAGGAAATAAGAAGCTACTAAAAATCGCCCTTCTGGGCCTGAGACTAAGGATGATCTAGTCCAAAGAAATGGTGTCGTTTTAAGGGTTTCATTTTGTGTCCCTCCAGCTTATCAAAACACATTATTCTCCCTCTCTCTCAACGAACCGCACCTTTAAGCTTCTCCCGTTTTTCTGATGTTTTCGCCGCCACTCCCCAACCATGATGTTTCTTTACCTCTCAATCTCATCTTCATACATAACCTCACCTTTTCTCAAATTTATCCGAGTTCTTTAAATCCAAATCAGAGGAACCCTAGGAGACTTAGAATCAAAATTGAATGGTGATAATGCGTTGTATGGAGTGAATGGCTTAGGGGAACATTTTAGGGACTCAAAACCTTCACTATGGCACCAAGAAAAACGAAGAAAGGTAGAAGGTGGCGAAACCTACCGGAGGAAGCGGCGGCAGACAAGATGAACTCACAGGTACCTCAGCTCCTCTTCCTCACTTCTTCTTTTCTTATTTTCTTTTTTGCTTCTCCTACTTTCCCAACTTCTGATTCCTCTACGTTTTCTGAATTTCAGCGTGCTTGCGGTTCTAAAGTTGTTGCATTCAATTGCATGCGCGTTCTTGTTATGAGGCTTAAATGCAGTTGCTTTGTTGATGTTGAACGTAGAGAGATGATGATGAAGATGAAGACACAATTGTGCTTGAAGAATTGGCTTGGGGAGAGTGAGGATTTATGATGAAGGTGCGGTTATGGAGAGATGAATATTATTGTGAAGATAATTGAAGGAAGGTACCCTGAGGAGAGGTGAAGATGATAGGTGGCTATGTGAAGGTGCGTAAGAGAGAGTGAGTAGAGAAAGGATGAAGAAGGAGGTTCAGAGGTGAAGGTAGTTATAGAGAGATCAGAGAGAAGATGGAGATGGAGGTTGGTGATTCTGCTTATGATGGCTGAAGCAATCCAGAGAACAACAATTTATGGTGAGTTCTATAACTAATTTTTCTGTATTTTGTAAAAAAATGAATCGTGCCCCTTTTTCTTTCTCCTGAATTCTGTTGTAATCTGTTAGAAGTCAGTTATATCTCTGTCAGTTAGTTAATTTTCTCTTTTATAGGGGTTTGTTAGGAAGTTATAAATTTAGTTACAGTCGGTTATGGAGTTAGGAAACTTAGTTGGAGTTTGTTAGAATCGTTGGAAATAGTGAAAATCTGTTAACTTTAGTTTAGGGAAGTTAGAAGTTGGAAACTGTTAAAAAATAGTTAGGGGTTTAGACTGCTCCTTTAGTTGGTTTTGGTTAGGAGATATTAGGAAAAGTTGTTAGATGGTTGGGTAGAGGTTAGAGAGAACTAACTAGGCCCTGGCGGTTATGATTTCGTTTAGTTTTTCTATTATAGGATTATATGATTTTCTTAGAGATTTGGTTAGGGAGCTTTATCAGCTCTGTTAGTTTTTTAGAATAGTTAGTTAGGACTTGGTTTAGAGTTAGTTATGTATAGAGGTCAGAAGTTAGTAAATGTTGTTAGTTTAGTTAATTGGTTCTGTTGTGGGGATGTTAGGATGTTAGAAATCTGTTAGTTTGTAGAATTCTGTTAGGAATTTTTTGAAGTTGGTTAGAAATTTATTTTTGTTTCTGTTAATCAGTTAGGATTAGTTACAGTTATTTTTGAATCAGCTAGAAGTTGGTTAAATCCTGTTAGTTAGTTATGAATTCTGTTGAAATCTGTTTTGACGGTTAGTTACAAGTTTTTGAGGTTCTGTTTGACGGTTACAAAATCAGTTGGTAGTTAGTTACTAATTGTTTTAAGTTTGGTTAAAGAAATTTTGTTTGTCAACTGTTAGTTAGAAATGGTTAGCCGGTTAGAAGCTAGTTAGATAACTCGAAATTCAGTCGCAAGTTAGTTACGGGGATCCAAATACTTAGTTTTAAATTTTGTTAGCCATTAGTGCACCCTCAGGATCAAATCTACTTAAAGCCAGTTGGACTACCAGAGCAAAAATTTGCACAACAAGACTGTTAGCAATTACGCTGCATAAAGACTCCATCCTCTATTAGTGCAGGAAGTTTAAAGTAAAAATGCTAATTTAAAATACCAACCCATTAACTAAATCCCCTTAGACAAAACTTGTTATGCTAGAAAGAGTCAGATATGAAATATTGAAGTTCTGTTAGATGGCTAAGAAATTAATTTAGGCTGATTACTAATTATTAAAGGCTATTTAGATGCTGTTAGTTCCTAGTTCTATTGGAACCATTAAAAAAACCAGTTAGTTCTATTAGATGGCTAAAAAAAAGGTTGAAAGTTAAAACTCTGTTGGTTTAAATTCATTCCTGATTTTCTATTAGTGAATGCAGCTTAGTCATTAATCTGCTATTTACTTCGTTTTTTTTCCGATTTTTTCTGATTTCTGGTATGAACAAAATGCAGGGATGATTTACAGTTTTAGGTTTCAAAATTGAGGACTGTTGAACTATGTTTATGAACATAGCTGGGCAATGCGTCTTTTTTTAAAAAAATCCAACAGGTTGGTTCACTCGGAGCGCAAAGATTGAAGAATACATGAAGATGGAGAATTAATGTTAGGGATAGGCATAGCATGGTGGTGAATCACGTAACTCAAAGGATAGTCAAGCACTTGGCATGGTGATTGGAAAATAGAATTTGTATTAAGAAAGATTGGAGATTGGGTTTAAGTTCTTTTTTTTTTTTTGATAATTTTTCATGCAATATTTTTGAATGTAGTTTTCTATGGTTTTGTAATGGTTTCTCTTGAATTTAATTGTATAGAATTGAAATTGAAATTACTTATGGTGAACTTGTGATGAATGAACTTGTTGGAATTTTTGTTGAATGTGGAATGAAGAGGTTTTGAAATGGTGAATGTAACTAGAATATTATAGTGTGAACTATAAATGGCTTTGCGCTTGTAATTTCTCTTGAAACCAAGGTAATGTAGTATGATCTTGCATACAAATGTAACTTTGGGACCTCTTGAATCAAAACGACAAATTATCAAGGGTGCAAACTACTTTCTTTTCATTTGATTTTGAGTTTCCCGAGAAAGAAGTGTCTTCATTTCTTTTTGAATTTGATATCCCAAGTCCTTCATTGACCTTGTATTTGTGAAATCCCAATGTCTCACATTCTATCAATTTGGATGAACTCCCTTGCTTGAATATCTTCGAATGAACAAATATAGGTTTCCTTAAACCAACTTGAATGAGTCCATGTTTAAACGTCTACATGTCTTTAGCTCAAAAAACCTTAATCTTCCATACAAAGCTTTTTAGATTTTGTCTCAAAGAATTTAAATGAAATCCGAAGAAAATAGATTGTACTTCAAGTAAGCCAATCGACCAGATGAAGAGCTTTGCATTATTAGGCATACAAACCCTAATTCGTGAAGAAAGTCCAACTGAATCTTCTTCTCTAGAATAGAACTGTTTCCCACATAACTAGAGATTCAAGCAATGCTTTGCTTCTTATTTTCCAAAGATATATCAATTGAAACCCTAGTTATTCATGGACGATATCCCTTGATTATAACCTTGACTGATAATCACAACTTCACAGAGAAAACTCTCTTGAATGATACATGATTTAGAGAAATAAACCCTAATCAAAGGATGACATTGAGCACAAGGAGATAATGAATGCCTGATTTAGTAGCCCTTAGATGACCTCGTAGAACAACTTAGAAATGAACATGGGAATACAGAAAGAAATATGACCGAAATGGCTATGACTTAAGAAACCTAATGAACCTCGGTTGATGAAATGCTGACAAGCACAAACTTGGTGGAGAAAAACTCTGACTCTTGTTTTAAATGCATCTGAATGAGTAATAACCCCCTTAACTTGAAGAGAACGGAATCCTCAATAAGCATAGGTTGCAAAATTAATTCCATATTTCACTGCTTTAAGGATAATCAGAAGAATTAGGCTTTATTGGATACGAACACCTTAACTGTTGTGAAACCCTGATATCGCACAACCACTGAATTTTGAACCTTCCAAATTCCAATGTGTGTTAATGACCTAATGGAATATATACATATGAATGCAAGAGTCTAAGCGGATAGAAGAAATTAGGAGGGAAAATTTTGGGGTGCAACAGTAAGATTTTGCATCATTGCTTAATTCTGGATCAGAAGTTCAGCTTCAAGGTGACTTAGAATAGACATCCAACTTTTGATCTTTGTATCTCCTTGCTCTAGCATGTTCTAAAGGAGATCTCAGGCTTTCCAGGAAGCTTGCAGCACACTTTGTAACCTTCTTTGAATTACCTTTGCAAACTCTGACTGAACCTTTTTGAAAACTGGCTCAGAAGTTCTGACCAAAATCTGTTTTGAAAGTGTCCAGAATTTGCTGAGTGCTTTAGTTTCACGGACGTGTCTTTGAGGAGTTATAACTTGAAATACCAGCATTTCCAGGAGAAGTTCTGTTCTGTAATGTTTTAGATCTCATTGAAATCTATAACTATTGTATCAGAAGTTCTCCCAGAATCAGCTTGCATCATGGTGAAAATCTGGCCAGAAGTTCTGAACTTGTCATATTTCTTAATCACTCAGAAAAATTCTAAGTATTTAGAAGTTTGACTTTTCCAAAGTAATTTTTGACTTTTAAATTTCTAGATGAAACAAACTTCATATCTCAACATGTCTTGATGAAATATGACTCTTGAAACTTGACTTTGATCAAAATTCAAAGTTTGACTTTTCAATGTGCAAATGACCATTTTACCCCCGTGAATGACTTTCTTGGAAAATTTGTAAATCCAGGCTTGAAATGGGAGGGGATAAAACCTGAGAGTTCAGGGTGATCCTTTGAGAAATGAGAGGGCAAATTTTGGTGTACAACAGTGGCGATTTGCTTTTTGATAACTCTCGTATCAGTCCTCAAGAGTGTTGACAAAACGAATGTTTTTGAAAGTCTTTTGAAGCTTTTTGTATAAGTGCAAAAAGTTTGTTTTTGAGCAAGCATCTAACAGCTATCCACTTGTACTGGAAAAGATTCGTTCTTTTCCTACTATCCTTTAGACAGTGCTATCCTACTATTAGTGAGTAGGTAGCCCTGTTGCTAGATGTTGAGGGATAATTGAAGGGACGTACAATCATAAAGGCAACATGTGGAGACGTTTTAGCAATTTTATTTAGGGACTAGATTATTTACCGAAAGGCAATTGTAGGGTGTAGCGGTAGAAATGTTTAAGACTAAGCCATTGGATTGACTAGACTTATACATATAAAAAATAAAAATCGCCACCACACTTTATTGTTTCCAAAGGAATGGGAAAAGAGCGAATAACCCAAAAAGAGGGGGGAAATATTCTAGGTAAGGGGGTTGGTTATGTAAAGGGGAGGTATTAGCACCCTAAACATCCATGGTACTCTGCAGGAACCTCTTTGTAAAATATGTATATTTTGGCTATGAAATGTTGTATTTAAAATAGATGGTGGAGGTGAGAAAAGAAATATATTTTTTATAATTTTTGTACCCGCCGCAGTTGCGAATCTTTAGTGCCAACGTACCACCTTCCGTGCAATAGGGGATCAGGGTACACATAGTTCCTCTTTTAAAAATTTTACAACACAAGTGTGTTGGTTAATTTTATGAGATAAGACATCATCGTTATTGTCCGTGTGGAAAACATACTTACTACCCACAATTATGAGAAAGGAGAATTTGCATCATCTCAAAGTGGAGGATATGGCTTGGATTTTAAAATCAACAATGCGTCACTCAACACCCAAGTAGAAAATATCTCACTTCAATACATATTGTAGAAGTATAGTTGTTTGCATCACTACAAGGATTGACAAGAGTCCAATATTTTGAGAAAAGTTTTAAAGTAAAAAGCCAAAGTGGCAAAATGGTTTGAAATGAGATTGATTGACTTTTAGTATTCTCACAAAAAATGTCAAGGTATTATTAAGTTGATTGAATTTTATTTATGAAAAGGTTTTGAAAACGCATGGACCTAGGTCCAAGTTTATTATGAAAGTAGTTCAAGTTTAAAAACAAGAAGAGTTTTCAAAAGGAGGAAGAAGATTTTTGAAATTAAAGAAGATGGGAGGAGAAGAAGAGACTATCCTAAAGCATAAGGTAAAAGCTAGGGATAAGAAACATCTAACCAACAAGGAGCCAATACTTGACATTATGAGTCAAGATAGAATTCTCATTCTTTGGATTGAAACCAAGCAAGCAAAGATACTAGACCTCTTGAGAGAACTAAACTTCAAGTGTATTATTAAGTATTCACAAAAATTGGGCAGAGTAACGGCTGTATACGGGTGAATTCCATATTACAAACAAAGAATGTAATCATAATAACCTGCACACAAAAAAAAACAACCCAATGTCTTGAGGTAAACCTCAAGAACTCCAGACAAAATATCAATTAAGGTCATAAGGTCTCCAACCTAGGCCAAGGTTTCTAATCCTAAGTCCAAGAAGTCCAACACTCCATCATGTCAATGATAGTAACCAAATAGTCCAAGTATCATTAAAGTCTTTTATGGTTTACGTTGATTATTAGGTGTCTTAAAAAAGAAAAGAAAAGCTCAAGTGAGAAAAATAAAAATGACAAGAATATAAATGCTCAAGTGAGCAAAGATGAAAATAGCATGAAATGTAAATGCTAAAGTAAATGGTGCGTAAAATAAAAGCACAAAATAAAGTCAATTATTAGCAATTAGTGGTTAGTTGGATGACCATCTTGAAACTTGCATTTGGAACTCATTAGAGGATTGGTAGAACCAAAGCCTCCACACAACAAGTTGCATATGCTTTTTGTCAAATATATCATCCATTTTGGAATCCTTAAAAGTAACATTTAATGATCAACGATTTTTAAGTGATCCGCGTTGACCAAAAGTGATGTAGATCCATTAGAGAATTGGTAGACCCAAAGCCTCCACACAATGAATCTCAAGGTTATTGGATAAAAGAGATCAAATTAACATACTTGGGTTTGCAAACATAGGTTTGGGTCACGAATGATCATTTATTCAAATCGGGACAAAATTTAGCGTTATGTTAAGCAATCGTAAGTGGACTTATATAGAAGTCGCACCTATTTTGAGGTCGGTCAATAGCAATCTATGCACCATTTATTTTGAGACATGATATATAGATCATGCTCCAATAACACTTAGTGCAATAATAAAGGGATAAGATGAAGAAGGGTGGGAAAGAATATACAAACCACTTTTGAATTAAAATTTAATCAAACTATTATTAAAATCATTCATCCATTTTTATGGAGTTAGACTCAATACCATGGATCGAATGATGTCAATAAAATTCATGATCAAATATTCAACCCAAGATCAGCCAGAAAATAATCACAAAATAATATTACATTTAATATATACATTAAAAAGGGTTTTAAATATGTTTAAAAATGAAAATAAAGGAAAAAAATATCAACTATATTCAAATTGATTCATAAAAAAGAAATAAGGTCATAGAAAAATCAGAAATAAACTCAAATATTTTTATATAATTTTTTATAATTTTTTAAAGTCGAAAACTATTTTTAAAATTAAAAGAAATGAGTAAAATAAACCAAAAATGATAAAAAATAACAAACTCAGAAATAAAAAATAAATGAGGTCACCAATATTTGTCACAATATCATTGGATCATTCCATGATTTTTCAGAATTTAAAAATGTATAAAAGTATTTTTAAACATTTAAAACAATTAAAATAAAGTGAAAATTTATTAAAAAAAAACCAAAATACAAAATAAAATTGTAAAAAATTAAAAATCAGAAAGAGAAAAATCAAAAATATTTTTCAGAATTTTTTCAGATTTTTTGGACTTAAAATGAATTTTCTATGATTTTTTGAAATTTAAATCAATTAAAATGAAAATCAGAAAATAAAATATCAAACCAAAAAAATATGGGCCATCTGATCATTTTTAAAATGCGTTAGTAAACAGATCAAGTGGACCTGGCGCACTGTGCATGTTATGGACTTTAGTGAATAAAACACTAGATCACTAATTAAATCAGAAATTCAAAAAGAACAAATGGCACACCGTCATTGGCTGGAAGATGGCACGTTGGTCATCTTCAACCTCCAGCCAACGTGAAATTGCAGGTCTCTCAAACTGTAAAATCAGAAGCTCAGACCTATGTCATTCGCTTCGTCTCATCAAGACGAAGACAACCACACCTTCACAAAAAATTTATATAAACGGTAGCTCAAGCAATTTGGAAGAGAAGTTTTGAAAAGGGATTTGAAATTTCATGGTCAAAACGTGTTTCCAGTTAAAAGAAAGTGTTGTGACTAGAACCAGGGCAATGGGAGCTTCACAATGATATCAAAGTTTGGAAGAATTGATGGATAAATATACCTATTGAAGTTGAGTTGCAAATCTCTGAAACTGGGTTTCTATGGATCAATATAGGTCACGATTCTTGAAGGTAATTGTATGGTTAGCTTCAGGGATGATCAAGGAAAGTGAATTGATAGAAAAAATGGATTGAAAAAGGCTTGAACACTGATTTCGAAGTTGCAGAAAAGTGAGTTATGGAATGAGTTTGGCAGTGTGATTTTGGTTGTTCAAGCTTGAGGAAATGAATGAGGGATGACCCTCTATTTATAGGAGAATGAATGGGATCCTTAAGCGTGTGAAATGATGAAGTTTGAAGGGAAATCATGGGAGGTCTGCAGCATGAACAAAGCGTGACTTGTTTAGCATCCAAACTCAGCCAAATCGTGCGTTTCATGATGCTAAACACCTTTGGAAAGTTGCTAAACATGATTAGAAGCAAAAACGCGTGGAAAACTTGTGATTAGAAGCCAAAACAAAGATTTCAAAATCTGACTTGTGATGAAACTTCAGTTTCAAGTTGTCAAATTCAATTCAATGGAATTCTCAACTCAAGGGGTCTTAAGGCATGGTTCTTGATGATTTAGAAAGATGAGATTAGAAGCTTTTCAAGGGGAAAAGAATGGAATCAAATGGATGTTTGAGCTGAAAGTTGCAATAATTCAAAGTTGGGAAAAAGATGTTGACTTTCCATCTTTGAAATATTTCAAGTTTTGCTTCAAAAGTGACCTATAATGTTTTGCATCCAAACATGGCCTTCCACTTGGAATTTGTTCTTGACCAAAAAAGATGGCATGAAATAGGCCTCTTGAATGACATTTTGAAACTTGAACCATTCAAAATATCCAAAAATTGAGAGAGTTGTGAATTGTTGAAGTTGACAAAAAATCATGAAGTGGCTATAATATTTTGTATCCTTAAGGCATCCTCCATCCATTTTCTAACTTTTCACATAAAAGAAGGAATAAATTTCACATCCTCAAGATCATTGTGAAAAATGAGTGGGCTCAACGTGATAAAATTGACCAAGTTATGATCATTTGAAGTCACATGACGTGATTTAAGGGTTCATCTAGAGGACTTGTAATCTTTCTTCATTATCAATTTCTTCCACATGAAAAATCCTTGGAACTTTTGAAGTGATTTGTTAATAACCCTTTAAAGAGAAGGATGTCTTTGTAATCACTCAAAAATACCAAAATATGAGCAAGATATACTTCTTTGAAGTTCAAAATCCTAGCTCCTAGATCAAGAAAATGCTTTGAGGAACTTTGACAATTTTAAACAACCTTCTTGTACCAACACTTTTACTTTGTAGATAGAAGTTGTTGAGTATAATAATGAGAACTCGTAGAAACCAAAACCACTTCCATATCTTGATAATTGAGAGAAATATGAACTTGTGACTAATGGGAACAAGGCCTTGTTCAACCATGACAACTTCTTCAATCAACCCCTTGTGCTTTTGAATCAATCTTGATAACTTTGAAATATGGTGAACCAAAATAAACCTTGCCATGCCATGCCATTTATTCCAAAACAACTCTAATGGTGAGGTTTGAATTTCTCAAGCTTTATTGACTAAGGCATGGAAATAAACTCATGAACCCATGGATCAACTTGCTAAGCCACATTGCCTTTACCTACATTATTGATAAGTAAGACAAACCAACATTACAATTTATTAATTAAAAGGAAATTCAAAACATAACATGTATGATCACAAAAGAAAAACAAGTCAAGGTGCTTGGTGATTCCTCAAAGAGCAAAGCTAGAGATAGGGAAGAGAATCAAAAGCCCTAATGTGATCTTGTTGTGATTGAATCAATATGGTATGATGAATGGATCTTAGGGAAAAAAATTGGGGTACAACAGCTGCCCTTATTTAATTTTCTTCTATCCGGAGATACGAAGGTTAAGAATCTTCGTGTCGATGTGATCGAAGATACTTAAATATAAAACAAACCCTATTTTTGTGCCATGCAATTCTTATGAGTATGAATGCATATGAACAACTTCAAAAGGGACACAGAACACCACTGGGGATAGAGCAAAGGAAATAAGGATTAAAATAGAAACCTGACCAGGAAAATAAATCACTGGTGAATCAAAAAGACCCGACTCTATTGGTGTAACACCCAAAGAAGAGATAAGGTAGCATCAACTCAGCTAAAGAGGAGATAGTACATGATAAAAGTGATTGATAAACAACTACCAAACCCAATAGTCGGAGGTAGAAGATCAAAAGGATACACCAACTTTTACTGAAGGCAAAACTACCAACGTCCACTGAAGGTAGAAAGAGAAAAGAATAACAACACTGACGTTCACTGACGGTGAGCTACCAACGTTCATTAAAGGTAGAGAGACAAACATCGACGTTCACTGACGATGAACTACCAACTTTCATTGAAGATAGAGATGAAAGAAATATCATAGCACCGATGTTTGCTGACGGTGATTTACCAACGCTCACTAAAGGTAGCAAAAAGATAACAATCACCAATTTTCAATGATGGTGAACTACCAACTTTCACTGAAGGTAGATAGAAAATATCATAGCACCAACGTTCACCGACGGTGAACTACCAACGTTCACTGAAGGTAGCAAAAAGATAACAATCACTAACATTCACTGATGGTGAACTACCAACTTTCACTGAAGGTAAAGAGAAAAGAAATATCATAGCACCGACGTTCACTGACGGTGAACTGCCAACATTCACTGAAGGTAGAAAAAAGATAACAATCACCAACTTTCATTGATGGTAAACTACCAACTTTCACTGAAGGTAGAGATAAAATATCATAGCACCGATGTTCACTGACGGTGAACTACCAACGTTCACTAAAGGCAGCAAAAAGATGACAATCACCAACTTTCACTGATGGTGAACTACCAACTTTCACTGAAGGTAGAGAGAAAATATCATAGCACTGACGTTCACTAGAGGGGAACTACCAACATTTAATGAGGGTAGAAAAAAGATAAAAATCACCAACTTCCACTGATGGTGAATGTTGTACCCCAAAATTTGCTCTCTCATCTATCAAGATTTTTCTCACAAGACTTCTTGGACTCGAGACAAGATTAGGGTTTGGTCAGCTCAAGACATCTCATCTTGCACTGATAACCCAAAATTAGGGTTTGAGTTTGCACAAGGATTTTTGGACCACCAATTCTTCATGTGACTTTCATACATCATTTTGGACCCCTAAGATTACTCATGTTAAGTTTCAAGCCTTGAACCACATTTTAGATCAGTCAATTGGACAGTTGACCTAAAAATCAGTTGTATTGGGAAAAAGTCAACCATGGCCAATTTACAGTCAAATTTCATAATTTTTGATCCACATCAACATTATAGACTCATATGTACCATTTGATCAAGTTTGGATCACAACTCCTCAAGAAATTTGATCAAATCATCAAAAGGGCAAAATGGTCAAAATTAGGGTTTTGATTGAGAAAGGGCAATTTCTGATTTTTAACCTAGCCAATGACCAATTGGGTTCAAACATGATTTCAAGGGTTCAATGGCATCATCTTGAACTAATTACATGGTTCAAAAGATCTCAAGTTCATTGGATTGACAGATGAATTTTTGCAGTCAACTAATCAAAAGTCAACTGTATACTGAAAAGTCAAACTTTGACTTTTTGGTCAAAATCAAGTGCTAAGGGTCACAATTCATCATGATATGTCAAAATATGAAACTTGTTCACCAAGAAAACCAATTTTGAAAATTAGGGTTTTGAATTTGAAATTTTTCATAACTTAGAATTTTTCTAAGTATGAAAATTTTCTTATTTTTTTTCAACTTTTCACCACTTTTTCACCATGATTCATTTTGATTCAAAGAAAACTTCCAACATGAAAGTTGTAGTCCTCCATGAAATCTACAACTTTTCTTCACAAACTTTTCCCAAAAGATGCTTGGATCTCAAGTTATGAATTTGTGAATATAGGTATATGAACTAAATAACTTAGTGAAATTTTGCCCTAATTTAGGCAGGTTTTGGACCGAACTTCATGGCAATTTTTCACCTAGTTCCAAGAGGTATATAAAATTGAATTTCAAAGATGGATTATATAGCAGATTGCAAGCTTTCAAAAATGTCCAAGAACTCTCCAAGATCATTTTTGGTTAGGGAGAATCGAAGAAGGGAAGTTGGTATTTTATCACTTTTGTTCAAGCCATTTTCACATGAGATCAAGTTGCAAATCCAATCCATGATGTTTGTACCTTGCTTTAAAGGTCCTAAACTCACTTTACACCCCGTAATTAAATGCAAACTCAGTTGACAAAGGCATTATCTTTGCTTTTGAAGCATTGTACAAGAGATAATTCCATTTTAAGCATAAAGGTTACAATGCCATTTTCATAAAGTGCAACTTTTGCAACTTTATCAATATTGAGCCTTGGACCTGTCCCTTTGGTGCAAGAAATTCACACAGGTCTTAAGCAATTTGTAAAAGCTCTTTGCATCCCTCAAGCTAGCCAGTACAAGCATGTAGCATAAGTCACTTCACTTTACTTCAAAAGCAAGAAAGTTAGTGAAAAGGTCAAAAGCTTGCTCATCTGTTGAGAAGCTGACTTTGTATCCATTCTATACAAGTATACAAACATTGTGCAATACAAAGCACGATTTGCTTGCATCCAGAACTCACTCAAACTCAAAAACTCCAAAATTCTGTCCAAACACAGCATTTCTGCAAAATCATTGCCAACTAATTTTTGGCTCGTGCGTTTTGTATTATAACATTTCAGACACTTCATACACATCATACCAAAGATATCCAAGCCCTTGCCCTGGTTCTGTAACCCCTGTTTCAGCCTTTGCCATTTTCAAACTTGAAGCTTGCAGCTTGACTTGTGCAAAGATTTCCAGCTATCCTCAAAGCAAAGTAAGCATTGGAATAGCTTTAGGGAGGTTCAAGGAAGCTCAAACCATCCCCAGGCCTCCATTAAAGTCCCTACATTGCTCTATCCAAATCCAGCTGAAGGAGGTAATTTCTTAAACTCTATTTATGTATTTAGGCAACTTCAGGCCACGATTTGTGAAGAAAAAATGTAGTCCTTATCATGATGAGGCTGTACATATGCATACTTTTCATTTATATTAACTATGCTGTGAGAATTTGAAGCTTAAAGTTCCTGAATTTTTTAGGTCACAAATTAGGGGTCCCAAAATTCTCTCTGATCTTTGAGAGTTAGGTTACAAATTTTATATGGTTGGAATCATGAGATCAAATGCCACATGTTTCATGTTATGAGTTTTTGTTTTTGTGCAAGCATGTGAAAGTTGCAGGTTGAGCTAAAATGCGTGCGCGGGGATGACCAAGGACAGGGATGAAGCATGTTCTGGGCTTTTTGGCGCTTTTTGGCTTTTTTTTTTCACTATTCACACCCCCCCCCCCGACATACTATTTGCACCCCCTTGACTAGTTTCTTATATTTTTGCATTTTCTTTCATATTTTTATATTTATTACTTGCATTTATTTATTTTAATGATAAATAATACCCAAAAATAATTTATTTATTTTCAAACTTTTATTTATTTTTATTTATTTATTTTCTCACATAAAAATAGTTTATTTTGACAAATAGATTCTATTTTCTTAAATAATTTGTAAATACATTTAAAAATACTACATATTTTTATTATATTATTTATACACATAAAATATTTATTTTCTATACATATTTAATTTTTAATATTTGCATATAATATTATTTATTTTTTCTTATACAAAAAATGGACAAAATAATAATAGGAAACATTATTTTCTTTTAAAATAAAAATTAGGGTTTCACCCCTTTCCAAAAATAATAATATTATTTTTCCTTATTTTTTAGGGTTTAAATTAAATTATTTTCTCATACAAAAAACGAATACCAAAACATTTTTTACATAAATACATTGCATTGCATTTCATTTTAAATACTTGTACATTTATTTAATTCGCGCAATATTTGATTGGATTGTAATAATATTTTTAGGTTTATATTTGTGCAAAATCTTCATTCAAAAATTGTATCCCCCTCCCATAATAATTGTTGTAATAGCTTAGTTTATTTCACGCAATTTATACCTTTCATACCATGTTTAGTAAACTAGGGTTTGCATGACAAGAACAAAAATAAAGCAAATAGAAAAAACCTAATGCAAGACAAAAGCATGAAAAAAATGACACACATTGCACACAAGCACCCTTAGGGTTTCTCTCACTTGGTTACCTAAATTAAAATGGCCATGTTACGCACGCGAAGTATCTTGGCAAAACAAAACAAATATAAGATCATAGTCCCTCGATGACGCTATTCAAGGTTGCCTAAACAAAATAATCTTGGTCCCTCAAAATGCTAAAGATACTTGGCAACATTGCTATCATGGTCATACGATGACCCACACCCGTCTCATTTACATCCAAAGATAAAGTTGCTTACCAAATCAATGGTAAGTCAACAATGTCAAAGGAATAAAAATAAACAAGAAAGACATTTGAGTAGGTAGATAGCTTCTAGTTACTTGATCAATTCCAAAACAATCCTTGCTATTTTCAAAAATCGACACACACACATTTCAAAACATCTTACAAAACATTGAAAACATTTTCAAAAGACAAACATCTTTGTATACATTCTTACGAACGAGAATCATTATAAAGATTGCTTAAACAAAGGCCTCTTTTCAAAATACTTTCAAAACCACACCAAGCACCATTTCAAACAAAACAAAGCAAAGCAATTGATCTAAACAAGTAACTAAGAGCCCGTGGAAAACCATGGATGAAAAGGGTGCTAGCACCTTCCCTTTTTATAATCTACCCCCCGAACTCAAGAAAACAACTCAAAGGTCTTTCCTGTGCTTTTTTACCTTTCCTTTTGGATAAAATAAAAGTCGATGGTGACTCTTGCTAACCGCAACAGAACTGGTGACTCTGCTGGGGAAATTCTAAAAGTGGGGTTACCTTAGGGTTTAGATCACCTTTATTTTCTTGCAATTGGTTGACTTGTTTGCTTTACATTTTAGTTCTATTGTTTGGGTTTGAATCCTCCACCTGGATTTGGGAAACATTATAGGTAAATAGCAATACATTGTGGAAACTGTGTGGGGTACACCAACATGGTCTAAGCAATAGCTATATTAGTGCGACATATTTGTGGGTACCAGTAGCCTTTGAGTCAACCAAAGAGAATACGGGGCCGCTGAGTGATGTCATGAAGCACTAATGAACTTCTAGAACCTTTACTTGACCAACTTGGACTTTTAGGATGTAGTGAGATGACCGGCTTTGGCGCAGTCCGAAGTTGGTAGATACTCGATACTACACTCATTGAGGGTTGATTTCTTGGAATATTTTGGTCGCCAGTAAAGAGGCTTGAACTGAAATAATGAACAAGGAAACAATCTAGTGATATTGAGCTCCTTAGAACCCAGTTACTATTTTTAGGACAGGTTGAGCCAACTAAACTTCAAGAGGGTATTTACCTATGAAACCCCATGCAAGGCTAAACTAGGAACTTGCTTGATTTTCTTGTACATATATACTTGTGCATAACATCATGGACATCATGAACATCATATGCATTCACTAACCATTTCAAGGATTTTGGAGATTCATCTTTGTTCTTGTTTTGTAGGTTATGGATTCACTTCGCCGGAAAACTATCCAAATCAACCTTGTAAGAATTCCTCCACAACTCAAGGAGCTAGCTTCAAGGATTCCTGAGAATTCTCCATTCACCGAGAGACATGGTCGTCTACTCAACTTGGTCACTTCTAACACAGAGGAGGATATGATGAAGGTTCTCTTCCAGTTCTTTGACCCTTTGCATCATTGCTTCACATTTCCTGACTATCAACTTGTGCCCACTTTGGAAGAATTATCTCAACTTCTGAGGATTCTTATTCTCAATCAACTACCCTTCAACGGTACGGAAAGAGATCCAAAGCCAGAAGAGATTGCTCAAGCCCTGCACTTGCACTCATCTGATATCACAACACATTGGGAAACTAGAAGTGGTGTCAAAGGCTTCTTGGCAAAGTTCTTATTTGAGAAGGCCCAAAGCTGTTGGAATTCCCTAAACCTGCAAGCTTTCGAGGAGATTGTATCTCTTCTCATCTATGGGATGGTCTTGTTCCCTAACCATGACCAACTCATAGATGTGAGCGCTGTCAAAATCTTCATGTCTCGCAACCCGATGCCTACATTGCTTGGGGATATCCTCCACTCTTTTCACACTTGTACAATGAGGAAAAGAGGTGTTCTTATGTGTTGCACTCCTCTCCTGGAAAGATGGTTTATTTCTCATCTTCCCCAATCAGTCTTGAAGAATGAGCAAGGTTTGAGGTGGCCACAAAGGTTAATGACACTTAACCATTCAAATATTCATTGGTGTTCTCGATCCAAAGAGAATGTTACCATTATTGACCATTGTGGGGAATTCCCTAATGTCCCTCTACTTGGCATTAGGGGAGGCATCACCTACAACCCATGCTTGGCTCTAAGACAATTTGGTTATGCCTGATGGGATGGCCCACATGACATGATGATTCAAGGATTGCTTTTCGACTACGACAACGACGACCAAGGACTCCGCCAGAGATTCATCCGAGCTTGGAGGATGCTAAACAAGGTGGATAGCAAGACTTTGGGACACAAGAATTCCATCCCTCTTGAGCCTTACCTCAAATGGGTACGAACCCGCACCCAAAGCCTTATGATGCCTTATCCCTCCATTCTCCCAGTGATTATAGAGCCTGTTAAGGAAGGAGAGGTTCCATACACCATCCTACATCCTGACATGTCGACATCACTCGAAGATCTACAAAGGGGTTGGATACAGCTCAAAGAAGAACGCGATACTTTCGAAGCCCAATTCTACGTAAGCGAGAAGAAGGTTTTGGAACTCAGTCGGCTACTTCATGAAGAGTAGACTCTCAACACCTACATTGCACCAAAGAGGATGCGCAACATCTTTTTACCTTGGAGTTTTGTATTATTTTGCCCAAGGGGCATTGATGTACTCAAATTCTATTTTATTAATATGATGTGTGTTTCTTTTTTGTTTAAAACAAATTTGAATTTCTAAATCCTTGAAAGCATTGCATGAATACATATCATTCATCATAAACATAAACAGGTCTTTGCAACAAGTTTCCTCATCTCTCTACTGTTTATTTTAGTACGATGGATCTCGAACAAACAATCAAAGATCTGCAAGCTCAGAATTCACAATTTCAACAGTTACTCATGACCTTAGCCAAGGGGCAAGAGGAGCTGAAGACTCTGCTAGAAAAAGAGAAAGAGAAAAAGAAGAAGAAGCCAACTGGTGTGGTAATCATGGGCAGAAGATTTCAGGGACAAGCCGGAAGGACCTTAGAATTCCCAACAACATCTGAAGAAGGGAAAAGAAAAGGAAAAGAAACGGCAGTACCATCATATT
The DNA here is from genome assembly GCA_948472305.1 of Vicia faba. Classification (NCBI taxonomy): domain Eukaryota; kingdom Viridiplantae; phylum Streptophyta; class Magnoliopsida; order Fabales; family Fabaceae; genus Vicia; species Vicia faba. The sequence continues at coordinate 154,557,667 of OX451739.1, forward strand.
CTGAAGAAGAAGAGGAAGAAGAGGATTATTCTGAACAACAATACCCTCCGGCTGATGACAAGTACAAACACCTTGAAGAGCGACTAAGCGCTATGGAAATCCAGAGAGTAACGGGGCTAGATTTTGAGGAGTTAGGGCTGGTGTCAGGAGTTGTGATCCCTCCAAAGTTTAAAGTGCCACTATTTTCCAAGTATGATGGGGTGTCTTTCCCTAAAATGCACCTCAGATCATATGTCAGGAAGATTCAACCACACTCTGCAGACAAAGATTTGTGGGTCCACTTTTTCCAAGACAGTTTATCAGGAACACAACTTGATTGGTTCTACCAGTTGGAAAGGGCAGATGTCCACAATCGGGAAGACTTGGCAGTTGCTTTCTATAAACAGTATCAGTATAACGCCGACTTGACGCCGACCCGTACTCAGCTACAAAGTATGGCTATAGCTTCCAATGAGGGCTTTAAAGATTACGCGCAAAAGTGGAGAGACCTAGCCGGAAGGGTGAAACCTCCTCTATCTGAGAGGGAGTTGGTGGACATGTTCCTGGGAACTCTATCAGGCCCTTTCTTCAATCATCTGATTGGGAGTTCCTCTGTAGGGTTTACTGAATTGATATTAACCGGCGAAAGAGTGGAGGCTGGTATAAGAAATGGGAAAATTCAGAAGGACGTGTCTGCCTCAACAATTGTAAAAAATCCCTTCACTGGAAGAAAGGAAGTATCTGCTGTGTATTCACAGAGGAATCAGGGAATAACCGAGCGCCGACCAACAGTGGGGGCCGTTATGATTCCGAAGCCTGCATCAGACCAGCCAAGCACTAACCAGCAAAGGATGGAAAGGCCAGTTCGGCAATTCACCAAGATTAACATGACTCCAGCCCAAGTTCTACCACATCTCTTGAGGTTGAATCTGGCCACTTTGAAAGAGGCCCCAAAAATCCCAATACTACTTCTCCACATTACCATCCGAACGCCATATGCTCGTACCATTCTGAAAGTCCAGGGCACGACACCAACAACTGTTGGGCTCTGAAGAATAAAATCCAGGACCTGATAGATGCAAAGGAAGTTGAGTTTGAAGCGCCTGAGAAACCCAATGTTATTTCTGCTCCAATGCCTAGGCATGGTCACAATGCCAATGCTATTGAAGAGGATCTGTTTGTTGCTACCATGGATAAACTGATGACTCCGCTCCCGATTATCAAGTTGAATTTGTTGAAATCTGGCATCTTCCCAGGTTGTGACAAAGACTGCCATGTTTGCCTCTCCTTATCATTTGACTGCCCTTTGTTGAAGAAAGGAATCCAACAACTGATTGATAACCAAGAAATTTTGTTTGAGAATGCTCCTATTTCACCTGTTCTAGTTAAAGAAGTTTTGATTATAACCATCTACGCCAATCCTTCCAGGGCACCTAAAAGACCCGTTAGGATTACACCTGCTCCAAAGAATGCTCCACTTAAGATTACAATGCCCGGGCCAACCCCATACAAATCAGATAAAACAGTACCATGGAATTATGGTGGAGAAATCTACTACCATGGTATTAAATAGATTGAACTGACTGCCGAAGAAGAAAGCTCCGAAGAGGATAATTCAGACATTAGCAATATTGTCGGAACTAGCAAGATCACCCGCAGTGGTAGGATCTTCTCTCCAGAGATTGCTCCTCCAACAACAGTCTTTGGACCCGTGGCCGTTCCGAAGATTACCTCCGCACCAGTGATTGTACCTGCAAGTGTTCCTACCGACAAAGACAATACAATTCCTATCCCTACTTCCACTGCTGAGAATAAAGGAAAGAACGCTCAAGAGGAGCCTGTCCAGACAAAGGCTCAATCACTAGTTATTCCTGAAACATCCAAGAAGGAGATGGAAGAAATCCTGAGGATAATTAAGAAGAGTGATTATGATATGGTTGAACAATTGGGGTAGACCCCTTCCAAGATCTCTATGCTAGCCCTGCTACTATGCTCTGAAGCACACACCAAAGCTCTGGTAAAAATTTTGAAGACAACTCATGTGCCGCAAGAGACGTATGTTGACTTGTTCTAGGACTGTGTGGCCAGTTTGACAGCTGATAATGGCCTGGGATTCTCTAATGCTGACTTGACACCCAGAGGGAGAAAAGACAATGAGGCATTACATGTCTCAGTGGAGTGTAGATGAACAAACCTAGCTCATGTCTTGGTTGATACTGGATCATCTCTGAACGTCTTGCCAAAGAAAGCCCTTGATAGATTGGATTGCGAGGGGCTGACTTTAAAACCCAGTAATATAGTGGTGAGAGCTTTTGATGGTTCTAAGAGGATGGTCCACGGGGAGGTGGACATCCCAATAAAGGTGGGAACTCAGGTCTTCAACTCTACCTTCTATGTGATGGACATCCGTCCTTCTTATTCCTGTCTGTTAGGACGTCCCTGGATCCACAATGCCGATGCTATCACCTCCACCTTGCATCAGATGCTAAAATACCCAGTCCAAGGAAAGATCATAACTGTCCATGGGGAGGAGGAGTATATGATTAGTCATCTGAATTCCTTCTGATATGTGGAGTTAGATGGAGAATTCATTGAGACCCCTTTCCAACATTTTGAATAAGTCTCTCCAGAAGTAGCAGCGACCAAGGCGGTGTCCTCGATTCCTAAAATCACAAGACCTCCGCCTCGGATGTCATCTCTAAGGGATGCAAAGGCAGTAGTGGAAGAAGGGGGATGCACCATCTGGGGGCAGCTTCCAGACTTTCCGTACAAATCAGACAAGTTTGGCTTGGGGTTTACTTCGACTGGTCAGAAGGTTGTGCACCGTGCCCGGGCTGGGGGGACACCCGTAAAGATTAACAACCAAAGCGTCAATGCGGTAGAAGAAAATGAAGAGGATGGCAGCTCGGAAAATTGGATATTTCCTACTGTCAACGGAGGACTGCGCAACTGGGAAGCCAGAGAATTTGTTCCGATAACTTTCATATCTCAGTAATTTATCTTTTACATTTCTGTTGGACTGTAATAATTCACAAACAATTCACACTTTAAAAACCTTGTGTCTTACCCGAGACACAATGGTCTATTTATAAGGGTTTTTATTTCATCTACATATGTCATTCAATGAATCATGGACGCTTTTTCACATATAAACCTTTTATGCTCATTGTCTTTCTTTTACATTTTATTGTTTTAAGATGGCTATACCCTTACGCACACCCACACTCACAATTGCAGGTACCCTTTGTGATACTGTGGGAAATAACTGACTGTTTTTTGGAATGATGTTTGCATTTTGCGTTTTGTTTTCGCAAAATGTCGCGGTAAGCAAGAGTCGCCACCGACTTTTATTTTATCCAACAAGGAAAGGAAAAAAGCACAGAAAAATTCCTTTTTCGAGATGTTTCTCGGGTTCGGGGGGTAGATTATAGAAAGGGAAGGTGTTAGCACCCTTTCTATCTGTGGTTATCCATGGGCTCTTAGGTACTTGCTCAATTGTTTTCAAAATATTTCTTTCTTTGTGCTTGTGGGTTTTGAAAAAGTTTTTTATTTGAAACTTCGATTTAACTCTTGCTTCTGTCCTCAAGAGCGTATGAAGTGTTTTTGAAAACTTTGTTCGAAAAGTGTAAGTGTGAAAAGTTTTTGTTTTTGAAAGAACAAGTACTTAAGAACCATCTACCTACTCGAAAAAGGAATCGTTCTATGCTATCTTCCTTTAGACAATGTTATCCCACTATTGATGAGTAGGTAGCACCATCGTTGGAGTTTGAGGATCAATTCGAATTTGGGACTTACAGTCACCAAAGCAATGTTAGGACACTTTAGCGGTAACCCTAATGTCTTAGATCATTTGTTTTGAGGCAACAATATCCGAGGCAACCGTTTTGAGGCGACTATGATCTTTGGACAAGAGGACGACTTCTAAAGTGACCTATACTCAATGACCGTGTATGAAGGCAACCAAGTGGGGTGTACCCTAAGAGTGCACATGTGCGAGTGTGTTATTTTCAGTTATTTTTGTCTTTGTACATGTTAAGGGTGATCTAAGTTGATTTTAGGTTAAAGCATTCAGTCTTTTCATACATTCCTATTATTAAACATCTAACAGTTATAATTTGCGGAAAATAAAAGTGCGGAAATTAAATTACAAGGCGACGAGTATTTACATCGCCAAAGACAAACCCTTTAAAAATAAATAAAGCGATAAAAAATAATAAAAGTCCTATTAAGCTATTACAAACCAGAGGCAAGTACATTATTGGATAAAATAAATAAATCGCGTGCGGGAAATTAAATCGGGTGCAAGATTAGGGTTTTGACCCTTTTGGATTAAAGAAAAGATTTTTTGTTGTTTTTGTTTTAAGAAAGAAACTATCCTAAATTAATTATTAAATTAAATTGAATAAACTAATTAATGAAAATAAATTATTTTTGGGTTTTTGATTATTTCAAGAAAGAATAATAAAAATCAATGTTATTAATAAAAATCTAATCAAGTCTAGTTAATTTTAATTATTTACAAAAAAACATATTAAAATTATTTCTAATTAATAGCCTAAATTAATTAATAGACTTGTTAATAAAAAATAAAATACTAAAAGTTAATTTGATAAAGAAAATATTTTTGTGGTTTTAATTTTATAAAGGAAAACAATTTGATTGGTTAGAAAATAATAAATCAATTAAATCAATAAAACAAATATTAAATAAAAGAAATAAAGTGAAGAGGTTTGGGCCTGAAAAAGGTGTCTGGATAGCAATCCTGTGGCCCATTAAGCGCTGGCCTGGTTTGACTTTTCAGATCTGATGCTTGCACGCTGACTTGGACTATGGTGGACCATCATCTCTTGGCCACCAGATTTGGCCATGGGCCATCTGGCAATTGATTGAGCGAGGGAGTATGGTACACTGCGCGCCTGGATATGTACATGATAACCTAAAGGAAAAAATCAAAGAGAAATTTGGAGGACCTGGGATTCGAACCCAGGTCCTGTAGGCTAATGGATGCATATGCTTGCCACTGGGACGCTTTGCTTCATTTGTTAATATATTAAACAATAAAGATAATATGCCAAAGCAATGATTATTGGTCAGAAATAATAAAAAAAGTGCGCGCGATTTGAACACGCGAATGGGAGAACGGCGCACCATCGTCCCTGTCGTTGGACCGTGGCTAAAACAAACCAAAACTATACCAACGGACAACAGTCCGTAGCTATAAGCCAAGCTATCTCCAAAACTTGCTACGAGCCACAAAAATGCATTTCAAGGGCATGGTCATGCTCGTCTCATCATCCCGGTCACAACCATGCCCTTCTTGATAGCCAATTTTTCCTGAAAGAGAAACACCCAAAAAAAACCACGAAACCCTAGCTATGACATCTCACAGTATAGGTCACATAAACAAAATTGGATAATGCAAAAGGCTTAGAAACATTGTGAGGATCACGAATATGCAAGTAATTTGTACATAGGATGCAAGAACAATGATTTATGAATTCAAATACGGAGCTAGGTAACGTGATGCTTACAGTGTGTTTGGGCGTGTATGGAAGCCTGCTTTGGATTGGTTTCGCCTTAGTGAACATCCATGAATTGATTGGGATGCTTCTTGGCCTCTGAAAACTCCTCTAGGCACGATTTTGATCTCAAGCTTTTTTACCACTTTTTCAAGTTTTGTTCTCTCTATGCTTGCAGCCTCTAACCCCTATTTTCATGTGCCTCTCTTTCTTATGTATTGTGGAATGTGCTAGGGTAACAAATATGGCTTGAATCTTCCACATCAATGCATTGCATATTTGATTTGATTCACCATTACCAACTTGCCAAATTTGCCAATTTTTCAATCTTTTTGCACATGGTTTAGTCTGATATGAATTTGATGCTGTTAATGATGATGATCAAATCCTGAAATAGCCAAAAGATATCATGTAATCAAAGCTTTGGATTTTTTTATGATTTAATTTGATTTAAAATGAAATAATTCAATAAAAAATCTAATAAAATAATAAAAATAAGATATGGGCTCATGGCTGTAGCTAGGACACGTTGACAATGATGCAAGCTCAAATCAAGTGGAAAAGAATGGGCCCATTTGACAAAATTTGAAGTTTTGGGGATAGTTGACTTTTGGCAATTTTGCAAAAATGCCCAACTTCAACAATGCATAACTTCTTCAATTTTGAACTTTTGGAAGTGTTCTTGGACTTTTTAGAAATATTGAGATGTACTCTAACCACCCCTTTTGGTCTCATCGCATTTTGATATTCCATGCTCAATTTATAAGCTTTGGCAAAAAAGGTGTTTTTGTTGACTTTCAAAAATGACCTATAATGTCCAAATTTATAACTTCTTGTGAGTGCATTTTTTGATCTTTGGGTATGAAGATGGATTGTAGGAAATTTCATCCTCTTCAAAATGAGATTTGGATAGGTCATTTCTCATAAAGTATGAGAAAGTTATGCTTGGTCAAAGTTGAGTTGACTTTTCCTACAAAACCCTAATTTAGCAACTTTTGAGTCTTGATGAATTTTGAGCAATCCTTGATGAATCATGATCAAACCTTGATCAAATGATGAAATATCCTTAAAAATGAGAATGTTGACAAAAAATCTTGAAGTTTGACTGTATTTGGGTCACTGTTGACTTTTGCCATAACACAGTCGATTTTTGGACCCTTTGAGCAGTTGACTGAGCAAACTTCCTCTGTAAGGCTTGAAACTTGACATGGATGAACTTGAGAACATATTAGGACATTGGGGAGCACTTGAGGTCATTTTGACTCAAGGATCTTGATGAAAGACAAAACCCTAATTTGGGGTTGACTGCCTTAGGAGATGACTTGTCTGACCAACTCTTGAGCAACCTTGAGCCACTTGGAGATTTTTCTTGCAATGTTTTGAGAAATATGAGAGGGAAAATTTTGGGGTACAATAGCTGCCCCTGTTCAATCTTCTTAAACCTGAGGATGTATATTGGCTTTCGTGCCTTTCGTGATCCGAAGGTGGAAGATGATTGAACACTAGAGTGCCCAGAAATTTGCACTCGCATGAAGTGGTATCAACCTTGTGATGTTGGGAATGGGATTACAGATGCCATTTGGAGATTACTGGCGGGAGGATGGGCTTAAAGATGCCATCTGCAGGAGTGTCGATCGCATAAGAGATTCCTTAGCGAGAATTTGCATACCTGTTGTTGCAGAAGATTCCGCTGGGGAAGTCTAACTTTTGTTGAGATTTAGGAACTTGCCTGTACCTCAACTGAGAGAACATCTCTACTGAGTTTTAAGAACTTGTCCGTAATTCAACTGGGGGGAAACATCTTCATCAAGATCGAGGACTGTCTGGTCTTCAATGGAGGATAATTCTGTTGAGATTTTAGAACTTATCCACACTATGACGGAGGAAATTGTCGAGATTGAGAACCTTATCTGTAATTCAACCGAGAATAATTCAGTTGAGGTTTAAGAACCGGTCAGGTCTTCGACTGAGGGAAACATATTCATCAAGATCTAGGACTGTCTGGTCTTCAACGGAGGATAATTCTGTTGAGATTTTAGAACTTGTCCACACTATGACAGAGGAAATTGTCGAGATTGAGAACCTTATCTGTAATTCAACCGAGAATAATTCAGTTGAGGTTTAAGAACCGGTCAGGTCTTCGACTGAGGGAAACATCTTCATCAAGATCTAGGACTGTCTGGTCTTCAATGGAGTATAATTCTGTTGAGATTGTAGAACTCGTCCACACTTCGACGGAGGAAAATTGTCGAGATTGAGAACCTTATCTATAATTCAACCGAGAATGATTCAGTTGAGATTTAAGAACCGATCAGGTCTTCGACTGAGGGAAACATCTTCATCAAGATCTAGGACTGTCTGGTCTTCAACGGAGTATAATTCTGTTGAGATTGTAGAACTCGTCCACACTTCGACGGAGGAAAATTGTCGAGATTGAGAACCTTATCTGTAATTCAACCGAGAATGATTCAGTTGAGATTTAAGAACCGGTCAGGTCTTCGACTAAGGGAAACATCTTCATCAAGATCTAGGACTGTCTGGTCTTCAACGGAGTATAATTCTGTTGAGATTTTAGAACTCGTCCACACTTCGACGGAGGAAAATTGTCGAGATTGAGAACCTTATATGTAATTCAACCGAGAATAATTCAGTTGAGATTAAGAACCGGTCAGGTCTTCGACTGAGGGAAACATCTTCATCAAGATCTAGGACTGTCTAGTCTTCAACCTAGGATAATTCTGTTGAGATTTTAGAACTTGTCCACACTATGACGGAGGAAATTGTCGAGATTGAGAACTTTATCTGTAATTCAACCGAGAATAATTCAGTTGAGGTTTAAGAACCGGTCAGGTCTTCGACTGAGGGAAACATCTTCATCAAGATTTAGGAACTGTCTGGTCTTCAACGGAGTATAATTCTGTTGATATTGTAGAACTCGTCCACACTTCGGCGGAGGAAAATTGTCGATATTGAGAACCTTATCTGTAATTCAACCGAGAATGATTCAGTTGAGATTTAAGAACCGATCAAGTCTTCGACTAAGCTGAGAACTTAACTGCATCTTTCCTGAAAGGTAAAGGTCAGTCGTATGCAATGCATGATATATATCAAGCAATGATGTTCTCAAAATAAATGAGATTGTGTTGTATGATGCGTATATGCATGTATCATGATATATGGAAATGTAATGTTTTTAGCTGGGGAAAATAAATCCTGGATAGCTGCTGGAGAATAGAGTTGAGTTCTTCATTTTCGTTGGGGATAGCGAATGAAGATGATTGTGAGAATAGACCCGCAGGAGAGGATAACTCGGCTGGGGAATAAACTGATGAGGAGACTACTCTGTGGGGAAGAGATGTTCTGTTGAGGATTCCACCGATAACTTCCGCTGGGGACGAATTACCGTTGCTGGTGATACTGAATCCTATTGGGGATTGACTTCTGTTTGTGAAAGGAAAGAACTCCGCTGGGGATGATCTTTCAGTTACGACTTCACTGGGGATAACCTTTGAGACTCTTATGGGGATAATCCTTTGAGCTTTGCTGGGGACAATCTTCCTTTGAACTCGGATGAGGATATTTATTTTTATACTCCGTCGGGGACGAACTTACAGAGTCTACTGGGGATGATTCTTCAACTCCATTGGGGAAGCTTTTTCAGACTGCGCTGGGAAAATTTTAACTCCACTGGGGATATTTTGTACTCTGTCGGGGAATACTCTTATACTCCGTTGGGGAATATTAAGACTACCGGGGATATTAAGCTTTTTCAGTGTTGATGGTAGATAAACTCTGCTTGAGGGGAGAATATTACCGATTCATTTACAGTTGCAAGTCTCAGTTGGGGAGAGCTATCATTACTGTCTTACTCTGCGGGGAGTGAAAGTATCTTAGCCATATTCTTCAGCTGAATTTACCGTTGTACCTGGTGGATAGAGCAACTGTACAGTTTGGACAATTTTATTGCCCCTATTTCTGATATTACCAGTAATCGTCTTTTGTTTCACATGTAAATATTTATGAGAAGCAATTAATGTCAAGTGCATATATCAAAAATGAACATTGGACATTTTTTGCAAAACAAAACAGATAAAGGAAAAATAGCTTGAAATTTCTTTGAAAATGAATTGTATTGATTTTGAAGTTTGTCCTGTAAATAGGCGTTTTTGTACAAGAGGCTGACGTTCTAGTAGGAGAACACCGCCGAACAATAGAATTTACACAATTTGTGAAAAAGAAAACAAAAAAGCTATGTGAATAATCCCACTGGGTTCCAACTCTGCTATTGCCTTTATGTTCTCGAGCATCTCATCACTTTGCTACTTGGTTGAAGATGAATTAGATTAGTGTCGTTCGAGCTTGATAGTTGATACCGAAGTCTGGTTGCAAGGTGATCCAATGAGACATAGTGTTACGCTTTGATCCCTAATTTTTGCCTGGACCGCCCTTTCGGGTTTTCAGTCCACCGGGATACCCTTTTTTTCCCAAGCCGCCTTTTCAGGTTTTCGACTTGTCGGGTGTACAGATTTTTTCATTTTCATCCCTTATTTTTGCCCGAACCCTTTTGGTTCGCCGAGAAGCCCTTATTTTTGCCTAGGCCAGTCAACCTAGCGGGTCTTTGATCATGCGTAGTATCTTTTCACTATGTCTGCATTGACGGGGTGAGGAAGTTTGTCACCATCCATGGTGGTTAGAATCATATCTCCTCATGAGAAAATGTTCTTAACCACAAATGGCCCTTCGTAAGTAGGGGTCCATTTGCCTCTGGGATCACCTTAAGGTAAGATAATACGCTTGATAACTAGATCCTCAACTTGATACTCTTGTCGTCTAACTTTCTTGTTAAATGCCTTGATCATCCGCTTTTGATACGTTTGACCATGACAAATAGAAGTAAGTCTCTTTTCGTCAATTAAATTCAATTGATCAAGTCGGGTCTGAATCTAGTCATCTTCGCTCAAACCTGCATCCTTCATAATCCGAAGAGAGGGTATCTGAACTTCAATAGGCAAGACTGCCTCCATACCATATACCAAGGAATAGGGTGTTGCCCCTGTTGACGTCTGTTGCACCCCAAAATTTTCCCTCCCATATTCTTCAAGAAATTGCCAAGCTAAGTCACAAAATTCCCCAAGGGTTGTGCAGTCCAACTGTCTCCTATACAGTCAAAACTAGGGTTTGGGTGCTGATCAAGAAGTTGAAGTTTTCAAAGGCCCAATCAAGTCTCACATGCTTAAAAATGTGGTCAAGCATCTTCATATCAAGTTTCAAGGCATTCAGCTCAAAATTGCACAGTCAAAACCCTAGATTGCACTACAGTCAACTGTAGGGGCAAAATGGTCATTTGACAGTCAAAAGTTCAAATTTTTGGTCAAACTGTCATTTTGAAGCCATAAAAATCATTTGATCAATGCTTGATCATGATTCTCAAAATTTGGCTCAGAAAATCATCAAGATGCAAAAGTTTCCTTATTTGGACAGCTGAAAAGGTCAACTGAAATTGACCAGGGCATAACTTTCACATGGATTATCAGAAAAATTCCATCCAAAGCTCATTTTGAAGAGAAAGACATTTCCTACAATTCCTCTTCATACTTCAAGTCCAAGAAATGCTCTCACAAAAAGTTATCAATTTCAACATTATAGGTCATTTTCAAAAGTCAACAAAAAGGGACTTTAAGTCAAAGGCCATAACTTGAGATTGGTAAATCAAAATGACATGGGACCAACGGCATTGGTTAGAGGACTCAAAGACCTTTCCAAAATGTCCAAGAACATGTGAAAAGCTTAAAAATTGAGCAAGTTATGCCTTGTGGAAGTTGGGAAATTTTTGAATATTTTGAAAAGTCAACAATGGTTCAAATGACCTAAATTTGCTAATGGGCCCATTTTTCTTCCATGATTCATCATTCTAAGCATATGCACGACCACTTGGCCCAAAGGGAAGTATTTTCTCATTTTTTATTTATTTCTTTGGATTTTTTTTTTATATTAATTCAATTAAATCAATTAAATACATGAAAAATATCAAACTTGCCTTAACAAATCTTTTTATGCATGTTTGATACTCAAGATTTCGTGTACAACTAAATGGGGAAAGATTTGGAGCTGATTGGCATAATTGAGAGCAAAATACACATGAAAAGATATGGAAAAGATCCTTAAGAAATCAAATATTGAAAACCATTATGGCCATGGATTTTATTCAATTTTCTTGACCTAATAGCTTCAATACATAAGCATGATTCAAAACCTAATCCTAGAAGAGCCTAAGCTGCGCAGGAAGAGACATATCAAACTTGGAATTTTCATCAAAAAGTTCAAAACTGAAAACCACTCTAAAGGTTGATTCAAAGCGCAAAACCTATTCCAAAAGCTTCCTTGGCAATTCCTGAACGCATTCCAATCACAAACAACAACCAAAGCTCAAAGAATTGGTAGATTAAACTCAAACTGTGTCACGAAATTTTCAAAATCGTATATCATAATTCACGCATCCTTTTGCATTTTTATTTATGGATTCTTGTTCAGTTTGATGTTTCGAAGCTAACCAATGCTTTTGATTGAATTATTACGCGTTATATTCGATTCCACCATGTTTAAATTCTAGGGTTTACAGGTTGTGATTTTGGGGCTTTTACAAAGAGGGAAAATTAACCCTCAGGACCACCACCATTGGCTTCAGAATGTTCAAACGATCATAAGCCAACTATTGCGCCTAATTTATGATGGCCCTGACGCTAATCGCTATTTTCTGAAAAGACCTTTTCTGCAACGGTGTAAAAACCGTTGCTTATGTTGTTTGTTTTACAGGGATGAGGGAGAAGACGAACCCGTGGCAGCGTGTGATACGTAGTTTTGAATTTCGCGCGTTTTAATTCGTTAACGTGTTCTTTTCTTTTATTATATTTATCGTTTATTTGTTTAACAAACGCATTAACTTGGCTCAGCGGTGCACGTGTGGATTGGTAACATCAACGACCTGGGTTCGATCCCAGGTCTTCTTCCTTTCCATTTATTTCTTTTCAATTAATGTTCATGTATAACGCTTGGATTGAAGACCATGATACACCCCCAGATCAGAGCCATACACGCGTCTAGCTCCATCAATCTAAAGGCCATGGATTAGAGATCATGATGAACTTCAGTCAACGCTGAAGCAGGCTAGCAAAAAAGGTCAAAGGAGGCCATGTTTAATTGGGCCAGACTATTCCAAGTTACACCTCACAATTGGGACTGAAACCCCCTGGTTTGCCATTTCATTATATTTTGTTTTATTTTCTTTGTTTCAATTTATTGTTTTATTTTTGCCTTATTGTTTTAATCAAATTAATTAATTTTCTTTTTTTACAAAATATAAAAACATCATAAAAAATCAGAAAAGATGAAAATATAATAAATATTTAATTTAATTATTTTCATAAATAAATTAACATGTAAATTAATTTAGTATTAATTTAGGTTACAACTTTAATTCTTTTCATAATAAAATAATAAAAATATAGAATTTAGGTTTAATTAAGATTTTCATTCCTTTTAATTTTCCTTTTTTATCATGATACTTATTTATTTATTATTTTCATAATTAATTGTACATAAATAAATTAGGGTTAAATTAGGTTAAAAAAACTTCAACATTTTTAATAAGTTTAAAAAAAAAACAATTAGAATTAGGGTTTACATCCAATTTTTAGTTTTAATTAATTCTTTTCTTTCTTAAATCATAAAAAACATAAAATACCAAAAACATTCTTTTTTTTCTTTAATTTTAATTCCTCATTAATTTAATCTTTGTTTAATTAAATTCATTAACTTTAATTTTTTTGCAAAAAAAGGGGTCCAACGCCCTCGTTCGTGATTTATTTTATTTCGCGCATTTACTTTATTGCTTAAATAATTATGTATCTCTCCCAAAGCGTTGTAACTTAAATTTTTTCGCACTTTTAATTTGCTTTATTTACTTTCCGTTAAATCGGGTCCGGTTTAATTTTGGCGATGTGGACCCGCGCCGTTTGTAATAGTTTAGATTTATCTTCCTGCAAATATTTTAAACTGTTAAATAAGCATGAAAGAATGTATGGACTTAAAATAAAATCAAGCGTAGATCACAACAAACATGACAAGACAAATATCAAATGAAAACGACACACGAATCGCACACACCACCCCTAGGGTACGCCTCACTGTTGCCTTTCGAAAGGTGATCGTCGAGTAGAGGATGTCTTAGTAAGTCCTCATGATCCGGGAACCTGGCATGAGGGTAGCTTCTAAGGTATCTTCCCATTGCTCTGGTGATCACCATGTCCCTATAAACTCGAATTGACCCGAACACCTCCAACGGTGGTGCTACCTACCTCTCAATGGTGGGATGGCACTACTTTCAAGGACATTTACACAGACGAATTCCTTAGGGTAGGTAGGTTCTCAAGGATACTTGCTCTCTTCAAAACAAACTGAAATCTTTTCACACCAACACTTTTCAAAAGCTTTCAAAGCAAATTTTTCAAACACTCTGACGCACGAGTCGATCTGAAATTTTTCAAAGAAACTTTTTTAAAACCCACAATTGAAAAGCAAACAAACCATTTTTGAAAACACAAATGAGCAAGTATCTAAGAGCCCATGGATAACCATGGATAGAAAGGGTGCTAACACCTTCCCTTTCTATAACCTACCTCCCGAACCGAGAGCAATCTCTATAAGGAATTTTTCTGTGCTTTTGTCCTTTCCATTTGGAGAAAATAAAAGACAGTGGCGACTCTTGCTTCCGCGACATTTCGCGAACCAGCGTTAAACAGTCAGTTCCAGATCCACCGATCACAGAACTGGCGACTCTGCTGGGGAAACTACTTAAAGTGAGGTGTACCTTAGGGCTAGGTCATAACTATGTTTTCAATTGTATTGCTTTGTGTGCTTTAAATTGTGGGTTGCTTGGGAGTTCTATAGATCCTAATCCGGATCTGGGGGATACCTTTCTTAGAAAGTAGCAACAAGGCTGTGAGGGAACTGTGCGGGGTATACCGACATGGTTGAAACAGTCTGCTACGTTGATGTGGCACTTTGGTGTGTACCGGTAACCCTTGAGTTCAGTCAAGGAGAGTACGGGGCCTCCGCGTGGTGTCGTAAAGCATCAACAGACCTTAGGAACCTTAATTGAACTATCTTGGCCTCTTTAGGGTAGTGAGATAACTGACTTTGGTGCAGTCCGAGGTTGGTTGATACTCGATACTACGCTCAATTGAGGGTTGCTTTCCTGGAATATTTCGGTCGCCAGTTCAGTGGCTAAATCGAAACGATGAACAATGAAAGCAATCCCGTGATATTGGGAACCTTAGAACCCGGTTACTTTGATTAGGACAGGTTGAACCCACCAACTTCAGGAGGGTAATACCCAGACCTCATGTTGGCCTAAACTCTAAGGGCTCTTTTGTGTGACTTGTGTGCCTTCGTACTTGACTATCTGCGTGCTTGTTATCTGACACTTGAGTTTCTTGCAGGTCTTGTTTATAGTCCTTAATTGGGACTCATAACAGGGTACTAAGTTTCTTGCAGGTCTTGTTTATAGTCCTTAACTAGGACTCATGACAGGGTTTACCAAATTTCTTGCAGGTGTTGTTTATAGTCCTTAACTGGAACTCATAACAGGGTTTACTAGATCTCTTGCAGGTGTTGTTTATAGTCCTTAACTGGGACTCATAACAGGGTTTACTAGATCTCTTGCAGGTTTTGTTTATAGTCCTTAATGGGGACTCATAACAAAGTATACTGAATTTCTTGCAGGGTCTGTTTATAGTCCTTAATTGGGACTCATAACAGGGTTTACCTACATCACCCCATGCATAGCATGACATCATACCATTGCATACCATTGCATACATCCTAACCCATTTCAAGGATCTCAAGGGCTTGTGATGCAGGTCATGATAAATCAAACATCTAGCCAGGGGCAAAGAGGATTTATTTTCCTCTAGCTAAGGTTGTCAGGGGCTATGACCCACTTGATATGGTGAGCCTTTGACCCTTGAAGAAGGACTCTCAACAACATGAAGTTCCTTCAATCAAGCTACCGGTTTCCAATTCTAACAAACTGTCTTGTTTATCCCGCGAGGTCCTTGAAAACATTACATGCATGTCATACATCTCATTGCATTGCAGGTACCCCTTGGACAGGTTGCTTACCCTTCTTCGCTGTTTATTTCAGCCGATCGTCATGAATCCGGAATCATCAGCCGAGCAGACTATCAAGGACCTCCAGGCTCAGAACGCCCAATTCCAAAAGCTGATCATGAATTTGACTCAGGGGCAACAAGATCTGAAGGCTCTGCTCTTGAAGAAGGACAAGAAGAAGAAGAGGACTGTTTTGTTCAGCCCTAGACACAGATCTGGGAATGCACCGCAAATTGAAACTGAGAGGACAACTCCATCTGTGAGGGAAGGTAGTCATCAGGGGGAAAGGGTGCCCAGTCCAGAGGTCTCTGACAATGAAACAGATTTCGATGACGAACAGTACCCTCCGGCTGAGGACAAGTACAAACAGTTGGAGGATAGGCTGAATGCTATGGAGATCCAACAGGTACCTGGGCTGGATCTTGGAGATTTGGGTTTGTCAACTGGTGTGGTTATTCCTCGGAAGTTCAAAGCACCATCCTTTACTAAGTATGACGGGGCGTCTTGCCCCAAGCTGCACCTAAGGTCCTATGTTCGGAAGATTCAACCATATACGGTGGACAAGAATTTATGGATCCACTTCTTCCAGGAGAGTCTTTCAGGGACTCATCTCGAATGGTTCTATCAGCTAGATGGGACCAAAGTTCGTAACTGGGAGGAGTTGGCTACTGCTTTCTACAAGCAGTATCAATATAATGCCGACCTTTCCCCTACGCGTACCCAACTCCAGGGTATGTCGTTAGGATCAAGTGAAGGTTTTAAAGAATATGCGTAGAAATGGAGGGATCTTGCTGGAAGAGTACAACCACCTCTGACTGATCGGGAACTTGTCGATATGTTCTTGGGGACCCTGTCTGGTCCATTCTACAACCACCTAATTGGGAATTCGTCTGCTGGATTCACAGATCTTATCTTGACTGGAGAGCGAATAGAAGCTGGTATCCGGTCTGGGAAGATTCAAGGGGCTGCACCTTCTGATAAAAAGCCTCATCAGGGAAAGAAAGAATCCAATGTTGTGCACGGTAAAAAAGGCCGTCATGAGGTAGGGGCAATCCAGATCTCCAATCCCGGACCTGCTCAACAAGGACAGGTGCAGCAGCGCAAGGAGAAACGACAGTATACCAAACTCAACATGTCACTGGATCAAGCGCTGCAACAAATGTTGAAAGTAGGACTGATCACCTTAAGGGCTCCTCTTCGGAATCCGAACACTTCTGCTCGCAACTATCATCCCAACGATAGGTGCGCATATCATTCAGATAGCCCGGGGCATACTACAGACAACTGCTGGCCTCTCAAGAACAAGATCCAAGATATGATTGACGCCGGAGAGATTCAGTTTGAAGTGTCTGAGACTCCGAACATAATCACTGCTCCGTTGCCCAATCGCTGAAGCCTTTTGTTTATTTGAATTTCTGAGTTGTGTTTTTCTTTGCTTATACAAACAATTAATGTCATAGCAAACTCTTTTATTCTATTAATGCATCACATACGGCTGTTTTGGGAATTAATACAATTGTTTTCATTATCTTCAAATTTCTTTTCATATTTTTTCTGATGATCAACTCCTGGTTAATAATTCTGAGCCTCTTGAGGGAGGATGACGAAAACGATACCGCTATCTTTACAGTATGCTTTTGAACAGACCCCGCTGATGAGGTACAGGCATTGTTTCAATTCCTAAACACTGGAGTAATAAGGAAGATAATCCCTCGTCAACCCTTTTGAGCCAAAGAAGTTGGAGTTTTTCTTTTCGAAAATTAAAACCCTTAATCATAACCTGGGGCAGGGTAGTTCTCTCAGTTGATCCAGGTGCACAATGAATGACATCAAAGAAGTCTTTCTGAAACAAGATACAGTGATGGTTCCGAATAATCATAAAGACAGGCAGTCATTATCTTTCAAAAAATAAAAGCCCAATAAGTCAAAACCTATAAAGGGGACTTACGAAACTGGGGCATCCCGCTGACTGTAATTCCAAAAAAGGAAACAGTTCAGGCAAAAAAAGAAAGGGATAACAAAAATCAAGAAAGAGGTCTCACAAACCCTCAACCAAAGCAAATGACTGCCTATTCAAAAGAAATCATCAACATTCGAACCATCATTGGAACATCAGGACAAAAACTCAAAAAAGGTCTAACACACGATCAACTGAGTTTAGGTTTGGAGAACATCACGAAGAGCGGGTGGGTACAAATAAATTTGAGCCTTTATCCTTTGTTTCTTAAACCGTGAACCAGACCACGTTATAACCCTTAAAAGTCCTAGCTGAAGCATGGGTTAGTTCGAAAGCATACTGTTACGAAAGGTATCCTGACTCCTGAAGGCCTACGGTAAATACGGAGTTGACATCACGTTTTACAAACATTCACTTGTTTTATGAAAAAGAATGCATTTTCAAAAAAAAAATCTTCAAGACAGACATAAGCTTTGCATTTTAACATGACTTTGTTTGCATATGACTTTTTGTTTGAACAGCATAGAAATTTGCACGACGAAAGTCTAATGAACAAGAGTATCTCCAATCCAGGGGCACGGCATGATCATGGTCCATCATCTGGGGCAATCCAATCAAGATTCAGAGAATCTCTCAAAAGGCCAAAAAGCCTGGGGCAAATCTCTGCCTGAGTCACTTGGGGCACTCCAGCAAAGAATCTTGCACGATCAGACACCTTCTGGTAATATGGCAACACAAGCAGCCAGGGGCACCTCCCTGCATTCTAAGAGCGTGGACATAGTCGAAAATACTACGCAAAATCAAAGACCCGCTAGGTTGACATACCTAGGCAAAAATAAGGGCTTCCCGGCGAACCAAAAAGGTTCGGGCAAAATGAAGGGATGAAATAAAAAAAATCTATACACCCGGCAAGTCGAAAACCTAAAAAGGCGGCTTGGGCAAAAATGGGTATCCCGATGGACTGAAAACCCGAAAGGGCGGTCCAGGCAAAAGTTAGGGATTAAAGCATACGACTATGTCCTGCTATCTGTCTACCAGAAGAAGGTTTGTCCACCAACAACTATCAGCACCCTACAAGAAACAGGGGCAATAAAGAGTGGTCCAAGCAACCTGATCGTTCTATCCTCCAAGGTATCAGGGTAGGTTCCGTTGAAGAACATAACCAATACAGTTCAAAACTTCCCCAGAGAATCCAATCCAGTTCCTCAAGAAAGATGGAATCCATCTCCCTAAGCAATAAGCTTATCCCCAGTAGATTCTGGAAGCTTATCCCCTCACAGAGCACGAATGCGTCTCCCGGCTTTATTTAAAGAGTTATTTCCTTAACAGGATATAACTGGGTTATCCTCAGCCAAAAGCCACGGATAGATCTTCGTCGACACAGTCTTCCTATCCCCAGCGAAGTCCATCAACGCTTCCAATAGCAAGGGCATCCCCAGCAAACTATTATCAGCACTCAGCAAAGCATCTCTATCCCCACAAAGTATTGCTTCTCAGCATGGTAACTAGAGTATCTTTTCTCCCCACAAAGTATCACTCCTCAGCATGGTCGCTAGAGTATCTTTTCTCCTCGCAGAATCCTTCATTTGCCAAGTTTATTTCCCAACGGAGTTATCTTCTCCTACTTGCAACTGTCATCCCCAGCGGAAGCAAAATCTATTCTCCAACATCAGCCCAGGATATGACTTCCCGGCACCCGTCAAGGATCTATTTTCCAAGACGAAAACATATGTTCATAAACATCATATCTTCGTACATTGTAGCATGCATACGCATCATGCTACACGAATCTCATTAATTAATTCTGAAGACATACAATTCATGCATCATGATTTTGCATACAATTATGTTTTGCCTTTTCAGGAAAAAGACCAATACAAAAATGACTACTATCAACTATCGCAATTCTAGATATAGTTTCGGATATGACCCAGAGATGGTGACGTTCTGATACTGCTTCCAGATATTCCTTCTCGATATAGTTTCAGATGTAAACCAGATGTGGTGACGTTCTGATACTGCTTCCAGATATCCTTCTAGATATAGTTTCAGATATGACCCAGATATGGTGACGTTCTGATACTGCTTCCAGAGTTTCTTTCTCGATATAGTTTCGGATATGACCCAGAGATGGTGACGTTCTGATACTGCTTCCAGAATTCCTTCTAGATATAGTTTCAGATATGACCCAGATATGGTGACAATCTGATGCTGCTTCCAGAGTTCCTTCTAGATATAGTTTCAGATGTAAACCAGATATGGTGACGTTCTGATGCTGCTTCCAGATTTCCTTCTAGATATAGTTTCAGATATGATTCAGATATGGTGACGTTCTGATGCTGCTTCCAGATTTCCTTCTAGATATAGTTTCAGATATGATCCAGAGATGGTGACGTTCTGATGCTGCTTCCAGATTTCCTTCTAGATATAGTTTCAGATATGACCCAGAGATGGTGACGTTCTGATACTGCTTCCAGATTTCCTTCTAGATATAGTTTCAGATATGACCCAGATATGGTGACGTTCTGATGCTGCTTCCAGATCTCCTTCCAGATATAGTCCAGATGTAAACCAGATATGGCAACGTTCTGACACTTATTCCAGTTGAAGATATTTCAAAGCCTTCTCTAGTCCAGCTAAATCGACTCCTAACAGATTTCTCTGATAAAGACTCAGTAGAAGTTACCCCCAGATTATAAATCTTCTATGGTCCCCTCTCCGGCAAGTGCGTGAGGTGGTAATTCCTTTTCAGATGTTTCCCTCTCCGACGATGAGTGTGAGGTGATAGTCTTCTATGGTCCCCTCTCCGACAAGTGCGTGAGGTGGTAATTCCTTTTTCAGATGTTTCCCTCTCCGACGATGAGTGTGAGGTGATAGTCTCCTATGGTCCCCTCTCCGACAAGTGCGTGAGGTGACAATTCCTTTTCCTATGATTCCCTCTCCAACGGCGAGTGAGGTGATCCCCTTTCAGATTGTAATCACCTATGGATCTATTCCCGATACTGCAAAGATGGTAATTCCCGCTAAGATTTTTCTCAACGAGCGTTGTTGAAGTTAAAATCACCCAAGGTTCTCTTACCATTCATGCTAAGGCAGTAATCATCCATAGTTTATTCATATTTTGAAGCTCCGGATTCAGCTCCTGTAACCAGTCAGGACATATCCATGCCAAGCATCTAAAATCAGCTCCTGCAACGTGTCAGGTACTCATTTTTCTTTTGCAGGTATGCAGGTTCTCGCTAAGGAATCTCCTACGCGATCAACATCCATATGGCATCTATAAGCCCATCATCCTATTCATCAACCCCCCAAATGGCATCTATAAGCCCATTCCCCCATTCATTGCTAGCATGCGAGCGCAAATTTCTGGGCACTCTAGTGTTCAATCATCTTCCACCCTCGGATTACGAAAGGCACGTCAGCCAATCTGCATCCTCAGGTTTAAGAAGATTGAACAGGGGCAACTGTTGCACCCCAAAATTTGCCCTCCCATATTCTTCAAGAAATTGCCAAGCTAAGTCACAAAATTCCCCAAGGGTTGTGCAGTCCAACTGTCTCCTATACAGTCAAAACTAGGGTTTGGGTGCTGATCAAGAAGTTGAAGTTTTCAAAGTCCCAATCAAGTCTCACATGCTTAAAAATGTGGTCAAGCATCTTCATATCAAGTTTCAAGGCATTCAGCTCAAAATTGCACAGTCAAAACCCTAGATTGCACTACAGTCAACTGTAGGGGCAAAATGGTCATTTGACAGTCAAAAGTTCAAATTTTTGGTCAAACTATCATTTTGAAGCCATAAACATCATTTGATCAATGCTTGATCATGATTCTCAAAATTTGGCTCAGAAAATCATCAAGATGCAAAAGTTTCCTTATTTGGACAGCTGAAAAAGTCAACTGAAATTGACCAGGGCATAACTTTCACATGGATTATCAGAAAAATTCCATCCAAAGCTCATTTTGAAGATAAAGACATTTCCTACAATTCCTCTTCATACTTCAAGTCCAAGAAATGCTCTCACAAAAAGTTATCAATTTCAACATTATAGGTCATTTTCAAAAGTCAACAAAAAGGGACTTTAAGTCAAAGGCCATAACTTGAGATTGGTAAATCAAAATGACATGGGACCAACGGCATTGGTTAGAGGACTCAAAGACCTTTCCAAAATGTCCAAGAACATGTGAAAAGCTTAAAAATTGAGCAAGTTATGCCTTGTGGAAGTTGGGAAATTTTTGAATATTTTGAAAAGTCAACAATGGTTCAAATGACCTAAATTTGCTAATGGGCCCATTTTTCTTCCATGATTCATCATTCTAAGCATATGCACGACCACTTGGCCCAAAGGGAAGTATTTTCTCATTTTTTATTTATTTCTTTGGATTTTTTTTATATTAATTCAATTAAATCAATTAAATACATGAAAAATATCAAACTTGCCTTAACAAATCTTTTTATGCATGTTTGATACTCAAGATTTCGTGTACAACTAAATGGGGAAAGATTTGGAGCTGATTGGCATAATTGAGAGCAAAATACACATGAAAAGATATGGAAAAGATCCTTAAGAAATCAAATATTGAAAACCATTATGGCCATGGATTTTATTCAATTTTCTTGACCTAATAGCTTCAATACATAAGCATGATTCAAAACCTAATCCTAGAAGAGCCTAAGCTGCGCAGGAAGAGACATATCAAACTTGGAATTTTCATCAAAAAGTTCAAAACTGAAAACCACTCTAAAGGTTGATTCAAAGCGCAAAACCTATTCCAAAAGCTTCCTTGGCAATTCCTGAACGCATTCCAATCACAAACAACAACCAAAGCTCAAAGAATTGGTAGATTAAACTCAAACTGTGTCACGAAATTTTCAAAATCGTATATCATAATTCACGCATCCTTTTGCATTTTTATTTATGGATTCTTGTTCTGTGTGATGTTTCGAAGC
The DNA here is from genome assembly GCA_948472305.1 of Vicia faba. NCBI lineage: Eukaryota > Viridiplantae > Streptophyta > Magnoliopsida > Fabales > Fabaceae > Vicia > Vicia faba. The sequence goes on from OX451739.1 coordinate 154,580,235, forward strand.
TAACCAATGCTTTTGATTGAATTATTACGCGTTATATTCGATTCCACCATGTTTAAATTCTAGGGTTTACAGGTTGTGATTTTGGGGCTTTTACAAAGAGGGAAAATTAACCCTCAGGACCACCACCATTGGCTTCAGAATGTTCAAACGATCATAAGCCAACTATTGCGCCTAATTTATGATGGCCCTGACGCTAATCGCTATTTTCTGAAAAGACCTTTTCTGCAACGGTGTAAAAACCGTTGCTTATGTTGTTTGTTTTACAGGGATGAGGGAGAAGACGAACCCGTGGCAGCGTGTGATACGTAGTTTTGAATTTCGCGCGTTTTAATTCGTTAACGTGTTCTTTTCTTTTATTATATTTATCGTTTATTTGTTTAACAAACGCATTAACTTGGCTCAGCGGTGCACGTGTGGATTGGTAACATCAACGACCTGGGTTCGATCCCAGGTCTTCTTCCTTTCCATTTATTTCTTTTCAATTAATGTTCATGTATAACGCTTGGATTGAAGACCATGATACACCCCCAGATCAGAGCCATACACGCGTCTAGCTCCATCAATCTAAAGGCCATGGATTAGAGATCATGATGAACTTCAGTCAACGCTGAAGCAGGCTAGCAAAAAAGGTCAAAGGAGGCCATGTTTAATTGGGCCAGACTATTCCAAGTTACACCTCACAATTGGGACTGAAACCCCCTGGTTTGCCATTTCATTATATTTTGTTTTATTTTCTTTGTTTCAATTTATTGTTTTATTTTTGCCTTATTGTTTTAATCAAATTAATTAATTTTCTTTTTTTACAAAATATAAAAACATCATAAAAAATCAGAAAAGATGAAAATATAATAAATATTTAATTTAATTATTTTCATAAATAAATTAACATGTAAATTAATTTAGTATTAATTTAGGTTACAACTTTAATTCTTTTCATAATAAAATAATAAAAATATAGAATTTAGGTTTAATTAAGATTTTCATTCCTTTTAATTTTCCTTTTTTATCATGATACTTATTTATTTATTATTTTCATAATTAATTGTACATAAATAAATTAGGGTTAAATTAGGTTAAAAAAACTTCAACATTTTTAATAAGTTTAAAAAAAAAACAATTAGAATTAGGGTTTACATCCAATTTTTAGTTTTAATTAATTCTTTTCTTTCTTAAATCATAAAAAACATAAAATACCAAAAACATTCTTTTTTTTCTTTAATTTTAATTCCTCATTAATTTAATCTTTGTTTAATTAAATTCATTAACTTTAATTTTTTTGCAAAAAAAGGGGTCCAACGCCCTCGTTCGTGATTTATTTTATTTCGCGCATTTACTTTATTGCTTAAATAATTATGTATCTCTCCCAAAGCGTTGTAACTTAAATTTTTTCGCACTTTTAATTTGCTTTATTTACTTTCCGTTAAATCGGGTCCGGTTTAATTTTGGCGATGTGGACCCGCGCCGTTTGTAATAGTTTAGATTTATCTTCCCGCAAATATTTTAAACTGTTAAATAAGCATGAAAGAATGTATGGACTTAAAATAAAATCAAGCGTAGATCACAACAAACATGACAAGACAAATATCAAATGAAAACGACACACGAATCGCACACACCACCCCTAGGGTACGCCTCACTGTTGCCTTTCGAAAGGTGATCGTCGAGTAGAGGATGTCTTAGTAAGTCCTCATGATCCGGGAACCTGGCATGAGGGTAGCTTCTAATGTATCTTCCCATTGCTCTGGTGATCACCATGTCCCTATAAACTCGAATTGACCCGAACACCTCCAACGGTGGTGCTACCTACCTCTCAATGGTGGGATGGCACTACTTTCAAGGACATTTACACAGACGAATTCCTTAGGGTAGGTAGGTTCTCAAGGATACTTGCTCTCTTCAAAACAAACTGAAATCTTTTCACACCAACACTTTTCAAAAGCTTTCAAAGCAAATTTTTCAAACACTCTGACGCACGAGTCGATCTGAAATTTTTCAAAGAAACTTTTTTAAAACCCACAATTGAAAAGCAAACAAACCATTTTTGAAAACACAAATGAGCAAGTATCTAAGAGCCCATGGATAACCATGGATAGAAAGGGTGCTAACACCTTCCCTTTCTATAACCTACCTCCCGAACCGAGAGCAATCTCTATAAGGAATTTTTCTGTGCTTTTGTCCTTTCCATTTGGAGAAAATAAAAGACAGTGGCGACTCTTGCTTCCGCGACATTTCGCGAACCAGCGTTAAACAGTCAGTTCCAGATCCACCGATCACAACGTCCGTGTTGAGGTACGATACCCATGAAGAGAAAATGGTAACATCTCGTGCCAGTCTTTGTATGTCACTGTCATCTTCTGCACAATCTTCTTAATGTTCTTATTAGCCACTTCAACAACCCCATTCATCTTCGGCCGGTAGGGAGAAGAGTTGTGATGCTGTATCTTGAATTGCTTGCAGAGCTCAGTGATCATCTTGTTGTTGAGATTGGTACCATTGTCTGTAATTATCCTCTCTGGTACACCGTATCGACAGATAAAATTATGCCGAATGAACCGTGCCACGGCATTCTTGGTTACTGTAGCAAAGGAAGCTGCTTCAACCCATTTTGTAAAGTAATCAATTGCTACCAGGATGAAACGATGCCCGTTGGATGCTGTAGGTCTGATCTCGCCGATCATATAAATGCCCCACATTGCAAAAGGCCACGGAGCTGTCAAGACATTCATGGGAACTAGAGGTATGTGCACCTTATCAACATAGACTTGGCACTTGTGACAGGTCCGAGAATGCTGATAACAATCGGCTTCCATTGTGGACCAGAAATATCCTGCCCGAAGGATTTTCTTTGCCATGGTGTGTCCACTGGAATGAGTTTCGAAAGTCCTTTCATGCAAATCTTCCATGATCCTTTTTGCTTCATTCTTATCCATACAACGCAATAAGGTCGAATCATGGTTACGCTTGTAAAGAATGCCATTGCTGATGAAGAACTTCACCGCGAACCTCCTCAAAAACTTCTTGTCATTAACAGATGCACCCTTGGGGTACTCCTGAGCTTCAAGATACCTCTTCACCTCATGAAACCAGGTGTGATACGGTGGGAGAGAACTGACTGTTTTTTGGAATGCTGGTTTGCGTTTTGCGTTTGCTTTTGAAAAATGTCGCGGTAAGCAAGAGTCGCCACCGACTTTTATTTTATCCAACAAGGAAATGATAAAAGCACAGAATAATTTTTTTCGAGATGTTTCTCGGGTTCGAGTGGTAGATTATAGAAAAGGAAGGTGTTAGCACCCTTTCTATCCGTGGTTATCCACGGGCTCTTAGGTACTTGCTCAAATGTTTTCAAAATATTGCTTTCTTTATGCTTGTGGGTTTGAAAAAAAGTCTTTGTTTGAAAAGGAGTGTAAGTGTGAAAATTTTGTTTTGTTTTGAAAGAGCAAGTATCTAAGAACCATCTACCTACTCGAAAAAGGAATCGTTCTATGCTATCTTCCTTTAGACAATGCTATCCTACTATTGATGAGTAGGTAGCACCGTCATTGGAGTTTAAGGGTCAATTCAAATTTAGGGACGTGCGGTCACTAAAGCAATGTTAGGACGCCTTAGCGGTAACCCTAATGTCTTAGATCATTTGTTTTGAGGCAACAATATCCGAGACAACCGTTTCGAGGCAACTATGATCTTTTAGACAAGAGGGCGACCTCTAAAACTACCTATACTCAATGACCACGTTACGAAGGAAACCAAGTGGGGTGTACCCTAAGAGTGCGCATGTGCGAGTGTGTTGTTTTCAGTTAATTTTTTATCTTTATACATGTTAATGGTGATCTAGGTTGATTTTAGGTTTAAACGTTCAATCTTGTCATGCATCCCTATTATCAAACATCTAACAATTATATTTTGTGAAAAATAAATTGCGGAAATTTAACTAACTATTACAAGGCGTCGGGTATTTACATCGCCAAAAGCAACCCTTTGAAATTAAAATGCGGAAAACAAATAAAGCGATAAAATAGTCCTAATTATCTATTACATTCCGGAAACAAATACAATATTGAAATAAAATGGATCGCGTGTGAGAAATTAAATCGGGCGCAAGTTTTTTAGGGTTTTGACCCTTTAATTATTAAAGGAAAGATTTTTTGGTTATTTTTGAATTAAGAAAGAAATTAAACTAAATTAATTATTGAATTAAATAGACAAATAAATAAATTAATGAAAATAAATCTTTTTGGGCTTTTGGTATTTAAAGAAATAAAAATAATTTGATCAATGTTAATAAAACCTAATTATGTCTAATTGAATTTTAATTATTTACAAAATATATTAAAGTTATTCCTAATTAATGGCCTAAATTAATTAAATTAATATTTGTTAAAAAATAAAATTTTGAAATTTAATTTAATAAAGAAAATATTTTTTGGTTTTAATTTTATAAAGAAAATGATTTGATTGGTTAATTAATAATTAAATAAAAATAATAAAACAAACAATTAAAATAAATAAAAAGAACAAGAAAGAGTTAGGGGTGTGGGCCTGATTTGGAGGCTTGCTTAGCAATTCAGAGGCCCAATTACATTGGCCTGGTTGACTTTGAGAGATCCAGCGTGTATACTTTGACTTGGTTCTATGGTGGACGTTCCATCTCCATCCATCAGATCTGGCCATTGGCCATCTGTCCATTGATTAGGTGATGGTGTATGATGTGCTACAACGCTTGATTTACATGTGATAACCTGTAGAAAAAATATAACAAAGCAGTTGGAGGACCTGGGATTCGAACCCAGGTCCTGAAAGAGTTTGGATGCACGCGTTCACCACTAGGCCATTGTGTGTTACTTGTTAGTATAATGGAAAATAATAATAATAAGAAAAAATGGATCAATATGCCAGCAAAAATAAAAAGGGCACGCGTGTTTGAATTGGCCATAGGGGGGTTGACGCGTCATCGTCTTCTTCCTCATGTCCGTGGCTAAAAATCTTTAACACCTATAGCCACGGACACCAACCGTCACTAAAGTTCGTGCATCCCAAACACGAACCCTAGATATGGTATCTCATAGTATGAGTCACATAAATAAAATTGGATAATGGAAAAAGCTTAGAAACTTGATGAGGATCGTGAATATGAAAATATTTCGTACAAAAGATGCAAGAATAAAGAGTTAAGGTTTTGAGAACAGGGATGAGATACGTGACACTTACAGCGTGTTTTGATGGATGTGAGAGCTTGCTTTGGGTTGATTCTGACTCAGTGATTGTCAAGGAAACGATTGAGATCGTTCTTGGCTTCTGAATTTGCCTCAAAGTGTGATTTTGGTTTCACACTCTTTCCATTTTTTTCAAGTTTTGTTTTCAATGTTCTTGCAGCCTCTAGGTCCCAATTTCGTGTGCCTTTGCTTGTATATGTATGATAGAGTGTATTAGGTCAAGAATTATGCTTTGAATCTTTGCACAGCAATGCCATGGGATTTGATTTGATCCACCATTGAAAACTTGCCTAATTTTTCAAAAACTCAATCTTTTTGCACATGGAATGCTTGATACGAGTTTGATGATGATATTGATGAAGATTAAGTCCTGAAAATAGAAAAAGATCTCATGTAATCAAGTTTTGGGATTTTATTTGATTTAAATTGATTAAAAATGAAATAATTCAATAAAAAATCAAATCAAATAATAAAATTGATAAATGGACACAAGGCTGAATCTAGTACACGTGTGCAATGTGGCAAGCCCAAATCAAGTGGAAAAGAATGGGCCCATTTGACAAAATTTGAAGTTTTGGGGATAGTTGACTTTTGGCAATTTTGCAAAAATGCCCAACTTCAACAATGCATAACTTCTTCAATTTTGAACTTTTGGAAGTGTTCTTGGACTTTTTAGAAAGCTTAAGATGTCCTCTAACTAACAGGTTTGGTCTCATCTCATTTTTATATGCCATGATCTAGTTATATGCTTTGGAAAAAAAGGTGTTTTTGTTGACTTTCAAAAATGACCTATAATGTCCAAATTTATAACTTCTTGTGAGTGCATTTTCTGATCTTGGGGTAAGAATATGGATTGATGGAAATTGCATCATATTCATAATGAGCTTTGGATGGGTCATTTATCATAAAGTATGAGAAAGTTATACTTGGTCAAAGTTGAGTTGACTTTTCATACAAAACCCTAATTTAGCAACTTTTGAGTCTTGATGAATTTTGAGCAATCCTTGATGAATTTTGAGCAATCATTGATGAATCATGATCAAACCTTGATCAAATGATAAAATATCCTTCAAAATGAGAATGTTGACAAAAAATCTTGAGGTTTGACTGTATTTGGGTCACAATTGACTTTTGCCCTATCATAGTCGATTTTTGGACCCTTTGAGCAATTGACTGAGCAAACTTCCTCTGCAAGGCTTGAAATTTGACATGGATAACCTTGAGAACATGTTAGGACATTAGGGAGAATTTTAGGTCATTTGGATTCAAAGATCTTGATGAAACACAAAACCCTAATTTGGGGTTGACTGCCTTAGGAGATGATTTGTCTGACCCACTTCTAAGCAAACTTGGGCAACTTGGAGATTTTTCTTGCAATGTTTTGAGAAATATGAGAGGGAAAATTTTTAGGTACAACACCAGGGCTTATCTGCTACCTCTTCAGTCTCAATATCACAACAATGTGCAGGTTCGTCCAATCTTTCAATGATGATCCGAGGAGCTTCGTTGTCCCAATTGACTTTGAACATAGAAGACATCGTAGCCAGCGCGTCCGCCAACTGATTCTCCTCTCTTGGGAAGTGTTCAAATGTTACTTCCTCAGAGTGGGGAAGAAACGTCAATACACACTCCTTGTAAGGAATAAGATTTGGGTGTTTCGTATCCCACTCGCCTTTGATCTGACTGATCACGAGAGCAGAATCTCCAAAGACACTTAGAAACTTAATCCTTAGGTCAATTGCAGCTCGAAGACCCATGATGCATGCTTCATACTCCACCATATTGTTGGTGCAGTTGAAACATAGTTGGGCGGTGAACGAAGTATGAGAGCCTTTAGGAGATATGATCACGGCGCCAATGCCATTACCCAAAGCGTTCGAAGCTCCATCAAAGTACATAGACCATCGGGATCCTTCCTCAGGTCCTTCATCCGGTCCAGGTGTCTCACAGTCTGTCACTATCATGATATTCTCATCCGGGAATTCAAAGTTCATAGACTGATAATCGTCCACGGCCTGATGTGCCAAATGGTCTGCCATCACACTTCCCTTGATTTCCTTTTGAGTCGTGTACTGGATGTCATACTCAGTCAAAATCATCTGCCATCTTGCTATTCTTCCGGACAAGGCAGGATTTTCAAAGATATACTTGATTAGATCCATTTTTGATATCAATAGAGTAATGTGAGTCAGCATATATTGTCTCAGCCGGCGAGCAGCCCATGCCAAAGTGCAACAAGTTTTCTCGAGCAACGAGTATCGGGTTTCGCAGTCGGTAAACTTTTTGCTAAGGTAATAAATAACATGCTCTTTTTGGCCAGACTCGTCATGCTGACCCAATATACACCCCATTGAGTTGTCGAGTACTGTCAAGTATAGGACCAGAGGTCTCCCCTCAACTGGCGGCATCAGAATAGGTGGCTCTTGGAGATACTCTTTGATCCTTTTGAAAGCGGTCTGGAATTCATCGTTCCAACGTACTACTTGATCTTTCTTTAGTAGCTTGAAGATTGGCTCACAAGTAGCAGTCAGGTGCGAGATGAATCGGGCAATATAGTTCAAACGTCCCAGAAAGCCTCTGACTTCCTTTTCTATTCTGGGAGCTGGCATTTCCTGTATAGCCTTCACCTTTGCAGGATCCACCTGAATACCTTTATCGCTTATGACGAAACCCAACAGCTTACCAGATCTCACTCTGAAGGTGCACTTGTTCGGGTTTAACCTCAGCTTGTACAACTTCAACCTGTCAAATAACTTTTGAAGGTGGCCAAGATGTTCTTCCTCAGTCTGAGATCTTGCAATCATGTCGTCGACGTATACCTCAATCTCATGATGGATCATGTCATGAAACAAAGCGACCATGGCGCGCTGATATGTTGCCCTAGAATTCTTCAATCCAAAAGGCATGACCTTGTAGCAAAAGATACCCCATTGAGTAACAAAGGTTGTCTTCTCCATGTCTTCGGGAGCCATTTTAATCTGATTATAACCGGAGAACCCATCCATAAAAGAGAAGACCTTATGCCGTGCAGTGTTGTCAACCAGAACGTCGATATGAGGTAGAGGGAAATCATCCTTGGGACTTGCCCTATTCAGATCCCTATAGTCAACACACATTCGAACTTTACCATCCTTCTTCGGCACAGGAACCACGTTGGCAACCCATTGTGGGTAAGAAGTAACTGCTAGAAAACCAGCGTCAAACTGTTTCATCACTTCAGCCTTGATTTTCTCAGACATATCCGGGCGCATTCGGTGAACCTTCTGTTTCACTAGAGGACAGTCTTCCTCGGTAGGCAATCAGTGAACCACAATATCGGTATCCAACCCAGGCATATCTTCATAAGACCATGCAAAGATTTCGACATAGTCACGCAACATCTGAGTCAACCGTTGCTTAACACTAGCTTCCAGATTTGCACAGATTTTGACCTCTTTCTTGTCTACCTCTGTACCCAGATTTACTGATTCCACCGGCTCTTCGTGCAGCTGAATAACCCTTTCTTCCTGGAGTAGCAGTCTAGCAAGTTCACCAGGAACTTCACAATCATCTTCACCTTCGTCTTCGGCTAAGTTGATCGGACTTTAGAAGTCATAACTGGCAGTAGAAGAGTCGTTACTAGTGAGATCCAGAGTGGATGTAAACCTGTATATGTGAGTGTGTGTAAAATAGATGTTTTGCAATATATAATAAAAGAAAAACAAGGAGCGCAAAATTTGAAATGCAAGAAATGTCCAATGCTTTTATTAATGATATATGTAGATGACACACATAAAGCCCTCACAAATGAAGCCACGGTGCCCCGAGTAAGACACCAGGCCGTAAAGTTTAAAACATTGTCTGTTACAAATTCAAAACAAAAAGTCTCATTACTGGGTAACAAAAGAAATTGGGATGAAGTCCTTTGCTATCCAATTGCTTAGTCCACCGTCGGTTGTTGGGTAGATCCAACTGTCAAACTCAGACTATTCAACATCGTCTTCAATGGCATTCACTCCTGAATTACTGATGAACAGGGGAGGTCTTCCGATCCGTGCATTCCGAACAGCCTTTTGAGCTTCTGCAGTGAAACCCAAACCAAACTTGTTAGTCTTCTGTGAAAAATCAGGGAGTTATCCCCAATTTTCACACCCACCTTTCTCAACAACAGCCCGGGCATCTTTGAAGGAAGCCATCTTCATCGGAGGATCTTCAACAACAGTTTCAACTGATGCCAGCGTTTGGGGAACCTCTTCAAAATGTTGAAACGGGGTCTCAATGAACTCCCCATCCATCTCTACATACCGGAAAGAGTTGAGGTGGCTCACCATGTTGAAGGGGTGAAAAACACAAGAAGGGGGGGTTGAATTGTAAAACTGAAATCTTAAAGCAATTGACAAGATATTTGTATCCTGGTTCGTTTGATCTCAAACTACTCCAGTCCACCCGTCAAGGTGATTTCGCCTCTCTCCAACGAGGTCTTAATTCACTATATTCAACTGAATATTACAGACTGCTTTAACAACTGCTAAAGCCTTCTTGATTCAAACCACAATCCGGTTTGTCAAGGCAACACTTTCTTACAAAGGTATAAAACAATGTGTGTGAATGTTTTCTACAAAACTTTATCACAACTGTGATGTATACACAAATTAAGCTTAGAAACTTAGATTTCTAAACACTAATGGAGTATCAGAGTTTGGGGTTTAGCAAAACTGGTAGATGAAGATTATTGTTCATCTTTGTGCGTGTAGAGAATTGGAGAGCATTAGCCATTATAATCTTCGAAGCTTTGTTTATATAGCACTTGAGAAGATGAACGTTGAATGCAAATATTCTTGATTCAATGCTAATAACAAGCTTTCCTTTTTGAGCAGATCTTGTCTAGAATGATGCCGTTGGAATTAATTAGCGTTCAATGCACAGTACCGTTGCTTCTTCAATGCACGTTCTGGCTTGGCTCATTCTGATTCTGCTTCGCTGCTGATGAACTATTGTTTTTTGTATCAGAGTGTTTACGCGCAGTTCTGTTCATCAAGCTTCAGCATGTACGAGAGTTGATCATCTGATCTTGACGTTCTGATTCAGCAACTTCTGATGCTGATGTATGAAATCAAATTCTGATGCTGAAGAAGTGATCTTGCTTATTTTAATCAGCGTATCTGCAAGTTAGAGCATAGTAATTTTAGGCAGCATATAGTTCAAACATGAAACATACAAATACTATATCTTTTCACTTTGTTATCATCAAAACTTAAATATAGGGTAGTAGATTCAAACATTGTTCTAACAATCTCCCCCTTTTTGATGATGACAAAAACTAGATATTTTAAATGAAAAATAACGTGAAAAGGTGTCTGGGAAATGTTTCAGAGTTAAGAAGTAAGGAGAAATCAGAGTTAAGAGATACTCCCCCTGAGTTTGTTACTTCCCTTTGATATACGTGTTCTTCATGATCAGATGTTTTTCTTTCTTTGAACATCAGATTATAAGAGTCTTTGACTTATCAGAGAGCAGAGCTTCAGAGCTTTTCCTGTCAGAGCTTTGCTTTGGATCAGAGTATTTGGTCGATCAGAACTTCATATTTGATCAGAGCAACATGAGCTTCTACATTTTGATCAGAGCTTCTAGTCTTCATAGTGTTCAGGAGCTTCCTTGTGCCTGTAGACTTTAAACAAAACAGAAAAACATTTCAAGTAATAGAGTTAGAATGTTTGAGAATTTCTGTCTAGTTAGCCGTTATTAATTTTAAATATCATTCTTGTTCTCCCCCTTTTTGTCAGCAATCACAAAGTGTTGGTGATGTGTTAAAACACTTAAGATCAGAAAAACTAATTATATTAAAATAGTTCAGAATCAGAGCAAAATAGCATTACAAAACATAGTCAAAACAGTACATCAGAAAATGAAGAAAGCATGAAACAGTTATGCATGAAAAAGATTTAAGGTTGAGGGGGCATGCGTGAGAACAGGCTTTCCAGCATCGCTTGAATCTTTTCAGAAGTTTCATTCTGCTTCTGAACCATGTTGACAACAGTGTCAATTTTGCTGTCCTGTACATCCATTCTTGCTTTCATCTTCTGATCATTCTCTTCCATCCGCTGCTGTAGACGCAAGTCATTCAGCCTTAATTCTTCCAGAGCCTGCCTGTCCAAGGCAGCTTGAGAAGTGTCAGAGGGAGGAAGCTTCTCAGAACTTTCAGCGACATCTTCTGCTGGATTTTCTTCAGCCTGAATGGTCTTGTCTTCTTCTGACGGTTGCACCTTTGCAGCTTGCTCTTTCTCAGACCAAGATTCACTGTCCAGAGGGAGCACAACTTCTTGAGGCAGCTGACTCTCAACTTCCTTCAGCAGCTTGCTAAAGTTCTGTTGAGCCTGCTCGTAGTTGACGTCCTGCAGCTTGAGGGCTTCAGCACGTACCCATAGTCTGAACTGTGACCAGAGCTGATCAGAAGCAGCTGGGTCGATCATCCCAGGACAGACTTGCTTCAAAGAAGCAATCCATTGCAGCATACCTGTTTCAAAATTCAAAATACCAGAGCCAACATCTGGTTGCTTTGGTTTGGGTATGGCAATTTTGTGTCTTAGATCAGCAAGACGTTCAAGACTTGTTAAGTCAATGAAAGTTCTGCTGGGGTTTTCAGCGGTTTTCAGAGAGGTTGTTTGTTTTGGAGGAGGGTTATCAGAATCAGAGTCAGATATTTCTATTGGAGTGGTTGGAGTTTTTGGAGGTGTTGATTCCTCTGAAGATGGCAACTGGGGCCTGACAATAGTGGTTCCACATGGCAACTGGATTGCCAGCGGTGAAGGTTGAGGTGAGTGAGGGTCAGAATGATGAGGAGAGGGGGTTTCATAGCGGTGAAACTCTGTTTGTGGTGCATGTGGATTATTTTCTGGTTGAGGAGGTGGAATCTCTGATTGCTCAGGGATTAGAGGTTCTTCTGTGAGTGGTTGTTGTTCTGGTTGTGGAGGAGGAATATTTGGTGGTTCAGAATTTGGTTGAGCAGAAGCATGTTCACGCTCAATATCAGCTAGCACTCGATCAAGTGCTGGTGTTGTTGAAACAGTTGGTTGTTTGGGAATCTTAGTTCTGGGTCTTCTGAGTAGTAAGGCCTCAGAAGGGTCTTCTGGTATGGTTTCATCAATGGTAGGGATTGGAATGGATATTCTGTGAGAGGTTTGAGGAGGGGCAGCAGATGTTGGAATAGTAGATGAAATTGAAATAGGGGCAGCAGATGAAATACCTCTTTTCTTTGGAGTCTGATGAGATGATCCTTCTGTTGGCGCTTTCCTCTTCTTTGTCTTCTTCTGAGTCACTTCAGGTTGGGGTTGACTCAGATCTTTGATCTTCAACTTTGAAACTGTATCTTCTTCCTTGTATGAATCTGGATACTTGAGAAACATATCAGGTTTGGATTCCATTTCAGAAAATTTTGGGAAATCACTCAGAGGCACTCTTCTGCTGGAGATGTCAGCAGTTGAAGTAGCTCTGGGTTCCTTCTTAATATTTTCTATCAGCTTCATCTTTTTCAGGTTCTTAGCGTTCAACGGTTTTCCAACAGTTGGTTCAAAAGTGCTCAGCACTTGAGCTTCGCTCAGATACTCTATCAGCTTATTCTCTGTCAGAATATCTGATATGAGCCTTCCAAACGGTATCCAGTCCTTTTTGGTCCTTTCTTCTTCTCTTGTTTCTTTGACACTGGTCTTGAGATGGTTGAACAGGAAGTGTGCCAGATTGATCTTCACCCTCTGATCAATAAAGTAGATCAGAAATTGCTGATCCACGTTTATATAATCAGGAGAACTTGTTGGTTTCCTGTGATTGAAGCATCCAAGAACAATCTTGGCCCATACTCTGCAGTGATCCTTCAGATCCTTAATTTTGCTGCTGGGCAATCCAAGAGTGAAAATGCTGTTGGCTACCACACCTATATCAGGGCATCTGTCAGCCATGTCCACACAACGGACTCCGCCACCACTTTGACCGATTAGCCTAGCAATGAGATCTTCAGAAATCACTATCTTCTTTCCCATGACATAAGAGATGACTAGGTGTTTATAAATCTTGGCGTGAATCCAAAATTCCTTGACTAGCGCTGGGAATGTTGGTCCAACCAACCTATCGAAATACCTCTCCCACTTTTGAGCCCTAATTTCTTCAGTTAGGTCAAATCCATTTTCCTTCAAACTTTCAAAGTCGATGATTAACTCAGAGAGAACTTCAAGATTCTTTACCGGTGTGAGAAGAGTTCTGAGGGGCACCTGATATTGTTCAGAGGTTTCTTTCTTCTGATTGCCTGCAGAAATGCTGGAGGATGCCATTGTTCTCACAGAAAAAGCTTTGAGAATGATTTGAGAGAAAAAGGTTTGTAGGAGATAAACTCAGAAATATGCAGAAAATACTTGAATGATTATGAGAAAGCGTAAAGAATAAGAATGAAGGATTAATGTGCTTAAATAGAGTTTTCAAAAATTATTTTGAAAAATTAAACGTTTTTAAGAGAGAGAAAAAAAATAATGATTGCCATTTAACAAGCGTGATTACTCTGCATTAAATGCTTGCTGATTTTGGGGGATTTGAGAAAGATACTTAAAAACAGTTACCAGACATGTGTCTCAATGCACCCAATCAGCGCTTTGCCTTCTCAGAAGCGTGCACGCGTTCTGCTTCAGAGATTTGCTGATGATTGGATGACACTTGTTTGATGTAGTGATCAGCACGTCTGTCTTTGAGATTAGACTCTCAGATCTTTAGACTTGCATCTGATACAATCTGCATGTTCTATCTTTCTGAAAGAAGATTGATCAGAAGTTCACAGTAATATAATTTCATTCTGAAGATAAATATATGGAATTAAAACATTTTCATTCTGGGCATGCTTTCATGCTGAGATGTTTCAGAATGAAATTGAACCTATCTTCTGAAAGGGGTTTAGTAAAGATATCAGCCCATTGATGGTCTGTATCTATAAATTTTAAGTTTAAAATACCTTTCTGAATATAGTCCCTAATGAAGTGATGTTTTATTTCTATATTCTTAGCTCTAGAATGTAAAATAGGATTCTTACTTAAGCAAATAGCAGAAGTATTATCACAAAGAATAGGAATGTTACTCTCAAAAATCTGGAAGTCTTCAAGCTGACTTTTCATCCAGAGCATTTGTGTGCTACATCCTGCTGCTGCTATGTACTCAGCTTCTGCTGTTGACAGAGCAATTATTGATTGCCTTTTGCTGGACCACGAGATCAGATTTTCTCCCAGAAACTGGCAGCTTCCAGAAGTACTTTTACGTTCCACTCTGTCTCCAGCAAAATCAGCATCACAGTAGCCTACTAAGCTATAATCACTAGATTTTCTATAAAACAAACCCAGATTAGTAGTACCTTTCAGATACTTGAAAATTCGCTTAACAGCTGTTAAGTGAGATTCTCTAGGATCTGATTGGAATCTAGCACAAATACATACGCTGAATAAGATATCAGGTCTTGAAGCTGTCAGATAAAGGAGAGAACCAATCATACCTCTGTAGACTTTCTGTTCTACACTTTTGCTTACCTCTTCTCTTTCCAGAATGCACGTGGGATGCATTGGAATCTTTGATGGCTTACATTCTGAGAGGTCAAATTTCTTCAGAAGATCTCTGATGTATTTGCTCTGATGAATGTAAGTTCCCTCTGGAGTTTGATTGATCTGAATTCCTAGAAAGAATTTCAGTTCCCCCATGAGGCTCATCTCAAATTCTGCCTGCATACACTTAGCAAATTTTCTTCCAAGAGAAGGATTAGTAGAACCGAAAATGATATCATCAACATAAATTTGACAGACTAAAATGTCACTCTTAACTGTTTTACAGAATAGAGTAGTGTCCACTTTCCCTCTGGTGAATTCATTTTCAAGCAGAAAGTTACTTAGCCTTTCATACCAAGCCCTGGGAGCTTGTTTCAGACCATACAGTGACTTTTTCAGTTTGAAAACATGTTCTGGATGTTTTGTATTTTCAAAACCTGGGGGTTGGTGAACATAGACTTCTTCTTCTATATAACCATTTAAGAATGCACTTTTGACATCCATCTGATACAGAGTGATGCCTCTATTAACAGCAAATGAGATTAAAAGTCTGATAGATTCTAACCTGGCGACTGGGGCAAAGGTTTCTGTATAGTCTATCCCCTCTTGCTGACTATAACCTTGTGCAACCAGTCGTGCCTTGTTTCAGACGACTTCACCTTGTTCATTAAGCTTGTTTCTGAACACCCATCTTGTTCCAATGACGTTGAATCCTTTTGGTCTGGGAACGAGATCCCATACGTCGTTTCTGGTGAATTGATTCAGCTCTTCTTGCATTGCCAGAATCCAGTCATTATCCAGAAGTGCTTCATCAATAGAAGAAGGTTCAATCAGAGACACAAGTCCCATAAGAGTTTCTTCAGAGTTTCTGAAGCTTGCTCTTGTTCTGATTGGATCTTCCTTTCTTCCTAGAATAGTCTCTTCTGGGTGATCCAAACTACTTCTGGGCAATCTCTTCTGAGGTTGATCAGCAGCTGTTGAAGGATTTCTGGCATTGCTCCTTTCAGACGTTGAAGGAATGTCTGTGTTGAGAGCTTCTGATGACTTGTCTTCAGAACCTGCAAATTCAATTTCTATACCTGCAAGATTTTCATTCTGCTTTGACTTTTCAGAGTCAAGCTTGTCATCAAAACGAACACTGATTGATTCTTCCACAATCTGTGTTTCTGTATTGTATACTCTGTACCCTCTTGAGCGTTCAGAGTATCCTAACATAATACACTTCTGTGCCTTAGAATCAAACTTGTTCAAATAATTCTTTGTATTTAACATAACGCAAGTACATCCAAATGGATGAAAATACGAAATGTTGGGCTTTCTGTTCTTCCACAATTCATATGGAGTCTTTTCCAGAATAGGTCTTATTGAGATTCTATTCTGAATGTAGCACGCTGTGTTTATTGCCTCTGCCCAGAAGGTCTTAGCAACGTTTGTCTCGTTGATCATGGTTCTGGCCATTTCTTGCAATGTTCTGTTCTTTCGTTCTACAACTCCATTTTGTTGGGGAGTTCTAGGACAAGAGAAATCATGCAGAATGCCTTTGTCATTAAAGAATGACTCAAAATCTTTATTTTCAAATTCTCCACCATGATCACTTCTGACTTTAACGATTCTAAGATCTTTTTCATTCTGAACTTGGTTACAGAAGGTAACAAACACAGAGTGTGACTCGTCCTTGTGTCTTAAGAACTTTACCCATGTCCATCTGCTATAGTCATCTACGATTACTAACCCATACTTCTTGCCACTGACTGAAGCAGTTTTAACTGGTCCAAATAGGTCAATGTGCAGAAGTTCTAATGGCTTAGAGGTAGAAACAACATTTTTGGATTTAAAAGAAGGTTTTGCAAATTTGCCTTTCTGACATGCTTCACACAGAGCATCTGAATTGAACTTCAAATTTGGAAGTCCTCTGACCAGATTGAGTTTGTTAATCTGAGATATTCTTCTCATACTAACATGCCCCAATCTTCTGTGCCAGATCCACTGCTCGTTGTTAACAGACAGAAGACATTTTACGTTCTGACTCTTTAGTTCAGAAAGTTTGATTTTGTAAATGTTGTTTTTCCTCTTACCATTAAACAGGATAGTCCCATCTTTCTGACCAACAGCTTTACATGATTTTTGATTAAAGATTATATCATAACCGTTATCACTTAATTGACTTATGGATAACAGATTATGCATCAATCCATCAACTAGCAGAACATTATTAATAGAGGGAAGATTTCCGTTACCTACAGTTCTAGAGCCAATTATCTTTCCCCTCTGATTGCCTCCAAAGCCAACGTGGCCTCCAGGCTTAAGTTCCAGGCTTTGGAACATATGCCTTCTTCCCGTCATGTGTCGTGAGCAGCCAGAGTCCCGGTACCATGACTGGTGTTTCTGACTTGCTGCTAAAGATATCTGCAACATGTATTATTTTATCCTTAGGTACCCAGATCTTCTTGGGTCCTGACTTGTTAGTTTTACCAAAACTCTGGTTGAATTTTGGTTTCACAGAGTGCTTACTGCTAGTATATTTGATGTCGTGTATGTGACCATACACAAAGTGTGAATTTAGAGGAGTGTGTTTAATGGTTAAATCCGTGACATTCTTAGGTGTAGGAACCTTACCTTGGTATCCTATTCCTTTCCTGCCGTTTCTGCTAACTCCATAGATCATTGAAGCCATTCTGCTTCTATCTATGCTTTTAGCAAGGAACTTCTGGAAACTATGATCATACTCCTTGATGATCTCATCAGCGTTGCTGGGAGTTTCAGAAATTGGTTCCTTCTGAGAGTTTTGTAAAGAGTTTTCTAATTTTGAAATTTTATCTCTCAGCTCAGAGTTTTCCAATTTGAGACTCTCAGACTTATTAGAGTCAGATTCAAGATTCCTTTTCAGGTCTCTGAATTTAGCTCTAATCTGCTGATAACGTTCCAGAATTTCATTGAGGCTTTCAGCAAGTTCAGCCTTTGTAAAATTAACAGCGAAGTTAGGGAATACCTCTTCTGTGTCTGATTCTGAGTCTGATTCAGAAGCTTCACTGTCATCTGGAATGTTAGCCATGAGCGCTATGTTTGCCCTTTCATCATCTGATTCTGAGTCAGCTTCAGACGAGTCAGAGTCATCCCATGTGGCCATGAAACTTTTCTTCTTTTCTCTTCCAAACTTCTTTTTGGGCTTTTCCCTCTGAAGCTTTGGGCAGTCACTCTTGTAGTGTCCTTGCTCATTGCACTCGTAGCAGATGATGTCTTTTGTGTTTGGCTTCTTGCTACTGGAGGAGCCTTCAGATCTTCTGTATCCGGAGGAAGAATCTGTCCTTCTGAATCTGGAAGAAGACTCGTTCTGATCAGATCTTCTGGGATTCCTGAACTTCCTTTGTCTTTGCTTCCACAGTTGATTTACTCTTCTGGAGAGAAGGGAAAGCTCGTCTTCTTCTGATGAGGATCCATCAGATGTTTCTTCAACTGCCTGCAAAACTTTAGACTCAGATTTTCTATTAGATTTTAAAGCTAAAGGCTTACCTTGCTTCTGAGGCTCGTCAGCTTCTAGCTCTATCTCATGACTTCTGAGGGAGCTTATAAGTTCCTCCAGAGTGATTTTGTTGAGATCTTTCGCTAGCTTCAGAGCAGTAACCATAGGCCTCCACTGCTTGGGTAAACTTCTGATTATCTTCTTGACATGGTCAGCAGTAGAGTATCCTTTGTCCAGAACTTTGAGACCAGCTACCAGAATCTGGAATCTAGAGAACATAGTTTCAATGGATTCAGATTCTTCCATTTTGAACGCCTCATACTTCTGAATGAGCGCCAGAGCTTTTGTTTCTTTGACTTAAACGTTGCCCTCATGCGTCATTCTGAGAGAATCAAAGATGTTCTTAGCTGTATCTCTGTTGGAGATCTTTTCATACTCAGTATAGGAGATGGCACTGAGGAGGATGGTTCTGGCCTTATGGTGATTCTTGAAGTCACGCTTTTGTTGATCAGTCATTGATTTTCTTTCAATCTTCTGACCAGTTGCATTCACAGGGTGCGTGTATCCATCTGTCACCATATCCCACAGATCAGCATCATGTGCTAGAAAGAAGCTTTCAATTCTGTCTTTCCAGTAATCAAAGTTTTCTCCATCAAAGACTGGAGGTTTGCCGCTGAATCTGTCTCTGTCCTCATTGTTGTCATTGCTGAAATGAGAGTTGTTTCCTGCCATTGTGTTTTTCTGACGCTGGATCTTGTACTGACACGGTTAAGTGTTTTAGCTCAGAACCAGGCGCTCTGATGCCAATTGAAGGGGTGAAAAACACAAGAAGGGGGGGTTGAATTGTAAAACTGAAATCTTAAAGCAATTGACAAGATATTTTTATCCTGGTTCGTTTGATCTCAAACTACTCCAGTCCACCCGTCAAGGTGATTTCGCCTCTCTCCAACGAAGTCTTAATTCACTATATTCAACTGAATATTACAGACTGCTTTAACAACTGCTAAAGCCTTCTTGATTCAAACCACAATCCGGTTTGTCAAGGCAACACTTTCTTACAAAGGTATAAAACAATGTGTGTGAATGTTTTCTACAAAACTTTATCACAACTGTGATGTATACACAAATTAAGCTTAGAAACTTAGATTGCTAAACACTAATGGAGTATCAGAGTTTGGGGTTTAGCAAAACTGGTAGATGAAGATTATTGTTCAGCTTTGTGCGTGTAGAGAATTGGAGAGCATTAGCCATTATAATCTTCGAAGCTTTGTTTATATAGCACTTGAGAAGATGAACGTTGAATGCAAATATTCTTGATTCAATGCTAATAACAAGCTTTCCTTTTTGAGCAGATCTTGTCTAGAATGATGCCGTTGGAATTAATTAGCGTTCAATGCACAGTACCGTTGCTTCTTCAATGCACGTTCTGGCTTGGCTCATTCTGATTCTGCTTCGCTGCTGATGAACTATTGTTTTTTGTATCAGAGTGTTTACGCGCAGTTCTGTTCATCAAGCTTCAGCATGTACGAGAGTTGATCATCTGATCTTGACGTTCTGATTCAGCAACTTCTGATGCTGATGTATGAAATCAAATTCTGATGCTGAAGAAGTGATCTTGCTTATTTTAATCAGCGTATCTGCAAGTTAGAGCATAGTAATTTTAGGCAGCATATAGTTCAAACATGAAACATACAAATACTATATCTTTTCACTTTGTTATCATCAAAACTTAAATATAGGGTAGTAGATTCAAACATTGTTCTAACACATGTACTCCTCTTCTGCTTGCACTGTCACAATTTTCCCTTTCACCGGGTACTTTAGCTTCTAGTGGAGCGTAGACGTCACTGCCCCAGCTTTGTGGATCCACGGACGACCCAACAAACATGAATAAGATGGCCGAATGTCCATCACATAGAATGTAGAGGTGAAAACCTGAGAACCAACCTTAATCAGAATATCCACTTCTCCATGCACAATCCTCTTAGACCCATCAAAGGCCCTGACGACGATATTGCTTGGTTTCAGCTCCAACCCTTCACAGTCCAACCGGTCTAGAGCTTTCTTAGGCAAAACGTTCAATGAGGAACCAGTATCCACCAATACATGAGCAAGAGTAGTGCCCCTATATTCAATGGAGACATGTAGGGCATCGTTGTGATTCTTCCCCTTAGCAGTCAAGTCGGCGTCAGAGAAACCCAACCCATTATCAGCAGTCAAACTAGCCACGCAATATTTAAACTGATCAGCTAATTTGGAGGCTTGCTTAGCAATTCAGAGGCCCAATTACATTGGCCTGGTTGACTTTGAGAGATCCAGCGTGTATACTTTGACTTAGTTCTATGGTGGACGTTCCATCTCCATCCATCAGATCTGGCCATTGGCCATCTGTCCATTGATTAGGTGTGGTGTATGATGTGCTACAATGCTTGATTTACATGTGATAACCTGTAGAAAAAATATAACAAAGCATTTGGAGGACCTGGGATTCGAACCCAGGTCCTGAAAGAGTTTGGATGCACGCGTTCACCACTAGGGCATTGTGTGTTACTTGTTAGTATAATGGAAAATAATAATAATAATAAAAAATGGATCAATATCCAGCAAAAATAAAAAGGGCGTGCGTGTTTGAATTGGCCATAGTGGGGTTGACGCGTCATCGTCTTCTTCCTCACGTCCGTGGCTAAAACTCTTTAACACCTATAGCCACGGACACCAACCATCACTAAAGTTCGTGCATCCCTGTAATCCACTGGGGCCATGGAAATAAAATCTAAGGGCATGGTTGTGCTCGTCTCATCGTCCCGGTCACAACCATGCCCTTCACATCAGCCAATTTTCCCTGCAAAAGAAATACCCAAAAACCAAACATGAACCCTAGATATGGTATCTCACAGTATGAGTCACATAAATAAAATTGGATAATGGAAAAAGCTTAGAAACTTGATGAGGATCGTGAATATGAAAATATTTCATACAAAAGATGCAAGAATAAAGAGTTAAGGTTTTGAGAACAGGGCTGAGATACGTGACACTTACAGCATGTTTTGATGGATGTGAGAGCTTGCTTTGGGTTGATTCGACTCAGTGATTGTCAAGGAAACGATTGAGATCGTTCTTGGCTTCTGAATTTGCCTCAAAGTGTGATTTTGGCTTCACACTCTCTCCATTTTTTTCAAGTTTTTTTTCAATGTTCTTGCAGCCTCTAGGTCCCAATTTTGCGTGCCTTTGCTTGTATATGTATGATAGAGTGTATTAGGTCAAGAATTATGCTTTGAATCTTTGCACATCAATGCCGTGGGATTTGATTTGATCCACCATTGAAAACTTGCCTAATTTGTCAAAAACTCAATCTTTTTGCACATGGAATGCTTGATACGAGTTTGATGATGATATTGATGAAGATTAAGTCCTGAAAATAGAAAAAGATCTAATGTAATCAAGTTTTGGGATTTTATTTGATTTAAATTGATTATAAATGAAATAATTCAATAATCAAATAAAATAATAAAATTGATAAATGGACACAAGGCTGAAGCTAGGACACGTGTGCAATGTGGCAAGCCCAAATCAAGTGGAAAAGAATGGGCCCATTTGACAAAATTTGAAGTTTTGGGGATAGTTGACTTTTGGCAATTTTGCAAAAATGCCCAACTTCAACAATGCATAACTTCTTTAATTTTGAACTTTTGGAAGTCTTATTAGACTTTTTAGAAAGATTGATATGTCCTCTAACCAACCCTTTTAGTCTCATCTCATTTTTATATTCCATTCTCAAGTTATAATCTTTGGTAAAAAAGGTGTTTTTGTTGACTTTCAAAAATGACCTATAATGTCCAAATTTATAACTTCTTGTGAGTGCATTTTCTGATCTTGGGGTATGAAGATGGATTGTAGGAAATTTCATCCTCTTCAAAATGAACTTTGGATGGGTCATTTCTCATAAAGTATGAGAGAGTTATACTTGGTCAAAGTTGAGTTGACTTTTCCTACAAAACCCTAATTTAGCAACTTTTGAGTCTTGATGAATTTTGAGCAATCCTTGATGAATTTTGAGCAATCCTTGATGAATCATGATTAAACCTTGATCAAATGATGAAATATCCTTCAAAATGAGAATGTTGACAAAAAATCTTGAGGTTTGACTGTATTTGGGTCACAATTGACTTTTGCCCTAGCATAGTCGATTTTTGGACCCTTTGAGCAATTGACTGAGCAAACTTCCTCTGCAAGGCTTGAAATTGGACATGGATTACTTTTAGAAAATATTATGAATTAGGGAGAATTTTAGGTCATTTGGATTCAAAGATCTTGATGCAACACAAAACCCTAATTTGGGGTTGACTGCCTTAGGAGATGATTTGTCTGACCCACTCCTGAGCAAACTTGGGCAACTTGGAGATTTTTCTTGAAATGTTTTGAGAAATATGAGAGGGAAAATTTTGAGGTACAACAGATGCCCCTGTTCAATCTTCTTAAACCTGAGGATGTAGATTGGCTTTCGTGCCTTTCGTGATCCGAAGGTGGAAGATGATTGAACACTAGACTGCCTAGAAATTTGCACCCGCATGAAGTGGTATCAGCCTGGTGATGTCGGGAATGGGCTTATAGATGCCATTTGGAGACTGTTGATAGGAGGTCTGAACTTCAACTGGAATAAGAATCAGGGAGATCTTAGCGTCGATTTGACTGAACCAGAGAAGGTCTTGGATCAACTTTGACTGGATAAGAATCAGAAAAATCTTAGAATCGATTTAACTGAACCGGACGAAAGTCTTGGAATATCTTCAACTGGAATAAGAATCAGGGAGATCTTAGCATCGATCTGACTGAACCAGAGAAGGTCTTTGATTAACTTTGACTGTGTGATCGGTGGAAAATAGAACTGACTGTTTTTAAGCTGGTTTCGTGAAATGTCGCGGAAGCAAGAGTCGCCACCGTCTTTTATGTTCTCCAACAAGAAAAGGACAAAAGCACAGCAAAATTCCTTATGAGATATGTTTCTCGGTTCGGGAGGTAGATTTATAGAAAGGGAAGGTGTTAGCACCCTTTCTATCCATGGTTATCCATGGGCTCTTAGATACTTGCTCTTATGTTTTCAAAGTGTTTGTTTGCTTTTCAAAATGTGAGTGGGTTTTGCAAAAGTTTCGTTGAAAGATTTCGGAATAACTCTTGTATCAGTCCTCAAGAGTGTTTGAAAAATTATTTTGAAAGCTTTTTGAAAAGTGTCGGTGTGAAAAGATGTTTTGTTTTGTTTTTTTGAAAAGAGCAAGTATCTATGAGTCATCTACCTACCCTAAGGAATTAAGCTGTGTAAGTGTCCTTTAGGTAGTGCCATCCCACCATTGAGAGGTAGGTAGCACCACCGTTAGAGGTGTTCGGGTCAATTCGAGTTTGTAGGGACAGTGTGGTCACCAGAGCAACAGCAGGGCACCTTAGAAGCTACCCTTATGCCATGTTCATGGACATAAGGACTTACTAAAACGTCCTGTACTCGACGACCACGTTTCGAGGGGGCAAGGCAACAGTGAGGCGTACCCTAAGAGTGGTGTGTGAATTTGTGTATCGTTTTCAGTTATGTTTTATCTTGTCATGCATTATGGTGATCTACGCTTTGATTTTATTTGGGCCATTCATTCTTTCATGCAATTAGCAGTTTAAAGGTGCGGAAATTAAAATGCGGAAAATAAAGGTCCTACGCTATTACAAGGCGCGGGTCTATACATCGCCAAATTAACAAAGACCCGTTTTTTAATAAAATGCAGAAAATAAATAAATTTCCTAATTACTATTACAAGGCTTTGGCAATTACATAATATTTAAAATGAAACATAAGACTAAACGCGCGAAAAGAAATTAGAATCGAATGTGCGAGGGCGTTGGACCCTTTAAAGAGATTAAATGAAATTAAAAATTAATTAATTATTTGATAAAGAAAAGAAATTATTTTTTTGGTTTTTGGTATTTAATGGAAATAAAGAGAATTAATTAAAAGAAACCCTAATTCTAAATATTTTTTAATTATTAAAGAAAAAGATTAAAGTTTTAACCTAATTTATACCCTAATTAATTAATCACATGTTTATTTACAAAATAATTAATAATTAATAATAATGATGATAAGGAAAAAATTGTTTATTAAGAAAAGAATAAAAATGCTAAAAATCCTAATTTCTACATTTTTTAGTTATTTAAGAAAAACATTGAAATTTTAACCTAAATTAACCTAAATTGATTAGTAAAAATTTATTTACAAAAATATTAAGGAATTAAATATTAAATAAACATATTACATTTTTTTGTATTTTTCTGGTTTTGTATTATGAAAATTAAATTTGTGAATTAAATAAAACAAAAAGAGCAATTAAAATAAAAAGGAGAAAAGAAAAAAGAAATTAAGAAATATAATGCAAACCATGGGGTGTCTGACCCAATCTGGGAGGTTTGTTGAAGCAATTAGGCCCAAGAATCCCAGGCCCTTTTGACTTTTCCAGCGCGTGTGTGGAACGGTTGACTAGCGTCCATGGTGAGTTGCATGTTCTGGCCTTTGGATTGGCCTTCTGGACACTTGGCAGGCTCGGATATAGGGTTGCATGATGGACCTTGGAAGAGGCGCTACACAGAAGCACGTTATGGACAAAATTATGAAATATAATAGGGGACCTGGGAATCGAACCCAGGTCCCAGCGTTTACCCAATGCACGTCCAACCGTCTGAGCTATGCGCACGCGTTGTATTGGAATTGGCAAGCAAATAATATAACACAAAACAACACTTAGTGATATCCACCGCGCCAAAATTCAAATGCGCCAGTCATCAGGAGACACGTCCTCCTTCTTCCTCACCTTTCCTGCAATTATCAAATAGATAGCGGGGTTTTTAAACCCCCACTAAACTCAAACCTGAAAAATAGCGAATAGAATATAGGACAATATAAATTGGGCGCGATATGTGAGTTAGATTTGTTTGAATGCCACGAGTCCATTGGTACCAGTTTCATGGCCTGATTTTTCCACATGAAAGAAACCCTAATTTCAAACTTCTGAAACCCTAATATGCATTCATGGTGGATTTCTGTTTAGGAAACCATTCTTCAATTGAATGGTACCATTAGCTTCTGAATGGTCAGGTTAGCATAAATCAATCATTAAAAGTCATGAATCATGCCTAGAAATCAAAACACGATTATGGAAAATATTAAGAAAAGTCAGACTCTGTTATACCAATTCCTTGTGCGTGGAGACTTGATTTCAATTGCAAAAGCTTCCTGGGTGTCTTAGCAAGCTTTTTGAATAGCTTTTAGGCTTTGAAACGAGCTCCAGCTAGGTTTTCAGTTTTGAGATTTTTGTGAAAAAAGTGCAATGTGTTCTTGTGTTCTGAGCGCAGCTTCTGTCTCTTGGCCTAGGTTTCAGTTGTGCATATATGTGTGAATAGAATTAGGTTAAAAGTCAGCCCAAAATCCATTGTTTTAATGCTTTTGAATATTTGATTTTGTCAAATCTTTTCCCATCTTTTTTGCCATGGAAACTTGCCTATTTTGGAAGATTTGGTCTCTTGAGAAGGCACACGAAATCTTGAGCTCATAATAGAAGAATATGCTGCACAAAAAGATTCAAAACCTTTGTTTAGTATTTTTCTCATATTTAATTTTAATTAAATGAATTAATAGGATTAAAAACTCAATTAATTAATTAAAAATAAGAAAATAACTCCCTTTTAGCTTAATGGGTCGTGCATAGCTTTTGGGTGATGATTCATGGAAGAAATTGAGGCCCATTAGCAATTTTGAGGCATTTGAAGCAAAGTTGACTTTTCAAAATTCCCAAAACTTTCCCAACTTCCACAAGGCATATCTTGCTCAATTTTTAAGCTTTGATCATGTTCTTGGACATTTTGGAAAGGTCTTGAAGTCCTCTAACCAATGCCTTTGGTCCCATGTCATTTTGATTTACCAATCTCAAGTTATGGTCTTTGACTTAAAGTGCCTTTTTGTTGACTTTTGAAAATGACCTATAATGTTGAAATGGATAACTTTTTGTGAGAGCATTTCTTGGACTTGAAGTGTGAATATGAGTTGTAGGAAATGTCATTCTCTTCAAAATGAGCTTTGGATGGAATTTTTATGATAAACCATGTGGAAGTTATGCCTTGGTCAATTTGCAGTTGACTTTTTCAACTGTCCAAAAATAGAAACTTTTGCATCTTGAGACTTTTTGAGCCATGCTTTGAGAATCATGATCAAGAATTGATCAAATGATGTTTGTGGCTTCAAAATAAGATGTTGACCAAAAATTTTGACTTTTGACTGTCAAATGACCATTTTGCCCCTGTAGTTGACTGTGAAGCAATTAGGGTTTTTGACTGTGCAATCTGGTGCTGTGAGTCTTGAAACTTGGCATATGGATGCTTGACAATGTTTATAGGCATGTGGGACTTGATTGGACCCTTGGAAACTTCAATTTCTTTGCCAGAGCCAAAACCCTAATTTTTGACTGTTAGGAGGCAATTGGACTGTGCAACCCTTGAGAGATTTTGAGCCTTGATCTTGGCAAATCTTGAAGAATATGGGAGGGCAAATTTTGGGGTGCAACAGTTGCCCCTGTTCAATATTCTTAGACCGGAGGATGTAGATTGGCTGGTGCCTTTCGTAATCCGAAGGTGGAAGATGATTGAACACTAGAGTGCCCAGAAATTTGCACTCACATGGTGTAGTATCAGCAATGTGATGTAGGGAGGATGGGATTATAGATGCCATTTGGAGACTGATGGATAGGAAGATGGGCTTACAGATGACATGTTGAGAGGCGATGAATAGGGAGATGGGCTTACAGATGCCATGTTGGTGTCGATCGCGTAAGAGTTTCCTTAGCGAGAACTTGCGTACCTGAAAAAGAAAGATAATTACCTGGCCAGTTACAGGAGTTGATCTTCAAACTTTTTATGTAGATGTGCCCTGGCTGGTTACAGGAATCGAGTCTTTAAACTCTTCGGATGTGCCCTGGCGAGATACAGGAATCGAGTCTGGAGAATATAGTCGTCAACAGATACAACCTGGCAAGATACAGGAATCGGATCTTCGAACTCTTCAGACGCACCCTGGCAAGATACAGGAATCGGGTCTAGTAATATTAGTCGTCAACAGATACACCCTGGCAGGATACAGGAATCAGATCCTCAAACTCTTCAGACGCACCCTGGCAGGATACAGGAATCGGGTCTGGTAATGCTAGTCGTCAACAGATACACCCTGGCAAGATACAGGAATCAGATCCTCAAACTCTTCAGACTCACCCTGGCAAGATACATGAATCGGGTCTGGTAATGTTAGTCGTCAACAGATACACCCTGGCAAGATACAGGAATCAGATCCTCAAACTCTTCAGACGCACCCTGGCAAGATACAGGAATCGCGTCTGGTAATGCTAGTCGTCAACAGATACACCCTGGCAAGATACAGGAATCGGATCCTCAAACTCTTCAGATGCACCCTGGCAAGATACAGGAATCGGGTCTGGTAATGCTAGTCGTCAACAGATACACCCTGGCAGGATACAGAAATCGGATCTTCGAACTCTTCAGACGTGCCCTGGCAGGATACAGGAATCGAGTCTGGTAATGCTAGTCGTCAACAGATACACCCTGGCAGGATACAGGAATTGGATCTTCGAACTCTTCAGACGTGCCCTGGCAGGATACAGGAATCGAGTCTGGTAATGCTAGTCGTCAACAGATACACCCTGGAAGGATACAGGAATCAGATCTTCGAACTCTTCAGACGTGCCCTGGCAGGATATAGGAATCTAGTCTGGTAATGCTAGTCGTCAACAGATACACCCTGGAAGGATACAGGAATCGGATCTTCGAACTCTTCAGACGTGCCCTGGCAGGATACAGGAATCGAGTCTGGTAATGCTAGTCGTCAACAGATACACCCTGGCAAGATACATGAATCAGATCTTCAAACTCTTCAGACGTGCCCTGGCAGGATACAAGAATCGAGTCTGGTAATGTAGTCGTCAACAGATACACCCTGGCAAGATACAGGAATCGGATCTTTGAACTCTTCAGACGTGCCCTGGCAGGATACAGGAATCGAGTCTGGTAATATAGTCGTCAGCAGATACACCCTGGCAAGATACAGGAATCGGATCTTCAGTTGCAACAGTTGATGGTAATCATCTTGGTATTAACCTTTGTCCTGAAAAGACAAAACGTTAGTTGTATGCGATGTCATGATACATGACATGCGAGATGTTCTCAGAATAAGTGAGATTGTATCTTCATGATGCGTATGTGCATGCTATAATGTATGAAGATGTGATGTTTATGAATATATGTTTTTGTCTAGGAAAGTAAATCCTTGACGAGTGTCGGGAAGTTAAATCCTGGGCTGATGCTGAATAGTAGAGCTTCTTGTTTCCGCTGGGGATGGTAGTTGCAAGAATACCGGTAGGAGAAGATGACTCCGTTGGGGAATAACCTTGGAGATTACTCTGCGGGGGGGAAATTACTCTAGTGACCTTGCTGGGGAACAATACTCTGTGGGGAGAGAGGTACTTTGTTGGGATGTTGATGATAACTTCGCTGGGGATACCGTTGTTATGTTGGAAGTTTTAATAGACTCCGCTGGGGATAGGAAGACTTCGCCAAGGACGATCTTTCCATGGCTTTTGGCTGAGGATAACCCAGTTATATCCTGGTAGGGAAATAACCTTTGAATAAAGCCGGGAGACGCGTTCGTGCTCTGCAGGGGGGAAGCTTCTAGAATCTACTGGGGATAAGCTTCCTGCTGGGGAGATGATTCAAACTTTCCTGGGGAAATCTTTGGACTGGACTCTCCTGGGGAAATTAATTTGATATGTACTGGGGAAGTGGCTCCACTGAATGTCTGGTATACCGCCGGGGAACAATCTTAGGTCAAGACTGCCGGGGATGCTTGTTAAGAATGTTTGTATATTGCGCTGAGGAATGTTGAGATCTGCTGGGGATGCCCAACTTCCTTAAGGCTGACAGTATAACTCTGCTTGGGGAGAGTGTGTTGACTTGCTGGCTCACTCTCTGGGGAATTAAGATATCTTGGTTATGTTCTTCAGCTGAACCTACCTTGGTACCTTGGTGGACAAAGCAATTAGATCGCTTGGACAACTCATTATTGCCCCTGTTTCTGATGTGGGAGAAGATACATGTGGAGGCGCTGATAATTGCCGATTGTCAAATCTTCTTCTGGTAGGCAAGTGACAAGATGACGGGGCATAGTCGTACGCTTTGATCCCTAACTTTTGCCTGGATCGCCCTTTCGGGTTTTCAGTCCATCGGGATACCTTTTTTTGCCCAAGCTGCCTTTTCCGGTTTTCGACTTGCCGGGTGTGCAGATTTTTTCATTTCATCCCTTACTTTTGCCCGAACCCTTTTGGTTCGCCGGGAAGCCCTTATTTTGCCTAGGTGTGTTAACATAGCGGGTCTTTGATTATGCGTAGTATTTTTTTGACTATGTCCACGCTCTCAGAATGTAGGGAGTTGCCCCTGTTAGAAGTGTTTTGTCATGCTACCAGAAGATCTTCGTTTGATCAGGCAAGATTCGTTGCTGGAGTGCCCCAAGTGACCCAGGCGGAGATTTGCCCCAGGCTATTTGGCCTATGAGATATTCTCCGAATCTTGATTGGACTGCCCCAGATAATGGACCATGATCATGTCTGCCCCTTGATTGGAAGTGCTTCCTCCATTTGAGCTTTTGTTGAGAAGATTTTGTTCACTGGATATTCGTCGTGCGAATTTCTCTGCTGTTCAAACAAGAAGTCATATGCAAACAAGGTTATGTCAAAAATGCAAAGCTTATGTCTGTCTTGAAGTTTGTTTTTTTTTTTTGAAAATGCATTTTTTTCCATAAAAAACAAATGAATTTTTGTAAACTGTGATGTCAACTCCGCTTTTACCGTAGGCCTTAAGGAGTCAGGATACCTTTCGTAACAGTATGCTTCCGAACTAACCCATACTTCAGCTAGGACTTTTAAGGGTTATAACGTGGCCTGGTTCATGGTTTAAGAAACAAAGGATAAAGGCTCAAATTATTTGTACCCACCCGCTCTTCGTGATGTTCTTCAATCCTAAACTCAGCTGATCGTGCGTTAGACCTTGTTTGAGTTTTTGTCCTGATGTTCCAATGATGGTTCGAATATTAATAGTTTATTTTGAATAGGCAGTCATTTTTGTCGAGGGTTTGTAAGACCTCTATCTTTTTTTGATTTTGTTGTCCCTGTTTTTTGCCTGGACTGTTTCTTTTTGGAATTACAGTCAGCGGGATGCCCCAGTTTTGTAAGTCTCCTTCATAGGTTTTGACTTAATGGGTTTTTATTTTGAGAAGTAATGACTGCCTGCCTTTATGATTATTCGGAACCATCATTGTCTTCTTTTTTTTTTTTTTGTAAGGACCTCGTTGGTGCCATTTGTTATGCACTTGGATCAACTGAGAGAACTACCCTGCCCCAGGTTATGATAAAGGGTTTTAATTTTCGAAAAGAAAAACTCCTACTTCTTTGGCTTAGAGGGGTTGACGAGGGATTATCTTCCTTATAACTCCAGTGTTTAGGGATTGAAACAATGCCTGTACCTCATCAGCGGGGTCTTTTCAAAAGCATACTGTAAGGATCGTGGTATCGTTTTCGTCATCCTCCCTCAAGAGGCTTAGAGTTTTTAATTGAGAGTTGACATCAAAAAAATGAAAGCAGTTTGAATATAGCGAATGCGAATATATTGCTTCAAAACAGACATATGCGATGCATTAATGAAATAACAACGTTTAACATGGATAAATGTTTGAACAATCAAAAGAAAATTACAACTTGAAAAATTCTAATGAACAAAAGTCTTCTAGTCTCAGGGCTTGTCACTTCAAATGGTGAATCCCGTAGGGATGGCAGGAGCATTCAGCCTGGCCCACCTGGGTGAAATCCACAGCTCCTTCATTAATCAGATCTTGGACTTTGTTCTTCAGAGCCCAGCAGTCGGCAGTGTCATGTCCAGGACTATCGGAGTGGTATGCACACCTTTTGTTGGGATGATAGTTAGGAGCAGAGACGTTGGGGTTCCGGGGAGGAGCCCTTAGTGTAATCAGATTCATCCTCAACAAGTGTTGCAAGGCTTGAAACAACGGCATGTTAAGCTGGGTGAATTGCCTCTTGGACCTGCTTGGCTTACTCTGATCAACCTGTTGCTCTGGGCGAGGTTGATGTTGGGCTTGTGAAGTAGTAGCAATTTGGAGAGTTCTA
Source organism: Vicia faba (assembly GCA_948472305.1). NCBI lineage: Eukaryota > Viridiplantae > Streptophyta > Magnoliopsida > Fabales > Fabaceae > Vicia > Vicia faba. The sequence continues at coordinate 154,611,715 of OX451739.1, forward strand.
TTCTTCACCATACCAGATTCTTGTCCTCTTGGAAGCTGATCAAAGACCTGGTCCCTGACTTGGACTGGTTGCTTCATGTTGGATCTGTCTTGGTGGAGTTGACTGATCATGGTCCTCAACTCTTCTTGCTTCCGAGCTAAACCTTGGATGAGAGCCCTTTGCCCCAGCATCTGGGTCTTCATTGTATCTACCTCAGCTTGCAGACGTTTCAACTGTTCGTCCTTGTCATCTTCAGCACTGTTCCTGGCCAAAGTCCCCATGAGGAGTGTCCTTAACTCTTCTTGCCCCTTGGATAGGCTTAAGAAGATCTCCCTGAACTGAGTCTCTTGAGCATGAAGACCCTGGTTATCTTGTTGGGAAGCCATTGCTGAAATAAATAGCGAAACAGGGTAAGTGACCTGCAACAAGGGTACCTGTAATGCAATGATATGTATGTATGCATGCAATGTTTTCAAGGACCTCGCGGGGTAAACAAGGAAATTGTTAGAGTTGGAAACTGGTAACTTGATTGAAGGAACTTCATGTTGTTGAGAGTCCTTCTTCAAGAGTCAAGGCTCACCATATCTAGTGGGTCATAGCCCCTGACTTAGATCATCAACCTGGCTAGAGGAAAATAAATCCCCTTTGCCCCTTGCTAGACATTCTGATTCATCATGACCTGCATCACAAGCCCTTGAGATCCTTGAAACAGATTAGTCCTTATGCAGGATGTATGCAATGGTATGATGGTATGATGTTATGCTATGCGTGGGGTGATATAAGTAACCCTGTTATGAGTCCATATTAAGGACTGTAAACAAAACCTGCAAGGAATTCAAGTGTCAGATAACAAGCATGCAAGTAGTCAAGTACGAAAGCACACAAGTCACACCATAAACCTTAGAGTTTAGGCCAGCATGAAGTTTGGGTATTACCCTCTTTCAGTTTGTTGGTTAAGACCTGTCCTATCAGAAGTAACCGGATTCTAGAGGATCCCAATATCACTGACTACCCTCAATCGGTCATAACTCCAGCATCGCAACCTTTTCTTGCGGCCAGAACCATCACGAGAGTTTAGCCTCAATGGGCGTAGCATACTGCTACTGTTCTATTGGCCAAGTTAGGTCATTTAAGGTTCTATGGTCGGTTGGTGCTTAATGACTCCTCAGAAGACCCATATTCTCCTCGTTGCAACACAAGGAATATCGGTACAGACCAAGGTGTCACACCAACGTAGCCACTGCTTCACCCGTGTCGGTCTACGCCGGATAGGTCCCTCACAGCTTATGCTACCTAATAGGGTATCCCCAGATCCGGGTTAGGATCTATGTAACTCTGATGCAGCCCACAATAATAAAGCAAACAAGCACAACAATTGAAAACACAAGTATGAGCTATCCTAAGGTACACCTCACTTTAAGTCATCCCCAGCAGAGTCGCCAGTTCTGTGATCGGTGGAAAATAGAACTGACTGTTTTTAAGCTGGTTTCGCGAAATGTGGCGGAAGTAAGAGTCGCCACCGTCTTTTATGTTCTCCAACAAGAAAAGGACAAAAGCACAGCAAAATTCCTTATGAGATATGTTTCTCGGTTCGGGAGGTAGATTTATAGAAAGGGAAGGTGTTAGCACCCTTTCTATCCATGGTTATCCATGGGCTCTTAGATACTTGCTCTTATGTTTTCAAAGTGTTTGTTTGCTTTTCAAAATGTGAGTGGGTTTTGCAAAAGTTTCGTTGAAAGATTTCTGAATAACTCTTGTATCAGTCCTCAAGAGTGTTTGAAAAATTGTTTTGAAAGCTTTTTGAAAAGTGTCGGTGTGAAAAGATGTTTTGTTTTGTTTTTTTGAAAAGAGCAAGTATCTATGAGTCATCTACCTACCCTAAGGAATTAAGCTGTGTAAGTTTCCTTTAGGTAGTGCCATCCCACCATTGAGAGGTAGGTAGCACCACCGTTGGAGGTGTTCGGGTCAATTCGAGTTTGTAGGGACAGTGTGGTCACCAGAGCAACAGCAGGGCACCTTAGAAGCTACCCTTATGCCATGTTCATGGACATAAGGACTTACTAAAACGTCCTGTACTCGACGACCACGTTTCGAGGGGGCAAGGCAACAGTGAGGCGTACCCTAAGAGTGGTGTGTGAATTTGTGTATCATTTTCAGTTATGTTTTATCTTGTCATGCATTATGGTGATCTACGCTTTGATTTTATTTGGGCCATTCATTCTTTCATGCAATTAGCAGTTTAAAGGTGCGGAAATTAAAATGCGGAAAATAAAGGTCCTACGCTATTACAAGGCGCGGGTCTATACATCGCCAAATTAACAAAGACCCGTTTTTTAATAAAATGCAGAAAATAAATAAATTTCCTAATTACTATTACAAGGCTTTGGCAATTACATAATATTTAAAATGAAACATAAGACTAAACGCGCGAAAAGAAATTAGAATCGAATGTGCGAGGGCGTTGGACCCTTTAAAGAGATTAGATGAAATTAAAAATTAATTAATTATTTGATAAAGAAAAGAAATTATTTTTTTGGTTTTTGGTATTTAATGGAAATAAAGAGAATTAATTAAAAGAAACCCTAATTCTAAATATTTTTTAATTATTAAAGAAAAAGATTAAAGTTTTAACCTAATTTATACGCTAATTAATTAATCACATGTTTATTTACAAAATAATTAATAATTAATAATAATGATGATAAGGAAAAAATTGTTTATTAAGAAAAGAATAAAAATGCTAAAAATCCTAATTTCTACATTTTTTAGTTATTTAAGAAAAACATTGAAATTTTAACCTAAATTAACCTAAATTGATTAGTAAAAATTTATTTACAAAAATATTAAGGAATTAAATATTAAATAAACATATTACATTTTTTTGTATTTTTCTGGTTTTGTATTATGAAAATTAAATTTGTGAATTAAATAAAACAAAAAGAGCAATTAAAATAAAAAGGAGAAAAGAAAAAAGAAATTAAGAAATATAATGCAAACCATGGGGTGTCTGACCCAATCTGGGAGGTTTGTTGAAGCAATTAGGCCCAAGAATCCCAGGCCCTTTTGACTTTTCCAGCGCGTGTGTGGAACGGTTGACTAGCGTCCATGGTGAGCTGCATGTTCTGGCCTTTGGATTGGCCTTCTGGACACTTGGCAGGCTTGGATATAGGGTTGCATGATGGACCTTGGAAGAGGCGCTACACAGAAGCACGTTATGGACAAAATTATGAAATATAATAGGGGACCTGGGAATCGAACCCAGGTCCCAGCGTTTACCCAATGCACGTCCAACCGTCTGAGCTATGCGCGTGCGTTGTATTGGAATTGGCAAGCAAATAATATAACACAAAACAACACTTAGTGATATCCACCGCGCCAAAATTCAAATGCGCCAGTCATCAGGAGACACGTCCTCCTTCTTCCTCACCTTTCCTGCAATTATCAAATAGATAGCGGGGGTTTTAAACCCCCACTAAACTCAAACCTGAAAAATAGCGAATAGAATATAGGACAATATAAATTGGGCGCGATATGTGAGTTAGATTTGTTTGAATGTCACGAGTCCATTGGTACCAGTTTCATGGCCTGATTTTTCCACATGAAAGAAACCCTAATTTCAAACTTCTGAAACCCTAATATGCATTCATGGTGGATTTCTGTTTAGGAAACCATTCTTCAATTGAATGGTACCATGAGCTTCTGAATGGTCAGGTTAACATAAATCAATCATTAAAAGTCATGAATCATGCCTAGAAATTAAAACACGATTATGGAAAATATTAAGAAAAGTCAGACTCTGTTATACCAATTCCTTGTGCGTGGAGACTTGATTTCAATTGCAAAAGCTTCCTGGGTGTCTTAGCAAGCTTTTTGAATAGCTTTTAGGCTTTGAAACGAGCTCTAGCTAGGTTTTCAGTTTTGAGATTTTTGTGAAAAAAGTGCAATGTGTTCTTGTGTTCTGAGCGCAGCTTCTGTCTCTTGGCCTAGGTTTCAGTTGTGCATATATGTGTGAATAGAATTAGGTTAAAAGTCAGCCCAAAATCCATTGTTTTAATGCGTTTGAATATTTGATTTTGTCAAATCTTTTCCCATCTTTTTTGCCATGGAAACTTGCCTATTTTGGAAGATTTGGTCTCTTGAGAAGGCACACGAAATCTTGAACTCATAATAGAAGAATATGCTGCACAAAAAGATTCAAAACCTTTGTTTAGTATTTTTCTCATATTTAATTTTAATTAAATGAATTAATAGGATTAAAAACTTAATTAATTAATTAAAAATAAGAAAATAACTCCCTTTTAGCTTAATGGGTCGTGCATAGCTTTTGGGTGATGATTCATGGAAGAAATTGAGGCCCATTAGCAATTTTGAGGCATTTGAAGCAAAGTTGACTTTTCAAAATTCCCAAAAATTTCCCAACTTTCACAAGGCATATCTTGCTCAATTTTTAAGATTTGATCATGTTCTTGGACATTTTGGAAAGGTCTTGAAGTCCTCTAACCAATGCCTTTGGTCCCATGTCATTTTGAGTTACCAATCACAAGTTATGGTCTTTGACTTAAAGTGCCTTTTTGTTGACTTTTGAAAATGACCTATAATGTTGAAATGGATAACTTTTTGTGAGAGAATTTCTTGGACTTGAAGTATGAAGATGAGTTGTAGGAAATGTAATTCTCTTAAAAATGAGCTTTGGATGGAATTTTTCTGATAAACCATGTGGAAGTTATGCCTTGGTCAATTTGCAGTTGACTTTTTCAACTGTCCAAAAATAGAAACTTTTGCATCTTGAGACTTTTTGAGCCATGCTTTGAGAATCATGATCAAGAATTGATCAAATGATGTTTGTGGCTTCAAAATAAGATGTTGACCAAAATTTTTGACTTTTGACTGTCAAATGACCATTTTGCCCCTGCAGTTGACTGTGAAGCAATTAGGGTTTTTGACTGTGCAATCTGGTGCTGTGAGTCTTGAAACTTGGCATATGGATGCTTGACAATGTTTATAGGCATGTGGGACTTGATTGGACCCTTGGAAACTTCAATTTCTTTGCCAGAGCCGAAACCCTAATTTTTGACTGTTAGGAGGCAATTGGACTGTGCAACCCTTGAGAGATTTTGAGCCTTGATCTTGGCAAATCTTGAAGAATATGGGAGGGCAAATTTTTGGATTAACTTTGACTGGATAAGAATCAGAAAAATCTTAGAATCGATTTAACTGAACCAGACGAAAGTCTTGGAATATCCTCAACTGGAATAAGAATCAAGGAGATCTTAGTGTCGATCTGACTGAACCAGAAAAGGTCTTTGATTAACTTTGACTGGATAAGAATCAAAAAAATCTTAGAATCGATTTAACTGAACCAGACGAAAGTCTTGTGATATTTTTTGAGGAATCTGCTGAAACAGCCCTCAATAGATGTAGTTTTTAAGGGGACTACCAGGTCATATAAGTAGCCAACAGTGTTTATTGATTCGTCTTTCCCTGAAAAGGTAAAGAGTTAGTCATATGCAATGTCATGATGTATGAAATGCCTGATATATATCAAGCAATGATGCTCTCAAAATAAATGAGATTGTGTGGTATGATGCGTATATGCCTGTATGGAAATCTAATGTTTCTAGCTGGGGAAAATAAATCCCGGATAGCTGCTGAAGAATAGAGCTGGATTCTTCGTTTCCGCTGGGGATGGCGAACGAAGAGAATAAACCCGCAGGAGAGGATGACTCAGTTGGGGGAATAAACTGATGAGGAGATTACCCTGTGGGGAAGAGAGGTTCTGCTAAAGATTCCACTGATAACTTCCGTCAGGATGAATTATCATTGCTGGTGATATTGAATCCTATTGGGGATTGAATTCCTGTTTGTGAAAGGAAAGAACTCCACTGGGGATGATCTTCGGTTGCGACTTCTCTGGGAATAACCTTTTAGACTCTTATAGGGATAATCCTTTGAGTTCTGCTGGGAATGATCCTTTGAACCCGGCTGGGGAGATTTATTTTTGTACTCCGCTGAGGATAAACTTCCAAAGTCTACTGGGGATGATTCTCCCAACTCCGTTGGGGAAGCTTTTTCAGACAGCACTGGGAAAATTTTAACTCCACTGGGGGTATCTTGTATTCTGCCGGGGAATATTCTTATACTCCGTTGGGGAATATTAAGACTGCCGGGGATATCAAGCTTTTTTAGTGCTGATGGTAGATAAACTCTGCTTGGGGAAAATATTACCGATTCATTCACAGTTGCAAGTCTTAGCTAGGGAGAGCTATCATTACTATCTTACATTGCGGGGAGTGAAGGTATCTTACCCATATTCTTCAGCTGAATCTACCTTTGTACCTGGCGGACAGAGAAACTGTATAGTTTGGAAAAATTTTATTGCCCATGTTTCTGATGTTACCCGTAATCGTCTTTTGTTTCGCATGTAAATATTCATGAGCGGCAATTAATATCAAATGCATATATCAAAAATGAACATTGGACGTTCTTTGCAAAACAAAACAGAAAAGGGAAAAACAGTTTGAAATTTCTTTGAAAATGAATTGTATTGATTTTGAAGTTTGGCCTGTAAATAGGCGTTTTTGTACAAGAGGCTGACGTCCTAGTAGGAGAACACCGCCGAACAAATAGAATTTGTACAATTTGTGAAAAGAAAAGAAAACAACTATGTGAATAATCCCACTGGGTTCCAACTCTGATATTTCCCTTATGTCCTCAAGCATCTCATCACTTTGTTGTTGGTTGAAGGTAGATCAGATTGATTAGTGCCATCCGAGCTTGATAGTCGATACCGAAATATGGATGCAAGGTGATCCAATGAGACATAGTGTTACACTTTGATCCCTAATTTTTTCCTGGACCGCCCTTTCGGGTTTTCAGTCCACCGGGATACCCTTTTTTGCCCAAGCCGCCTTTTCAGGTTTTCGACTTGCCGGGTGTACAGATTTTTCATTTTCATCCCTTATTTTTGCCCGAACCCTTTTGGTTCGTCGGGAAGCCCTTATTTTTGCCTAGGCCAGTCAACCTAGCGGGTCTTTAATTATGCGTAGTGTCTTTTCACTATGTCTGCATTGACGGGGTGAGGAAGGTTGTCACCATCCATGGTGGTTAGAATCATAGCTCCTCCTGAGAAAATGTTCTTAACCATAAATGGCCCTTCGTAAGTAGGGGTCCATTTTCCCCTGGGATCACCTTGAGGTAAGATAATGCGCTTGATTACCAGGTCCCCAACTTGATACTCTTGTCGTCTGACTTTCTTGTTAAATTCCTTTATCATCCGCTTTTGGTACGTCTGACCATGACAAATAGTAGTAAGTCTCTTTTCGTCGATTAGGTTCAGCTGATCAAGTTGGGTCTGAATCTAGTCATCTTCGCTCAAACCTGTATCCTTCATGATCCGAAGAGAGGGTATCTGAACTTCAATGGGTAATACAACCTCCATTCCATATACCAATGAATAGGGTGTTGCCCCTGTTGACGTCCGTGCTGAGGTACGGTACCCATGAAGAGCAAATGGTAACATCTCGTGCCAATCTTTGTATGTCACTGTCATCTTCTGCACAATCTTCTTAATGTTCTTATTAGCCGCTTCTACAACCCCGTTCATGTTCGGTCGGTAGGGAGAAGAGTTGTGATGTTGTATCTTGAACTGCTTGCAGAGCTCAGTGATCATCTTATTATTGAGATTTGTACCATTGTCTGTAATGATCCTCTCTGGTACACCGTATCGACAGATCAGATTATGCCGAATGAACCGTGTCATGACGTTCTTGGTTACAGTAGCAAAGGAAGTTGCTTCAACCCACTTCATAAAATAATCAATAACTACCAGGATGAAACGATGCCCGTTGGATGTCGTAGGTCTGATCTCGCCGATCATATCAATGCCCCACATTGTAAAAGGCCAAGGTGCCGTCAAGACGTTTAGAGGAACTGGAGGTATGTGCACCTTATCAGCATAGACTTGGCACTTGTGACATGTCCGAGAATGCTGATAACAGTCGGCTTCCATTGTGGACCAATAATATCCTGCCCGTAGGATTTTCTTTACCATGGTGTGTCCACTGGAATGAGTTTCGAAAGTCCTTTCATGCAAATCTGCCATGATCCTTTCTACTTTATTCTTATCCATATATCGCAGTAGGGTTGAATCATGGTTACGCTTGAAAAGGATATCGTTACTGATGAAGAACTTTGCCGCGAACCTTCTCAGAAACTTCTTGTCATTAACAGATGCACCCTCAGGGTATTCTTGAGCCTCAAGGTATCTCTTCACCTCATGAAACCAGGGTTTATCTGCTACTTCTTCAGTCTCGATATCACAGCAATGTACATGTTCGTCCAATATTTCAATGATAATCCGGGGAGCTTTGTTGTCCCAATTGACTTTGAACATAGAAGACATTGTAGCTAGCGCGTCCGCCAACTGTTCTCCTCTCTGGGGAAGTGTTCAATAGTTATCCCCGCGAAGTGTGGAAGCAACGTCAACACATACTCCTTGTAAGGAATAAGATTTGGGTGTTTCGTATCCCACTCGCCTTTGATTTGACTGATCACGAGAGCGGAATCTCCGAAGACACTCAAGAACTTAGTCCTTAGGTCGATAGCTGCTTGAAGACCCATAATGCATGCTTCATACTCCGCCATATTGTTAGTGCAGTTGAAACATAGTCGGGCGGTAAACGGAGTATGAGAGCCTTTAGGAGATATGATTATGGCGCCAATGCCATTTCCCAAAGCGTTTGAAGCTCCATCAAAGTACATAGACCATCGGGATCCTTCCTCAGGTCCTTCATCCGGTCCAGGTGTCTCACAGTCAGTTACTAGCATGATATTCTCATCCAGAAATTCAAAGTTCATAGACTGGTAATCATCCACTGCCTGATGTGCCAAATGATCTGCCAACACACTTCCCTTAATTGCCTTTTGGGTCGTATATTGGATGTAATACTCAATCAAGATCATCTGCCATCTCGCTATTCTTCTGGACAAAGCAGGCTTTTCAAAGATATACTTGATTGGATCCATCTTCGATATCAATAGAGTAGTGTGAGTCAGCATATACTATCTTAGCGGCGAGCAGCCCATGCCAAAGCGCAGCAAGTTTTCTCGAGCAGTGAGTATCGGGTCTCACAGTCGGTAAACTTTTTGCTAAGGTAATAAATAGCATGCTCTTTTCGGCCAGACTCGTCATGCTGACCAAGCACACACCCCATTGAATTGTCGAGTACTGTCAAGTATAAGATCAAAGGTCTCCCTTCAACTGGAGGCATCAAAATAGGTGGCTCTTGGAGATACTCTTTGATCCTTTCGAAAGCTGCCTGGCACTCATCGTTCCAACGTACTACTTGATCTTTTTTCAGTAACTTGAAGATTGGTTCACAAGTAGAGGTCAGGTGTGAGATGAATCGGGCAATGTAGTTTAGTCGTCCCAGAAAGCCTCTGACTTCTTTTTCTGTTTGGGGGGCTGGCATCTCTTGTATGGCCTTCACCTTTGCCGGATCCACTTGAATACCTTTATCGCTTACGACGAAGCCCAGCAACTTACCAGATCTCATCCCGAAGGTGCACTTGTTCGGGTTTAACCTCAGCTTGTACAACTTCAACCTGTCAAATAGCTTCTAAAGGTGGTCAACATGCTCTTCTTCAGTCTGAGATCTTGCAATCATGTCGTCGACGTATACCTCAATCTCGTGATGGATCATGTCATGAAACAAAGCAACCATGGCACGCTGATACGTTGCCCCAACATTCTTCAATCCGAAAGGCATGACCTTGTAGCAAAAGGTACCCCATTGAGTAACAAAGGTTGTAGTCTCCATGTCTTCGGGAGCCATTTTAATCTGATTATAACTGGAGAAACCATCCATAAAGGAGAATACCTTATGCTGAGCGGTGTTGTCAACTAGAACGTCGATATGAGGTAGAGGGAAATTATCCTTGGGACTCGCCATGTTCAGATCCCTATAGTCAACACACATTCGAACCTTACCATCCTTCTTCGGCACATGAACCACATTGGCAACCCACTGTGGGTAAAAAGTAACTACTAGAAAACCGGCGTCAAACTGTTTCATTACTTCAGCTTTCATTTTCTCAGACATTTCTGGGCGCATTCGGCGAACCTTCTGTTTCACTGGAGGACAGTCTTCCTTGGTAGGCAGGCGGTGAATCACAATATCGGTATCCAACCCAGGCATATCTTCATAAGACCAAGCGAAGATCTCAACATAGTCACACAACATTTGAATCAACCGTTGCTTCACACTAAGCTCCAGATTTCCCCCGATCTTGACCTCTTTCTTGTCCTCTTCTGTACCCAGATTTACCGTTTCCACCGGCTCTTCGTGCGGTTGTATAACCCTCTCTTCTTGGAGTAGCAGTCTTGCAATTTCACCAGGGACTTCGCAATCATCTTCATCTTCGTCTTCAGCTAAGTTGATTGGACTTTCGATGTCATAACTGGCAGTAGCAGAGTCGTTACCAGTGAGATCCAGAGTGGATGTAGACCTGTATATGTGAGTATGTGTAAAATAGTTATTTTGCAATATGTAATAAAATAAAAACAAGGAGCGCAAGATTTGAAATGCAAGAAAATTCCAATGCTTTTATTAATGATATATGAGAATGACACACATAAAGCCCTCACAAATGAAGCCCCGGTGCCCCGGGTAAGACACCGGGCCATAGAGTTTAAAACATTGTTTGTTACAAATTCAAAACAAAAGTCTCATTATTGGGTGATAACTGAAACAGGCATAGAATCCTTCGCTGTCCAGTTGCTTAATACAGCATCGACAGTTGGGTATATCCAGCTATCAATATCAAACTCTTCATCCTCGTCATCCCCGATAGCATTCACTCCCACATCCTGTTTAGGCTTTTCTGGTGCTCCGAACTCAATCTCCTTAGCATCAATTAAGTCCTGTATTTTGTTCTTTAAAGCCCAACAATCATCGGTATCATGTCCCGGGCTATCAGAGTGAAAAGCATAATAGGCATTAGGATTGTACTTAGGCGATGCAGTGTTGGGATTCTGCGGAGCCTCCCTTGGTGTTACTAGATTTGTTTTCAATAACTGCGGCAGAATCTGAGACAAAGTCATGTTGAGATGGGTGAATTTCCTTCGAGGTCTCTCGGCCTTTTGCTGATTGTTGCCCTGAGGAGCACCAGCAAGTCTTGAAATGACCACTGCATTAACAGCTTGTCGGTGTTCAGGTCTATTCTGGCTTTTCGAACTGTAAACAACACTGGACTCTTTCTTAAAAGGCTTCTTCTCGGTGCCTGATGAAGCACCCTTCTGTATTTTACCAGACTTAATACCAGCCTCAATCCTTTCACCGATCATAATTAGCTCTGTAAACCCAGATGAAGAACTTCCGATCAGATGGTTGAAAAAGGGACCAGACAAGGTCCCCAGAAACATATCAACTAACTCCCTATCAGCCAAGGGTGGTTGCACTCTTCCAACGAGGTCCCTCCACTTCTGAGCATAATCTTTGAAACCTTCACTCGTTCCCATAGACATACCCTGGAGTTGGGTACGCGTGGGAGTGAGGTCTGAATTGTATTGGTAATGCCTGAAGAAAGCAACAGACAAATCTTCCCAACTGTGGATACTGGCTCCTTCTAACTGGTAAAACCATTCAAGCTGAGTCCCTGAAAGACTGTCTTGAAAGAAGTGGATCCATAGGTTCTTATCAGCGGTGTACGGTTGAATCTTCCTTACATACGACCGGAGGTGCAGTTTCGGGCAAGAAATTCCATCATATTTAACAAAGGCTGGTGCGTTGAACTTGTGGGGAATCACCACCCCAGATGACAGACCCAGATCTCCAAAGTCCAGACCAGGCACCTTATGAACTTCCATCGCACTCAACCGGTCTTCCAGTTGCTTGTATCTATCCTCAGTCGGAGGATACTGGTCTTTGTCGAAGTCTGTCTGGTTGTCTGAAACCACGGGGCTAGGAGCCCTCCTTTCTTCTTGACTATCTTTCCCTCCAGATGAGGTGGTCAAATCAACTTCATCTCGTAGCCTGTTTCCAAACCTGTGACCCGTGTTAAACAGGACTGTCCTCTTCTTCTTCTTCTCTTTCAGAATAAGGGTCTTCAGATCTTGCTGACCCTTAGCTAGATTCATGAACAACTCTTGGAATTGGGCATTTTGAGCCTGCAGAGCCTTGATTACTTGTTCAGTCGATGGTTCAGAAGACATAATGCTGAAATAAATAGCGAAGAAGATAAGAGACCTGTAAGGGTACCTGTTACGAAGTGCATGGGATGAAATGCATATGATATGATTTCAAAGACATCGAGAGATTCAAATTCGTAAACAAGAAATGAAACACACTTTTATTAGATAAACTTGAAATTCAAATTGTTCAACAAATTGCCCTTAGGGTGTTACAAGAAAGGAAATACTGAAAAGTAAATAAAACTGGAAGTAATCAAAGGACATCAGCGCTCCCATGGTCGTTTGCCTTTAGTGCTGACATAGTCATTGATGATCTGCTCTTTCTCCAGCTGTCTTGTCAACTTCTGAATGTTCTGCTCTTACTCGTTAAAATTTTCTCGGTAAGCATCCCGCTCTTCTCTCAGCTGCATCCAAGACCTTTACAGTGCCCCAATGTCGGTAGGCATGTAAGGGTGGAGAATGGTAGGAGGAACCCCTTCCTCATCAGCAACTTCAACAATAATAGGCAAGACGACTTCATACGGCATTCCCAGCTTTTGGGCACGGATGCGAACCCATCTGAGATATGGCTCCATCGGAAGAGAAGTCTTTGGACCCAGCTCGTGTGGATCAGATCTGTGAACTCTATCCCAAGCCCTTATGAATCTGCGGCGTTGATCGTCACTATCGCCTTGAAAATCAAAGATGATACTAGGCATTAGCAGCTCATGAGGTCCTTCCCTTCTGGCTCGCCCAAACTGACGTAAGGCCAAGCATGGATTGTAAGTAATTCCTCCATGGTCTCCTATCAGTGGAACATTGGGGTACTCCCCACATCGATCAATAATAGCCACTTCGTCCATACCCTTGATAGTCCAGATGATGTCATTGTGAGAGAGAGACATAACCCTGTAAGTCCAACCCATGCCTTCTTTGTTCTTTAGAACTGATTTAGGGAGGTGCGAAATAAACCACCTCACCAATAATGGAGCACAACACATCAAGGTTCCCCGCTTCCGAGCAGTACGGGCATAAAGCTGATGAAGGATGTCACCCAAGAGAGTGGGTACAGGATTACCAGAGATGAAGATTTTTACCACATTCACATCAACAAAGGAGTCATAGTTAGGAAACAATACCAAGCCATATATCAGAAGAGCCAAAATATCTTCGAATGCCTGGAAGTCTAGACTATCCTAGAAGTGATTAGCCTTACCAACCAAGAACTTAGTCAGAAAGCCCTTTGCTCCACTACGAGTTTCCCAATTAGCCATTACCTCATCCTTTATCATATGAAGGGCTGAAGCAATCTCTTCCGGCCTAAGAATCTTCTCCCAACCAGTAAATGGGGTCTGCTCCAGGATAGGGATACCAAGCAGATTAGAGAACTCTTCTAAGGTGGGGACCAACTGGTAGTCCTGAAAAGTAAAGCAATGGTACAATGGATCATAGAATTGGACCAAGACACTCATCACCTGCTCGTCCAATTTGGAGGTGACCAAACCCAAGAGGTGACCATGTCTCCTGATAAAGGAAGTAGTATCAGACATCTTTGCAACCAATTCTTTAAGCATAGTGGGAACCTGGACAAAGTTGATCCGGATGGTGTTCCTACGCATAGGTGCCATGACCTACAAAACAGAACAAAGATGAATCCCTCCTGTCTTTGAAATAGGTTAGTCCAATGCAAGATGTATGCAATGTTATGATGTCATGATGTCATGATAGAAAGCACACCACAAGTATCCACAAGTAGCAAACATGGTAAAGGCACACAAGTCACATAGAGATCCCTTAGATTTCAGGCTGGCAAGGAGTCTAGGTACTACCCTCTTTCAGTTCAGTTGGTTTAAACCTGTCCTAAAAATAGTAACCGGGTTCTAGAGGATCTCAATATCACTGACTACCCCCGATCGGTCATAATTCCAGTTTAGCAACCTTTTATTGCAGCCGGAATCATCGCGAGAGTTTAGTCTCAATGAGTGTAGCATACTGCTACTGTTCTATGGCCAAGTTGGTCAATTTAAAGGTTCTAAGGTCAGTTGGTGCTTAATGACCCCTTAGAAGACCCATATTCTCCTCGTTCCAACACAAGGGATATCGGTACAAACTAAAGTGCCACACCAACGTAGCTACTGCTTCAACCGTATCGGTCTACGCTGTATAGTTCCCTCACAGTTTATTGCTACTTACCTAAAGGGTATCCCCCAGATCCGGGTTAGGATCTATAGTAACTTCGATACAAGCCCACAAATATAAAGCATACAAAGCAAACAATTGAAAACACAATGATCTAATCCAAAGGTACACCCCACTTATTAAGCGTCCCCAGCAGAGTCGCCAGTTCTGTGATACGGTGGGAGAGAACTGACTGTTTTTTGGAATGTTGGTTTGCGTTTTGCATTTGTTTTCACAAAATGTCGCGGTAAGCAAGAGTCTCCACCGACTTTTATTTTATCCAACAAGGAAAGAAAAAAAGCACAGAAAAATTCCTTTTTCGATATGTTTCTCGGGTTCGGGGGGTAGATTATAGAAAGGAAAGGTGTTAGCACCCTTTCTATCCGTGGTTATCCACGGGCTCTTAGGTACTTGCTCAAATGTTTTCAAAATATTGCTTTCTTTATGCTTGTGGGTTTGAAAAAAGTCTTTGTTTGAAAAGGAGTGTAAGTGTGAAAATTTTGTTTTGTTCTGAAAGAGCAAGTATCTAAGAACCATCTACCTACTCGAAAAAGGAATCGTTCTATGCTATCTTCCTTTAGACAATGCTATCCTACTATTGATGAGTAGGTAGCACCGTCGTTGGAGTTTAAGGGTCAATTCGAATTTAGGGACGTGCGGTCACTAAAGCAATGTTAGGACGCCTTAGCGGTAACCCTAATGTCTTAGATCATTTGTTGTGAGGAAATAATATCCGAGGCAACCGTTTCGAGGCAACTATGATCTTTTAGACAAGAGGGTGACCTCTAAAACTACCTATACTCAATGACCGCGTTATGAAGGCAACCAAGTGGGGTGTACCCTAAGAGTGCGCATGTGCGAATGTGTTGTTTTCAGTTAATTTTGTATCTTTATACATGTTAATGGTGATCTAGGTTGATTTTAGGTTTAAACGTTCAATCTTGTCATGCATCCCTATGATCAAACATCTAACAATTATATTTTGCGGAAAATAAATTGCGGACATTTAACTAACTATTACAAGGCGTCGGGTATTTACATCGCCAAAAGCAACCCTTTGAAATTAAAATGCGGAAAATAAATAAAGCGATAAAATAGTCCTAATTATCTATTACATTCCGGAAACAAATACAATATTGAAATAAAATGGATCGCATGCGGGAAATTAAATCGGGCGCAAGTTTTGTAGGGTTTTGACCCTTTAATTATTAAAGGAAAGATTTTTTTGGTTATTTTTTAATTTAGAAAGAAATTAAACTAAATTAATTATTGAATTAAATAAATAAATTAATTAATTAATGAAAATAAATATTTTTGGGTTTTTGGTATTTAAAGAAATAAAAATAAATTGATCAATGGTAATAAAACCTAATTATGTCTAATTGAATTTTAATTATTTACAAAATATATTAAAGTTATTCCTAATTAATGGCCTAAATTAATTAAATTAATATTTGTTAAAAAATAAAATTTTGAAATTTAATTTAATAAAGAAAATATTTTTTGGTTTTAATTTTATAAAGAAAAAGATTTGATTGGTTAATTAATAATTAAATAAAAATAATAAAACAAACAATTAAAATAAATAAAAAGAAATAGAAAGAGTTAGGGGTGTGGGCCTGATTTGGAGGCTTGCTTAGCAATTCAGAGGCCCAATTACATTGGCCTGGTTGACTTTGAGAGATCCAGCGTGTATACTTTAACTTGGTTCTATGGTGGACGTTCCATCTCCATCCATCAGATCTGGCCATTGGCCATCTATCCATTGATTAGGTGATGGTGTATGATGTGCTACAGCGCTTGATTTACATGTGATAACCTGTAGAAAAAATATAACAAAGCATTTAAAGGACCTTGGATTCGAACCCAGGTCCTGAAGGAGTTTGGATACACGCGTTCACCACTAGGCCATTGTGTGTTACTTGTTAGTATAATGGAAAATAATAATAATAAGAAAAAATGGATCAATATGCCAGCAAAAATAAAAAGGGCGCGCTTGTTTGAATTGGCCATAGGGGGGTTGACGCGTCATCGTCTTCTTCCTTACGTCCGTGGCTAAAACTCTGCAACACCTATAGCCACGAACACCAACCGTCACTAAAGGTCGTGCATCCCTATAATCCATTGGGGGCCATGGAAATAAAATCTAAGGGTATGGTTGTACTCGTCTCATCGTCCCGATCACATCCATGCCCTTCTCATCAGCCAATTTTCCCTGAAAAAGAAATGCCCAAAAACAAAACACGAACCCTAGATATGGTATCTCACAGTATGAGTCACATAAACAAAATTGGATAATGGAAAAAGCTTAGAAACTTGATGAGGATCGTGAATATGCAAATATTTCGTACAAAAGATGCAAGAATAGAGAGTTAAGGTTTTGAGAACAGGGCTGAGATACGTGACACTTACAACGTGTTTTGATGGATGTGAGAGCTTACTTTGGGTTGATTCTGACTCAGTGATTGTCAAGGAAATGA
This sequence comes from Vicia faba, assembly GCA_948472305.1. Classification (NCBI taxonomy): domain Eukaryota; kingdom Viridiplantae; phylum Streptophyta; class Magnoliopsida; order Fabales; family Fabaceae; genus Vicia; species Vicia faba. Next base: position 154,628,521 of record OX451739.1, read on the forward strand.
TTGAGATCGTTCTTGGCTTCTGAATTTGCCTCTAAGTGTGATTTTGGTTTCACACTTTTTCCACTTTTTTCAAGTTTTGTTTTCAATGTTCTTGCAGCCTCTAGGTCCCAATTTCGTGTGCCTTTGCTTGTATATGTATGATAGAGTGTATTAGGTCAAGAACTATGCTTTGAATCTTTCCACATCAATACCATGGGATTTGATTTGATCCACCATTGAAAACTTGCCTAATTTGTCAAAAACTCAATCTTTTTGCACATGGAATGCTTGATACGAGTTTGATGATGATATTGATGAAGATTAAGTCCTGAAAATAGAAAAAGATCTCATGTAATCAAGTTTTGGGATTTTATTTGATTTAAATTGATTAAAAATGAAATAATTCAATAAAAAATCAAATAAAATAATAAAATTGATAAATGGACACAAGGCTGAATCTAGGACACGCGTGCAATGTGGAAAGCCCAAATCAAGTGGAAAAGAATGGGCCCATTTGACAAAATTTGAAGTTTTGGGGATAGTTGACTTTTGGCAATTTTGCAAAAATGCCCAACTTCAACAATGCATAACTTCTTCAATTTTGAACTTTTAGAAGTGTTCTTGGACTTTTTAGAAAGCTTGAGATGTCCTCTAACAAAAACTTTTGGTATCATATCATTTTTAATATTCCATTCTCAATTTATAAGCTTTGGAAAAAAAGGTGTTTTTGTTGACTTTAAAAAATAACCTATAATGTCCAAATTTATAACTTCTTGTGAGTGCATTTTATGATCTTGGGGTATGAAGATGGATTGTAGGAAATTGCATCCTCTTAAAAATGAGCTTTGGATGGGTCATTTCTAATAAAGTATGAGAAAGTTATACTTGGTCAAAGTTGAGTTGACTTTTCCTACAAAACCCTAATTTAGCAACTTTTGAGTCTTGATGAATTTTGAGCAATCCTTGATTAATCATGATCAAAACTTGATCAAATTATTAAATATCCTTCAAAATGAGAATGTTGAAAAAAAATCTTGAGGTTTAATTGTATTTGGGTCACAGTTGACTTTTGCCCTAGCATAGTCGATTTTTGGACCCTTTGAGCAATTGACTGAGCAAACTTCCTCTGCAAGGCTTGAAATTTGACATGGATGACCTTGAGAAAATATTAGGACATTAGGGAGAATTTAAGGTCATTTGGATTCAAATATCTTGATGCAACACAAAACCCTAATTTGGGGTTGACTGCCTTAGTCGATGATTTGTCTGACCCACTCCTGAGCAAACTTGGGCAACTTGGAGATTTTTCTTGCAATGTTTTTAGAAATATGAGAGGGCAAATTTTGAGGTACAACACCAGGGCTTATCTTCTACCTCTTCAGTCTCAATATCACAGTAATGTGCAAGTTCGTCCAATCTTTCAATGATAATCCGGGGAGCTTCGTTGTCCCAATTGACTTTGAACATAGAAGACGTCGTAGCCAGTGCGTCTGCCAACTGATTCTCCCCTCTTGGGAAGTGTTCAATGGTTACTTCCTCGAAGTGGGGAAGAAACTTCAATACATACTCCTTGTAAGGAATAAGATTTGGGTGTTTCGTATCCCACTCGCCTTTGATCTGACTGATCACGAGAGCGGAATCTCCAAAGACACTTAGAAACTTAATCCTTAGGTCAATTGCAGCTCGAAGACCCATGATGCATGCTTCATACTCCACCATATTGTTGGTGCAGTTGAAACATAGTTGGGCGATGAACGGAGTATGAGAGCCTTTAGGAGATATGATCACGACACCAATGTCATTACCCAAAGCGTTCAAAGCTCCATCAAAGTACATAGACCATCAGGATCCTTCCTCAGGTCCTTCATCTGGTCCAGGTGTCTCACAGTCAGTCACTATCATGATATTCTCATCCGAGAATTCAAAGTTCATAGACTGATAATCGTCCACGGCCTGATATGCCAAATGGTCTGCCAGCACACTTACCTTGATTGCCTTTTGAGTCGTGTACTGGATGTCATACTCAGTCAAAATCATCTGCCATCTTGCTATTCTTCCGGACAAGGCAGGCTTTTCAAAGATATACTTGATTGGATCCATTTTTGATATCAATAGAGTAGTGTGAGTTAGCATATACTGTCTCAGTCGGCGAGCAACCAATGCCAAAGCGCAACAAGTTTTCTCGAGCAACGAGTATCGGGTTTCGCAGTCGGTAAACTTTTTTCTAAGGTAATAAATAGCATGCTCTTTTTGGCCAGACTCGTCATGCTGACCCAGCACACACCCCATTGAGTTTTCGAGTACTGTCAAGTATAGGATCAGAGGTATCCCCTCAACTGGCGGCATCAGAATAGGTGGCTCTTAGAGATACTCTTTGATCCTTTCGAAAGCGGTCTGGCATTCATCGTTCCAACGTACTACTTGATCTTTCTTCAGTAGCTTGAAGATTGGCTCACAAGTAGCAGTCAGGTGCGAGATGAATCGGGCAATATAGTTCAAACGTCCCAGAAAGCCTCGGACTTCCTTTTCTGTTCTGGGAGATGGTATTTCCTGTATAGCCTTCACCTTTGCAGGATCCACCTAAATACCTTTATCGCTTACAACGAAACCCAACAGCTTACCAGATCTCACTCTGAAGGTGCACTTGTTCGGGTTTAACCTCAACTTGTACAACTTCAACCTGTCAAATAACTTCTAAAGGTGGTCAAGATGTTCTTCCTCAGTCTGAGATCTTGCAATCATGTCGTTGACATATACCTCAATCTCATGATGGATCATGTCATGAAATAAAGCGACCATGGCGCGCTGATATGTTGCCCTAGCATTCTTCAATCCAAAAGGAATGACCTTGTAGCAAAAGGTACCCCATTGAGTAACAAAGGTTGTCTTCTCCATGTCTTCGGGAGCCATTTTAATCTGATTATAACTGGAGAACCCATCCATAAAAGGGAAGACCTTATGCTGTGCGGTGTTGTCAACCAGAACGTCGATATGAGGTAGAGGGAAATCATCCTTGGGACTTGCCCTATTCAGATCCCTATAGTCAACACACATTCGAACTTTACCATCCTTCTTCGGCACAGGAACCACGTTGGCAACCTATTATGGGTAAGAAGTAACTGCTAGAAAACCGGCATCAAACTGTTTCATCACTTCAGCCTTGATTTTCTCAGACATATCCGGGCGCATTCGGTGAACCTTCTGTTTCACTGGAGGACAATCTTCCTTGGTAGGCAATCGGTGAACCACAATATCGGTATCCAACCCAGGCATATCTTTATAAGACCAGGTAAAGATTTCGACAGTCACGCAACGTCTGAGTCAACCGTTGCTTAACACTAGCTTCCAGATTTGCACCGATTTTGACCTCTTTCTTGTCTACCTTTGTACCAAGATTTACTTATTCCACCGACTCTTCATGCGGCCGAATAACCCTCTCTTCCTGGAGTAGCAGTCTAGAAAGTTCACCAGGCACTTCACAATCATCTTCACCTTCGTCTTCGGCTAAGTTGATCGGACTTTCGAAGTCATAACTGGCAGTAGCAGAGTCGTTACTAGTGAGATCCAGAGTGGATGTAGACCTGTATATGTGAGTGTGTGCAAAATAGCTGTTTTGCAATATATAATAAAAGAAAAACAAGGAGCGCAAAATTTGAATTGCAAGAAACGTCCAATGCTTTTATTAATGATATATGTAGATGACACACATAAATCCCTCACAAATGAAGCCACAGTGCCCCGGGTAAGACACCAAGCCGTAAAGTTTAAAACATTGTCTGTTACAAATTCAAAACAAAAAGTCTCATTACTAGGTAACAAAATAAATTGGGATGAAGTCCTTTGTTGTCCAATTGCTTAGTCCATCGTCGATAGTTTGGTAGATCCAACTGTCAAACTCAGACTCTTCAACATCGTCTTCAATGGCATTCACTCCTGAATTGCTGATGAACAGGGGAGGTCTTCTGATCCGTGCATTCCGAACAGCCTTTTGAGCTTCTGCAGTGAAACCCAAACCAAACTTGTTTGTCTTCTATGCAAAATCAGGGAGTTGTCCTGAATTTGCACACCCACCTTTCTCAACAACAGCCCGAGCATCTTTGAAGGAAGCCATCTTCATCGGAGGATCTTCAACAACAGTTTCAACTGATGCCAGCGTTTGGGGAACCTCTTCAAAATGTTGAAACGGGGTCTCAATGAACTCCCCATCCATCTCTACATACCAGAAAGAGTTGAGGTGGCTCACCATGTACTCTCTTCTCCTTGCACTGTCACAATTTTCCCTTTCACCGGGTACTTTAGCTTCTAGTGGAGCGTAGACGTCACTGCCCCAGCTTTGTGGATCCACAGAAGACCTAGCAAACATGAATAAGATGGCCGAATGTCCATCACATAGAATGTAGAGGTGAAAACCTGAGAACCAACCTTAATCGGAATATCCACTTCTCCATGCACCATCCTCTTAGACCCATCAAAGGCCCTGACGACGATGTTGCTTGGTTTCAGCTCCAACCCTTCACAGTCCAACCGGTCTAGAGCTTTCTTAGGCAAAACGTTCAATGAGGAACCAGTATCCACCAATACATGAGCAAGAGTAGTGCCCCTGCATTCAATGGAGACATGCAGGGCATCGTTATGATTCTTCCCCTTAGCAGTCAAGTCGGCGTCAGAGAAACCCAACCCATTATCAGCAGTTAAACTAGCCACGCAATCTTTAAACTGATCAGCTGATGTTTCCTGGGGTACGTGTGCAATCTTTAGAAAAGCAATCAGAGCCTTGGCATGGGTTTCTGAGCAAAGTAACAGAGACAACATAGAGATTTTGGATGGGGTTTTCCCCAGCTGCTCGACTACATTGTAGTCGCTCTTTTTGATGATTTTCAAAATTTCCTCCATCTCTTGTCTAGAGGCTTCAATAGTAATCTTCTTTGGTGCCTCCGTCTGGGCAGGCTCATCAGCGGTCCCTTTGCCCCGAGTGTCAGATGACTCAGAAACAAGGGTCAGAATTGGAACTTGAACGGGGACAGTAACAGGTACACTGGAAGGTGTAATAACAACAGGCTTCCGAACAGTTGGTGCATAGATCTCAGAGGAGAAAAGTCTTCCACTACGGGTGACTTTGGCAGGTCCAACAATATTGCTGACGTCAGTATCAGCATCCAAATCTTGTTTAACTCCATGATAATAAACATCAGCCCCGTAATGCCAAGGGAAAACTTTATCAGATGTATAGGGGATAGGCCTAGGAACAATGATGGTCAATGGTGCGATTCTTGGAACAGATGTAATTCTAACAGGCTTTCTCGAGGAAGCCTTGGAAGAATTGTCGAAAATGGTGATAATAGCAACTTCTTCAGCAGGGACCAAAGGAACAACAACCTTCTCAAATAGAATTTCTTTATTATCCATCAGGTGTTGGACACCTGATTTCAAAAGATGGCAACCGGTGGGTAGGACAGAACACATACGACAACCTTCGTCACAACCCGGAAATAAACCGGCTGACAAAAGGTTCTTCTTCACAGTCATCAAGGGAGTAGCAATGTCTTTCACAGAAACCACAAACGAGCTTTCATCTATAGCATTCACTCCATGCTTGGGCATAGGAGCTGTCACAACATTAGGTCTTTCAGGTGCTTCGAACTCAATCTCCTTCGCATCAATCAAGTCCTGTACTTTATTCTTCAAAACCCAACAATCATCTGCATCATGCCCCGGGCTATCAGAGTGAAAAGCACAGCAGGCATTAGGGTTGTACTTCGGTGATGTTGTATTTGTATTCTGCGAGGCCTCCCTTGGAATCACTAGATTGGTTTTCAATAACTGTGGCAAAATCTGAGATAAAATCATGTTGAGCTGAGTGAATTGTCTTCACGGTCTCTCGGCCCTTGACTGATTGTTGCGCTGAGGAGCGACAGCAGGTCTTGAAATAACCACCGCATTAATAGCTTGGAGGCGTTCAGGTCTATTCTGACTTTTTGAACTGTACACAACACTGGACTCCTTCTTAAAAGGCTTCTTCTCGGTGCCCGACGAACCACCCTTCTGTATTTTACCAGATTTAATACCAGCCTCAATCCTTTCACCGGTCATTATCAGCTCCATAAACCCGGACGAAGAACTTCCAATCAGATGGTTAAAGTACGAACCAGACAAGGTCCCCAGAAACATATCCACAAGCTCCCGATCAGCCAAGGGTGGTTGCACTCTTCCAGCAAGGTCCCTCCACTTCTGAGCATAATCTTTGAAACCTTCACCCGCAACCATAGACATATCCTGGAGTTGGGCACGCGTGGGAGCGAGGTCGGCATTGTATTGGTACTGCTTGTAGAAAGCAACAACCAAGTCTTCCCAATTACGGATGCTAGTTCCTTCCAACTGGTAAAACCATTCAAGCTGAGTCCCTGAGAGACTGTCTTGAAAGAAGTGGATCCAGAGATTCTTGTCAGTGGTGTATGGATGAATCTTCCTAACATACAACTGGAGGTGCAGCTTCGGACAAGAAACTCCGTCGTACTTAGCAAAGGCTGGTGCTTTGAACTTGTGGGGAATCACCACCCCAGATGACAGACCCAAATCACCAAAGTCCAGACCAGGCACTTTCTGAACTTCCATCACACTCAATCGGTCTTCCAGTTGCTTGTATCTATCCTCAGCCAGAGGATACTGGTCTTCCTCGAAGTCCGTCTCGTTGTCTGAAACCACAGGGCTAGGAGCCCTCCTTTCTTCCTGACTATCTTTCCCTCCAGATGAGGGGGTCAAATCAACTTCATCTCGTAGCCTGGTTCTAAACCTGTGGCCATGTTAAACAGGACCGTCTTCTTCTTCTTCTTCTCTTTCAATATAAGGGCCTTCAGATCTTGCTGACCCTTAGCCAGATTCATGAACAACTCCTGGAACTGGGCGTTTTGAACTTGTAGAGCCTTGATTGCTTGTTCAGTTGATGGTTCGGAAGACATGATGCTGAAATAAACAGCGAATAAGATAAGAGACCTGTAAGGGTACCTGTTATGAGGTGCATGGAATGAAATGCATATGATATGATTTCAAAGACGTCGAGAGATTCAAATTCGTAAACATAAAATGAAACACACTTTTATTAGATAAACTTGAAATTCAAATTGTTCAACAGATTCCTTTAAGGCGTTACAAGAAAGAAAAGCTGAAAAGTAAATCAAAGCTAGAAATAATCAAAAGACAATCAGCGCTCCCATGGTCGTTTCCCTTTGGTGCTGACATAGTCGTTGATGATCTGCTCATTCTCTAGCTGCCTTGTCAACTTCTGAATCTTCTGCTCTTGCTCGTGATACTTTTCTCGGTAAGTATCCCGCTCTTCTCTCAGCTGCATCCATGACCTCTTCAATGCCCCAATGTCAGTAGGCATGTAAGGGTGGAGAATGGTAGGAGGAACCCCTTCCTCATCAGCAACTTCAACAATGATAGGCAAGACGGCTTCGTAGGGCATTCCCAGCTTTTGGGCACGGATACGAACCCATCGGAGATATGGCTCCATTAGAAGAGAAGTCTTTGCACCCAGCTCATGCGGATCAGACCTGTGTACTCTATCCCAAGCTCTTATGAATCTGCGACTTTGCTCGTCACTATCCCCTTGGAAATCAAAGACTATACTAGGCATTAGCAACTCATGAGGTCCTTCTCTTCTAGCTCGCCCAAACTGACGTAAGGCCAAGCACAAATTATAAGTAATTCCTCCATTGGTCCCTATCAATGGAACATTGGGGTATTCCCCACAACGATCAATAATAGCCACCTCGTCCATACCCTTAATGGTCCAAATAATGTCATTGTGAGAGAGAGACATAACCCTATAAGCCCAGCCCATGCCCTTTTTGTTCTTCAGAACTGATTTGGGGAGGTGAGAAATAAACCACCTCGCCAACAATGGAGCACAGCACATCAGGGTTCCTCGCTTCCGAGCAGTACAGGCATAAAGTTGATGAAGAATGTCACCCAAGAGGGTGGGTACAGGATTACCAGACATGAAAATCTTCACTGCATTCACGTTGACGAAAGCATCTGAGTTAGGAAACAATACCAAACCATATATGAGAAGAGCCAAAATGTCTTCAAATGCCTGGAAGTCTAGGCTATCCCAGAAATGATTAGCTTTACCAACCAAGAACTTAGTCAAAAAGCCCTTTGCTCCACTTCTAGTCTCCCAATTAGACATCACTTCAGCCTTTATCAGATGGATGGCTGAAGCAATCTCTTCTGGCCTAAGGATCTTTTCCCAACTTGTGAACGGGGTCTACTCCAGAATAGAGATACCAAGCAAGTCAGAGAACTCCTCCAAGGTGGGGACCAACTGGTAGTCCTGAAAAGTAAAGAAATGGTGCAGTGGATCAAAGAACTGGACTAAGACACTCATCATCTGCTTGTCCAATTTGGAAGTGACCAAACCCAGGAGGTGACCATGTCTTCTGATGAAGGAGGTAGTATCTGGCATCTTTGCAACCAATTCTTTAAGCATAGTGGGAACCTGGACAAAGTTGATCTGGATGGTGTTTCTACGCATGGGTGCCATGACCTACAAAACAGAACAAAGATGAATCCCTCCTGTCTTTGAAATAGGTTAGTCCAATGCAAGATGCATGCAATGTCATGATGTCATGATAGTAACACACCAAAAGTATACACAAATAGCAAACATGGTAAAGGCACACAAGTCACACAGAGAGCCCTTAGATTTCAGGCTGGCAAGGAGCTTAGGTACTACCCTCTTTCAGTTCAGTTGGTTCAAACCTGTCCTAAAAATAGTAACCGGGTTCTAGAGGATCTCAATATCACTGACTACCCTCGATCGGTCATAACTCCAGTTTAGCAACCTTTTCTTGCGGCCGGAATCATCGCGAGAGTTTAGTCTCAATGAGTGTATCATACTGCTACTGTTCTATGGCCAAGTTGGTCAAATTAAAGGTTCTAAGGTCAGTTGGTGCTTAATGACCCCTTAGCAGACACATATTCTCCTTGTTGCGCCACAAGGGATATAGGTACATACTAAAGTGCCACACCAACGTAGCTACTACTTCAACCGTATCGGTCTACGCTGTACAGTTCCCTCACAGTTTAATGTTACTTACCTAAAGGGTGTTCCCCAGATCCGGGTTAGGATCTATAGTAACTCCGATTCAAGTCCACAAAGATAAATCATACAAATCAAGCAATTGAAAACATTATGAACTATTCCTAAGGTACACCCCACTTATTAAGCGTCCCCAGTAGAGTCGCCAGTTCTGTGATACGGTGGGAAAAACTGACTGCTTTTTGGAATGCTGGTTTGCGTTTTGCGTTTTGTTTTCGCAAAATGTCGCGGTAAGCAAGAGTCGCCACTGACTTTTATTTTATCCAACAAGGAAAGGAAAAAAGCACAGAAAATTCCTTTTTCGAGATATTTCTCGGGTTCGGGGGTAGATTATAGAAAGGGAAGGTGTTAGCACCCTTTCTATCCGTGGTTATCAACGGGCTCTTAGGTACTTGCTCAATTGTTTTCAAAATATTGCTTTCTTTGTGCTTGTGGGTTTTGAAAAAGTTTTTTATTTGAAACTTCGATTTAACTCTTGCTTATGTCCTCAAGAGCGTATGAAGTGTTTTTGAAAACTTTGTTCGAAAAGTGTAAGTGTGAAAAGTTTTTGTTTTTGAAAGAGCAAGTACTTAAGAACCATCTACCTACTCGAAAAAGGAATCGTTCTATGCTATCTTCCTTTAGACCATGCTATCCCACTATTGATGAGTAGGTAGCACCATCGTTGGAGTTTGAGGGTCAATTTAAATTAGGGACTTACAGTCACCAAAGCAATGTTAGGACGCTTTAGCGGTAACTCTAATGTCTTAGATCATTTGTTTTGAGGCAACAATATCCGAGGCAACCGTTTTGAGGCAACTATGATCTTTGGACAAGAGGACGACCTCTAAAGTGACCTATACTCAATGACCGTGTATGAAGGCAACCAAGTGGGGTGTATCCTAAGAGTGCGCATGTGCGAGTGTGTTATTTTCAGTTATTTTTGTCTTTGTACATGTTAAGGGTGATCTAAGTTGATTTTAGGTTAAAGCATTCAGTCTTGTCAGGCATTCCTATTATCAAACATCTAACAGTTATAATTTGTGAAAAATAAAAGTGCGGAAATTAAATTACAAGGCGTCGGGTATTTACATCGCCGAAGACAAACCCTTTAAAAATAAATAAAGCGATAAAAAATAATAAAAGTACTATTAAGCTATTACAAACCGGAGGCAAGTACATTATTGGATAAAATAAATAAATCGCGTGCGGGAAATTAAATCGGGTGCAAGATTAGGGTTTTGACCCTTTTGGATTAAAGAAAATATTTTTTGTTGTTTTTATTTTAAGAAAGAAACTATCCTAAATTAATTATTAAATTAAATTGAATAAACTAATTAATGAAAATAAATTATTTTTGGGTTTTTTATTATTTTAAGAAAGAAAAATAAAAATTAATGTTATTAATAAAAATCTAATCAAGTCTAGTTAATTTTAATTATTTACAAAAAAACATATTAAAATTATTTCTAATTAATAGCCTAAATTAATTAATAGATTTGTTAATAAAAAATAAAATACTAAAAGTTAATTTGATAAAGAAAATATTTTTGTGGTTTTAATTTTATAAAGGAAAAAAATTTGATTGGTTAGAAAATAATAAATCAATTAAATCAATAAAACAAATATTAAATAAAAGAAATAAAGTGAAGAGGTTTGGGCCTGAAAAGGGTGTCTGGATAGCAATCCTGTGGCCCATTAAGCGCTGGCCTGGTTTGACTTTTCAGATCTAATGCTTGCACGCTGACTTAGACTATGGTGGACCATCATCTCTTGGCTACCAGCTTTGGCCATGGGCCATCTGGCAATTGATTGAGCGAGGGAGTATGGTACACTGCGCACCTGGATATGTACATGATAACCTGAAGGAAAAAATCAAAGATAAATTTGAAGGACCTGGGATTCGAACCCAGGTCCTGTAGGCTAATGGATGTGTATGCTTGCCACTGGGACGCTCTGCTTCATTTGTTAATATATTAAACAATAAATATAATATGCCAAAGCAATGATTATTGGTCAGAAATAAAAAAAAAGCGCACGCGATTTGAACACGCGAATGGGAGAACGGCGCGCCATCGTCCCTGTCGTTGGACCGTGGCTAAAACAAACCAAACCTATACCAACAGACAACAGTCCATAGCTATAAGCCAAGCTATCTCCAAAACTTGCTACGAGCCACAAAAATGCATTTCAAGGGCATGGTCATGCTCGTTTCATCATCCCGGTCACAACCGTGCCCTTCTTGATAGCCAATTTTTCCTGAAAGAGAAACACCCAAAAAAACCACGAAACCCTAGCTATGGCATCTCACAGTATAGGTCACATAAACAAAATTGGATAATGCAAAAGGCTTAGAAACATTGTGAGGATCACGAATATGCAAGTAATTTGTACATAGGATGCAAGAACAATGATTTATGAATTCAAATATTGAGCTAGGTAACGTGATGCTTACAGCATGTTTGGGCGTGTATGCAAGCCTGCTTTGGATTGGTTTCACCTTAGTGAACGTCCAAGAATCGATTGGGATGCTTCTTGGCCTCTGAAAACTCCTCTAGGCACGATTTTGATCTCAAGCTTTTTTACCACTTTTTCAAGTTTTGTTCTCTCTATGCTTGCAGCCTCTAACCCCTATTTTCGTGTGCCTCTCTTGCTTATGTATTGTGGAATGTGCTAGGGTAACAAATATGGCTTGAATCTTCCACATCAATGCATTGCATATTTGATTTGATTCACCATTACCAACTTGCCAAATTTGCCAATTTTTCAATCTTTTTGCACATGGTTTAGTGTGATACGAATTTGATGTTGTTAATGATGATGACCCAATCCTGAAATAGCCAAAAGATATCATGTAATCAAAGCTTTGGGTTTTTTTATGATTTAATTTGATTTAAAATGAAACAATTCAATAAAAAATCAAATAAAATAATAAAAATAAGATATGGGCTCATGGATGAATCTAGGACACGTGGACAATGATGCAAGCTCAAATCAAGTGGAAAAGAATGGGCCCATTTGACAAAATTTGAAGTTTTGGAGATAGTTGACTTTTGGCAATTTTATAAAAATGCCCAACTTCAACAATGCATAACTTCTTCAATTTTGAACTTTTAGAAGTGTTCTTGGACTCTTTAGAAAGCTTGAGATGTCATATAACCAACCCTTTTGGTCTCATTTCATTTTGATATTCCATGATCAAGTTATAAGCTTTGGAAAAAAGGTGTTTTTGTTGACTTTCAAAAATGACCTATAATGTCCAAATTTATAACTTCTTGTGAGTGCATTTTATGATCTTGGGGTATGAATATGGATTGTAGGAAATTTCATCCTCTTCAAAATGAGATTTCGATGGGTCATTTCTCATAAAGTATGAGAAAGTTATGCTTGGTCAAAGTTGAGTTGACTTTTCCTACAAAACCCTAATTTAGCAACTTTTGAGTCTTGATGAATTTTGAGCAATCCTTGATGAATCATGATCAACCCTTGATCAAATGATGAAATATCCTTCAAAATGAGAATGTTGACAAAAAAATCTTGAAGTTTGACTGTATTTGGGTCACAGTTGACTTTTGCCCTAGCACAGTCGATTTTTGGACCCTTTGAGCAATTGACTGAGCAAACTTCCTCTGCAAGGCTTGAAACTTGACATGGATGAACTTGAGAACATATTAGGACATTGGGGATAAATTGAGGTCATTTGTACTCAAGGATCTTGATGCAATACAAAACTCTAATTTGGGGTTGATTGTCTTAAGAGATGACTTGTCTGACCAACTCTTGAGCAACCTTGAGCCACTTGGAGATTTTTCTTGCAATGTTTTGAGAAATATGAGAGGGAAAATTTTGGGGTACAACACCCTTCCATTCCGGATCCCATGGATAACAATACTGCTATAACCTTCAGTGACTCTGAAGATCTGATCTACCAAGCCGAATACGAAGGTGAGGAAGATTGTGAGGTGCCATGGGAACTGGCCAGACTATTACAACAAGAGGAAAGAGAAATTCAGCCTCATGAGGAGTTGTTGGATACAATCAACTTGGGTACTGAGGAAGATAGAAAGGAAATCAAAGTGGGTACCAATCTAGAGCCGAGGGTCAAGAGCGCCTAATTCAGCTATTGCATGATTATGTTGAGATCTTCGCCTGATTATACGAAGACATGCCGGAACTCGATACAGACATCGTGGTACATCGTCTGCCAACAAGAGAAGACTGTCCACCAGTGAAACAAAAAGTCCGCCGCATGAGACCTGACATGTCAGAGAAGATCAAAGCAGAAGTTATGAAACAGTTCAATGCTAGATTTCTAGTTGTTACTTCTTATCCTCAATGGGTGGCCAACATTGTTCCCGTGCCTAAAAAGGACGGTAAAGTATGAATGTGAATGGATTATAGAGATTTAAACAAGGCCAGCCCTAAAGATGATTTTCCACTACCACACATCGACATCCTGGTCGATAATACAGCCCAACACAAAGTATTTTCTTTCATAGATGGATTCTCAGGCTATAACCAGATCAAAATGGCACCTGAGGACATGGAGAAAACTAATTTTGTCACACAGTGGGGTACGTTCTGCTACAAAGTGATGCCATTCAGACTAAAGAATGTCGGGGCAACCTATCAACGCGCCTTGGTAGCTTTATTTCATGATATGATACATCATGAGATAGAGGTCTACGTAGATGACGTGATAGCCCGACCACAAACTGAAAAAGAACACCTTAATCACTTGCAAAAGTTGTTTGTCAGGTTGAAGGAATACAAGCTGAGATTGAATCCCAACAAGTGCACGTTCGGAGTCCGGTCCAGTAAACTCTTAGGTTTCATCGTCAGCAAAAAAGGCATCGAGGTTGATCCTGCCAAAGTCAAAGCGATACAAGAAATTCCTGCTCCTCGTACTGAGAAGGAAGTCAGAGGTTTTTTGGGACGCCTAAACTATATTTCCAGATTCATTTCTCACATAACGTCTACTTGTGAACCCATATTTAAGTTGTTGAAGAAAGATCAAGTAGTCAAGTGGAATGATGAATGTCAGATTGCTTTCGATAAAATCAAGGAGTATTTGCTAGAACCTCATGTATTGATGCCACCAGTTGAGGGAATACCACTAATCATGTATCTGACCGTCTTAGAAAATTCAATGGGGTGCGTACTGGGGAAGCATGACGAGTCTGGACGAAAAGAGCACGCCATTTATTACCTAAGCAAAAAGTTTAACGACTGTGAAACCAGATATTCACTGCTCAAGAAAACTTGCTGCACTTTGGTATGGGCTGCTCGCCAGCTAAGACATTATATGTTGACTCATACCACTTTGCTGATATCTAAGATGGATCCGATAAAGTACATCTTTGAGAAGCCTTCTCTGTCTGGGAGGATAGCTAGATGGCAGATGATCCTAACAGAATATGACATACAGTACACTACCCAAAAAGCTATAAAGGGAAGTGTGCTAGCTGATCATCTGGCCCATCAAGCTGTAGAAGATTATCAATCCATGAAGTTTGACTTTCCTGACGAAGACATCATGACAGTAGACAACTGCGAAGAGATCATACCATATGACGGACCTGAACAAGGATCCCGATGGACCTTGTACTTTGATGGGGCATCTAATGCACTCGGTAACAGTATTGGCGCTGTGCTTATATCTCCGGAAGGATGCCATACTCCTTTCACTGCCAGACTTTGCTTCAACTGTACAAACAACATGGCAAAGTACGAAGCATGCATCTTTGGTCTCAAGGCTGCCATAGACTTGGGAATCAAATCTTTAATTGTGTTTGGGGACTCGGCTTTGGTCATCAGTCAGATCAAAGGAGAGTGGGACACTAAGCATCCAAACCCCATCCCTTACAAATAACATGTTTTGACATTGTTACCACATTTCGAGCAGATTACATTCGAGCACTTCCCGCGAGAAGAAAATCAGCTAGCAGATGCTCTAGCTACAATGTCATCTATGTTTAAACTTAATTGGGATAACGAGGCTCCCCAGATCTCCATTGAGCAGATGGACGAACCAGCACACTGTCACGAGATTAATACCGAAGAAGTAGTGGACCATCCATGGTTTCATGAAGTCAGAAGGTATCTCGAGGCTCAAGAATATCCAAAAGGAGCTTCAGTCAATGACAAAAAGTTCTTAAGGAGATTCTCGACAAAGTTCTTCCTAAGTAATGGCATCTTGTACAAACGTAATCATGATTCTATTCTGCTCCGTTGTGTGGACAAGATTGAAGTTGAAAAGATCATGGATGAATTTCATGAAGGTACCTTTAGCACTCACTCTAGCGGGCATATGATGGCGAAGAAAATCCTACGGGAAGGCTATTATTGGTCTACCATGGAAGCAGACTGCTATCAACACTCCCGTACCTGTCATCCTGATACTCATTCAAATTTCAAAGATTCAGATACACTCCAGACACTGATGCCATCCTAATACCCATTCAAATTTCAAAGTCCAGATACGCTCCAGACACGGGTGCCATCCTGATACTCATTCAAATTTCAAAATTCAGATACGCTCCAGACACGGATGCCATTCTGGCCCTTATTCAGATTTCAAGTTCAGATACAGTTCAAATACACTCCAGACATGGAAGTCATTCTGTTACTCATTCAGATTCAGCTTTCAGATACAGTCTAGATACGCTCCAGACGCGGAAGCTATTCTACACTCATTCATATTCAATCATCAAATACAGTTTAGATACGCTCTAGACGCGGATGCCATTCTGTTACTTATTCAGATTTCAACTATCAGATACAGTTCAGATCACTCCAGACACGGTAGCCATTCTGTTACTTATTCAGACTTCAACACCCAGATACAGTTCAGATACGCTCCAGATACGGATGCCATTCTGATACTTATTCAAAGGCAGATTTCACACTATTGATACAGTACGGATATGCTCTAGACACGGATGCTATTCTGTTTCTCATTCAGATTTCAAGTCTCCGGATACAACTCAGATACGTTCCAGACGCGGACACCATTCTGATACTTATTCTTCTGACTTACAACTTACAACTCAACAAGCATTCTTGGATGGCATTTTAAGCCCATCTCCAACAAGATTCTATCACCTCTCCAAATGGCATCTTTAAGCTCATTCCCTCAACTACACTTTGTCGAGTGCAAATTTATAGACACTCTAGTGTCCAATCATCTTTTACCTTCGAGTCACGAACGACAAAGCTCGCCAATCTAACTCTTCAGGTTCAAGAAGATTGAACAGGGGCGGCTGTTGTACCCCAAAATTTTCTCTCTCATTTATCAAGATTTTTCTCACAAGACTTCTTGGACTCGAGACAAGATTAGGGTTTGGTCAGCTCAAGACATCTCATCTTGCACTAATAACCCAAAATTAGGGTTTGAGTTTGCACAAGGATTTTTGGACCACCAATTCTTCATGTGACTTTCATACATCATTTTTAACCCCTAAGATTACTCATGTTAAGTTTCAAGCCTTGAACCACATTTTTTATCAGTCAATTGGACAGTTGACCTAAAAATCAAGTGTATTGGGAAAAAGTCAACCATGGCCAATTTACAGTCAAATTTCACAATTTTTGATCCACATCAACTTTCTAGACTCATATGTACCATTTGATCAAGTTTGGATCATAACTCCTCAAGAAATTTGATCAAATCATCAAAAGGGCAAACTGGTCAAAATTAGGGTTTTGACTGAGAAAGGGCAATTTCTGATTTTTAACCTAGCCAATGACCAATTGGGTTCAAACATGATTTCAAGGGTTCAATGGCATCATCTTGACCAAATTACATGGTTCAAAAGATCTCAAGTTCATTGGATTGACAGATGAATTTTTGCAGTCAACTAATTAAAAGTCAACTGTATACTGAAAAGTTAAACTTTGACTTTTGGGTCAAAATCAAGTGCCAAGGGTCATAATTCATCAAGATATGTCAAAATATGAAACTTGTTCACCACGAAAACCAATTTTGAAAATTAGGGTTATGAATTTGAAAATTTTCATAACTTAGAATTTTTCTAAGTATGAAAATTTTCTTATTTTTTTTCAACTTTTCACCACTTTTTCACCACGATGCATTTTGATTCAAAGAAAACTTCCAACATGAAAGTTGTATTCCTCCATGAAATCTACAACTTTTCTTCACAAACTTTTCCCAAAAGATGCTTGGATCTCAAGTTATGAATTTGTGAATATAGGTCCATGAACTAAATAACTTAGTGAAATTTTGCCCTAATTTAGGCAGGTTTTGGACCCAACTTCATGGCAATTTTTCACCTAGTTCCAAGAGGTATCTAAAATTTAATTTCAAATATGGATTATATAGAACATTGCAAGCTTTCCAAAATGTCCAAGAACTCTCCAAGATCATTTTTGGTTAGAGAGAATCGAAGAAGGGAAGTTGGCATTTTATCACTTTTGTTCGAGCCATTTTTACATGATATCAAGTTGAAAATCCAATCCATGTTGTTTGTACCTTGATTTACAGGTCCTAAACTCACTTTACACTCCATAATTAAATGCAAACTCAGTTGACAAAGGCATTATCTTTGCTTTTGAAGCATTGTACAAGAGATAATTACATTTTAAGCATAAAGGTTACAATGCCATTTTCATAAAGTGCAACTTTTGCAACTTTGTCAATCTTGAGCCTTGGACCTGTCCCTTTGGTGCAAGCAATTCACACAGGTCTTAAGAAATTTGTACAAGCTCTTTGCATCCCTCAAGCTAGCCAATACAAGCATGTAGCATAAGTCACTTCACTTTACTTCAAAAGCAAGAAAGTTGGTGAAAAGGTCAAAAGCTTGCACATCTGTTGAGAAGCTGACTTTGTATCCATTCTATAAAAGTATACAAACATTGTGCAACACAAAGCACGATTTGCTGGCATCCAGAACTCACTCAAACGCAAAAACTCCAAAATTCTGTCCAAACACAACATTTATGCAAAATCATTGCCAACTAATTTTTGGCTTGTGCATTTTGTATTCTAACATTTCAAACACCTCATACACATCATACCAAAGCTATCCAAGCCCTTGCCCTGGTTCTGTAACCCCTGTTTCAGCCTTTGCCATTTCAAACTTGAAGCTTACATCTTGACTTGTACAGAGATTTCCAGCTATCCTCAAAGCAAAGTAAGCATTGGAATAGATTCAGGGAGGTTCAAGGAAGCTCAAACCATCCTCAGGACTCCATTAAAGTCCCTACATTGCTCTATCCAAATCCAGCTGAAGGAGGTAATTTCTTAAACTCTATCTATGTATTTAGGAAACTTCAGGCCACGATTTGTGAAGAAAAAATGTAGTCCTTATCATGATGAAGCTGTACATATGCATACTTTTCATTTATATTAACTATGCTGTGAAAATTTGAAGCTTGAAGTTCCTGAATTTTTTAGGTCACGAATTAGGGGTCCCAAAATTCTCTCTGATATTTGAGAGTTAGGTTACAAATTTTATATGGTTGGAATCGTGAGATCAAATGCCACATGTTTCATGTTATGAGTTTTTGTTTTTGTACAAGCATGTGAAAGTTGCAGGTTAAGCTGAAACACGCACGCAAGGATGACCAAGGACAAGGATGAAGCTTGTTCTAGGCTTTTTGTTTTCACTATTCACACCCCCTGACATACTATTTGCACCCCCTTGACTAGTTTCTTATATTTTTGCATTTTCTTTCATATTTTTATATTTATTACTTGCATTTATTTTTTTTAATGATAAATAATACCCAAAAATAATTTATTTATTTTCACACTTTTATTTTATTTATTTTTATTTATTTTCTCACATAAAAATAGTTTATTTTTACAAATAGATTCTATTTTCTTAAATAATTTGTAAATAGATTTAAAAATACTACATATTTTTATTATATTATTTATACACATAAAATATTTATTTTCTATACATATTTAATTTTTAATATTTGCATATAATGTTATTTATTATTTTCATATACAAAAAATGGACAAAATAATAATAGGAAACATTATTTTCTTTTAAAATAAAAATTAGGGTTACACCCCTTTCCAAAAATAATAATATTATTTTCCTTATTTTTTAGGGTTTAAATTAAATTATTTTCTCATACAAAAAACAAATACCAAAACATTTTTTACATAAATACATTGCATTGCATTTTAAATACTTGTACATTTATTTAATTCGCGCAATATTCGATTGGGTTGTAATAATATTTTTAGGTTTATATTTGTGCAAAATCCCCATTCAAAAATTGTATCCCCCTCCCATAATAATTGTTGTAATAGATTAGTTTATTTCATGCAATTCATTGCTTTCATACCATGTTTAGTAAACTAGGGTTTGCATGACAAGAACAAAAACAAAGCAAATAGAAAAAACCTAATGCAAGACAAAAGCATGAAAAAAATGACACACATTGCACACAAGCACCCTTAGGGTTTCTCCCACTTGGTTGCCTAAATTAAAATGGCCATGTTACGCATGCGAAGTATCTTGGAAAAACAAAACAAATATAAGATCATAGTCCCTCGATGACGCTATTCAAGGTTGCCTAAACAAAATGATCTTGGTCCCTCAAAATGCTAAAGATACTTGGCAACATTGCTATCATGGTCATACGATGACCCACGCCCGTCCCGTTTACATCTAAAGATAGGGTTTCTTACCAAACCAATGG
Source organism: Vicia faba (assembly GCA_948472305.1). NCBI lineage: Eukaryota > Viridiplantae > Streptophyta > Magnoliopsida > Fabales > Fabaceae > Vicia > Vicia faba. Next base: position 154,648,259 of record OX451739.1, read on the forward strand.
TAAGTCAACAATGTCAAAGGAATAAAAATACACAAGAAAGACATTTGAGTAGGTAGATAGCTTCTAGTTACTTGATCAATTCCAAAACAATCCTTGCTATTTTCAAAAACCAACACACACATATTTCAAAACATCTTACAAAACATTGAAAACATTTTCAAAAGACAAACATCTTTGTATACATTCTTACGAATGAGAATCATTACAAAGATTGCCTAAACAAAGGCCTCTTTTCAAAATACTTTCAAAACCACACCAAGCACCATTTCAAACAAAACAAAGCAAAGCAAGTGATCTAAATAAGTAACTAAGAGCCCATGGAAAACCATGGATGAAAAGGGTGCTAGCACCTTCCCTTTTCATAATCTACCCCCCGAACTCAAGAAAACATCTCAAAGATCTTTCCTGTGCTTTTTTACCTTTCCTTTTAGATAAAAGAAAAGTCGGCGACGACTCTTGCTAACCGCAACATTTGCAAACACAAATTCAAAACCTCAATTCAGTTCTCCCACCGCATCACAGTGAACTAAAAACTTTCACTGAAGGTAGATAGAAAAGAAATATCATAACACCGACGTTCACTGACGGTGAACTACCAACGTTCACTAAAGGTAGCAAAAATATAACAATCACCAACTTTCACTGATGGTGAACTACCAACGTTTACTGAAGGTAGTAAGAGAAAATAAATATCATAGCACCAACGTTCACTGACGGTGAACTACCAACATTCACTGAAGGTAGCAAAAAGATAACAATTATCAACTTTCACTGATGGTGAACTAACAACATTTACTGAAGGTAGTAAGAGAAAAGAAATATCATAGCATTGACGTTCACTGACGGTGAACTACCAACATTCACTAAAGGTAGCAAAAATATAACAATCACAAATGTTCGTTGATGGTGAACTATCAACTTTCAATGAAGGTAGAGAGAAAATATCATGTTTCCCCAAAATCATGGCGTTTCACCTAGAAAGGGTCTCAACTTCTTCTTTAACCAAGGCATTTCTACCCGGAAAGGGTAATATATAAGTCGTCTCAAATAAAGAGACTACCACTTGTAAAGATTTCACAATGAACTGTCTTTGTCATATTGAAAGACTTGCCATCCACTGGAGTAATTTGATAATGAACTGCAAACTATCCACTCATAGAGAAGATAGCAAAAAAGTAGCGTCGACTTTTACGGGGAAGTATAAGTTGCTCAAATAAAGAGACCCGCTACTTTCTATTATAGGAAGGATTGTAAAAATGACTTTCTGGGTGGGGGATGAATCATGACTTCCCGGGGAAAGAAATATGGCTTCCTGGGTAATGAATCATGACTTCCTGGGGAAAGAAATATGTCTTCCTGGGGAATGAATCATGACTTCCTGGGGAAATAAATATGACTTCCTGGGGAAATACCGACATATTCCTGCTGAGGAGATAAAGTCTTCTCGTGCAAAATAAGTGCACATTCTCAAACCAAGGCTCGAAGATTGCAGAAATCCAAAGTAATAATATTGCTGGGAAACAAAGATTCAAACCAGAAATAAACTAGAGTGAAACAGTCAACCAAAATACATCCTTTGAGAAATAAACTCAAGAGGGAAACCCAATCTATCCAGATAAAGAGCTGTACAGGAAGGCTAAAGCAAAAATATTCCACGAGGGATAACTCAGTGGGAAAATTTGAAAGAATATACACTTTCTACTTAAGGTCGGCACTCTATTGGAGAGAGGACAACATAACTCTACAAAACAAGGTAATATGTTAACGAAATATTAACGAATGTTAATGAGCGGTGATTTTCTAAATTTAACTATGCATGATGTATGTATGAATGTATGAGTGTTATCATGTATATGCTGACAAAATAGACATATAACACTGGGGATAAATAGACAAAACCAACTCGGGCACAATCAACACTCGGCTGAATCACATCCAAGATGAACATTCCATAAGAAAATAAGCACCAAATGAGGAAACAAAATCCTATTTCACAGCTTAACTTCATTGGGAAGGAACATAATCCGGAAGTAAACAAATCATAGCGACAAAACAGTACAGACACAGGGATATAACATCCTTCTCCAAGCTTCACCGGGGAATAGCACACAGACTTCAATGGGGGGAATTTTTTTTTCATGGTCCGCACTTCTACTAGGGATTGCAATACTAATTTCAAATAAGGCAGATGGAAACCATATAGGCAGAACATCAATTGATGATTTCGAGCTGACTTTATTGTGGAACATCATACAGACTTCACTAGAGGAGATATCACCTCATCATCGAGACATCAACTGGGGACCTCATACTGACTTTATTGGGGAGGTCAACACTACATCGAAGAGGGGAAACCAAGATACGTTCTTCAATATTGAGAGTAAGTATTGCACCAACTTCTATGGGGAAACGGTATGAAACCTCATGGGGGTAACGACTTGGAGATTTAAGAAGTTAAACATTACAGCAAGAAATTAATCTTATGGGGATTTTAAATTAAACCCAACACTTGGCGGGTGAAAACCCAAAAAACTAACAAATTCCTCAACACTTCTTAAATAAAACATTGTCCTTGCCTGATTATCAGGAAATCAAACAAAATGCAAGTACCGCTGAAAGGGAAATGCTTCGTAAATGAGTCCAACTCAGCATGCACGGGGAGAAAAGACTTCTATCAAATAAGCGAAGCCTTCACTGGGGAATCTTGGATTGAGTCTTCATATCATGCAAACTTATTCCAACAAAAGATGCCCTGGGATAGTCTTCTTGAAGAATCAAGAAGTAAACATTATAGAAAAAGGTCAAACTCTTGGGGATTTTAAATCAAACCCAACACTTGGCGGGTGAAAACCCAAAGGGTTGACAATTGTCTCAACACTTCTTAGAAAATATACTGCCCTGGTCTAGTTGCCTGGGAAATAAATACCAACAATAATGCCAATACTGCAGAATGAGCGACATTTTGCAAATAGTTCCATCTCAGCACACCAAGGGAACAAGACGTTTCATCATATGAGGGAAGACTTTGATGGGGAATCTGAGATAGAGGCCTCAGACCATGCAAACCCAAAAATCAAAAAAAGCACCAACACTTGACTGAGAACACTGGGATTACAAACCCAATATTGTACCTTACGCCAATTGGTATCGTCTTCAATATACAAAAATCATGTGCATACCAGCGAAAATGACTTGAGAAAACTTTCCTGGGGGAAACAAAACTTCCCAAAATTATTGGAGTTCGTCCATTCCTAGGATCACCACTTTTATTTTCCTCTTGAATCATAAATTCTAAAGTAAAAGTAAGTTGTAAAATCTTTTTTGAAAAATAATTTTGTTGTTTAATCTTTTTACTTCGAAAATTATTATCAATAATAAATGAAGTCTTTGTAAGCTGAATAAAATAAGAAATACAAATAATTGGGTAAAAGCTCAAATTTTATTGATAGAATGGTAGGCTGCGAATGGCGAGACTCTACAGATGATTACAAAGTTTGGGAAATGGTAATATATAATGGAAAATATACATTGAGATACAATTAGCACTATTCCCTCTAACAACATTGAAATTCTGAGCAGCAACTTCTGTTGAAGTATGGTGAGGATCCAAGAAGATTGTTGCTTCAATGATCAAGTCTTGTCTAATGCAGTTACTTGCCAAGAAAGTCCCTAACTTTTACCTAATCTTCCCTTGCGGGTTTTCAACTTAGCGGGAAATTTTATTCTGTTTATGTCTCTAATTCTTGCCTAGACCGCCCTTTCGGGTTTTCGGCCTACCGAGACGCTCCTTTTTGCCTAAGCCGCCCTTTCGGGTTTTCAACTTAGCAAGATGTTCTTTTATTTATTTAGGCAAAGTATTTCTTGACTACATCAACATTCATGGGACGTGGGAACTCCTCGCCATCCATAGTTTTAAGAATTAATGCACCGCCAGAGAAGGCTTTCTTGACAACATATGGGCCTTCAAAATTAGGAGTCCACTTGCCCCTAGAATCAGCGTTAAAAGACATGATCTTCCTGAGCACGAGGTCGCCTTCTCTGAATTCACGAGGTTTGACCTTCTTATCAAAAGCTTTCTTCATTCTCTTCTAATATAACTGCCCATGACACAAATCCGCCATTCTTTTCTCTTCGATCAAATTCAATTGGTCAAAACTGTTATGGACCCATTCAGCCTATGACAACTTGGTTTCCATTATCACACACAAAGAGGGAATCTCAACCTCAATTTGGAGCACCACTTCCATTCCATACACAAGGAAGAACGGGGTGGCTCCTGTTGAAGTGCGGACAAATGTCTGATATCCATGTAAACTAAAAGGGAGCATTTCATGCCAATCTTTATAAGTAACAACCATCTTCTAGATGATCTTCTTGATATTCTTATTAGCAGCTTCAACAACCCCATTCATCTTCGGCCTGTATGGAGATGAATTGTGATGGACAATCTTGAATTCTTCACAAAGTTCCGTCATCATCTTGTTGTTCAGATTTGAGCCATTGTCGGTGATAATTCTGCTCGACACACCATACCGACATATGAGATTATTCTTAATGAAGCGCACTACCACCTGCTTAGTAACATTAGCATATGAAGCAGCTTCCACCCATTTGGTGAAGTAATCAATTGCTACCAAGATAAAATGGTGTCCATTCTAAGCTTTGGGTTCTATCATTCCAATCATGTCAATACCCCACATAGAGAAAGGCCACGGGGAAGAAATAACATTGAGAAGTGCCAGAGGCACATGAATTTTGTCCGCATTAACCTGGCATTTATGGCACTTCATAGCAAATCTGTAACAGTTAGATTCCATTGTCAGCCAATAGTAACTTGTCCTTAGCATCTTTTTAGCCATCGAATGTCTATTGGCATGAGTGCCGAATGAACATTCATGATTCTCATGCATCAATATGTCTGCTTCGTGTCTATCCATACATCTGAGCAAGACCATGTCATAATTTCTCTTGTACAACACATTTTCACTAAGGAAGAATCTGTCAGCCAATCTTCTCAATGTCTTTCTATCTTTATTCGATGCACCAATCAGGTATTCCTGAGTCTGGAGAAAATGCTTGATATCATAATACCAAGGTTTCTCATCTTCTACCTCTTCTGTTGTAAACACATGAGTGGGCCTATCCAGTCGCCAAACTATAATTCGAGGTATATCATTCCAAGTATTCACTTGATACATAGAAGCCAGAGTTTCCAGAGCATCTGCCATTCTATTTTCGTCTCTGGTGATGTGATGGAATTTAACTTTATTAAAGAAGGGTAACAATCTTCTAGCATAATCTTTGTAAGGGATCAAGCCGGGGTGATGAGTATCCCACTCTCCTTTAATATGATTTATTATTGAAGCTGAATCGCCATACATATTTAGAATTTTAATTCTGAGATCAATAGCTTCCTCGAGACCCATGATGCAAGCCTCATATTCTTCCATATTATTAGTACAATCAAATGTCAACCTTACAGTAAAAGGAATCTGTGATCCATGTGGAGTGACAATCACAACACCAATTCCTTTACCATAAGCATTCACATCTCCATCAAATATCATGCCCCAGCGAGATTCAAGATCAGGACCTTCCTCAGGCAATGGTTCATCACAATCTTTCACTTTCAGAAACATCACATCCTCATCGGGGAAATCATATTTCATAAACTGATAATCATCAACTGGTTGGTGAGCAAGATAATCTGCCAACACGCTGCTTTTAATAGCTTTTTAAGTGCAGTATTCGATGTCATATTCAGATAACAGCATCTGCCAATGGGAAATTCTCCCAGTAAGAGCAGGCTTTTCAAGAATGTACTTGATTGGATCCATTTTGGAGATCAACCAAGTAGTGTGATTCAACATATACTGCCGCAAACTTTTTTCCGCCCAGGCCAGAGCACAACATGTTTTTTCCAGCATGGAATACCGCAACTCATAATCAGTAAACTTTTTACTGAGATAATAAATGGCATACTCTTTCTTCCCCGTTTCATCTTGTTGTCCCAGAATATAGCCCATGGAATTATCTAACATTGTCAGATACATAATCAATGGTCTTCCTTCAACAGGGGGAGCAAGATAGGAGGTTCAAGAAGATATTCTTTAATACTTTCAAATTCCCTTTGGAAGTCATCTGTCCACACACAACCTTGATCTTTCTTTAACAACTTAAAGATCGGTTCACACGTTGCAGTCATGTGGGAAATGAATCTGGAAATATAATTCAAACGCCTGAGGAACCCTCTGACTTGCTTTTCAGTTCTCGGCGCTGGCATTTCTTGAATTGCTTTGACTTTACCAGGGTCAACTTTAATCCCTCTCTGGCTAACAATGAAACCCAACAATTTCCCTTACCGAACACCAAAGGTACATTTATTTGGATTCAAGTGGAGATGATACTTCCTCAAACGCTGAAACAACTTCAACAAATATTCTACATGCCCTTCTCCAGTCTGGGATTTAGCAATTATATCATCAACATATACCTCAATTTCCTTGTGCATCAGATCATGGAATAGGTTTGTCATAGCCCTTTGGTATGTTGCACCAGCATTCTTCAACCCGAAGGGCATCACTCTGTAACAGAATATTCCCCAGGGTGTGATAAACGTTGTTTTTTTCCATTTCCTCAGGAGCCATCCTTATTTGATTATACCCGGAAAATCCGTCCATGAACGAGAAAATTTTGAATTTTGTTGTGCTATCCACTAACATATCAATGTGTGGCAATGAAAAATCATCTTTTGGACTAACTTTATTTAAATCTCTATAATCTACGCACATGCGAACTTTTCCGTCTTTATTTGGTACTGGGACAATGTTGGCAATCCACTGAGGGTACACTGAGGGTACACTGATGTCACAATAAAACCGACATTAAGCTGCTTTAGTACTTCTTCTTTGATCTTCACTTCCATATCTGGGTGAGTTCTTCACAACTTCTATTTGATTGGAAGGCACTCTGGCTTCAGTGGTAAACGATGCTCTACAATATCTGCATCTAAACCAGGCATATCTTGGTAAGGCCAAGCAAAAATATCCACATACTCTTTCAACATCTCAATCAACCTGCTCTTCACATCAGGATGCAGTAATGCTCCGATCTTGACTTCCTTCGGATCTTCTTCTGAAACCAAATTGATTACTTCCAATGGCTCTTTATATGGCTGAATGGATTTATCCTCGCGCTCAAGCAACCGTGGGGCCTATTCTGGAATCTCATCATAGTTTTGTTCTTTGGTCCCATACACAGGACATTCAAAGTTGGGAGAGGGTGTAGGTTCATTATATTCAACGGGTTTTTTAATTAATCTGTACATATGATTTATGATTGCTTTTAGAAACTGACACATATAATAAGTGATCATGCAGATTGAATTTCAGTTATTATTTATTTTGAAAGGTTTTTTCTGATTACCATTTTCCAAGAAAAAAGCAAAAAATAAAAACACAATTCTGGATACAAAGACAACTTTTATTATTGATTTTAAAAACCAAAGCGACCAGATAAGCCCATACAATATCAATACTTCCACCTTGGGCAGAGTGAAAGCTTTTCAAAAATATTAACAAAAGCAAATTACTTTGAAACATGTATGCAAGAGGGAACATCAATGGTGATCAAGTTTTGAACCCTAACTCCGTGCATCACATAATTTTTCATTTCTGGTTCTACTTCATTTTCCACAATGGCATTAATCCCATAAACAATTGGATGAAGATAACCCCCACTATGAAAGATGTCTCGATACTTGCCTGCGGTAGACTTCAGCTTCATACTCTTACCTTTATCATTCTTCACAGAGAACCCCAAGCCAGCTCTATTCTTGTTTACAGGTGGATCAACAATTTTTCCCTATACTTCAATATGGCCATTACGCACAACCTACTGAGCGTCCTTAAACGAAGCCATAGAATTCTCATTTCCTCTTATATTATCAATGGATAAAGCTTGGAACTGGGTTCCAACAGCATCTTCATCCGCCTCCACAATGCTAAATGAGGACAAATGAGATATCAATAATGCTTGTTCTCCATTTATAATTACCACTTTTCCTTCACGAACAAACTTCAACTTCTGGTGTAAAGTCGAAGTGACAGCCCCTGCCTCATGTATCCATAGCCTTCCCAGTAAGAAGCTATAAGAGGGTATAATATCCATGATCTAGAAAGTAATCTGAAACAAATGTGGGCCTATATGAATAGGCAAGTCCACTGCACCAATAACAGATTTCCTTGATCCATTAAACGCTTTCACAATAATGCCACTTGGGCACATGGGCGTTGATATTTCAACTTCATAAGCATGCTCCTCGGTATAACATTCAATGCGGATCCATTATCAATCAGCACATTAGATAATGAATCATTCTTGTAGTTCATAGAGATGTGGAGAGCCAGATTATGATTCCTTCCTTCATCGGGTAGTTCATCATTGCAGAAACTCAAGTTATTACATGATGTAATGTTCCCTACCACACTGCTGAATTGGTCTACTGGCATATCACTCTCCACAAAAGCTTGGTCCAATACCCTCATCAAAGATTGTCTGTGAGCAGAGGAGTTCATCAATAAAGCCAAGATAGATATTTTTGAAGGAGTCTGCAGTAGCTGATCTACAATTCTGTAGTCGCTCATCTTGATTATCTTCAAAATATCATCCACCTCTTTTTCTAGCGTAGCTCCACTAGATTCACCTACTGCCTTCTTGGGTTCAACATTTTCAACAATTTTCTTTCCAGCGCTAACATCTCCACGAACAACTGGTGCAAATACACGACTGCTGCCGGTCACTCTGCTAGTCTTAGAAATATTTCCAACATTAGGCATTGGTTGGATGGGAACTTCCACACCACCCTCTAAAATTGTAGCATTATATTTGTAGGGTACAACCTTATCTGACTTGTAGGGGACAGGACCCAGCAAGCTAATCACCAATGGAGTAATAGCTGGCTTGCTATGATATTCAACTTCAAAAGGGGTAGGTGCACCAAAACAAGGAACAATAACATTTACTCCCTCTTCAACATATTCAGTTATTACAGAGTCATCCCTGGAAAATAAATCATCACCTAAGGAGAAGAACTCATCCGCAGAGGCATACTCATCATCTGACTCTTCTTCAGCCAAACAAACCTCAGTCACATCAACTTCATAGTAATCATACCTTTGGCCTGTAACCTTGATAGTTCCATTATCCAATAACAACTGAACACCTTTATTAACAATTGAACATCCTCGGGAGTCCCTACAGCAAATTCGGAAAGATCTATACTGATGTTCCACCTAACCAGCCATGTGGCAGAAAGTAGCATGCAATTATACAAGATCCTCATTCATATATTCCACATCAAAGATTCTGAACTCTCCAGGACATCCAGAAACCATTTTTACTTCCTATTCATACTCTGCCCTAGGCCTGATTATGTGGATGAGGCCCTCATCCATCATCTCCTGCAAATCAACCTTTATCTTGTCACAAACCTGTATATCCGTACATCAAATAGCACAAACGGAATGGTCATGTGTTTAGTAGCTAAATTCATAGAGGTCTGCATGCATTTTTACCAAATCTCCTCTAACCAATTTAATATCAAAATTTCGGAAGTCGCTTGGACAACCGGCCACCATGTTCACAGCATTTTCTCCTCCGTGCTTTAGCAAAGGATTATCTTTCACATTAGGGACAACATCCTTGAAAGACAAGATACCAGATTTCACCAATTTTTGTACTTCAGTTTTCAAAGGATAGCAGTTCTCAACATTGTGCCCTGGTGATCCCTGATGAAAAGCACATGTTTGGTCTGCCTTGTAATACCAAGGCAACGATGATGGTACAGCGGGAGGTGGTCTGGTCTGAACCAACTTCTTCTGAATTAACGCTGGGAGTAATTCTGTATAGCTCATAGGGATAGGGTCATAACTCTCCTTTCTCTGATTATACCCTTGATTCCCCTAATGGGATGGTCTCTAATAAGCAACGGTGGTTGGAGCTACACCAACAATTGGAGTTACTGCGACGACTTGTTGATGATGCAGATAATTTATTCTAGGAGGATTAACCTTCCTCTCTTGCATAACAACATTTGTATCTCCTTCCTTCTTTTTGTCAAACCCATAGGATGACTTCTTCGCACTTCTGGAACTTTCAATTTTTGTTAAACGACCCTCTCTTACAGCCTCTTCTAAATGGATACCCATGCCCACAATTTCAGTAAAGTCACTTGGCGCACTTGCCACCATCCTCTCATAATAGAAAGCACCTAGATTCTTCAGGAAAATCTTAGTCATCTCCTTCTCTTCAATGGGAGGAATCACCTGGGCGGCTACCTCACGCCATCTTTATGCATATTGTTTGAATGATTCCCTGTCCTTCTGGACCATGACCCTGAGTTGATCACGGTCAGGCGCCATGTCCATGTTGTATTTGTATTGTCTGATAAATGCTTCTCCCAAGTCATTGAAAGTATGTATATTGACATTGTCCAAACTCATATACCACTTCAACACAGCACCAATCAAGCTATCCTGAAAAAAATGAATCAATAGACGCTGATCATCCGTATGGGTAGAAATTCTTCTTACATACATCACAAGATGAGCACGAGGACAAGTGTTTCCCTTGTACTTCTCGAGTTCTGGGACTTTAAACTTCGCATGTATCTTAACATTCGGGACCAAGCATAAATCATTCACATTCTGCCTGAACAATTCCTTTCCCTTGAGGGCCTTCATCTCCCTCTGCATCTTGTCAAATTGTTCTTGAAAATCATCCGTTCTATCATAGAGACCCAAGCCTTCACTTGGTGGGGGAAAAGGACGATACATATCATCATTAGCAAATGGGACCACATTCACCGAAGGAGGTGCATCAAGAGTAGCATGCACCACAGGATGTGCAGAAGTAATAGTAGTCTGAACAACTGCAGTAACTTGAGGATTAAGATTGAAACCTTCAGGCACAAAGTTCTCTGGAATTTCCTATGGACAACCTTGAGCATGCGATTCTGACCAACAACTGGAGTAGCAGACACAGGAAAAGTCGGAGCTTCACTAGTAACCCTTGTCTGTTGAGGCTGAACACTCAGTGGCTGATTCTGAACAACCACCAGAGATTCTATCAGAGCAGTGAGATTGACCATGTCGGCCTTCAGAGCGGAAACTTTCTCGCACAGCTCGCGTTTCTCTTGTTCTAAGTTGTCCATCTTCCTACTAAAATTAGCTCGAGTATTGTAGTGGTGAGATAACTTGCTGAATGAAGTAAAGAAGCTTGGTAAGACACTTGCATATGCATATCAAATGCAAGAAATATGTGCAATATGATGCATGATATGCAATGCACATGATTGATTTTATTAATATTTCAAGGGACTTAAAGATTTATAGACACATTGCAAATATCAAAGTAATAACACATTTGAAATACTGAAATTTTTTATTATAATAACTTCAAAATGGATTACAAGTTTCAATAATCCCAATTACAAGATGAAAAATAAAGTCTAAAACCCTAAGAAGTAAAGCTGATGAAGATCACTCTATATGTTGGCGCTTCCCTATAAGTCTGGCAATTTGAGCCTTCAACCTCTGATTTTCTTCCGCATATCTGGTGGCAACCTCCTTCCAATCACCCGAATCAGGAAGTGAGCAACTAGCATCTGATTGAGGCTTAGGAGAAAATAAATCCCCTTTCCTATCCATGGTCTCTACAGCCCTACTCTCAAGAATCTCAATCAAGTCATCTTTCTCCTTAAAGTCTGCTCTATAGGAAATTTCTAAAGTTTGGCACTTATTCTTCCATGCGTCCTTTTCTTGCTGCATCCTGACCAAAGCAAGTTGTAGCTCTTCCACATTATCCAATAGGGGAGGTGTGGTTTTTACAAACAAATCAGGCATAGGTGCTTCCCGGGAATACGAAATCTTCAACTGAATAGCTCTCGTTTGGACCCACTGAAGATAAGGCTCCAAAGAAACAGCCCCCTAGGTCCCAAGTCTTTCCTACTCTTCTTATGAATGTGATGTCAGGACTTCGCAATCTTCTCCCTAACTTCCTTATGGTCTTCTCCCTCCTTCAGGAATAAACTACTCAAATGAATATTATTTGGTTTATCCCTCATCGGATAACCAAGCTGTTGTCGTGCAAGAACATGGTTGTAGTTAATTCCTCCCTTTGTACCAAGAAGAGGTACATTGGGGAAACTACCACAACTGTCGAAAATCTCTACATTATGGTAAGCTCGATGATACCAATCAATATCCGAGTGAGTAAGTGCCATGATCTTAGGAGCCCAACAGGGTTCCTTTCTGACATCCCAGAAAGCATCAGACTGAGGCATATGATAAATAAACCACTGGTACAATAGAGGCGTGCAATAGATAATCATCCCCTCATGATAAGAATTTTGAAGATGAGTAGAGTAATAAGCATCACCCAACAATGTAGGAACTGGGTTTCCAATCATGAAGATCCTGATAGAATTAATGTCAACAAACTTGTCCATATTAGGAAATAAAAACAACCCGTAAGCAAGTAGAGCAAAGATGGCCTCAAAAGCGATTGTACTCTTCATCCTGACAAAATAACAAGATTTCTCCAATAAGAACTGAGCTGGTAATCTTATAATCCCTCCTTTAGTAGTCATATGGGCTTCAACCTCAGACTTCTCCAGATGGATCAAAGCAACAATCTCATGTGGTTTTGGCTCACCCTCCAAACCAGTAAAAGGAACACGATCGGTAATAGGTAAATCCAACATATAAGAATACTCTTCTAGTGTAGGCATCAATTGATAATCAGCGAAAGTAAAGCAATGATACATCAGATCATAGAACTGGACCAATGTCGAGAGCATACCCTCCTTCATCCTAAGCTTCATGAGAGGAATGATGGATCCATACTTCTTCCGAAAATCTGCAGAACACCCAATCTCGGGAATTAGACTGATCAACTCGTCTATCTTGGGATCTTTGAAACTGTATTTTCTGGTCTTTTTTTCTCCAGAATCCATGGTCAAAAGGTACCTGAGATATTCACAAATGGTCAACTTTCAAGTCCCTTGAAATAAAATTTCTCCAAAAGATGCTTATGAGTGCATGGATGCATGATGCAACAATCACATACAAGATCATAAACACAGGGTTCATAGGTTCAACGTCACGAGCATGAGGTCGAAGGTACTGCCCATAAGGTATGGTCTAAAAGTTATCACCTGTCGAACAAGGTTCTAGAGGTTCCCAAAGTCTACATCCTTCCTTCGGATATTACCAACTTCTCAATTAACTCGGTAATTAGTAATATTCTTAAGAAAAACTCGTCTGAGCATAGTATCGCGTGACAACTATTTCTGGATTACTCCGTCATAGCTTCTGCACTACACCTAAAAGGCCAAGATGGGTTAGGTATTCTACGGTCCTCATCTTCAGCAGGCTCCCAGGTTGAAAGCAGTATGTCTTCCCGATTACTCGGTAAACGACACTACATTCAAAGGGGCCTCCACTGAGTAAGGGATCTCATGCCTCCTTTTTTGGGATTACTCTCTCAAAGTTAACATGACTATACCGTCCGTCCTATCTTAAAGTTTGCCCAAGTTCGGGTATAGGACGTATAAGTAATCACCAAGCACCCTAAAAACCAGAAAAATCCAGATAAACATATAAATAACATATAACACATAAACAACAATAGCACATATACAGATATAAATAAAGATAGGTTTAACCCACTTAGGGATGGAACGACAAGAGGTCAATCTTTCCCCAGCGAAGTCGCCATTTTTCTGTAGTGGTAGAAATGTTTAAGACTAAGCCATTGGATTGACTAGACTTATACAAATCAAAAATAAAAATCGCCACCGCGCTTTATTATTTCCAAAGGAATGGGAAAAGAGAGAATAACCCAAAAAGAGGGGGAAAGATTCTAGGTAAGGAGGTTGGTTATGTAAAGGGAAGGTATTAGCACCCTAAACATCCACGGTACTCCGCAGGAACCTCTTTGTAAAATCTGTATATTTTAGCTATAAAATGTTGTATTTAAAATGGATGGTGGAGGTGAGAAAAGAGATATATTTTTTATGATTTTTGCACCCGCCGCAGTTGCGAACCTTTAGTGCCTACGTACCACCTTCCGTGCAATAGGGGATTAGGGTACACGTAGTTCCTCTTTTAAAATTTTTAAAACACAAGTGTGTTGGTTAGTTTTATGAGATAAGACATCATCGTCATTGTCCGTGTGGAAAACATACTTACTACCCACAATTATGAGAAAGGAGAATTTGCATCATCTCAAAGTGGAGGATATGGCTTAGATTTTAAAATCAACAATGCCTCACTCAACACCCAAGTGTAAAATATATCACTTCACTACATATTGTAGAAGTATAGTTATTTACATCACATCAAGGATTGACAAGAGTCCAATCTTTTGAGAAAAGTTTTAAAGTAAAAAGCCAAAGTGGCAAAATGGTTTGAAATGAGATTGATTGACTTTTAGTCTTCTCAAAAAAAATGTCAAGGTATTATTAAGTTGATTGAATTTTATTCATAAAAAGGTTTTGAAAATGCATGGACCTAGGTCCAAGTTTATTATGAAAGTAGTTCAAGTTTAAAAACAAGAAGAGTTTTCAAAAGGAGGAAGAATACTTTTGAAATTAAAGAAGATGGGAGGAGAAGAAAAGACTATCCTAAAGCATAAGGTAAAATCTAGGGATAAGAACCATCTAACCAACAATGAGCCAATACTTGACATTATGAGTCAAGATAGAATTCCCATTCTTTGGATTGAAACCAAGCAAGCAAAGATACTAGACCTCTTGAGAAAACTAAACTTCAAGTGTATTAAGTCTTCACAAAAATTTGGCAGAGTAACGGCTGTATACGGGTGAATTCCAGATTACAAACAAAGAATGTAATCATAATAACCTGCATACAAAACAAACAAACAACCCAATGTCTTGAGTTAAACCTCAAGAACTTCATACAAAATATCAATTAAGATCATAAGGTCTCCAACATAGGCCAAGATTTCTAATCCTAAGTCCAAGAAGTCCAATACTCCATCATGCCAAGGATAGTAACCAAATAGTCCAAGTATCATTAAAGTTTTTTATGGTTTATGTTGATTATTAGGTGTCTTAAAAAAGAAAAGAAAAGCTCAAGTGAGAAAAATAAAAATTACAAGAATATAAATGCTCAAGTGAGCAAAGATGAAAATAGCATGAAATGTAAATGCTAAAGTAAATGGTGCATAAAATAAAGCAACATAAAATAAAACAGCATAAAATAAAAGCACAACATAAAGTCAATTATTAGAAATTAGTGGTTAGTTGGATGACCATCTTGAAACTTGCATTTGGAACTCATTAGAGGATTGGTAGAACCAAAGCCTCCACACAACAATTTGAATTTCCTTTTTGTCAAGTATATCATCTATTTTGGAACCCTCAAAAAGTAACATTTAATGATCAACGATGTTTAAGTGATCTACGTTGACCAAAAGTGATGTAGATCCATTAGAGGATTGATAGAACCAAAGCCTCCACACAATGAATCTCAAGGTTATTGGACAAAGAGATCAAATGAACATACTTGGGCTTGAAAACATAGGTTTGGGCCACGAATGACCCTTTATTCGAATCGAGAAAAAATTTAGCGCTATGTTAAGCAATCGTAAGTGGAATTATATAGAAGTTGCACCTATTTTGAGGCCGGTCAATAACAATCTATGCACCATTTGTTTTGAGACATGATATAGAGATCATGCTCCAATAACACTTAGTGCAATAAGAAAGGGATAATATGAAGAGGGGTGAGAAAGAATATACAAACCACTTTTGAATTAAAATTTAATGAAACTATTATTAAAATCATTCATCCATTTTTATGGAGTTAGACTCAACACCATGGATCCAATGATGTTAATAAAGTTCATGATCAAAAATTTAACTCAAGATCAGTCAGAAAATAATCACAAAATAATATTACATTCAATATATACATTAAAAAGAGTTTTAAAATGTTTAAAAATGAAAATAAAGAAAAAAATATCAACTATATTCAAATTGATTCATAAAAAAGAAATAAGGTCATAAAAAAATCAGAAATAGACTCAAATATTTTTATAAAATTTTTGGTAATTTTTTAAAGTCAGAAACTATTTTTAAAATTAAAAGAAATGAGTAAAATAAACCAAAAATGAAAAAAAAAATAACAAAGTAAAAAAAAAATGAGGTCACCAATATTTGTCACAATATCATTGGATCATCCCATGATTTTTCATAATTTAAAAATACATAAAAGTATTTTTAAACATTTAAAACAATTTAAATAAAGTGAAAATTTATAAAAAATACCAAAACAAAAAATAAAATTGTAAAAAAATAAAAATCAGAAAGAGAAAAATCAAAAATATTTTTCATAATTTTTTTCAGATTTTTTGGACTTCAAATGAATTTTCTATGATTTTTTGAAATTTAAATCAATTAAAATGAAAATCAGAAAATAAAATATCAAACCAAAAAAATATGAGTCATCTGATCATTGTCAAAACGCGTTAGTAAACAGATCAAGTGGAGCTGGCGCGCTGTGCATGTTATGGACTTTAGTGAATAAAACACTAGATCGCTAATTAAATCAGAAATTCAAAAAGAACAAATGGCACGCCATCATTGGTTGGAAGATGACACGTTGGTCATCTTCAACCTCCAGCCAACATGAAATTGCAGGTCTCTCAAACTGTAAAATCAGAAGCTGGGACTTATGCCATTCGCTTCGTCTCATCAAGACGAAGACAACCACACCTTCGCGAAAAATTTATATAAACTGTAGCTCAAGCAATTTGGAAGAGAAGTTTTGAAAAGGGATTTGAAATTTCATGGTCAAAACATGTTTCCAGTTAAAAGAAAGTGTTGCGACTAGAACCAGGGCAATGAGAGCTTCATAATGATATCAAAGTTTGGAAGAATTGATGGAGAAATCTACCTATTGAAGTTGAGTTGTAGAGCTATGAAATTGGGCTTCTATGGATCAATATAGGTCACGATTCTTGAAGGTAATTGTATGGTTAGCTTTTGGGAAGATTAAGGAAGGTGAATTGATAGAAAAAAAATGGATTGAAAAAGGCTTGAACACATATTTAGAAGTTGCAGAAAAGTGAGTTATGGAATGAGTTTGGCAGGGTGATTTTGGGTGTTCAAGCTTGAGGAAATGAATGAGGGATGATCCTCTATTTATAGGAGAATGAATGGTATCCTTAAGCGTGTGAAATGATGAAGTTTGGAGGGAAATCATGGGAGGTCTGCAGCATGAACAAAGTGTGACTTGTTTAGCATCAAAACTCAGCCAAATCATGCGTTTCATGATGCTAAACGCCTTTGGAAAGTTGCTAAACATGATTAGAAGCAAAAACGCGTGGAAAACTTGTGATTAGAAGCCAAAACAAAGATTTCAAAATCTAACTTGTGATGAAACTTCAGTTTCAAGTTACCAAATTCAAATCAATGGCATTCTCAACTCAAGGGGTCTTAAGGCATGGTTCTTGATGCTTTAGAAAGATGAGATTACAAGCTTTGCAATGGGAAAAGAATGGAATCAAATTGATGTTTGAGCTGAAATTTGCAATGAGTCAAAGTTGGGAAAAAGATGTTGACTTTCCATACTTAGAAATATTTCAAGTTTTTCTTTAAAAGTGACCTATAATGTTTTGCATCCAAACATGGCCTTCTACTTGGAATTTGTTCTTTACCAAAATATATGGCATGAAACATACCTCTTGAATGACATTTTGAAACTTGAACCATTCAAAATATCCAAAAATTGAGAGAGTTATGAATTGTTGAAGTTGGCAAAAAATCATGAAGTGACCTATAATCTTTTGTATCCTTAAAGCATCCTCCATCCATTTTGTCACTTTGCACATAAAATAAGGAATAAAGTTCACATCCTCAAGATAATTTTGGAAAAATAGTGGGCTCAAGGTGATAAAAATGGACCAAGTTATGATCATTTGAAGTCACATGAAGAGATTTGAGGGTTCATCTAGAGGACTTGTAATCTTTCTTCATTATAAAGTTTCTTCCACATGAAAACTCCTTGAAACTTTTGAAGTGATTTGTTAATAACCCTTTGAAGAGAAGGATGTCTTTGGAATAACTCAAAAATACCAAAAGATGAGCAAGATATACTTCTTTGAAGTTCAAAACCCTAGCTCCTAGATCAAGAAAATGCTTTGAGGAACTTTGACAATTTTAAACAACCTTCTTGTACCAAAACTTTTGCTTTGTAGATAGAAGTTGTTGAGGATGATAATGAGAACTAATAGCAACCAAAACCACTTTCATGTCTTGAAAATTGAGAGAAATATGCACTTGTGACTAATGGGAACAAGGCCTTGTCCAACCATGACAACTTCTTGAATCAACCCCTTGTGCTTTTGAATCAATATTGATAACTTTGAAATGTGGTGAACCAAAATAAACCTTGCCATGCCATGCCATTTCTTCCAAAACAACTCCAATGGTGAGGTTTTAATTTCTCAAGCTTTATTGACTAGGGCATGGAAATAAACTCATGAACCCATGGATCAACTTGCTAAGCCATATTGCCTTTACCTACATTATTGACATGTAAGACAAAGCAACATTGAATTTTATTAATTAAAAGGAAAGTCAAAACATAACATGTATGATCACAAAAGAAAAACAAGTCAAGGTGCTTGGTGATTCCTCAAAGAGCAAAGCTAGAGATAGGCAGGAGAACCAAAAGCCCTAATGTGATATTGTTGTGATTGAATCAATATGGTATGATGAAGGGATCTTATGGGAAAAAATTGGGATACAACATAGGGTCATCGAGGGACTATGATCTTTTAATTTACGGGTCTTTGCTAAAGCGTCCCCGTTTCGAGGGACATGACTATTTTATTTCCGAAAGCAACCAAAGTGGGGTATTCTAGAGGTGCATGTGTGCAATCTGTGCTTGTTTCAGTCATTTTTCTTTGAATTTAAGTTTGCTAGCTTTTTTTTCAGTCTTTCCATACAATCCTATTTACTAACAATAATATTGTACAAAAGATAAAATAACGATTACAAAATCAAATGTGCGACCTATACATTCTTTCTAGAATTTAAATAACAAAAGAAAAATAGAAAGAAAAAAAGAGTCTGTTTAGAAAGAAAATCAAATGTCCTAAAAATCCTAAGTATTAAGAAAAATATTTTTGGTACTTTTGTGATTTGATTTTAATATTTAAGACCTAAGTCTAAATAAATAACAAATTAACTATGAAATAAATACTAAAACATGATTAAGTTAAATTAAATTTATTTATGAAAATTAAAATAATTAAAAGAAAAGAACTAAATCTATTTATTTTTTTGTGATTTTATGATTTTCTGATTTTTTTGATAAAAAAGAATTAATTGAAATGAAAATAAAATAAATAATTAAAGCAAAAAAAAAAGAATGGGCCATGTTGTAAAGAAAACGGGGGGATGCGCTAAGCAAAATCCCAGGCCCATTAGCAAGAGAGCCTAGGCGCTGGAGAAAAGTCTTCAGAATCATGTGTATCTCTCCCATGAGGCCTATCGTAGGTTTGGATTGAAAGTCCTCGTATCACAGAATCCGAAGCTCAAAAATATTATAGCCCTAACCATGGAATCTTGCGCATAGGGTGTTCATCTGCACATGCGATCGTCCTAACCTGTTCTAAATGGTCTCACAAACACATATCAATGCACAAAAATAATTTTTATGACATGAATAGACAGTTTGAGATTCAAGAAATTTTACCAAAACTGGTACAATTGGATGTGAGAATTCTAGGCGTGGAAGGGCTTGGTTATAAGCCCAGTTCAACTCTTGGGAGCCTTAGGGAGATGAACGGATCCTTTGTTTTGATTGAGAGCACCTGGAAGTGTGGTTAAGAATTTTACAATTTTGAGAAATTTCTGAGAATTTTGTAGAGCTTTATTATGCAATGGTTTTTCTGGTCCTTCTCCTGCCTTTGTTTGCCTTTATATAGAGAGTGAAATAAGAGCCATCAAGTATGAAAAGGGACAAGGTAATCATGCCCATAAAATCAATATTCCAATATATTGAAAACTTGCCTTATTTGCACGATTCTTGTCTTTTGGATGCCTTGCACGAATCTGGACATGTTGCTGGCTTGTATTTGGGTTAACAAATAAGGAATGAAATCAAGGTAATCATGCCATGGTTTAAACAAGAAAACAACTTTAAAACTTGCCAAATTTTCAATGTTTCTTCCTTTCTTGAGTCCCCACGAAATTTACAAGTTTTTAATGAGTTGTCATGAGTTGTCTTGGGCCTTTAGATGATTGAAACAAAAAGCCCAGGCCTTTATACCATTGTTTCATATTTTATTTGATTTTATTTGCATTTAAATGAATAAAAATTAAAATAAAAGAAATAAAAATCATAAAAATATGTGAATGGATTTATAGGTCCTCTAACACCTTATTAAAATGTTTGAATATCAAAAGTTAGGCCCACTAGTTCAAAACTTCAAGTTCGCTCACTTTGCATTTCACGCATTTCTTGAAAATTGCCCAACTTTTGCACCTCATAACTTGCTCAATTTTCACCTTTTGGATGTGATATGGAACTTTTCTGAAAGCTAAAGATGTCCTCCACACTTTCTCTTTTAATCATTTTTGCATTTGGAGACGTTATCTTGATGTAAGTTGCCTTGACAAAAAGTATCTTATGTTGACTTTCTGAAAATGACATGTAATGTATGAGCTTGTATCTTTTAAATAGTGCATCTCTTGAACTTGAGGACAAAAGAGAAGTTTTAGGGAATTAGATTCTACTCAAAATTAGCTTTGGTTTGGGAAAAATGGATGAAGTATGTGAAAGTTATGCCTGGTCAAAGTTCAGTTGACTTTTCCTCTAGAAACACTAATTTAGCAATTCTTGACTTTTGATAGATTAGGAGCATTTATTGAGGAATCATGATAAACCCTTGATAAAATTATGGATATCACTTCAAAATTTTGATGTTGACCAAAAATCATGAAGTTTGACTGTATTTGGGCCACAGTTGACTTTTGACCTAGCATAGTTGATTTTCAAGCATTTGAGCAATTTACTGAGCAAACTTGTAGTGCAAGGCATGGAACTTGGCATGGGAAGTATTGAAGGCATATTAGGACCATGGAAAAAATTAGAGACCTTTGGAGCTCACACATCTTAATGGAAAGTGAACCCTAATTAGAGGTTCATTACTTAGGAGAAGAATTTGTCTGGTCAATTCATGATCAATCTTGAGCAATTGAGGACCTTTAGGAGCATGCCTTGAGTAAAATTGGGAGGGAAAATTTTAGGGTACAACATGATCAAAGAGAAATCCACCCTGGATCATGCGTATGCAAGCTCCATAGTTGTTATCTAAGATAATCCTAACAAAATTGGAGGTTGATAGAGTTGGGAGAAAAAACTTCCCCAAAACCATAACAAAAAATAAACTGAAAATAAAGTTATAAAAAAAATCTCAGTAGACCGCGCTTAGCTGGCTCACCGTGCTAAGCGGGCTGCACGATATTTACACATTAAACCGACCTAAATCCCGCTAAGCGGGCTAAAAAACAAACTTCTACCAAAATTTCAAAACACAAGTAGCGCGCAACAAAATACGCTGAGCGCACTCGCGCTTAGCAGCCTTTTGCGCGCTAAGCGGAATATCCTGGGAAAAACTTCTCAAAACTGACCTTTTATTCTGAATACCTGCATCCAAAGTCGTACCTTCAACACCTTATTCCTCGATGCTCCAAAATGCAACATGTTGCACCCCAAAATTTGCCCTCCCATATTCTTCAAGAAATTGCCAAGCCAAGTCACAAAATTCCCCAAGGGTTGCACAGTCCAACTGTCTCCTATACAGTCAAAACTAGGGTTTGTGTTCTGATCAAGAAAAGGAAGTTTTCAAAGGCTCAATCAAGTCTCATATGCTTACAAATATGGTCAAGTATCCTCATATCAAGTTTCAAGGCATTCAGCTCAAAATTGCACAGTCAAAAACCCTAAATTGCATTACAGTCAACTGTAGGGGCAAAATGGTCATTTGACAGTCAAAAGTTCAAATTTTTGGTCAACATATCATTTTGAAGCCACAAACATCATTTGATCAATGCTTGATCATGATTCTCAAAATTTGGCTCAGAAAATCATCAAGATGCAAAAGTTTCCTTATTTGGACAGCTGAAAAAGTCAACTGAAATTGACCAGGGCATAACTTTCACATGGATTATCAGAAAAATTCCATCCAAAGCTCATTTTGAAGAGAAAGAAATTTCCTACAACTCATCTTCATACTTCAAGTCCAAGAAATGCTCTCACAAAAAGTTATCAATTTCAACATTATAGGTCATTTTCAAAAGTCAACAAAAAGGGACTTTAAGTAAAAGGCCATAACTTGAGATTGGTAAATAAAAATGACATGGGACCAACGGCATTGGTTAGAGGACTCAAAGACCTTTCCAAAATGTCCACGAACATGAGAAAATCTTAAAAATTGAGCAAGTTATGCCTTGTGGAAGTTGGGAAATTTTTGGATATTTTGAAAAGTCAACATTGACTCAAATGACCTAAAATTGCTAATGGGCCCATTTTTCTTCCATGATTCATCATTCTAAGCATATGCACGACCACTTGGCCCAAAGGGAAGTATTTTCTCATTTTTTATTTATTTATTTGAATTTTTATTCACATTAATTCATTTAAATCAAATTAAATATAGGAAAAATACTAATCTAAGTTTTCAAATCTTTTTATACATGTTTTGCCATCAAGATTTCGTGCATAGGTCAAATAGGAAAGAATTGGTTTGATTTGAGCATAATTGACACAAAATACACATGAAAAAAGATATGGAAGATCTTAAGAAATCAAATTTTCAAAAACCATTAATTCATTGGATTTGTTCTACTTTTGTTAACCTAATAGCCTCACTACATATGCTTGATGATAAACCTAATGCCCATAGACGAAAAGCTGCGCTCAAAGGCCATTGAAGAACTTGAAAAAAATTGTCAAAAAAACACAAAACTGAAAACCACTTTAGAGGTTGATTCAAGGCATAATACATAGTCCATTAGCTTCCTTGAAGGCTCCTGAATGTGTTCCAATCAAAGACAACCATCAAAGCACGAAGAATTGGTATATTGGACATGAACTGTGCAGAGAAAAACTCAATATCGTGCATCATGATTTAAGCATTTTTACAGCATTTTATCCATTGATTCATGTTCATTAGAATGTTTTGAAGCTAACCAATATGTTCAATTGCTTTTTTCTGTGCCATACACGATTTGGCCATGTTTATTTTCTAGGGTTTTCAGAGCTGGGAATTAGGGCTTTTGCAAAGAGGAAAAATTAGGCCTTAAGACCACCATGGTTGTACTCAGTGCATTCAAACGAAGGAGACACCATATTCGCGATCAATTTATGAACATTGTAGCGCTATTCGCTATTTTCTCTAAAGCTACATTATAGAACGGTTCAAAAACCGTTGCCTTTGTGTTTTGTTTTACAGGGATGGTGAGGAAGATGAAGCCGTGTCACACAATGATTGGCGCGTTTGAAAATTCGCGCGCTGACTCCCACTAACCTTGTTTTTCTTTTATATTATTTGATTGTTATTATACATTAACAACGCACAATTGGCTCAGTTGGCACGCATCAAGGCTTGCAATACACCTGACCTGGGTTCGAGTCCCAGGTCTCATGCTTTCTCAATAATATTTTTTCTCTAACGTTCAGGTGAAGCGCCTATGTTATGACCCATGATACACCACCAGATCCAAGTGTACACGCGTCCAAGGGATTCACATCCAAGGCTGGGAATTGATGAACACCATGAGGATGAGTCAACCGTCCCACACGCGTGCACCAAAGTCAACAAGGCCATGATACAAATGGGCCTGAATTGCTGAGCCCATACCTCCTAAATTGGGACTTCCCCCCCCCTGGTTTGCAATTCTCTTTTATTTTATTTTTAATTGCTATTTTATTTTCTTGATTGTTTTAATTTAATTAATTATTTTTTTTACAAAATACAAAAACATCATAAAAAACTCAGAAAAAGATAAAAAAATATAATGATTATTTATTTTGACATTTTCTTGTAAATAAATTAACATGTAATTATTAGTTTTAATTTAGGTTGCAATATTAATTCTTTTCACAATAAAAACATAAAAAACATAGAATTAGGTTTAATTGATAATTTTTATTTCCTCTTAATTTTTCCTTTTTTCTACCATAATATTATTTATTCATTCATTTTTTATAATAATTAAATTGTACATACATAACTTAGGTTTAAATTAGGTCAAAAACTTTAATATTTTCTTAATAACTTAAAAAATAATTAGAACTAGGTTTAACATTTTATTTTAGTTTTAATTAATTCTTTTTCCTATCAAATCTTAAAAAACACAAAAATACCAAAAACATTTTCTTTTAATATTAATTTTAATCCCTTATTAATTTAATTTTTGCAAAAGGGTCCAACGCCCATGTTCTTAATTGTTTAATTTCGCATATTTATTTTATTTCGCTTAAGTAATTATGTACCTCTCCCAAAGCTTCGTAACATTTACTTTTCGTACTTTTCAATTTCGTTATTTACTTTGCTTTATTTACTTTCCGTCAAATCGGGTCCGGTTTAATTTTGGCGGTGTGGACCCGCGCCATTTGTAATAGCTTAGATTTACTTTTCTTCGCAAATATTTTAACTGTTAACAAAGCATGCAAGAATGAATGACCATAATAAAATCAAGCGTAGAACACCAATAAACATGACAAGACAAATACAAATGAAAACGACACACGAATCGCACACACCACCCCTAGGGTACGCCTCACTGTTGCCTTGCCTCGAAAGGTGATCGTCAAGTAGAGGATGTCTTAGTAAGTCCTCATGATCCGGGAACCTGGCATGAGGGTAGCTTCTAAGGTGTCTTCCCATTGCTCTGGTGATCACCATGTCCCGAACATCGAATTGACCCGAACACCTCCAACGGTGGTGCTACCTACCTCTCAATGGTGGGATGGCACTACTTTAAAGGACATTTACACAGACGAATTCCTTAGGGTAGGTAGGTTCTCATGGATACTTGCTCTCTTCAAAAACAAACAAAGATCTTTTCACACCGACACTTTTCAAAAGCTTTCAAAGCAATTTTTCAAACACTCTGACACAAGAGTCGATCTGAAATGTTCAAAGAAACTTTTTAAAAACCCATATTGAAAAGCAAGCAAACCATTTTTGAAAACACAAATGAGCAAGTATCTAAGAGCCCATGGATAACCATGGATAGAAAGGGTGCTAACACCTTCCCTTTCTATAACCTACCTCCCGAACCGAGAGCAATCTCTTTAAGGAATTTTTCTGTGCTTTTGTCCTTTCCATTTGGAGAAAATAAAAGACGGTGGCGACTCTTGCTTACCGCGACATTTCGCGAACCAGCATTAAACAGTCAGTTCCAGATCCACCGATCACAGAACTGGCGACTCTGCTGGGGAAACCTTTATAAAGTGAGGTGTACCTTAGGACTAGGATCACTGTGTTTTCAATTGTATTGACTTGGCTGCTTTAAATTTGTGGGTTGCATGGGAGTTACATAGATCCTAACCCGGATCTGGGGATACCCTGTTTAGGTAGCATAAGCTGTGAGGGACCTGTCCGGCGTAGACCGACACGGGTGAAACAGTGGCTACGTTGGTGTGGCACCTTGGTCTGTACCGATATCCCTTGTGTTGCAACGAGGAGAATATGGGTCTTCTAAGGAGTCATTAAGCACCAACAACCTTAGAACCTTAATTGACACAACTTGGCCTTTAGAATGGTAGCAGTATGCTACGCCCATTGAGGCTAAACTCTCGTGATGGTTCTGGCCGCAAGGAAAGATTGCGATGCTGGAGTTATGACCGATTGAGGGTAGTCAATGATATTGGGATCCTCTAAGAACCCGGTTACTTTGATAGGACAGGTTGAGCCCACAAACTGAAAGAGGGTAATACCTAGACCTCATGCTGGCCTAAACTCTAAGGGCTTCTCTTGTGTGACTTGTGTGCCTTCAAACTGGGATTACTTGCATGCTTGTTATCTGACATCTGAACTTCTTGCAGGTTTTGTTTATAGTCCTTAACTAGGACTCATAACAAGGCTTACTAAGTTTCTTGCAGGTTTTTGTTTTAGTCCTTAACTAGGACTCATAACAGGGTTTACTAAGTTTCTTGCAGGGTGTTTATAGTCCTTAATTGGGACTCATAACAAAGTATACTGAGTTTCTTGCAGGGTTTGTTTATAGTCCTTAATTTGGGCTCATAACAGGGTCACTTACGTTATCCCATGCATAGCATGACATCATACCATTGCATACCATTGCATACATCCTAACCCATTTCAAGGATCTCAAAGGCTTGTGATGCAAGTCATGATAAATCAAACATCTAGCAAGGGGCAAAGAGGATTTATTTTCCTCCAGCCAAAGTTGTCAGGGGCTATGACCCACTTGATATGGTGAGCTCTGACTCTTGAAGAAGGTTCCCTTAACCAAGGTTGTTTGGAAATCAAAACCAGACATGATGACTAAAGTCAGAGGCTATGACCCACTGGATATGGTGAGCCTTTGACCCTTGAAAAAGGACTCTCAACAATCCGAAGTGCCTTCAATCAAGCTACTGGATCCAAATGCTAACAAATTTTCTTGTTTGCCCCGCGATGTCCTTGAAAACATTACATGCATATCATACATATCATTGCATAACAGGTACCCTTTGGACAAGTCACTTATCATCTCTGCTGTTTATTTCAGCAATGGCTTCCCAACAAGATAACCAGGACCTTCTTGCTCAAGGGACTCGGTTCGAGGAAATCCTCCTGAATCTATCCAAGGGGCAGGAGGAGCTAAGGACACTTCTCATGGAGACTCTAGACAGGAACAGTGCTGAGGATGAAAGGTTGAAACACCTACAAGCTGAGATGGATGCTATGAAAGCCCAAATGCTGGGGCAGAGGAATGCCATTCGAGGTTTAGCTCAAAGACAAGATGAGCTCCGGTTTCTCGTCAACCAACTGCTTCAGGGTAATCAACTGGGGCAAACATCTAAGGGTAAAAAGCCAGTCATCGTTCGACCATCTTTGAGACAAAGAGGCGAGGAGAGAGCTCCTCATATGGCTCCAGTATCACCAATTCAGTATCAACCTCACCAGCTTCAGCCGGACAAGCCCAAAAGGCAATTCACCAAGCTCAGCGTGTCGCTGCCTCAAGCCTTACAACAACTGCTGAGGTTGAATTTGGTAACTCTAAAGGATCCTCCTAAAAATCCCAACAGGACACTCTCACTGCGCTTATCATTCTGACAGTCCGGGGCATGCCACAGAGGACTGTTGGACTCTGAAAAATAAAATCCAGGACCTGATTGAGGAAGGAGCTGTGGAATTCACCCAAGATGGCCAGGATGAGTTCTTTTACTACCCCTGCAAGACTCACCATTTGAAATGACAAATCTTGAGACTGGAAAACTTTTGTTCATTCGAATGTTCAAGTTGCAATTTCCTTTCGTTCAAACATTTATTCATGTTAAACATTGTTATCACATTAATGCATCGCATATGTCTGTTCTGAAACAATATATTCGTATTCACTAAATGCAAATTATTTTCATGTTTTTTTTCTGATGCTCAACTCTCAATTAATAATTCTAAGCCTCTTGAGGGAGGATGACGAAAACGATACCACGACATCTACATTATGCTTTTGAACAGACCCTGCTGATGAGGTACAGGCATTGTTTCAATTCCTAAACACTGGAGTTATAAGGAAGATAATCCCTCGTCAACCCCTCTGAGCCAAAGAAGTAGGAGTTTTCCTTTTCGAAATTTAAAACCCTTAATCATAACCTGGGGCAGGGTAGTCTCTCAGTTGATCCAAGTGCATAACAAATGGCACCAAAGAAGTCCTTACAAAACGAAGAAAGACAGTGATGGTTCCGAATAATCAATAAAGAAGGGCAGTCATTATCTCAAAAATAAAGAACCCGTTAAGTCAAAACCTATAAAAAGGGACTTATGAAACTGGGGCATCCCGCTGACTGTAATTCCAAAAAGGAAACAGTCCAGGCAAAAAAATAGGGATAATCAAAACAAAAAAAGAGGTCATACAAACCCTCAAATAACAAAAAAGGAATGACTGCCTATTCAAAATAAATCATCAATATCTGAACCATCACTGGTATATCAAAGCAAAGACTCAATCAAGGCCTAACGTATGATCAACTGAGTTTAGGATTGAAGAACATCACGAAGAGCGGGTGGGTACAAATAATTTGAGCCTTTATCCTTTGTTTCTTAAACCATGAACCAGGCCACGTTATAACCCTTAAAAGTCCTAGCTGAAGCATGGGTTAGTTCGAAAGCATACTGTTACGAAAGGTATCCTGACTCCTGAAGGCCTACGGTAAAATACGGAGTTGACATCACGTTTTACAAACAATCACTTGTTTTATGAAAAGAATGCATTTTCAAAATCTTCAAGACAGACATAGGCTTTGCATTTTTAACATAACTTTGTTGGCATATGACTTTTTGTTTGAACAGCAGGGAAATTCGCACAATGAAAGCCTAGTGAACGAAAACATTTCCAATCAAGGGGCATGGCATGACAATTAGCCATCATCTGGGGCAATCCAATCAAGATTCGGAGAATCTCTAAAAGGCCAAATAGCCTGGGGCAAATCTCCGCATGAATCACCTGGGGCATTTCAACAATAAATCTGGCCTGGTCAGAAATCTTCTGGTGGCATGACAAAACACTTCTAACAGGGGCAACTCCCTACATTCTGAAAGCACGGACATAGTCGAAAAGATACTACGCAAAATCAAAGACCCGCTAGGTTGACACACCTAGGCAAAAATAAGGGCTTCCCGGCGAACCAAAAGGGTTCGGGCAAAATGAAGGGATGAAACGGAAAAAAACTGTGCACCCGGCAAGTCGAAAACCTGAAAAGGCGGCTTGGGCAAAAATGGGTATCCCGGTGGACTAAAAACCCGAAAGGGCGGCCCAGGCAAAATTTAGGGATCAAAGCGTACGACTATGTCCCGTCATCCTGTCACCTGCCTACCAGAAGAAGGTTGGTCCATCAACAACTATCAGCATCCCACAGGTGCCTTCTCCCATAGAAACAGGGGCAATAAAGAGTTGTCCAAGCGATCTAATTGCTCTGTCCACAAGGTACCAAGGTAGGTTCAGCTAAAGAACATGACCATACATCTTAATTCCCCAGAGAGTGATTCAGCAAAACCATGCATTCTTCTCCAAGCAGAATCATCAAATCTTAAGGAAATTGAGTATCCTCCAGTAGATCTCAATACTCCCCCAGCAGCAGCATATATTCATAACAAGCATCCCCGGCAGTCTTGACCCAAAGATTGTTCCCCGGCGGTATACCAACGTTCAAAGGAATTACTCTCCTCAGCATATCAAAACTCCCTAAAAAGAGTCCAATCCAGTTTCCCCAGGAAAGTTGGAATTTATCCCCAAGCAGTAAGCTTATCCCCAGTAAATTCTGGAAGCTTATCCTTCGCGGAGCACGAACGCGTCACCTGGCTTTATTCAAAGAGTTATTTCCTTAACAGGATATAACTGGGTTATCCTCAGCCAAAAGCCGCGGAAAGAGCGTCCCCGACGAAGTCTTCTCACCCCAGCGAAGTCTATCAACACTTCCAATACAACAAAGATATCCCCAGCAAGCTATTATCAACAACTCAACAAAGTATCCCTCTCCCCACAGAGTATTGCTTCCCAGCATGGTCGCTAGAGTATCTTTTCTCCCCGCAGAATCTTCCATTTGCCAAGTTTATTCCGCAACGGAGTCATCTTCTCCTACCGGTATTCTTGCAGCTATCATCCCCAGCGGAAGCAAAAATCTACTCTTCAACATCAGCCCAGGATATGACTTCCCGGCACCCGCCAAGGATTTACTTTCTTGGACATACATTCATAAAACATCACATACTTCATTATAGCATGCATAGACGCATCATACCATACAAATCTCATTTATATTGAGGACATCATCGCTTGATCCATATCATGCATTGCATATGACTGACCTTTACCTTTCAGGAAAGATGCAGTTGAAATTCTCAATCAAGTTTCAAAACCTAGACCGGTTCAGTTAATCGACTTCGAAGATTTCTTATCCAGTCCAAGGCCTTCTCTAGTCCAGCTAAATTGACTCCCAACAGATTTTTCTGATAAAGACTCAGCAGAAGTTATGGTCCCCTCTCCAACGGTGAGTGAGGTGGTAATTCCTTCTTCAGATGTTTCCCTCTCCGACGGTGAGTGTGAGGTGATAGTCTCTTATTGTCCCCTCTCTAACGGTGAGTGAGGTGGTAATTCCTTCTTCAGGTGTTTCCCTCTCCGACGGTGAGTGTGAGGTGATAGTCTCTTATGGTCCCCTCTCCAACGGTGAGTGAGGTGGTAATTCCTTCTTCAGATGTTTCCCTCTCCGACGGTGAGTGTGAGGTGATAGTCTCTTATGGTCCCCTCTCCAACGGTGAGTGAGGTGGTAATTCCTTCTTCAGATGTTTCCCTCTCTGACGGTGAGTGTGAGGTGATAGTCTCTTATGGTCCCCTCTCCAACGGTGAGTGAGGTGGTAATTCCTTCTTCAGATGTTTCCCTCTCCGACGGTGAGTGTGAGGTGATAGTCTCTTATGGTCCCCTCTCCAACGGTGAGTGAGGTGGTAATTCCTTCTTCAGATGTTTCCCTCTCCGACGGTGAGTGTGAGGTGATAGTCTCTTATGGTCCCCTCTCCAACGGTGAGTGAGGTGGTAATTCCTTCTTCAGATGTTTCCCTCTCTGACGGTGAGTGTGAGGTAATAGTCTCTTATGGTCCCCTCTCCAACGGTGAGTGAGGTGGTAATTCCTTCTTCAGATGTTTCCCTCTCCGACGGTGAGTGTGAGGTGATAGTCTCTTATGGTCCCCTCTCCAACGGTGAGTGAGGTGGTAATTCCTTCTTCAGATGTTTCCCTCTCCGACGGTGAGTGTGAGGTGATAGTCTCTTATGGTCCCCTCTCCAACGGTGAGTGAGGTGGTAATTCCTTCTTCAGATGTTTCCCTCTCCGACGGTGAGTGTGAGGTGATAGTCTCTTATGGTCCCCTCTCCAACGGTGAGTGAGGTGGTAATTCCTTCTTCAGATGTTTCCCTCTCCGACGGTGAGTGTGAGGTGATAGTCTCTTATGGTCCCCTCTCCAACGGTGAGTGAGGTGGTAATTCCTTCTTCAGATGTTTCCCTCTCTGACGGTGAGTGTGAGGTAATAGTCTCTTATGGTCCCCTCTCCAACGGTGAGTGAGGTGGTAATTCCTTCTTCAGATGTTTCCCTCTCCGACGGTGAGTGTGAGGTGATAGTCTCTTATGGTCCCCTCTCCAACGGTGAGTGAGGTGGTAATTCCTTCTTCAGATGTTTCCCTCTCCGACGGTGAGTGTGAGGTGATAGTCTCTTATGGTCCCCTCTCCAACGGTGAGTGAGGTGGTAATTCCTTCTTCAGATGTTTCCCTCTCCGACGGTGAGTGTGAGGTGATAGTCTCCTATGGTTCCCTCTCCAACGGCGAGTGAGGTGGTAAGTCCTTTTTCAGATGTTTCCCTCTCCGACGGTGAGTGTGAGGTGATAGTCTCCTATGGTTCCCTCTCCAACGGCGAGTGAGGTGGTAAGTCCTTTTTCAGATGTTTCCCTCTCCGACGGTGAGTGTGAGGTGATAGTCTCCTATGGTTCCCTCTCCAACGGCGAGTGAGGTGGTAAGTCCTTTTTCAGATGTTTCCCTCTCCGACGGTGAGTGTGAGGTGATAGTCTCCTATGGTTCCCTCTCCGACGGTGAGTGAGGTGACAATTCCTTTTCCTATGATTCCCTCTCCGACGGCGAGTGAGGTGATTCCCTTTCAGATTATAATGGCCCATGGTTCTCGTTCCGATCTTGCGAAGATGGTATTTCCCACCAAGATTTTCTCAACGAGCGTTGTTGAAGTTAAAATCACCCAAGGTTCTCTTACCATTCATGCTAAGGCAGTAACCATACCTGGTTCATTCATCATCTTTTGAAGCTCCAGATCCAGCTCCTGTAACCAGTCAGGACACATCTATACCAAGCATCTGAAAACCAGCTCCTGCAACGTGTCAGGTACTCCTTTGTTCTTTTGCAGGTATGCAGGTTCTCGCTAAGGAATCTCCTATGCAATCAACATCCAGATGGCATCTATAAACCCATCATCCTATCCAGCAACCTCCCAATGGCATCTATAAGCCCATTCCACCATCACTGCTACTATGTGAGCGCAAATTTCTGGGCACTCTAGTGTCCAATCATCTTCTACCCTCGGATTACGAAAGGCACGTCAGCCAATCTACATCCTCAGGTCTAAGAAGATTGAACAGGGGCAACTGTTGCACCCCAAAATTTGCCCTCCCATATTCTTCAAGAAATTGCCAAGCCAAGTCACAAAATTCCCCAAGGGTTGCACAGTCCAACTGTCTCCTATACAGTCAAAACTAGGGTTTGTGTTCTGATCAAGAAAAGGAAGTTTTCAAAGGCTCAATCAAGTCTCATATGCTTACAAATATGGTCAAGTATCCTCATATCAAGTTTCAAGGCATTCAGCTCAAAATTGCACAGTCAAAAACCCTAAATTGCATTACAGTCAACTGTAGGGGCAAAATGGTCATTTGACAGTCAAAAGTTCAAATTTTTGGTCAACATATCATTTTGAAGCCACAAACATCATTTGATCAATGCTTGATCATGATTCTCAAAATTTGGCTCAGAAAATCATCAAGATGCAAAAGTTTCCTTATTTGGACAGTTGAAAAAGTCAACTGAAATTGACCAGGGCATAACTTTCACATGGATTATCAGAAAAATTCCATCCAAAGCTCATTTTGAAGAGAAAGACATTTCCTACAACTCATCTTCATACTTCAAGTCCAAGAAATGCTCTCACAAAAAGTTATCAATTTCAACATTATAGGTCATTTTCAAAAGTCAACAAAAAGGGACTTTAAGTCAAAGGCCATAACTTGAGATTGGTAAATCAAAATGACATGGGACCAAAGGCATTGGTTAGAGGACTCAAAGCCCTTTCCAAAATGTCCAAGAACATGAGAAAAGCTTAAAAATTGAGCAAGTTATGCCTTGAGGAAGTTGGGAAATTTTTGGATATTTTGAAAAGTCAACATTGACTCAAATGACCTAAAATTGCTAATGGGCCCATTTTTCTTCCATGATTCATCATTCTAAGCATATGCACGACCACTTGGCCCAAAGGGAAGTATTTTCTCATTTTTTATTTATTTATTTGAATTTTTATTCACATTAATTCATTTAAATCAAATTAAATATAGGAAAAATACTAATCTAAGTTTTCAAATCTTTTTATACATGTTTTGCCATCAAGATTTCGTGCATAGGTCAAATAGGAAAGAATTGGTTTGATTTGAGCATAATTGACACAAAATACACATGAAAAAAGATATGGAAGATCTTAAGAAATCAAATTTTCAAAAACCATTAATTCATTGGATTTGTTCTACTTTTGTTAACCTAATAGCCTCACTACATATGCTTGATGATAAACCTAATGCCCATAGACGAAAAGCTGCGCTCAAAGGCCATTGAAGAACTTGAAAAAAATTGTCAAAAAAACACAAAACTGAAAACCACTTTAGAGGTTGATTCAAGGCATAATACATAGTCCATTAGCTTCCTTGAAGGCTCCTGAATGTGTTCCAATCAAAGACAACCATCAAAGCACGAAGAATTGGTATATTGGACATGAACTGTGCAGAGAAAAACTCAATATCGTGCATCATGATTTAAGCATTTTTACAGCATTTTATCCATTGATTCATGTTCATTAGAATGTTTTGAAGCTAACCAATATGTTCAATTGCTTTTTTCTGTGCCATACACGATTTGGCCATGTTTATTTTCTAGGGTTTTCAGAGCTGGGAATTAGGGCTTTTGCAAAGAGGAAAAATTAGGCCTTAAGACCACCATGGTTGTACTCAGTGCATTCAAACGAAGGAGACACCATATTCGCGATCAATTTATGAACATTGTAGCGCTATTCGCTATTTTCTCTAAAGCTACATTATAGAACGGTTCAAAAACCGTTGCCTTTGTGTTTTGTTTTACAGGGATGGTGAGGAAGATGAAGCCGTGTCACACAATGATTGGCGCGTTTGAAAATTCGCGCGCTGACTCCCACTAACCTTGTTTTTCTTTTATATTATTTGATTGTTATTATACATTAACAACGCGCAATTGGCTCAGTTGGCACGCATCAAGGCTTGCAATACACCTGACCTGGGTTCGAGTCCCAGGTCTCATGCTTTCTCAATAATATTTTTTCTCTAACGTTCAGGTGAAGCGCCTATGTTATGACCCATGATACACCACCAGATCCAAGTGTACACGCGTCCAAGGGATTCACATCCAAGGCTGGGAATTGATGAACACCATGAGGATGAGTCAACCGTCCCACACGCGTGCACCAAAGTCAACAAGGCCATGATACAAATGGGCCTGAATTGCTGAGCCCATACCTCCTAAATTGGGACTTCCCCCCCTGGTTTGCAATTCTCTTTTATTTTATTTTTAATTGCTATTTTATTTTCTTGATTGTTTTAATTTAATTAATTATTTTTTTTACAAAATACAAAAACATCATAAAAAACTCAGAAAAAGATAAAAAAATATAATGATTATTTATTTTGACATTTTCTTGTAAATAAATTAACATGTAATTATTAGTTTTAATTTAGGTTGCAATATTAATTCTTTTCACAATAAAAACATAAAAAACATAGAATTAGGTTTAATTGATAATTTTTATTTCCTCTTAATTTTTCCTTTTTTCTACCATAATATTATTTATTCATTCATTTTTTATAATAATTAAATTGTACATACATAACTTAGGTTTAAATTAGGTCAAAAACTTTAATATTTTCTTAATAACTTAAAAAATAATTAGAACTAGGTTTAACATTTTATTTTAGTTTTAATTAATTCTTTTTCCTATCAAATCTTAAAAAACACAAAAATACCAAAAACATTTTCTTTTAATATTAATTTTAATCCCTTATTAATTTAATTTTTGCAAAAGGGTCCAACGCCCATGTTCTTAATTGTTTAATTTCGCATATTTATTTTATTTCGCTTAAGTAATTATGTACCTCTCCCAAAGCTTCGTAACATTTACTTTTCGTACTTTTCAATTTCGTTATTTACTTTGCTTTATTTACTTTCCGTCAAATCGGGTCCGGTTTAATTTTGGCGGTGTGGACCCGCGCCATTTGTAATAGCTTAGATTTACTTTTCTTCGCAAATATTTTAACTGTTAACAAAGCATGCAAGAATGAATGACCATAATAAAATCAAGCGTAGAACACCAATAAACATGACAAGACAAATACAAATGAAAACGACACACGAATCGCACACACCACCCCTAGGGTACGCCTCACTGTTGCCTTGCCTCGAAAGGTGATCGTCAAGTAGAGGATGTCTTAGTAAGTCCTCATGATCCGGGAACCTGGCATGAGGGTAGCTTCTAAGGTGTCTTCCCATTGCTCTGGTGATCACCATGTCCCGAACATCGAATTGACCCGAACACCTCCAACGGTGGTGCTACCTACCTCTCAATGGTGGGATGGCACTACTTTAAAGGACATTTACACAGACGAATTCCTTAGGGTAGGTAGGTTCTCATGGATACTTGCTCTCTTCAAAAACAAACAAAGATCTTTTCACACCGACACTTTTCAAAAGCTTTCAAAGCAATTTTTCAAACACTCTGACACAAGAGTCGATCTGAAATGTTCAAAGAAACTTTTTAAAAACCCATATTGAAAAGCAAGCAAACCATTTTTGAAAACACAAATGAGCAAGTATCTAAGAGCCCATGGATAACCATGGATAGAAAGGGTGCTAACACCTTCCCTTTCTATAACCTACCTCCCGAACCGAGAGCAATCTCTTTAAGGAATTTTTCTGTGCTTTTGTCCTTTCCATTTGGAGAAAATAAAAGACGGTGGCGACTCTTGCTTACCGCGACATTTCGCGAACCAGCATTAAACAGTCAGTTCCAGATCCACCGATCACACAACAAATACCTACAAAATTAAAGGAAAAACATCAAACGGTACAATATATACACAACAACATAAATAAACACAAACTAAAGGTATTTACACAAAAGTTGGGTTTATTCAACCGATATTAACAAAAAAGAGTCGATAGGTGCAACAAATAGTATATACAAAAATAACTACAATTTTCACTTATCAAACTCTCCCCGACTTGAACTTGTTTGTCCTTAAATAAGGCCAAACAACTTAAAGAACCAAAAGTAATCAACCAAAATATCATGAATCAACAAGTTTTAAAACGGAAAACAAATGTATGGTTCAAACAAAAATGCACACACAAGGTAAATACTTACCACAATCCTACAATGACAACATGTAAATGAAACAAATCCTAAGTACAAAAATCATACTAAACATTCTAAAATAAAACAAGTTCAATCATTAATCACACCTAGTAAAAATTCATCGGTGGATGAAGAACACACAAAGGTGAGGGACAAAAAACACTCATCCATAATTTTGCAAACAGTAGACTAAATTATGCATTAATTCCTCTAAAAACTCATATTGAAAATACAAAGGCAAGAATCACAAGGGATTTTTAAGGCTGTAATGTGGCTTGGTTAACAAACAAAGGATAAGTCCTAAAGCTAATCGAAACAAAAACTTGCCTTAACCTAAGGGAGTGATCAACTCACAAAGACTCAAGCAAAATAATTCTAATCAAACTTCTTCTTCATTTCAAATTTCAAACCAACACACATCACTTATTATCACAACATTATTCGAAATTTTTTTGTTTTACTTTTTCAAAGCTTTTTCAATTTTTTCTTTCTTTTTCTTTTCTTTCTTTTTCTCTTTTTTTCTTTCTTCTTTTTTTCTCCCTCTGTTACAACCTCATAACAATCACAACATAAGCACTTAAATTTTCTCTCCCCAACTTGAATTCAACTATATCATAATGTGAATACTTCCTACTTTCTAAGGCAAGGCAACAATTCAAACAACAAATCATAGTTGAGGGTTCAAGAAAAAAAAGCATCAATATCC
Source organism: Vicia faba (assembly GCA_948472305.1). NCBI lineage: Eukaryota > Viridiplantae > Streptophyta > Magnoliopsida > Fabales > Fabaceae > Vicia > Vicia faba. The sequence continues at coordinate 154,685,488 of OX451739.1, forward strand.
ATACAAAAAGATGAACCAAACACTCATAGACAAACATTTAGAAAAAACAACATGGATATCGACAAAAAGAATCAAAAGGGGATACTAATGATCACACACTCACAAGGTGAATTGACTATTTGGCCAAGGTAGTTGTGCTCAAAATGAAACAAAAAATGCATTAATCATGTTCACACTTTCATACAATGAACATAAACAAAACATTAAACATAATAAAATCTAGTTAAAACAAGAATTGTGGCCTCCAGCATATATGAACAATGGAAAGCTTCCTCACATTTATGGGAAAAAGGGAACTGAAGTGATTCGAGTTATAAGCAAGTAATGCAAAAAGAATGAATGATATGGTAATTATACAAATGATAAATTTCCTAAATATGTTATGTTATAGAAAGTGATAAACGTATACCTGGCGAGTACCAACTTCAAAAACTATCATTACCATACATCCGCAAGTTGACACACTCAAAATCGGAAAACCACCAAATGCGACTTCAAGCTATTTAACCAAAATTTGAGTCCAAACAACAAAAGAAAGAATTAAAAATATTACTATTAATTAATATTTTATAAAGCCTTAGGTGAAGTGGGAATAAGGAGAGCCAAGTGAAAAATTAAAAAGAATTCACTAGCTCTGTACAATAGGGCGCGCTAAGCGACACATAGCACGTTAAGCGTGGTACAACAGTTGCAGAAAAATAGAGCAGCTGGTGCAGCTGCTACGCAAGCTCTACTTACACCTACATAACCTCAAACATACAATATTTACAACACACAAACTTCCTCAAGCTAAAGACGACAAGCTTGCGGAAAAAATACAAATTGACATAACAAAATAAACAGTTGAAAGTGAATTAAACAAGTTGAAAAGTGAAAATTTTAGAATTTAAAACAGGTCCAATTTCAACTTGTTAAAACAAAAGTCAACACATACATAAATGAATACAAACAAAACATGCTTGTTTTACGTCTTAAGCTCAACACTTTTATTCTGCGAGCTAGTAACCTCCTCTCATCATTCCATGGTATTTTCACACCGCACAAACCTAAAGAAATTGTCCTAACAACCATATAACAAACATTGTGAAAACGAGATAATTCACAACAATACGTGAAAACAAAGAAAAACACATATATGCACAAGTATGGAAAGTAAACACAAAACATGTACAAGTAAAAATAGACAAGTTTATGTACACATTCTATACAAAATATACATTAATTACAAAACTCAAAAACAAAGAAACTATCGCAATGCAAAATAATAAACACCAATCCCCGACAACGACGCTATTTTGCTGGAAGCGGTAAAGCAGCAAGCAAAAAGTAAGTTATTAATTTACCTGGTGATATATAGGTTATATCGTATCGTGTCCATAGAGATTGGTGTATTGAATTGTCGTTTGATAAATCTCTCGTTAATGATTTCTGGGGATAAATGGGTTGAAAGGAAAAGTATCAAAAGAAAATAAATCTATAAAAAGGAAAAAAGAGTAACTTATCAAGCATGCATATATACTACTTCTCACAGACTTAAACCTATCGACCTGTTATACTAAACCCATAATACTCATCAATGTCATCACATGTCAAACATAACACCCACTACATCACCTTGGCGATGATCTCTCAACCAACCTTAGCAACACAAAAGTCAACCATGTTCACTTGCGTCGATGATCTCTCAGAGCGACACAAACAACATAGAAGCATTAATCACAGACACCCTGAGTGAATAACAACTCTAAATATATCTCTAGAATCCAAAAACTAATAGATAATCATCCTAGATAAGATTCCAAGTACTATATGTCTATAGCAACTCAAATCCCTAGCACAGAGCAAAAATCAAGGATAACAATCGACAAAGATTTGTAAAGCAAGTTTTATATAACACCAAGGGAGACAAATATACAGGAGTTCAAAGAAAATACATATAAAAACTCAACCAGTAGTGAATACACAAAGAAAAATAGAAATGAATCACAAATCTACCTGTTTGTTAGCACCGATCCAAGAGAAATCCACCCCGGATCATCCGTATGCAAGCTCTATAGTTGTTATCTAAGCTAATCCTAATAAAATTGGAGGTTGATGGAGTTGGGAGTAAAAAATTCCCCAAAACCGTAACAAAAAATGAACTAAAAATGAAGTTATAAAACAAATCTCAGCAGACTGCAATTAGAGGGCTCACTGCGCTAAGCGGGCTGTGCGGTATTTACACATTAAATCGATCTAAACCGCACTCAGCGCGCTATTTGTGCTAAGCTGGCTCAAAAACAAAGCTTCTGCCAAAACTTCAAAATGCAAGCAGCGCGCTACAAAATGTATTAAGCACACTCGTGCTTAGCGGCCTTCTACACACTGAGCGGGCACTCTTGGGCAAAACTTCTCAAAACTGGTCTTTTTATTCCAAAAACGTGCATCTGGAGCCCTACCTTCAACACCTTATTCCTCGATGCTCCAAAGTGAAACAAATACCTACAAAATGAATGGAAAACATCAAACGGTACACTATGTACACAAAAACACAAATAAACACAAACTAAACGGATTTACACAAAAGTTGGGTTTATTCAACTGATATTAACAATAAAGAGTTGATAAGTGCAACAAAAAGTATATACAAAAAATACCTACAATTTGCACTTATCAATAAGCAGAACTCAAACGCAACTTCGTACCTAAAGCTTTCTGCAATCTTTCCCAAAACCTCGATGTAAACCTCAGATCCCTTTCAGATGCAATACTGGATGGAATCCCATGCAAATTGACAATCTTCTCAATATATATCTCTGCTATTCTTTATAACAGATAGTTAACTCGAATCAAAATGAAATGAGCTAATTTAGTCAACCTATTCAAAATAACCTAAATAGTACCACAACTCTTCACTATTCTCGGCAACCCAAATACAAAGTCCATATATATGTTGTCCCATTTCCATTTAGTAATAGAAAACGATTGCATCAAACTTAAAAACTTCTAATGAACGATCTTCGACTTCTGTCAAGTCAAGATCAAATACATAAACTTAGTAATATCTTTCTTCATTCCTGGCCACTAAAAGATCTTATTGAAGTCTTGATACATTTTAGTAGCAACGAGATGAATACTCAAGCCACTTCTGTGACCTCCTCAAGAATACTCTTCTTAGGCTCAAGCACATCTAGGACACACACATGGTCATATAATCTCATAACACCGTTCTTGTCGATTTTGAATTCTCCACCTAGATCTTGATTGATTAAAGTCAACCCATCAACCAATCCCAATCAATTTTCCTACCTTCTCTAATCTCGTCAACAATACCACTGGTTAGCTTCAGCATACCTAGCTTCACACTATTAGGAGTCGTCTCACATACCAAACTGATATCTCTAAATTGCTCAATCAATTCTATCTCTTGAACCATCAAAGTCGTCATATGCAATGTCTTACGACTTAGTGCATCAACTACAATACTGGCCTTACCAGGATGGTAATTCAAGCCAAAATCACAATCCTTTAGCAGATCTAACCATCCCCTCTGCCTCATATTCAAATCTTTTTGATCGAACATGTACTTCAAACTTTTATGATCACTAAACACTTCAAATCTAGAGCCAAACAGATAATGCCTCCAAATCTTAAGTGCAAACACTTCAACAACCAACTCTAAGTCATGCGTAGGGTAATTCTGCTCATGAACTTTAAGTTGCTTCGACGCATAAGCCATAACTTATCCATTTTGTATCAACACACCTCCTAAACCCATCTTAGAAGCATAACAATAAACAACAAATGATTAAGTTGGGTTCAGAAAAATCAACACTGGAGCCAACATCAACTTCTTCTTAAGTGCTTGGAAACTCTCTTCACACTTAGTATCCCAAACAAAAGCTTGACCCTTCCTAGTTAGCTGAGTCAACAACAAAGCTAACTTAGAAAAGCCTTTGATATACCTGCAATAATAACCATCTAACCCAAGAAAAATTTGAATTTCAATGACAAACTTCAGAGTCTCCCACTGTGGCATAGCCTCTACCTTCGACGAATCTACAGTAATACCTCCACTAAAAATCACGTGGCCAAGAAAACTCACTTCTCTTAACTAGAACTCGCACTTAGATAATTTACCATACAACTTATTCTCCTGTAAAATGTTCAACACAACTCTCAAATAATTTGCATGTTCTTCATCTGTCTTCAAATAAATCAGAATGTCATTGATAAACACCACCAGAAACTTATCCAAATACTGATTAAAAGTTCTATTCATATACTCCATGAACACTCAAGGCACATTAGACACACCGAACGACATTACTGAATACTCGTAATGATCGTACCGTGTACTAAAAGTCATCTTTAAAATATGCTTAGTCTTCACACTAATCTGATATACCCAGACATCCGGTCAATCTTACTGAAAACACACACACACACACACACCTACTAAATGATCCATCAAATCATCAATCCTCAGAAGTGGATACTTGTTCTTGAAAGTCACTTTGTTCAATTATCGATAGTCAACACACTGACACATACTACCATCTTTCTTATTTACTAACATAATTGGTGCACCCCATGATGAAACACTTGGTCGAACAAATTTATTCTCGAGCAAATCCTCAAGTTGTTTCTTCAGCTCACTCAACTCTGAAGCAGACATCCAATATAGAGCCATCGAAATGGGATTAGTACCAGATACTAAGTTGTTCTACCCTAATTTTTAACCTAAGATCCCACCTATCTTTTCATCATTTATATAACATTAAATATCATACCATTCATATATGCATCACTAACCTCATAAAAATACAAGGGTTTTGTCTTGTTTGTTTATTTCTTGTACTAGATAGGTGTGTTGGATCAAGGAGCTCAAGTAGTTGATTGACCAAGGACATGTATATTCATCAATGATTCATACCTCTCATTCACTCATGATAACCATTATCTTTATCACAATCCTTATCAATAGTGTTTCATCATAAATTCATCAAATGATTGGAAGAAATTAGGGTTTTGGCTCCTCATATGAAAATCTGGAATTACGGTTTGGTGTATGCAAATGTGTGTAACGCGGTGGGAGAACTGACTTGGGTGTTTTGTGTTTGATCGCAATTGTTGCGGTTAGCAAGAGTCGCCACCGATTTTTCTTTTATCCCAAAGGAAAGGTTGGAAAGAACATGAAAGACCTTTTGAGATATTTTCTTTAGTTCAGGGGGTAGGTTATGAAAAGGGAAGGTATTAGCACCCTTTTCATCCGTAGTTATCTACGGACTCTTATTTGCGTGCTAGATCACTTGCTTTTAGTTTGAAAGTGTGTTTGTGATGTGGGTTTTGAAAGTATTTTGAAAAAGAATGTCTTTGTAATGGTTCTCGTCTCTATAAGAATGCGTACAAAGTGTTTTGTCTTTTGAAAAATGTTTCAAAGTGATGTGTTGGTGTATAAGAGGTTTTTGTTGTGAGCAAGCGAGCAACTAGTAGTAACCTACCTACTCAAGAGGTATTAAATGTTCTTTTCCTCCTCCTTTAGATGTTGCTATCTTACCATTGTTTTGGTAAGAAACCCCATCGTTGGATATGAAGGGACGGGCGTGAGACGTTTATATAGTCATATAAGGCAACCTGCGGGACATTTTAGCAATGTCGTTTAGGGACTAGATCGTTTACCCAAGGCAACATTAATGGTCATCGAGGGACTATGATATTTTATCAAGGGTCTTTTCTAAAATGCCCATATTCGAGGGACATGACTATTTTCCGAAAGGCAACAAAGTGAGATCACCCTAGAGGTGCTAGTGTGAAAGTGTTTTTGATTTACATGCATTTTGTCTTGATTAGGGTTATCTATTTGTTGATTTTATGTCTTGCCATACACACCCTAATTACTAGCATTTATATTTGAAAGCGATAAATGGTAGAAACCTAAAGTCATACGCTATTACATCATTTTGGGGATGGGGGTACATAACTACAAATGGGGATTTGCAAGAATTTAAATCCTAATCATCTATTACAACCATATCGAGTTGTATAATATAAAATAGGAAAAAGGAAAGGACTTGTTTTGAAAATGTTTTTTTGTCTTAATAAATTAAAAGGAAAATAAATATTTAATAAAAGAAAATAATTTTGATGTTTTTGCATGTTAATAAAAATAGTACCAATTCTAAAAATAATAAGAATGAAAGAGAAAAAAGGAAAAGTAATGAGAAATAGGATCAGCATGTTGCTGAAAGCAAAGCAAAGGGGATCAGAAGTTCTGATGTTGTATGCTGTAGTTCAGAAAGAAACGTCAGAGGTGATCAGAAGTTCTGGGTTGATACTATTGGAATCCTGAAAGAAACGTTAGAGGGTAAAAAAGAAGTTATGGGTTGTGTTTAGACAGTGGGAAATAATCAGAAGTTCAGTGTTGTGCTAAAACAATGAGGAGAACTCAGAAGTTATGTGTTGTGCTAAATCAGTGGGAAAGAAAGACCCAAAAGTTCTATGTTACACTTCAATTTCTTCTTTACATTAACCAGCTCATCAACAACTTATTCATTTCTTAACAACAACAAATCATAAAAATAAAAGCACAACAGTTCATAGAATTTCTAATCCTAATTTTGAGCCTAGCTTTATTCAAGAAGTTCTTATCCACAATTTTTTTTACTCATGCAATGATATGGACAACATCAATACTATGATATTTACATATTTAATGATGTTCTGAATGAAAAGATTCAAAGTCAGAAAGACTTGCCTTGAATCTAGAACGTGTGTTTGGGACTTAAGTTGCTGCCTTCAGATGTTCTGGGGTTAGCAAGGAATGGAACAAAATGTTATGTTCTTGATTCAAAATGGAATAACAAAGGCTTGGTTTTGTTTGGGAATCATGTGTTTACGAATGTTTGATTGTTTTTTCTCTTCTCTCTTTGATAATTCTCTCTTTCCAAAATCTAGCCCCTTGAAAGTGTGATGGAGCAACTTATTTATAGGTGAGTTTGTTGTGGTTTTGGGGGGAAAAACAAATGAGATTTAAACCTTTTTGGCATACTGTTCCATTGCTTTTTAATCACAACTTTTGCATGCTAATTTGGTGTAAATATGGGGTTTGGGAAAGTGCATGCGTGGATTGGATCAGCATCTGATTGTAGGACTGTGCTATAGCAGGACAATAGGCTTCTCAAACGAGCTTTTGGGATTTGGTGATGTTCTGATCACAGAAGACCAGAAATGTAGCCTCCATGTGCTGAAGAGTCATGTTCTAACCGAAGAACATTGCTTCCATATGTTCTGATTGAAGGGTCATATTTTGAACCGTCTTTGCAAATTCTGATTTCTCTTGCATGGAGGCTGGTCCATAAGTTCTGAAGTATCATATTCTCTTAACACTTAGAAAATTTTCTAAATGTTCAGAAACTTGATTTTTTCAAAGTAATTTCTGACTTCTGATTTTTGACGAACCAATTTTATGTCCTGATGAAATACGATTGTTGAAACTTGATTTTTGATCCAGAAGTCAAAGTTTGCCTTTTCAGTATGCTTTTGACCATTTTGCCCTTGTGAATGACTTTCTTTAGAAAATTGTGATATGAGACTTGAAACTTGTCATAAGCAAACCTGAGGGTCTAGAATAATCTTTTGAGAAATGAGAGGGAAAATTTTGGGGTACAACAATGTGCATCACTCAAGAGGTCTTCAATATCATCATCTCATAAACCTCAAGGGTATTTTAACATGCTAAGGATTGCATCATAATAAAAAAAATTCATTGAAATTGGACAAATTGAATTCATCTGATACAAAGTCAACTACAAAAGTCAAACTTTGATGTTTTCCCTTTTTTGGTCAAAATTGGACTTCTCAAGATGAATTTCATTAAAATATGGTTGATGAGTGAATTTGATCAAGAGGAATTAAGAGATTTTAGATTACTTGTAAAAAGGGTAAGGTTGAAGATATTGGAAAAATTCACTAAGTGTAAAAAATTTGTGTTCAAGTACATGACTTTCCAAGCATGTAACTTCTTCTTCAAGCCATCCTTTTTCATGCCCAAAAGATGTGCTTCAAGATAATTCTACATACTTCAACATTGTAGAAGGAATTAACTTAAAAGATCATGAGAATTTAAATATATGAAGTGATCAAGTTGGCATCTCAAAGTTGTTCAAAAGTCCAAAGACTTAGAAGAATTTTCTAAGTGTTTTCAGCTTAAAACACCATTTTTGAAAGGCATTTTTCACCAATATCCAAATTGATTCAAGCCAAGTGGTCTACATGAAAGTTGTATAGGATACTCTCATATTTCCAAAAAGTCCAAGAGCATGAATTTATCACACTTGAGCTAGGAGTTTCAAAGAGATGAAAATGTCATGCCAAAGTTGCATTAGAGGCCCATTTTTGTGACAAGCTTCATAGCAAATCCAAAGCCTAAGCTACATAATCTCACTTTTCAGGCCATTTAACTTTCAAATCTTAACATAATTGAGAAATTACACATATCATTCATCTATTTCACAAAGAATTGAAGCATTAACCATTACATGATACCATATTTGGAGCATTTTGCAAAACGCGTGGTATCCATTTGCATAAAGCTCAACTTTTGACAACAAATATCTCCTTTTCAGCTTGAAATTTGTTTCTAAAGATCACATACAATCTCTATGATAAGAAGCAACCTTCTAAATTCAGAAAAGCATGGCCATTCACCCTTGATTCACTCCACCTTTCCATCATGATCAAACATGCATTTTTGTACAACTTGAAACCAATTGAGCAAACCATATTTCCATATGAACTAAGAATGATTTATGCAACTTACATAGACCATTTGAGACCTCTATAAATATATAACCATACCTCAAAGCAAGACACATATAATTTTACACTTAAAACACCATTATTGCAATTTTCAAACCTTAAACTTCCATCTCTCAATCCACTCATGCGTTTTTCATTTTAACACTTCATAAAGCTTTTATGCATCAAATAAAACTCAACCATAACCACTTTTCACATCTGTAACTACTCAAACTCAACCTCTATCTCCAAAATTTGTGGCTTGCATTTTGAGTTGGTTAGAGAGATTGAGCATAATTCAAAGCAAAGTAAGGACATCAATAGTTTCAGTGAGGTTCAAGGAAGCTAATGGGACCATTTTCTTGCTCCTGGAACCATTTAAAGAGACATTGGACCTTGGCTCCAATAGGTAATTTTTTTGAAATTTGAACTCATGGTTTAAGCTATCATTTGCATTCATTTTTGTTCCATTTTTGTTCATATGATTGGTGTGATATAAAGCCTTATGAAAATATGCATTGGTTGAGCTTATACATCATTTAATTTAACTTTGAAAAATGTTAGAGTTTCTAGTTTTGATCAAAACTCGTGAGCCACAATTGATATTAATTTATGCTATGTACATTTTTGAAATCCTTGTAAAATTCTTAGCAACTTTCGTCTTCACACTTTTGCATTTGGTTGAGAAATGAGGAAGTTATAAATTCTACCATTGATGTTGTTGTTGTTAATCTAAAAAAGAATATGAAGATGGTGGGTGGCGTGTTTTTCATTTTTAAATTCTGAGTTTATAATATATTTAATTGGAAATTTGTATAATACGAATGAAAGGGTAGTGCAGTTGGTTAAGGCTTTGTGTGTGCAATGTGAAGGGTGCAGGTTCAACCCATGGTAGAGTCATTCCCATCCTTTTTGTTTTGCTTCTTTTCCTTTTAACATTTTGAACTCATTTTATCATATATTCAACTGGGTGCATGTTATTAGCAACCACACTGTGTGGCCCAATGGTTAAGCTTTTGAGTGTCAATCACAAGGGCCTGAGTTTAAGTGTCTTTGGTCACAAACTCTTTCTTTTTATTACTTGTTTTGTTCATTTTTTCCATATTCTCTCCATTGTTCCTATAGGCAAAATTAATTATTTTTACTTGATTTTTTGCATACTTGTCATTTATCCCCTCTATTTTGTTAATCCTTGAAAAAAATACCAAAAATAATATTTATTTCACTTATTTTTATTTAGTTCAAAAGCAAGTGCTTTTATGAGTTTCTTTAGGTTTTTAGTGTTATTTGATTGTTTCCTTTGACCTAACTGACTATATGTGATTATGTGGATAATGTATACTTTTAGTGTGCCTTTTTGATGTTGATGACATGATTAATTTGTTTTCTACCTAGGGTTTAGCATGCTGTAAAAATAAACTTTGTGTTTGATACTTTGAAACCCTAGTTTGATTAAGATGTTTTCCCCTCACCTTTAATGCATGATATATATGCTCTTGCTTATTTATGTCTTGATAATTTGTTTGCCATGAGTTGAAGTATCCTTTGATCACATGTTTTTGTACACTGCTAACTTCAATACCACGACTTTGTTTTATTCTAAACCTTGATGCCTACCATGTTTAAATCTTCTTGATGTTTAAAGTTTATTGTTGGCATGATAAGATTAATGTTTTCTTTTCCATGTACCTTGTATGCTTGTATGATCCATATTTGAATGCTTTATCAAAGTATGTTTCTACCTTCCATCTTTGTCACAAATTTTACTTGATAAACATGCTAAAATCCTTGATGATTGATCTTTGTTCATATTGACATGATATACTTGTGCTTAATACTTGTTCATTTTTTATTTAACATTTTTATTAAATGAATCTTTTAAAATCCATGCTACTTTGTGATCTTACCCTTAATATTTGTGGCATGTAGGGTTGCTCTTTTGTTTTAGTGATTAGTGCTTATACTTAGTTGTGTTAATACCAGGTTTAAATCCAAGTAAATGGATAGTATTGTTGACTTTATAGTCATGTGCATATGCATTACCTTAGGATTACCCTTATATGTTCACCCTTTTGTATATTATCCTTGTGAAAGTTTGCCTTGTTTGTTCTTATGTACTTTAAACCCTAAAACTCATTTCTAAGCTAGAACCACTTTCAATTAAAAAACCTTGACTTTGTCATTGAATTTTCAAACTTTCTTCTCTAATAAATGCTTCAATACACTTAAGCATATTAAACCCCTTTCAAAGGACTAAAAAGGATTCAACCTCACCCAAATCATTTTTCCACTTGGCTTTTCAAATTTAAATCTTTTCTCAAAGATTAGATATAAATCCTCTTTATAGTTGAGATATGATTCTCTTATCTCCATAGTAATGATTGAAGTAAATGTGATTATTTCCACCCGAGGGAGCTAGTGGTAACTTGTTTATCTTATATCCAAGTTAAGAGACCTTCCTTCATGATGATGAAAGATCCATCTTCTCACACTTGTGGTGGAACTAGTTGAGTATTCTACTTAAAGATTATGAAATATATTTTCTCCTAAAATTAACCACAACAAATTTGTTGTTATTTTTACCATGAACTATGGGGTTTTGATCCTTCATTGGTACGTAGGTGTGATACAGTGGCAGAACTGACTATTATACTGGTTTTGCGTTTGTATTCGCAAATGTCGCGGTAAGCAAGAGTCGCCACTGACTTTTATTTCATCCAACAAAGTAAAAAGGAAAAAGAACAGAAAAAACCTTTTTTTCAAGATGTTTCTGAGTACGGGGATAGATTATAGAAAGGGAAGGTGTTAGCACCCTTTCTATCTGTGGTTTTCCACAGCCTCTTAGGTACTTGCTCATTTTGAAATTGCTTGTGTGTGTTTTGCAAAAAGTTTTGTTTACTTCGTGATAACCCTTGTATCGATCCTCAAGAGTGTGACAAAGTTGTTTTAAAATTTGTTTTTGAAAATTGTTTGGTGTGAAAGAGTTTTTGTCTTGAGCAAGTACTTAAGAGTTTTCTACCTACTCGAAAAAAGTCTGTTCGTTTTCGTTTCCTTTAGACAATGTTATCCTACTATTAAGGAGTAGGTAGCTCCATCGTTGGAATTTTAAGGGACAATCGAAAGGGACGAAATGATCTCTTAAGGCAACAAGTAAGGACACCTTAGCATTTCGAAGGGACTATCGTCATAAGATCATTTTTCGTAGGCAACTCGAGGGACAAGGAGGGACCATGATCTTTATGACGACTTTGAATCGCGGGTCTTTGCTAAGATATCCATACATTCGAGGGACACGACCATTGTTTTTCCGAGGCAACCAAGTAGGGCAAACCCTAGGAGTGAGCATGTGCAAGTGTGTTTTTTCAGTTAATTATCTTTGCACAATTAGGGTTATCTACCGTTTTAAAGTTATTTGTCTTTCCATTCAATCCTATTATTCATACATCTAGGCATTTAATAGTTGCGGAAATTAAAGAGTGCGAAAATAAAAAAAGCTATTACAAGGCTTTTGGGCAGATACACAAATATTTGACTAAAAATAAAGATGCGGAAACTCGAAATCCTAATTAATCTATTACAAACCCAAAGAAGATACAATAATTCGAAATAAATAAATAAAACGCGCGCGAAGAATTAAGACGGGAATGAGGAAAATATATTTTTGCATTTTTATGAGAAAAGTGATTAATCTTGCAAAATAACCTAATTTCTATTTAATTTTAATTATAAAAAATTATTTAAGTTAACCTAACTTTCTATTAAATTTGAATTACAAAAAAAAAGTATTTAAGTTAACCTAATTAACTAATTAATTAATGCAAATAAATATTTTAATTAAAAAAAACTAAACCTAATATTTTTTATAATTTTCTGATTTAATAAAAAAATGATTTTTGTGAAAATAATTAAAATAACAAATTAAAAAAAACAAATAAAGAAAAATAAAAATAAAAAGAAAATGGGCCTGATGTAGTTAGCACTCCAGAGGGTGTCTGCTGAATTGCTGAAGCCCAAAATGATAGGCCTAATTGCCTTGTGCATGATCCAGTGGGGGCTCCTTCTGAGGGTGCACCATGGATTTCACCAGCGTGGGACCTTGGATCTGGCTGGAGATAGATCCCAAGGGTGAGATCTGAGGGCGCATGATGATCCTCTGAAGGTGAGGTACATGGAACCTGCAAGGAAACTGGAAGAAAAATAACAAATGTTGGAGGCAGGGGTCGAACCCCTGACCTCTCGTATACAAAGCCTTATCAACCCTCCTGCGCACCACTGGGCCATTTGGCCTTTTGTTAACATAAATCAACAAAATATAATATAATACAAATAACGCGCTACGCCCAGAACAAAACGCACTAACATTCAAATGTTCTAATGGGGCGTTGCCACACAGTCTTCTTCTTCCCCAGTACTGTCGTTTTAGATTTAGACCTTTACCTACGGTTTCATGTTTGTAACTACAACCCTGCATCGTTCAAAAATCTAGCACATACAATATAAATTACAATTAAAACCATGAATCAACTGGGCTTGGAGCCCTGAACATTATGGTACCCACGCCTAGCTCTAATTTTTCCTGTAGAAGTAAGGCCTAAAACGAACTTAGAAACCCTAAGAATGACAAACCATGATTCCCGCACTTAAAACACAATTAAACGATTCAGCAAGCATCAAAACTTTGTATGCACGTAATCAAAAATCAAAAATAGTTGGATATTAGGGTTGCGGATTTTACGATTCTGAGTGCTTTGGTGTGTGTAAAAGGTGCAGTTAGCTTCAGGAGATTGCCAAGAACGTGTTGCAATCCTTAAATCTCTTTGAGGATGGATGTAGTATTGAATCTGATCTAAGATTTTTTGATAAAAAATGCAACTTCTTCTTAGCTGTTTCACGCGGTCAACCCCTCTCTTTGTGCTTGGGCTTTGTTCTGTATATGTATATGATTGAATTAGGTTAACAAAAAGGCTTCAAATATTTGCCAATTATCAAGATTTGATTTGATTTCATTCTTGCATTATTTCTTTCCAAATCAAGCTAAATCATTCCATTCTCATCCCAATCAACCTTGGCACGATTTGATTCTGTTTTGACAGCATAAATGGATTGCATTTTCATTCAAAATCAGATCAAAAACAAATCTTCCATATTTTATATCATTTATTTGATTTAATTTGATTTTTAAATGATTAAAATCAAAATAAATCAAATAAATAAAGTCAGTAATATATGAGAGAGTTTTTGGGTCATGGACATTGCTAGCAGTAAGATGCAAGCATAAAAAGTTAGGCCCATTTTCCAAAAAATGCAATTTTGGGCATTGTTGACTTTTGACAATTCTCCAAAAATGGCCAACTTTGACAATGCATATATTCTTTAATTTTGACCCTAAGAGGGTGTTCTTGGACTTTTTAGAAAGCTTAGGATGTCCCCTAAATAAACATTTTGGTTTTATCTCAATTGGATCCTCCATGTTCATGTAAGAAACTTTGACCCAAAAGGTGTTTTTGTTGACTTTTTGGAATGACTTATAATGTCTGAATTCATATCTTTTCATGAGTGAATTTCTTGAGCTTGAGGTCTGAATATTAGTTGTAGGGAATTGGATTATCCTCAAAATGAGCCTTGGATGGAAAATTTATGATAAAGTATGAGAAAGTTATGCTTGGTCAAAGTTTGGTTGACTTTTCCTAAGAAACCCTAATTTAGCAACTTTTGAGTTTTGATGAATTAGGAGCATTCCTTGGGAAATCATGATTAACCCTTGATCAATTTATGGATATTATTTCAAAATGTTGATCAAAAATCTTGAAGTTTGATTGTATGTGGGTCATAGTTGACTTTTGACCTAATATAGTTAATTTTCAAGCATCTGAGCAGTTGACTTGGCAAACTTCTTATGCAAGGCACGAAACTTGGCATGGATGGTCTTGAGAACATATTAGGACTATGGATAGCATATGGGGCCTTTGTATCTCCCCCATCTTTATGAAAATGGAAACCCTAGTTGGAGGTTCATTGCTTTAGGAGAGAGTTTGTCTGGTCAACTCTTGGGCATCCTTGAGCAAGTTGAGGATCTCAATGAACATATGTTGAGTAAAATGGGATGGCAAATTTTGGGGTATAACAGCTGCCCCTGTTCAATATTCTTAAACCTGAGGATGTAGATTGTTCGGTCTGCCTTTCGTGATCTGAAGGTGGAAGATGATTGAACACTAGAGTGCCCAGAAATTTGCACTCACATAAAGTAATACTGATCGGTAATATCGGGAATGGGCTTACAGATTCCATTTGGAAGTCAACAAAGAGTCGTAGGAGATGGGCTTAAAGATGCCATCCAAAAAAATCTATTGGTTGTATAAGAGATTCCTTTGCGAGAATTCCTGTATTTGCCGCTGAGGAGGACTTCGCTGGAGAATGTTGATTTACGTCTGGGAAAATAGAGTGTAGGAGCTTCAGTTGTACATTACTCTACTGGGGAATTAACTCCTGGTTAAGGAGGTAGGAGTACACTTCATATCATGGTTAGGATCTAGGCTGCACATCGACTTACTGGGGAAATGTGAAATCGACCGTATCTAGTCGGGTCCAGGTCTTACAGTGTTGTAAATTGTTGTCTGGATAGTAAGGTTACTTCGAAATGAGAGCCTGGATAGTAGGGATATGAGAAGGAACCTGAATAGTGGGGTTACTTCGAGATGAAAGCCTGGATATCAGGGCTATGAGAAGGAACCTGAATAGTAGGGTTACTTCGAAATAAGAGCCTGGATAGTAGGGCTATGAGAAGGAACCTGGATAGTAGGGTTATTTTGAGATGAGAGCCTGGATTGTAGGGATATGAGAAGGAACCTGGATAGTAGGGTTACTTCGACATGAGAGTCTGGATAGTAGGGCTATGAGAAGGAACCTGGATAGTAGGTTTACTTCGAAATGAGAGCCTGGATAGTAGGGCTATGAGAAGGAACATGGATAGTAGGGTTACTTAGAAATGAGAGCCTGGATAGTAGGTCTATGAGAAGGAACCTGGATAGTAGGGTTACTTCGAGATGAGAGCCTGGATAGTAGAGCTATGAGAAGGAACTTGGATAGTAGAGCTATGAGAAGGAACCTGGATAGTAGGGTTACTTCCAAATGAGAGCCTGGATAGTAGGGATATGAGAAGGAACTTGGATAGTAGGGTTACTTCGAGATGAGAGCCTGGATAGTAGGGCTATAAGAAGGAACCTGGATAGTAGGGTTACTTCGAAATGAGATCCTGGATAGTAGGCTATGAGAAGGAACCTGGGTAGTAGGGTTACTTCAAGATGAGAGCCTGGATAGTAGGGCTATGAGAAGGAACCTGGATATTAGGGTTACTTCGAGATGAAATCCTGGATAGTAGGGCTATGAGAAGGAACGTGGATAGTAGGGTTACTTCAAGATGAAAGCATGGATAGTAGGGCTTATGGGAAGGAACCTGATAGTAGGGTTACTTCAAGGTGGAAACCTGGATAGTAGGGCTTATGGGAAGGAACCTGGGTCGTAGGGTTACTTCATTTGATCGTGTAGCTTAGTTAACCCGTTTGGTTTTGGGAACTGATTTTTCATTAGCTGTCTGCAGATATGACATGTATAACTGCTGGAATTGTTGGCGACAATTGTATTTCCTGAAAAGATAATAGGGTTAATTATATGCGATGTATGAAATGCATTGTGAGATGATGTTCTCAAAATAAAATGAGACTATGTTGTATATGATATGTATGTGCATGTCATGATATATGAGCATGAAATGCTATAGTGACATATCTGAGTCTAGGAAAATAAATCCCCGACTACTGCTGGAGAGTATAGCATTCCTTACTGTTATAGAAGACTGCGGTTCTTCTACTTCCGCTGGGGATGGTGAACAAAAATGACTGTGCTGGAGATTTACTCTTTGTTGTTTGTGAATATTCTGCCAGGGAGAGACTTTGTATGAGAATAGCTTTGTGGGGGAATGACTCTGTTGGAAGGTGAACTTCCGTAGCTGAAGTAATAAGCTCTGTTGGGGATTGAACTTCTGTATTCATAGAAATAGACTTTGCTTGGGAGACAAATTTTATGACCCGCTCGTGATTATGAAATTCGGCTAGGGGATATAGATGTCAGGTTTCTGGAAGACCCTGGCTAGGGAGATTACTTCCTGTTTTGGGATAGCTGATATCAAATGCCTTGATTACTTTTACTCTGTGGGGAGTACATATGTTACAAGGTTGTATGCACTGATGATTGTGCTTCAAAGTTGTCTCTTCCCCGGTACCGGCTGGACAGAGTAACTGTCGGGTTTTGACATTTCTGGTTTTTTGCCCCTGTTTCTTAAGTTACGAGCAATTGTCTTTCTGTTTCTTATGTAAATATTTATGAGAAGCAATCATATTCAAATTTATATGTGAAGAATAAATCATTGGACGTTCTTGCAAAACAAAACAAAAAAGGAAAAAACACATAGTTTTTTGTAAAAATGATTTGTATTGATTTTCGAAGTTGGCCTATAATAGGTGTTTTTGTACAAGGAGGCTGATGCTCTAGTAAGAGAACGTCGCCATAAAATAGAAGCTATACAATAGTAAAAAGAAAACAGATATGTACAACAATCCCATTAGGTTCCAATTCTGCTATTGCCCCTATGTCTTCGAGTGTCTAATCACTTTGCTACTTGTCTGAAGCTAATTGGATTAATCGATGCCATTCGAGCTTGACAGTTGATACTGAGGTCTGATCGCAAGGTGGTTCAATGGGACATAGTGATACTCTTTACATCCCTAATTGTTTCCTCGACTGCCTGTTGTACCCCAAAATTTGCCCTCTCACTTATCAATAATTTTCTCACAAGATCTCCTTTGGCTCAAGACTGCACTAGGGTTGATCAACTCAAGACACCTCCTTAAACACTGATGACCAAAATTAGGGTTTAGGATTGCACAAGGATTTTTGAACTTCCAATGCCCCATATGACTTTCACGGATCATTATGGATCCCCAAGATTACTCATGTCAAGTTTCAAGCCTTGGATCACACTTTTGCTCAGTCAATTGAGCAGTTGACCTAAAAATCAGCTGTATTAGGTAAAAAGTCAACTATGGCCAATTTACAGTAAAACTTCATAAATTTTGATCCACATCAACATTTTAAACTCATATGTATCATTTGATTAAGTTTGGACAACAATTCCTCAAGAAATTTGATCAAATCTTCAAAAGGGCAAAATGGTCAAAATTAGGGTTTTGATTGAGAAAGGACAACTTCTGATTTTTGACCTAGCAAATGATCAATTGGTTTAAGGAATGATTTCAAGAGTTAAATTACATCATTTTGACCTAATGGCATGACCCAAAACATTGCTCAAGATCAATTGGATTGATAGTGAATTTTCAGTCAACTGACAAAAAGTCAATTGTACACTAAAAAGTCAAATTTTGACTTTTTGGTCAAAATTCAATGTCAAAGATCAAAATTCATAAAAAAATGTCAAAATATGAAACTTATTCATCAATGAATCAAAAAGTCAAGATTTCATTTTGAAAAGTCAAAGTTTTCTAACTTAGAAATTTTTCTAAGTGTTTAAACTTCATGTTTTTTTCATAACTTTAAGCCAAATTTTTACCATAATGCAAGCTGATTCAAAAGAAATTCCAACATGAAAGTTGTATATATCCGTGAAATCTACAACTTTTCTTCACACAACTTCTTCCAAAAGTGCCTGGATCTCAAGTTATAATTTTAAGAACATGTGGTCATGAAACAAAACACTTAGTGAAATTTTATCCTAATTTGGTCAGGATTTTGACCCAACTTCATGGAACTTTTACATATAGTTCCAAGGGTAATATTCAAAATAAATTCAAATATTGGTTGTAGTAAACATTGCAAGCTATCCAAAATGTCCAAAAACTCCTTGAGATCATTTTTTAGTAGGGAGAATCGAAGAGATGAAGTTAGGGTTTTATCACTTGAATTACAAGGCATTTTGTGATGAATAAAATTCAAATTCAAAGTTATGCTGCATAACCTCTACTTTGCAGGCCTCAAACTTGTTAGGCACTCCATAGTTAATGGCTTTCATAGCTGTTAGAGGTCTCATTTCAAGCATTGAATGCAAGGTCATGCTTTATGTCTATTTTGGGAAGAAAGTGTACATTGCCATTTTGATAAAGTGCTTTTTTACACAAAACTTGTTCTCTTCTGATCATACAAGTCCTATAACCCATAAGAAACTTGTTATACACTTACAATCACTCAGCCCATGCTTGTACCTCACATTGAAACTTGGTTTCCCACTTTTCTTCAAAATTAAGTAACCTAGCAATTAGCTGAAAACATGTACTTATGATTGTCCAAACCACTCCAATCATTTTGCTTATAGATATACAAACCATTTACCATAAAACACACAAATGCTTAATCCCTCAAACACTTTGAAATCAGAAATTACACCAAAAACCTCCATTACTTGTCATTTCTGACCTTGAAATTCAAATACACAATCCACTCGTATGTTTTCACTTTTAAGCAATCACAAAGCTTCTATAACTCATATAGAGGCTATCCAAACCCTTACTACACAACTATAACACCATTTGCACCATCCTCCATTTTCAAAAACAAGGGTCTGCAAGTGGACTTCTCCAGAACTCCTCAGCCACTTCCAGCTCAAGCTAAGCATTCCTTTAGCTTCTTGGGAACTTGAGGAAGCTAACCCAATCATTGGAACTCACTGAAAGGTGCTCAAACTTCAAACCCGATACCCTCTTGCAAGGTAAGTTTTCTAACTTTGGAACTTTTCATACAGGCATCATCAATGATTTGTTTGTGAATGAAACATGTAGATATCATTGCACTAAAGCTAACCATGTTCATAGTTTTCATTAATTTTGTTTGAGCTTAGGAAATTTTAAGATTGAAATTTCTGAGATTTTTAGGGTTCAGATTAGGGCCAATGAAATTCATGTTTGTCTTTAATCTATAGTTTTAATGCTTTACATTTCTCAAATCGTGAGGAATTTGGCTACAAGTTTGATGTTACAGTTTTATTTTTGTTGAGAAATGAACAAGTTACAGTTGTTCTGGCTGGAGGTTGAAGATGAAGTGTAAATCAGGGCACATTTTGTATCATATATTTATTGTTTTGCTTAAGTTAACGGATGTATAGCCACCCCAGTGGTAGAAGCGCGCGCCTGTAACCTTTGGGATCTGGGTTCGAGCCCCAGTGGTACCCTTTTAGTTTTTTTTCATATTTTTGCAATTATGATCTTTTCTTTTTGGCAGGCGCTGGGCCTCCCTTTGGGCCTTTTTGTTTTTTTCTTATCTCTAACCCCCCTATTTCATTTCATACCCCTGGCCCAATTTTTATTTTCTTTTCTTATTTTCATTTTATTTATTTTCTTAAATATTTTTCTAATATTAAAAAATCATCAAAAATATAAAAATAGTAGATTTATATTTTGACATAGTTTATTTATTTTTCTCACTAAAAAATTATTTTATTAATCATACTTTATTCATTTTACTAATTATCTTTGTAAATTTAATTAAAAATAGGTTTTAGTTATTTTCTTTTACACCATTTAAATATATTATTTTAAAATATAAAAAGACCAAAAATATCTTATAATACTATAATGTATTTTCAAGACAAAAATACCAAAAAAATATACTTTTCTTATAAACTCAATTTCTTTTTTTAATGAATTAATAGATCTAGGGTTTTATTTAAAATCTTTTCTTAGTACATTTAGGTTTTATTTTTAATTAATTATTTTCTTCTAGCTAATTAGGTTAAAAAATCAAAACCCCTTTTCTCATGAAAAATCAAACAAATATCCATTTACTTTACATTTCACATTTTTGTACATTTATTCATCTTGTACATTATTTATTTCAATTCTTGTACAAATTCAATATGGTTGAAATAGATTAATTAGGTTTATTTTCTTGCAATCCCCATTTATAATTTGTACACCCCCTCCCACAAGTATTGTAATAGCATAGTAACTTTAAATTCCACAATTTACCGCTTTATATACAAATGCTAGTAATTAGGGTTTGTATGCAAATACTAAAATCAATCAAATAGAAAATCCTAATCAAATACAAAATCAAGCATGAAAAATAATACAATTGCACACAAGCACCCCCTAGGGTAAATCCACTTGGTTGCTTTTACAAAATGGCCATTGTTTTACCCCAGAATTTGCCCTCCCATTTCTCAATGATTTCTCATCACAAAGCCCTTTGAGCTCAAGATCCAGTTAGGGTTTCCTCTGCTCAAGACTTCTCCTTGCACTGTTGACCCAAATTAGGGTTTGTGTTTGCACAAAGATGTTTTGACCTAAAATGCCTAAGATGACTTTCATGCTTCATATTGGACTCCCAAGTTTATCCATACCAAGTTTCAAGTCTTGATTCCAAATTTTTCCCAGTCAATTGGACAGTTGACCTAGAAATCAACTGTATTGGGGAAAAAGTCAACTGTGGCCAATTGACAGTCAAATCTCATGAAAATTGACCCACATCAACATTATGAACTCATATGGACCATTTGATCAAGTTTGGATCACAATTCCACAAGAAATTTGATCAGATCACCAAAAGGGCAAAATGGTCATTTTTAGGGTTTTGACTGCACAAAGGCAATTTTTGACTGTTTGACCTAGCCAATGGCAAACCAAGCTCACATATGGACTCAAGGACCCCATGGAATTATCTTGAAATGCTCAACAAGTTCAAAAGATCCCAAATGCACAAGATTGACAGTTGAATTTCCCAGTCAATTGATCAATTTTGACTGTATACTGAAAAGTCAAACTTTGACTTTTTGGTCAAAATCAAGTGTCAAGATTCATTTTTCATCAAAGCATGCCAAATCATGAAACTTGTTCATCAAGAAATCAAGAAATGCAAATTAGGGTTTGAAATGAAGATTTTTCATAACTTAGAATTTTTCTAAGTTATGAAAAATCCTAATTTTTTCCTAACTTTGTCCCACTTTCTCACCAAGATTCATTTGGATTCAAGCAAAAGTCAAAACATGAAAGTTGTAGCCTATTACATAATCTACAACTTTGATTCACAAAGTTTTCCCAAAAGAAGCTTTTATCGCAAGTTACGATTTATGGAACAAGGGTACCAAACCATTCTTAACTTAGAGAAAATTTGACCTATTTTAGGCAAGGTTTTTACCTAACTTCAAGAGCATTTTTCATATACTTCCACTTGTAATTTCAATTTGCATTTCAAAGATGGATTGTAGTACACATTCCAAGCTTTCCAAAATGTCCAAGAACTCATCAAACAACCTCATGGTTAGGGAGAATCAAATTTTGCAATATGGGAAAACTCATTTTTGTTATGGCCAATTTCCATGTTCATACACTTAGGCAATTTTCAAATCAACATGCATCTCTTGATTACAGGCCCTAAATCTCTTTTACACTCATAAATTTAATGCAAACTCTTTGTGCCAAGACCATATTCTATGTGTTCAAGCATTGCATAGTGGTTTAATCTCAAAATAGATAAAGCATTTTAACCATTTTTGCAAAAGTGAACTTTATGTCAAAATACAAATCCAAGCAAGTACATTTGAAATCTCTTTGGCACAAGTTTAGGAACTAATTACACTGATCAAGACTAAGTGGTTCAGCATAGAATGGGGGCCTCTATCAGTCTAGAACTCCACTTGACCTTTTCTTGCTTAAGTGTGAAGAAACATAGCATTTTGTACAACAACTCTCATTTCCTGCAAACCAACCTTAAGCAAACTTGTTACACATATTCCAAACATCAAACACAAGCTGAAACACGAGCTATCCACCTCCATTGCCCTCTCAAACACAGAATCACCCTCAAACTGTCCAAACAGAGCACCTGCTGCAGATTGAATCCCACAACTCATTTCCATCGTGCATTCTTGCCCAAACCAGTTCAAACACCTTCCCTACCATCAATGCAAACTATCCAAAGCATTAGAAGTGGATTGTAACTCCTCTAATCAGTTTGGCCATTTTCATTTTCTTGTTTTGCAGGTGGAGTGCTACAACTCGATTCAGCTAGTTTCAAAGCAAAGTAAAACTTGGAATAGCATCCCTGGACATCAAGGAAGTTGTACCAATCATCACCTTGCTCTGAAAGTACCTCCATCATCAGATACAACTTCAACTGAACAGGTATATTCTTGAACTTCTAACTCTCAATGTAGGCATCATTAGCTCTAAGTTTGTGAATAAGAAGTGTTCTACTCATGCCCCTGAAACTGTACATACCTTTACTTTTCATTTATTTTGCATATGTTGTGAGAATTTAAGGTCTGAACATTGATAAAAAGTTAGGTTAAGATTTGGGAATGATGAAATTCTCTCTCATTTCTGAGAGTTAGGATGAGTTTTTTACATGTCCAGAATTGTGGCTTGATGATTAACATTTCTTATGTTGTAAGTTTGTGCTAAAAGTCCAAGAATCCAGGTGTTTGAATCATTGAACAAAGCGCACGTTTTTGACATTGTTTCTGGCCAGGGTTGAAGAAGGACTTGGTGGGCTGGGCTTGATTTGTCATTTCTGTTCACACACTATTTTTTACTTTGACACCCCTAGGCCCATTTGGCTTATTTTTATGATTTTTTTACTTTTGTTTTTTATTCCTGACTTATTTATTTTTTCTCATAATATTAAAAACATAAAAAACATTTTTTACACCATTTTCATATTTATTAGGTATTTATTTGTTTAGATTAATATTTGTATATAAATAAATATATAAACACTTTTTACTTAAAATACTAAAAAATAGTGCAAACACATTTTATTTTCATTTTTTATTTTGTTTTATCTTCTGAAAATATTTTATATAAAATATACTTTTTTTTATAAATATTAAATATTATTATTTTGTATATATAATACATATTTAGAAATTAATACAAATATATGTATATTTATTAGAATATTTAGTAAATAATACAAAAATATATACATTTTATTTTTATTAATATTTGATAGTAAAAATACCTTTTTGACAAATATACTTCATTTTTATTTTATTTTTTATATAATTGATAAATATTTGTGCATATTAAATAATTAATATATTTACTTAATAAATTAGGGTTTTACCCTAAACATAAAAAAAAAAACTCCAAAAATAATACTTTTTTTTATTTTGTTTATTTGACATAAAAAATACCTTTTTTCCATACATATAAAAACCCTTTTTGCATTTTTGCATATTTATTTTATTTCTATTTAATTTGTGCAATTAAATATCTTGTAAATAATTCAATATTGATGTAATAGCTAGGTTTAAATTCCTTGTCAAAATACCCCCCATTTGAACATTTGTACCCCCCTTCCCATATTGTGTTGTAATAGCTTAGGAACTTTATTTTTTCGCACTTTAATGCTTTCTAATTATACCATGTTAGAATTAGGGTTTGTATGCGAATCAAAAACAACAAAAAATAGTTTGACCTAATTTCAAGATAATCAAGCATGAAAATGGACAACACTTATCACACTTGCACCCCTAGGGTATTCCACTTGTTGCCTTCAATAAATGGGCCATATTGCATGTTAGGTCTCTTTGGGCAAAACAAATACAAATTCAAATGATCATAAGTCCCTCGATGACGCTTTCGAAGAGTTGCCTAAAAATGATCAAGTCCCTTAAAGGAAAATTGCCCAAAGATACTTGACACTATTGCAATTATGGTTTAAACGATGACCCGCGCCCGTTCCTTTCACATCCTAACACAAGATTGTCCACCAAATGCAATGGTGGAACAAAATTGTTAAAAGGGTTAAAACATAGCAATAATCTTTGAGAACTTTAGGGTAGATAGCTCTTAAGTACTTGTCAACTTGCAAAACAAAAACACTTGCCTATTTTTCAAACCACACTTCACAAACACTTTTAAAACAAACTTTCAAAAACCTTGAAACATCTTTTCAAAAAGACAAACACCTTTTGTAAAACATTTGAGTAAAGAATTGTTACAAGGGTAGCCTAGACAAGGCATCTTTTTCAAAACATTTTCAAAACCACACACAAAGCACCATTTCAAACATTTGAAAACCAAGGCAAGTTGATCTAAGCAAGTACCTAAGAGCCCATGGATAACCATGGATAGAAAGGGTGCTAATACCTTCCCTTTCTATAATCTACTCCCCGAACCCAAGAAAAAAATCTCAAAGATTTTTGCTGTGCTTTTTAAACCTTTCCTTAGGATAAAATAAAAAGTCGGTGGCGACTCTTGCTCAACCGAAACATTTGCGAAAAAAAACGTAAAACCATAGTCAGTTCTCCCACCGTATCACAGAACTGGCGACTCTGCTGGGGAAAAATTTAAAAGTGGAGTAACCTTAGGGCTTAGATCACCCTCTTGCATGACTAATTGTTTGAATTGATTGCTTTATATCTTGGCTCTTTTGTTTGGGTTTTCAATCCTACACCCAGATTTTGGGAAACATTTCATAGATAGCAATACGTTGTGGAAACTGTGCGGGGTATACCGACACGGTCGAAGCAATAGCTATATTAGTGCGACATATTTGTGAGTACCGGTAACCCTTGAGTTCAATCAAGGAGAGTACGGGGCCGCTGAGTGATGTCACCAAGCACTAATGACCTAGAACCTTACTTGACCATCTTGGCCTTTTATTAGGGGTAGTGAGATGACCGGCTTTGGTGCAGTCCGAAGTTGGTAGATACTCGATACTACACTCATTGAGGGTTGTTTTCTTGGAATATTTTGGTCGCTAGTTAAGTGGCTAAACCAAAACAATGAACGATGAAAACAATCCAGTGATATTTAGCTCCTTAGAACCCGGTTACTATTTATAAGACAGGTTTTTAAGCCAACTACACTCAAGAGGGTACTTACCTATGAAACCCCATGCAAGCCTGAAACTAGGGTTTGGTGTGATTTGCTTGTACATATGTTTTGTGCATACATCATAAACATCATAAAGCATCATATGCATTCACTAACCATTTCAAGGGTTTGGATCTTCATCTTTGTTCTTGTTTTGTAGGTCATGGAAATTCCTCGCAGAAAAACCATCTAAGTCAACCTTGTGAGAATCCCTCCTCAACTCAAGGAGCTCACATCCAGAATTCCCGAAAGCTCTCCCTTCAGTGAAAGACATGGTAGACTGCTCAGCTTAGTCAGCACCAACATTGAAGAAGACATGATGAAAGTGCTATTCCAGTTCTTTGACCCTCTTCACCACTGCTTCACTTTCCCTGACTATCAGTTGGTGCCCACTTTGGAGGAGTTTTCTCAACTCCTAAGAATCCCTATCCTTAATCAACTACCTTTCAACGGTACGGAAAAGGAACCAAAGCCGGAAGATGTTTCTCGAGCATTACATCTACAACCATCCGACATCAAGGGGCATTGGGAAACCAGAAGCGGCGTCAAAGGATTCTTAGCAAAATTCTTGTTTGAGAAGGCACAAGAATGTTGGAATTCATTGGACCTACAAGCCTTTGAAGAAATTGTGGCACTCCTTATCTATGGGTTGGTCTTATTCCCAAATTCTGACCAGCTGGTAGATGTCAACGCCGTCAAAATCTTCTTGTCTAGAAATCCAATACCAACATTGCTTGGGGACATCCTTCACTCATTTTACACACGAACAATGAGAAAGAGGCGTGTTCTCATGTGTTGTACTCCTCTCCTTGCAAGGTGGTTTATTTCGCACCTTCCACAATCTGTCTTGAAGAATGACCAAGGCTCAAGGTGGTCCCAACGATTGATGACTCTTACTCACTCTGATGTACATTAGTGTTCTCGGTCCAGAGAAAATGTCATCATCATCGATCGTTGCGGAGAGTTTCCTAATGTTCCTTTACTTGGAATCAGAGGAGGTATCACCTACAACCCTTGCCTAGCTTTGAGGCAATTTGGATATGCACGGAGGGATGGCCCTCACGACATGTTGATTCCTGACCTAGTTTTTGACTTCGACAATGATGCGCAAGGACTTCGCCAAAGATTCATCAGAGCTTGGGGAAGGCCCAACAAGGTTGATAGCAAGACACTGGGACACAAGAACTCCATCCCTCTTGAGCCTTATCTCAAGTGGGTACGAGCCCGAGCCCAAAGTCTAATGATGCCTTATCCTCATATACTCCCTGTGATTAAAGAGCCCGTCAAGGAAGGAGAGGTTCCCTACACCATCCTACATCCTGACATGCCTACATCGTGGGAGGAGATGCAGAAGAGCTGGATTCAGCTCAAGGAGGAACGAAACACTTTTGAAGCTAGCTTCTACGCCAGCGAGAAGAAGGTTCTAGAGCTTACCCGCCGACTCCATGAGCAAGAGGCCCTCAACACCTACATCGCACCAAAGAGGATGCGCAATGTCTTTTTACCTTGAGAAGTTATTTTTGTAATATTTGGCCCATGGGGCATTTATGTACTAACAAATTTCTTCTTATTAATATGACGTGCGTTCTTTTTTGTCTGCAACAAGTTTGAATATTCTAAATCCTTGAATGCATTGCATACATAAGCATACCATTCATCATGTGCATAAGCAGGTCTCACTCCAGGTTTCCTTATCTGTCTGCTGTTTATTTCAGTAGGATGGATCTCGAGCAAACAGTCAAAGACCTACAAACTCAAAATGCACAGTTCCAGCAACTCCTGATGACCTTGGCTAAGGGTCAGGAGGACCTCAAGACCTTGCTGGGGAATAAAGACCCAGTGAAAAAGAATAAAAAGAGACTCGGGGTGGCTACTTTAGGGAGAAGATTTGACGGAGAGGCCAGGAGAGTGCTTGAATTTCCTCCTACTTCTGATGAAGGAACTAGTAAAGGAGGTGGGGCTGCGGTACCTTCCGAGTCCGATGTGGAAGAAGAGGAGGTCGAAGAGGATGAAGACTACTCTGATCAACAATACCCTCCGGCTGATGATAAATACAAAGGTTTAGAAGACAGGTTGGCCGCCATGGAGCTACAGAGAGTACCGGGTTTGGATTTTGAAGACTTGGGTTTAGTTGCAGGGATTGTGATTCCCCCAAAGTTCAAAGTGCCAGTTTTTGTGAGGTATGATGGGTTGTCCTGTCCAAAAATGCATCTCAGGTCCTACGTAAGAAAGATCCAACCTTATACGACAGATAAGAACCTTTGGATCCATTTCTTTCAAGACAGCCTTTCTGGAGCTCAACTGGAGTGGTTTTATCAGCTAGAGGGAACCAGCGTCAGAAACTGGGAAGACTTGGCCACCGCCTTCTACAAACAATATCAGTATAATTCTGACCTTGCTCCCACACGTACCCAACTTCAGGGTATGTCACTGGGAACCGGCGAAGGATTCAAAGAATATGCACAAAAATGGAGGGATTTGGCTGGCAGGGTGCAGCCTCCTTTAACCGACCGTGAACTTGTTGATATGTTTCTAGGGACCCTATATGGGCCATTTTTCAATCATCTGATTGGTAACTCTTCCGCGGGGTTTACCGATTTGATCTTAACAGGCGAAAGAATAGAAGCTGGCATCAAGTCAGGAAAGATTCAGAAGGGTGTCGCTGCAAGTGTTGAGAAGAGGCCTTTTAAGAAGGAAACGACTGTGGTTTATTCTCAAAGAAGAACAGGGAAGACGGAGCGTCGGCCAACTGTGGGGGCCGTAATGATTTAAAACCCTTCAAGTGAGCAGCCTCGCTATAACCAATCTAGACCAAATCAGCAACGAGTAGAACGGCCACAACGGCAGTTCACCCGTATTAATATGACGCCAGTGCAAGTGCTTCCCCATTTGTTAAAGTTGAATCTCGCCACTATCAAAGAGGCACCAAAAAATGTGAATACGTGCTCTCCGCATTATCATCCTAATGCTAAATGCGCCTACCATTATGACAGTGTCGGGCACGACACCAACGATTGTTGGGCACTCAAGCATAAAATCCAAGACCTGATAGAGGCGAAGGAAGTGGAGTTCGACACTCCGGAGAAGCCTAATGTGATATCTGCTCCCATGCCGAAGCACGGCCGAAATGTCAATGCCATTGAAGAAGATTTGTATGTTGCTGATGTCAATGATCTGATAACTCCGTTGTTAACCATCAAGTTGAATCTGTTAAGGGCCGGGATCTTCCCGGGATGTAAAGAAGACTACTATTGTTGTTACTCTCTGCCGTTTGATTGTCCGTTACTGAAGAAAGGCATCCAAGGCCTAATGGACAGTCGACAAATTTTGTTTGAAAAAGTTTCTGCTATTCTAACCCATACTGAAGATGTCTCAATCATAACCATTCACGCCAATCTTTCCAAGGCCGTCAGAAAGCCTGTTAAGATTACACCAGCTACGAAATCTGTTCCTTTGAAGATAACAATGCCAGGGCCTGTCCCCTATGTTTCTGAGAAGTCAATACCATGGAACTATGGTGGTGACGTCTACTACAATGGTATTAAACAAATCGAAATAACTGAAGAAAGTTCGGATGATGAAGAAGCCAACATTGGAAACATTGCAGGCACGAGCAAAATCACCCGGAGCGGGAGAATATTTTCTCCAGAGATTGCCCCTCCAAGAGCAATCTTTGGACCCTCATCTACTGACAAGGTTATCCCTGCACCAATAAAACTCTCTGCTAGAACCCCATTGATTGAAGATGTTGTTGTTCCTGGTACTGTCCCTCCTACCGCTGCTGATAAAGGTAAGGGAATCCAAGATGAGCTCGTCAGGACGAGGGCTCAACCCTTGGTCATCCCGGAAACCTCCAAGAAAGAAATGGATGAGATCTTGAAGATAATCAAAAGGAGTGATTACGATGTGGTAGAACAACTGAGGCAAACCCCCTCAAAGATCTCCATGCTGGCACTACTACTTTGCTCGGAGGCGCACGCTAAGGCTCTGATAAAATTCCTGAAGGCAGCCCATGTGCCCCAGGAAACCTCTGCGGATCAATTCCAAAATTGCGTGGCTAGCCTTACTGCGGATAATGGATTAGGTTTCTCTGATGCCGACCTAACTCCTAAAGGTAGAAACCACAATGATGCTTTGCACATTTCCGTCGAGTGCCGAGGAACTACTCTCGCACATGTCTTGGTCGACACTGGTTCGTCGCTGAATGTACTGCCTAAGAAGGCCTTGGACCAACTAGATTGTGAAGGGTTGGAATTGAAGCCGAGTGATATTGTTGTCAGAGCTTTCGATGGTTCAAAGAGAATGGTCCATGGGGAGGTTGAAATTCCCATCAAGATAGGCACTGAGGTGTTTAAATCTACTTTCTATGTGATGGATATCCGTCCGTCTTACTCTTGCTTGTTGGGTAGGCCTTGGATACACCATGCTGGGGAAGTCACCTCCTCCTTACATCAGATGTTGAAGTATCCTGTCAAGGGAAAGATCATTACCGTCCATGGTGAAGAGGAGTACATGATCAGCCATTTGAACTCCTTCCGGTACGTGGAGGTAGAAGGTGAGTTCATTGAGACACCTTTCCAGCATTTCGAAGAAGTCCTTCCTGAAATAACAGTAGCAAAATTGGCAGCTGAAGTACCGAGGCAGATGGCCAGGATGGCATCTCTGGAGGACGCAAAGGCCGCAATAAAGGAAGGGAAGAATTCAGCATGGGGGCAGTTGCCTGATATTCCACATAAAACAGACAAATTTGGATTAGGGTTCACTACCGCGGGCCAGAAAGCTATGCGCCGTTCGAAGATTGAAAGAGCGCCAGTCAAAATTTATCCCTACGGAATCAACGCTTTGGAGGATGAAGACAAAGAGAGCAACATCGAAGAGTGGATTTACCCAACTGTCAAAGAAGGATTGTGCAACTGGGAGGCAAAAGACTTTGTCCCCATCACTTTTATTCATCAGTAATTTATCTGTCAAACATTTCCTATTGGTCTGTAATATTTATTTTCGAACAATCCGTACACTACCTTTTCACCTCATGCCTTGCCCGGGGCATGTAGGTCCATTTGTAAGGGTTTTGATTACTTTCATATCCATATGCCATGTTTAATGATTCATTGGACGTTTTTCATTTGATAAACTGCTGTGTTCATTTTCTTTCCTTTTGCATTTTTGTTTAAGGATGGCTATCCCTTACACACACCCACACTCACAAATGCAGGTACCCATCCACTCCGGATTCCATGGGTGACTATTCTGCTATATCCTTCAATAACTCTGAAGATCTGGTCAATCAAGCCGGGTATGAAGATGACGAAGGTTGTGAAGTACCAGGGGAACTAGCCAGACTTCTACAGCAAGAGGAAAGGGCCATCTTACCGCACGAAGAGTCATTGGAAAATGTCAACTTAGGGACCGAGGAAGACCGGAAGGAGGTGCAAGTGGGTGCCAATCTGGAACCAAGTGTCAAGGAACGCCTGATACAGTTGTTAAATGAGTATGTTGAAATCTTCGCTTGGTCTTATGAAGACATGCCGGGTTTAGACACAGACATCATGGTTCACCATCTCCCCACAAGAGAGGATTGTCCACCGATCAAGCAAAAAGTCCGCCGAATGAGGCCTGACATGTCTGAAAAGATCAAAGCAGAAGTGATGAAGCAATTCGACGCTGGCTTTCTGGCTGTTACGTCCTATCCTCAATGGGTCACTAACATCGTGCCAGTACCTAAGAAAGATGGCAAGGTCAGGATGTGTGTAGACTACCGGGATTTGAATAGAGCCAGCCCCAAAGATGATTTTCCACTTCCACACATTGACATTTTAATTGACAATACAGCTCAGCACAAAGTGTTTTCCTTCATGGATGGATTCTCGGGCTACAATCAAATCAAAATGGCCCCCGAGGATATGGAGAAAACAACTTTTGTCACACAATGGGGCACTTTCTGTTACAAAGTGATGCCGTTCGGGCTAAAGAACGCAGGGGCAACTTATCAACGCGCCATGGTAGCTTTGTTTCATGATATGATACATCATGAGATTGAAGTTTACGTAGACGATATGATAGCTCGGTCACAAACAGAGGAGGAGCACCTTGAACATCTAGAAAAGCTGTTTGCTAGGTTGAAAGAATACAAACTCAGGCTGAATCCAAGTAAGTGCACTTTTGGAGTTAGGTCTGGTAAACTTCTGGGATTCATTGTAAGCAACAAAGGCATTGAAGTTGATCCAGCAAAAGTAAAAGCAATACAAGAGATGCATGCTCCCCGTACTGAAAAGGAGGTTAGAGGGTTCTTGGGGCGCTTGAACTATATTGCCAGATTCATCTCTCATCTGACTTCTACCTGTGAGCCGATTTTCAAACTCTTAAAGAAAGATCAAGTAGTCGAATGGAATGATGATTGCCAAGCTGCTTTTGATAAGATCAAGGAGTATTTGCTAGAACCTCCTATTCTGATGCCACCCGTCGAAGGAAGACCATTGATCATGTATTTGACCGTCTTGGATAACTCAATGGGTTGTGTTTTGGGCCAGCATGACGGGTCTGGTCGAAAAGAGCATGCTATTTATTACCTTAGCAAAAAGTTTACCGACTGTGAGACTCGCTACTCACTGCTCGAGAAAACTTGCTGCGCTTTGGTATGGGCTGCTCGCCGACTAAGGCAGTATATGTTGACTCATACTACCTTGTTGATTTCGAAAACGGATCCTATCAAGTATATCTTCGAAAAGCCCATTTTATCTGGAAGAATAGCCAGATGGCAAATGATCCTAACTGAGTATGACATCCAGTACACCACCCAAAAAGCTATAAAAGGGAGTGTACTGGCTGACCATCTGGCTCATCAAGCTATCGAAGATTATCAACCCATGAGATTTGACTTCCCAGACGAGGACATCATGAATTTGGACAACATTGAAAGTAACGGACCGTATGACGGACCCGAAAAGGGATCCCGATGGACCCTGTACTTTGATGGTGCTTCAAATGCACTTGGAAACGGTATCGGTGCGGTACTCATTTCTCCGGAAGGTTGTCACACCCCTTTCACGGCCCGACTTTGCTTCAGCTGCACAAACAACATGGCTGAGTATGAAGCTTGCATCTTTGGTCTCAAGGCTGCTATAGACTTGGGGATCAAATCTTTGATCGTATTTGGGGACTCGGCTTTGGTTATCAGTCAAATCAAAGGAGAGTGGGATACCAAACATCCTAATCTTATCCCATACAAAGAACATGTCCTGACATTGTTGCCTCATTTCGAGCAAATTACCTTCGAGCATTTCCCGCGAGAAGAGAATCAGCTAGCAGATGCTCTAGCTACAATGTCCTCCATGTTTAAACTCAACTGGGATAACGAGGCTCCCCAAATCACCATCGAGCGAATGGATGAACCTGCACATTGTCACGAGATTAATACCGAAGAAGTAGTGGAACAACCCTGGTTCCATGAAATCAAAAGGTATCTCGAGACTAGAGATTATCCCGAAGGAGCTTCCGTAAATGACAAGAAGTTCTTAAGGAAATTCGCTGCTAAGTTCTTCCTGAGCAACGGCATCCTTTACAAACGAAGCCATGATTGTGTATTACTCCGATGCGTAGAAAAAACTGAAGCAGAGTTGATCATGACTGAGATACACAGCGGCACATTTGGCACTCACTTGAGCGGGCATACAATGGCTAAGAAGATCCTAAGGGCAGGCTATTACTGGTCTACCATGGAAGCTGACTGCCATCAACATTCCCGTACTTGCCACAAATGTCAAGTCTACGCTGACAAAGTTCATATCCCCCCGATTCCTCTCAACGTTCTGACCGCTCCTTGGCCATTTGCAATGTGGGGCATTGACATGATTGGAGAGATCAAGCCCACGGCTTCCAACGGACATCGCTTCATCCTGGTTGCCATTGACTATTTCACCAAATGGGTCGAAGCAGCTTCCTTCGCCTCTGTTACTAAAAATGTGGTTGCCCGCTTCATCAAGCAAAATCTCATATGCCGGTATGGTGTTCCAGACAGGATCATCACAGACAACGGTACAAATCTGAATAACACGATGATCACCTCTTTGTGCGAACGGTTCAAGATTTATCATCACAATTCATCTCCCTATCGGCCGAAGATGAACGGTGCTGTTGAAGCTGCGAACAAAAACATTAAGAAGATCATTCAGAAAATGACAGTCACTTACAAAGACTGGCATGAGATGTTACCGTTTGCTCTGCATGGATACCGTACGAAGGCACGTACTTCAACCGGGGCAACCCCATTCTCTTTGGTATATGGCATGGAAGCTGTCCTGCCTATGGAAGTTCCGATTCCTTCTCTAAGGATTATGAAGGACACAGGTTTGAATGAAGATGATTGGATTCAGACCCGACTTGATCAACTCAATCTGATCGACGAGGAGCGACTCGCTGCTATATGCCATGGTCATACGTATCAAAAACGAATGATTAAGGCCTTCAATAAGAGAGTCAGACGTCAGGTGTATCAAGTCGGAGATCTCGTAATCAAGCGGATTATCTTACCACATAGTGATCCCAGGGGCAAATGGAATCCTACATATTAAGGACCATTTGTGATCAAGAGCATATTTTCTGGTGGTGCAATGATTCTGACCACCATGGACGG
The DNA here is from genome assembly GCA_948472305.1 of Vicia faba. Taxonomy (NCBI): domain Eukaryota; kingdom Viridiplantae; phylum Streptophyta; class Magnoliopsida; order Fabales; family Fabaceae; genus Vicia; species Vicia faba. The sequence continues at coordinate 154,719,781 of OX451739.1, forward strand.
AGACGATTTGCCGCACCCTGCGAACGCAGACATAGTCAAAAGATACTACGCATAAAATAACCCGACAAGCTGAAAACCCGAAAGGGCGGCTTGGGCAAAAATGGGCATCCCGGTGAACCGAAAACCAGAAAGGGCGGTTCAGGCAAAAATTAGGGATAAAAATAAAAAAATCTGTACACCCAGCAAGCTGAAAACCCGAAAGGGCGGCTTGGGCAAAAAGGGGTTTCCCGGTGGATCGAAAACCCGAAAGGGCGATTCAGGCAAAAGTTAGGGAATTAAAGCGTATGACTATGTCTCGTCGGATCACTTCAAAGACAATCTCTTCATCAACCAGCTCCAGGCTTCTGATCAATCCAGTCATCGGCAGACGAAGCATTGAATGGACATATATTCAGAGTTGTGAAGGCTATAGCGGAATGGAATCCCATGGAATTATTTCACATAGCCATCTTTATTTTGTATAAATCTTTCAATATTTACGACAAAATCCTCTTACTAGGATGATTGTCTCCTTTGTACAAATATACTCGGAGAAAGTTAATACGAATACTCTTCCCAGAAATTTGTGTCATTTCCTTTTTCTTTTTCTCTTGCACTAATTGTTTTATTTTGAGAAACGTCCAATGTTTTGTTAAATAGGCATATGCATTTGAACATAATCATTTCCTTAGGAATCAAGAAAGAGGATTACTGATAAGTTGAAGGTGCAGTTGGATATCTTGATACCCTTTCAAAGGAAACCCCCAGGAGATTTGGAATCCACATCCCCAACAAGTCTTGAAGCTTATCCCCAGTAGATTCTGGAAGCTTATCCCCTGCAGAGTACGGACGTCTCTCCCGAGCTTTATTCAAAGTTATTCCTCACAAGGGCTTATAACTGGTTTATCCTCAGCTAATTGCCATGGAAGATCGCACTCGGAAAATTTCTTCCTATCCCCAGCGGAGTTCATCAGAGTTCCCCAACATAACTTATCGATACAATCCCCAGAGGAGTTTATCTTTGTTATCCCCAGCCAGAGAATCCTCTAGAACTCAATTCCCCTCAGAGTTTAAGTTTCAGTATCCCCAGCAGAACTAAAACTTCAGGCTATCGATCCCCAGCAAAGCCAGACTAGTGAACCTTCTCCCCACGGAGATACTTCTCACTAAATTGGAGATTCTCAGTCTTATCTCCCCAGCTTAAGTCTACCAGGTTCTAAAATCCCCAGTAGAAATCATCAGAAATTCTCTTACCCTGCAAGTCACCAAGGAAATTCCAACTCCCCACAGTGGTTCTAAGGCCCCTCGACGGTTGAAGGTCTGGTATTCCCCAAGCAAATCTGCAGACTTTCAGTTTTCAGTTCCTCATTGTATATTCGAAGATTCTCCAGTGAAGATCTCTTCAAGACAAGAATTCCCCAGAAGATTGGTATACAACCAAAGCTCTTTATTCTCCGGCAACAACCAGGAATTATTCTTCCCGGCATCAGTCAAGACACTTTTATCTTCAGCCATCTCGGATTCATCTATCCTTTGCAAGACAGCTCTCCAGCTTACATGCGCATCCATTTACATTCATATCATATAACATACATTGTATCATGCATCATGACATTGCATATAACTAACTCTTTACCTTTTCAGGTAAGATCAGTCGACAGACTAAAATCATTATCTTCCGAGATTCTTTCCAGGAATAGTTCAGATGTGACCCAGACATGGCAACATTCTAATGCTTATTCCAGATTCATCCAGATGCAATTTTTACACGAGCTCATCATCAGGAAACCCTACACCGGTTCCTCCTCCACCTTCAAGATTTCTGAAAACAGTTCACGGGTTCTCCAAGTAACGAATGTTAACCTATCGCTTGTTCAGTTTCTTCTCAAGACTTCTGAAAACAGTTTATGGATTCTTCCCAACAACGGATGTTAATCTATCAACTTGTTCAGATGCAACTTTTGAAAACAGTTTACGGACGCTTCCCAACAACGGATGCTGCTCTATTGCTTATTCAACTTCAAGATTTCTGAAAACAGTTCACGGGTTCTCCAAGTAACGGATGTTAACCTATCGCTTGTTCAGTTTCTTCTCAAGACTTCTGAAAACAGTTTATGGATTCTTCCCAACAACGGATGTTAATCTATCGCTTGTTCAGATGCAACTTTTGAAAACAGTTTACGGACGCTTCCCAACAACGGATGCTGCTCTCTTGCTTATTCAACTCCAAGATTTCTGAAAACAGTTCACGGGTTCTCCAAGTAACGGATGTTAACATATCGCTTGTTCAGACTCTTCTCAAACTTCTGAAAACAGTTTACGGATGCCTCCAGATACGGATATCAATCTATTGCTTATTCATACCCCCAGTTCAGAGATGGTCCTAAACATAGACACCTTGCTGATACTCATTCCAGATGGCATCTTTAAGCCCATCCCCGACAAGTTTCTGTCACTCCTCCCGATGGAATCGTTAAGCCCATCTCCAAATGGCATCTCTAAGCCCATTCCCGCATCCATTACTTTGACGAGTGCAAATTTCTGGGCACTCTAGTGTCCAATCTCCTTTTACCCTCGAGTCGCGAAAGGCAAACTTGCCAATCTAACTCTTCGGATTCAAGGAGATTGAACAGGGGCAACTGTTGTACCCAAGAATTTTCCCTCCCATTTCTCAATGATTTCTCATCACAAAGCCCTTTGAGCTCAAGATCCAGTTAGGGTTTCCTCTGCTCAAGACTTCTCCTTGCACTGTTGACCCAAATTAGGGTTTGTGTTTGCACAAAGATGTTTTGACCTAAAATGCCTAAGATGACTTTCATGCTTCATATTGGACTCCCAAGTTTATCCATACCAAGTTTCAAGTCTTGATTCCAAATTTTGCCCAGTCAATTGGACAGTTGACCTAGAAATCAACTGTATTGGGGAAAAAGTCAACTGTGGCCAATTGACAGTCAAATCTCATGAAAATTGACCCACATCAACATTATGAACTCATATGGACCATTTGATCAAGTTTGGATCACAATTCCACAAGAAATTTGATCAGATCACCAAAAGGGCAAAATGGTCATTTTTAGGGTTTTGACTGCACAAAGGCAATTTTTGACTGTTTGACCTAGCCAATGGCAAACCAAGCTCACATATGGACTCAAGGACCCCATGGAATTATCTTGACATGCTCAACAGGTTCAAAAGATCCCAAATGCACAAGATTGACAGTTGAATTTCCCAGTCAATTGATCAATTTTGATTGTATACTGAAAAGTCAAACTTTGACTTTTTGGTCAAAATCAAGTGTCAAGATTCATTTTTCATCAAAGCATGCCAAATCATGAAACTTGTTCATCAAGAAATCAAGAAATGCAAATTAGGGTTTGAAATGAAGATTTTTCATAACTTAGAATTTTTCTAAGTTATGAAAAACCCTAATTTTTTCCTTACTTTGTCCCACTTTCTCACCAAGATTCATTTGGATTCAAGCAAAAGTCAAAACATGAAAGTTGTAGACTATTACATAATCTACAACTTTGATTCACAAAGTATTCCCAAAAGAAGCTTGTATCTCAAGTTACAATTTTTGGAATAAGAGTACCAAACCATTCTTAACTTAGAGAAAATTTGACCTATTTTAGGCAAGGTTTTTACCTAACTTCAAGACCATTTTTCATATACTTCCACTTGGAATTTCAATTTGCATTTCAAAGATGGATTGTAGTACACATTCCAAGCTTTCCAAAATGTCCAAGAAATCATCAAACAACCTCATGGTTAGGGAGAATCAAATTTTGCAATATGGGAAAAACTCACTTTTGTTATGGCCAATTTCCATCTTCATACACTTAGGCAATTTTCAAATCAGCATGCATCTCTTGATTACAGGCCCTAAATCTCTTTTACACTCATAAATTTAATGCAAACTCTTTGTGCCAAGACCATATTCTATGTGTTCAAGCATTGCATAGTGGTTTAATCCCAAAATAGATAAAGCATTTTAACCATTTTTGCAAAAGTGAACTTTATGTGAAAATACAAATCCAAGCAAGTACATTTGAAATCTCTTTGGCACAAGTTTAGGAACTAATTACACTGATCAAGACTAAGTGGTTCAGCATAGAATGGGGGCCTCTATCAGTCTAGAACTCCACTTGACCTTTTCTTGCTTAAGTGGGAAGAAACATAGCATTTTGTACAACAACTCTCATTTCCTGTAAACCAACCTTAAGCAAACTTGTTACACATATTCTAAACATCAAACACAAGCTGAAACACGAGCTATCCACCTCCATTTCCCTCTCAAACACAGAATCACCCTCAAACTGTCCAAACAGAGCACCTGCTGCAGATTGAATCCCACAACTCATTTCCATCGTGCATTCTTGCCCAAACCAGTTCAAACACCTTCCCTACCATCAATGCAAACTATCCAAAGCATTAGAAGTGGACTGTAACTCCTCTAATCAATTTGGCCATTTTCATTTTCTTGTTTTGCAGGTGGAGTGCTACAACTCGATTCAGCTAGTTTCAAAGCAAAGTAAAACTTGGAATAGCATCCCTGGACATCAAGGAAGCTGTACCAATCATCACCTTGCTCTGAAAGTACCTCCATCATCAGATACAACTTCAACTGAACAGGTATATTCTTGAACTTCTAACTCTCAATGTAGGCATCATTAGCTCTAAGTTTGTGAATAAGAAGTGTTCTACTCATGCCCCTGAAACTGTACATACCTTTACTTTCCATTTATTTTGCATATGTTGTGAGAATTTAAGGTCTGAACATTCATAAAAAGTTAGGTTAAGATTTGGGAATGATGAAATTCTCTCTCATTTCTGAGAGTTAGGATGAGTTTTTTACATGTCCAGAATCGTGGCTTGATGATTAACATTTCTTATGTTGTAAGTTTGTGCTAAAAGTCCAAGAATCCAGGTGTTTGAATCATTGAACAAAGCGTGCGTTTTTGACATTGTTTCTGGCCAGAGATTGAAGAAAGACTTGGTGGGCTGGGCTTGATTTGTCATTTCTGTTCACACACTATTTTTTACTTTGACACCCCCTAGGCCCATTTGGCTTATTTTTATGATTTATTGACTTTTGTTTTTTATTCCTGACTTATTTATTTTTCCTCATAATATTAAAAACATAAAAAACATTTTTTACACCATTTTCATATTTATTAGGTATTTATTTGTTTAGATTAATATTTGTATATAAATAAATATATAAACACTTTTTACTTAAAATACTAAAAAATAGTGCAAACACATTTTATTTTCATTTTTTATTTTGTTTTATCTTCTGAAAATATTTTATATAAAATATACTTTTTTTATAAATATTAAATATTATTATTTTGTATATATAATACATATTTAGAAATTAATACAAATATATGTATATTTATTAGAATATTTAGTAAATAATACAAAAATATATACATTTTATTTTTATTAATATTTGATAGTAAAAATACCTTTTTGACAAATATACTTCATTTTTATTTTATTTTTTATATAATTGATAAATATTTGTGCATATTAAATAATTAATATATTTACTTAATAAATTAGGGTTTTGCCCTAAACATAAAAAAAAAACTCCAAAAATAATACTTTTTTTTTATTTTGTTCATTTGACATAAAAAATACCTTTTTTCCATACATATAAAAACCCTTTTTTTGCATTTTTGCATATTTATTTTATTTCTATTTAATTTGTGCAATTAAATATCTTGTAAATAATTCAATATTGATGTAATAGCTAGGTTTAAATTCCTTGTCAAAATACCCCCCATTTGAACATTTGTACCCCCTTCCCATATTATGTTGTAATAGCTTAGGAACTTTATTTTTTCGCACTTTAATGCTTTCTAATTATACCATGTTAGAATTAGGGTTTGTATGCGAATCAAAAACAACAAAAAATAGTTTGACCTAATTTCAAGATAATCAAGCATGAAAATGGACAACACTTATCACACTTGCACCCCTAGGGTATTCCACTTGTTGCCTTCAATAAATGGGCCATATTGCATGTTAGGTCTCTTTGGGCAAAACAAATACAAATTCAAATGATCATAAGTCCCTCGATGACGCTTTCGAAGAGTTGCCTAAAAATGATCAAGTCCCTTAAAGGAAAATTGCCCAAAGATACTTGACACTATTGCAATTATGGTCTAAACGATGACCCGCGCCCGTCCCTTTCACATCCTAACACAAGATTGTCCACCAAATGCAATGGTGGAACAAAATTGTTAAAAGGGTTAAAACATAGCAATAATCTTTGAGAACTTTAGGGTAGATAGCTCTTAAGTACTTGTCAACTTGCAAAACAAAAACACTTGCCTATTTTTCAAACCACACTTTACAAACACTTTCAAAACAAACTTTCAAAAACCATGAAACATCTTTTCAAAAAGACAAACACCTTTTGTAAAACATTCGAGTAAAGAATTGTTACAAGGGTAGCCTAGACAAGGCATCTTTTTCAAAACATTTTCAAAACCACACACAAAGCACCATTTCAAACATTTGAAAACCAAGGCAAGTTGATCTAAGCAAGTACCTAAGAGCCCATGGATAACCATGGATAGAAAGGGTGCTAATACCTTCCCTTTCTATAATCTACTCTCCGAACCCAAGAAAAAAATCTCAAAGGTTTTTGTTGTGCTTTTTAAACCTTTCCTTAGGATAAAATAAAAAGTCGGTGGCGACTCTTGCTCAACCGAAACATTTGCGAAAACAAACGCAAAACCATAGTCAGTTCTCCCACCGTATCACAGCCATATTACGCATGTGATATATCTTAGCAAAAACAAACAAAATATAAGATCATAGTCCCTCGATGACGCTATCTAAGTTGCCTTTCAAATGATCTTAGTCCCTAAAGAGAATGCTAAGATACCTTGCAACATTGCTAATCAGGGTTATACGATGACCCACGCTTATCCTGTTTACATCCAAAGATAGGGTTACTTACCAAATCAATGGTAAGATAACAATGTCAAAGGAAAATAAAATGAACAAGAAATACTTTTGAGTAGGTAGAATGCTCCTAATTATTTGCTCAATTTCAAAACATCCTTGCTGTTGTACCCCAAAATTTGCTCTCCCATATTCCTCAAGATATGTCAAGAATCACCTTCAAATGGTTCAAGACTACTCAAGGGTTGCACAGTCCAAATGCCTCCTAAGTCAGTCAAAATTAGGGTTTTGGTTCTCTCTGGGAATTTGAGGTTTTCAGTGGTCCAATCAAGGCCCATAGGCCTGTATACATTTCCAAGCATCTACATACCAAGTTGCAAGACTCACAGTGCAAAATTCCACAGTCAAAACCCTATTTGATCCACAGTCAACTGCAGGGGTAAAATGGTCATTTTACAGTCAAAAGTCAAAAATTTTGGTCAACATCTTATTTTGAGCACACAATCATCATTTTATCAAGTCTTGATCATGATTCCACAAGAATGGCTCAAAAATCGTCAAGATGCAAAAAATTACTATTTTTGGACAGTAGAAAAGTCAACTGTAACTTGACCAAGGCATAACATTTTCATGGTTCATCAGAAAAATCTCATCCAATGCTCATTTTGAAGGGGATGACATTTCCTACAACTCATATTCACATTCCAAGTCCAAGAAATGCTCCCACAAAAAGTTATCAATTTCTACATTATAGGTCAATTTCAAAAGTCAACAAAAATGCACTTTAAGTCAAAGACCATAACTTGAGATTGGTAAATCCAAATGACATGGGACCAAACGCATTGGTTAGAGGACTTCAAGACCTTTCCAAAATGTCCAAGAACATGTTCATATGATCAAAATTGAGCAAGATATGCATTGGAGAAGTTGGGAAATTTTTATGAATTTGCAAAAGTCAACTATTCTTAAAACTTCAATTTTTGACAAAAGGGCCCACTTTCTTCCACTTGATTCAGCTTTGTCATACCACACACGTGTCCCATGATTAATTTCAGGATCAAACATTTATTTTTCCATTTTATTTAATTTTTATTGATTTAATTCATTTTAAATCCATAATAATTCAAATAAAATCTAAAAATCAATGGAATAGCATCTTTGTGATTTGAATAGCTTTTATATGTCATATGCCAGCTAACCAATTCGTGCTAAGACTTTTTTGTGCATAAAATCTTAGATTTGCTTCAAATATGGAAAGGTTTTCAATGGTGGTCAACCAAATCTCCAAACTTCAATACACCAAGATACAAGCCCAAATTTAAACCAAGACTGATTTCCATATACATATACAAGTAACCTAAACCTAATTCACGACCTAAGCATTGCTAAAACGGCCAAGGCAAAACTGAAAGTTTCTTGAAAAAAGTGTGAGATCAAGAACAAGGTAGGAGGCGTTTTCAGACAAAAATAAGAACGTGACCTTCTTCCTTGCTGTCCACTGAACCTAAAGAGATCAATACCACGTCCAAAAACCCCCTATACAGCGCTGTAAGTTCTCACAAACTCGCCCCTGAACATGAAATCTCAACCTCTAATTCTTGCGCCTTTTCTTTAATATTTTAGCATATTTGTGTTCACCATTCAATTTCCAGGCATCCTGCACTATTCAATTGTATTCTTGTAGCCTAGATCTCCCTACCCGAACCTAGGGTTTTGGAGGTTTGCATTTGGGTTTTTATTTTACAGGAATAATTGGTACAAGCCATAGCCATGGACGGATTTAGGAGGACGAGACGAACAGGATGATGGCTTTGGTTGGCGTTTTCGTGGCCTGGAGCTCATTATAAGAGAAGGCAACGAATTTTGTTGCGGAATCGAATCCGCAGGAAAAAGTACAGGGTCTGTTGGAGAAGATGAAGGCGTGTGCGCGTCTGATTGGCCCGTTCAAACTAAAACGCGCACATTTTTTTTTATTTCCAGGATATTGCTTTTTATTATATATAATATTAACTGTCTATTATTATAACGAATGGAAGCGATTGGCTCAGTGGCTGGGACGAACATGCATAGACCTTTGGGACCTGGGTTCGAATCCCAGGTCCCCCAAATACTTGATATTGTTTTTCTTAATGTGTTCTCATGCAGCGTCCCAAAAGCACTCCACCATGTATCTCCAGAAATCAACGCGCCAGGTGGCCTTACGCCTCAATCCAATGGCCAGGAGATGATGTTCATCATGATTCTCAGTCAACGCTTGCACAGCTGATTCCAAAGGTCAAACGGACTGGCCAACAAATGGGCCAGGAATTTCCAGATCAACCTCCTTGTTAGGCCCAGAACCTCCCTTGGTTCATTCCTTTTTCTTTTATTTTATATTTTCTATTTTATTTATTAACTATTTCTTCTAATTATTATTATTATCACTAAAATTAACATAATTTATTTTTCCCAATAAAAATTTAGAAAATTAAAAATGTAAATATTTTTATTATTATTATATTTATTAATTTCACTTTATTTTGTAAATAAATTCTAACAAATTAATTAGTTAATTAGGTTAACTTTAAACTTTCTTTTACAATAAATAAAACTAATTTAGACTTAGGGTTTTACTAACTTTGTGACTTTATTTTATTTTCATTAAAACATAAAACATAAAAACTCAAAAATACTTTTTTCTTGTAATTAATTAATTAATTAGTAAGTTAGGTTTAATATTTAATTAATTGCAAAAAAGGACTAATTTCTTTCTTTTCTCAAAAAGGGTCAAAACCCTAAGACTCGTCCCGATTCAATTCTTTCGCGCGCATACTTATTTTTAATTCGTTATTTTGATTATATTTATGTATTTGCTCAGAAATGTAATAGTTAATTAGAACGTTATCACTTTCTTTAATTTCTCGTATTTATTTTCCAAAGGGTTATGTTTTTGGCGATGTAAAACCCGACGCCTTGTAATAGCGTAGATTCAATTTTCCGCAATTTACTTTCCGCACAATTATTAACTGTTAATTATGCATATAAGACTTGTCTGAAAAATAAAATCAAAGCGTAGCTCACAAATAACATGTACAAGATAATCTTAACTAAATTTAACACACATGCACATGCCACTCTTAGGGTACGCCTCACTTGGTTGCCTCGAGGTGGTCATCAAGTATAGGGTGTTTTAGAGGTCGCCCTCCTGTCTAAAGATCCCGTTGCCTCGAAACGGTTGCCTCGGATAAAAAGGATCTAGGACATTAGGGTTACTGCTAAGGCGTCCTACTATTGCTTTGGTGACCATATATGTCCTCATAATCGAATTGACCCGAATACCTCCAACGACGGTGCTACCTACTTCTCAATAGTGGGATAGTACTGTCTAAAGGACTCTTACACAGCCTAATTCCTTAGAGTAGGTAGATTTCTCCTGGGTACTTGCTCTTTCAAAACAACAAAAAACATCTTTTCGCACCTACACTTTCAAAAAAGTTTTCAAACAAATACTTCATACACTCTTGAGGACTGATACAAGAGTTACCTAGAAGTTTTTCAAACTAAACTTTTTCAAAACCCACAAACACTTGAAAAGCAAACAAATTTTTGAAAATATAGTGAGCAAGTACCTAAGAGCCCGTGGATAGCCACAGATAGAAAGGGTGCTAACACCTTCCCTTTCTATAAATCTACCTCCCAAACCGAGAAACATCTCGAAAAAGAATTTTGCTGTGCTTTTGTCCTTTCCATGTTGGAGAACATAAAAGACGGTGGCGACTCTTGCTTACCGCGACATTTTGCGAACCAGCTTAAAAAGTAGTCAGTTCTATTTCCACCGATCACACTTGCTATTTTCAAAGAAAACACCTACACTTTCAAAACCTCTTACAAACTTGAAAATATTTTCAAAAGATCAAACATCTTTGTATACATTCTTACGAACGAGAATCGTTACAAAGATTGCCTAAACGATGACCTCTTTACAAAATACTTTCAAAAACCACACAAAGCATAATTTCAAACAAAAAGCAAGTGATCTAGCAAGTAACTAAGAGCCCATGGAAAACCATGGATGAAAAGGGTTTTAATACCTTCCCTTTTCATAATCTACCCCCCGAACTCAAGAAACAATCTCAAAGGTCTTTCCTGTACTTTATCACCTTTCCTTTTGGATAAAAGAAAAGTCGGTGGAGGCTCTTACTAACCGCAACATTTGCAATCAAACACAAAACCTTCAAGTCAGTTCTCCCACCGTATCACAGAACTGGCGACTCTGCTGGGGAAAATTCTAAAAGTGGGGTTACCTTAGGGTTAGATCACATTTATTTGCTTTCATTGTTTGACTTATATGCTTTACATTTTGGTTCTTTATTTGGGTTTTAATGCTCTACCCAGATTTGGGATACCTTATAGGTAAGTAGAAATACGTTGTGGAAACTGTGTGGGGTATACCGACATGGTCTAAGAAATAGCTACGTTAGTGAGACATATTTGTGGGTACCGGTAGCCCTTGAGTTAATCAAGGAGAATGCGGGGCCTCTGAGTGATGTCATGAAGCACTAATGAACTTTTAGAACCTTTATTTGACCAACTTGGCCATTAGGACGTAGTGAGATGACCGAATTTGGTGCAGTCCGAAGTTGGTAGATACTCGATACTACACTCATTGAGGTTTGGTTTTTTGAGATATTTCGGTCGCCATTAAAGAGGCTTATGCTGAGACAATGCTCAAGGAAACAAACCAGTGATATTGAGCTCCTTAGAACTCAGTTACTATTGCTAAGACAGGTTGAGCCAACTAAACTTCAAGAGGGTACTTACCTATGAGACTCCATGCAAACCTAAACCTAAGGACCTGTTTGCTTTGTTTGTGTATATTTACTTGTACATAACATCATGAACATCATACTCATTCACTAACCATTTCAAGGATTTTTGGATTTATCTTTGTTCTGTTTTATAGGACATGGATTCTATTCGCAGGAAAAATATTCAAGTCAATCTTGTGAGGATCCCTCCACAACTTAAGGAGATAACTTCAAGGATTCCTTAAAATTCTCCATTTACCGAGAGACATGGTCGCCTACTCAACTTGGTCACTTCCAACACTGATGAGGACATGATGAAGGTGCTCTTTCAGTTCTTTGATCCTTTACACCATTGCTTCACATTTCCCGATTATCAACTTGTGATAACTTTGGAAGAATTCTCCAAACTCTTGAGGATTACCATTCTCAATCAACTACCTTTCAACGGTACGGAAAGAGACCCAAAGCCAGAAGATATTTCTCAAGCTCTACACTTGCAATCATCTGATGTCACAACTAATTGGGAAACAAGGAGTGGTGTCAAAGGTTTCCTAGCAAAGTTCTTGTTTGAGAAAGCCTGAAACTGTTGGAACTCCTTGGATTTGCAAGCCTTTGAGGAAATTGCGGCTCTCCTCATCTATGGGATGGTTTTGTTCCAAATCTTGACCAACTTATAGATGTGAACACCGTCAAGATCTTCATGTCTCGTAACCCGATGCCTACTTTTCTAGGGGACATCCTACATTCTTTTCACACTCGCACTATGAGGAAAAGAGGTGTCCTTATGTGCTGCACTTCTCTCTTGGCAAGATGGTTTATTTCGCATCTTCCCTAATCTGTATTGAAGAACGAGCAAGGTTCAAGGTGGTCACGTAGGTTGATGATGATCAAGCATTCAGACATCCATTAGTGTTCTCGATCTATAGAGAATGTTATTATTGTCGACCGTTGTGGAGAATTCACTAATGTCCCATTACTTGGTATTAGGGGAGGTATCACCTACAACCCCTGCTTAGCCTTAAGACAGTTTGGTTACGCCCGAAGGGATGGCCCTCATGAGATTCTCATTCAAGGTTTGGTATTTGACTATGAGAACGACGATCAAGGTCTTCGCTAGAGATTTATCCGAGCTTGGAGGATGTTGAACAAGGTAGATATCAAGACATTAGGGCATAAGAATTCCATCCCTCTTGAGCCTTACCTCAAATGGGTACGAACTCGTGCTCAGAGTCTTATGATGCCTTATCCTTCCATTCTCCCGGTAATCATTGAGCCTGTTATGGAAGGAGATATTCCATACACTATCCTACATCCTGACATGCCCACCTCTCTTGAAGACTTACAAAGAGATTGGATACAACTCAAGGGGGGCGAGATACTTTCGAAGCCCAATTCTACGCTAGCGAGGAGAAGGTTTTGGAACTCACTAAGCAACTTCATGAGGAGCAGACTCTGAATGCCTACATCGCACCAAATAGGATGTGTACAACCTTTTTGTCTTAGAGTTATTTTATTATTTTTCCCAAAAAGGCATTGATGTACTCAAGCTTTAATTTATTAATATAACGTGTGTTTCCTTTTTGTCTAAAACAAATTTGAATCCCTAAAATCCTTGAAATCATTGCATATGCATTTACCATTCATCATAACATTAGCAGGTTTCTTGCAACAAGTCTCCTCATCTTTCTACTGTTTATTTCAGTAAGATGGATCTCGAGAAAAAGGTGAAGGACCTCCAAGCTCAAAATGCCCAGTTTCAACAGATGTTCTTAACTCTAGCCAAAGGACAAGAAGAGATGAAGACCTTGCTGGTTGAAGAGAAAAAGAAGAAAAAGAAAATAACTGGAGTTCTAAACATGGGAAGAAGATTCCAAGGACAAGCTAGAAGGACATTAGACTTTGCTACGTCATCTGGTGAGAAAGACAATCAATATGGGAAAGGTAAGGAAGCAGTTGTTCAGCCAGATTCAGAGGAGCAAGAGGAAGAAGAATATTATTCTGAAGAACAATACCCTCCAACCGACGACAAGTATAAGCATATAGAAGAACGATTAAGTGCAATGGAAATCCAAAAAGTGTCTGGATTGGACTTTGAGGAGTTGGGGTTAGTATCTGGGATTGTCATTCCTCCAAAATTCAAAGCACTGGTGTTCGCCAAATATGATGGAGTTTCATGTCCCAAAATGCATCTTCGGTCCTATGTGAGGAAAATTAAGCCTCATACTGCTGACAAGGATTTATGGGTACACTTCTTCCAAGACAGTCTGTCTGGAACTTAACTTGATTAGTTTTATCAGTTAGAAAGAGTAATGTTCATAACTGGGAAGATCTGGCCGCTGCCTTTTACAAACAATACCAATACAACGCTGATCTTGCGCCCACCCATACTCAACTCTAGAGTATGACCATGGTTTCAAGTGAGGGCTTCAAAGACTATGTGCAAAAATGGAGGGACTTAGCAGGAAGGGTCCAATATCCCCTATCTGAAAGAGAATTAGTAGACATGTTTTTTGGCACCTTGTCTAGACCTTTCTCCAACCACTTAATTGGGAGTTCATCGGCAGGTTTTACCGAATTGATATTGACCGGAGAAAGGGTAGAAGCCGGGATAAAGAATGGAAAGATTCAAAAAGATCCATCCTCTGCTGATGTAAGGAAACCATTCATTGGAAAGAATGAAGTGGTTGTTGTATATCCTCAGAGAAATCAAGATAAGGCTAAACACCGTCCAATGGTGGGGGCTGTCATGATTCCTAAACCAGAGTCTGCTCAACAAAGAAACAACCAACCAAGAACAGAAAGACCAGTCAGACAGTTCACCCAAATTAATATGACGTTATCTCAAGTATTACCATATTTATTAAGATCCAACCTAGTGCCTTTGAAAGAAGCTCCAAAGAACCCTAACACAACCTCTCCTCATTATCATCCTAATGCCCAATGTGCATACCATTCTGAGAGTCTCAGCCATGACACTAACAACTGTTGGGCTCTGGAAAAAAAGTACAAGACCTGCTTGAAGCCAAAGAGATCGAATTCGACGCGCCAGAAATTCCCAATGTAATCATTGCCCCTATGCCCAAGCACGTTCGTAATGTCAATGCCGTTGAGGAAGACATGTTTGTTACTTCAGTTGATGAACTTGTGACCCCACTTCTGACTATAAAAAAGAACTTGTTTAATGCCAGTTGTTGTACCCCAAAATTTTCCCTCTCATTTCTCAAAGGATCACCCTGAACCCTCAGGTTTGTTCCTAGCCAATTTCAAGCCTTGAATTACAAATTTTTCAAGAAAGTCATTCACAAGGGCAAAATGGTCATTTGCATACTGAAAAGTCAAACTTTGACTTTTAGATCAAAATCAAGTTTCAAGAATGATATTTCATCAAGACATGTTAAAATATGAAGTTTTTTTCATTAAGAAAGTCAAAAGTCAAATTTGCTATTGGAAAAGTCAAAATTCCAAATACTTAGAAATTTTTCTAAGTGTTTAGGAAATATGATGAGCTCAGAACTTCTGATCAGATTACCACCATGATGCAAGTTGATTCTGGAAGAACTTCTAACACAAGAGTTATAGACTCAAACAAGATCTGAAACATTGCAGAACAAAACTTCTCCTAACAATGCTGGGATTTCAAGTTATGACTCCTCAAAGACACGTCCATGAAACTGAAGCATTAAGCAAATTCTGGACAGTTCCAAGACAGAGTTTGGTTACAACTTCTAGGCTAGTGTTCATAAAGATTCAGTCAGAATTTGCAAGGGTGATTCAAAAAAGGTTTACAAAGCGTTTTGCAAGCTTCCTGGAAAGTCTGAGAGCTCCTTCAGAACATGCTGGAGCAAGGATATACAAAGATCAAAAGTTGGATGTTTATTCTAAATTATGCTGAAGATGAACCTCTGACCCAGAATTAAGCAATGATGCAAAATCTCACATTGCAGGATTTCTGGTTTGATAAATCTCATTATCATTTAATGCTCACAACCACTTTTGAGTCTTTATCCAAAAGATTTCCCCGTGTGTGGCATAGAATTACCTTTACTGTCTTGGAAAAGCAAACTCTTGTACAAAAATGTGTTGGGCCCATACGTTTCTTTTGCTTTTGAGGTTACCTTTCCTTAATTCCTGCTTACAAATCTAGCTTAGGCGCTGCTAAAACTGCTAAACACCATACCTATTTGAACTTACTTCAAGAGCAAGTCAGCGCCTAGCTTATGATGGTGGTGCTCCTTGACCTCTCCAAGCTACTAAACCTTTTCCTATAAATTAGATTTTATTGGCAACTGTAAAAGGGTCGAAAAATTGAGAAAGAAAAAGCCTTGAACCCCTGCTAAAATTCCAAGAATCCAAAACTGCAAACACAAAATACAAAACCGGTTAACTTTTGATTTCTTGCATTCAAACTCCAATTTTTCTCAAGTGTTTCTTGACCAAAACCATCCATATAGTTTCTGATTCACATATTAGAAGCTATCCTAACTTATTTGTTTAGACCATAACGCATTCTCCATCCACATCCACCTCAAGAAGTCAGAACTTTACCCCTTGGCTGTTCCAGAATTTTTCTAATCATTCATTGCCCAAGTTGAAAGCTTCCAGCCTGCTGAGTACGTGAAGAAGTTGTTCAGAACATCACCAAAGTTCAGAACCAGACTCCAGTTCACATAGTGTTTTCCAGCTGCAAGGTAAGCTTCTGCTGACTCTCATCATATTAATTAGGCATTATCATATTTGCATTTTCAAAAATACAATGTAGACATCATGTTTCTGATGCTGTACGTATTATGAGGTTTCACATATTTGCATGCCTAAGTAGGGAGTTAATTAGTTCATAACTTCTTAAGTAAATTAGAATTAGAAAATTCATGCTTGCTTCTGATTTATAGTTCTGATATCTCTTGTTTCTGAAACATTATGGAACCTGTCATAACTGTGATATGCGCATCATCTGTTCTGTTGAGAAATGACTAAGTTGCAGATGTTCTGACTAGCATGGAGAGGGAGACTAAGCTCTGCCAGTGGCATCAGAACTTCGAAAATCTTCTTTGTTCCCAGCGGACCCAAAACTTCTGACTTTACCTATTTCTACTAATATGATTTCTGTTTTTGCAACACGCCAGAGTCAGAACTTCTGATCTCTTTTAGTTCAACAATGCGCTGACTTTGTTTTCTTTTTTTTTCTTATTATTTTTTATATCACTTCTATTTTCACTAATCAAAAACACCAAAAACATTTTACATTTTTTACATGTCTTATTTTATTTCTATTAACATAAAAAGATCAAAATATTTTCTTAAATAAAACCTTTTTTTTTACTTAAACAAAACAAGCCCACTTTACATTTCTTGTATTTTCTTATCCATTCAATATGGTTGTAATAGTAACTTATGATTTTAAATTTACTTTCAATTCCATTTATACTCTGTACACCCCATTCTCCTAATGATTGTAATAGTGTAGGATATTTATTTTCCACAATACAATTACTAGTAATTAGTTTTTGTATGGAAAGACTAAAACCAAATAAGTAGAGAACCCTAATCAAAGACAAAAACAAGCATGAAAACAACACACTTGCACACAAGCACCCCTAGGGTAAAATCCACTTGGTTTCCTTATACAAAATAGCCATATTATGCATATGAGGTGTCTTAGAAAAAACAAGCAAATACAAGATCATAGTCCCTCGACGATGCTACCTAAGTTTCCTTTCAAATGATCTTAGTCCCTACAAAAGAATGCTAAGATACTTTACAACATTGCTAATCATGGTTATACGATGACCCACGCCCGTCCCGTTTACATCCAAAGATAGGGTTATTTACCAAATCAATGGTAAGATAACACTGTCAAAGGAAAGAGGAAATGAACATGAAATACTTTTGAGTAGGAAGAATTCCCCTAGTTACTTGCTCACTTTCAAAACAAAACATCCTTGCTATTTTCAAAACAAACACCTACACTTTCAAAACATCTTACAAACTTGAAAACATTTTTAAAAGATCAACATCTTTGTATACATTCTTACGAACGAGAATCATTACAAAGATTGCCTAAACAATGGCCTCTTTACAAAATACTTTCAAAAACCACACAAAGCACAATTTCAAACAAAAGCAAGTGATATAGCAAGTAACTAAGAGCCCATATATAACCATGGATGAAAGGGTGCTAATACCTTCCCTTTTCATAATCTACCCCCCCGAACTCAAGAAATAATCTCAAAGGTCTTTCCTGTGCTTTTTCACCTTTCCTTTTGGATAAAAGAAAAGTCGGTGGCAACTCTTGCTAACCACAATATTTGTAATCGAACACAAAACACCCAAGTCTGTTCTTCCACCGTATCACAGAACTGGCGACTCTGCTGGGGACAATTCTAAAAGTGGGGTTACCTTAGGGTTAGATCATATTTATTTACTTTCATTGTTTGACTTGTATGCTTTACATTATGGTTCTTTGTTTGGGCTTGAATCCTCTACCCAGATTTGGGATACATTATAGGTAAGTAGCAATACGTTGTGGAGACTGTGCGGGGTATACCGACATGGTCTAAGAAATAGCTACGTTTGTGCGACATATTTGTGGGTACCGGTAGCCTTTGAGTTAATCAAAGAGAATACGGGGCCGCTGAGTGATGTCATAAAGCACTAATGAACTTTTAGAACCTTTACTTAACCAACTTGGCCTTTAGGATGTAGTGAGATGACCATCTTTGGTGCAGTCCGAAGTTGGTATATACTCGATACTACACTCATTGAGGTTTGGTTTCTTGGGATATTTCGGTCGCCATTAAAGATGCTTGTGCTAAAACAATGACCAAGGAAACATACCAGTGATATTGAGCTCCTTAGAACTCAGTTACTATTGCTAGGACAGGTTTGAGCCAACTAAACTTCAAGAGGGTACTTGCCTATGAAACTCCATGCAAGCCTAAACCTAAGGACTTGTTTGCTTTGTTTGTATATACATACTTGTACATAACATAATGAACATCATAACATCATACACATTCACTAACCATTTCAAGGATCTCGGGATTTATCTTTGTTCTATTTTGTAGGATATGGATTCTCTTCGCAGGAAAACTATTCAAGTCAATCTTGTAAGGATCCCTCCACAACTTAAGGAGCTAGCTTCGAGGATTCCTGAAAACTATCCATTCACTGAGAGACACGGTCGCCTACTCAACTTGGTCACCTCCAACACTGATAAAGACATGATGAAGGTGCTCTTTCAGTTCTTTGATCCTTTACACCATTG
The DNA here is from genome assembly GCA_948472305.1 of Vicia faba. Taxonomy (NCBI): domain Eukaryota; kingdom Viridiplantae; phylum Streptophyta; class Magnoliopsida; order Fabales; family Fabaceae; genus Vicia; species Vicia faba. The sequence continues at coordinate 154,738,732 of OX451739.1, forward strand.
CTTCACATTCCCCGACTATCAACTTGTGCATACTTTGGAAGAATCATCTCGACTCTTGAGGATTCCCATTCTCAATCAACTATCTTTCAACAGTATGGAAAGAGACCCAAAGCCAGAAGAGATTGCTCAAGCTCTACACTTGCACTCATCTGATGTCACAACTCATTGGGAAACAAGGAGTGGTGTCAAAGGTTTCCTAGCAAAGTTATTGTTTGAGAAATCCCAAAACTGTTGGTATTCTTTGGACCTGCAAGCTTTTGAGGAAATTGTGGCTCTCCTCATCTATGGGATGGTTTTGTTTCCAAATCCTAACCAACTCATAGATGTGAACGCCGTCAAAATCTTCATATCTCGCAACCCAGTGCCTACATTGCTAGGGGATATCCTACACTCTTTTCACACTCGCACAATGAGGAAAATAGGTGTCCTTATGTGTTTCACTCCTCTCCTGGAAAGATGGTTTATTTTGCATCTTCCCCAAACTGTACTAAATAATGAGCAATGTTCAAGGTGGTCACAAAGGTTGATGATGCTCAAACATTCAGACATTCATTGGTGCTCCCGATCCATAGAGATTGTTACTATTATCGACCGTTGTGGAGAATTCCCTAATGTCCCCTTACTTGGGATTAGGGGAGGTATCACCTACAACCCTTTCTTAGCCATAAGACAGTTTGGTTATGCCCAAAGAGATGGCCCGCACGAGATGTTGATTCAAGGTTTGGTATTTGACTACGACAACGACGATCAAGGTCTTCGCTAGAGATTTATCCGAGCTTGGAGGATGTTAAACAAGGTATATAGCAAGACTTTGGGGCATAAAAATTCCATCCCTCTTGAGCCTTACCTCAAATGGGTACGAACTCATGCTCAGAGTCTTATGATGCCTTATCCTTCTGTTCTCCCGGTAATCGTTGAGCCTGTTATAGAAGGAGATGTTCTGTACACTATCCTACATCCTAACATGCCCACCTCTCTTGAAGACCTACAAAGAGATTGGATACAACTCGAGGGGGAGCGAGATACTTTTGAAGCCCAATTCTATGCAAGCGAGAAGAAGGTTTTGGAACTCACTAGGCTACTTCATGAGGAGCAAACTTTGAATGCTTACATTGCACCAAAGAGGATACGTACTACCTTTCTATCTTAGAGTTGTTGTATCATTTTTCCCAAGAAGGCACTAATGTGCTCAAGCTTTAATCTATTAATATAACGTGTGCTTCCTTTTTGTCTATTACAAATTTTAATCTTAAGATCCTTGAAATCATTGCATACGGATTTATCATTCATCATAACATAAGCAGGTTTCTTGCAATAAGTCTCCTCATCTCTCTACTGTTTATTTCAGTAAGATGGATCTCGATCAAATGGTGAAGGACCTCCAAGCTCAAAATGCACAGTTTCAACAGTTGTTCTTGACTCTAGCCAAAGGATAAGAAGAGTTGAAGACTTTGCTGGCTGAGGAGAAGAAAAAGAAGACAAAGAAGATAACCGGAATTCTGAACATGGGAAGAAGATTACAACGGAAGACAAGGAGGACCTTAGACTTTGCTACGACATCTGGTGAGAAAGACAATCCAGATGGGAAGGGCAAAGAAACATTTGTCCAGTCTAATTCAGAAGAGGAAGAGGAAGAAGAAGACTACTCTGAAGAACAATACCCTTTAGCCGACGACAGGTATAAGCATCTAGAAGAGCGGTTGAATGCAATGGAAATCCAAAAAGTGCTTGGCTTGGACTTTGAAGAATTGGGTTTAGTGTCGGGGATTGTCATTCCTCTAAAATTCAAAGCACCTGTGTTAGCCAAATATGACAGAGTCTCATGCCCCAAAATACATCTCCGGTCCTATGTAAGGAAAATCCAACCTCATACCACCGACAAAGATTTATGGGTACACTTCTTCCAAGACAGTATGTCTGGAACTCAACTTGACTGGCTTTATCAGCTAGAAAGAGCCAATGTTCACAATTGGGAAGATCTTGTTTCAGCCTTTTACAAACAATACCAATACAACATTGATCTTGCGCCTACCCGTACTCAGCTCCAGAGTATGGCCATGGTTTCAAATGAAGGCTTCAAGGACTATACGCAAAAGTGGAGAGATTTGGCCAGAAGAGTTCAACCTCCTCTATCTGAAAGAGAGTTGGTAGACATGTTTTTGGGCACCTTGTCTGGCCCCTTCTTTAATCACTTAATTGGGAGTTCATCGGCAAGTTTTACTGAATTGATATTGACCGGAGAAAGGGTAGAAGCTGGGATAAAAAGTGGAAAGATTCAAAGAGATGCATCCTCTACTGCTGTAAAGAAGTCGTTTGTCGGAAAGAAAGAAGTGGTTGTTGTTTATCCTCAGAGAAATCAAGGTAGGGTCGAACGCCGTCCAATGGTGGGGGCTGTTATGATTCCTAAACCTGCGCCTGATCAGCAAAGAAACAACCAACCAAGGATGGAAAGACCAGTCAGACAATTCACCAGAATTAACATGACCTTATCTCAAGTATTGCCACAATTGTTAAGATCCAACCTAGTGACTTTGAAAGAAGCTCCGAAGAACCCTAACACAACATCTCATCAGTATCATCCTAATGCCCGTTGCACATACCATTCTAAGAGTCCCGACCATGACACTAAAAAATGTTCGGCTTTAAAGAACAAAGTACAAGACCTCCTTGAAGCCAAAGAGATTGAATTTGATGCGCCAGAAAAGCCCAATGTCATTTCTGCCCCTATGCCCAAACATGGCCATAATTCCAACGCCATTGTAGAAGATATGTTTGTTACTTCAGTTGATGAACTTATGACCCCACTCTTAATTATCAAGAAGAACTTATTGAATGTCAGTGTTTTCCCGGGCTGTGATGAAAGCTGTCATTCCTGTTTGTCCTCACCAACTAGCTGTCCTTTGTTGAAAGCAGGCATTCAGTGCCTAATAGATAACAAGGAAATTTTGTTCGAAAAGACTTTTGTTCCACGTGTTTCTTATAATGAGGTTTCCATTGTGACCATTTCCTACAATTCTTCCAGGGTCTCCACCAAAAGACCCGTTAGAATTACATCAGTTCCAAAAGTAGCTCCTTTGATAATTACAATGCCTGGACCAATCCCGTATTTGTCGAACAAAACCGTACCATGGAATTATGGAGGAGATGTCTACTACCACGGTATCAAGCAAGATTGGCCAAGTGCCGAAGATTCAAGTTCTGAGAAGGATGACTCCAATATCAGTAACATTTTCGGGACTAGCAAGATTACCCAGAGCGGAAGGATTTTCTCTCCAGAAATTTCTCCCTCAAAAGCAGTTTCTAGACCCGTAATCATTCCTGTTATTGTTGCTCCTCCGAAGGCTGTTCCCAATCCCACAATCATCTTCACCAATGCTCCAACTGACAAAGCTGTTACAATCCTTGCTATCACTCCTACTGACATTCCTGCCGCCGAGTTCACTGAGACTCGAGGTAAAAGTATCCTGATTGATCATGTCCAGACGAAGGCACAATCATTGGTTATCCCTGATACCTACCAGAAAGAGATGGAGGAGATTCTAAATATCATAAAAAGAAGCGACTACGATGTAGTTGAACAACTGGGGAAAACTCCATCTAAAATTTCCATGCTGGCTTTACTACTATGTTCCGAGGCGCATGCAAAAGCTTTGGTAAAATTCCTGAAAACTGCCCATGTACCCCAAGAGACATCTACCGATCAGTTCCAAGACTGTGTAGCCAGCTTGATTGCAGATAATGGTCTAGGTTTTTCGGATGCTGATTTAATGCCAAGAGGAAGAAAGCATAATGAGGAATTGCATGTCTCAGTTGAATGTAGGGGCACAACCCTGGCTCATGTTTTGGTGGACACTGGCTCATCTCTGAATGTATTTCCTAAAAAAGCTCTTGATAGGCTTGACTGTGAGGGATTGACATTGAAGCCAAGCAACATAGTAGTAAGGGATTTCGATGGCTCGAAAAGGATTGTGCATGGGGAAGTGGATATCCCCATAAAGGTTGGAACCCAAGCATTCGATTCAACTTTTTATGTAATGGACATCCGCCCTTCATACTCCTGCTTGCTAGGCTGACCATGGATCCACAATGCTGGCGTTGTTACTTCTACGTTGCACCAAATGCTAAAGTATCTGATTCAAGGGAAGATTATCACTGTTCATGGAGAAGAAGAGTATATGATCATCCATCTCAATTCCTTCAGATACATGGAATTAGATGGTGAATTTATCAAAACTCCATTCCAACACTTTGAAGAAGTCCCGCAAGACGTGGCAGTAATGAAGGTTGTGTCTCAGGTTCCCAAGATCACAAGGCCTCCACTCAGGATGTCGTCTTTGAAGGATGCCAAGGCTGTAATAGAAGAAGGTGGGTGCATTATCTGGGGACAACTCCCGGATATCCCATACAAGTCAGACAAGTTTGGCTTGGGTTTCACTTCAAGTGCTCAGGAGGCCGTACACCGCGCTCGTGCTGGAGGACCACCCCTAAAGATCAGAAAACGTGAATTCAATGCGGTAGAGGATGATGAAGATGGTTGTAACCTGGAGGATTGGATCTTCCCAACTGTCAGTGGAGGGCTCAGCAATTGGGAGGCTAGAGATTTTGTCCCGATCACTTTTATCCCACAGTAATTTGTCTTTACATTTTGTTGGGTCTGTAACATTAAAATAATTCAGACTCTTAAAATCTTGTGTCTTACCCAAGGCACAATGGTCCATTTGTAAGGGTTATTATCTCATTTCCATATGACATCAATGAAACATGGACGTTTTGCATGGAAAATTTGCGCTCATTGTTTTTCTTTTTGCATTCTTCTTTCAAAGATAGTTATACCCTTACACACACTCACACTCACAATGCAGGTCTACATCCATTCGGGATCCCATAGATAACAGTTCGGCTATGGCTTTTTGTGACTCTTAAAATCTAATCTACCAAGCCGAAGACGAATGTGAGGAAGATTGTGAAGTACCATGGGAACTTTCCAGATTACTACTGCAAGAAGAGAGAACCATTCAGCCCCACGAGGAATCTGTGGACACCATCAACCTAGGTACCGAAGAAGATAGGAGAGAGGTCAAGGTGGGTGCCAATCTAGAACCAAGTGTCAAGGAGCGTCTGATTCAGTTGCTACACGAGTATGTTGAGGTCTTTTCCTGGTCGTATGAAGACATGTCAGGACTTGATGCAGATATTGTGGTACATCGTCTGCCTACAAAATAGGATTGTCCATCAGTAAAACAAAAGGTCCGTCGAATGCGACCAGATATGCCAGAGAAGATTAAAGCAGAATTCATGAAGCAATTCAATGTTGGATTCTTGGCCGTCACCTCCTATCCACAATGGGTTGCCAATGTTGTTCCCGTGCCCAAAAAAGACGGTAAGGTACGAATGTGCGTGGACTATCGGGATTTGAATAGGGCAAGCCCCAAGGATGATTTCCCACTTCCCCACATTGACATCCTAGTTAACAGTATGGCACAACACAAAGTTTTTTCCTTCATGGACGGTTTCTCAGGTTACAAACAAATCAAAATGGAGCCTGAAGACATGGAGAAGACAACTTTTGTCACACAGTGGGGAACATTTTGTTACAAGGTTATGCCATTCGGACTGAAAAATGCTGGGGAAACCTATCAGCGTGCCATGGTAGCCCTATTTCACGACATGATACATCACTAAATAGAGGTCTATGTGGACGACATGATAGCTAGATCTCAAACAGAAGAAGAGCATCTTGATCATTTACAAAAGCTGTTTGAGAGGCTAAAGAAGTACAAGCTGAGGTTGAACCCAAATAAATGCACATTTGGAGTAAGGTCTGGCAAGCTCCTAGGCTTTGTTGTCAGCAATAAGGGTATTGAAGTAGATCCTGCCAAGGTGAAAGCGATACAAGAGATGCCTGCTCCTCGTACAGAGAAGGAAGTCAGAGGATTATTGGGACGTTTAAACTACATTGCCAGATTCATTTCTCACCTGACAGCTACATGTGAGCCAATCTTCAAACTACTAAAGAAAGATCAGGTAGTCAAATGGAATGATGAATGCCAAACTGCTTTTGACAAGATAAAAGAGTACCTACAAGAGCCTCCTGTTTTAATGCCACCAGTCGAGGTAAGACCGTTGATCATGTATTTGACTGTTTTGGAAAATTCAATGGGGTGTGTGCTGGGGCAGCATGACGAGTCTGGTCAAAAAGAGCACGCCATTTATTATCTGAGCAAAAAGTTTACCGACTGTGAAACAAGATATTCGCTGCTCGAGAAAACTTTCCGCGCTCTGGCATGGGCTGCTCGCCGGATAAGACATTATATGCTGACCCATACTACCTTGTTGATATCTAAAATGGATCTGATAAAGTACATCTTCGAAAAACCTGCTCTCTCTGGAAGAATGGCGAGATGGCAGATGATCCTGACAAAATATGACATACAGTACACTAACCAAAAAGCTATAAAGGGAAGTGTACTAGCTGATCACCTTGCTCACCAATCTGTGGAAGACTACCAGTCCATGAGGTTCGAATTCCCAGATGAGGACATCATGATGGTAATCAACTATGAAGAATTCAGACCATATGACGGACCTGAACAAGGATCCCGATGGACCCTGTTCTTTGATGGGGCATCCAACGCACTTGGAAATGGTATTGGTGATGTACTCATATCTCCAGAAGGATATCATACTCCAATTACGGCAAGACTCTTCTTCAATTGTATAAATAACAAGGCGGAATATGAAGCGTGCATTTTTGGTCTAAAAGCGGCCATAGACTTGGGGATCAAATCTTTGAATGTATTCGGAGATTCAGATTTAGTTATCAGCTAGATCAAAGGGGAATGAGACACCAAACACCCTAACCTTATCCCTTACAAAGAACATATTTTGACATTGCTCCCACATTTTGAGAAGATTACCTTCGAGCATTTCTTGCGAGAAGAAAATCAGCTAGCAGACGCACTAGCAACAATGTCATCTATGTTTAAACTTAAATGGGATAACGAGGCTCCCCAGATCACCATTGAACGAAGGGATGAACCAGCACACTGTCACGATATTAATACTGAAGAAATGGTGGACCAGCCTTGGTTTCACGAAGTCAAGAGGTATCTCGAAGTTCAAGAATATCCCGAAGGAGCTTCAGTCAATGATAACAAGTTCTTAAGGAGATCCTCCATTAAATTCTTCCTTAGTAATGGCATCCTTTACAAATGCAACCATTACTCTGTGTTACTTCGGTGCATAGACAAGATTGAAGCTGAAAGGATCATGGCCGAGTTACATGAAGGCACTTTTGGCACCCATTCCAAGGGGCATACAATGGCAAAGAAAATCCTACGGGCAGGCTATTATTGGTCTACTATGGAAGTAGATTGTTATCAACACTCTCGAACCTGCCATAAGTGTCAGATTTATGTTGACAAGGTGCACGTACCTCCGGTTCATTTGAATGTATTGATGGCTCCTTGGCCCTTTTCCATGTGGGGTATTGATATGATTGGGGAAATCAAACAAACTGCCTCCAATGGACACCGCTTCATCCTAGTGGCCATTGACTATTTTACAAAGTGGATGGAGGCAGATTCCTTCGCTTTTGTTACCAAGAATGTCATCACCCGCTTCATCAAGCAGAATCTCATTTATTGTTACGGTATCCCAGAGAGGATCATTACAGACAATGGTACAAACCTGAACAATACTTTGATCACCGCCTTGTGCGAGCAATTCAAGATCCAGCATCACAATTCTTCCCCTTACCAGCCGAAGATGAATGGTGTTGTCGAAGCCGCAAATAAGAACATTAAAAAGATCATACAAAAAATGACAGTCACATACAAAGACTGGCATGAGATGCTACCATTCGCTCTCCACGGATATCGTACCACAGCTCGCACATCAACCGGGGCAACACCCTATTCTCTGGTTTATGACATGGAAGTTGTCTTGCCTATTGAGGTTCAGATCCCCTCTCTGAAAATTATGAAGGATGCGGGGCTGAATGAAGAAGATTGGATCCAGACTCGACTTTATCAACTCAACTTGATTGATGAGAAAAGGCTTACTGTTGTCTGCCATGGTCAAATGTATCAAAAACGGATGATCAAGGCTTTCAACAAAAAGGTCAGACGCCAAGTGTATCAAGTTGGGGATCTGGTGATCAAACGTATCATATTGCCGCAAGGTGATCCCAGGGGAAAATGGACTCCTACATACGAAGGACCATTTGTAATCAAAAAAAATTTCTCTGGTGGAGCAATGATCTTAACCACCATGGATGGTGACGACTTGTCGCACCCTGCGAATTCAAACATCGTCAAAAGATACTACGCATAAGAGACCCGCTAGGTTGACACACCTAGGCAAAACAAGGGCATCCCGGCGAACCAAAAAGATTCAGGCAAAAATTAGGGATAAAACTAAAAAAAAATCTGTACACCCAACAAGCTGAAAACCCGAAAGGGCGGCTTAGGCAAAAAAAGGGTATCCCGGTGGACTGAAAACCCGAAAGGGAGGTCTAGGCAAAATTTAGGGAATTAAAGCGTATGACTATGTCCCGTTGGATCACTTTGCGGACAACCTTTGGCTTCAACTGACAAATTCAGCGGTTCTGATCAATTTAATCAGCTTTGGTCAAGGCAACAAATAGACAAGATGCTTAGAGATATGAAGGCTATAGCGAAATGGAAACCCCATGGGATTATTACACATAGCTATCTTTTCTTTGTATCAAAATTCTCATTTTTTACGACGGCATTCTCTTACTAGAATGTTTGTCTCATTGTACAAAAATACTTACTCAAAGTAAATGCAAAAATATCTCCTTGAAAGTGTAAAAACCACCTGTTTTTTTTCGTTACGCTTGTGCTTTATTTAAAAATAAACAAAATAAAGGACAATTACTTATGACTTTAAGAGATAGGGAAATGTATCTAAGTTATTTTCCATAAAAAAATTCCCCGCAGTGTACAGTTTAATCCCCAGCGGAACAAAACTCCCAGCTATCAATCCCCAGTAGAAGTCACCAAATTTCTCCGGATTCCACAAGCAGGATTTTATACCCGGCATTTCCCTTACAACAAAGTTCATTTCTCTAAACAAAAATTCATCAACACTTTCAAGACATGAAGATTTACATATCCTCAGCAATATTCAGGGATTTATTTTCCCAAATCCAATGAGCAGTGCGGCAGATCAACTCACATACGCATACATCGCATCCATATACAAATGCATTTATACCTTGCATTTTATACAACATGACTATGCATATTAGCTAATACTTTACCCCTTTCAGGATGAGGTTAATCAACAACTACCATTAACAATGTTCAAAGGCTTGTTCGATACAGTTCAGATACGCTCCAGATACGGATGCCATTCTGATACTCATTCAGATTTCAACTTCAGATACAGTTCAGATATGCTCCAGATACGGATGCCATTCTGATACTCATTCAGTTTCAACTTCAGACACAGTTCAGATATGCTCCAGATATGGATGCCATTCTGATACTCATTCAGTTTCAACTTCAGATACAGTTCAGATACGCTCCAGACACGGATGTCATTCTGATACTCAATCAGATTCAGCTTTCAGATACGGTTCAAATACGCTCTAGACACGGATGCCATTCTGATACTCATTCAAACTCAACTTTCAGATACAGTTCAAATATATTCCAGACACGGACGCCATTCTGACACCCATTTAGTTTCAGCTTACAGATACGATTCAATAATCCTTTTTGGATGGCATCTACAAGCCCATCTCCAACAACTGTCCATCATTTCTCCAAATGGAATCTTTAAGCCCATTACCTATACAATCAACAACAACATCATCGAGTTCAGATTTATTAGCACTCTAGTGTTCAATCATCTTCCACCCTCAAGTCACGAATGGCAAATCCGCCAATCTAACTCTTCAGGTTTAAGAAGATTGAACAGGGGCAATTGTTGTACCCCAAAATTTTCCCTCTCATTTCTCAAAGGATCACCCTGAACCCTCAGGTTTGTTCCCAACCAATTTCAAGCCTTAAATTACAAATTTTTCAAGAAAGTCATTCACAAGGGAAAAATGGTCATTTGCATACTGAAAAGTCAAACTTTGACTTTTGGATCAAAATCAAGTTTCAAGAATCATATTTCATCAAGACGTGTTAAAATATGAAGTTTGTTTCATTAAGAAAGTCAAAAGTCAAATTTGCTATTGGAAAAGTCAAAATTCCAAATACTTAGAAATTTTTCTAAGTGTTTAGGAAATATGATGAGCTCAGAACTTCTGATCAGATTATCACCATGATGAAATTTGATTCTGGAAGAAATTCTAACACAAGAGTTATAGACTCAAACAAGATCTGAAACATTGTAGAACAAAACTTCTTCTAGAAATTCTGGGATTTCAAGTTATGACTCCTCAAAGACACGTCCATGAAACTAAAGCATTCAGCAAATTCTGGACAGTTCCAAGACAGAGTTTGGTTACAACTTCTGGGCTAGTTTTCACAAAGATTCAGTCAGAATTTGCAAGGGTGATTCAAAAAATGTTTACAAAGCGTGTTACAAGCTTCCTGGAAAGTCTGAGAGCTCCTTCAGAACATTCTGGAGCAAGGAGATACAAAGATTAGAAGTTGGATGTTTATTCTAAATTATGCTGAAGATGAACCTCTGACCCAGAATTAAGCAATGATGCAAAATCTCACATTGCAGGATTTCTGGTTTGATAAATCTCATCATCATTTAATGCTCACAGCCACTTTTGAGTCTTTATCCAAAAGATTTCCCCACGTGTGGCATAGAATTACCTTTACTGTCTTGGAAAAGCAAACTCTTGTACAAAAATGTGTTGGGCCCATACATTGCTTTTTCTTTTGAGGTTACCTTTCCTTAATTCCTGCTTACAAATCCAGCTTAGGCTCTGCTAAAACTGCTAAGAGCCATACCTATTTGAAATTACTTCAAGAGCAAGTCATCGCCTAGCTTATGATGGTGGTGCTCCTTGACCTCTCCAAGCTACTAAATGTTTACCTATAAATTAGACTTTATTGGCAACTATAAAAGGATCGAAAAATTGAGAAAGAAAAAGCCTTGAACCCCTGCTAAAATTCCAAGAATCCAAAACTGCAAACACAAAATACAAAACCGGTTAACTTTTGATTTCTTGCATTCAAACTCCATTTTTTCTCAAGTGTTTCTTGACCAAAACCATCCATACAGTTTCTGATTCACATATTAGAAGCTATCCTAACTTCTGTGTTCAGACCGTAACGCATTCTCCATCCACATCCACCTCAAGAAATTAGAACTTTACCACTTGGCTATTCCATAATTTTTCTAATCATTCATTGCCCAAGTTGAAAGCTTCCAGCCTGCTGAGTACGTGAAGAAGCTGTTCAGAACATCACCAGAGTTCAGAACCAGACTCTGTTTCATAGAGTGTTTTCCAACTGCAAGGTAAGCTTCTACTAACTCTCATCATATTACTTAGGCATTATCATATTTGCATGTTTAAAAATACAATGTAGACATCATGTTTCTGATGCTGTACGTATTCTGAGGTTTCACGTATTTGCATGCGTATGTAGGGAGTAAATCAGTTCAGAACTTCTTAAGGAAATTAGAATTAGCAAATTCATGCTTGCTTCTGATTTATAGTTCTGATATCTCTTGTTTCTGAAACATTATGAAACCTGCCATAACTGTGATATGCGCATCTTCTGTTCTGTTGAGAAATGACTAAGTTGCAAATGTTCTTACTAGCATGGAGAGTGAGACTATGCTCTTCCAGTTGTGTTGTACCCCAAAATTTGCCCTCTCATTTCATCAACATTTTCTCACCACAAGACCCTTGGAGCTCAAGATCAAGTTGGGGTTTACTCTGCTTAAGACTCCTCCTTGCACTGTTGACCCAAATTATGGTTTGAGTTTGCACAAAGATGTTTTGACCTAAAATGCCCAAAATTACTTTCATGCTTCATGTTGGACTCACAAGTTTATCCATACCAAGTTTCAAGCCTTGATTCCAATCTTTGCCCAGTCAATTGGACAGTTGACCTAGAAATCAGCTGTATTGGGGAAAAAGTCAACTGTGGCCAATTGACAGTCAAACCTCATGATTTTTGACCCACATCAACATTATGAACTCATATGGACCATTTGATCAAGTTTGGATCACAATTCCACAAGAAAATTGATCATATCACCAAAAGGGCAAAATGGTCATTTTTAGGGTTTTGACTGCACAAAGGCAATTTTTGACTGTTTGACCTAGCCAATGGCAAACCAAGCTCACATATGGACTCAAGGACTCAATGGCATGGTCTTGACACATTCAACAAGTTCAAAAGATCCCAAATGCACAAGATTGACAAATGAATTTTTCAGTCAACTGATCAAAATTTGACTGCATACTGAAAAGTCAAACTTTGACTTTTTGGTCAAAGTCAAGTGTCAAGATTCATTTTTCATCAAAACATGCCAAATTGTGAAACTTGTTCATCAAGAAACCAAAAATTACAAATTAGGGTTTGAAATGAAGAAATTTCATAACTTAGAAATTTTCTAAGTTATGAAATTTTCTAATTTTTTCCTAACTTTGTCCCATTTTTTCTTCAAGATGCAAATGGATTCAAGCTAAACTCAAAACATGAAAGTTGTAGTATATTGCAAAGTCTACAACTTTGATTCACAAAGTTTTCTCAAAAGAAGCTTGTAGCTCAAGTTATGATTTTTGGAATAAGGGTGCAAAACATTCTTAACTTAGAAATTTTTTTGACCTATTTTAGGCAGGATTTTTGCCCAACTTCATGGCCACTTTTCACATGCTTCCACTTGGAATTTCAACTTGCATTACAAAGATGGATTGTATTACACATTCTAAGCTTTCCAAATTGTCAAGGAACTCATCAAACACCCTTGTGGTTAGGGAGATTCGAATTGGCAAAGTTGGGCAAAAGTCACTTTGTTCATGGCCAAAGGCATGTTCATACACTATGCATTTTCAAACTCAGCTTGCACAAACTAGATTACAGGCCTCTAATCCCATTCTCACTCAATAATTTAATGCATATCCTTTGTGCTCATGCCTTGTTTTGTGTATTTAACCATTACATACAAGATTAAGCCATATTTGGAAAAAGCATTCTAGCCATTTTTAAAAAGGTGCACTTTATGTCAAAACACAAATCAAAGAAGTACAAGCCAGATCTTTTGGGCACAAGATTATGGACATATCCCACTGATCAAGAACCAAATTTTTCAGCATGCTTGAGAGGCCTGTAGGAGCCTATAATCCAACTTGCATTTTGTTTGCTTAGATAAGAAGAAAGCTTGCATTTTGGACCATAACATACATTCCTGCAAGAACCAACTAAAACCAACTTTGTGAACACACTTCATACTCCCTAACTAACCTGAAACACGACCAAACCATCCCCAAAACTCCCTCATCCATCAAAGCCCATTTTTTCTTCAGAACAGAGTCCCTGTTGCAGATTGACTTGGCCAATTCATTTCCCTCGTGCGTTTTCATTCAAACCAGTTCAAACACATCCTACATCATTCATACAAACTATCCCAAGCCTTGGAAACAGACTGTAACACCCCTAACCAAGTTTGCCATTTTCATTTTTTCATATGTGCAGGTTGAGTTACATAGCTTGATTCAGTTAGTTTCAAAGCAAGCTGGAGGTTGGAAGAGCATCCTTGGACCTCAGGCAAGCTGTGCAAATCCTCAAATTCCATTGAAAGCACCTCCATTGTCGTGCACAACTCAAGCTGAACAGGTAAAAGTTTGAATTTCTATCTCTCAATCCAGGCATATCCAGGCTTAGGTTTGTGAAGAAGTTATGTCCTACTCATGGCCCTGAAGCTACCCATATCCTCACTTTTCATTTATGTTGTGTGTGCTGCACGAATTTTGGACATGAACATTTGAAAAAAGCTAGGTCAGGAATTGGGGGAGGAGAAATTCTCTCTCATTTCTGAGAGTTAGAACAACTTCTTTATATGTTTAGAATCGTGACATGATGCTCTATAACATTGATGTTGTAAGTTTTTGTTGAAAGTCAAAGGATCAAGAGATAGCAGGGAAGGAAGAAAACGCGCGTTTTTGTTTGAAACTGGCTGGAGGTTGAAGACAAGCCTCTTTGGGCTGGGCCTGACTTGTTTTTTCTGTTTGCACCACATTTTTCCACATACACCCCCCTGACCCATTATGTGATATATTTGTCATTTTTTATTTTTTCTTTTTGATTCTGATTTTATATTTTTGCTCAAACATGAAAAAACACTAAAAATATTTTTTACCCTTTTTTTACATTTATTAGGCAATTATTTGTTTTATTTGATATATGCATGTAAATAAATATATACATACTTTTTATTTAAAATACTAAAAAAATAATACAAAACACATTTTATTTTTTGATTTTATTTTATTTTATCTTTTGAAAACATTTTCTTAAAATACACTTTTTTTGATAAATAATTAATATTTTATTTTTTGTATATATTTAGTATATTTAATATATAATATAAATACTTATATATTTATTAGAATATTTAGGATAAAAATACAAAAATAATACATTTTTATTTATTTGACTTCAAAAATTACTTTTTCATAATATACTTCTCTTTTATTTATTTTTGTGTATAATTAATAAATATTGTATATAATAAATAATAAATACTTTTTACTTAGAAAATTAGGGTTTTGCCCTAAAAATGTGAAAATGTCCAAAATCAACTTTTTTTATTTATTTATTATTCATATGTCACATGAAAAATACTTTTTACATACATATAAAATCATTTTTGTGCATTTTGCATATTTATTGTATTTATTCAATTATTGTACAATTAAATAACTTGTATATTCAATTTGGACTGTAATAGCTTAGATTTAAATTTCTTGCTAAATATGACCATTTGAACATTTGTACCCCCATCCCCATAATTATGTTGTAATAATTTAGGACTTTAAATTCCGCATTTTAAAGCTTTCTAATTATGCCATGATAGACTTAGGGTTTGTATGCAAATCAAATAACAAATAGCTTGACTAATACAAAGACAAAAATGCATAAAAATGGACAACACAATGCACACTTGCACCCCTTAGGGTTACTCCACTTGTTGCCTTCAATAATGGGCCATGTTGCATGTTGAGTTTCTTTGGTAAAACAAAACAGTTCAAATGATCATAGTCCCTCGATGACGCTTTCGAAAGTTGCCTAAAAATGATCAAGTCCCTTAAAGGAAAAATTGCCAAAGACACTTGGCACCATTGCATTCATGGTCCATACGATGACCCGCGCCCGTCCCGCTAACATCCTAACGCAAGATTGTCCACCAAATACAATGGTGGAACAAAATTGTTAAAAGGGTTAAAACATGAGAAAAACCTTTGAGTAAATTTAGGGGTAGACAACTCTTAGTTACTTGATCAAACTTGCAAAACACGCTTGCCTACTTTTCAAAACCCACTCACAAACACTTTCAAAACAAACTTCCAAAAACATTTGAAACATCTTTTCGAAAAGATACACACTTTTGTATATACTCAAACACGAGTCATTACAATGGTTGCCTAGACAAGGCGCTTTCTTCAAAACATTTTCAAAACACACACACACACACACACACCATTTCAAGATCAAAGCAAGTGATCTAAACAAGTAACTAAGAGCCCATGGATAACCATGGATGAAAAGGGTTCTAATACCTTCCCTTTTCATAATCTACCCCCCGAACCCACGAAACATCTCAAAAGCTTTTTCCTGTGCTTTTTAACCTTTCCTTTAGGATAAAATAAAAAGTCGGTGGCGACTCTTGCTAAACCGAACAAGTGCGAATACAAACGCAAAACCTCAAGTCAGTTATCCCACCGTATCACAGAACTGGCGACTCTGCTGGGGAGAAACTTAAAAGTGGGGTTACCTTAGGGTTTAGATCACCTTTACATACTTGCTTTGATTGCTTTGATTGCTTTACTTTTTGGGTCCTTGTTTGGGTTTGTTGTAAATCCTACACCCGGATTTGGGGCACCTTCTTAGGTAAATAGCAATAAAACTGCGAGGGAACTGTGCGGGGTATACCGACATGGTTGAAGCAGTAAGCTATGTTAGTGTGACATATTTGTGAGTACCGGTAACCCTTGAGTTCAATCAAGGAGAGTACGGGGCCGCTGAGTGATATCGTGAAGCACTAACGAACTCTTAGAACCTTAATTGACCATCTTAGCCTTTTTAGGGGTAGTGAGATGACCGACTTTGGTGCAGTCCGAAGTTGGTAGATATTCGATAATACACTCATTGAGGGTTGTTTTCTTGGAATATTTTGGTCGCCAGCTAAGTGGCTAAACCAAAACAATGAACACAGAAAACAATCCAATGATATTGAGCTCCTTAGAACCCGGTTTCTATTTTAGGACAGGATAAGCCAACTAACTTCAAGAGGGTACTTACCTACAAACCCCATGCAAGCCTAAACCTAAGGACTTGTTTGCTTTGTGTGAATATGATTACCTGTATATACACTCACTTGCTTTCGCATACATGTACATAACATCATGACATCATACCATAGCATTTTCAATAACCATTTCAAGGATCTCGAGGGTTCTTTTGATGCAGGGTTACGTAGAACCAGACGTCTACCAAAGGGCAAGAGGTTTCTCCTCTAAAGAAAATGCCATCAAAGATCAAGTGCAACAACTTGAATCAGGGGCTATGACCCACTTGACATGGTGAGCTTGATTCTCGTGGAAAGACATCCACCAGTGAAAAGTTCTCCAATCAAGGATCAAGTGCAACAACTTGAATCAGGGGCTATGACCCACTTGACATGGTGAGCTTGATTCTCGTGGAAAGACATCCACTGTTGCAAAGTTCTCCAATCAAAGAGCAAAGTTCAATCTCTAACATTCTCTTGTGTTTACCCCAAGAGATCCTTGAAAGCATGCATCCACATATCATGCATTGCATCTTGACGATTTTTCCTTTTTCAGGTTTCCTTACTCTCCTACTGTTTATTTCAGTAAGAGATGGCTCTAGAAAGGACTGTCAAGGATATCCAGGACCGAAATGCTCACCTTCAAGAGATGTTCTTGAACCTGTCTCTGGGACAAGAAGAAGTGAAAGCTCTCCTCACAACGGGCATGGTCCAGGGGAATTCAAACAATGCCAGGAGTGATCAGTTGGAAGCACTGCAGTCTGAGCTGACAACAATGAGGATCCAAATGACGGGGCAACTGGTGGGCCAGATGGCTCTCATCTAGGACTTGGCTCAAAGACAAGAGGAACTCAGAGTTCTCGTCAACCAACTGCTTCGGAATAACCAACTGGGGCAAACATCTGAGGTTGAAGAGCAAGTCACCACTCAACCCCCCTCTAGACAAGAAGACAAGGGGAAGGCTCCTCTGCTTGCTTCAGGGTCACAAGCCCAACAACAATCTCGCCAGCGTCAACGGGGTAATTGGCGTAATCAAAATACGTCGGGAAGACAGTTCACTGAGACTGACATACCGTCATCTCTGATTTTGGAGCGCTTGTTGGAGGTCAATCTGATTGCTTTAAGGGATCCTATTCGGAAGCCCAATACCTCCGCTCCTAACTATCATCCTGACGCATTTTGTGTGTACCACTCCTACAGCCCGGGGCATGACACCGACGACTGTTGGGCCTTGAAGAACAAGATTCAAGATCTGATTGACATTGGAGTGCTGAGGTTCATGCCAGACGGCGAGATGAAAATCTTCCGTTAAGGAGTTCTCCACCTGAAGTGACAAAGCTCAAACTGGGAGACTTTTGCTTCATTTGAATTTTCAAAGTTGTAATTTCTTTTGTTATTCAAACAATTATCTTTTAATGTCAAAACTCTGTTTCATTAATGCATTGCATATGTTTTTCTTGAATTCATACATTCGTTTTCACTACTCTTATGCTTTCTTTATGATGTTTAACTCTTGATAAAAAGCTGCAAGCCTTTAGAGGGAGGATGACGAAACAATACCATAATCTCATACAGTATGCTTTTGAACAGACCTTGCTGATGATGTACAGGCATTTCTTTCAATTCCCAAACACTGGAGTTATAAGGAAGATAATCCCTAGTCAACCCCTTCGAGCCAAAGAAGTAGGAGTTTTCTGTTCTAAACAAATCAAAACCTTTGATATAAACCTGGGGCAGGGTAGTCTCCCAGTTAATTCAAAAAAGGTGTGCATTAAAGTCGCAAACTCTCAATTCGTAATACAACGAATGACATCAAAAACATTCCTTTGGAATCAAAAGACAGTGGTGGTTCCTTATCTCATAGGCAGTCAATCTCTCAAAATAGAAAAGCCCACTAAGTCAAAACCTGTAAAGGAGGCTTAAGAAAGCCGGGGCATCCCGCTGACTGTGATATCGAAAACAGAGACAGTCAGGCAAAAGTTAGGGATAACAAATCAAAATCAAAATAAAGAGGTCATTACAAACCCTCAACAACATGAAAAATGTTGCAAAGAAAAAAGGAGATGATGAATGTCTCCTAAATTCAATTGGTGAACCATCACCCCAAAGGTCGTTCCAAACTCAAATAGAGTGCGACGCACAATTAACTGAGCTTAGGATTGAAGAACATCACGAAGAGCGGGTGGGTACAAATATACTTTGAGCCTTTATCCTTTGTTTCTTAAACCGTGAACCAAGCCACGTTACAACCCTGCAAAAGTCCTAATTGAAGCATGAGTTAGTTTGAAAGCATACTGTTACAAAAGGTATCCTGACTCCTGTAAGGCTTTGCTCTAAATCTTGTGTTGACTTGTCTTATGAAAAATTTTCTGCTAAAAAACGCATTTTTCAAAACTTCGAGACAAACATAAACTTTGCATTGTTTGAATATCACTGTTTGCATTAGACTATTTGTTTGACAGCAAAGAAATTCATACAGCGAATGTTCGGAGGAATGAAAACTCTCTCAGTGAGTAAAATCACTCCAAAAAGGATGACACTTCCATTTGACAAATCTCCTATCAACAAGGGGCACGACATGTCACTATCCAATTAACCTAGGGCAGTCCAGTCAAGGTTTCAACAGATCTTTCAAAGTTAAGTTAACCTGGAGCAGTCCAGTCAAGATTTCAAAAAATCTCTCAATTCGCAGAGTAATCTGATTCAAGACTCCGTCATCATCACTTGAGGCATTCGAATGTCAAAAGTGTTCAACAATTCCTTCATCACCTGCTGGAAGTTACAACCACCGACAGAGTAACGGACAATTAAAGCTCCTAAAAAAATCTGTTTCTCTCAAGAGTGAAGACTCTCATCCTTATCACCTTAGAAGATTGAAATAGTTCAAGATGTGACCCAGGTTTGGCGACATTCCGTAACTTATTCAAGATTTCCTTCCAGAAATAGTTCAAGATGTGACCCAGGTTTGGCGACATTCAGTAACTTATTCAGAATTTCCTTCCAGAAATAGTTCAAGATGTGACCCAGGTTTGGCGAAATTCCATAACTTATTCAAGATTTCCTTCCAGAAATAGTTCAAGATGTGACCCAGATTCGGCGACATTCTGATACTTATTCCAGACCTGCTTCTAGAAATAGTTCAATATGTGACCCAAATTTGGAGACATTCCGTAACTTATTCCAGATTTCCTTCCAGAAATAGTTCAAGATGTGACCCAGGTTTGGCGACATTCCGTAACTTATTCCAGATTTCCCTCCAGAAATAGTTCAGATGTGACCCATATGTGGTGACATTCTATAACTTATTCAAGATTTCCTTCCAGAAATAGTTCAAGATGTGACCCAGGTTTGGCGACATTCCGTAACTTATTCCAGATTTCCCTCCAGAAATAGTTCAAGATGTGACCCAAGGTTTGGCGACATTCTGTAACTTATTCAAGATTTCTTTCTAGAAATAGTTCAAGATGTGACCTAAGGTTTGGCGACATTCCGTAACTTATTCCAGATTTGCTTCTAGAGATAGTTCAGATGTGACCCTGATTTGGCGACATTCCGATACTTATTCCAGAATTTCCTTCCAGAAATAGTTCAAGATGTGACCCAAGATTTGGCGACATTCTGATACTTATTCCAGAATTTCCTTCCAGAAATAGTTCAAGATGTGACCCAAGATTTGGCGACATTCTGTAACTTATTCTAGATTTCCTTCTAGATATAGTTCAAGATGTGACCCAGATTTGGCGACATTCCGTAACTTATTCAAGATTTCCCTCCAGAAATAGTTCAAGATGTGACCCAGGTGTGGCGACATTCTATAACTTATTCCAGAATTTCCTTCCAGAAATAGTTTAAGATGTGACCCAGATTTGGCGACATTCCGTAACTTATTTGCTTCTAGAGATAGTTCAAGATGTAACCCAGATTTGGCGACATTCCGTAACTTATTCCAGATCAACACCTGCAGCAATCAGAAGATTTTTGCAATCCCCATCCAGAGAACCTTACAGAAGCTAACTCCCCTCAGAGTCAAGTTTCAAAATCCCCAGTAGAGCCAAAACTGTCAATCCCCAGCGGAGCTAAAACTTCCAACTATCAATCTCCAAGCAGAATGAAGACTCTCGTTCTCAGTTCCTCACAGGATATTTAGATGTTCCCCAGTGAAGATCTCCTCAGGATAGGAACCCCCGGTAGATTGGTATACAACCCAAGCTCCTGATTCTCCAGCAGTAGTCAAACAAGGATGTCTCATCCTCAGCAATCAAATTCTTGTCTTCCCCGGCAGCAGTCAAGGATTCACTTTCCCTGGCAGCAGTCAAAATTCTTTATCTCCAGGATTCATCTATCCTCAGCAAGACAGCTCTTCAGCTTACATGCATATTCATTTACATTCATATCATAAACATTGATATAACATATATTGCATCATACATATCATACAACATAACTTTGTGTTTTAGCTAACATTTCATCCTTTTCAGGATAAGATTAAAAGGCTATCATTAACAATTATTCAGATACAGTGTGGATACACCCCAGACACGGTGGTCATTCTATTACTCATTCAGAATTTCAAGTCAGATACAGTACAGATACACCCCAGACATGGCGGTCATTCTACTACTCATTCAGACTACAGCAATCAGATACAGTACAGATACACCCCAGACACGGCGGTCATTCTACTACTCATTCAGACTACAGCAATCAAATACAGACTAGATACGCTCCAGACACGGCAGCCATTCTATCTCTCATTCAGACTCACTTATCCACCTCAAGGTTCAATGCATTCCAAACACGGATACCATTCTGACCCTTACAACAGCAGTTTGATTCTCCCCAGTGCGTTCGCCACGGAAGTCATTCTGTCATTTATTTAGATCCCAGTTACAGTTTCAGATACACTTCAAACTCAGAAGTCATTCTATTACTCATACGGATCTCAATCCCAGATACAGTTTCAGATACACTTCAAACACAGAAGTCATTCTATTACTCATATGGATCTCAATCCCAGTTACAGTTTCAGATACACTCCAGACACGGAAGTCATTCTGTTACTCATACAACTTTCAACTTCAGATACAGTCCAGATACGCTCCAGACACAGTTGCCATTTTGTCACTCATTCAGAATTTGTCCCCAGCACGCAGTTGCTCCATACAGATGTTTCTCTGTTACCCAGATACAATACAGATACACTCCAGACACGGCAGTCATTCTGATATTCATTCTTCAAGCACAGTTACAGCTAAGATACGCCCTAGACACGGAGGCCATTCTTCTGCTCATACAAACTCAGTCCTTAGATGCAGTTCAAATGCATTCCAGACACGGATACCATTTTGATCCTCATTCTTCTGACCTATCACATTGCAGTTCAACAAACATCCCAGATGGCATCTTTAAGCCCATCCCCGACAAGATTCTGTCACCCTTTCAGATGGCATCTTTAAGCCCATCTCCAAATGGCATCTCTAAGCCCATTCCCGCATCCATTGTTCTAACGAGTGCAAATTTAAGGGCACTCTAGTGTCCAATCTCCTTTTACCTTCGAGACGCGAAAGGCAAACCTGCCAATCTAACTCTTCAGGTGCAAGAAGATTGAACAGGGGCAACTGTTGTACCCCAAAATTTTCCCTCTCATTTCATCAACATTTTCTCACCACAAGACCCTTGGAGCTCAAGATCAAGTTGGGGTTTACTCTGCTCAAGACTCCTCCTTGCACTGTTAACCCAAATTAGGGTTTGAGTTTGCACAAAGATGTTTTGACCTAAAATTCCCAAAATGACTTTCATGCTTCATGTTGGACTCACAAGTTTATCCATACCAAGTTTAAAGCCTTGATTCCAATCTTTGCCCAGTCAATTGGACAGTTGACCTAGAAATCAGCTGTATTGGGGAAAAAGTCAACTATGGCCAATTGACAGTCAAACCTCATGATTTTTGACCCACATCAACATTATGAACTCATATGGACCATTTGATCAAGTTTGTATCACAATTCCACAAGAAAATTGATCAGATCACCAAAAGGGCAAAATGGTCATTTTTAGGGTTTTGACTGCACAAAGGCAATTTTTGACTGTTTGACCTAGCCAATGGAAAACCAAGCTCACATATGGACTCAAGGACTCAATGGCATGGTCTTGACACATTCAACAAGTTCAAAAGATCCCAAATGCACAAGATTGACAGATGAATTTTCCAGTCAACTGATCAAAATTTGACTGCATACTGAAAAGTCAAACTTTGACTTTTTGGTCAAAGTCAAGTGTCAAGATTATTTTTTCATCAAAACATGCCAAATTGTGAAACTTGTTCATCAAGAAACCAAAAATTACAAATTAGGGTTTGAAATGAAGAAATTTCATAACTTAGAAATTTTCTAAGTTATGAAATTTTCTAATTTTTTCCTAACTTTGTCCCATTTTTTCTTCAAGATGAAAATGGAATCAAGCTAAACTCAAAACATGAAAGTTGTAGTATATTGCAAATTCTACAACTTTGATTCACAAAGTTTTCTCAAAAGAAGCATGTAGCTCAAGTTATGATTTTTGGAATAAGGGTGCAAAACATTCTTAACTTAGAAATTTTTTTGACCTATTTTAGGCAGGATTTTTGCCCAACTTCATGGCCACTTTTCACATGCTTCCACTTGGAATTTCAACTTGCATTACAAAGATGGATTGTAGTACACATTCCAAGCTTTCCAAATTGTCCAAGAACTCATCAAAAACCCTTGTGGTTAGGGAGATTCGAATTGGCAAAGTTGGGCAAAAGTCACTTTGTTCATGGCCAAAGGCATGTTCATACACTATGCATTTTCAAACTCAACTTGCACAAACTAGATTACAGGCCTCTAATCCCATTCTCACTCAATAATTTAATGCATATCCTTTGTGCTCATGCCTTGTTTTGTGTATTTAACCATTACATACAAGATTAAGCCATATTTGGAAAAAGCATTCTAACCATTTTTGAAAAGGTGCACTTTATGTCAAAACACAAATCAAAGAAGTACATGCCAGATCTTTTGGGCACAAGATTATGGACATATCCCACTGATCAAGAACCAAATTTTGCAGCATGATTGAGAGGCCTGTAGGAGCCTATAATCCAACTTGCATTTTGTTTGCTTAGATAAGAAGAAAGCTTGCATTTTGGACCATAACATACATTCCTGCAAGAACCAACTAAAACCAACTTTGTGAACACACTTCATACTCCCTAACTAACCTGAAACACGACCAAACCATCCCCAAAACTCCCTCATCCATCAAAGCCCATTTTTTCTATAGAACAGAGTCCCTGTTGCAGATTGACTTGGCCAGTTCATTTCCCTCGTGCGTTTTCATCCAAACCAGTTCAAACACATCCTACATCATTCATACAAACTATCCCAAGCCATGGAAACAGACTGTAACACCCCTAACCAAGTTTGCCATTTTCATTTTTTCATCTGTGCAAGTTGAGTTACATAGCTTGATTCAGTTAGTTTCAAAGCAAGCTGGAGGTTGGAAGAGCATCCTTGGACCTCAGGCAAGCTGTGCAAATCCTCAAATTCCATTGAAAGCACCTCCATTGTCGTGCACAACTCAAGCTGAACAGGTAAAAGTTTGAATTTCTATCTCTCAATCCAGGCATATCCAGGCTTAGGTTTGTGAAGAAGTTATGTCCTACTCATGGCCCTGAAGCTACCCATATCCTCACTTTTCATTTATGTTGTGTGTGCTGCACGAATTTTGGACATGAACATTTGAAAAAAGCTAGGTCAGGAATTGGGGGAGGAGAAATTCTCTCTCATTTCTGAGAGTTAGAACAACTTCTTTATATGTTTAGAATCGTGACATGATGCTCTATAACATTGATGTTGTAAGTTTTTGTTGAAAGTCAAAGGATCAAGAGATAGCAGGGAAGGAAGAAAATGCGCGTTTTTGTTTGAAACTGGCTGGAGGTTGAAGACAAGCCTCTTTGGGTTGGGCCTGACTTGTTTTTTCTGTTTGCACCACATTTTTCCACATACACCCCCCTGGCCCATTATGTGATATATTTGTCATTTTTGATTTTTTCTTTTTGATTCTGATTTTATATTTTTGCTCAAACATGAAAAAACACTAAAAATATTTTTTACCCTTTTTTTGCATTTATTAGGCAATTATTTGTTTTATTTGATATATGCATGTAAATAAATATATACATACTTTTTATTTAAAATACTAAAAAAAAAAATACAAAACACATTTTATTTTCTGATTTTATTTTATTTTATCTTTTGAAAACATTTTCTTAAAATACACTTTTTTTGATAAATAATTAATATTTTATTTTTTGTATATATTTAGTATATTTAATATATAATATAAATACTTATATATTTATTAGAATATTTAGGATAAAAATACAAAAATAATACATTTTTATTTATTAGACTTCAAAAATTACTTTTTCATAATATACTTCTCTTTTATTTATTTTTGTGTATAATTAATAAATATTGTATATAATAAATAATAAATACTTTTTACTTAGAAAATTAGGGTTTTGCCCTAAAAATGTGAAAATGTCCAAAATCAACTTTTTATTTATTTATTATTCATATGTCACATGAAAAATACTTTTTACATACATATAAAACCATTTTTGTGCATTTTGCATATTTATTGTATTTATTCAATTATTGTACAATTAAATAACTTGTATATTCAATTTGGACTGTAATAGCTTAGATTTAAATTTCTTGCTAAATATCCCCATTTGAACATTTGTACCCCCATCCCCATAATTATGTTGTAATAATTTAGGACTTTAAATTCCGCATTTTAAAGCTTTCTAATTATGCCATGATAGACTTAGGGTTTGTATGCAAATCAAATAACAAATAGCTTGACTAATACAAAGACAAAAATGCATGAAAATAGACAACACAATGCACACTTGCACCCCTTAGGGTTACTCCACTTGTTGCCTTCAATAATGGGCCATGTTGCATGTTGAGTTTCTTTGGTAAAACAAAACAGTTCAAATGATCATAGTCCCTCGATGACGCTTTTGAAAGTTGCCTAAAAATGATCAAGTCCCTCAAAGGAAAAATTGCCAAAGACACTTGGCACCATTGCATTCATGGTCCATACGATGACCCGCGCCCATCCCGCTAACATCCTAACACAAGATTGTCCACCAAATACAATGGTGGAACAAAATTGTTAAAAGGGTTAAAACATGAGAAAAACCTTTGAGTAAATTTAGGGGTAGACAACTCTTAGTTACTTGATCAAACTTGCAAAACACGCTTGCCTACTTTTCAAAACCCACTCACAAACACTTTCAAAGCAAACTTCCAAAAACATTTGAAACATCTTTTTGAAAAGATACACACCTTTGTATATACTCAAACACGAGTCATTACAATGGTTGCCTAGACAAGGCGCTTTCTTCAAAACATTTTCAAAACACACACACACACACACACACACACACACACACACACACACACCATTTCAAGATCAAGGCAAGTGATCTAAACAAGTAACTAAGAGCCCATGGATAACCATGGATGAAAAGGGTGCTAATACCTTCCCTTTTCATAATCTACCCCCCGAACCCAAGAAACATCTCAAAAGGTTTTTCCTGTGCTTTTTAACCTTTCCTTTAGGATAAAATAAAAAGTCGGTGGCGACTCTTGCTAAACCGAACAAGTGCGAATACAAACGCAAAACCTCAAGTCAGTTCTCCCACCGTATCACAAGTGGCATTAGAACTTTGGAAATCTTCTTTGTTCCCAGCGGACCCAGAACTTCTGACTTTACCTATTTCTACTAATATGATTTCTGTTTTTGCAGCACGCCAGAGTCAGAACTTCTGATCTCTTTTAGTTCAGCAATGCGCTGACTTTGTTTTCTTTTTTTTTTCTTATTATTTTTGCTATGACTTTTATTTTCACTAATCAAAAACACCAAAAACATTTTACATTTTTTACATGTCTTATTTTATTTCTTTTAACATAAAAAGATCAAAATATTTTCTTAAATAAAACTTTTTTTTACTTAAACAAACTTTACATTTCTTGTATATTCTTATCCATTCAATATGGTTGTAATATTAACTTAGGATTTTAATTTTACTTGCAATCCCATTTATACTCTGTACACCCCATCCCCCTAATGATTGTAATAGCGTAGGATATTTATTTTCCACAATACAATTACTAGTAATTAGTTTTTGTATGGAAGGACTAAAACCAAATAAGTAGAGAACCCTAATCAAAGACAAAAACAAGCATGAAAACAACACACTTGCACACAAGCACCCCTAGGGTAAAATCCACTTGGTTTCCTTATATAAAATAGCCATATTATGCATATGAGGTGTCTTAGAAAAAACAAGCAAATACAAGATCATAGTCCCTCGATGAAGCTACCTAAGTTTCCTTTCAAATGATCTTAGTCCCTCAAAAAGAATGCTAAGATACTTTACAACATTGTTAATCATGGTTATATGATGACCCACGCCCGTCCCGTTTACATCCAAAGATAGGGTTATTTACCAAATCAATGGTAAGATAACAATGTCAAAGGAAAGAGGAAATGAACATGAAAGACTTTTGAGTAGGTAGAATGCCCCTAGTTACTTGCTCACTTTCAAAACAAAACATCCTTACTATTTGTTGTACCACAATTTTTGCCCCTAAGATCCCTTCATCATACCATATTGTTTCAATCACCACAAAATCACATTAGGGCTTTTGGTTCCTCTCCCTATCTTTAACCTTGCTCTTTGAAGAGTCACCAAGTACCTTGACTTGTTTCTTTGGTGATCATGGATATTTTTCTTTGATTTTATCTCTAAATTAACAAATACAATATTGGTTTGTCTCACTTGTTAATAATGTAGGTGAAGGCAATGAGGTTTAGCAAGTTGCATCATGGGTTCATGAGTTTATTTCCATGCCCTAATCAAAAGCTTGAGAGATCCAAACCTCACCATTGAAGTTGTTTTGATGTTGGTATAGAAGTAGTTCTGGTGGCCATTAGTCCTCATCATCATCCTCAACAAATCCTATTCACAAAGGAAGAATATTGGCACAAAAAGTTTGTTCAAACTTGACAAAGTTCCACCAAGCTTTCTCTTGATCTAGAAGCTAGGGTTTTGGACTTCAGAGGGGCATATCTTGCTCATCTTTTGGTATTTTTGAGTGATTCCAAAAACATTCTTCTCTTCAAAGAGATACCAACAAATCACTTCAAAAGTTTCAAGAATTTTTCATGTGGAAGAAACTTGGTGAAGAGGAAAGATTACAAGTCATCCATATGAATCCCCAATTTTTCATAATGTGATTTCAAATGATCATAACTTGGTCAATTTTTACCACCTTGATCCTATTAATTTTTCATGATGATCCTAAGGATGTATACTTCATGCCTTCTTTTATGTGCAAAGTTAAAAAATGGATGGAAGTTGCCTTAAAAATGCAAAAGATTATAGGTCATTTTATGATTTTTGGCCAACTTCAACAAGTCATAACTTGCTCAATTCTGGGAGATTTTGAGTGGTTCAAATTGCAAAGTGTCATTCAAGAGGTATAATTCATTCCATCTTTTTTGGTCAAGAGCATATTCTAAGTGGAAGGCCATGTTTGGATGCAAGAGATTATAGGTCATTTTTAAAGAAGAGTTTGAAAATTTTCTAAGTATGGAAAGTCAACTCTTTTTCTTCAACTTTGACTCCATATAACTTTTAGCTCAAGCATCCATTTGATTCCATTCTTTTTAAATTGCAAAGCTTGTAACCTCATCTTTCTAAAGCATCAAGAATTATGCCTTAAGGCCCCTTGAGGTGGAAATGCCATAAATTTGAATTTGGTAGTTTGAAATTGAATTTTGCACAAAGTCGGAATTTTGAAATCCATAATGTGACTTCTAAACACAAGATTTGTGCATGTTTTTTATTTAAACTTAATTAGCAAACTTTCCATAAGTGATTAGCACCCCAAAACACAAGGTTTGGCTGAGTTTTGATGGAAATGAAGTCACACTTCACTCGTGCTCAACCCTTACTCAATTTCCCTCCAAACTTCCTTGTTTCTTCAATTTTTCATTCCCATTCACTTCCATATAAATAGAGGGTCATCCCCCATTCAATTTCCCAAGCGTAGAGAGCCAAGAACACCCTGCCAAAACTTCACACGAACCCACTTTTGTTGAATTCAGTTTTTGAAATTTAAGCTTCCTTTTCCAAAATTCTTTGCGTATTCATCATCCTTGAACTTCATACAAACTCTCCAGCACTTAAACCAATAAAAACGACCCATAATCCAAGCTACAGAATTCCAGTTTCAGAGCTTCTTACTTGAACTTCGAAAAGGTAGAATTCTCCACCAATTGGATCCAAATCAAGCACTAATCTGTTCTACTCCTTTGTCTGATTCTAATGATGCTTACAATTTTTAAATCCATTGAGAATTGAGAGAGAAATCTCAAATTGAAGGTGCTCGCTATTTTTGTGTTTTGATTCATATCTCTCTCCATACCTTACATAAATTTGGCGCGATGGTTGTGTTAGAATGATCTCACAAAATCCCCATTGCAGGGTGTCTGGAGGTTGAAGACGATGACATGTCTCGTCTCAGCCAATGATAGCGTGCCAAGCGTTTTAATTTCATTGGTTGCCCCTTTTCTGATTACATGTGTGTTTCACTAAGGTCCATATCAAGCACAGTGTGTCTGGTCCATTGGATTAGCTTACTACCGCGTTTTGACTTTGATCTGATGGTCAACATCTTTTTGGTTTTATTTTATTTTCTGATTTTATATTTTATTTGATTAAATTTTCAAAAATTCATAACTCTTTTATTTTTTATCCAAAAATTATGAAAA
Source organism: Vicia faba (assembly GCA_948472305.1). Lineage (NCBI taxonomy): Eukaryota > Viridiplantae > Streptophyta > Magnoliopsida > Fabales > Fabaceae > Vicia > Vicia faba. The sequence goes on from OX451739.1 coordinate 154,768,063, forward strand.
ATTCACAAAAAATACTTTGAATTATTTCTGATCTCATGAATATATTTTAACATTTTTATTTTAACATTTGGTATTTTTTATATTTTTTGTGTTATTTGCTTTCTTTTAATTACTTAAAAAAATACTTTCTAATATTTTTTAATTCTGAAAAAATTCATAAATATTATTTTGCATATTTTTTACTTTTTGGAAATTTTATGGAATTTTATGTTGAGGTTAACTATTTTTGATCTATTTTATGTTTGTTTTAGCAATTTTAAATGGTTAAAAAATAGTTTCTGACTTTTAAAAATTACTAAAATTTTTATAAAAATATTTGGACCCATTTCTAATTTTTTCTATGGCCTTATTTTTCATTTCCTGATTAATTTGAATATAATTGATATTTTCCTCATTATTTTCTAGTTTATTTTAACATTTTCCATCCATTAATATATATATATATATATATATATATATATATATATATATATATATATATATATATATATATATATATATATATATATATATATATATATATATATATATATATATATATATATATATATATATATATATATATATATATATATATATATATATATATATATATATATATATATATATATAATATTATATCATTTTGTGAATATTTTCTGGCAGTCTTGGGTTGATTTTTTGGTCATGGCTTTATTAACATCATTGGATCCATGGTGTTGAGTTTAACTCCACAGAAATGGATGAATGATTTTAATAATAGTTTGATTAAATATTAATTCAAATGTGGTTTTCTTTTTTTTTACCCTAATTCCTCTTCATCTCATCCCCTTCTCCTTGCACTAAATGTTGTTGGAGCATGATCTCTATATCATGTCTCAAAACAAATGGTGCATAGATTGCTATTGACCGGCCTCAAAATAGGTGCGACTTCTATATAAGTCCACTTACGATTGCTTAACATAGCGCTAAATTTTGTCCCGATTCGAATAATTGATCATTCGTGGCCCAAACTTATGATTGCAAGCCCAAGTATGTTAATTTGATCTCTTTGATCCAATAACTTTGAGATTCATTATGTAGAGGCTTTGGTCCTACCAATCCTCTAATGGATCTATAACACCTTTGGTCAACGCGGATCACTTAAACATCGTTGATCATTAAATGGTACTTGTGAGAATTCCAAATGGATAAATATTCTTGACAAAAAGCAAATGCAACTTGTTGTGTGGAGGCTTTGGTTCTACCAATCATTTAATGAGTTCCAAAAGAAAGTTTCAAGATGGTCATCCAACTAACCACTAATTTTTGACTTGTTTTATTTTATGCTTTTATTATTTTATGCTTTATGCACTATTTACTTTTAGCATTTACACTTCATGCCATTTTCATCTTTGCTCATTTGAGCATTTATTTTCTTATCATATTTACTTTGCTCACTTGAGCTTTTCTTTTTCTTTTTTCTAAGTTACTTAATAACCAACTTAAACCCTAAAAAACTCTTAATCGTACTTGGACTATTTGGTTACTATCCTTGGCATTATGGAGCATGGGACTTTTTCTTGGACTTAGGATTAGAAACCTTGGCCTATCTTGGAGACCTTGTGATCTTATCTGATTATTTTGTCTGGAGCTCTTGAGGTTTACCTTAGGACATTGAGTTGTTTGTTTGTTTTGTGTGCAGGTTTTGTGATTACATCCTTTGTCTGTAATCTGGAATTCACCCGTATACAGCTGTTACTCTGCCCAATTTTTGTGAAGACTTAATACACATGAAAAGGTCTAGTATCTTTGCTTGCTTGGTTTCACTCTAAAGAATGGGAATTCTATCTTGACTCATAATATCAAGTTTTGGCTTCTTGTTGGTTAGATGGTCCTTATCCTTAACTTTTACCTTATGCTTTAGGATAGTCTCTTCTTCTCCTCCCATCTTCTTTAATTTCAAAAATCTTCTCCCTCCTTTTGAGAACCCTTCTTGTTTTGAAACTTAAACACTTTCACAATAAACTTGGACTTAGGTCCATGCATTTTCAAAAATCATTTTCATAAATAAATTTCAATCAATTTAATAATACTTTGACACTTTTTTGTGAGAAGACTAAAAGTCAATCAATCTCATTTTAAATAATTTTGCCACTTTGGCTTTTACCTTTAAACTTTTCTTAAAAGATTAGGCTCTTGTCAATCCTTGTAGTGATGCAAACAACTATACTTCTACAATGTGTAGTGAAGTGAGATATTTTCCACTTGGGTGTTGAGTGAGGAATTGTTGATTTTAAAATCCAAGCCATATCCTCCACTTTGAGATGATGCAAATTCTCCTTTCTCATGATTGTGGTTCGTAAGTATGTTTTTCCACACGGACAATGACGATGATGTCTTATCTCATAAAATTAACCAACACACTTGTGTTTCAAATTTTTAAAAGAGGAACTACGTGTACCCTGATCCCCTATTTCATGAAAGGTGGTACGTAGGCACTAAAGGTTCGCAACCGCGGCAGGTGCAAAAAAATCATAAAAAATACTTCTTTTCTTACCTCCACCATCTATTCCTATACAACACATTTTCATAGCCAAAATATACAGATTTTACAAAGAGGTTCCTACAGAGAACCATAGATGTTTAAGGTGCTAATACCTTCCCTTTGCATAACCAACCCCCTTACCTTGAATCTTTCCCCCTTTTTTGGGTTATTCGCTCTTTTCCCATTCCTTTGGAAACAATAAAGCGCGGTGGCAATTCTTATTTGTATTTGTATAAAGGCTAGTCAATCCAATGGCTTAGTATTGAACATTTCTACCACTACACTATTTTCAAAACAAACACCTACACTTTCAAAACATCTTACAAACTTGAAAACATTTTTAAAATATCAACATCTTTGTATACATTCTTACGAACGAGAATCATTACAAAGATTGCCTAAACAATGGCCTCTTTACAAAATACTTTCAAAAACCACACAAAGCACAATTTCAAACAAAAGCATGTGATCTAGCAAGTAACTAAGAGCCCATGGATAACCATGGATGAAAAGGGTGCTAATACCTTCCCTTTTCATAATATACCCCCCGAACTCAAGAAATAATCTCAAAGGTCTTTCTTGTGCTTTTTCACCTTTCCTTTTGGATAAATGAAAAGTCAGTGGAGACTCTTGCTAACCGCAACATTTGAGATTGAACGCAAAACATCTAAGTCAGTTCTCCCACCGTATCACACCAGTGTATTCCCAGGCTGTGATAAAAGTTGTCATTTCTGTTTATCTTCACCAACCAACTGTTCGTTGTTCAAAGCAGGCGTTCAATGCCTAATAGATGACAAGGAGATTTTGTTCGAGAAGAACTCTATTCCAACTATTTCTTAGAATGATGTTTCCATCGTGACCATTTCCGATAATTCTTCTAGGGTCTCCACCAAAACACCCGTTAGAATTACATCAGTTCCTAAAGTAGCTCCACTGATAATTATAATGCCTGGACCAATCCCGTATTCGTCAGACAAAACCGTACCATGGAATTATGGATGGGATGTCTACTACCACGGTATCAAGCAAGATTGGCCAGTTGCTGAAGATTCAAGTTCTGAGAAAGTTGGCTCCGATGTCAGTAATATTGCAGGGACTAGCAAGATTACCCGAAGTGGAAGGGTATTCTCTCCAGAAATTTCTCCTCCAAAAGATATTTCTAGACCCGTAATTTCCTGTTGTTGTTGCTCCTCCAAAGGTTATTCCCAGTCCTACAATCATCTATGCTAATACTCTTGTTGACAAAACTGTTACAATCCCTGTTATCACCCCTACTGACATTCTTGCTGCCGAGTCAACTGAGACTCGAGGTAAAGGTATTCTGGTTGAGTCTGTCCGGACGAAGGCACAATCAGTAGCTACCCCTGGGACCTCCCGAAAAGAGATGGAGGAAGTTCTAAAGATCATAAAAAGAAGTGACTACAACATAGTCGAGCAACTGGGGCAAACTCCATAAAAAATTTCCATGTTGGCTTTATTATTATGTTCCGAGGCGCATGCAAAGGCCTTGGTAAAGTTCCTTAAAACTTCCCATGTACCCCAAGAAACATCTGCCGATCAGTTCCAAGACTGCGTAGCCAACTTGACTGTAGATAATGGTTTAGGTGTTTCGGATGCTGATTTAACACCAAGAGGGTGGAAGCATAACGAGTCATTGCAAGTCTCAGTCGAATGCAGAGGCACGACCTTGGCTCATGTTTTGGTGGACACTGGTTCATCTCTGAATGTGTTTCCTAAAAAGGATCTTGATAGGCTTGATTGTAAGGGATTGACATTGAAACCGAGCAACATAGTAGTGAGAGCCTTCTACGACTCAAAAAGGATGGTGCATGGGGAAGTGGACATCCCCATAAAAATTGGAACCCAAACATTTGATTCAACTTTTTATGTAATGGATATTCGCCCTTCATATTATTGCTTATTAGGACGACCATGGATTCATAATGCTGGTGATGTTACTTCTATGTTGCATCAAATGCTGAAATATCCAATTCAAGGGAAAATCATCACCGTTCATGGAGAAGAAGAATATATGGCCAGCCATCTAAATTCCTTCAGATATGTGGAACTAGATGGTGAATTTATTGAAACTCCATTCAGCACTTTGAAGAAGTCCCGCAAGATGTGGCAGTGACCAAGGTTGTGTCTCAAGTCCCCAAGATTACAAGGCCTTCGCTCAAGATGTCATCTTTGAAGGATGCCAAGGCAGTGATAGAAGAAGGTGGGTGCACTATTTGGGGTCAACTCCCAGATATCCCGTACAAATCTGATAAATTTGGTCTGGGTTTCACTTCAGGTGCCCAAAAAGTTGTACGCTGCACTCGTGCCGGAGGACCACCCTTGAAGATCAACAATCGCAAAGTCAATGCAGTGGAGGATGATGAAGACAACTATAACCTGGAGGACTGGATTTCCCCAATTGTCAGTGGAGGGCTCAGCAACTGGGAGGCTAGATATTTCATCCCAATCACTTTTATCCCACAATAATTTGTCTTTAGATTTTGTCGGATCTGTAATATTAAAACAATTCAGACTCTTAAAACCTTGTGTCTTACCCGAGGCACAATGGTCCATTTGTAAGGGTTATTATCTCATTTCCATATGACATCAATGAATCATGGACATTTTTGCATACAAACTTTGTGCTCATTGTTTTTCTTTTTACATTTTCATTTCTTTCAAAGATAGCTTACTCTTACACACACTCATGCTCACAATGCAGGTTTACATCCACTCAGGATCCCATGGGTAATGATTCTGCTATGGCCTTATGTGATTCTGAAAATCTAATCTACCAAGCCGAAGACGAAGGTGAGGAAGATTGTGAGGTACCAGGGGAACTCACCAGGTTACTGCAACAAGAAGAGAGGACCATTCAGCCCCACGAGGAACCAGTGGATACAATCAACCTAGGTACCGAAGAAGGCAAAGGAGAAGTCAAGGTGGGTGCCAATCTGGAACCCAATGTCAAAGAGCGTCTGATTCAGCTGCTATATGATTATGTTGAGGTATTTTCCTGGTCGTATGAAGACATGCCAGTACTTGATGCAGATATCGTGGTACATCGTCTACCAACAAAAGAAGATTGTCTACCGGTAAAACAAAAGGTCTGTCGCATGCGACTAGACATGTCGGAGAAGATTAAGGCAGAAGTCATGGAACAATTCAACACCGGATTCTTGGCCCTCACCTCCTATCCGAAATGGGTTGCTGTTGTACCCCAAAATTTGCCTCCCATATTTCTCAACACATGGCAAGTGAGGTCCCCAAATTGCTCAAGGAAGTTCAAGAGTTGACCAGACAAACTCTCTCCTAAGGCAGCATACCTCAAATTAGGGTTTCTATTTTCATCAAGATGTGTGGACCACAAAGGACTCAAATGCTCAACATTGTCCTAATATGTTCTCAATATCATCCATGTCAAGTTTCAAGCCTTGCAGAAGAAGTTTGCTCAGTCAATTTCCCAAATGCCTGAAAATCATATATGCTAGGTCAAAAGTCAATTGTGGCCCACGTACAATCAAACTTCAAGATTTTTGGTCAACATACTCATTTTGAAGTATTATTCATCATTTTATCAAGGGTTGATCATGATTCCTCAAGGATTGCTCATAATTCATCAAAACCCAAAAGTTGCTAAATTAGGGTTTTATAGGAAAAGTCAACTCAACTTTGACCAAGCATAACTTTCTCATACTTTATCAAAAATGACTCATCCAAAGCTCATTTTGAAGAGGATGCAATTCCCTACAACTCATATTCAGCTCCCAAGTTCAGAATATGCACTTACAAAAAGATATGAATTTTGACATTATAGGTCCTTTTGAAAAGTCAACAAAAACACCTTTTGGGTTAAAGCTTTGTACATAAACATGGAAGACTCAGTTGAGATGAGACCAAAAGGGTTGTTTAGAGGACATCCTAGGCTTTCTAAAAAGTCCCATAACACCTCTCTAGGGTCAAAATTGAGAGAGTTATGCATTGGCCAAGTTGACCATTTTTGCAAAATTGCCAAAAGTCAAATGTGCTCAAATTTGCATTTTTTTGCTAAATGGGCCTAACATTTTATGCTTGCACCTCAATTATAATGTGGTCCACGACTCAAATGTTCATTCACCCATTATGTACTTCATTTTTCAATTTGTTTTGATTTTTCATTGATTAAAAAATGAATTAAATCAAATAAATGATGAAAATTAACAAAGATATGATATGATTTGTTTTTTGAAAGTTTGGCAATCAAGGTATGCTGAGTTTACAAGATCAATTCGAGTTAAGGCCAATTGGTACAAGAAAGGAATGATTTGGCTCAAAATAGGAACATATCATACAACTTGAAAATCAAATCAAATCTTGGATAAATGCAAAGATTCATGCCAAGTTTGTTAACCTAATTCATTCTAGGTTATATAATGAAGCTTTCCAGATCAAAAAGCAAGGGTTAGAGGTCGTGTAAAGCACAAAACAAAACTGAAAAATTCAAAGAAAAGTGGGAGTTGGTTTTCATTCCACAAGCTATCTCAAGCCCTCCTAGCCATTCCAATCTCTTTCTAGACATCTCAGGAAGCTAACAATATCCTTTGCAAGCTTCAACACGCCCAGAAACGCGCTCTACACCTCACGCGGTTTGTAAGCTTTTTCAAATTTGATTATTGCAATTTATGCATCTTTAGCACTTTTAATTGTCATAGTTGTGATTATTATCATGTTTGCAAGCTAACAAGATGGTTTAATTGCATTTTTGAAGCTTATATATGCACCTGCCATTGTTAGGGTTTTATGTTCTTGTTTAGGGGTTTTCAATACAGGGAAAATTAGGACTTGAATTAGGTACCATGATGCTCGTGAGGATGAGACGAGTAGATTGGTACCATCACTTTTCATTTATCTTGCTCGTGTACAATTTTTGAGATGAACAGGTTTGTACCTACAGTAAACGTCTGTAGGTAAAAGTCTTGTTTTCTAAGACGACGGAGAGAGGTAGAAGATGCTTGCGTGTCAGCCAGCCATTGGGACGTTTGAATTTCGCGCCTTGGATTCAGTTCTTTTGTTTTTTCTCATATCATGTCTTATTGTTATTATACTTACAAGTTAACACGCTAGCGCAGATGGTTGGAGGGAATTCCTTTGATGCACACGTTCTGGGTTCGATCTCAAGCGTGTGCATTTTATTATTTTCTTGATTGTTTCAGGTAGATCCAATGCGCTAAATCATCAACCGCCTTCCATACACCCTCCACTTCTGGCCACTGGATGCCTAGCTAGCCAAATCCAACGTGCCAGCAATGAAGATCCATGGTGTTCTACAAAGTCAACATTACGCCAAATTCAAAGGTTGACCGGGCCTTGGAGTATTTTGGGCCTAGAAATTCAACTTCAAACCCCCATAATTGCTAACACTATCAGGCCCATTCCTCATTCCTTCTTAATTATTTTATTTTTTTCTTTATTATTAACTCTTTATTTATTTTATTTTAAAATCAATTTTTTTATAAAATCATAAAATCAAGAATTCACAAAAATTAGAATTAGGTTTTTTTTTTATCAAATTTAATTAAATTAATTTAATTTAATTTAGGTTAACTTTAATTTTCTTTTCACAATTAAAATTAACTAGAAAAATTAGGTTTAATTCTTGATTTAATTGTTTTCCTTTTGCAAATAAAATAAAAATACAAAAAAATAGGTTAACTTAATTTTTTTTCTTAATTAAAATTAATTAGTAATTAGGTTCTTTTTTAATTTAATTTAATATTTCTTATTTTCTTAAAATAACAAAACATGACAAAAAACATTTTTCTTTAATCAATCACAGGTAGGATTAGTCAAAGAGTCAAAACCCTAATCGTCCTCGTATTTAATTCGCCGCGCGCTTGTTGATTATTTTGCCATTATTTTGTAACTGTTCAGAGTTTGTAATAGTTTTAACTAGGGCTTTTACTTATCGCTTTTTCCCCGATTTTTTGGCTATGTAATTAATCCCCCTCCCCGAAGCCTTGTAATAGCTAGGTTTATTTTCTCGCCTTTTTAATTCCCACAAATATTTAACTATTTAGATGTATGCTAATAGGATTGTATGGCAAGAATGCATGACAAATTAATACAGTTAGAAAACCCTAATGTGCAAAGATTAAATAACTGAAACAAATCACTCGCACATATTCACTCTTAGGGTATACTCTCACTTCGGTTGCCTTCGGTAAACGATCATTAAGCATAAGGTGTCTTAGTGGTTGCCCTCCAGTCTAAAAGATCAAATTGTCCTGTTCGACTGTTGCCTCGGAAATGTTGCCTCGGAAAGATCTTAAGACTCTAGGGTTATTACTAAGGTATCCTAATATTGCTTTAGCGATCGTACGTCTCTTTCGAATTGACCCTTACAACTCCAACGACGGTGCTACCTATTTCTCAATAGTAGGATATTGCTGTCTAAAGGAAACAAGAATAGAAACGATCTTTTTTTCGAGCAGGTAGATGCTAGTAGGTACTTGCTAAATTCAAAACTTTTCACACTTACACATTTCAAACAAATTTTCAAAACAACTTCATCACACCCTTGAGGACTGATACAAGGGTTATCACGAAGTAAAACATTTTTCAAAACAAAGCACACAAACACAAGCAATTTAAAAATGAGCAAGTACCTAAGAGCCCATGGAAAACCATGGATAGAAAGGGTGCTAACACCTTCCCTTTCTATAATCTACCCCCCGTACTCAAAATCTCAAAAAAGGATTTTTTTCTGTACTTTTTCCCTTTCCAGTTAGATAAAATAAAAGTCGGTGGCAACTCTTGTTTACCGCGACATTTTGTGAATAAAAAACGCAAAGCATAATCCAGTATTAAACAGTCAGTTCTGCCACCATATCATAGTTTCCAATGTTGTTCCCGTGCCTAAAAAGGACGGCGAGGTATGAATGTGCGTGGACTACAGAGATTTGAATCGGGCGAGCCCTAAGGATGATTTCCCACCCTCCCACATTGATATCCTAGTTGACAATACGGCACAACACAAAGTGTTTTCCTTCATGGACGGTTTCTCAGGCTACAACCAAATCAAAATGGCGCCTGAGGACATGGAGAAAACAATCTTTATTACACAGTGGGGCACATTCTGCTACAAGGTTAGGCCATTCGGACTGAAGAATGCTGGGGCAACCTATCAACGTGCCATGGTAGCTTTATTTCACGACATGATACATCACGAAATAGAGGTCTATGTGGATGACATGATAGCTATATCTCAAACAGAAGAAGAGCATCTTGACCATTTACAGAAACTCTTTGAGAGACTAAAGAAGTATAAGCTGAGGTTGAACCCGAATAAATGCACGTTTGGAGTGAGGTCTGGTAAACTCCTAGGCTTTGTTGTCAGCAATAAAGAAATTGAAGTAGATCCTGCCAAGGTGAAAGCGATACAAGAGATGCTTGCTCCTCATACTGAGAAGGAAGTCAGAGGTTTCTTGGGACGTTTAAACTACATTGCCAAATTCATTTCTCACCTGACATCTACTTGTGAACCAATCTTCAAATTACTGAAGAAAGATCAAGTAGTCAAAGGGAATGATGAGTGCCAAACTGCCTTCCACAAGATCAAAGAGTACCTGCAAGAGACTCCTGTTTTGATGCCACCAGTCGAGGGAAGACCATGGATCATGTACCTAACTGTTTTGGAAAATTCAATGGGGTGTGTGTTGGGGCAGCATGACGAGTCTGGCCGAAAAGAGCATGTTATTTATTACCTGAGCAAAAAGTTTACCGACTGTGAAACAAGATATTCACTGCTCGAGAAAACTTGTTGCGCTCTGGCATGGGCTGATCGTCGGCTAAGACAGTATATGCTGACCCATACTACCTTATTGATATCTAAAATGGATCCAATAAAATACATCTTCGAGAAACCTACCCTCTCTGGGAGAATAGCGAGATGGCAGATGATCCTGATAGAATATGACATACAGTATACCACCCAGAAAGCAATAAAGGGCAATGTACTAGCTGATCACCTTGATCATCAAGCTGTGGAGGACTACCAGTCCATGAAGTTTGAATTCCCAAATGAAAACATCATGATGGTAAACAACTGTGAAGAATTCAGACCATATGACGGACCTGAACAAGGATCCCGATGGACCCTGGTTTTTGATGGGGCATCCAACGCACTCAGCAATGGTATTGGTGTTGTACTCATATCTCCTGAAGGGTGTCATACTCCCTTTACTCCAAGACTCTGCTTCAATTGTACCAATAACATGGTAGAATACGAAGCGTGCATTTTTGGTCTCAAAGCTGTCATAGACTTGGGGATCAAATCCTTAAATGTATTCAGAGATTCAGCTTTGGTCATCATCCATATCAAAGGGAAATGGGACACCAAACACCCTAACCTTATCCCCTACAAAGGACATGTGTTGACATTGCTCCCACATTTTGAGAGGATTACCTTCTAGCATTTCGTGCGAGAAGAAAATCTGCTAGCAGACACACTAGCCACAATGCCATCCATGTTTAAACTTAAATGGGATAATGAAGCTCCCCATATCACTGTTAAACGAATGGACAAACCAGCTCACTGTCACAAGATTAATAATGAAGAAGTAGTGGACCAGCCTTGGTTTCACGAAGTCAAGAGGTATCTCGAGGCTCAAGAATATCTGGAAGGAGCTTCAGTCAATGATAAGAAGTTCTTAAGGAGATTCTCTTCTAAATTCTTCCTTAGTAATGGCATTCTCTACAAACGCAACCATGACTCGGTATTACTTCGGTGCGTAGATAAGGTTGAAGCGGAAAAGATCATGGTTGATCTACATGAGGGCACTTTTGGCACCAATTCCAGTGGGCATACGATGGAAAAGAAAATCCTATGGGCGGGCTATTACTGGTCTACAATGGAAGCAGATTGCTATCAACACTCTCGAACATGCCACTAGTGTTAGATCTATGCTGACAAGCTGCATGTACCTCTGGTTCCTCTGAATGTCTTGACGGTTCCTTGGCCCTTTGCTATGTGGGGAATCGATATGATTGGGGAGATCAAACTAACAGCCTCTAATGGACACCGCTTCATCTTGGTGGCCATTGACTATTTTACAAAGTGGGTTGAGGCAGCCTCTTTTGCTTCTGTTACTAAGAACATTGTAGCTCAGTTCATCATGCAGAATCTCATCTGTCGGTACGGTATCCCGGAAAGGATCATCACAGACAATGGTACTAATCTAAACAATACTATGATCACCGTCTTGTGCGAGAAATTCAAGATCCAGCATCATAATTCTTCCCCTTACCGGCCAAAGATGAATGGTGATGTCGAAGATGCAAATAAGAACATTAAAAAGATCATACAGAAAATGACAGTCACATACAAAGACTGGCATGAGATGCTACCATTTTCTCTCCACGATTATCGTACCACAGCGCGCACATCAATCGGGGAAACACCTAACTCTTTGGTATATGGCATGGAGGTTGTCTTGCCTATTGAGGTCTAGATCCCCCCTCTAAGAATCATGAAGGATGTAAGGCTGAATGAAGAAGATTGGATCCACACTCGACTTGATCAACTAAACTTGATTGATGAGAAAAGGCTTACTGCTGTCTATCATGGTCAAATGTATCAAAAATGGATGATCAAGGCTTTCAACAAAAAGGTCAGACGCCAAGTGTATCAAGTCGGAGATCTAGTGATCAAACGTATCATACTGCCGCAAGGTGATCCCAGGGGCAAATGGACTCCTATATACGAAGGGGCGTTTGTAATCAAAAGCATATTCTCTGGTGGAGCAATGATCTTGACCACCATGGATGGTGACGACTTGCCACACCATGTGAACGCAGACATAGTCAAAAGATACTACGTATAAGAGACCCGCTAGGTTGACACACCTACGCAAAACAAGGGCATCCCGGCGAACCAAAAGTATTCAGGCAAAAATTAGGGATAAAACAAAAAAATATGTACACCCGACAAGTTGAAAACCCGAAAGGGCGACTTGGGCAAAAAAGGGTATCCCGGTGGACTGAAAACGCGAAAGGGCGGTCCAGGAAAAAGTTAGGGAATTAAAGCGTATGACTATGTCCCATTGGATCACCTTACGGACAAACTGGCAAACTCAGAGGTTCTGATCAATTCAATCAACTTCGGACAAGGAAGCAAGTGGACAAGATGCTCAGAGACACGAAGGCTATAGCAGAATGGGAACCCCATGGGATTATTTCACATAGCTATCTTTTCTTTGTATCAAAATTTTCATTTTTTTACGACGGCACTCTCTTACTAGAATATTTGTCTCATTGTACAAAAATTCTTACTCAAAGTCAATACAAAGATATCCCTTTGAAAGTGAAAAACTATCTGTTTTTCTTTACTCTTGTGTTTTGTTTACCAAAACGTCCAATGATTTATTATTGAACATATGCATTTGAACATAATTACTGTTTACAAATAAACAAAATAGAAAGACAGTCACTGATGGCTTTAAGAGATAGGGAAATCTCTCTAAGTTATTTCCATGAAATCCCCCGCAGTGTGCAGTTTAATCCCCAACAGAACAGAGCTTCCAGTTGTCAATCCCCAGTAGAAATAATCCAATTTCTCAGGATTCCCCAACAAGATTTTACAAGCAGTACACATCATTTCCCTTACAACAAAGTTTATTTCTCTAAACGGAAATTCATCAACACTTCAACTTCACAACATGAAGACTTACACTCCATATCCTCAGCAGCAGTCATTGATTTTATTTCCCCCTATCCAACAACAGTGCAGTAGATTAGCTCACATACCATACATCGCATCCATATATCATAAACATCGATAACACGGATGCATATATCACAATCTCATTGTACCATGCATTTCATACATCATGACATTGCATATAACTAATGTTTTTTACCCTTTTTCAGGATAAGATTAATCAATAGCTACCATTAACCATGTTCAAAGGCTTTTCAGATACAGTTCATATATGCTCCAGGCACGGATGCCATTCTGATACTCATTCAGATTCAATCTTCAGATACAATTCAGATACGCTCCAGACATGGACGCCATTCTGATACTCATTCAGATTCAATCTTCAGATATAGTTCAGATACGCTCCAGACACGGATTCCATTCTGATACTCATTCAGATTCAGCTCTCAGACACAGTTCAGATATGCTCCAGACACGGACGCCATTCTGGTACTCATTTAGATTCAGTTTATAGATACAATTCAGATACGCTACAGACACAGATGCCATTCTGATACTAATTCAGATTCAACTTTCAGATACAGTTTAGATACGCTCCAGACACGGATGCCATTCTGATAATCATTCAAATTCAATTTTCAGATACAGGTCAGATACGCTCCAGACACGGACGCCATTCTGGTACTCATTCAGTTTCAGCTTACAAATATGATTCAACAATAATTTTTGGATGGCATCTACAAGCCCATCTCCAACAACTTTCCATCATCTCTCCAAATGGAATCTTTAAGCCCATTCCCTATACCATCAACCTTCACATCACCGAGTGAAAATTTTTGGGCACTTTAGTGTCCAATCATCTTCCGCCTTCGAGTCACGAATGGCAAAACTAGACAATCTAACTCCTCGGGCTTAATAAGATTTAACAGGGGCAGCTGTTGTACCCCAAATTTTTCCCTCTCACTTATCAAGATTTTTTCTCACAAGATCTCCTTTGGCTCAAGACTACACTAGGGTTGATCAGCTCAAGACACCTCCTTAAACACTGATGACCAAAATTAGGGTTTGAGATTGCACAAAGATTTTTGAACTTCCAATTCCCCATATGACTTTAATGGATCATTATGGACCCCCAAGATTACTCATGTCAAGTTTCAAGCCTTGGATCACACTTTTGCTCAGTCAATTAAGCAGTTGACCTAAAAATCAGTTGTATTGGGGAAAAAGTCAACTATGGCCAATTTACAATCAAACTTCATAAATTTTGATCCACATTAACATTTTAAACTCATATTTATCATTTTATCAAGTTTGGACAAAAATTCCTCAAGAAATTTGATCAAATCTTCAAAAGGGCAAAATGGTCAAAATTAGGGTTTTGATTGAGAAAGGACAATTTCTGATTTTTGACCTAGCAAATGATAAATTGGTTTAAGGCATAATTTCAAGAGTTAAATTGCATCATTTTGACCTAATGGCATGACCCAAAACATTGCTCAAGATCAATTGGATTGATAGTGAATTTTCAGTCAACTGATCAAAAAGTCAATTGTACACTGAAAAGTCAAACTTTGACTTTTTGGTCAAAATTCAATGTCAAAGATCAAAATTCATCAAAACATGTCAAAATATGAAACTTATTCATGAAGAAATCAAAAAGTCAAGATTTCATTTTGAAAAGTCAAAGTTTTCTAACTTAGAAATTTTTCTAATTGTTTAAACTTCATGTTTTTTTCATAACTTTAAGCCAAATTTTGACCATAATGCAAGCTGATTCAAAAGAAACTTCCAAAATAAAAGTTATAAATCTCCGTGAAATCTATAAATTTTCTTCAAACAACTTCTTCGAAAAGTTCTTGGATCTCAAGTTATAATTTTAAGAACATGTGGTCATGAAACAAAACACTTAGTTAAATTTTGCCCTAATTTGGTCAGGATTTTGACCCAACTTCATGGCACTTTTTTCATATAGTTCCAAGGGGAATCTTCAAAAGAAATTCAAATATGGGTTGTAGAGAACATTGCGAGCTTTCCAAAATGTCCAAAATCTCCTTGAGATCATTTTTGAGTAGGGAGAATCGAAGAGATGAAGTTAGGGTTTTATCACTTGAATTACAAGGCATTTTATGATGAATAAAATTCAAATTCAAAGTAATGTTGTATAACCTCTACTTTGCAGGCCTCAAACCTCCATAATTAATGGCTTGCACAACTGTTAGAGGTATCATTTTAAGCATTCAATGCAAGGCCATGCTTTATGTCCATTTTGGGAAGAAAGTGTACATTGTCATTTTGATACAGTGCTTTTTTACACAAAACTTGTTCTTGAGCCTTGAACTTGTTCTCTTCTGATCATACAAGTCCCATAACCCATAAGAAACTTGTTAGACACTTACAATCACTCAGCCCATGCTTGTACCTTACATTGAAACTTGGTTTCCCACTTTTCTTCAAAATCAAGTAACCTAGCAATTAGCTGAAAACTTATACTTCTGATTGTCCAAACCACTCCAACCCTTTTGATTATAGATATACAAACCATTTGCCACAAAACACACGAATGCTTAAGCCCTCAAACACTTTAAAATCAGAACTTGCACCAAAAACCTCCATTACTTGTCATTTCTGACCTTGAACTTCAAATACATAATCCACTTGTGCATTTTCACTTTTAATCAATCACAAAGCTTCTATAACTCATATAAAGGCTATCCAAACCATTACTACACAATTGTAACACCATTTTCACCATCCTCCATTTCAAAAACAGGGGTCTGCAAGTGGACTTCTCCAGAACTCCTCAGCCACTTCCAGCTCAAGCTAAGCATCCCTTTAGCTTCCTAGGAACTTGAGGAAGCTATCCCAATCATTGGAACTCACTGAAAGCTGCTCAAACTTCAAACCCGATACCCTTTTGCAAGGTAATTTTTCTAACTTTGGAACTTTTCATACAGGCATCATCAATGATTTATTTGTGAATGAAACATGTAGATATCATTGCCCTAAAGCTAACCATGTTTATAGTTTTCATAAATTTTGTTTGAGCTTAGATAATTTTAAGATTGAAATTTCTGAGATTTTTAGGGTTCAGATTAGGGCCAATGAAATTCATGTTTGTCTTTAATCTATAGTTTTAATGCTTTACATTTCTGAAATCCTGAGGAAATTTGCTACAAGTTTCATGTTTACAGTTTTCATTTTTGTTGAGAAATGAACAAGTTACAGTTGGTCTGGCTGGAGGTTGAAGATGAAGTGTAAATCAGGGCGTGTTTTGTATCATATATTTATTGTTTTGCTTATTGTGATCGGTGGATCTGGAACTGACTGTTTAATGCTGGTTCGCGAAATGTCGCGGAAGCAAGAGTCGCCACCGTCTTTTATTTTCTCCAAATGGAAAGGACAAAAGCACAGAAAAATTCCTTATAGAGATTGCTCTCGGTTCGGGAGGTAGGTTATAGAAAGGGAAGGTGTTAGCACCCTTTCTATCCATGGTTATCCATGGGCTCTTAGATACTTGCTCATTTGTGTTTTCAAAAATGGTTTGTTTGCTTTTCAACTGTGGGTTTTAAAAAAAGTTTCTTTGAAAATTTCAGTTCGACTCTTGTATCGGTCCTCAAGAGTGTTTGAAAAATTGCTTTCGAAAGCTTTTTGAAAAGTGTCGGTGTGAAAAGAGCTTTTGAGTTTGTTTTGAAATTAGAGCAAGTATCTACGAGGACCTACCTACCCTAAGGAATTCGTCTGTGTAAATGTCCTTTAAAGTAGTGCCATCCCACCATTGAGAGGTAGGTAGCACCACCGTTGGAGGTGTTTGGGTCAATTCGAGGTTCGGGACATGGTGATCACCAGAGCAATAGGAAGACACCTTAGAAGCTACCCTCATGCCAGGTTCCCGGATCATGAGGACTTACTAAGACATCCTCTACTCGACGATCACCTTTCGAAAGGCAACAGTGAGGCGTACCCTAGGGGTGGTGTGTGCGAATTGTGTGTCATGTTTCAGTTATTTGTCTTGTCATGTTTATTTGTGATCTACGCTTGATTTTAATTAGGACCATTCATTCTTGCATGCATATTTAACAGTTATAAAGTTTGCGAAAAATAAATCTAAGACTATTACAAATGGCGCGGGTCCACATCGCCAAAATTAAACCGGACCCGATTTAGCAGAAAAGTAAATAATGCGAAATAAATAAAAGTGCGAAAAGTAAAGTTACATGGCCTTGGGAGATTTACATAATTATAATGACATAAAATAAATATGCGCGAAATAGAATAATTAAAATAATGGGCGTTGGACCCTTTTGGCAAAATTAAAAATTAATGATAATTAAAAATTAAATGATTAAATGTTTTTTTGGCATTTTGTGTTTTTTAGATTTAAAAGAAAAAAGAAAAATTAATTAAAATTAAAATGCTAAACCCTAGTTCTAATGTTTTTTTTAAGTTTATTATGAAAATATTGACTTTTAACCTAATTTAACTCTAAATTAATTTATGTACAATTTTTAATTTATGAAAATAAATAAATAATATTATCATTCTGAAAAAAAGGGAAACTTAAAAAGAAAATAAAAAGTTATTAAACCTAAACTCTATTTTTTTGGATTTTTATTAGGAGAAATATTTAATAAACCTAAATTAAAGCTAAATAATTACAAGCATTTTTTTTATGAAAATAATTATAATATAAATCTTTATTATTTTTGGTCTTTTCTGATTTTGAATGTTTTTATATTTTGTAAAAATAATTAACTAAATAAATAGCAAATAAAAGAAATAAAAAGAAAAATTAAAGAAAGAATAAAAAAAAAATAATAAGGCAAACCAGGGGGGGTAGTCCCCAATTCAGGAGGTATAGGCCTAGCAAATCAGGCCCATTTGATTTTGAATCTTATTGACTTTTCTGGATCATGTGCCAACGCGTTGACCATAGTGCATAGTATTCTTTAATCCTTGCCTTTGATTGGAATCCCCTAGACGCGTGTGTGGCTTGATGATGAGAGAACATGATGTACCTGGATGTTAGCGTAGCATAGGATTTTATTTTGAAAAATAACATGGAAATTTGCCAGACCTGGGACTTGAACCCAGGTCTTGAAGGTTGCATGCATTAGTACCTGCCAGCTGAGCCATTACGTTCTAATTAATATATTATAGCAAGTAAATAATAAAAAGCAAAATTGGTTAGTGGCCCCTAAAAGCGCGCGAGATTTTGAATTGGCCTGTCCCATTATGACACGACATCATCGTCTTCGTCTTCCTGAAATACTAAACACATTGGCCACGGTTTTTGAAGCGTAGCATTAGGCTAGCTACCAGAAAATAGCGACTAGCGCTATGGCATATATAAATTGATCGCGACCCCATGAGTCTCTTCGTCTTGAGGTACTGAATCCAACCATGGCATTCATGAGCCCTAATTTTTCCTCTACGCAAAAGCCCTAATTCAAGAAACCTGCAACCCTAAATTTTAGCAATGGCAAAATCGCCCACAACGCATAATAATCAAATTAATGTTATGGGTTAGCTTCGAAATCATGTCAGGAATGCAAATCAAGTCTCAAAAATTATGGAAAATGTATGAATCAATGTGCAAGAACATCAAATATTTTCGGTACAGGGTGTGCCCATTTTACCAATTCTTGATGCTAGAACGAATGGTTTTGATTGGTATGTGATCCTTGAAGCTTCAGGAATATGATGGACTCAGTCTTATGGCTTGAAACGATCTCTAAGGCACTTTTCAGTTCTTGAGTTTTATGAAAAAATTTCAATTGGCAAACTGTTCTTGGGGCGCAGCTTTTTGTGTCAAAACATTAGGGTTATGATTCTGAGTATGTATAGAGCATATTAGGTTAAAGATATTGCACAAAATCCTTTGAATTCATTGTTTTCAATATTTGATTTCATGAAATCTTTTCCAAATCTTTTCCATGTGCATTTTGTGTTCAATCAGCTCAAATGACACCAAAACTTGCCTATTTAAGATATGCACGAAATATTGACCTTGGAATGTGCATAAAAAGATTTTTTTAGGTCAAACTTATATTTTTCATGTATTAAAATAATTTAAATGAATTAATATTAATATAAATTCAAATAAATAATTAAAAAATGAGAAAATACTTCCCTTTGGGCCTAATGGTCGTGCATAGGCTTGGCATGAAGAAACTTGGAAGAAAAATGGGCCCATTTGCATTTTTAGGCCTTTTGCATCAATGTTGACTTTTCAAAATTCCCAAAAATTTCCCAACTTCCACAAGGCATAACTTGCTCAATTTTTAAGATTTGCACATGTTCTTGGACATTTTGGAAAGGTCTTTGAGTCCTTTAACCAATGCCTTTGGTCCCATGTCATTTTGATTTACCAATCTCAAGTTATGGCCTTTGACTTAAAGTCCCTTTTTGTTGACTTTTGAAAATGACCTATAATGTTGAAATTGATAACTTTTTGTGAGAGCATTTCTTGGACTTGAAGTATGAAGATGAGTTGTAGGAAATGTCTTTCTCTTCAAAATTAGCTTTGGATGGAATTTTTCTGATAATCCATGTGAAAGTTATGCCCTGGTCAATTTCAGTTGACTTTTTTCAGCTGTCCAAATATAGCAACTTTTGCATCTTTGATGATTTCTGAGCCCAAATTTTGAGAATCATGATCAAGCATTGATCAAATGATGTTTGTGGCTTCAAAATGATATATTGACCAAAAATTTGAACTTTTGACTGTCAAATGACCATTTTGCCCCTACAGTTGACTGTAGTGCAATTTAGGGTTTTGACTGTGCAATTTTGAGCTGAATGCCTTGAAATTTGACATGAGGATGTTTGACCACATTTGTAAGCATATGAGACTTGATTGGGCCTTTGAAACCTTCATTTTCTTGATCAGAACACAAACCCTAGTTTTGACTGTCTAGGAGACAGTTGAGCTGCACAACCCTTGGGGAATTTTGTGACTTTGATTTTGACAAATCTTGATGAATATGGGAGGGCAAATTTTGGGGTACAACAGTTGCCCCTGTTCAATCTTCTTAGACCTGAGGATGCAGATTGGCGGGCGTGCCTTTCGTAATCCGAGGGTAGAAGATGATTGAACACTAAAGTGCCCAGAAATTTGCGCTCACATAGTGGCAGTGATGGGGGAATGGGCTTTATAGATGCCATTTGGAGATTGCTGGATAGGATGATGGGCTTATATATGCCATCTGGAGGTTGATCGCGTAGGAGATTCCTTAGCGAGAACCTGCACACCTGCAAAAGAGAAAATGAGTACCTGACACGCTGCAGGAGCTGATTTTAGATGCTTGGTATAGATGTGTCCTGACTGGTTACAGGAGCGGAGTCTGGAGCCTCAAACGCTGATGAATGAACCAGGGATGGTTACTACCTTAGCATGAATGGTAAGAGAACCTTGGGTGACTTTAACTTCAACAACGCTCGTTGAGAAAAATCTTGGGTGTCTTCTACTGGAATAAGAATCAGGGAGATCTTAGGGTCGATCTGACTGAACCAGAGAGGCCTTTGACTGGGTAGGAATCAGGAAAATCTTAGGGTCGATTTAACTGAACCGGACAAGGTCTTGGAATATCTTCAACTGGATAAGCATCAGGGAGATCTTAGGGTCGATCTGACTGAACCAAAGAAGGCCTTTGACTGGATAAGCATCAGGAAAATCTTAGGGTCGATTTAACTGAACCGGTCTAGGTCTTGAAACATCTTCAACTGGATAAGTATCAGGGAGATCTTAGGGTCGATCTGACTGAACCAGAGAAGGCCTTTGACTGGATAAGCATCAGGAAAATCTTAGGGTCAATTTAACTGAACCGGTCTAGGTCTTGAAACATCTTCAACTGGATAAGTATCAGGGAGATCTTAGGGTCGATCTGACTGAACCAGAGAAGGCCTTTGACTGGATAAGCATCAGGAAAATCTTAGGGTCGATTTAACTGACCGGTCTAGGTCTTGAAACATCTTCAACTGGATAAGCATCAGGGAGATCTTAGGGTCGATCTGACTGAACCAGAGAAGCCTTTGACTGGATAAGCATCAGGAAAATCTTAGGGTCGATTTAACTGAACCGGACAAGGTCTTGGAATATCTTCAACTGGATAAGCATCAGGGAGATCTTAGGGTCGATCTGACTGAACCAAGAGAAGGCCTTTGACTGGATAAGCATCAGGAAAATCTTAGGGTCGATTTAACTGAACCGGACAAGGTCTTGGAATATCTTCAACTGGATAAGCATCAGGGAGATCTTAGGGTCGATCTGACTGAACCAAGAGAAGGCCTTTGACTGGATAAGCATCAGGAAAATCTTAGGGTCGATTTAACTGAACCGGTCTAGGTCTTGAAACATCTTCAACTGGATAAGTATCAGGGAGATCTTAGGGTCGATCTGACTGAACCAGAGAAGCCTTTGACTGGATAAGCATCAGGAAAATCTTAGGGTCGATTTAACTGAACCGGACAAGGTCTTGGAATATCTTCAACTGGATAAGCATCAGGGAGATCTTAGGGTCGATCTGACTGATCCAAGAGAAGGCCTTTGACTGGATAAGCATCAGGAAAATCTTAGGGTCGATTTAACTGAACCGGACAAGGTCTTGGAATATCTTCAACTGGATAAGCATCAGGGAGATCTTAGGGTCGATCTGACTGAACCAAGAGAAGGCCTTTGACTGGATAAGCATCAGGAAAATCTTAGGGTCGATTTAACTGAACCGGTCTAGGTCTTGAAACATCTTCAACTGGATAAGTATCAGGGAGATCTTAGGGTCGATCTGACTGAACCAGAGAAGGCCTTGGACTGGGTAAGAATCAGAAAAATCTTAGGGTCGATTTAACTGAACCGGACAAGGTATTGGAATATCTTCAACTGGATAAGCATCAGGGAGATCTTAGGGTCGATCTGACTGAACCAAGAGAAGGCCTTTGACTGGATAAGCATCAGGAAAATCTTAGGGTCGATTTAACTGAACCGGTCTAGGTCTTGAAACATCTTCAACTGGATAAGTATCAGGGAGATCTTAGGGTCGATCTGACTGAACCAGAGAAGGCCTTTGAATATAGCTAAGAATTTAACTGGATCTTTCCTGAAAGGTAAAGGTCAGTCATATGTAATGCATGATATGGATCAAGCAATGATGTTCTCAATATAAATGAGACTTGTATGATATGATATGTCTATGCATGTTATAATGATGTATGTGATGTTTTATGTATGTTTTCGTCTAGGAATGTAAATCCTTGACGGGTGCTGGGAAGTCATTCCTGGGCTGATATTGAAGAATAAGCTTTTGCTTCCGCTGGGGATGATAGTTGCAAGAATACCGGTAGGAGAAGATGACTCCGTTGAGGAATAAACTTGGCGAATGGAAGATTCTGCGGGGGGAAAAAATACTTCTAGCGACTATGCTGGGAAGCGATACTCTGTGGGGATAGAGATGCTTTGCTGAATGTGGACAGTAGTTTGCTGAGGATACCCTTGTTGTATAGGAAGTAGTTGCTGAACTTCGCTGGGGTAAGAAGATTTTGTCAACGACGCTCTTTCCATGGCTTTTGGCTGAGGATAACCCAATTATATCCTGTTAAGGAAATAACTCTTTAAATCAAGCCGGACGATGCGTTCGTGCTCTGCGAGGGATAAGCTTCCAGAATCTACTGGGGATAAGCTTATTGCTTGGGGAGATATGAATTCCAACTTTCCTGGGGAACTTGGGTTGGACTCTTCTGGGGAGGTTTGAACTGCAGAGGAGGTGATTCCTTTGAATGTTGAGATACCGCCGGGGAACAATCTTTAGACCAAGACTGCCGGGGAGGCTTGTATATTGTTGCTGGGGAAGTACTTGATATCTACAGGAGGATACTCAATTTCCTTTGATATTTGATGATAACTTGGAGGAGAATGTATTGTTTTTGTTGAACCACTCTCTGGGGATTTAGTATGTACTGGTCGCGTTCTTTAGCCGAACCTACCTTGGTACCTTGGAGGATAGAACAACTGGATTGTTTAGACAACTCTTTATTGCCCCTGTTTCTAGTGTCACCTGCAATTAATTCCTTTGTTTCGTATGCAAATATTTATGAGTTAGCAAATTATTGTCAATGCATACATCACAAATTGAACTTTGGACGTTCTTCGCAAAACAAAACAGGAAAAGGAAAGATACTTGGCACGTTTAACTGAAAATATATTTTTATTGATTTTGAATGGCCTGAAAATAGGCGTTTTGTATACAAGAGGCTGACGTCCTAGTAAGAGGTACGTCGCCGATCAAAAGAGTTTATACAAGTTTTGTACAAAAGAAAATAAAACAGCTGTGTGAAATATGAATGATCCACTGGGTTTCAACTCTGCTATTGCCTTTATAACTCCGAGCGTCTCATCACTTGATGACCTTGGTTGAAGGTGAAGCTGACTGATCGATGCCGTTTGAGCTTGATACAGATACCGGATTCTGGATGCAAAGTGATCCAATGAGACATAGTATTACGCTTTTATCCCTAATTTTTGCCTGGACCGCCCTTTCGGGTTTTCAGTCCACCGGGATACCCATTTTTGCCCAAGCCGCCTTTTCAGGTTTTCGACTTGCCGGGTGTACAGATTTTTTCATTTTCATCCCTTCATTTTGCCCGAACCCTTTTGGTTCGACGGGAAGTCCTAATTTTTGCCTAGGCATGTTAGCCTAGCGGGTCTTTTTTCATGCGTAGTATTTTTTAACTATGTCTGCATTGGCGGGGTGAGGGAGGTCGTCACCATCCATGTTGGTTAATATCATTGCTCCTCCTGAGAACACATGTTTAACCACAAATGGCCCTTCATATGTAGGGGTCCATTTGCCCCTTGGATCACTCTGAGGAAGGATGATTCTCTTGATTACCAGATCCCCGACTTGATATTCCTGTGGTCTGATCTTTTTGTTAAATGCCCTGATCATTCGTTTCTGATACGTCTGACCATGACAGATAGCCGCAAGTCTCTTTTCGTCAATGAGATTGAGTTGGTCAAGTCGTGTCTGGATCCAATCATCTTCGTTCAGGTTTGCATCCTTCATTATCCGGAGAGAGAGAATTTGTACTTCGATCGGCAAGACTGCCTCCATGCCATAAACCAGAGAGAAAGGAGTTGCCCCGGTTGACGTCCTTGCTGAAGTACGATACCCATGCAGAGCGAACGGTAACATCTCGTGCCAATCTTTGTAAGTTACTGTCATTTTTTGCACGATCTTCTTGATGTTTTTGTTAGCTGCTTCTACAGCCCCATTCATCTTCGGTCTGTAAGGAGAAGAATTGTGGTGCTGTATCTTGAACTGTTCGCAGAGCTCAGCGATCATCTTATTGTTCAGATTGGTACCGTTGTCCGTAATAATCCGCTCAGGGACGCCGTATCGACAGATCAGGTTGTGCCGAATGAACCGTGCCACAACAGTCTTGGTTACCGTAGCATAGGATGCTGCCTCAACCCACTTTGTAAATTAGTCGATCGCCACTAGGATGAAGCGATGTCCGTTGGATGCTGTAGGTTTGATCTCGCCGATCATGTCTATGCCCCACATTGCAAACGGCCAAGGCGCAGTCAGAACATTCAGGGGAACCGGAGGAATATGCACCTTATCTGCATAGATCTGGCACTTGTGGCACGTCCTAGAATGTTGGTAGCAATCAGCTTCCATTGTGGACCAATAATATCCTGCCCGTAGGATTTTCTTAGCCATGGTATGCCCACTGGAATGCGTACCAAAGGTCCCTTCATGTAGCTCTTCCATGATTCTTTCCGCTTCAGTCTTATCCACACAACGCAGTAAGGTTGAATCATGGTTTCGCTTATACAAGATGTCGTTGCTTAGGAAGAACTTTGCTGCGAACCTCCTCAGGAATTTCTTATCGTTGATGGATGCACCTTCAGGGTATTCCTGAGCTTCCAGATATCTCTTCACTTCGTGGTACCAAGGCTTCTCAGTCACCAATTCAGTTTCGAGATCACAACAGTATGCCGGTTCGTCCAGTTTCCAGATGATGATCCGGGGAGCTTCATTATCCCATTTAACCTTGAACATTGAAGACATTGTAGCTAACGCGTCCGCTAACTGATTCTCTTCTCTTGGAAAGTGCTCGAAGGTTATCTCGGTGAAGTGGGGAATCAGGGCCAACACACATTCTTTGTAAGGAATCAAGTTTGGATGTTTCGTATCCCACTCTCCTCTGATCTGATTGATCACAAGAGCGGAATCTCCGAAAACACTTAGAAATTTGATCCTTAGGTCAATCGCAGCTTGAAGACCCATGATACACACCTCATATTCCGCCATGTTGTTGGTACAGTTGAAACACAGCCGGGCAGTGAGTGGAGTATGAGTACCTTGTGGAGATATGATGATGGCGCCGATACCATTTCCCAAAGCATTGGAAGCTCCGTCAAAGTGCATAGACCATCGGGATCCTGGTTCAGGTCCTTCATCCGGTCCAGGTACTTCACAATCAGTTACAATCATGATGCTTTCATCCGGAAACTCGAAGTTCATTGATTGGTAGTCATCTACAGCTTGATGAGCTAAGTGGTCTGCCAATACACTTCCCTTGATGGCTTTCTGGGTTGTGTACTGAATGTCGTATTCCGTCAAGATCATTTGCCATCTTGCAATCCTCCCAAACAGAGCAGGCTTTTCGAATATGTACTTTATAGGATCCATTTTTGAGATCAACAAAGTAGTGTGAGTCAGCATATACTGTCTCAGCCGGCGAGCAGCCCATACCAAAGCGCAGCAAGTTTTCTCAAGCAGTGAGTATCGGGTCTCACAGTCGGTAAACCTTTTGCTAAGGTAATAAATGGCGTGCTCTTTTCGGCCAGACTCGTCATGCTGCCCCAGCACACACCCCATTGAGTTGTCTAGCACTGTCAGATATAGGATCAGAGGTCTCCCTTCAACCGGTGGCATAAGGATAGGTGGTTCTTGGAGATATTCTTTGATTCTGTCGAAGGCAGCCTGACATTCATCGTTCCAACGTACTACCTGATCTTTCTTCAGCAGCTTGAAGATTGGCTCACAGGTAGCAGTCAAATGAGAGATGAATCGAGCGATGTAATTCAGGCGTCCTAAAAAGCCTCTGACTTCCTTCTCTGTCTTAGGAACTGGCATCTCTTGAATAGCTTTGACCTTAGCAGGGTCCACTTGAATACCTTTATCACTGACCACGAAGCCTAGTAACTTTCCCGATCTTACCCCGAAGGTGCACTTGTTCGGATTCAATCTCAGCTTGTACAGTTTCAATCGGTCAAACAATTTCTGTAGATGATCTAGATGCTCTTCCTCAGTCTGGGACCTAGCGATCATGTCGTCCACATACACCTCTATCTCGTGATGAATCATATCATGAAATAAGGCAACCATGGCACGTTGGTAGGTTGCCCCAGCATTCTTTAATCCGAACGGCATGACCTTGTAACAGAAGGTGCCCCACTGAGTAACAAATGTAGTCTTTTCCATGTCTTCAGGTGCCATCTTGATCTGATTGTAGCCTGAAAAGCCATCCATGAAAGAGAATACCTTGTGCTGAGCCGTATTATCAACAAGGACATCAATGTGAGGTAAGGGGAAGTCATCCTTGGGGCTGGCCCTGTTCAGATCCCTGTAATCAACACACATTCTGACCTTACCATCCTTTTTAGGTACCGGCACCACATTAGCAACCCACTGAGGGTAAGACGTTACTGCAAGGAACCCGGCATCAAACTGTTTCATGACCTCGGCTTTAATCTTCTCGGACATCTCTGGACGCATCCGACGGACCTTTTGTTTAACAGGAGGGCAGTCTTCCCTAGTCGGCAAATGATGGACAACAATATCGGTATCCAACCCGGGCATGTCTTCGTAGGACCAGGAAAAGATCTCCATATAGTCATGCAGCATCTTGGTTAACCGTTGCTTCACGCTGAGCTCTAGGTTAGCACCAATCTTTACCTCTTTCCTGTCTGTTTCAGTACCCAGGTTTATGGTTTCCACTGGCTCTTCATGGGGTTGAATTGCCCGCTCTTCCTGAAGCAACAGTCTAGCAAGCTCGCCAGGCACTTCGCAATCATCTTCACCTTCGTCTTCGGCTAAGTTGATCGGATTTTCGAAGTCATAATTGGCATTAGCAGAGTTGTTATCAGTGAGATCCAGAGTGGATTGGAACCTGTATGAGTGAGTGTGTGTGTAAATACAGCTGTTTTGAAAATTATGTAAAGGAAAAGAAAGACAGAAAAGGAACACAATATTTGCAATGCGAAAAGTACGTCCAAGATTTTCATTCATGATGTATAAAATGACAGTTTGTATGCCCTCACAAATAGAGCCACGGTGCCTCGGGTAAGACACCGGGCCATAGAGTTTATCATTGTTTATTACAAAATAACAAAACAAGGGAATTTATTACTTAGTAACAAAAGAAACAGGGAGATTGTCCTTGGCGCTCCAATTGTTAAGTCCACCATCAGCAGCCGGGTAGATCCAGCTATCGAACTCAGTTTCATCAACTTCCTCTTCATCACCAATAGCATTAACTCCGTGAGCAGGCAGGGGAGCTGTCACCACGTTGGGCTTGTCAGATGCCTCAAACTGTACCTCCTTAGCGTCAATGAGGTCCTGCAGCTTGTTCTTTAGTGCCCAACAGTCATCGGTAGAGTGCCCCGGGCTTTCTGAATGGTAAGCACAACGAGCATTCGGGTTGTACTTGGGAGATGCTGTATTTGGGAACTTTGGGGCCTCCCTGACAGTCACTAAATTAGTTGCGAGCAACTGTGGCAGGATCTGCGACAAAGTCATGCCTAAGCGGGTAAACTCCCTCCGGGGTCTTTCCACCTTCTGAGTATTGTTTGGCCGGGGAGCGGCAGCAGGCTTAGCAATCATGACCGCACTGACAGATTGGCGGTGCTCATGTCTTTCTGATCTTCTGGAACCATACACGGCACTAGACTCCTTCTTGAACGGTTTCTTTTCCGAACTAGATGCCGCACCCTTTGCAATCTTCCCAGACTTTAATCCAGCTTCGATCCTCTCTCCAGTCAAGATTAAATCAGTGAAACCAGCAGAAGAATTCCCAATGAGGTGGTTGAAAAATGGCCCAGATAGGGTCCCCAAGAACATGTCAACCAACTCCCGATCAGTCAATGGTGGCTGCACCCTGCCAGCCAGGTCTCTCCACTTCTGAGCGTACTCTTTAAAACCTTCGCTTGCGCCTAACGCCATACCCTGGAGTTGGGTACGTGTGGGGGCAAGGTCGGCATTATACTGATACTGCTTGTAGAAAGCAGTAGCCAGCTCCTCCCAGTTACGAACTTTGGTCCCATCCAGCTGATAGAACCATTCGAGATGAGTCCCTGAAAGACTCTCCTGGAAGAAGTGGATCCATAGATTCTTGTCCGCAGAGTACGGCTGAATCTTCCGAACATAGGACCTCAAATGCAGCTTGGGACAAGATGCCCCGTCATACTTGGAGAAGGTGGGAGCTTTGAATTTATGTGGGATAATTACACCAGTCGACAAACCCAGATCTCCGAAATCCAGCCCAGGTGCCTGTTGCACCTCCATAGCCTTCAACCTGTCCTCCAGTTGTTTGTACCTGTCATCTGCAGGAGGGTACTGCTCCTCATCAAAATCTGTCTCGTTGTCGGAGACGACCGGACTAGGAACCTTTACTTCTGCTTGAGAAGGACTCCTGCCAACAGAAGAACCAGCCTCTTCATGCTGCAGAGTATTACCCAACCTTCGGCCCGAGTTGAACAGAACAGTTCTTCTCTTCTTCTTCTTCTCCTTCTTCAGGAGCATAGTCTTCAGTTCTTCTTGGCCTTTAGCTAGACCCATGATTAGTTCTTGAAACTGCGCATTCTGCGCCTGGAGAGCCTTGATTGATGTCTCTGTTGATTCAGATCCGGGATTCATGATGCTGAAATAAACAGCGAAGAACTGTAAGCAACCTGAAAAGGGGAAAAACCTGCTATGCACATGATGTATGAAATGCGTATGCAATGCATTCAAGGGTTCGAAAGTTCAAATTCGTTGTAGACAAAAGGAACACACGTTATCATTAAAGAAATCATTGTTTAATACATCAAGGCCTCATGGGCAAAAAGTACAAAAATCAAGTCAATCCCAAAATACACTGCACATCCTCTTCGGAGCTATGTAGGTGTTGAGATTCCTCTCCTCATGCAACAGACGGGTGAGCTCCAAGACCTTCTTTTCACAGGCATGCAGACTAGTCTCAAGAGAATTCCTTTCTTCCTTAAACTGGACCCAGCTCTTCTGCATCTCTTCCCAGGATGTGGGCATATCAGGGTGCTGAATAACATGAGACACTTCCCCCTCTAAGACCGGTTCTTTGATTACTGGAAGCATGTGAGGATAAGGCATCACTAACTTCTGAGAGCGAGCGCGTACCCATTTGAGATAAGGCTCCAAAGGGATGGAGTTCCTGTGCCCCAGTGTCTTGCTGTCTATCCTACTGGGCATCCTCCAGGCTCTGATAAATCTCTGGCGAAGTCCTTGAGTATCGTTGTCGAAGTCAAAGACTATGTCAGGAATTAACATGTCATGAGGACCATCCCTCCGAGCATAACCAAACTGTCTCCAAGCCAGGCATGGGCTATAAGTAATACCTCCTCTGATTCCAAGTAAAGGAACATTAGGGTACTCCCCGCAACGATCAATGATAGTGACATCTCCTCTGGATCTAGGACACCAATGTATATCTGCATGTGTAAGAGTCATCAACCGTTGTGACCATCTCAAACCCCGCTCATTCTTCAGGACTGATTGGGGAAGGTGCGAAATAAACCACCTTCCCAGGAGGGGAGTGCAACACATAAGGACACCTCTTTTTCTCATGGTTCGAGTGTAACATGAGTGAAGGATGTCCCCCAGCAACGTAGGTATAGGATTCCTGGACATAAAGATCTGAACGGCACTGATATCAATGAGCTGATCTGGGTTAGGGAACAACACCAAACCATAAACAAGGAGGGCCACAACCTCTTCAAAAGCTTGCAAGTCAAGGGAGTTCCAACATTCAAGGGCCTTTTCAAACAGAAACCTGGCTAAGAACCCTTTGATACCACTTCTGACTTCCCAATGTCCCTTGAGGTCAGATGACTGTAGGTGCAAGGTTTTAGCAATCTCTTCAAGCTTAGGTTCCTTTTCTGTACCGTTGAAGGGTAGCTGATCAAGGATAGGGATCTCCAGGAGCCGGGAGAACTCCTCCAATGTAGGTACCAACTGATAGTCCAAGAAGGTAAAGCAGTGATGCAGAGGATCAAAGAACTGGAACAAGACCTTAATCATATCTTCCTCAATGTTGGTGTTGACCAAGCTGATGAGGCTTCCATGCCTGTCACTGAATGAAGAGTTCTCGGGAATCCTGGATATAAGTTCCTTAAGCTGAGGAGGGATCCTTACAAGATTGACCTGAATTGTCTTTCTACGAGCAGTTTCCATGTCCTACAAAACAAGAACAAAGATGAAAATTCGAACCCCTGAAATGGTTAGTCAATGCATATGATGCTGGATGATGTCATGATGCTATGATTAAACACACCACAGATATTTACAAAGACAAACATGTAGGGCACACAAGGCACACAAGACAAGCCCTTAAGGTTTAAGGCCAGCGTGGGGTCTGGGTAGTACCCTCTTGAAGTTGGTGGGTCAACCTGTCCTAATCAAAGTAACCGGGTTCTAAGGTTCCCAATATCACAGGATTGCTTTCATTGTTCATCGTTTCGATTTAGCCACTGAACTGGCGACCGAAATATTCCAGGAAAGCAACCCTCAATTGAGCGTAGTATCGAGTATCAACCAACCTCGGACTGCACCAAAGTCAGTTATCTCACTACCCTAAAGAGGCCAAGATAGTTCAATTAAGGTTCCTAAGGTCTGTTGATGCTTCATGACACCACGCGGAGGCCCCGTACTCTCCTTGACTGAACTCAAGGGTTACCGGTACACACCAAAGTGCCACATCAACGTAGCAGACTGTTTCAACCATGTCGGTATACCCCGCACAGTTCCCTCACAGCCTTGTTGCTACTTTCTAAGAAAGGTATCCCCCAGATCCGGGTTTAGGATCTATAGAACTCCCAAGCAACCCACAATTTAAAGCACACAAGGAAAACAATTGAAAACATAGTTATGAGCTAGCCCTAAGGTACACCTCACTTTAAGATTTTCCCCAGCAGAGTCGCCAGTTCTGTGATCGGTGGATCTGGAACTGACTGTTTAATGCTGGTTCGCGAAATGTCGCGGAAGCAAGAGTCGCCACCGTCTTTTATTTTCTCCAAATGGAAAGGACAAAAGCACAGAAAAATTCCTTATAGAGATTGCTCTCGGTTCGGGAGGTAGGTTATAGAAAGGGAAGGTGTTAGCACCCTTTCTATCCATGGTTATCCATGGGCTCTTAGATACTTGCTCATTTGTGTTTTCAAAAATGGTTTGTTTGCTTTTCAACTGTGGGTTTTAAAAAAAGTTTCTTTGAAAATTTCAGTTCGACTCTTGTATCGGTCCTCAAGAGTGTTTGAAAAATTGCTTTCGAAAGCTTTTTGAAAAGTGTCGGTGTGAAAAGAGCTTTTGAGTTTGTTTTGAAATTAGAGCAAGTATCTACGAGGACCTACCTACCCTAAGGAATTCGTCTGTGTAAATGTCCTTTAAAGTAGTGCCATCCCACCATTGAGAGGTAGGTAGCACCACCGTTGGAGGTGTTTGGGTCAATTCGAGGTTCGGGACATGGTGATCACCAGAGCAATAGGAAGACACCTTAGAAGCTACCCTCATGCCAGGTTCCCGGATCATGAGGACTTACTAAGACATCCTCTACTCGACGATCACCTTTCGAAAGGCAACAGTGAGGCGTACCCTAGGGGTGGTGTGTGCGAATTGTGTGTCATGTTTCAGTTATTTGTCTTGTCATGTTTATTTGTGATCTACGCTTGATTTTAATTAGGACCATTCATTCTTGCATGCATATTTAACAGTTATAAAGTTTGCGAAAAATAAATCTAAGACTATTACAAATGGCGCGGGTCCACATCGCCAAAATTAAACCGGACCCGATTTAGCAGAAAAGTAAATAATGCGAAATAAATAAAAGTGCGAAAAGTAAAGTTACATGGCCTTGGGAGATTTACATAATTATAATGACATAAAATAAATATGCGCGAAATAGAATAATTAAAATAATGGGCGTTGGACCCTTTTGGCAAAATTAAAAATTAATGATAATTAAAAATTAAATGATTAAATGTTTTTTTGGCATTTTGTGTTTTTTAGATTTAAAAGAAAAAAGAAAAATTAATTAAAATTAAAATGCTAAACCCTAGTTCTAATGTTTTTTTTAAGTTTATTATGAAAATATTGACTTTTAACCTAATTTAACTCTAAATTAATTTATGTACAATTTTTAATTTATGAAAATAAATAAATAATATTATCATTCTGAAAAAAAGGGAAACTTAAAAAGAAAATAAAAAGTTATTAAACCTAAACTCTATTTTTTTGGATTTTTATTAGGAGAAATATTTAATAAACCTAAATTAAAGCTAAATAATTACAAGCATTTTTTTTATGAAAATAATTATAATATAAATCTTTATTATTTTTGGTCTTTTCTGATTTTGAATGTTTTTATATTTTGTAAAAATAATTAACTAAATAAATAGCAAATAAAAGAAATAAAAAGAAAAATTAAAGAAAGAATAAAAAAAAAATAATAAGGCAAACCAGGGGGGGTAGTCCCCAATTCAGGAGGTATAGGCCTAGCAAATCAGGCCCATTTGATTTTGAATCTTATTGACTTTTCTGGATCATGTGCCAACGCGTTGACCATAGTGCATGGTATTCTTTAATCCTTGCCTTTGATTGGAATCCCCTAGACGCGTGTGTGGCTTGATGATGAGAGAACATGATGTACCTGGATGTTAGCGTAGCATAGGATTTTATTTTGAAAAATAACATGGAAATTTGCCAGACCTGGGACTTGAACCCAGGTCTTGAAGGTTGCATGCATTAGTACCTGCCAGCTGAGCCATTACGTTCTAATTAATATATTATAGCAAGTAAATAATAAAAAGCAAAATTGGTTAGTGCCCCCTAAAAGCGCGCGAGATTTTGAATTGGCCTGTCCCATTATGACACGACATCATCGTCTTCGTCTTCCTGAAATACTAAACACATTGGCCACGGTTTTTGAAGCGTAGCATTAGGCTAGCTACCAGAAAATAGCGACTAGCGCTATGGCATATATAAATTGATCGCGACCCCATGAGTCTCTTCGTCTTGAGGTACTGAATCCAACCATGGCATTCATGAGCCCTAATTTTTCCTCTACGCAAAAGCCCTAATTCAAGAAACCTGCAACCCTAAATTTTAGCAATGGCAAAATCGCCCACAATGCATAATAATCAAATTAATGTTATGGGTTAGCTTCGAAATCATGTCAGGAATGCAAATCAAGTCTCAAAAATTATGGAAAATGTATGAATCAATGTGCAAGAACATCAAATATTTTCGGTACAGGGTGTGCCCATTTTACCAATTCTTGATGCTAGAACGAATGGTTTTGATTGGTATGTGATCCTTGAAGCTTCAGGAATATGATGGACTCAGTCTTATGGCTTGAAACGATCTCTAAGGCACTTTTCAGTTCTTGAGTTTTATGAAAAAATTTCAATTGGCAAACTGTTCTTGGGGCGCAGCTTTTTGTGTCAAAACATTAGGGTTATGATTCTGAGTATGTATAGAGCATATTAGGTTAAAGATATTGCACAAAATCCTTTGAATTCATTGTTTTCAATATTTGATTTCATGAAATCTTTTCCAAATCTTTTCCATGTGCATTTTGTGTTCAATCAGCTCAAATCACACCAAAACTTGCCTATTTAAGATATGCACGAAATATTGACCTTGGAATGTGCATAAAAAGATTTTTTTAGGTCAAACTTATATTTTTCATGTATTAAAATAATTTAAATGAATTAATATTAATATGAATTCAAATAAATAATTAAAAAATGAGAAAATACTTCCCTTTGGGCCTAATGGTCGTGCATAGGCTTGGCATGAAGAAACTTGGAAGAAAAATGGGCCCATTTGCATTTTTAGGCCTTTTGCATCAATGTTGACTTTTCAAAATTCCCAAATATTTCCCAACTTCCACAAGGCATAACTTGCTCAATTTTTAAGATTTTCACATGTTCTTGGACATTTTGGAAAGGTCTTTGAGTCCTTTAACCAATGCCTTTGGTCCCATGTCATTTTGATTTACCAATCTCAAGTTATGGCCTTTGACTTAAAGTCCCTTTTTGTTGACTTTTGAAAATGACCTATAATGTTGAAATTGATAACTTTTTGTGAGAGCATTTCTTGGACTTGAAGTATGAAGATGAGTTGTAGGAAATGTCTTTCTATTCAAAATGAGCTTTGGATGGAATTTTTCTGATAATCCATGTGAAAGTTATGCCCTGGTCAATTTCAGTTGACTTTTTCAGCTGTCCAAATATAGCAACTTTTGCATCTTTGATGATTTCTGAGCCCAAATTTTGAGAATCATGATCAAGCATTGATCAAATGATGTTTGTGGCTTCAAAATGATATATTGACCAAAAATTTGAACTTTTGACTGTCAAATGACCATTTTGCCCCTACAGTTGACTGTAGTGCAATTTAGGGTTTTGACTGTGCAATTTTGAGCTGAATGCCTTGAAATTTGACATGAGGATGTTTGACCACATTTGTAAGCATATGAGACTTGACTGGGCCTTTGAAACCTTCATTTTCTTGATCAGAACACAAACCCTAGTTTTGACTGTCTAGGAGACAGTTGAGCTGCACAACCCTTGGGGAATTTTGTGACTTTGATTTTGACAAATCTTGATGAATATGGGAGGGCAAATTTTGGGGTACAACACTTATGTTAACGGATGTACAGCCACCCCAGCGGTAGAAGCGCGCGCCTATAATCTTTGGGACCTGGGTTCGAGCCTCAGTGGTACCCTTTTGGTTTTTTCATATTTTTGCAATTCTGATCTTTTCTTTTTGGGAGGCGCTGGGCCTCCCTTTGGGCCTTTTTGTTTTTTTTCTTATCTCTAACCCCCCTGTTTCATTTCATACCCCTGGCCTAATTTTTATTTTATTTTCTTATTTTAATTTTATTTATTTTTTTAAATATTTTTCTAATATTAAAAAATCATAAAAAAATATAAAAATAGTAGCTTTATATTTTGACATAGTTTATTTATTTTTCTCACACAAAAAATTATTTTATTAATCATACTTTATTCATTTTACTAATTATCTTTGTAAATTTAATTAAAAATAGGTTTTAGTTATTTTCTTTTACACCATTTAAATATATTATTTTAAAATATAAAAAGACCAAAAATATCTTATAATACTGTAATTTATTTTCAAGACAAAAATACCAAAAAAAATACTTTTCTTATAAACTCAATTTCTTTTTTTAATCAATTAATAGATCTAGGGTTTTATTTAAAATATTTTCTTAGTAAATTTAGGTTTTATTTTTAATTAATTATTTTCTTCTAGCTAATTAAGTTAAATAAGTCAAAACCCCTTTTCTCATGAAAAATCAAACAAATATCCATTTACTTTACATTTCACATTTTTGTATATTTATTCATCTTGTACATTATTTATTTTAATTCTTGTACAAATTCAATATGGTTGTAATAGATTAATTAGGTTTATTTTCTTGCAATCCCCATTTATAATTTGTACACACCCCCTCCCACAAGTATTGTAATAGCGTAGTAACTTTAAATTCCGCAATTTACCGCTTTATATACAAATGTTATTAATTAGGCTTTGTATGGAAAGACTAAAACCAATCAAATAGAAAACCCTAATCAAAGACAAAATCAAGCATGAAAAACAATACACTTGCACACAAGCACCCCCCCCCCCTAGGGTAAATACACTTGGTTGCCTTTACAAAATGGTCATATTACACATGTGAGGTATCTTAGCAAAAACAAACAAAATATAAGATCATAGTCCCTCGATGACGCTATCTAAGTTGCCTTTTAAATGATCTTAGTCCCTAAAGAGAATGCTAAGATACCTTGCAACATTGCTAATCATAGTTATATGATGACCCACGCCCGTCCCGTTTACATCCAAAGATAGGTTTACTTACCAAATCAATGGTAAGATAACAATGTTAAACGAAAAGAAAATGAACAAGAAAGACTTTTGAGTAGGTAGAATTCTCCTAATTACTTGCTCAATTTCAAAACATCCTTGCTATTTTCAAAGCAAACACCTACACTTTCAAAACCTCTTACAAACTTGAAAACATTTTCAAAAGATCAAACATCTTTGTATACATTCTTACGAACGAGAATCATTACAAAGATTGCCTAAATGATGGCCTCTTTACAAAATACTTTCAAAAACCACACGAAGCACAATTTCAAACAAAAAGAAAGTGATCTAGCAAGTAACTAAGAGCCAAAGGAAAACCATGGATGAAAAGGGTGTTAATACCTTCCCTTTTCATAATCTACCCCCCGAACTCAAGAAACAATCTCAAAGGTCTTTCTTGTGCTTTTTCACCTTTCCTTTTGGATAAAAGAAAAGTCAGTGGCGACTCTTGCTAACTGCAAAATTTGCAATCAAACACAAAACCTTCAAGCCAGTTCTCCCACCGTATCACACTTCCCTTTCGGGTTTTCAGTCCATCGGGATACCCTTTGTTTCCCAAGCCGCCTTTTCAGGTTTTTGACTTGCTGGGTGTGCAGATTTTTTTCATTTTCATCCCTTATTTTTGCCCGGACACTTTTGGATCGCTGGGAAGCCCTTATTTTTTCCTAGGCTAGTCAGCCTAGCAGGTCTTTTATCATGCGTAGTATCTTTTCACTATGTTTGCATTGACATGGTGAGGAAGGTCGTCACCGTCCATGGTGGTTAGAATCATGTCTCCACCCAAGAATTTTTTTTTAATTATAAATGGCCCTTCGTAGGTGGGAGTCCATTTGCCCCTGGGATCACCTTGTGGCAGTATGATGCGCTTGATTACTAGATCCCCAACTTGATACTCTTGACGTCTGACTTTTTTGTTGAAAGCCTTGATCATTCATTTGATCAAATTCAGTTGATCAAGTCAGGTCTGGATCCAGTCGTCTTTGTTCAGACCCGCATCTTTCATAATCCTTAAAGAAGGAATATAGACCTCAATGGGTAGGACTGCCTCCATGCCATATACCAGAGAGTATGGTGTTGCCCCTGTCCACGTTCGGGCTGAGGTACAATAACCATGTAGAGTGAATGGTAACATCTCATGCCAGTCTTTATATGTCACTATCATCTTCTGTATGCTTTTTTGTTGTTCTTGTTAGCCGCTTCAATAGCGACATTCATCTTTGGCCGGTAGGGAGAAGAGTTATGATGTTGTATCTTGAATTTCTTACAGAGCTTGGTGATCATCGTGTTATTGAGATTTGTACCATTATTGGTGATAATTCTCTCTAGCACACCATACCGACAGATCAGGTTATGCTTGATAAACTGCGCCACAACATTCTTGGTAACGGTAGCAAAGGAGGCAGCTCCATCCCACTTCGTGAAGTAATCGATGGCCACCAGGATAAAGTGATGCCCATTGTAAGCGGTAGGTCTGATTTCTCCGATCATGTAAATGCCCATATTGCAAAGGGCCAAGGAGCCGTTAAGTCGTTCAAAGGAACCGGAGGTACATGCACCTTATCAGCATAGATTTGGAATTTATGACAAGTTCGGGAGTACTGATAACAATTTGCTTCCATAGTGGACCAGTAGTATCCTACCCGTAGGATTTTCTTAGCCATGGTATGTCCACTTGAATGGGTTCTGAAGGTACCTTCATGTAGATCTGTCTTAATCCTCTCTGCTTCGCTCTTGTCTACAGACCGCAGTAAGGTAGAGTCATGGTTGCGCTTGTAGAGGATTCCATTACTGAGGAATAATTTCACGGCGAACCTTCTCAGAAACTTCTTGTCATTGACAGATGCCCCCCTCGAGATACTCTTGGGTCTCGAGGTACCTTTTTACTTCATGAAACCAGCGTTTTTCTGCTACCTCTTCAGTATCAATCTCGCAGCAGTGTGCTGGTTCATCCAACCTCTCAATGGTGATCCGGGGAGCTTCGTTGTCCCACTTGACTTTGAACATAGATGACCTAGTGGCTAGCGCGTCTGCTAACTGATTCTCCTCTCGTGGGAAATGTTCAAAGGTTACCTCCTCAAAGTGTGGGAGCAATGTCAGTACGTGCTCTCTGTATGGGATGAGATTCAGATGTTTCGTATCCCATTCACCTTTGATCTGACTTATCATTAAAGCTGAATCCCCGAAGACATTTAAGAACTTGATCATGAGGTCGATAGAGGCTTTGAGACCCATGATGCAGGCTTTATACTCCGACATGTTGTTAGTGCAATTGAAGTATAGTCGGGCAGTGAAAGGAGTATGACAGCCCTCAGGAGATATGATTATGGCCCCAATGCCATTACCGAGTGCGTTCGAAGCTCTGTCAAAAACCATAGTCCATTGGGATCCCTCCTCAGGTCCTTCATCCGGTCCAGGTTCTTCGTAGTCAGTCACCAGCATGATATTCTCGTCTGGGAACTCAAAATTCATTGGCTGGTAGTCATCCATGGCCTGATGAGCCAAATGATCAGCCAATACACTCTCTTTGATTGCTTTATGGGTTGTATATTGTATATCATATTCAGTTAAGATCATCTGCCATCTCACTATTCATCCGGAGAGAGCGGGCTTATCGAAGACGTACTTGATTGGATCCATCTTAGATATCAACAAAGTAGTGTGGGTCAACATTTACTGTCTCAGTCGGCGAGCAGCCCATGCCAAAGCACAACAAGTTTTCTTGAGAAATTAGTATCTTATCTCACAGTCGGTAAACTTTTTGCTAAGGTAGTATATTGCGTGCTCTTTTCGACCAGACTCGTCATGCTGCCCCAACACACACACCCATTGAATTGTCTAGCACTATTAAGTAAAATATCAAAGATCTTCCTTCAACCGGAGGCATCAAAATTGGTGGTTCTTAAAGATATTCTTTGATCCTTTCGAAAGCAGTCTGGCATTCGTCATTCCACTTTACCACTTGATCTTTCTTCAAAAGCTTGAAGATGGTCTCACAAGTAGCAGTCAGATGTGAAATGAACCTAGAAATATAATTCAAACGTCCCAAGAAACCCCTAACTTCCTTCTCAGTACGGGGAGCCAGCATCTCTTATATGGCCTTTACCTTTGTAGGGTCTACCTGAATACCTTTGTCACTGACGATGAAACCCATAAGCTTACCAGACCTTACCCTGAAGGTGTACTTGTTCGGATTCAACCTCAGCTTGTATGTCTTTAATCTGTCGAACAACTTTTGTAGATGATCAAGGTGTTCCTCTTTGGTTTGAGACCTAGCTATCATGTCATCAACATAAACCTCGACCTCATGGTGAATCATACCATGGAACAAGGCGACCATGGCTCGCTGATAATTTGCCCCAGCATTCTTTAACCCAAAAGGCATCACCTTATAGCAGAAGGTGCCCCACTGCGTGACAAAGTTTTTCTTATCCATGTCTTCAGGAGCCATCTTGATCTGGTTATAGCCAGAGAAACCATCCATGAAGGAGAATATTTTATGTTGCGCGGTGTTATCAACCAAAATGTCAATGTAGGGAAGCCAAAAGTCATCCTTGGGGCTTTCCCTGTTCAGGTCTCTGTAATCCATACACATCCGTACCTTGCCATCCTTCTTAGGTATCAGAACATCGTTAGCAACCCACTATGGATAAGAGGTGACATCTAAGAACCCTGTGTCGAACTGCTTCATGACCTCTGCCTTGATCTTCTCTGACATATCAGGGCGCATATGGCGGACCTTCTATTTAACCGGAGGACATCTTTAGTCGGTAGACTGTGTACCACGACATCAGTGTCTAAACCAAGCATGTCTTTATATGACCAGGCGAAGATCTCAACATAGTCGTGCAACATCTGTATCAATCGCTGTTTGATCTTAGTGTCTATATTTACGTCGATCTTAACTTCTCTTCTGTCCTCATTTGTGCCCAAGTTTATCGTCTCAATTGGCTCTTCATGAGGCTGTATAGCCCTCTCTTCCTGCTGTAACAGTCTAGCAATTTCTCCAGGCACCTCACAATCGTCCTCACCTTCGTCCTCGGCTTAGTTGATCAGATTTTCGAAATTATAACTGGCAATAACATAATTGTTATCAATGGGATCCATAGTGGATATGGATCTGCAGTTTGATACGTGAGTGTGTGTAAGAGCATGGTTGTATTGATAAAGTAAAGGCAGAAAAGAAAAACAGAGAGCCCAAAATTTATATGCAAGGAACGTCCAATGTTTTATTGATGATATATGAAATGACACAATAACCCTCACAGATAGAACCATTGTGCCTCAGGTAAGACACGAGGCCATAAAGTTTAAATTTTTTATTACAAACTTGGAAAACAAGTAAGACAATTACTGCGGAATAAAAGAAACTGGTATAAATACTCTGGCCATCCAATTACTCGGTCCACCGTTGGTAGTCGGGTAGATCCAGCTGTCAATATCAGAGTCGTCCTCACTGTCTTCAATAGCGTTAATCCCACGATTGTTGATGCGTAGGGGAGGTATTCCAGCTCGAGCGCATCGAACAACCGTTTGAGCTCCTGAAGTAAAGCCTAAACCAAATTTGTCAGTTTTGTGAGTAAAATCAGGGAGTTATCCCCATTTGGTACACCCGCCTTATTTGACCACTGCTATGGCGTCCTTGAGGGAAGCCATCTTCAAAGGAGGTTTATTGTTGGTGGTAGTTTTGGTTGACGCCAAAATCTGGGGAACCTCTTCAAAGTTTTGACAAGGAGTCTCTATGAATTCCCCGTCCATCTCCATATACCTGAAGGAGTTCAGGTGGCTCGCCATATACTCCTTTTCGCCATGCACAGTGACAATCTTCCCCTTCACCGGATATTTCAGCATTTGGTGCAGTGTAGAAGTAACAGCCCCAACTTCATGTATCCAAGGATGACCCAACAAACAAGAGTATGATGGCCTGACGTCCATCACATAGAAGGTGGACCCAAAGGTCTGAGAGCCTACTTTGACAGGTATGTCCACCTCCCCATGCACCATTCTCTTTGAACCGTCAAAAGCCTTTACCACAATGTTACTAGGCTTTAAGGTCAAGCCTTCACAATCTAGCCGATCAAGAGCCTTCTTAGGCAGAACATTCAGTGAAGACCCAGTATCCACCAACACTTGAGCCATAGTGGTGCCCCTGCATTCGATCGAGAACATGCAGAGCATCATTATTCTTCCTCCCTTTCAGTGTCAAGCCGATATCTGTAAAACCCAGCCCATTGTCAGCAGTCAAGCTGGCCACACAATCTTTGAATTGATCGGCTGAAGTTTCCTGCGGCACATGCGCAATCTTGAGGAATGCAATCAAGGCCTTCGCATGGGCCTCGGAACACAACAACAGAGACAACATTGATATCTTCGAGGGGGTCTGCCCCAGCTGCTCGACCACATTGTAGTCGCTCTTTTTGATTATTTTTAATATTTCCTCTATCTCTTGCTTAGAGGCTTCTACAACAACCTTTCTAGGGGCCTCCGTCTGGGCAGGCTCACCTATAGCTTCTTTGCCTCAAGTCCCAGATGACTCAACGGCGGAAGTAACAATTGGAGTAAGAACAGGAGTAGTAGCTGAAGTACTAGCAGGAACAGCAGATGGAATAACAATAGGCTTATTAAAAATCTTTGGGGAGATCTCGGGAGAGAAAACCCTTCCACTTTTGGTGATCTTGCTGGCCCCGACAATGTTACTGACATCGAGATCAGCCTCTTCATTCTTCAAATCTTTTTTAATGCCGTGATAGTAAACATCGGTGCCATAATTCCACGAGACAGCTTTGTCCGATGAGTACGGTACGGGACCAAGAAAAGTGATTATTAGCGGAGAGACTCCTGGAGCAGGTGTAATCCTAACATGTCTTTTAGATGAGACCTTGGAAGGATTGGCGGAAATTGTTATAACAACATCTTCAAACGGAACAGTTGGAATCAAATAGCAACCAATGGGCAGAGATGAACACATGTGGCAACCTTCACCACAACCCGAAAATAAACCGGCCAATAACAGATTCTTCTTAAAATTCATAAGAGGAGTAGAAACTTCATCAACTGAGGTCACAAACAGATCGGTATCAACAGAATTAACTCCATAATTGTGCTTAGGCATGGGAGCAGTTATGACATTGGACTTCTCTGAAGCATCAAACTCAATCTCCTTGGCTTCAATCAGATCTTGTACTTTATTTCTTAGAGCCCAGCAGTCATTTGTATCGTGACCAGGACTCTCAGAATGGTAGGCACACCGAGCGTTTAGATTGTACCGAGGAGAGGTGGTGTTAGGATTCTTTGGAGCCTCTTTCAAGGTTGCCAAGTTGGATCTTAGTAGATGGGGTAGAACCTCAGCCAATGTCATGTTAATCCGGGTGAACTTCCTTTGTGGTCTCTCTACCCTTTGCTGATTGCTTCATTGTGGGGTAGCCGCAGGCCTAAGTATCATCATAGCACCTACCATTGGGCGGTGTTCAGCTCTGTTCTGACCTCTCGGGATATAGATGGAATTGACTTCCTTCTTACCTATGAAAGCCTTCTTTACTGAGCTCGAAGAGGTGTATTTCTGTATTTTTCCGCTTCGGATCCCATCTTCTACCCTTTCTCCTGTTAATATCAGCTCGGTGAAACCAGCTGATAAGCTACCGTGATGCGGTGGGAGAACTGACTTTAGGTTTTGCGTTTGTGTTTGCAAATGTTTCGGTTTAGCAAGAGTCGCCACCGACTTTTATTTTATCCAAAAGGAAAGGTAAAAAAGCACAGGAAAGACCTTTGAGATTGTTGTTGGGTTCGTGGAGTAGATTATGAAAAGGGAAGGTGCTAGCACCCTTTTCATCCATGGTTTTCCATGGGCTCTTAGTTACTTGTTTTAGATTACTCGCTTTTGCTTTTCAATTGTTTGAAATGGTGCTTTTGTGTGTGGTATTGAAAGTATTTTGAAAAGATGCCTTTGTTTAGGCAACCTTTGTAATGATTCTTGTTTGAATGTATACAAAGGTGTTTGTCTTTTGAAAAATGTTTGAATGCTTGAAAGTTTGTTGGGAAATGTTTTGAAATTGTGTTGTGTGTTTTTGAAAATAGCAAGGATGGTTTGCAAGTTTGATCAAGTAACTAGGAGTTGTCTACCCTACTCAAAGATCTTTCCTACACATTTTTAACCCTTTGACATTGTTGTTTTACCATTGTATTTGGTAAACAACCTTGTCTTTGGATGTTAAACGGGACAGGCGTGGGTCATTGTATGACCATGATAACAATATTGTCAAGTATCTTAGCAAGTTTTTGAGGGACTAGATCATTTTTTTATAGGCAACCAAGATAGCGTGATCGAGGGACTATGATATTTTTGTTTTGTTTTTGTTTTGGCAAGATACCTAGCATGCATACCATGGCCATTTTTAAGGCAACAAGTGGATGAAACCCTAGGGGTGCTTGTGTGCATTGTGTTGTCATTTTTCATGCATTTTTGTCTTGTGTTTAGTCATGCTATTTGTTTTGATTTTTGGTCTTTTGCATACAAACCCTAATTTACTATCATGGCATTTGAAAGCGATAAAATGTGTAAAAGTAAATCTAAGACTATTACAACATTATTATGGGGAGGGGGATACAAGTTTGGATAGGGGGTATTTGCACAAAATAAAGCCCTAAAAACTATTACAACCATATTGAATTTATTTGTACAAATAAATAAATAAGCAAAATATTTAAATATGCAATTAAATATAAATATGCAAAAATGTTTTTTTGTACTATTTTTATGTATGTAAAAATAAGTTTATTTAATGTCCTAAAAATAAGGGAAAATAAAAATGATTATTTTTGGAAAGGGTGGAAACCCTAGTTTTTGTTTTAAGAAAATATATATTCTATATTATTTATTTATGTACAAGAAAATAAATGAAAATATATACAAAAGTGTTAAAAAAATTTAAAATGTGTGAGAAAATATTATTTAAATGTATAAATAATAAAAATAAAAATATATGATATTTTTGTATTATTTACAAATTTATTTAAGTAAATAAAAGTATATATTATTTAATAAACTATTCTTATGCCAAAAAAAATAATAAATAAAATAAAATAAAAATGTAAAAATTAAGAAAATATT
This sequence comes from Vicia faba, assembly GCA_948472305.1. Taxonomy (NCBI): domain Eukaryota; kingdom Viridiplantae; phylum Streptophyta; class Magnoliopsida; order Fabales; family Fabaceae; genus Vicia; species Vicia faba. The sequence continues at coordinate 154,812,555 of OX451739.1, forward strand.
TTTGGTGGTTTTTAATATTTAGAAAAAATAATAAAAGTCAGAAAATATGAAAAGAAATGAAAAATAAAAGAAATGGGCCAAGGGGGTGCAAAGAGCAAGCAGGGGGGTGTCAAAAGTCAGAACAACCAAGCCCAGCCCAAGGTCTCTCCATCCCTGTCCTTGAGACAGAAGGAAAACGCGTGTTTCTTGTTCAAACTTGTATCTCCTGCATATGTGTTTAAAAACAAAAACTTGCAACATGAAAGTTATAGCTCATCATCACACGATTCTAACCATATAAAAAACTTGATCTAACTCTAAGAAACCAGGGAGAATTTCAGTGCCCCTAATTTATGACCTAGTTTTTTCAGAAACTTCAACATCCAAATTCTCCTAGCTCAGTTAACATAAATGAATTCTATGCATATGTACAGCTCAAGGACAATGAGGGCTACATTTTTGCTTCACAAACCTAAGCCTAATGATTCATAAATAAGGAGATAGAAGTTTAAAAAATACCTGTTTCAGTCAAGTTTGGATATGGCAATGTAGGGATTTTTGATGAGGCCTGAAGGTCGTGTTAGCTTGCCTGAAGTTCACTCAACCTTCTCCAATGCTTGGCTTGCTTTGAAGTGGTTTGAATCTCCCTATAGAACTCAACCTACAAACTCAGAATTTGAAAATGGTGAAGTGTGAAAATGGAGTTACAGTGGCTGGACAGGGGCGTGGATAGTTTGGGTGGACTGTTTAGAATGTGTTTGGAGTGGTTTGGGACAAAACGCACGAGTGGATTTTTTTTTTGGCTTGTGATTTGCAGAACTTGCCCTGTTTTGGGCAGAAATGAAGTTTTGGTGTTTTGGAGGGTTTGAGAACTTGTTAGCTCTTGTTTCTGGCCTTAGACAATGTGTTGAACTTGTTTGAAATGTGCACAAGACTTGGTTTTATCAGATTACAAAGTTGTGGAGTTTTTGCACACTTGCTTGTTTTTTAAGTAAAAGGTGAGTTGACAAAGGCACAGCCTGTACAGGCTAGCTCAAGGCCTGAGGAGAGTTGGTAAAATTTTCCTGATGTTTGTAGATGTTGTTTGCATAAAGAAATCAGGTCCATGGCTCAAGACAAACAAAATTGCCAAAAGCATGCTTTATGTAAATGGTATTGCCACCTTTATGCCATTTTTGGAATAAATCAATGTGTAATGCTCCATAGATCTGAACAATACCATAATCCAATGTGCTTTCATTTAATTTATGAGTTTATAAAGGATTAGAACCTGTAAACCAAGTACAAGCATGATCCAAACTGATTTGCAACTTGAACCAATATGAAAAATGCCTTGGACAAAAGTGATGATTTGCCATTTTCAATCCTCCGATTCTCCCTAACCACAAATGATCTTGGAGAGTTATTGGACATTTTGGAAATCTTATAACATGATCTACAATCCATATTTGAAATGCATTTTGATATTCCACTTGGAACTAGGTGAAAATTTGCCATGAAGATAGGTCAAAATCCTGCCTTAACTAGGGCAAAATTTCACTAAGTTAGAAAGTTTTTGGACCTCTATTCATAAAATCATAACTTGAGATCCAAGCATCTTTTGGGAAAACTTTGTGAATACAATTTGTAGATTTTGTGGAGGACTACAACTTTAATGTTGGAAGTTTTCTTTGAATCCAATTGCATCATGGTTAAAATGTTTGGAAAAGTTGGGAAAAAATAAGAAATTTTCATAACTTAGAAAATTTCTAAGTTATGAAAATTTTCCATTTTAAACCCTAATTTTAAAAATTAGGTTTATTGGTGAACAAGTTTCATGTTTTGACACATCTTGATGAAAAATGACCCTTGGCACTTGATTTTGACCAAAAAGTCAAAGTTTGACTTTTCCAGTGTACAGTTGATTTTTAATCAGTTGACTGGAAAATTCATCTGTCAATCCAATGCAATTGAGATATTTTGAACCTTGTGATTAGGTAAAGATGATGCCATTGAGTCCTTGAATCCATGCTTGAACCCAATTTTCCATTGGCTAGCTGAAAAATGAGAAATTGCCCTTCTACAGTCAAAACCCTCATAATGACCATTTTGCCCTTTTGATGATCTGATCAAATTTCTTGAGGAGTTGTGGTCCAAACTTGATCAAATGGTTCATATGAGTCTATAATGTTGTTGTGGATAAAAAATTATTAGGTTTGACTGTAAATTGTCCACAGTTGACTTTTTCCCTAATATAGCTGATTTTTAGGTCAACTGCCCAATTGACTGGGCAAAAATTTGATTCAAAGCTTGAAACTTGGTATGGGAAATCTTATAAGTCCAACATGAAGTATGAAAGTCACATGAGGCATTGGAAGTCCAAAAATCCTTGTGCAAACTCAAACCCTAATTTTAGGTCAACAGTGCAAGGAGATGTCTTGAGTAGAGCAAACCCTAATCTGGTCTTGAGTCCAAAGAGTCTTGTGAGGGGAAATATTGATAAAATGAGAAAGAAAATTTTGGGGTACAACAGCTTCCCCTGTTCAATCTTCTTTAACCTGAAGAGTTAGATTGGTGAGTTTGTTGTTCCTGACTCGAAGGTAAAAGATGATTGGACACTAGAGTGCCCGTAAGTTTGCACTCGTCAGAATATAGTTAAGGGAATGGGATTAAAGATGCCATTTGGAGATGATTGAATCTTGTTGGAGATGGGCTTAAAGATGCCATCCAAGAATGTTGGTTGAACTGTAAGTTGTAAGTCCAAAGAATGAGTATCAGAATGGCATCCGCGTCTGGAACGTATCTGAACTGAATCTGGAGACTGAATCTGTTATGAGCAATGGAATGGAGTCCGTGTCTGGAGCGTATCCGAGATGTAACTGTATTTGATCCTGAATGAATAGAAAAATGACTTTTGTGTCTGGAGTATATCTGTATTGTATCTGAATCTCAAATCTGCATAAGCGACAGAATGGCATCCGTGTCTAGAGCATCTTTGGGCTGGGGATAAATTAGAATGAGTGACAGAATGGAAACCGTGTCTGGTGCGTATCTGGAATGTATCTGAAGTTGAGATCTGTATGAGTAGCAGAATGACTTCTGTGTCTGGAGTGTATCCGTACTGTAACTGGGATCTGTATGAGTAGCAGAATGACTTCGATGTCTGGAGTGTATCTGAACTTGAAATTGATAGTTGAATCTGAATGAGAAATAGAATGGATTCTGTGTCTGGAGCGTATCTGTATCTGATTGTTGAAGTCTGAATGAGAAATAGAATGGCTTCCGTGTCTGGAGCATATCTGATCTGTATCTGATTGTTGAAGTCTGAATGAGTGACAGAATGGCATCCGTGTCTGGAGTGTATCAGTATTGTATCTTGACTTGGAATTCTGAATGAGTAGTAGAATAACCTCTGTGTCTGGTGTGTATCCATACTCTATCTGAATAAGAGATCTGAATAAGTAGCAGAATGACTTCCGTGTCTAGAGTGTATCTGTACTGTATCTGAAATCTTTGAATGTTTGTTAAAGATAACTTTTAATCTTATCCTGAAAAGGGTAAAATGTTAGCTGAAACACAAAGTTATGTTGCATGAAATGTATGATGTAATAGAATATGCTTTATCAATGTTTATGATATATGAATGTAATGTATGTGCATGTAAGCTGATTAGCTGTCTTGCTGAGGAAAATAAATCCTTGATAGCTGGAGATAATAAAATCCTTGACTGCTGTCGGGGAAAATAAATCCTTGACCGCTGTTGGAGATTCAAAATCTTTGATTGCTGAGGATGAGAAATCCTCGATGACCACTGTTGGGGATATAAAATCCTTGGCAACTCGCGGGGATTATCAAAAACTTTGACAACTTCTGTGGGGATGTGATAATCCTTCATGACTTTCCTGGGGATATAGGGATCCTTCAAGTCTGCTTGAGAAACCTGCTTGGGGAATCCCGAGAACTTTGATGACTATGGCTGGGGATTACACCATGGGAATCCTTACTCGGCTGAGGAATAGGGAAACTCTGATGATTTCTACCGGGGACCAAACAAAGGAAAACCTTGATCTGCTGGAGAATAAGGAAGACTCTGATGGCTTCTGCAGGGAACTAAGAATGAGAAACTTCGATCTCTTGGGGAAATTGAACCCTTGGGGGCTTCACTGGAGAAGTGGGAACGAGAATCTTCGATCTGCAGGGGATTAAAAATTCTGATAAATTCATGCTGGGAGTAATGAAAACTCTGGCAATTTCACTGGGGAATCGGGAATGAGAATCTTCAATCTGCTAGGGGAATTTGAATCCTTGGGGACTTCAAGCTGGGGAGTTAAGAATGAGAATCTTCATTCTGTTGGAGAGTAAAAACTCTGTGGGGAATAGCTATACTACTGGGGAGTAGCTACTCTGCTGGAAAGTAATTTCAAGACTCTCTGGGGAAAAAGCTTATTCCTGTTTGGAAAAAGTTCAGGAGTTTGGGTTGTATGCCAATCTACTGGGGAATTATCCGGAGGCTGGGGATAAAAGTTAATTGTTATCTGGCTGATTCTCAGACTTTAAGACAACTTGTTGGGGAATCTGGGGAAAACTGAATGGTTTCTGCTGTGGATTGATAGTTGGAATTTTACTTGACGGGGAAGAAGGTTTCAACTCCGCTGAGGGTCTGTAGTTCAAAGTTTTGCTCTGCTGAGGATCGGGAGTTTGGAAGTTTTAACTCTGGTGAGAATTAAGGATTTGAAATTATAACTCCGCTGGGGATTGGGAGTTTGTAGTTTAACTCTGGCGGGGATTTTGAAATTTAATTCCGCTGGGGGTATGTATTTCAAGGTTTTTAGCTCCGCTGGGGATCTGGACAATGTACTGTAGGGGATTTCTCTTAGAATAGCCTAAAGACGTTTTCCTATACTTTCAACCTGTCAGTAATTATTCTTTCACATTTCGTTTATTTTTAAACAGTGATTATATTCAAATGCATATGCTCATTTAATAAACCATTGGACGTTTTCAAATAAAACACAAGTGTTAAAAGAAGAAAAGGCAAATAGTTTTCTGCACTTTGAAGTATCTTTGTATTAACTTTGTGTAAGTATTTTGTACAAAGGAGACAGACATCCTAGTAAGAGAACGTTCTCATAAAAATTGAGAAAAATTTATACAAAGAAAGATGGCTATGTGTAAAAATTCCATGGGGTTCCCATTCTTCTATAGCCTTCGTAACTCTGGATATCTTGTCCATTCGTTGCTTCGTCCGAAGATGATTGAGTTGATCAGAAGCCTGGAGCTTGTCTGTGAAGAGAATGTCCTTAAAGTGATCCGACGAGACATAGTCATACACTTTAATTCCCTAAATTTTGCCTGGACCGCCCTTTCGGGTTTTCAGTCCACCGGGAAACCTTTTTTTGCCCAAGTCACCCTTTCGGGTTTTCAACTTGCCGGGTGTACAGATTTTTTTTATTTATCCCTAATTTTTGCCTGAACCGCCCTTTCGGGTTTTCAATTCACCAGAATGCCCATTTTTGCTCAAGTCGCCCTTTCGGGTTTTCAACTTGCCGGGTCATTTATGCGTAGTATCTTTTAACTATGTCTGCATTCACAGGGTGCGGCAGGCCGTCGCCGTCCATGGTGGTTAAGATCATTGCCCCACCAGAAAAGATGTTTTTGATCACAAATGGTCCTTCGTAGGTAGGAGTCCATTTGCCCCTGGGATCACTTTGCGGTAAAATGATCCGCTTGATTACAAGATCCCCGACTTGATATACCTGGCGCCTGACTTTCTTGTTGAAAGCCTTAATCATCCGTTTTTGATACGTCTGACCATGGCAAACAACAGTAAGTCGCTTTTCATAAATCAAGTTAAGTTGATCAACTCGGGTCTGAATCTAATCGTCTTCACTCAAACTAGCATCCTTCATGATTCTCAAGGAGGGAATCTGAACCTCGATAGGTAAAACAACTTCCATGCCGTATACCAAAGAATAGGGTGTTGCCCCTGTTGAAGTGCGTGCCGTGGTACGTTACCCATGCAGAGCAAACGGTAGCATTTCATGCCAGTCCTTGTAGGTGACTGTCATCTTTTGTATGATCTTCTTGATATTTTGTTTCGCAGCTTCGACAACATCGTTCATCTTTGGCCGATAGGGAGATGAATTATGATGTTGAATTTGGAACTGCTCGCACAAGGCGGTGATCATGGTGTTGTTAAGGTTTGTACCATTGTTGGTGATGATCCTTTCGGGGATGCCGTACCGGCAAATGAGGTTCTGCTTAATGAAGCGGGCAACAACATTCTTTGTAACGGATGCGAAGGACGCTGCTTCGACCCACTTGGTGAAGTAGTCAATTGCCACCAGGATGAAACGATGTCCATTGGATGTTGTAGGCTTGATCTCTCCAATCATGTTGATTCCCCACATCGCGAATGGCCAAGGAGCTGCTAAGACATTGAGAGGAACTGGAGGTATATGTACCTTGTCTGCATAGATTTGGCATTTGTGACAAGTTCTGGAATGTTGATGCCAGTCAGCTTCCATGGTAGACCAGTAATAGCCTGCCTGTAGAATCTTCTTAGCCATCGTATATCTGCTAGAGTGAGTGCCGAAGGTACCATTGTGCAGTTCAGCCATAATCTGTTCAGCCTCAACTTTGTCCACACAATGGAGCAAAATGCAATCATGATTGCGCTTGTATAGGATACCATTGCTCAGGAAGAACTTGGCTAAGAACCTCCTTAAAAACTTTTTGTCGTTGACGGAAGCTCCTTCAAGGTATTCTTGAGTCTCGAGATACCTTTTGACGTCATGAAACCATGGTCGGTCCACTACTTCTTCGGTATTAATCTCGTGACAATGTGCAGGTTCATCCATTCGTTTAATGGTGATTTGGGGAGCCTCATTATCCCAGTTAAGTTTAAACATGGATGACATTGTAACTAGCGCATCTGCTGGCTGATTCTCTTCTCGCGGGAAGTGCTCGAAGGTAATCTGCTCGAAATGTGGTAACAATGTCAAGACATGTTCTTTGTAAGGGATGAGGTTTGGATGTTTAGTATCCCACTCTCCTTTGATTTGACTGATAACCAAAGCTGAGTCCCCAAACACAATCAAGGATTTGATTCCCAAGCCAATGGAAGCCTTGAGACCAAAGATACAAGCTTCATACTCGGCCATGTTGTTGGTACAGCTGAAGCAGAGTATGGCAGTGAAAGGTGTATGGCAGCCTTCTAGAGAGATAAGTATTGCGTCAATACCGTTGCCAAGTGTGTTGGAGGCACCATCAAAGTACATGGTCCATCGAGATCCTTGTTCAGGTCCGTCATACGGTCTGAAATCTTTAATGTTATCCAAAGTCATGATATCCTCGTCGGGAAAGTCGAACCTCATGGATTGGTAATCTTTGACAGCTTGATGGGCCAGATGATCGGCTAGCACACTCCCCTTTATAAATTTTTGGGTCATGTACTGTATATCGTATTCCATTAGGATCATCTACCATCTTGCGATTCTTCCAGATAGAGCAGGCTTCTCAAAGATGTACTTGATCGGATCCATCTTAGAGATCAACAAAGTGGTATGAGTCAATATATATTGCCTTAGCCGGCGAGCAACCCATACCAAAGCGTAGCAAGTTTTCTCGAGCAGTGAGTATTGGGTCTCACAGTCAGTAAACTTTTTGCTAAGGTAATAAATGGCATGCTCTTTTCGGCCAGAGTCGTCATGTTGGCCCAGTACGCACCCCCATTGAATTCTCCAGGACAGTCAGATACATGATTAGCGGTCTTCCTTCGACGGGAGGCATCAAGATAGGTGGCTCTAGCAAATACTCCTTGATTTTATCGAAAGCAACTTGACAGTCATCATTCCATTTAACCATCTGATATTTCTTCAACAACTTGAAGATTGGCTCACAGGTAGATGTTAGGTGAGAAATGAACCTTGCAATGTAGTTTAGGCGTCCCAAGAAACCTCTGACCTCCTTCTCAGTGCGAGGGGCAGGCATTTCTTGTATAGCTTTGACTTTGGCAGGATCAACCTCGATGCCTTTGTTATTGACAATGAAACCCAAGAGTTTACTGGACCTGACTCCGAAAGTGCACTTATTAGGGTTCAGTCTGAGCTTGTACTCCTTCAACCTGACAAACAGCTTTTGTAGATGGTCGAGGTGTTCTTCTTCCGTTTGTGAACGGGCTATCATGTCATCTACGTAGACCTCTATCTCATGATGTATCATATCATGAAACAAAGCTACCATGGCGCGTTGATAGGTTGCCCCGACATTCTTCATTCCGAATGGAATCACTTTGTAGCAGAACGTACCCCATTGTGTAACAAACGTAGTTTTCTCCATGTCTTCGGGTGCCATTTTGATCTGGTTGTAACCCGAAAATCCGTCCATGAAAGAAAATACCTTGTGCTGAGTTGTATTGTCAACCAAGATGTCAATGTGCGGTAGTGGAAAGTCATCTTTAGGGCTGGCCCTGTTTAAGTCTCTGTAATCCACGCACATTCTCACTTTGCCGTCCTTCTTAGGCACGGGCACAATGTTAGCGACCCATTGTGGATAGGAAGTAACAACAAGAAATCCAACATTGAACTGCTTCATAACTTCAACTTTGATCTTTTCAGACATGTCGGGCCTCATGCAGCGAACTTTCTGTTTAACTGGTGGACAGTCTTCTCTTGTACGGAGACGGTGAACCACAATATCTGTATCAAGTCCCGGCATGTCTTCATAGGACCAGGTGAAGATCTCAACATATTCATTCAATAGTTGTATTAAGCGCTCTTTGACACTTGGCTCTAGGTTGGCACCCACTCTAACTTCTTTTTTGTCTTCCTCTGTACCCAAGTTGATTGTTTCTAACAACTCCTCGTGAGGTAGAATAGCCCTTTCTTCCTGTTGTAGTAGTCTAGCCAATTCTCCAGGCACTTCACAGTCTTCATCACCTTCGTATTCGGCATGGTAGACTAGATCTTCAGAGTCACTGAAGGCCATAGCAGAATTGTTACCCATGGAATCCGGAATGGATGGGTACCTGCATTTGTGAGTGTGGGTGTGTGTAAGGGATAACCACCTTTAAACAAATAAAATGTAAAAAGAAAGACAATGAACACAAAAGTTTATATGTGAAAACATCCATGATTCATTAAAATGGCATATGAAGATGAAAAATCAAACCCTTACAAATGGACCTATGTACCTCGGGTAAGGCACAAGGTTAAAAGTGTACGAATTGTTTAAGAATTATTACAAACCAACAGAAATGTTTGAAAGATAAATTACTGATTGATGAAAGTAATGGGAATAAAGTCCTTTGCCTCCCAATTGCATAGTCCTCCTTCAACAGTAGGGAAAATCCAGTCTTCCAGATTGCTCTCCTCTTCACTATCCTCCAAAGTGTTGACTCCATGATGGGTGATCTTCACTGGTGGCCCTCCAGCCTGGGAGCGGCGCACAACCTTTTGAGAAGAAGCAGTGAAACCCAAGCCAAATTTATCAGATTTAAAGGGAAAGTCTGGAAGTTGCCCCCAGATTGTGCTTCCTCCTTCTTCAATCACAGCCTTTGCATCTTTGAGAGACGACATCTGAGGCGGAGGTCGGGTAATCATGGGTACAAAAGGCACTGTCTTAGTTGCCGAAATCTCCTGAACTACCTCTTCAAAATGCTGAAAGGGGGTTTCGATGAATTCACCATCCAATTCTACATAGCCGAAAGAATTTAGATGGCTTATCATGTATTCCTCTTCGTCGTGAACCGTTACAATTTTCCCTTGGACAGGGTACTTGAGCTTCTGATGCAGAGTAGAAGTAACGGCTCCAGCATGATGAATCCAGGGTCTTCTCAATAAGCAAGAATAGGAAGGACGGATGTCCATGACATAGAATATGGATTTGAAGGTTTCATTTCCCACTTTAATCGGGATGTCCAACTCCCCGTGGACCATCCTTTTAGAACCATCAAAGGCTCTGACAATGATGTTGCTGGGCTTCAAAGTTAAACCTTCACAATCTAGCATATCCAATGCTTTCTTTGGTAAGACGTTCAGCGATGAACCAGTGTCTACCAGAACGTGTGCCAGAGTAGTCCCTATGTATTCCACCGAGACATGCAAAGCGTCATTATGTTTTCTCCCTTTGATTGTTAGATCAGCATCGGAGAATCCTAGACCATTTTCTGCTGTTAGACTAGCTACACATTCCTGGAACTGATCCGCGGAGGTTTCCTGGGGCACATGGGCCGTCTTCAAAAATCTGATCAGATCTTTGGCATGAGCTTCTGAACAAAGCAACAAGGCCAACATTGAGATCTTTGAGGGGGTTTGCCCCAGTTGCTCCACAACATTATAATCGCTTTTCTTGATTATTTTCAAAATCTCTTCCATTTCTTTTTGAGAGGTTTCAGGGATGATCAACGGCTGAGCCCTCATCCTAACAGGCTCTTCTTGGATCCCTTTCCCTCTAACATTAGCAGTAGCAGAGGGGACAACCACAGGAGTTACAACTTCTTCAATAACTGGAGTTCTCGTAGATATGTTGACCGGTACAGGGGTAACCTTAGGAGCAGCTGAGGGTCCGAAGATTGCCTTTGGAGGCGCAATCTCCGGAGAGAAAATTCTTCCACTGCGGGTGATTTTACTCCTTCCGGCAATGTTTCCAATGTCGGAAGTCTCTTCATCAGAACTCTCTTCAGTTGATTCAATTTGTTTAATACCGTGGTAAAAGATCTCTCCCCCATAGTTCCAAGGTATTGATTTGTTGGACTTGTACGGGATAGGCCCTGGCATGGTTATCTTCAAAGGTACAATCTTCGGTCAGATGTAATCTTAACAGGTCTTTTGGAGACCTTGGAAAGATTGGCGGATATGGTAATTATCGAAACATCATTGACAGGAGTCGGTGTAACAGGAGTCTTTTCAAAAAGGATTTCTTGGTTATCCATTAGGCTTTGGATGACTAACTTTAACAATGGACAGTCGGTTCGTAAGGATGAACAAAGGCAACAATCTTCTTCACAACCTGGGAAAATCCCAGCCTTCAGCAAATTCAACTTGATTATCGGTAGCGGAGTCATCAAATCATCAACAGTAGCAACAAAAAGATCTTCTTCAACAGCATGGGCATTGTGACCATGTTTTGGCATTGGAGCAGAGATCATGTTCGGCTTTTCAGGGGCGTCTAATTCAACTTCTTTAGCATCTATTAAATCCTAAATCTTATTTTTGAGGGCCCAACAATTGTTGGTGTCATGCCCCAGGCCGTCTAAATGATAAGCACACTTGGCATTTGAATGGTAGTAAGGAGAAGATGTATTCGGATTCTTCGGTGCCTCTTTCAAATTGGCAAGGTTTAACTTCAACAGATGAGGGAGAACTTGAGCAGGTGTCATGTTGATCCGGGTGAATTTCCATGCAGGCCTTTCCACCCTTGCTTGGTTGGTTCTGGGTTAATTGTTTCTAGGTTGATCAGCTGCAGACTTCTGAATCATTACGTCCCCCACCGCTGGCCGACGCTCAATTCTTCCTTGACTTCTTTGGAAGTAGACAGCTGAGACTTCTTTCTTTTCTGGAAAAGTCTTTTTTATGGCAGTGGAAGCAGATGCATCCTTTTGAATTTTTCCGCTCTTGATTCCGGCTTCAACTCTCTCACCAGTCAGAATCAACTCGGTGAACCCCGCAAACGAACTTCTAATCAGGTGATTGAAAAAGGGGTCTGGCAGTGTACCCAAGAACATATCTACCAGCTCCCTCTCAGATAGAGGTGGTTGTACTCATCCCGCCAAGTCTCTCAATTTCTGGGCATACTCTTTGAAACCTTCATTTGAGACCATGCCCATACTCTATAATTGAGTACGGGTTGGTGCTAGATCCGCATTATATTGATATTGTCTGTAGAAGGCAGCTGCCAAATCCTCCCAATTGTGCACATCAGACCTCTATAGCTGGTAGAACCAATCTAACTGCGTCCCTGAAAGACTGTCCTGGAAGAAATGGACCCACAGATCCTTGTTAGAAGAATGAGGCTGAATTTTTCTGAGTAAGATCGCAGATGCATCTTTGGACAAGACAAACCATCGTACTTAGCAAATATAGGCACCTTAAACTTAGGGGGAATCACAATCCCAGCAACCAGCCCTAGTTCTTCAAAATCCAGCCCAAGCACTCTCTGCACCTCCATGGCAGCCAGACGCTCTTCCAGATTCTTGTACTTGTCATCTGCAGGTGAGTACTACTGTTCAGAATAGTCTTCATCCTCCTCCTCTTCTTCTTCCTCAGACTCAGATGGTACCGCAGCTCCCTTTCCTTTTCCTACCCCTTCATCAGATGTTGAGGGGAAATCCAGGACCCTTCTAGCTTGACCTTCAAATCTTCTACCCATGGTAGCCACACCAACCCTCTTCTTTTTCTTTTTCTCATTTTCCTTTTCCAGCAAGGTTTTGAGCTCCTCCTGACCCTTTACCAAGGTCATGGGTAGCTGTTGGAACTATGAATTATGCGCTTGTAAGTCTTTGACCGTCTGCTCTATATCCATCTTGCTGAAATAAACAGCAGAGAGATAAGGAAACCTAGTGTGAAGACCTGCTTATGCATATGATGAATGATATGTATTCATGTAATGCATTCAAGGATTCAGAAATTCAAATTTGTTTTAAACAAAAAGGAACAAACATCATATTAATAAGATAGAATTTGTTAGTACATTAATGCCCCATGGGCAAAATAATACAAAATTCTAATATAAAAAGACGTTGCGCATCCTCTTTGGTGCAATGTAGGTGTTGAGAGTATGATCTTCGTGAAGTTGGCGAGTAAGTTCCAAAACCTTCTTCTCACTGGCATAGAATTGGGCTTCAAAAGTGTCGCGTTCTCCCTTGAGCTGTATCCAACTCCTTTGTAAATCTTCAAGTGATGTTGGCATGTCAGGGTGTAGAAGGGTGTATGGAACCTCTCTTTCCATAACAGGCTCATTGATCACAGGAAGAATGTAGGGGTAAGGTATCATAAGACTTTGGGCACGGGTTCGTACCCACATGAGGTAAGGCTCAAGAGGGATGGAATTCTTGTGTCCCAAGGTCTTACTATCCACCTTGTTGGGCATCCTCCAAGCTCGGATAAACCTTTGTCGAAGTCATTGATCGTCAATTTCAAAGTCAAAAACCAAGTCTAGAATCAGCATGTCATGTGGGCCATCCCTTCGGGCATACCCAAACTGTCTCAGAGCCAAGCAGGGGTTGTAGGTGATGCCTCCCCTAATGCCAAGTAGAGGGACATTAGGGAATTCCCCATAACGATCAATGATGATAACATTTTCTCTAGATTGAGAACACCAATGAACATTTGAATGTGTAAGAGTCATCAATCGTTGTGACCACCTCAATCCTTGCTCATTCTTCAAAACTGATTGGGGAAGGTGAGAATTAAACCACCTTGCTAGAAGAGGAGTACAACACATGAGAACACCTCTTTTCCTCATTGTTCGAGTGTGAAATGAGTGGAGGATATCCCCAAGCAATGTAGGCACAGGGTTGCGAGCCATGAAGATCTTGACAGCACTGACATCTATAAGCTGGTCAGGGTTTGGGAACAAGACCATCCCATAGATGAGAAGAGCTACAATCTCCTCAAAAGCTTGTAAGTCCAATGAATTCCAGCAGCTTTGGGTCTTCTCAAACAGAAACTTTGACAAGAAACCTTTGACACCACTTCTAGTCTCCCAATGGCCTATGACATCAGATGGTTGCAAGTGTAGGGCTTGAGAAACATCTTCAGGCTTTGGATCTCTTTCCGTACCGTTGTAGGGTAGTTGATGGAGAATAGGAATCCTCAAGAGTTGAGAAAATTCCTTCAAAGTAGGCACTAACTGGTAATCAGGAAATGTGAAACAGTGGTGTAGGGGGTCAAAGAACTGGAAGAGAACTTTCACCATGTCTTCCTCAGTGTTGATGTTGACTAAGTTGAGAAGACGACCATGCCTCTCGGTGAATGGAGAATTCTCAGGAATCCTTGAAGCTAGCTCCTTGAGTTGAGGAGGAATTCTTACAAGGTTGACTTAAATTATTTTCCTGCAAAGTGAATCCATTACCTACAAAACAGGAACAAAGATGAAGATCCAAATCCTTGAAATGGTTAGTGGATGCATATGATGCTTCATGGTGTTATGATGTTATGCACAAGTATATATGTACAAACAAATCACACAAGTTCCTAGTTTCAGGCTTGCATGGGGTTTCATAGGTAAGTACCCTCTTGAAGTTTAGTTGGCTCAACCTATCCTATAAATAGTAACCGGGTTCTAAGGAGCTCAATATCACTGGATTATTTTCTGTGTTCATTGTTTCAGTTTAGCCACTTTACTGGAGACCAAAATATTCCAAGAAAACAACCCTCAATGAGTGTAGTATCAAGTATCTACCAACTTCGGACTGCACCAAAGTCGGTCATCTCACTACCCCGAAAAAGGCCAAGTTGGTCAAGTAAAGGTTCTAAAAGTCCATTAGTGCTTCATGAAATCACTCAGTGGCCCCGTATTCTCTTTGATTAACTCAAAGGCTACCGGTACCCACAAATATGTCGCACTAATATAGTTATTGCTTCAACCATGTCGGTATACCCCGCACAGTTTCCACAATGTATTGCTATTTACCTATGAATGTTTCCCAAATCCGAGTAGAGGATTTCAAACCCAAACAATAGAACCAAATGTAAAGCAATCAAGTCAAGAAAGATAAGCATGTAAAGGTGATCTAAACCCTAAGGTAACCCCACTTTCAAAATCCCCAGCAGAGTCGCCAGTTCTTTGATGCGGTGGGAGAACTGACTTGAGGTTTTGCGTTTGTGTTCGCAAATGTTTCAGTTTAGCAAGAGTCGCCACCGACTTTTATTTTATCCAAAAGGAAATGTAAAAAAGCACAGGAAAGACCTTTGAGATTGTTGTTGGGTTCGGGGGGTAGATTATGAAAAGGGAAGGTGCTAGCACCCTTTTCATCCACGGTTTTCCATGGGCTCTTAGTTACTTGTTTTAGATCACTCGCTTTTGCTTTTCAATTGTTTGAAATGGTGCTTTTGTGTGTGGTTTTGAAAGTATTTTGAAAAGAAGCCTTTGTTTAGGCAACCTTTGTAATTATTCTTGTTTGAATGTATACAAAGGTGTTTGTCTTTTGAAAAATGTTTCAATGCTTGAAAGTTTGTTGGGAAATGTTTTGAAATTGTGTTGTGTGTTTTTGAAAATAGCAAGGATGGTTTGCAAGTTTGATCAAGTAACTAGGAGTTGTCTACCCTACTCAAAGATATTTCCTACACATTTTTAACCCTTTGACATTTTTGTTTTACCATTGTATTTGGTAAACAACCTTGTCTTTGGATGTTAAACGGGACAGGCGCGGGTCATCGTATGACCATGATAACAATATTGCCAAGTATCTTAGCAAGTTTTTGAGGGACTAGATCATTTTTGTATAGGAAACCAAGATAGCATCATCGAGGGACTATGATCTTTTTGTTTTGTTTTTGTTTTGCCAAGATACCTAGCATGCATACCATGGCCATTTTTAAGGCAACAAGTGGATGAAACCTTAGGGGTGCTTGTGTGCATTGTGTTGTCATTTTTCATGCATTTTTGTCTTGTGTTTAGTCATGCTATTTGTTTTGATTTTTGGTCTTTTGCATACAAACCCTAATTTACTATCATGGCATTTGAAAGCGATAAAATGCATAATAGTAAATCTAAGCCTATTACAGCATTATTATGGGGAGGGGGATACAAGTTTGGATAGGGGGTATTTGCACAAAATAAAGCCCTAAAAACTATTACAACCATATTGAATTTATTTGTACAAATAAATAAATAAGCAAAATATTTAAATATGCAATTAAATATAAATATGCAAAAATGTTTTTTTGTACTATTTTTATGCATGTAAAAATAAGTTTATTTAATGTCCTAAAAATAAGGGAAAATAAAAATGATTATTTTTGGAAAGGGTGGAAACCCTAGTTTTTGTTTTAAGAAAATATATATTCTATATTATTTATTTATGTACAAGAAAATAAATAAAAATATATACAAAAGTGTTAAAAAAATTAAAATGTGTGAGAAAATATTATTTAAGTGTATAAATAATAAAAATAAAAATATATGATATTTTTGTATTATTTACAAATTTATTTAAGAAAATAAAAGTATATATTATTTAATAAACTATTCTTATGCCAAAAAAAATAATAAAAAAATAAAATAAAAATGTAAAAATTAAGAAAATATTTTTGTTGGTTTTTAATATTTAGAAAAAATAATAAAAGTCAGAAAATATGAAAAGAAATGAAAAATATAAAAAATAAAAGAAATGGGCCAAGGGGGTGCAAAGAGCAAGTAGGGGGTGTCAAAAGTCAGAACAACCAAGCCCAGCCCAAGGTCTCTTCATCCATGTCCTTGAGATAGAAGGAAAATGTGTGTTTCTTGTTCAAACTTGTATCTCCTGCATATGTGCTTAAAAACAAAAACTTGCAACATGAAAGTTATAGCTCATCATCACACGATTCTAACCATATAAAAAACTTGATCTAACTCTAAGAAACCAGGGAGAATTTCAGTGCCCCTAATTTATGACCTAGTTTTTTCAAAAACTTCAACATCCAAATTCTCCTAGCTCAGTTAACATAAATGAATTCTATGCATATGTACAGCTCAAGGACAATGAGGGTTACATTTTTTCTTCACAAACCTAAGCCTAATGATTCCTAAATAAGGAGATAGAAGTTTAGAAAATACCGGTTTCAGTCAATTTTGGATATGGCAATGTAGGGGTTTTCGATGAGGCCTGAAGGTCGTGTTAGCTTGCCTGAAGTTCACTCAACCTTCTCCAATGCTTGGCTTACTTTGAACTGGTTTGAATCTCCCTATAGAACTCAACCTGCAAACTCAGAATTTGAAAATTGTGAAGTGTGAAAATGGAGTTACAGTGGCTGGACAGGGGTTTGGATAGTTTGGGTGGACTGTTTAGAATGTGTTTGGAGTGGTTTGGGACAAAACGCACGAGTGGATTTTGTTTTGGCTTGTGATTTGCAGAACTTGCCCTATTTTGGGCAGAAATGAAGTTTTGGTGTTTTGGAGGGTTTGAGAACTTGTTAGCTCGTGTTTATGGTCTTAGACAATGTGTTGAACTTGTTTGAAATGTGCACAAGACTTGGTTTTATCAGATTACAAAGTTGTGGAGTTTTTGCACACTTTCTTGTTTTTGAAGTAAAAGGTGAGTTGATAAAGGCACAGCCTGTACAGGCTAGCTCAAGGCCTGAGAGAGTTAGTAAACTTTTCCTGATTTTTGTAGATGTTGTTTGCATAAAGAAATCAGGTCCATGGCTCAAGACAAACAAAATTGCCAAAAGCATGCTTTATGTAAATGGTATTGCCACCTTTATGCCATTTTTAGAATAAATCAATGTGTAATGCTCCATAGATCAGAACAATGCCATAATCCAATGTGTTTGCAATTTAATTTATGAGTGCAGAAATGATTAGAACCTGTAAACTAAGTACAAGCATGATCCAAACTGATTTGCAACTTGAACCAATATGAAAAATGCCTTGGACAAAAGTGATGATTTGCCATTTTCAATCCTTCGATTCTCCCTAACCACAAATGATCTTGGAGAGTTCTTAGACATTTTGGAAATCTTGTAACGTTCTCTATAATCCATCTTTGAAATGAATTTTGATATTCCACTTGGAACTAGGTGAAAAGTTTCCATGAAGATAGGTCAAAATTATGCCTTAACTAGGGCAAAATTTCACTAAGTTAGAAAGTTTTTGTACCTCTATTCATAAAATCATAACTTGAGATCCAAGAATCTTTTGGGAAAACTTTGTGAATAAAAGTTGTAGATTTTGTGGAGTAATAAAACTTTCATGTTGGAAGTTTTCTTTGAATCCAATTGCATCATGGTGAAAATGTTGGGAAAAGTTGGGAAAAAATAAGAAATTTGTATAACTTAGAAAATTTCTAAGTTATGAAAATTTTCCATTTTAAACCCTAATTTTCAAAATTAGGTTTCTTGGTGAAAAAGTTTCATGTTTTGACACATCTTGATGAAAAATGACCCTTGGCACTTGATTTTGACCAAAAAGTCAAAGTTTGACTTTTTTAGTGTACAGTTGATTTTTGATCAGTTGACTGGAAAATTCATCTGTCAATCTAATGCAATTGAGATCTTTTGAACCTTGTGATTAGGTCAAGATGATGCCATTGAGTCCTTGAATCCATTATTGAACCCAATTTTCCATTGGCTAGCTGAAAAATCAGAAATTGCCCTTCTGCAGTCAAAACCCTAATAATGACCATTTTGCCCTTTTGATGATCTAATCAAATTTCTTGAGGAGTTGTGGTCCAAACTTGATCAAATGGTTCATATGAGTCTATAATGTTGTTGTGGATAAAAAATTATGAGGTTTGACTGTAAACTGGCCATAATTGACTTTTTCCCCAATACGGTTGATTTTTAGGTCAACTGCCCAATTGACTGGGCAAAAATTTGATTCAAAGCTTGAAACTTGGTATGGGCAATCTTATAAGTCCAACATGAAGTATGAAAGTCACATGAGGCATTGGAAGTCCAAAAATCCTTGTGCAAACTCAAACCCTAATTTCAGGTCAACAGTGCAAGGAGGTGTCTTGAGCAGAGCAAACCCTAATCTGGTCTTGAGTCCAAAGAGTCTTGTGAGGGGAAATCTTGATAAAATGAGAGGGAAAATTTTGGGGTACAACATCTACCAATCAAATTATTAAAGAATGGACCAGACAGCATCCCAAGAAACATGTCAACCAACTCCCTGTCAGATAAAGGGGGTTGGACTCTCCCAGCCAAATCTCTCCACTTTTGCGGATAGTCCTTAAAGCCTTCACCTGCACCCATGGACATACTCTGGAGTTGAGTACGAGTAAGGGCAAGGTTGGCATTGTATTGATAATGCTTATAAAAAGCAGCAGCCAAATCCTCCCAGTTTCGGACATTGGTTCCCTCCAATTGGTAGAACCATTCAAGCTGAGTCCTTGACAGACTGTCTGGAAAAAGTGAACCCACAAGTTTCTATCAGCGGTGTGGGGCTGAATATTCCTTACATAGGAACGGAGATGGAGCTCTATGAAAGACACCCCATCATACTTTGCGAAAACCGGAGCCTTAAATTTCTGCAGGATGACCACTCCCGACACCAATCCCAGTTCTTCAAAGTCTAACCCAGGTATTCTCTGGACTTCCATAGCACTCAACCGATCCTCTAACTGCTTGTATCTATCCTCAGTGGGAGGGTACTGCTCATCATTGTAGTCTGTATCATTGTCAGAAACTTCAGGGCTAGGGTCCTTCTCCCTTGTCTCCCTTTCTTGATTCTCCCCTTCCTTGGATGAGGAGGTCAGATCGACTGGTTTCTTTAACAGCCCCCTGAACCTTCTGCTAGATTCAAAATGCCAGAGACCTTCTTCTTTTTTTTTCTCCTTCAGGATAAGGGCCTTCAGATCCTCCTGTCCTTTTTCCAGAGTTATGAACATCTGTTGAAATTGGGCATTTTGTGCCTGAAGATCTTTGATGCTTTGTTCAGAAGACATTTTTGCTGAAATTTACAGCGAAGAAGATGAGAAACCTGTAGTGGTACGTGTTTATGCAATGTCTTGGATGATATGTGTATGCAATGATTTCAAGGACTTGTAAAGACTCAAATTTGTTTAACCAAAAAAGAAACACACGTTAATTAATAAGTTCGGACTGTTACAAAGAATGCCCTTTAGGCTTACAATCAAACAAAACTTAAAACAAAAGTAAAACTAAGTCTCCCAGGAGCGCATCCTCTTTGGCGCAATGTAGGCGTTTATGTTCCTTTCTTCATGAAGTAGCCTAGTGAGCTCCAGGACTTTCTTCTTGGTGGCATAGAATTAAGCTTCGAACGTATCCCGCTCCTCTTTAAGTTGAACCCAGGATTTCTGTAACTCCTCATGATCAGTTGGCATGTCAGGATAACGAACAAGAGAAGAAGTGTCTCTTTCAGCAACTGGTTCCACAATCATTGGTAGGACAGCGGGGTAAGGCATCCTAAGACTTTGGGCGCGGGCTCGTACCCATCAGAGATAGGGCTCAAGAGGGATGGAATTCTTGTGCCCCAGTGTTTTGCTATCAATTTTATGTACCAGGTCCCAGGCTCTCATGAACCTTTTGCGGTAACCCTGAACATCATTCTCATAATTGAAGGCTATTCCTTGGATAAGTGTATCACGAGGACCATCCGTTCTCGCGTAACCAAACTATCGCAGTGCCAAACAAGGGTTATAAGTGATTCCTCCCTTAATGCCTAAGAGAGGGACCTTAGGGAATTGACCACAGCGATCGATGATGATAACATCTTCCGAGGACCGTGAACACCAATGAATGTCTGAATGCGTAAGGGACATCAACCTATGAGACCATTTCATACCCTGCTCATTCTTCAAAATAGACCTGGGTAGGTGCGAAATAAACCACCTAGCCAATAGAGGAGTTCAACACTGGAGGGTCCCCCTTTTCTTTAGAGTGCGAGTATACAAAGAGTGTAGAATGTCCCCAAGTAATGTAGGTACTGGATTATGAGACAAAAACACCTTAATAGTATTCACATCTACGAGTTGGTCCACATTAGGGACAAGTACCATCCCGTAGATGAGGAGTGTCAATACCTCTTCAAAAGCTTGTAAATCCAGGGTATCCCAAAAATAGTAAGCCTTCTCGAATAGAAATTTAACCGGGATTCCTTGGACACTTCCCCTAGTTTCCCAATTTGTTACTATACCGGACCGTTGTAAGGACAGAGCTCGAGCAATCTCCTCAGGTTTTGGGTGTTCTTCCGTACCGTTGAAAGGTAACTGGTCAAGAATAGGTACCCCCAACAACTGAGAAAATTCCTCCATAGTAGGCACTAGCTGGTAATCCGTGAAAGTGAAACAATGGTGCAAAGGATCGAAGAACTGAAATGTCACTTTTAACAATTCTTCATCTGGTTTTGAAGTGACCAAATTGAGCAACCGACCATGTGTTTCAGTGAAGGGAGAGCTCTCAGGAATCCTTAATACCAAGTCTTTTAGTTGGAGAGGCAATTTCACAAGGTTAATCTGGATAGTATTCCTACGGGTGGATGCCATATCCTACAAAACAAAGCAAATATGAGCCCTAGGAAGTCCTTGAAATGGTCAGTATGATATGCCGTGCTTATGATGTCAGGATTATGCTAGAAAACACATATATAGCAAGCAACAAACAAGTCACACCAAGTCCTTAGGTTTAAGGCCTGCATGAGTTTTAAGGTCATACCCTCTTGAAGCTGGATTGGTTTAACCTGTCCTATAAATAGTAACCGGGTTCTAAGGGATCTCAATATCACCGATCTTTCCCCCAAGCTTCATTCAATAGGCGATTGACTCGCAACCGAACAAAACTCAAGATTCAAACCTCAATGAGTGTAGCATCAAGTATCTTCCGACCTTGGGGATACACCAAAGCCGGCCATCTCGCTATGTCCTACTGGCCAAGTTGTGCAATTAAATGTTCTAAGGTCAGTTGATGCTTTATGACACCACGCGACGGCCCCGTACTCTCCCTGATTGACTCAAGGGTTACCGGTACCAACCAAAGTGCCACATCAACGTAGCTACTGCTTTAACCGTGTCGGTATACCCTGCACAGTTCCCTTACAGTTTATTGCTACTTACCTAAAATGTGTCCCCAGATTCGGGTGTAGGATCTACATAACCCCCAAACAAAACCCTTGAATATAAAGCAAGCAAAGCAAAACAAGAAAGAAATTTTAGAAATGACCTAGATCCTAAGGTATACCCCACTTATTAATTCCCCAGCAGAGTCGCCAGTTCTGTGATACGGTGGCAGAACTGACTATTATACTGGTTTTGTGTTTGTATTCGCAAATGTTGCGGTAAGCAAGAGTCTTCATCTACTTTTATTTCATCCAACAAAGGAAAAAGGAAAAGAACAGAAAAAACCTTTTTTCGAGATGTTTCTGAGTACAGGGGGTAGATTATAGAAAGGGAATATGTTAACACCCTTTCTATTTGTGGTTTTCCACGGGCTCTTAGGTACTTGCTCATTTTGAAATTACTTGTGTGTCTTTTGCAAAAATTTTTGTTTACTTAGTGATAACCCTTGTATCGGTCCTCAAGAGTGTGACAAAGTTGTTTTAAAAATTGTTTTTGAAAAGTGTTTGGTGTGAAAGAGTTTTTGTCTTGAGCAAGTACTTAAGAGTTTTCTACCTAATCGAAAAAAGTCTGTTCGTTTTCGTTTCCTTTAGACAGCGTTATCCTACTATTAAGGAGTAGGTAGCTCCGTCGTTGGAATTTTAAGGGACAATCGAAAGGGATGAAATGGTCTCTGAAGGTAACAAGTAAGGACACCTTATCATTTCGAAGGGACTATCGTCATAAGATCATTTTTCGTAGGCAACTCGAGGGACAAGGAGGGACCATGATCTTTATGACGACTTTGAATCGCGAGTCTTTGCTAAGATATCCCTACATTCGAGGGACACGACCATTGTTTTTCCGAGGCAACCAAGTAGGGAAAACCCTAGGAGTGAGCATGTGTAAGTGTGTTTTTTCAGTTAATTATCTTTGCACAATTAGGGTTATCTACCGTTTTAGAGTTATTTGTCTTTCCATTCAATCCTATTATTCATACATATAGGCATTTAATAGTTGCGGAAATTAAAGAGTGCGAAAATAAAAAAAGCTATTACAAGGCTTTTGGGCAGATACACACATATTTGACTGAAAATAAAGATGCAGAAACTCGAAATCCTAATCAATCTATTACAAACCCAAAGCAGATACAATAATTCGAAATAAATAAATAAAACGCGCGCGAAGAATTAAGACGAGAATGAGGAAAAGATATTTTTGGATTTTTTTGAGAAAAGTGATTAATCTTGCAAATTAACCTAATTTCTATTTAATTTTAATTATAAAAAAATATTTAAGTTAACCTAACTTTCTATTAAGTTTTAATTACAAAAAAAAGTATTTAAGTTAACCTAATTAACTAATTAATTAATGCAAATAAATATTTTATATAAAAAAAACTAAACCTAATATTTTTTGTAATTTTCTGATTTTATGATTTAATAAAAAATGATTTTTGTGAAAATAATTAAAAAAACAAATAAAGAAAAATAAAAAGAAAAAGAAAATGGGTCTGATGTACTTAGCACTCCAGGGGGGGTGCTGAATTTCCGAAGCCCAGAAGGATAGGCCCAATTGCCTTGCGCATGATCCAGTGGGGGCTCCTTCTGAGGGTGCACCATGGATTTCACCAGCGTGGGACCTTGGATCTGGCTAGAGATAGATCCCAAGGGTGAGATCTGAGGGTGCATGATGATCCTCTAAAGGTGAGGTACATGGAACCTGCAAGGAAACTGGAAGAAAAATAACAAATGTTGGAGGCAGAGGTCGAACCTCTGACCTCTCGTATACAACGCCTTATCAACCCTCCTACGCACCACTGGGACATTTGTCCTTTTGTTAACATAAATCAACAAAATATAATATAATACAAAGAACACGCTATGCCCGGAATAAAATGCACTAACATTCAAATGGTCCAATGGGGCGTTGTCACGCAGTCTTCTTCTTCCCCGATACTGTCGTTTTAGATTTAGACCTTTACCTATGGTTTCATGTCTGTAACTACAACCTTGCATCATTCAAAAATCCAGCACAAGCAATATAAATTACAATGAAAATAATGAATCAACTGGGCTTGAATCCCTGAACATCATGGTACCCACACCTAGCTCTAATTTTTCTTGTAGAAGGAAGCCCTAAAATGAACTTAGAAACCCTGAGAATGGCAAACCATGATTCCTGAACTTAAAACTCAATTAAACGATTCAGCAAGCATCAAAAATTTGTGATAAACAAGAACATGTGATTAAATTTCATTGACAAAGCATGTATGCACATAATCAAAAATCAAAAATAGTTGGATAACAGGGTTGTAGATTTTATGATTCTGAGTGTTTGGTGCGTGCAAAAGTTGCAGTTAGCTTCAGGAGATTGCCAGGAACGTGTTGCAATCCTTAAATCTCTTTGAGGATGGTTGTAGTATTGAATTTGATCTGAGATTTTTTGATAAAAAATGCAACTTCTTCTTGGCTGTTTCACGCGGTCAACCCCTCTCTTTGTGCTTGGGCTTTGTTTTGTATATGTATATGATTGAATTAGGTTAACAAAAAGACTTAAAATCTTTTCCAATTATCAAGATTTGATTTCATTCCATCCTTGCATTATTTCTTTCCAAATAAAGCTAAATAATTCCATTCTCATCCCAATCAACCTTGGCACGATTTAATTCTATTTTGACAGCATATATGGATTGCATTTTCATTCAAAATCAGATCAAAAACAAATCTTCCATATTTTATATCATTTATTTGATTTAATTTTATTTTTAATTGATTAAAATCAAAATAAATCAAATAAATAAAGTCAATAATATATGAGATAGTGTTTGGGTCGTGGAAATTGCTAGAAGTAAGATGCAAGCATAAAAAGTTAGGCCCATTTGCCAAAAAATGCAATTTTGGGCATTGTTAACTTTTGACAATTCTCCGAAAATGGCCAATTTTGACAATGCATATCTCCTTCAATTTTGAATCTAAGAGGGTGTTCTTGGACTTTTTAGAAAGCTTAGGATGTCCCCTAAACAAACCTTTTCGTTTCATCTCAATTGGATCCTCTATGTTCATGTAAGAAGCTTTGACCAAAAAGGTGTTTTTGTTGACTTTTTGGAATGACCTATAATTTCTAAATTCATATCTTTTTATGAGTGCATTTATTGAGCTTGAGGGATGAAGATGAGTTGTAGGAAATTGGGCTATACTCAAAATGAGCCTTTGATGGAAAATTTCTGATAAAGTATGAGAAAGTTATGCTTGGTCAAAGTTTGGTTGACTTTTCCTGAGAAACCCTAATTTAGCAACTTTTGAGTTTTGATGAATTAGGAGCATTCCTTGGGGAATCATGATCAACCCTTGATAAAATTATGGATATTATTTCAAAATGTTGATGTTTACCAAAATATTGAAGTTTTACTATATGTGGGCCACAATTGACTTTTGACCTAATACAGTTGATTTTCAAGCATCTAAGTAGTTGATTGGGCAAACTTCTTGTGCAAGGCATGAAACTTGGCATGGATGGTCTTGAGAATATATTAGGACTATGGAGAGCATATGAGGCCTTTGGATCTCCCCCTTCTTGATGAAAATGGAAACCCTAGTTGGAGGTTCATTGCTTTAGGAGAGAGTTTGTCTGGTCAACTCTTCGGCATCCTTGAGCAAGTTAAGGATCTCAATGGACATATGTTGAGTAAAATGGGAGGGAAAATTTTGGGGTACAACAGTAGGTATAATAATCTATCTTTCCAAACAAAAATATAAATACTATATTTCTTTTCCCCTCTCCATAATCTTTTATCAAACAACCATTTTAACAAAAAAAAAAATAGATATTATAAAACGGTTCCTATAGAGTACTATAGATACATAGGGTGCTGATACCTTCTCTTTGTATAAACCAACCCCCGTACCTTAGATCTCTTCTTATTGCTTTACCTTTAGTTATACTTCTTGCATTGAATGTTTAATATAGGGTTTTGATCTTTTCCCTTTTCCTTGGAAACAATACATTTCGGTGGAGACTTCTTAAATTTTGTGAGTCAAGTTAGTCAATAGCTTAGTCTCCCGATTTTTCACTGCGACATGATTCTATAGCGAACTCCGCCTCATGCTCTAGCGATAAATCACCGATATCATCAGGGAACACGTCTAGAAAATCACAAACAATAGGTAGATAACTTATTACTCTTTTACTCTTTGTATCCAATGAAGCTAACATCATAAACATGAAGGCACCATATTTCACATACTCATTCACTTGCTTAGCAGATACAAAACTATCTTCCCCTTCCACGAACTCTATAAACGTCATTATCTTGGCATAATAGTCAATATGAACACGGTTGAAATCTAACCAGTTCATCCCAAGGATAACATCAAGTTGTACTAATGGAAGAAAAACCAAATCTATCTCGAAATCTCTATAAGAAATACTCAGCAGACAATTAAAACAAACCAAAGATGTAATTACCGAATCCATAGCAAGGGTATCAATAACCATACTTTCACCCATAGATGACAACTCAAGATTCAACCTCTTAGCACAATCCAAAGAAATGAATGAATGTGTCTCACCTATATCAATAATAGAAATTAAAGGAATATTATTAATAAACCATGTGTCTTTGATCAATTTGTTGTCGTTGGTAGTCTCTGAGCCAGACAAAGCAAAAACCTTTCCTCTAGAATTTTCCTACTTAGGCTTCTGACATTGAGTGTTATTATAACCCTATTCTCCATAATTATAGCAAGTCACAATAGTACTCCTACACTCTTCAACTTAATGATTTAGCTTCTTACACTTGAAGCGATTCTCAGTAGCCCTCGTACACTTAGAAATTCGATGCCTAAACTCACCACACTTGTATCATCTCAGAGAAGTGGGAGCTCCTCCCCAACTTTAACTCTTCCCACCATTACTCTTATGTTAAGTTTTATCCTTGCCTTTACCGTCTGGAATAATGTAAGGCTTCCCGTGATTCTGATTACCATTTTTCTTATCAATGGAGCTCTTGTAATAAGCAGATCTTGCACAACTATCCTCATCATAGATACGGAATCTTTTTAGTAGCATAGGAAATTGACAAATCTCTTGGTACATGTTGCATCCCAAAATTTTCCCTCCATTTTCTTCAAAAACACACTCTCCTATAGTTCCCAATTGCTCAAGGTTGCTCAAGAATTGATCAAACAAATTCCCCTCCTAAGCAATGGATCCACAACTAGGGCTTCATCTTTCACAAGTAAATTTGGGTTTCAAAGATCTCAAGCGGAATTCATGGTCTCTTATATGTCTCAAAGAATGCTCATATAAAGTTTCATGCCTTGCATCACAAGTTTGCTCAGTCAATGGCTCAGATGATTGAAAATCAATTGTATTGGGTAAAAAGTCAATTATGGTCAACATACAATCAAACTTCAAGATTTTTGGTCAACATCAAGTTTTTTAAGTGATATTCATCATTTTATTAAGGGTTGATCATGATTCATCAAGGAAACTCTCAAACCATCAAAAGTCAAAAGTTGTCAAATTAGGGTTTTCTTAGGAGAAGTCAACTGAACTTTGACCAAACATAACTTTCACATGCTTCATCAGTTTTGCCCCAACAAAAGCTCATTTTGAAGGAAATTCAATTCTCTACAACTTTTTATCTCTAAGCTCAAGTCCAAAAAATGCTTCAATGAGAGATATGAGCCAATACATTACAAGTCATTTTAAAAGTCAACAAAAAGACACTTTTTGTCAAGGCAACTTACATCAACATAAATTATTAAAATTAAAAAATGATAAAAACAGAGATTGTAGTGTACATCTTGAGCTTTCCAAAAAGCCCAAGATCACCTTCAAATGATGAAAATTGAGAGAGTTATGACCAGTGCAAGTTGGGGAATTTTGAGCAAATGCATGAAGTTCAAATTGAGAAAACTTGATATTTTGGACTATTGGGCCATTGTTTTAAAGTCCAAACATGCATTAAACTCCTTATACACCTCAGTTCATGTTCATGCACCCCTTGAGCTATTTTATTTTAATTATTTTTATTTATTCATTAATAATTCAAAAATAAATAAGATAAAATATAAGGCTTCTTACACCAAGTCCAAGCCCATCTTATCTTTGACCTAATTCATGATATACAATCTCCATCCTTCATACTAGCAAGGACACGAACCCTTACACAAAGTTTTGTCCAAAAATCTCAAAATTTTCAAGAACCCTAAAACAACTTGAAATCCTATTCATAGTCCCTTTCACTACAAACTAGCCATCTCAATCAACCCTAGGAAGATCATAGGGTAAGATTGGATCATTTACAACGATCCAAATGGCCAGAAAATACTTGTGCATGCATAATGATTCCATCATTGTATATTTTTTTCATTCTTGATTTTCATTGAATTTTAAGATAAACTAACAATGTTAATATGTTCGTGAGCTCTCTGTGTGCAGGAAATAATAATCGCATGGTGCTCATGGTATCAGAATCGTGAATCACCATCTTTATGAAGATCGGTGTTTTTTTCACTATAGCTCTCAAACCAGGCCTTTTCAGTCCAAAATAACCATCATATTGAACCCGCAACCCTCGATTTAGGGGGATATGGTACTTTTTGTTTGCTAAGATCTTTTATTTTACAGGAACAAGAAATCTTCTCACCGGATAAGACGACCATGTTGTACCCTAATTTTTTCCCATAAGATTCCTCTATCATATCAACTTAATCACAACAAGATCACACTAGGGTTTGGTTCTTCTCCTTATCTTTATCTTTGCTAATGGGGAATCACCAAGCACCTTGACTTGTATTTTGTGATCATCTATGTTTTGTATTGATTAACTTTTAACTAATAAATGCAATTAATGTTTGCCCTAATTGATGATATTATAGGTGAAAGCACAACACATTCCATCAAGTTGATCTATAGGTTCATGAGTTTATTCCCATGCCTTCTTCAAAAAAGCTTCATTGAGATTCAAGCTTCATCATTGAAGATGTTTTGAAGTAATATCATGACAAAGTATGTTATGATCCATCATGCCTCAAGTTGTCAAAGATGGTCCAAAGATGCAACGGTTGATTGGAGAAGTTTGACCTAATTAGACAAGTCTTTGATTTCTTGATCACAAGTGCATATCTCCCTCAATTCTTAATACTTGTGAATGGTTATGGTTGCCATGGTTTCTCATTATAATCCTCAACAACTTCTATTTAAATGACAAAAGTATTTGTGTTAGAAGGTTTGTCAAAATTAAAAAGGTTTTCCAAGGCATTTTGTTGTTATAAGAGCTTGGGTTTTGAACTTTTAAAGGCTATATCTTGCTCATCTTTTGGTATTTTTGAGTGATTCCAAAAAAATGCTTCTCTTCAAAGGGTTATCAATAAATCACTTCAAAATATTCAAGAAAATTTATTATGGAGGATACCTAATGATGAAGAAAGATTACAAGTCCTCTAGATAGGCCATCAAAATCCCTTATCTGACTTCAAAAGATCATAACTTGGTCAATTTTTATCTCCTTAAGCCCACCATTTTTCCACAATGATATTAAATATGTGAATATGCCCTAAGGATGAAAAAGATTATAGGCCATCTCATAAATTTTCACCAACTTCACAAAGTCATAACTTTCTCAATTTTTGGAGTTTTTAAATAGTTCAAGTCTCAAAATTTCATTCAAGAGGTCTACTTCATGCCATCTTTTTTTGGTCAAGAGAAATTTTAAATGGAAGGCCATGTTTGGATGCAAAACATTATAGGTCATTTTGAAGAAAAAACTTAGATTTTTTCTAAGTATAAAAAGTCATCATCTTTTTCTCAACTTTGACTCATCACCCAACTTTCAGCTCAAGCATCCATTTTATTTCATTCTTTACACATTGTAAAGTTTGTAATCTCATATTTCTAATGCATCAAGAATCAAGTCCTAAGGTTCCCTAAATCGTGCGCACCATTGATTCAAAGATGGTACCTTGAAACTGAAAGTTTCTCCAAAGTCAGAATTTGAAATTCTTGATTTGGCCTCTAAACACAAAATTCCTGTGTGTTTTTATTTCTAATCATGTTTAATGAACTTCCTGAAATGATTAGCACATTGAAACGCAAGCTTTGGTTGAGTTTTGAGAAAAATAGAAGTCACACCTTTCATGTTTGCAACTTCACACGATTTCCCTCCAAACTTCATCATTTCACACACTTAAGCATTCCATTAGTTTCCCTATAAATAGAGGGTCATACCTCATTCATTTTCTCAAGCTTAGAGAGCCAGAATCACCCTGTAAAACTTCCTCTTCAACCCACTTTTCTGCAACTTCAAATTTGATTTTACAGTTTTCCTCAATCCCTTTTCTTTGTCAATTCTCCATCCTTGAACCTCACTGAAGCTAACATAAGAAGAACTAAGCTCTAAGACTTCCTAAATTGTCCTAGCCAAGTCAAGTTTCAGAGCTCTGAATTTGAACTTCTATAGGAAGATTCCTTCACTAATTATCTCAAACTTTGATACTGTATTGAAGCTCTCATCATTATGATTCTAATCGCAACATTTATTTTCAACTGGAAGTGAGTTTTAGCCATGAATTTTCAAATCCCTTATCAAATCTTTCCTTCCAAAACAACTGAGCTACACCTTACATAATTTTTTCGCGAGGGTACCATTGGAATCGTCTTGAAGAGACGAAGCGAATGGCACCGGGCACGAGCTCTAATTTTTCCATTTCAGAGACCTGCAATTCGCGTGGCTGGAGGTTGAAGATGACCAACATGTCATCTCTCAACCAATGATATCGTGCCATTTGCTTTTTTTGAAATTTTGATTTTAATAAATGATTCAGTGTTTTATTTACTAAGGACCATGATAAGAACAACGCGTTTGATCCATTGGATTAGCTTACTAACGTGTTTTGACTATCATCCAATGGTCTACATCTTTTTGGTTTTTATTTTTTATTTTCTGATTTTATATTTTATTTGTTTTAAACTTCAAAAACTCATAAAAAATTCATTTTAACTTCAAAAAATCCAAAAAAAAAAAATTAAAAATACTTTTGGTTTTTCTCTTTCTGATTATTATTTTTTCACAATTTTATTTTGTATTTTGATATTTTTTATATTTTTTCAATTTATTTGAATTATTTTAAATGTTTAAAAATACTATTCTTAATTTTTAAATTCTGAAGAAAAAAAATATGGAAGGATCCAATGACCTCTTGACAAATATTAGTGACCTCATTTTATTTTATTTCTGACTTTACTATTTTTCACAATTTTTGGTTTATTTTTCCTATTTCTATTAATTTTAAAAATAGTTTCTGAATTTAAAAAATTACCAAAAAATTTATAAAAATATTTGAGCTCATTTATGATTTTTCTATAGTCTTATTTAATTTTTCTTGGATGTTTTGAATACAATTGCTAATTTCCCCTTTTATTTTCATTTAAAAACCATTTTAAAAATCTTTTTCTTTATTTTTAAATACAATTTTATTTTGTATATATTCTGGTTAATCTTGTACTATGAGATTTTGATCATGAGCTTAATTAACATCATTGGATCTTGGGTGTTGAGTTTAACTCCACCAAAATGGATGGATGATTTTAATGATGGCTTGATTAATTTTTTGGTTTAGAAGTGGTCTAATTCTTATCCCACCCCCTTCATCTTATCTTCTTCTTATTGTGTCACATGTTGTTAGAGGATGATATACATATCATCTCTCCAAACATATGACACATAAATTTCTATTAACTGGCCTCAAAATAGGTGCGACTTCTATATAAGTCCACTTACGACTGTTTAACATAACGCTAAATTTTGTCCCGGTTCGAGAAATGATCATTCGTGGCCCAAAACCATTTTTGTAAGCCCAAGTATGTTAATTTGAATCCTTTGATCCAATAATCTTTAGATTCATTGTTAGGAGGCTTTGGTCTTATCAATCCTCTAATGAATCTTCATAAGTTTTGGTCAAAGTGAATCACTTAAACATCGTTGATCATTTATGGTTGCCTTGAGAATTTTAAATGAATGATATACTTGACAAAAAGCAAATGAAACTTGTTGTTGAGAGGATTTGGTTTTATAAATTCTCTAATGATTTTCAAATGCAAGTTTCAAGATGTTCATTCAACTAACCTCTAAGTTCTGACAATTGACTTTATTTTGTGCTTTTACTTTATGCTTTTACTTTAAGCACATTTATTTTAGCATTTACATTTCATTCTATTTTCATCTTTTCTCATTTGAGCATTTAATTTTATGTCATTTTTATTTTGCTCCCTTGAGCTTTTTCATTTTCTTTTTAAATATACTTAATAACTAACTTGAACAATAAAAGGCTTTAATGTTACTTGGACTACTTGGTTACTATCCTTGGGATTATGGAGATTGTGGACTTCTTGGACTTAGGATTAGAGACCTTGACCTACCTTGAGACCTTGTGACCTCAACTGTTATTTTGTCTGGAGTTCTTGGGGTTTATCCCAAGACATTGGGTTGTTTGATTGCTTTGTATGCAGGTTATTATGGTTACATGCTTTGTATGTGATCAGGAATTCATTTGTATACAGCTGTTACTCTGCCTAATTTTTGTGAAGACTTAATACAATTGAATCTTGGTTTTCTTAAGAGGTTTATTATCTTTTCTTGTTTGGTTTTCAAATCCAAAGGATGGAAATTCTACATTGACTCATTGTGTCAAGTGTTGGCTTCTTGTTGTTTAGACGGTTCTTTTCCCTAGCTTTTACCTTATGCTTTAGGATAGTCCCTTCATCTCCTCCTATCTTCTTTAATTTCAAAAATCTTCTCCCTCCTTTTGAAAACTCTTCTTATTTTTAAACTTGAACCACTTTCGTGATAAACTTGGACTTAGGTCCATGCATTTTCAAAAATATTTTCTTAATCAAACTTTAAACAATTTAACAATACTTTGTGACATTTTTTGTGATAAGACTAAAAGTCAATCAATCTCATTCAAACCATTTTGCCATTTTGGCTTTTTACTTTAAAATTTTCTCAAAATATTAGACTCTTGTCAATCCTTGTAGTGATGTAAGCTACTATACTTCTATGATATGTAGTGAAGTGAGACTTTGTTGATTTTAAAATCCAAGCTATATTCTCCATTTTAAGATGACGCAAATTATCCTTTCTCATAATCATGGGTTGTAAATATATTTTTCACTCGGATAAGACGATGATATCTCGTCTCTTAAAATTAGCCAACACACATGTGTTTTAAAATTTTTAAAGGTGAACTACGAGTACCCTGATCTCCTATTGCACAGAAGTTGGTACGTAGGCACTAAAGGTTCGCAACCGCGGCGGGTGCAAAAATTATAAAAATACTTCTTTTCTCATCTCCACCATCTATTTTTTATACAACTCTTATATCCGAAATACACGGATTTTCAAAGAAGTTCCTGCGGAGTACCATAGATGCATAGGGTGTTAATACCTTCCCTTTGCATAACCAACCCCCGGAATTAGATTCTCTCCCCCTCTTTTTGGGTTATTCTCTCTTTTCCTATTCATTTGGAAACAATAAAGCACGGTGGCGATTTTTATTTTGATATGTGCGAGTCAATTCAATGGCTTAGTCTTATCATTTCTACCACTACAGAAAAAATGGCGACTTCACTGGGGAAAGATTGACCTATTGTTGGTCCATCCCTAAGTGGGTTGAGCCTATCTTTTTTTATTTGTGTATGTGTTATTACTTGTTGTATATTATATGATGTATGTATGTTTGTCTGGATTTTCCTGGTTTTCAGGGTGCTTGGTGATTTCTCATAAGTCCTCTACCCGGACTTGGGCAAACTTAAGATAGGACGGGCGGTATAGTCATATTAAATTTGAGGGAGTAATCCCCCAAAAAAAGACATGATATCCCCCACTCAGTGGAGCCACCTTTGACTATAGTGTCGTTTACCGAGTAATCAGGAAGACGTGTTGCTTTCAACCTGGGAGCTGTAGCGGTAGAAATGTTTAAGACTAAGCCATTGGATTGACTAGACTTATACAGATCAAAATAAAAACCCCCACCATGCTTTATTGTTTCCAAAGGAATTGGAAAATAGTGAGTAACCCAAAAGAGGGGGAAAGATTCAAGGTAAGGGGGTTGGTTATGAAAAGGGAAGGTATTAGCATCCTAAACATCTACGGTACTCCGCAGGAACCTCTTTGTAAAATCTATATATTTTGGCTATAAAATGTTGTATAAAAAATAGATGGTGGAGGTGAGAAAATAAGTATTTTTTTATGATTTTTGCACCCACCGCAGTTACGAATCTTTAGTTCCTACGTACCACCTTTCGTGCAATAGGGGATCAGGGTACACGTAGTTTACCTTTTAAAAAAAATTAAAACACAAGTGTGTTGGTTGATTTTAAGAGATAAGACATCATCATCATTGTCCGTGTGGAAAACATACTTACTACCCACAATCATGAGAAAGGAGAATTTGCATCATCTCAAAGTGGAGGATATGGCTTGGATCTTAAAATCAACAATTCCTCACTCAACACCCAAGTGAAAAATATCTCACTTCACTACATATTATAGAAGTATAGTTGTTTGCATCACTACAAGGATTGACAAGAGTCTAATCTTTTGAGAAAAGTTTTAAAAGTAAAAAGCCAAAGTGGCAAAATGGTTTGAAATGAGATTGATGGACTTTTAGTCTTCTCATAAAAAATGTCAAGGTATTATTCAATTGATTAGAGTTTATTCATGAAAATGTTTTGAAAATGCATGGACATATGTCCAAGTTTGTTATGAAAATGATTCAAGTTTCAAAACAAGAGTTTTCAAAAGGAGGAGGGAGACTTTTGAAATTAAAGAAGATGGGAGGAGAAGAAGGGACTATCCTAAAGCATAAGGTAAAATCTAGGGATAAGAACCATCTAACCAACAAGAAGCCAATACTTGACATTATGAGTCAAGATAGAATTATCATTCTTTGGATTGAAACCAAGAAAGCAAAGATACTAGACCTCTTGAGAGAACCAAACTTCGAGTGTATTAAGTCTTCACAAAAATTGGGCAAAGTGACGGGTGTATACGGGTGAATTCCATATTACAAACAAAGAATGTAATCATAATAACCTGCACACAAAACAAACAAACAACCCAATGTCCTGAGGTAAACCTCAAGAACTCCATACAAAATATCAATTAAGGTCACAAGGTCTCCAACATAGGTCAAGGCCTCTAATCCTAAGTCCAAGAAGTCCAATACTCCACAATTCCAAGTGTAACACGGTGGAAGAACTGACTTGGTGGTTTTGCGTTTGATCGCAATTGTGCGGATAGTAATAGTCGTCACCGACTTTTCTTTTATCCAAAAGGAAAGGCTGAAAAGAACAGGAAATACTTTTGAGATTATTTCTTGAGTTCGGGGGGTAGATAATGAAAAGGGAAGGTATTAACACCCTTTTCATCTGTAGTTATCTACGGGCTCTTAGTTGCTTGTTATATCACTTGCTTTTGTTTAAAAATATGCTTCATGTGGTTTTTGAAAGTATTTTAAAAAGGCGCCATCGTTTAGGAAAACTTTGTAATAATTCTCATTCGTAAGAATGTACACAAAGTGTTGATCTTTTGAAAATGTTTCAAGTTTGAAAGGTGTTTTGAAAGTGTTGGTGTTTGTTTTGAAAATAGCAAGGATATTTTGGTTTGAAAATGAGCAAGCAACTAGGAACATTCTACCTACTCAAAAGTCTTTCTTGTTTATTTCCTATTTCCTTTGACATTGTTATTTTACCATGAATTGGTAAGTAACCTTATCTTTGGATGTAAATGGACGGGTATGGGTCATCGTATAGTCATGATAGCCATGTTGTGAGATATCTTAGCATTTTCTTTTTGAGGGACTAAGGTCATTTTGAAAGGCAACATTCATAGCGTCATCGAGGGACTATGATCTTGTATTTTTTATTTGTTTTTGCTAAGACATCCCACATACATAACATGGCCATTTTTGTAAGGCAACAAAGTGGAATTACCCTAAGGGTGCAAGTGGGCAAGTGTGCTTGATTTACATGCATTGTTTTGTCTTGAATTAGGGTTTGCTACTTGTTGATTTTATCTTTCCATACAAACCCAAATTACTAGCATTTATATAAAGCGATAAATTGCGGAAAGTAAAATTACTAAGCTATTACATCATTAGGGGGGGTATACAAATTTACAAGTGGGGATTTTGCAAGAAAATTAAACCTAATTATCTATTACAACCATATTGAATATTGTACAAAATTGAAAAGAAAATAATGCAAGAATGTAAATGGAAAAAGAAATGATTTTTGTTTGGATTTTTATGAAAGGATTTTAACCTAAACCTAATTAAGAAAATAATTACTGAAAATCAAATAAAATTAACTTAAACTAATTAAAAAAAGAAATTAACTAAAAAAAGGATTTTTTAGGGTTTTTTGTGAAAAGGTTTTAAGAATAATATAAAAATATATAAAATTAATTAATTAAAATAAACCTAAATTCTAAATTAATTTTAATTTACAAGAAAATAATATAATATAATAATTAAATCTAATTATCTAAATATTAATTAAAAAAAGAAATTAATTTGTTAAGAAAATTGTTTTTATTCTTTTTAATTTTTATAAAGAAAAATAAAATATGAGTATAAAAATAATAAAATAAATATTTTTTGGTTTTTCTATTAATAATAAAAAGCATATTATTAGTAATGAAAATAATCAAATGAAAATATGAAAGTGAAATAAACTAAAAAATATATAAAAAATAAAGAAATGAATGACCAGGGGGTGCTGAAGCAGGGCCAGGGGTTAGAAGCCAGCAAAGGACCAATGCTCACTGCATTGAGGCCCAGGCGTGTGTGTTTGTGACAAAAAAAAGTGAAAATGTGGAAAATGGACAAAAGGTAGCGCACTGAGTGTTAAACTCACGCCCTCTTGGTTACCAGTGCGCTGCCTTACCACTGGGGTGGCTATACATTTGTTTACATATATCAAACCATAAATATATATTACAAATCAAGTACATGGCCTGAACTTCATCTTCAACCTCACGCCCAGCCAGACAACCTGCAACTTGTTTATCTCTCAACAAAAATGGAAAGTACAAACATGGAAGTTGTGGCATTTCTTCCCACGAATCCAACCATATAAATAACTAAAGCTATAAATCTAAGATGAGTGAGAATTTCTCTGGCCCTAATTTAAAACCTAAAAATTTCAAAAACTTCAACTCCAAAATTCTCTAAGCTCAGGTCATATAAATGCAAACTATGGATATGTACAGCTTCGTGGCAATGGTATCTACATTTTATCTTTGAAAATGGAAGCCTAAAAATGCCTATATGAATAATTCAAAAGTCAAAAAACTCACCTTGCAAGAGGGTATCGTGTTTTGAGTTGGAGCAGCTTTCAAGGTGCTGCAAGGATCAGGTTAGCTTCCTTGAGGTCCCAGGAAGCTAATGCAATGATTAGCTTGGTTGGAGAGTGGCTGAAATGGTCTGGAGAAGTCCACTTGCAGTGCTCTGTTTTTGAGTTTGGACAATGGTGGAAATGGAGTTACAGAACTTTAACATGTATTGGTATGAGTTGTGGATGATGTTTAGGAACTTTTGGAATGGTTTGGAGAGGAAACGCACGAGTAATTTGAGAGATGGGAGTGTAAGGTCGGTTTCTGCACAAAAATGGAGTTTTGTGTGCAATATGAGTTCTTGAGGGTTTGAGTGAGTTTAAGGGCTTATACATGCGTGTGTTATCTTGCAAATAGTGTATGTATTTATAGGCAAGAGGTTTTGTGTTCTACAACAAGTCAGAATTTGAATTTACATGTTGTAAAACCTTTACTTTTTTTTGAAGCAAACATGACAAACATCTTCCCAAAGCTTGTACCATGCTATTGTAGAGTGGTTGAACTTTAAACAAGCTTATTTCTGACTTGCAGATGTTGTGTGTGCAGAAAGATCCATTGAGAGGCTCAAGAATGGTCGACATTTGCAAAAGCATACTTTTCCAAAATGGAAGTCTTGCCTTTCTTCCAAAAATGGCAAGTTAACTTAGACAAAGCTTGGATTTAATGGATAATAGCCATGAAGTTTGTGTAATCTTATGATTAAGGATATATACACAAGTTAGAGGGCCTGAAAAGTGGGACTATGCAACATGGCTATGGATTTGGTTCATGTTCATCACAAAATTCTGCCTTGTAAGACAACTTGAAACCCTTACTTCTGGCCTTCGATTCTCCTTGCTAAAAAATGATCTCAAGGAGTTATTGGACATTTTAGAAAGCTTGTAATGTTCTCTACAACCCCTCTTTGAATCACTTTTACAAAATCCAATTGGAACTATATGAAACTTGGCCCAGAAGTTAGGTCAAAATCCTCATCAAAATGCTCAAAATTTCACTAAGTGTTTTAGTTTCATGACCGTGATTTCATGGATTAATAACTTAAAATCCAAGCATTTCTAGGAGGAGTTATGTTAATAAATGTTTTAGATCTCATTGATATCTACAAATTTCATGTTTAAAGTTTCCTTTGAATCATCTTTTATCATGGTGAAAAATTAGCTCAAAGTTGTGAAAAAATATAAAGTTTTCAACACTTAGAAAAATTTCTAAGTTTGGAAACTTTGATTTTTCAAAATGAAATATTGACTTTTGATTTCTTGATGAACAAGTTTCATATTTTGACATGTTTTGATGAATTGTGATCTTTGACACTTGATTTTGACCAAAAGGTCAAAGTTTGACTTTTCAGTGTGCAGTTGACTGAAAATCAACTATCAATCAATTGATCTTGAGGGAAGTTTTGAGCCATATCATTAGGTCAAAATTATGCAATTGAATCCTTGATATCATGTTTCTAACCAATCAACCATTTGCTAGGTCAAAAATCAGAAATTTCCTTTTCTTAGTCAAAACCCTAATTTTGACCATTTTGCCCTTTTGATGATCTGATCAAATTTCTTGAGGGATTATGGTCCAAACTTGATCAAATGACATATATGAGCTCATAATGTTGACATGGATAAAAAAATTATGAAGTTTGACTATAAATTGACTAAAATTGACTTTTTCCCAAATACAGTTGATTTTTAGGTCAACTGATCAATTGGCTGAGCAAAAATGTGACCCAAGACTTGAAACTTGACATGAGAAAACTTGAGGGTCCACAATGATCCATGGAAGTCATATTAGGACTTAAAAGTTCAATTATCCTTGTGTAGTCTCAAACCCTAATTTTCAGGCATCAGAGCTTGAGGAGGTGTCTTGAGCTGATCAACCCTAGTGCAGTCTTGAACCAAAGAAGATCTTGTGAGAAAATACTTGATAAATGAGAGGGAAAATTCTGGGGTACAACAGCTACCCCTGTTCAATCTTCTTAAACTTGAAGAGTTAGATTGGCGGATCTTCCATTCGTGACTTGAAGAAGGTGGAAGATGATTGAAGACTAGAGTGCCCAGAAATTTGCACTCGAAGATGAATTGTGAATGGGCTTGTAGATGCCATTTGGAGGAATGATGGAGATTTTCCGGAGATGGGCTTGTAGATGCCATTTAAAGGTGATTGTTAATAGAAAATGGATTAAGTCTTAACTTGATCTCAACTGGAAAAGAATCACAATAAATCTTTGGAGTGATTTATCTGAAACTAGTAGAAGTCTTTTATGTTGTTTGATTGGGAAGAATTAGAATAAATCTTGGAGCGATTTATCTGAACTAGAAATGTTCATTTGGAAAGTATCAGGATAAACCATTGAGAGGTTTAAATTGAACCAAAAGAGGTCTTGAATATTCTTTAACTGGAGAGAATCAGAGTAGATCTTTGAGCGATTTGTTTGAACCAGAGAAAGTGTCTACTAGGAAAGAATCAGAATAAACCATTGAGAGATTTATCTGAACCAACAGAGATTTGGAGAAGAATCAGAATAAATCATTGAGATATTTATCTGAACCAGCAATGTTCATTTGGAAAGTATCAGGAGAAACCTTTGAGAGATTTAAACTGAACCAAAAGAGGTCTTGAATATTCTTTAACTGGAGAGAATCAGAGTAGATCTTTGAGCGATTTATCTGAACCAGAGAAAGTGTCTACTAGGAAAGAATCAGAATAAATCATTGAGATATTTATCTAAACCGGCAGGGTTGTGGAGAAGAATCATAATAAATTGTTGAGAGATCTATCTAAACCAGAGAAGACGTCTGCGGGAAAGAATCAAAATAAATCGTTGAGAGATTTAAATTTAACCGGCAGGGATCTGGAGAAGAATTAGAACAAATCATTGAGATATTTATCTGAACTAGAGAAAACATCTAAACCAGAGAAAGCGTCTGCGGGAAAGAATCATAATAAACCGTTGAGAGATTTAAACTGAATCGACGGGGATCTAGAGAAGAATCAGAACAAATCATTGAGAGATTTATCTGAACCAGAGAAAACGTCTGAATCAGAGAAAGTGTCTGTGGGAAAGAATCAGAATA
Source organism: Vicia faba (assembly GCA_948472305.1). NCBI lineage: Eukaryota > Viridiplantae > Streptophyta > Magnoliopsida > Fabales > Fabaceae > Vicia > Vicia faba. The sequence goes on from OX451739.1 coordinate 154,852,681, forward strand.
AACCATTGAGATATTTAAACCGAACCAACAGGGGTCTGAAGGAAATATCTATTACGTAGATGGTCGACCAGTCCTTTCTCGAGGATTGATCTATAATTGACTTATTGAAAATTTGACGATAACTTTCTGTTGATTGATCTTTCCTAAAAAGGTGAAGGGTTAGTTGCATGAAATGTCATGATGTATGAAATTCACGGTGTTGTACCCCAAAATTTATCCTCTCACTTATCAATAATTTTGCTCACAAGATCTCCTTGGGCTCAAGACTGAACTATGGTTGATCAGCTCAAGACACCTCATTAAGCACTGATGACCAAAATTAGGGTTTGAGATTTCACAAGGACATTTGAACTTTCAATTCATCATATGACTCTCATGGATCATTATGGACCCCCAAGATTACTCATGTCAAGTTTCAAGCCTTGGATCACACTTTTGCTCAGTCAATTGAGCAGTTGACCTAAAAATCAGTTGTATTGGGGAAACAGTCAACTATGGCCAATTTTCAGTCAAACTTCATAATTTTTTATCCATGTCAACAATTTAAACCCATAAGTATCATTTTATCAAGTTTGGACCAAAACTCCTCAAGAAATTTGATCAAATCTCCATAAGGGTAAAATGGTCAAAATTAGGGTTTTTATTGGGAAAGGGCAATTTCTGATTTTTGACCTAGAAAATGATCGATTGGTTTAAGTCATGATCTCAAGATTCCAATTGCATCATTTTTACCTAATAACATGGCTCAAAACATTACTCAAGTTCAAAGGATTGACAGATGAATTTTCAGTCAACTAATCAAAAGTCAACTGTATACTGAAAAGTCAAACTTTGACTTTATGGTCAAAATCAAATGTCAAAGATAACAATTCATCAAAACATGTAAAAATATGAAACTTATTCATCAAGAAATAAAAAATTCAAGATTTCATTTTGAAAAGTTAAAATTTCTAAACTTAGAAATTTTTCTAAGTGTTGGAAATTTTTTATTTTTTCATAACTTTGAGCATAATTTTCACCATGATGCAAGATGATTCAAGAGAAACTTCCAACATGAAAGTTGTATATATCCATGAAATATACAACTTTTCTTCAGACAACTTCTTCCAAAAGTGCATGGATCTCAAGTTATAATTTTATGAACATGTGGTCATGAAACGAAACACTTAGTGAAATTTTGCCCTAATTTGGTCAGAATTTTGACCCAACTTCATGGCACTTTTTCATATATTTACAATGGTAATCTTCAAAAGCAATTCAAAGATGGGTTATAGAGCATATTACAAGCTTTCCAAAATGTCAAATAACAACTTAAGATCATTCTTGAGTAGGGAGAATCGAAGAGATGAAGTTAGGGTTTTATCACTTGATTTACAAGTCATTTTGTGATGAACCAATTTCAAAATTCAAACTATGCTGCATAAACTCTACTTTGCAGGCCTCAAACTTGTTAGGCACTCCATAATTAATGGCTTTCACAGCTGTTAGATGTCTCATTTCAAGCATTCAATGCATGGACATGGTTTATATCCATTTTTGGAAGAAAGTGCACATTGCCATTTTGATAAAGTGACTTTTTGCACAAAACTTGTTCTTGAGCCTTGCACTTATTCTCTTCTGATAGCATAAGTCCTATAACTCATGACAAATCTTTTAGACACTTACAATCACCCAGCCCATGCTTGTACCTCACATTGAAACTCGGTTTCCCTCTTTTCTTGAAAATCAAGTAACCTAGCCAAAATCTTATAACTTGTACTTCTGACTTGCCAATGCACTCCAATCCTTTTGCTTATACATACACAAACTATTGACATCAAACAAACGAATGCTCATTGTTGTACCCCAAAATTTTCCCTCCCATTTCCTCAATATTTTCTCACCACAAGACCCTTGGAGCTCAAGATCCAGTTAGGGTTTCCCCTGCTCAAGGTCCCTCATTGCACTGTTGACCCAAATTAGGGTTTGTGTTTGGACAAAGATGTTTTGACCTAAAATGCCCAAAATTACTTTCATGCTTCATGTTGGACTCACAAGTTTATCCATACCAAGTTTCAGGCCTTGATTCCAATCTTTGCCCAGTAAATTAGACAGTTGACCTAGAAATCAGTTGTATTGGGGAAAAAGTCAATTGTGGTCAATTGACAGTCAAACCTCATGATTTTTGACCCACATCAACATATTGAACTCATATGGACCATTTGATCAAGTTTGGATCACAATTCCACAAGAAATTTGATCAGATCACCAAAAGGGCAAAATGGTCATTTTTAGGGTTTTGACTGCACAAAGGCAATTTTTGACTGTTTAATCTAGCCAATGGAAAACCAAGCTCACATATGGACTCAAGGACCCAATGGCATTGTCTTGACATGTTCAACAAGTCCAAAAGATCCCAAATGCACAAGATTGACAGATGAATTTTCCAGTCAACTGATCAATTTTTGACTGTATACTGAAAAGTCAAACTTTGACTTTTTGGTCAAAATCAAGTATCAAGATTCATTTTTCATCAAGACATGTCAAATTATGAAACTTGTTCATCAAGAAATCAAAAATTGCAAATTAGGGTTTAAAATGAAGAATTTTCATAACTTAGAAATTTTCTAAGTTATGAAAATCCCTAATTTTTTCCTAACTTTGTCCCATTTTTTCATCAAGATACATTTGGATTCAAACAAAACTCGAAACATGAAAGTTGTAGTCCATTGCAAAATCTACAACTTTGATTCACAAAGTTTCCTCAAAAGAAGCTTGTAGCTCAAGTTATGATTTTTGGAACAAGGGTGCAAAACATTCTTAACTTAGAAAATATTTGACCTATTCTAGGCAGGATTTTTGCCCAACTTCATGGCCACTTTTCACATACTTCCACTTTGAATTTCAATTTGCATTACAAATATGGATTGTAGTACACACTCCAAGCTTTCCAAAATGTCCAAGAACTTCTCAAACACCCTTGTGGTTATGGAGAATCGAATTTGGCAATATGGGCAAAAGTCACTTTGTTCATGAGCCATTTCCATGTTCATAACTTGTGCATTTTCAAACTCAGCATGTGCAAGCTACATTACAGGCCTCTAATCTCATTTACACTCAAAAATTAAATGCTAAACCATTGTGCCAAGATGTTATTCTATGCATTTGGTCGTTACATGAAGGATTAGTCCATAATTAGAAAAAGCACATTATCCATTTTTGAAAAGGTGAACTTTATGTCAAGATTGCAATCTATGAAGTACAAGGCAAATCCTTTTGGCACAAGTTCAGGAACATATCCCACTGATCAAGACTCAAATGTGCATCATACTTGAGGGGCCTAGGAAAGCTTGTAAACCAACTTGTCAAACTTTGCTTAAGATAGAAGAAACATTGCATAACTAAGAACATCTCACATTTCTGCCAAGAGAAGCTTAGACAAACTTGTTGAACACATTCCAAACATCATAACTGAGATAAGGCACGACCAAAACACCTTCAAAACCTCACCATTCACAAAAACACCATTGTACTGCACAAAAACAGGGCATCCCTGCAGTTTGAGTGGCACAACTCAATCCACTCGTGCGCCTTGGCCAAAACCAGTTCATACACACTCCATACCATCTATACAAACTATCCCAAGCCCTAGTTTCAGACTGTAACACCCCTAACCAACTTCACCATTTTCACTTTTTCTGCTTTGCAGGTTGACTTCCATTGCTTGATTCATTTAGTTTCAAAGCAAGCTAAAGGTTGGATAAGCATCCCTGAACTTCAAGCAAGTTGTACAAGTCCTCACATTGCACTGAAATTACCTCCATTGTCATACACAATCCAAGCTGAACAGGTAAGTTCATGGACTTCTATCTCTCAATCTAGGAAGAGTTAGCTTTAGGTTTATGAATGAAAAATGCTCTACTCATGGCCCTGAAGCTACACATATAATCACTTTGCATTTATGTTGTGTGTACTGAGAGAATTTAGAACCTGAACATTAGAAAAAACTTAGGTCAAGAATTAGGGATGGAGAAATTCTTTCTCATTTTTTAGAGTTAAGTCAAGTTTTTTATATGTCTGGATTCGTCTCTTGATGCTCTACATTTTTTGTGTTATGAGTTTTGCTTGAAAGTCCAGGAATCAGGAGTTAGGAAACGCGTGTTGTTGTTGTTCAAACAAGTCTGGAGGTTGAAGACAACTCCTCTTGGGCTGGGCCTGAGTTTGATTTTCTTTTTGCACCACATTCTCACACATGCACCCCCTTGGCCCATTGTATTTTATTTTCATTTGACTTTTGATTTTTGTTTCTGACTTATTTATTTTTGTCAAAGCATAAAAAATATTAAAAATATTTTTCTCACATTTTTTGCATTTTATTTGATATTTATTTTGTTTCATTTAGTTTTATATGTAAATAAATATATAATATACTTTTATTTAAAAATACTAAAATAGTACCAATACATTTTTAGTTTCTGATTTTTATTTTATTTTACCTTTTGAAAACATTTTATAAAAAATATACCTTTTTTGTAAATATTAAATATTTTATTTTTATACATATTTAATATATTTAGTAAATAATATAAATACTTATATATTTATTAGTATATTTAGGTTAAAAATACAAAAATAATACATTTTTTATTTTTATTAATATTTAACTTAAAAAATCACTTTTTTACAACATACTTTCTTTTTATTTATTTTTTGTACATAATTAATAAATATTGCATATAATAAATAATTAATACCTTTTATTTAGCAAAATTAGGGTTTTGCCCTAAAAACATAAAAATACCCAAAAATTATTCATTTTTATTTTTGTTTATTTGTCACATGAAAAACACTTTTTACATACATCTAAAAAATCATTTTTTTTGCATCTTGCATATTTATTATATTTTATTTAATTATTGTACAATTAAATACCTTGTATATTCAATTTGGATGTAATAGCTTAGGTTTTAATTTCTTGCTAAAATATCCCCATTTGAACATTTGTACCCCCCATCCCATATTGTGTTGTATTAATTTAGGACCTTTTAATTTCGCATTTAAAAGCTTTCTAAATATGCCATGATAGATTTAGGGTTTGTATGCAAAAATCATCCAAAACAAATAGCTTGACCTAATTCCAAGATAAAAGCATAAAAATGGACAACACCAATCACACTTGCACCCCCTTAGGGTTACTCCACTTGTTGCCTTCAATAATGGGCCATGTTGCATGTTAGGTGTCTTTGGCAAAACAAAACAAATCAAATGATCATATTCCCTCGATGACGCTTTCGAAAGTTGCCTAAAAATGATCAAGTCCCTTAAAGGAAAAGTTGCCCAAAGACACTTGGCACCATTGTAATCATGGTCTAAACGATGACCCGCGCCCGTCCCGTTCACATCCTAACACAAGATTGTCCACCAAATACAATGGTGGAACAAAATTGTTAAAAGGTTTAAAACATAGCAAAGATCTTTGAGAAATTTAGAGTAGACAAACTCTTGGTTACTTGCTAAACTTGCAAAACAAAAACACTTGCCTGTCTTTTCAAAATCACCTCCCACAACACTTTCAAAACAACTTTCAAAAAAACATTGAAAACTTTTCAAAAGACATACACCTTTGTATACATCCTAACATGGATCATTACAAAGGTTGCCACCACATTGGCCTCTTTTCAAAACATTTTTCAAACACATACACAAAGCACCATTTCAAACAATTGAAAATCAAGGCAAGTTGATCTAAGCAAGTAACTAAGAGCCCATGGATAACCATGGATAGAAAGGATGCTAATACCTTCCCTTTCTATAATCTACTCCCCGAACCCAAGAAAACATCTCAAAGGTTTTTGCTGTGCTTTTTAACCTTTCCTTAGGATAAAATAAAAAGTCGGTGGCGACTCTTGCTCAACCGAAACATTTGCGAAAACAAATGCAAAACCTCAAGTCAGTTCTCCCACCGTATCACACTCATGCCCTAAAAACAGCTAGAACTCAGAATCATATTCCATACCTCCATTTTCATATAAACTGGCCAAAAACTTGAAACTCAGAACTCCCTCGTGCGTTTTCAAGCCTTTTGGTTTCTAAAGCTTCTAAACATCATTTAGAACTGATCTCACACCCTTCTACACAACTGTAACACCATTTACCATAACCTCCATTTTCAAAAACAGAGCTTTGCACTTGGACTTCTCCAGAACTCCTCAGGCCCTTTCAACTCAAGCTAAGCATTCCATTAGCTTCCTTGGAACTTGAGGAAGCTAACCCAACCATTGGAACTCCTTGAAAGCTGCTCAAACTTCAAACCCGATATCCTCTTGCAAGTTAAGTTTTCTAACTTTGGAACTTCTCATACAGGCATCATCAATGATTTATTTGTGAATAAAACATATAGATATCATTTCCCTAAAGCTAACCATGTCCATAGTTTCCATTAATTTTTCTTGAGCTTAGAGAATTTTAAGGTTGAAGTTTCATAGATTTTTAGGGTTCAGACTAGGGCCAATAAAATCCATGCTTATCTTTGATCTATAACTTTAATGCTTTACATTTTTGAAACCGTGAGGAAATTTGCTACAAGTTTCATGTTTACAGTTTTCATTTTTGATGAGAAATGAACAAGTTACAGTTGGTCTGGCTGGAGGTTGAAGATGAAGTAATCAGGGCGCGTTTTGTATCATATTTTTTTTTTTATGTTAACGGATGTATAGCCACCCCAGTGGTAGAAGCGTGCTTCTGTAACCTTTGGGACCTGGGTTCGAGCCCTAGTGGTACCCTTTTGTGTTTTTTTTACATGTTTTGCATTTTCTGACTTTTTTTGCAGGACGCTGGGCTCCATCTTTGGTCCTCTATTTTTGTTTTTGTTTTTTAACCCCCCTGTGGACTATTTGCGCCTCTGGCCCAGTTTATTTTATTTTCTTATTTTTATTTTATTTATTTTCTTAAATATTTTTCCTAATATTAAAAAAATCATAAAAATATAAAAAATAGTAGATTTATATTTTAACTTAGTTTATTTATTTTTCTCACACAAAAAATTATTTTATTAATCATACTTTATTTATTTTTACTTATTATCTTGTAAATTTAATTAAAACTAGGTTATTAATTATTTTCTTTTACACCAATTAAAATATATTATTTTAATATTAAAAAGGCCAAAAATATTTTATAACACCATTATTATTTTCAAGACAAAAACACCAAAAATATTTTTCTTACAAACTTATTTTCTTTTAATCAATTAATAGATTTAGATTTTTTTATTTAAAATCTTTTCTTAATAAATTTAGGGTTTACTTTTTATTATATTAATAAATTATTTTCCCCCTTAATTAATTAGGTTAAAACAATTTCCTTTTTCCTAAAAATCCAAGCAAATATCTATTTACTTTACATTTTACATTTTTGTATATTTATGCATTTTGTACATTAAATTCATTTAATTTCTTGTACATTTATACCAATTCAATATGGTTTTAATAGATTAATTAGGTTTATACTCTTGCAATCCCCATTCACAATTTGTATACCCCCCTCCCACAAGTGTTGTAATAGTGTAGTAACTTTAAATTCCGTAATTTATCGCTTTATACATAACATGCTAGTAATTAGGGTTTGTATGGAAAGACTAAAACCAATACTTAGAAAACCCTAATTCAAGACAAAATCAAGCATGAAAACAATACACTTGCACACAAGCACCCCTAGGTTAAATCCACTTGGTTGCCTCTATAAAATGGCCATATTACGCATGTGAGGTATCTTAGCAAAAACAAGCAAAATACAAGATCATAGTCCCTCGATGACGCTATCTAAGTTGCCTTTCAAATGATCTTGGTTCCTAAGAGAGAATGCTAAGATACCTTGCAACATTGCTAATCATGGTTGTATGATGACCCACGCCCGTCCCATTTACATCCAAAGATAGGGTTACTTACCAAATCAATGGTAAGATAACAATGTCAAGGGAAAAGGAAATGAACAAGAAAGACTTTTGAGTAGATAGAAAGCTCCTAGTTACTTGCTCCATTTCAAAACAAACATCCTTTCTATTTTCAAAACAAACACCTACACTTTCAAAACATCTTATATCCTTGAAAACATTTTCAAAAGATCAAACACTTTGTATACATTCTTACGAACGAAAATCATTACAAAGTTTGCCTAAACAATGGCCTCTTTACAAAATACATTCAAAAAACCACACAAAGCATAATTTCAAACAAAAAGAAAGTGATCTAGCAAGTAACTAAGAGCCCATATAAAACTATGGATGAAAAGGGTGCTAATACCTTCCCTTTTCATAATTTACCCCCGAACTCAAGAAATAATCTCAAAGGTATTTCCTGTGCTTTTTCACCTTTCCTTTTGGATAAAAGAAAAGTCGGTGGTGACTCTTGCTAACCGTAACATTTGCGATCAAACGCAAAACACCCAAGTCAGTTCTCCCACCGTATCACAGAACTGACGACTCTGTTGGGAAAAATAATAAAAAGTGGGGTTACCTTAGGGTTAAATCATATTTACTTGCTTTCATTGTTTGACTTGTATGCTTTACATTATGGTTCTTTGTTTGGGTTTGAATCCTCTACCCAGATTTGGGTTACCTTGTAGGTAAGTAGCAATACATTGTGGAAATTGTGCGGGGTATATCGACATTGTCTAAGCAATAGCTATGTTAGTGCGACATATTTGTGGGTACCGATAGCCCTTGAGTTAATCAAGGAGAATATGGGGCCGCTGAGTGATGTCATGAAGCACTAATGAACTTTTAGAACCTTTACTTGACCAACTTGGCCATTAAGACGTAGTGAGATGACCGACTTTGGTGCAGTCCAAAGTTGGTAGATACTCGATACTACACTCATTAAGGTTTGGTTTCTTGGGATATTTCGATTGCCATTAAAGAGGCTTGTGCTGAAACAATGACTAAAGAAACAAACCAGTGATATTGAGCTCCTTAGAACCCGATTACTATTACTAGGATAGGTTTGAGCTAACTAAACTTCAAGAGGGTACTTACCTATGAGACTCCATGCAAGCCTAAGCCTAAGGACTTGTTTTCTTTGTTTGTATATACATACTTGTACATAATATCATGAACATCATAACATCATACTCATTCACTAACCATTTCAAGGATCTTGGGATTTATCTTTGTTCTGTTTTACAGGACATGGATTATCTTCGCATGAAATCTATTCAAGTCAATATTATAAGGATCCCTCCACAACTTAAGGAGCTAGGTTCAAGGATTCCTGAAAATTGTCCATTCACCGAGAGACATGGTCGCCTACTCAACATGGTCACTTTTAACACTAATGAAGACATGATGAAGGTGCTCTTTCATTTCTTTGATCCTTTACACCATTTCTTCACATTTCATGATTATCAACTTGTGCCAACTTTGGAAGAATTCTCCCAACTCTTGAGGATTTCCATTATCAATCAATTACCTTTCAACAGTACGGAAAGAGACCCAAAGCCAGAAGATATTGCTCAAGCTCTACACTTGCAGTCATCTGATGTCATAACCAATTGGGAAACAAGAAGTGGTGTCAAAGGTTTCCTAGGAAATTTCTTGTTTGAGAAAGCACGAAACTGTTGGAACTCCTTGGATTTGCAAGCCTTTGAGGAAATTGTGACTCTCCTCATCTATGTGATGGTTTTGTTTCCAAATCCTGACCAACTCATAGATGTGAACACCATCAAAATCTTCATGTCTCGTAACCCGGTGCCTACTTTTCTAGGTGACATCCTACATTCTTTTCACACCCGCACTATGAGGAAAAGAGGTGTCCTTATGTGTTGTACTTCTCTCTTGGCAAGATGGTTTATTTCGCATCTTCCCCAACCTGTGTTAAAGAACAAACAAGGTTTAAGGTGGTCACAAAGATTGATGACACTCAAACATTCTGACATTCATTGGTGCTCCCGATCCATAGAGAATGTTATTATTGTCGACTGTTATGGAGAATTTCCTAATGTCCCTTTACTTGGCATTAGGGGAGGTATCACCTACAACCCCTGCTTAGCCTTAAGACAGTTTGGTTACGCCCGAAGGGATGGCCCTCATGAGATGCTGATTCAAGGTTTGGTATTTTACTACGAGAATGACGATCAAGGTCTTCGCCAGAGATTTATCCGAGCTTGGAGGAGGTTGAACAAGGTAGATAGAAAGACATTGGGGCATAAGAATTCCATCCCTCTTGAGCCTTACCTCAAATGGGTACGAAATCATGCTCAGAGTCTTATGATGCCTTATCCCTCCAATCTCCTGGTAATCTTTGAGCCTGTCATGGAAGGAGATGTTCCATACACTATCCTACATCCTGAAATGCCCACCTATCTTGAAGACATACAAAGAGATTGGATACAACTCAAGGGGGAGCGAGATACTTTCGAAGCCCAATTCTACGCAAGCGAGAAGAAGGTTTTGGAACTCACTAAGCAACTTCATGAGGAGAGGAACTTGAATTCCTACATTGCACCAAAGAGGATGTGTACTACCTTTTTATCTTAGAGTTTTTGTATTTTTTTTGCCCAAAGAGGCATTGATGTACTCAAGCTTTAATTTATTAATATAAAGTGTGTTTCTTTTTTTGTCTAATAAAAATTTGAATCCTTAAAATCCTTGAAATCATTGCATATGCATTTGCCATTCATCATAACATAAGCAAGTTTCTTGCAACAAGTCTCCTCATCTTTCTACTGTTTATTTCAGTAAGATGGATCTCGAGCAAACAGTGAAGGACCTCCAAGCTCAGAATTCCCAGTTTCAACAGATGTTCTTAACTCTAGCCAAAGGACAAGAAGAGTTGAAGACCTTGTTGGTTGAAGAGAAAAAGAAGAAAAGGAAAATAACCGGAGTTTTAAACATGGGAAGAAGATTCCAAGGACAAGCAAGAAGAACTTTAGACTTTTCTACGTCATCTAGTGAGAAAGACAATGAAGATGGGAAGGGCAAGGAAGTAGTTGTTCAGCCTGATTCAGAAGAGGAAGAGGAAGAAGAAGAAGACTATTCTGAAGAACAATATCCTCCAGTCGACGACAAGTATAAGCATCTAGAAGAGCGGTTGAGCGCAATGGGAATCCAAAAAGTGCCTGGATTGGACTTTGAGGAGTTGGGATTAGTATCGGGGATTGTCATTCCTCCAAAATTCAAAGCACCGGTGTTCGCCAAATATGATGGAGTTTCATGTCCCCAAATGCATCTCTGGTCCTATGTGAGGAAAATACAGCCTCATACCGCTGATAAGGATTTATGGGTACACTTCTTTCAAGACAGTCTGTCTAGAACTCAACTTGATTGGTTTTATCAGTTAGAAAGAGCCAATGTTCATAACTGGGAAGATCTGGTTGTTGCCTTTTACAAACAATACCAATACAACGCTGATCTTGCACCTACCCATACTCAACTCCAGAGCATGTCCATGGTTTCAAGTGAAGGCTTCAAGGACTATGCGCAAAAATGGGGGGACTTAGAAGGAAGAGTCCAGCCTCCTCTATCAGAAAGAGAATTGGTAGACATGTTTTTGGGCACCTTGTCTAGTCCCTTCTTAATCACTTAATTGGGAGTTCATCGGCAGGATTTACTGAATTGATATTGACTAAAGAAAGGGTGGAAGCCGGGATAAAGAATGGGAAGATTCAAAAAGATGCATCCTCTGCTGCTGTAAGGAAACCATTCATCGGAAAGAAAGAGGTGGTTGTTGTATATCCTTAGAGAAATCAAGATAGAGCTGAACGCCATCCTATGGTGGGGGCTGTCATGATCCCTAAACCAGTGCTTGCTCAACTAAGAAGCAACCAGCCAAGAATGGAGAGACCAGTCAGACAGTTCACCAGAATTAACATGAAACTATCTCAAGTATTGCCACATCTGTTAAGATCTAACCTATTGACTTTGAAATAAGCTCCAAAGAACCCTAACACAACCTCTCCTCACTATCATCCTAATGCCTGTTGCGCATACCATTCTGAGAGTCCAGGCCATGACACTAACAACTGTTGGGCTCTGAAGAACAAAGTACAAGACCTCCTTGAAGCTAAAGAGATTGAATTCGATGCGCCAGAAATTCCTAATGTCATTACTGCCCCTATGCCCAAACACGGCCATAATGCCAACGCTGTTGAGGAATATATGTTTGTTACTTCAGTTGATGAACTTATGACCCCACTCCTGACTATCAAAAAGAACTTATTGAATGCCGGTGTTTTCCCAGGCTGTGATGAAATCTGTCATTTCTGTTTGTCCTCACCAACCAGTTGTCCTTTGTTAAAAGCAGGCGTTCAGTGCCTAATAGATAACAAGGAAATTTTATTCGAGAAGACTTCTATTCCAACTATTTCCTATAAAGATGTTTCCATCGTGACCATTTCCGAAAATTCTTCCAGGGTCTCCACCAAAAGACCTGTTAGAATTACATCAGTTCCTAAAGTAGCTCCTTTGATAATTATAATGCTTGGACCAATCCCGTATTCGTCAGACAAAACCGTACCATGGAATTATGGAGGGGATGTCTAGTACCACGATATCAAGCAAGATTGGCCAGCTGCTGAAGATTCAAGTTCTGAGAAGGTTGACTCTGATATCAGTAATATTGCAGGGACTAGCAAGATTACCCGAAGCAGAAGGATATTCTCTCCAGAAATTGCTCCCCCAAAAGCTGTTTCTGGACCCGTAATCATTCATGTTGTTATTGCTCCTTCAAAGGTTATTTCCAGTCCTACAATCATCTCTGCTAATACTCAAACTGACAAAGTTGTTACAATCCCTGTTATCACTCCTACTGGCATTCCTGTTGCTGAGTCAACCGAGACTCGAGGTAAAGGTATTCTGATTCAGCCTGTCCGGATGAAGGCACAATCATTGGCTATCCCTGAGACCTCCCAGAAAGAAATGGAGGAAATTCTAAAGATCATAAAAAGAAGCGACTACAATGTAGTTGAGCAACTGGGGCAAACTCCATCTAAAATTTCCATGTTGGATTTATTACTATGTTCTGAGATGCATGCACATGCCTTGGTAAAATTCCTCAAAATTGTCCATGTACCCCAAGAAACATCTGCCGATCAGTTCCAAGACTGCGTAGCCAGCTTGACTGCAGATAGTGGTTTAGGTTTTTCAGATGCTAATTTAACGCCAAGAGGGAGGAAGCATAATGAGGCATTGCATGTCTCAGTGGAATGCAGGGGCACGACCTTGGCTCATGTTTTGGTGGACACCGGTTCATCTCTGAATGTGTTGCCTAAAAAGGCTCTTGATAGGCTTGACTGTGAGGGATTGACATTGAAACCAAGCAACATATTAGTGAGGGCCTTTGACGGCTCAAAAAGGATGGTGCATGGGGAAGTGGACATCCCCATAAAGGTTGGAACCCAAACATTTGATTCAACTTTTTATGTAATGGATATCCGCCCTTCATATTCCTGCTTGCTAGGTCGACCGTGGATCCACAATGTTGGCATTGTTACTTCTACGTTGCACCAAATGCTGAAATATCCAATTCAAGGGAATATCATCACCGTTCACGGAGAAGAAGAGTACATGGTCAGCCATTTAAATTCCTTTAGATATGTGGAATTAGATGGTGAATTTATTGAAACTCCATTCCAGCACTTTGAAGAAGTCTCACAGACTGTGGCGGTAACCAAGGTTGTGTCTCAAGTTCCCAAGATCACAAGGCCTCCACTCAAGATGTCATCTTTAAAGGATGCCAAGGCGGTGATAGAAGAAGGTGGATGCACTATTTAGGGACAACTCCTGAATATCCCATACAAATCTGATAAGTTTGGTCTGGGTTTCACTTCAAGTGCCCAGAAAGCTATACGCCGCGCTCGTGCCGGAGGACCACCCTTAAAGATCAGCAACTGCGAAGTCAATGCAGTACAGGATGATGAAGACAGCTACAACCTGGAGGATTAGATTTTCCCAACTGTCACTGGAGGGCTCAGCAACTGGGAGGCTAGAGATTTCATCCCGATCACTTTTATCCCACAGTAATTTGTCTTTACATTTTGTCGGATCTGTAATATTAAAACAATTCAGACTCTTAAAACCCTGTGTCTGACCTGAGGCACAATGGTCCATTTGTAAGGGTTATTATCTCATTTCCATATGACATCAATGAATCATGGATGTTTTTGCATACAAACTTTGTGCTCATTGTTTTTCTTTTTACACTTTAATTTCTTTAAAAGATAGTTATACTCTTACACACACTCACACTCACAATGCAGGTTTACATCCATTCGGGATCCCATAGGTAACGGTTCTGCTATGGCTTTTTGTGACTCTGAAAATCTAATCTACCAAGCCGAAGACGAAGGTGAGGAAGATTGTGAAGTACCAGGGGAACTCGCCAGGTTACTACGACAAGAAGAGATAACCATTCAGCCCCACGTGGAACCAGTGGATACAATCAATCTAGGTACCGAAGAAGATAAAAGAGAGGTCAAGGTGGGTGCCAATCTGGAACCCAGTGTCAAAGAGCGTCTGATTCAGTTGCTACACGAGTATGTTGAGATCTTTTCCTGGTCGTATGAGGACATGCCAGGACTTGATGCAGATATTGTGGTACATCGCCTACCTACAAAAGAGGACTGCCCACTAGTAAAACAAAAGGCCCGTCGAATGCGACCAGATATGTCAGAGAAAATTAAATTTGAAGTCATGAAGCAATTCAATGCTGGATTCTTGGCCGTCACCTCTTATCCGCAATGGGTTGCCAATGTTGTTCCTGTGCCCAAAAAGGACGGCAAGGTACGAATGTGCATGGACTATAGAGATTTGAATAGGGCAAGCCCTAAGGATGATTTCCCACTTCCCCACATTGATGTTCTAGTTGACAATATGGCACAACATAAAGTGTTTTCCTTCATGGACGGTTTCTCAGGCTACAACCAAATCAAAATGAAGCCTGAGGACATGGAGAAAACAACCTTTGTCACACAGTGGGGCACATTATGCTACAAGGTTATGCCATTCGGACTGAAAAATGTTGGGGCAACCTATCAGCGCGCCATGGTAGCTCTATTTCACGACATGATACATCAAAAAATAGAGGTCTATGTGGATGACATGATAGCCAGATCTCAAACAGAAGAAGAGCATCTTGACCATTTACAAAAAATCTTTGAGAGACTAAAGAAATACAAGCTGAGGTTGAACCCAAATAAATGCATGTTTGGAGTAAGGTATGGTAAACTCCTAGGCTTTGTTGTCAACAATAAAGGTATCAAAGTGGATCCTTCCAAGGTGAAAGCGATACAAGAGATGCTTGTTCCTCGTATTGAGAAGGAAATCAGAGGATTCTTGGGACGTTTGAACTACATTGTCAGATTCATTTCTTACCTGACAGCTACTTGTGAACCAATCTTCAAATTACTGAAGAAAGATCAAGTAGTCAGATGAAATGACGAATGCCAAACTGCTTTCGACAAGATCAAAGAGTACCTGTAAGAGCCTCCTGTTTTGATGCCACCGGTTGAGGGAAGACCGTTGATTATGTATCTGACTGTTTTGGAAAATTCAATGGGGTATGTGATGGGGCAGCATGACGAGTTTGGCCGAAAAGAGCATGCTATTTACTACCTGAGAAAAAAGTTTACTGACTGTGAAACAAGATATTCATTGCTCGAGAAAACTTGCTACGCTCTGGAATGGGCTCCTCTCCGGCTAAGACAGTATATCCTGACCCATACTACCTTGTTGATATCTAAAATGGATTCAATAAAGTACATCTTCGAGAAACCTGCCCTCTATGGGAGAATAGCGAGATGGAAGATGATCCTGACAGAATATGACATACAGTATACTACCCAGAAAGTAATAAAGGGCAGTGTACTAGCTGATCACCTTGCTCACCAAGTTGTGGAAGACTACCAATCCATGAAGTTCGAATTCCCAGATGAAGACATCATGATGGTAAACAACTGTGAAGAATTCAGGCTATATGACGGACCTGAAAAAGGATCCCGATGGACCCTGGTTTTTGATGGGGCATCCAATGCACTACGCAATGGTATTGGTGTTGTACTCATATCACCTGAAGGATTTCATACCCCTTTTATGCCAAGACTCTGCTTCAGTTGTACAAACAACATGGTAGAATACGAAGCGTGCATTTTTGGTCTCAAAGCTGCCATAAACTTGGGGATCAAATCCTTAAATGTATTCGGAGATTCAGCTTTGGTCATCAGCCACATCAAAGGGGAATGGGACACCAAACACCCTAACCTTATCCCTTACAAAGAACATGTGTTGACATTGCTCCCACATTTTGAGAAGATTGCCTTCGAGCATTTCCCGCGAGAAGAAAATCAGCTAGCAGACGCACTAGCTACAATGTCATCCATGTTTAAAATTAAATGGGATAATGAGGCTCCCCAGATCACCATTGAACGAATGGAGGAACCAACTCACTGTCACGAGATTAATACTGAAGAAATAGTGGACCAGCCTTGGTTTCACGAAGTCAAGAGGTATCTCGAGGCTCAAGAATATCCAGAAGGAGCTTCAGTCAATGATAAGAAGTTCTTAAGGAGATTCTCTGCTAAGTTCTTCCTTAGTAATGGCATTCTCTACAAACTCAATTATGACTCTGTGTTACTTCGGTACATAGATAAGGTTGAAGCGGAAAATATCATGGCTGAGTTACATGAAGGCACCTTTGCACCCATTCTAGTGGGCATACGATGGAAAAGAAAATCCTACGGGCAGGCTATTACTGGTCTACCATGGAAGCAGATTGCTATCGACACTCTCGAACCTGCCATAAGTGTCAGATTTATGTTGACAAGGTACACGTACCTCTGGTTCCTCTGAATGTCTTGACGACTCCTTGGCCCTTTGCTATGTGGGGCATCGATATGATTGGGGAAATCAAACCAACATCCTCCAATGGACATCGCTTCATCCTAGTGGCCATTGACTACAAAGTGGGTTGAGGCAGCCTCTTTCACTTCCGTTACCAAAAATTTTGTAGCTCGGTTCATTAAACAGAATCTCATTTGTCGGTATGGTATCCCGGGGAGGATCATCATAGACAATGGTACGAATATAAACAATACTATGATCACCGCCCTGTGCGAGCAATTCAAGATACAGCATCACAATTCTTCCCCTTACCGGCCAAAGATTAATGGTGATGTCGAAGCCGCAAATAAGAACATTAAAAAGATCATATAGAAAATGACAGTCACATACAAAGATTGGCATGAGATGCTACCATTCTCTCTCCACGGGTATCGTACCACCGCTTGCACATCAACCAGGGCAACACCCTACTCTCTGGTATATGGCATGGAGGATGTCTTGCCTATTGAGGTCCAGATCCCCTCTCTAAGAATTATGAAGTATGCAGGGCTGACTGAAGAAGATTGGATCCAGACTCGACTTGATCAACTGAACTTAATTGATGAGAAAAGACTTACTGCTGTCTGTCATGGTCAAATGTATAAAAAACGGATGATCAAGGCTTTCAACAAGAAGGTCAGACGCCAAGTATATCAAGTCGGGGATTTGGTGATCAAATGTATCATACTGCCGCAAAGTGATCCCAGGGGAAAATGGACTCCTACATACGAAGGACCATTTGTAATCAAAAGCATATTCTCTGGTGGAGCGATGATCTTGACCACCATGGATGGCGACGACCTGCTGCACCCTGCGAATGCAGACATAGTCAAAAGATATTATGCATAAGAGACTTGCTAGGTTGACACACCTAGGCAAAACAAGGGAATCCCGACGAACCAAAGAGGTTCGGGCAAAAATTAGGGATAAAATAAAAAATATGAACACCCGGCAAGTTGAAAACCCGAAAGGGCGGCTTGGGAAAAAAAGGGTATCCCGGTGGACTGGAAACCTGAAAGAGAGGTCCAGGCAAAATTTAGGGAATTAAAGCATATGACTATGTCTTGTTGGATCACCTTACGGACAACCTGACAAACTCAAAGTTTCTGATCAATCCAATCAGCTTCGAACAAGGCAATAAACAGACAATATACTCAGACACGAAGGCTATAGCAGAATGGGAACCCCATGGGATTATTGTACATAGCTATCTTTTCTTTGTATCAAAATTTTCATTTTTTACGACAGCATTCTCTTACTAGAATGTTTGTCTCATTGTACAAAAATACTTACTCAAAATCAATACAAGGATATCCCTTTGAAAGTGCAAAACTATATGTTTTTCTTTACTCTTGTGTTTTGTTTACAAAAACGTCCGGTGATTTATTTTTGAACATATGCATTTGAACATAATTATTGTTTACAAATAAACAAAATAGAAAGACAATCACTAATGGCTTTAAGAGATAGGGAAATCTCTATAAGTTATTTCCATGAAATCCCCCGCAGTGTTCATTTAATCCCCAACAGAACAGAGCTTCCAGTTATCAATCCCCAGTAGAAGTCGTCCAATTTCTAAGGATTCCCCAACAGGATTTCACAAGCAGCACACAACATTTCCCTTACAACAGAGTTTATTTCTCTAAACAGAAAGCCATCAACACCTCAACTTCACAACATAAAGACTTACCCTTCATATCCTCAGCAACAGTCAGGGATTTTATTTCCCCCTATCCAACAACAGTGCAGCAGATTAGCTCAAATACGCATACATCGCATCCATATATCATGAATGCATATATCACAATCTCATTGTACCATACATTTCATACATCATGACATTGTATACAACTAATGCTTTTACCCTTTTCAGGATAAGATTAATCAATAGCTACCATTAACAATGTGCAAAGGCTTTTCTGATACAGTTCAGATACGCTCCATACACGGATGCCATTCTGATACTCATTCAGGTTCAATTTTTAGATACAGTTCAGATACGCTCCAAACACATATGCCATTCTGATACTCATTCAGATTCAATTTTCAGATACAGTTCAGATACGCTCCAGACACGGACGCCATTTCTGATACTCATTCATTTTCAACTCTCAGATACACTCTAGACACGGACGCCATTTTTGATACTCATTCAATTTCAACTCTCAGATACAGTTCAGATACACTCCAGACACGGACGCCATTCTAGTACTCATTCAGTTTCAACTCTCAGATACAGTTCAGATACGCTCTAGACACGGACGCCATTTTGATACTCATTCAGTTTCAACTCTCAGATATAGTTTAGATACGCTCCAGAAAAGGACGCCATTCTGATATTCATTCAGATTCAACTTTCAGACTCAGCTCAGATACGCTTCAGACACGGACGCCATTCTGACACTCATTCAGTTTCAACTTACAAATACGGTTCAAATATCATTTATGGATGGCATCTACAAGCCCATCTCCAACAACTTTTTATCACTTCTCCAAATGGAATCTTTAAGCCCATTCCCTCTACCCTCATATCACCGAGTGCAAATTTTTGGGCACTCTAATGTCCAATCATCTTCCACCTTCGAGTCACGAATGGAAAACCTCACCAATCTAACTCTTCAGGCTTAAGAAGATTGAACAGGGGAAGTTGTTTTACCCCAAAATTTTCCCTCTCACTTATCAAGAATTTTTCTCACAAGATCTCCTTGGGCTCAAGACTGCACTAGGGTTGATCATCTCAAGACACCTCATTAAGCTCTGATGACCAAAATTAGGGTTTGAGATTGCAGAAGGATATTTGAACTTTTAATGCTTCATATGAATTTCATGGATCATTATGGACCCCCAAGATTACTCATGTCAAGTTTCAATCCTTGGATCACACTTTTGCTCAGTCAATTGAGCAGTTGACCTAAAAATCAACTATATTGGGGGAAAAGTCAACTATGGCCAATTTTCAGTCAAAATTCATAATTTTTAATCCACGTAAACAATTTAAACCCATATGTATCATTTGATTAAGTTTGGACCACAACTCCTCAAGAAATTTGATCAAATCTCTAAAAGGGCAAAATGGTCAAAATTAGGGTTTTGACTAGGAAAGGGAAATTTCTGATTTTTGACCTAGAAAATGATCAATTGGTTTAAGGAATGATCTCAAGAGTCCAAATGCATCATTTTTACCTAATAACATGGCTCAAAACATTACTCAAGTTCAAAGGATTGACAGATGAATTTTCAGTCAATTGATCAAAAGTCAATTGTATACTGAAAAGTCAAACTTTGACTTTTTGGTCAAAATCAAATGTCAAAGATCACAATTCATCAAAACATGTCAAAATATGAAACTTATTCATCAATAAATAAAAAATTCAAGATTTCATTTTGAAAAGCTAAAATATCTAAACTTAGAAATTTTTCTAAGTGTTGGAAATTTCTTATTTTTTCATAACTTTAAGAAAACATTTCACCATGATGCAAGATGATTCAAGAGAAACTTCCAACATGAAAGTTGTATATCTCCATTAAATATACAAATTTTCTTCACACAACTTCTTCCAAAAGTTCTTGGATCTCAAGTTATAATTTTATGAACATGTATGTGGTCATGAAACAAAATACTTAGTGAAATTTTGCCCTAATTTAGTCAGGATTTTGACCCAACTTCGTGGAAATTTTTCATATAGTTCCAAGGGGAATATTCAAAAGCAATTCAAATATATGTTGTATAGCACATTACAAGCTTTCCAAAATTTCCAAGAACTCCTTGAGATCATTCTTGAGTAGGGAGAATCGAAGAGATGAAGTTAGGATTTTATCACCTGATTTACAAGTAATTTTGTGATGAACCAATTTCAAAATTCAAACTATGCTGCATAAACTCTACTTTTCAGGCCTCAAACTTGTTAGGAACTCCATAATTAATGTCTTGCACGGCTGTGAGAGATCTCATTTCAAGCATTCAATGCATGGACGTGCTTTATATCAATTTTTGGAAGAAAGTGCACATTGCCATTTTGATAAAGTGGCTTTTTGCACAAAACTTGTTCTTGAGCCTTGTACTTGTTCTCTTCTGATCACACAAGTCCTATAATTCATGAGAAATGTTTTAGACACTTACAATCTCCCAGCCCATGCTTGTATCCATATTGAAACTTGGTTTCCCTCTTTTCTTGAAAATCAAGTAACCTAGCCAAAAGCTTGTAACTTGTACTTCTGAATTGCCAATGCACTCCAATCCTTTTGCTTATACATACACAAACTATTGACATCAAACACGTGAATGCTCATGCCCTGAAAACAGCTAGAACTTATAATCACATTCCATACCTCCATTTTCACATAAACTGACCAAAAACTTGAAACTCAGAACTCCCTCGTGTGTTTTCAAGCCTTTTGGTTTCTAAAGATTCTAAACATCATTTAGAACTGATCTCACACCCTGCTACACAACTGTAACACCATTTACCATAACCTCCATTTTCGAAAACAGAGCTTTGCACTTGGACTTCTCCAGAACTCCTCAGGCTCTTTCAGCTCAAGCTAAGCATTCCATTAGCTTTCTAGGAACTTGAGGAAGCTAACCCAACCATTGGAACTCCTTGAAAGCTGCTCAAACTTCAAACCCGATATCCTCTTGCAAGTTAATTTTTCTAACTTTAGAACTTCTCATACATGCATCATCAATGATTTATTTGTGAATAAAACATGTAGATATCATTGCCCTAAAGCTAACCATGTCCATATTTTCCATTGATTTTGCTTGAGCTTAGAGAATTTTAAGGTTGAAGTTTCTGAGATTTTTAGGGTTCAGATTAGGACCAATAAAATCCACGCTTATCTTTGATCTATAGTTTTAATGCTTTACATTTTTGAAACCGTGAGGAAATTTGCTACAAGTTTCATGTTTACAGTTTTCATTTTTTATGAGAACTGAACAAGTTACAGTTGGTTTGGCTGGAGGTTGAATATGAAGTAATCAGGGCGCATTTTGTATCATATATTTATTGTTTTGCTTATGTTAACTGATGTATAGTCACCCCAGTGGTAGAAGCGCGCGCCTGTAACCTTTGGGACCTGGGTTCGAGCCCCAGTGGTACCCTTTTGTGTTTTTTTACATGTTTTGCATTTTATGACTTTTTTTGCAGGGCGTTGGGCTCCATCTTTGGGCCTCGGTTTTTGTTTTTGTTTTTTAACCCCCATGTGGACTATTTACGCCCCTGGCCCAGTTTATTTTATTTTCTTATTTTTATTTCATTTATTTTCTTAAATATTTTTCCTAATATTAAAAAAAATCATAAAAATATAAAAAATAGTAGATTTATATTTTAACTTAGTTTATTTATTTTCCTCACACAAAAAATTATTTTATTAATCATACTTTATTTATTTTTACTTATTATCTTGTAAATTTAATTAAAACTAGGTTATTAATTATTTTCTTTTACACCAATTAAAATATATTATTTTAATATTAAAAAGGCCAAAAATATTTTATAACACCATAATTATTTTCAAGACAAAAACACCAAAAATAATTTTCTTACAAGCTTATTTTCTTTTGATCAATTAATAGATTTAGACTTTTTTATTTAAAATATTTTCTTAATAAATTTAGGGTTTACTTTTTATTATGTTAATAAATTATTTCTCCCCTTAATTAATTAGGTTAAATCAATTTCCCTTTTCCTAAAAATCCAAACAAATATCCATTTACTTTACATTTCACATTTTTATATATTTATGCATTTTGTACATTATATTCATTTAATTCCTTGTACATTTATACCAATTCAATATGGTTGTAATAGATTAATTAGGTTTATATTCTTGCAATCCCCATTCACAATTTGTATACCCCCTCCCACAAGTGTTGTAATAGTGTAGTAACTTTAAATTCCACAATTTATCGCTTTATACATAACATGCTAGTAATTAGGGTTTGTATGGAAAGACTAAAACCAATACTTAGAAAACCCTAATCAATACAAAATCAAGCATGAAAACAATACACTTGAACACAAGCACCCCTAGGTTAAAACCACTTGGTTGCCTCTATAAAATGGCCATATTACGCATGTGAGGTATCTTAGCAAAAACAAGTAAAATACAAGATCATAGTCCTTCGATGACGCTATCTAAGTTGCCTTTCAAATGATCTTGGTCCCTAAGAGAGAATGCTAAGATACCTTGCAACACTACTAATCATGGTTATACGATGACTCACGCCCGTCCTGTTTACATCCAAAGATAGGGTTACTTACCAAATCAATGGTAAGATAACAATGTCAAAGGAAAAGGAAATGAACAAGAAAGACTTTTGAGTATGTAGAAAGCTCCTAGTTACTTGCTCCATTTCAAAACAAACATCCTTGCTATTTTCAAAACAAACACCTACACTTTCAAAACATATTATAAACTTGAAAACATTTTCAAATGATCAAACACTTTGTATACATTCTTACGAACGAGAATCATTACAAAGTTTGCCTAAATAATGGCCTCTTTACAAAATACTTTCAAAAAACCACACAAAGCATAATTTCAAACAAAAAGCAAGTGATTTAGCAAGTAACTAAGAGCCCATGGAAAACCATGGATGAAAATGGTACTAATACCTTCCCTTTTCATAATCTACCCCACAAACTCAAGAAATAATCTCAAAGGTCTTTCCTGTGTTTTTTCACCTTTCCTTTTGGATAAAAGAAAAGTCGGTGGCGACTCTTGCTAACCACAATATGATATAGTGGCAGAACCGACTGTTTAATACTGGTTTGCGGTTTGTGTTTTTTGTTTGCAAAATGTCGCAGTAAGAAAGAGTCGCCACCGGATTTTATTTTATCCAACTAAGGAAAAGGAAAAAGAACAGAAAAAACATTTTTTGAGAATATTTCTGAGCACGGGGGGTAGATTATAGAAAGGGAAGGTGTTAGCACCTTTTCTATCCATGGTTTTCCATGGGCTCTTAGGTACTTGCTCATTTTTAAAATTGCTTGTGTGTGTTTGTTTTGAAAAAGTTTACTTCGTGATAACCCTTGTATCAGTCCTCGGGGATGTGACGAAGTTGTTTTTGAAAATTGTTTTGAAAAGTGTTGGTGTGAAATTTTTTTGTTTGAGCAAGTACCTAGGAACTATCTACCTACTCGAAAAAGATTGTTCATTTTCCTTTAGACAACGCTATCCCTTTATTAAGGAATAGGTAGCACCGTCGTTGGAGTTTTTAGGGACATTTGAAGGGACATATACGGTCACAAAAGCAATGTTAGGAGGTGTTAGTAATCATCCTAAAGCCTTAAATATCTTTTCTGAGGCAACATCTGAATGGGTCATTTGAGATCTTTCGGGGCTAGAGGACGACCACTAACGAACCCTATACTTCATGACCGCTTAACCGAAGGCAACCAAAGTGGAGTAAACCCTAGGAGTGAGCATGTGCGAGTGAGCTTTTTCAGTTAATTTGTCTTTGCACATTTAGGTTATCTACCGTTTTAATTTTCAAATGTTGTTGCCATACAATCCTATTAGCACACATCTAACAGTTTATAATTGCGGAAATTAAAGTGTGAAAATAGAAATCCTAACTATTACATGGCTTTTTGCAGATACCGAATTATTTAGACTGTAAATAAAAATGTGAAATTAAAACCTAATTAAAGCTATTACAACCTCGGACCGATTACAAAAATAATTAAAAAGTAATCAAAATACGCGTGACGAATTGAATGCGAGGACGATTAGAAAACCTAAAAAATCTAATTTGAGAAAAAATATATTTAAGTTATTTTTGAAGCAAAGTTAATTATTTACAAAACCCAAATTTCTAATTTGATTTTAATTATGAAAAGGAGTTAAATTAACCTAATTAGAATTAAATTAATTAATTAAAGAAAATAAACATTTTATAAAAAAAAAAGATTTTTTGGTGTTTTTTATGATTTTGATTAAAAAGAAATAATTTTGATGTTATTTTTAAAAAAGAAATATGATTAGAAAATAATCAATAAGAAATAAAAATAATAACTAAAGAAGAAAAATGGGCCTGCTTAAGCAATTGGAGGGGGTGTGTTGCTGAAAATATTCCAGGCCCACCAAGTTGAAGCCCAGTCTACGTTGGATCCAGTGGGGCAGCTTCCTGATGGTGTACCATGGTCTCTGGTAGGTAGAGGCGTTGGATCTGGTTGATCATGAATGTGATGAGATCCTGTGGTTGGATGATGGAGGTGCATGATGAGCTCTTGAGTGGGTGATGTACAAGATTCTGCAAAGAAGAACAAAATAAGAAAGTTGTCGGGACCTGCGATCGAACCCAGGTCCTCTACCCTTTCCAACGTGTACGCTTTCCAGTTGCGCTACCCGTTTTGCTTGTAAATATAATAGCAATAATATATAATATATTCAAACAAGTGAATTAGTGGAAAAAACAAAAAAATGTGCGCCAGTTTGAATAGCCCAGTGGTTAGCTGCCACGTTATTATCTTCTTCGTAGGTCCGTCGTCTTAGGTAAGTAACTTATACCTACAGACATCTTCCATAGCTACAAACCTGCAAATTTCCAAAATCCAACACATGATAAATTAATTATGGCTACACCAATCAAATTGTTTTGACCTCACGAGTACGATGGTACCCTTTGTGTAGGCCAATTTTACCTGTATCAAGGAACCCCAAAATGTGACCTCAAACCCTAACCATGGCAATCACTCGTATAAGCCTCAAAAATCCAATTAAAAAATCCAGACATGTTAGAAATACATCAATGATCATAAATATATCATTAAATTATGCTAATGATGCAAGAATGGATGTAATCGATTTGAAAAAATAAGCAAACCGTATGAGATGTAGCGAGCGTTTCTGGGCGTGAAAGGACCTGCAATCGATTGGGTTAGCTTCTGGGAAGATCCAGGAATCGTTTAGGAACGTTGGAAGGCCTTGAATTGTCCTCTAGGGTAGAGATCAGATCACCACTTTTTGCCAAAATTTTGAGTTTGTTCTAGGGTTCTTCACGACTGCAACCTCTTGTTTTTGTGCCTGACTTTGTTCATTATATATCCTTGAACGAATTAGGGTTATAAAAACCACTAGTATCTTTGCAATTTTTAAAGATTTGATTTGGTTTTCATGTTGTATAATATCCTTCCAAATTTGGCCTAATAATGCCATTCTTGTGACAATCAGCTTTGATTCGATTTGATTCTACTATGCCATCATAATGAGCTTGTGATTCTGTCCAAAAATCCAATCAAAACAAATCTTTGCTATTATTTACCATTTATTTGATTTAATTCAATTTTTAATTAATATAAAATAAATAATGAAGCAAATAACATGTGAGTGAATATTTGGGTCGTGGATCATGTTATAAGTGAGGTGCAAGCATAAAAAGTTAGGCCCATTTGGCAAAAAAAATGCATTTTTGAGCACGTTTGACTTTTGGCAATTTTGCAAAAAAGGTTAACTTTGACAAGGCATATCTCTTCCAATTTTAACCCTAGAGAGGTGTTCTTGGACTTTTTAGAAATCTTATGGTGTCCCCTAAACAACCCTTTTGGTCTCATCTCAAATGGGTCTTCCATGTTCATGTAAGAAGCTTTGACCCAAAAAGTATTTTTGTTGACTTTTCAAAAGGACCTATAATGTGGAAATTCATATCTTTTTGTGAGTGCATATTTTGAACTTGAGGGATGAATTTGAATTGTAGGGAATTGCATCCTCTTAAAAATGAGCCTTGGATGGAAAATTTATGATAAATTATGAGGAAGTTATGTTTGGTCAAAGTTTGGTTGACTTTTCTTGAAAAACCCTAATTTAGCAACTTTTGGGTTTTGATGAATTTGGGGCATTCCTTGAGGAATCATGATCAAACCTAGATCAAATGATGGATATAAATTCAAAATGTTGATGTTGACCAAAAATCTTGAAGTTTGACTGTATGTCGGCCACAGTTGACTTTTGACCTAATACAGTCGATTCTCAAGCATCTGAGCAGTTGACTGAGCAAACTTCTTGTGCAAGGCTTGAAATGTGACATGGAGGGTCTTGAGAACATATTAGGACCATGGAGTTTTGAGTTCACCCATCTTGATGAAAATGGAAACCCTAGTTTGAGATACATTGCCTTAGGAGAGAGTTTGTCTGGTCAACTCTTGGGCAACCTTGAGCAAATTGAGGATCTCTAGGAGTATGTTTTGAGTAAAATGAGAGGGAAATTTTTGGGGTACAACAGCTTCCCCTGTTCAATCTTCTTAAACCTGAGGATGTAGATTGGCTTGTCTTCCTTTCGTGATATAAAGGTGGAAGATGATTGAACACTATAGTGCCCAGAAATTTGCACTCGTATGAAGTGACACTTGATTTGATGATGTCGGGAATGGGCTTACAGATGCCATTTGGAGAAGATGCTAGAGAATTGTCAGAGATGGCCTTAAAGATACCATCCAGGATGTGATGGAGAATCGTCGGATCATCAGAGATGGGCTTAAAGATGCCATCTAGAGGATGTTGATTTCCTGATGAGAATTCCTGTTCCTGTTGTTGAGGAGGAATCTGCTGAGGAATGTTGGTATAAGTCTTGGGAGAAATAGAATTTTAGGAGCTTCAGTTGTCTGTTACTCTACTGGGGAAATAACTCCTTCTTGAGGAAGCGAAAGTGAATCTGCATATTTGGTCAGGGTCTAGGCTGCATAGCGGCTTACTGGGAAAAGGTGAAATCGATCGTGTTTGATCAGGTCCAAGTCTTACAGTGTTGTAAACTGTCGTATGGAGATAAGAGAGAAGAAACCTGGATGGTAAGGTTGTGAGAAGGAACCTGGGTCGTAGGGTTACTTCGAAATGAAAGCCTGGATAGTAGGGCTGTGAGAAGGAACATGGGTCGTAGGGTTACTTCAAAATGAAAGCCTGGATAGTAGGGCTGTGAGAAGGAACCTGGGTCGTAGGGTTTCTTCGAAATGAAAACCTGGATAGTAGGATTGTGAGAAGGAACCTGGGTCGTAGGGTTACTTCGAAATGAAAGCATGGATAGTAGGGATGTGAGAAGGAACCTGGGTCGTAGGGTAACTTCGAGATAAAATCTTGGATAGTAGGGCTGTGATAAGAAACTTGGGTCGTAGGGTTACTTCGAAATGAAAGCCTGGATAGTAGGGCTATGAGAAGGAACTTGGGTCGTAGGGTTACTTCGAAATGAAAGCCTGGATAGTAGGGTTGTGAGAAAGAACCTGGGTCGTATGGTTACTTCAAAATGAAAGCTTGGATAGTAGGGCTATGAGAAGGAACCTGGGTCATAGGGTTACTTCGAAATGAAAGCCTGGATAGTAGGGATGTGAGAAGGAACCTGGGTTGTAGGGTTACTTTGAAATAAAAGCCTGGATAGTAGGGCTGTGAGAAGGAACCTGGGTAGTAGGGTTACTTCGAAATGAAAGCCTGGATAGTAGGGCTGTGAGAAGGAACCTGGATAGTAGGGTTACTTCGAAATGAAAGCCTGGATAGTAGGGCTGTGAGAAGGAACCTGGG
The DNA here is from genome assembly GCA_948472305.1 of Vicia faba. Classification (NCBI taxonomy): domain Eukaryota; kingdom Viridiplantae; phylum Streptophyta; class Magnoliopsida; order Fabales; family Fabaceae; genus Vicia; species Vicia faba. The sequence continues at coordinate 154,881,035 of OX451739.1, forward strand.
TCGTAGGGTTACTTCGAAATGAAAGCCTGGATAGTAGGGTTGTGAGAAGGAACTTGGATAGTAGGGTTACTTTGAAATGGAAGCCTAGATTAGTTGACCCATTTGGTTTCGGGAACTGAGTTTCCATTAGCCGTCTGTAGATGTGACCTATATAATTGCTGGATTTGTTGAAGCTAATCGTCTCTTTCTGCAAAGATATCAGGGTTAATTATATGCGATGCATGAAATGCAAGGTGAAATGATGTTCTCAAAATTAATGAGATTATGCTAAATATGCTATGTATGCATATGTCGTGATGTATGTTTACAAAATGCTATCGGGGTATGTCTGCGTCTGGGAAAATAAATCCCTGACGGTTGCTGGAGATTTATAAATATTCTGTCGGGAAGAGATGCCGCTTGAGAATAAACTCTGCAGGGAACAAACTTAGGAAATGAGTTCTTGTAGCTAAAGTGGTGAACTCTGTCGGGGATTGAGCCTCTGTATCAAGAGAAATAAACTCTTCTTGGGGATGAAATTTACTGACTCGCCCATGATTATGGAATTCGGCTGGGGTATATAGCTGTCAGGTTTCAGAATGACCCTGGCTGGGGAGGTTATGTCCTGTTTCGGGAAGGCTGACATCAATATTTTTACTCTGTAGGGAGTGTATGTACCAATTATTGTGTTCCCAAGCTGGCTCTATCCCGGCACCTGCTGAACAGAGTAACTGTTGGGTTTGGCACTTCTTGTTTTTTCCCTGTTTCTAGGATTACGAGTAATTGTCCTTTGTTTCTTATGCAAATATTTATAAGTAGCAATCATTTTCAAATGCATATATCAAAAATAAGTCATTGGACGTTCTTGCAAAATAAAACAGAAAAAGAAAAAACAAACTAGAAGTTTCTTGTGAAAATGATTTGTATTGATTTTTAAAGTTGGCCTGTAATAGGCGTTTTTTGTACAAAGAGGCTGACGCTCTAGTAATAGAATGCCGCCGAAAAATGGAAGCTATACAAATTTATGTAAAAGAAAAAACAGATATGTGAAGCAACCCCATTGGGTTCCAACTCTGCTATTGCCTTTATATCTTCAAGCATCTTATCACTTTGCTTCTTGGCCGAAAGTTGATCAGATTGATTGACGTCGTTCGAGCTTGATAGTTGATACCGAAGTCTGGTCGCAAGATGATCCAATGAGACATAGTGGTACGCTTTATATCCCTAACTTTTGCCTGGACCGCCCTTTCGGGTTTTCAGTCCACCGGGATACCCTTTTTTGCCTAAGCCGCCCTTTCGGGTTTTCGACTTGCCGGGTGTACAGATTTTTCCATTTTCATCCCTTACTTTTGCCCGAACCCTTTTGGTTCTCCGGGAAGCCCTTATTGTTTCCTAGGACAATCAACCTAGCGGGTCTTTTAGTTAGCCGTAGTATTTTTCACTATGTCTGCATTGACAGGGTGAGGAAGGTCGTCACCGTGCATGGTGGTTAGAATCATAGCTCCACCTGAAAAAATGTTCTTAACCACAAATGGCCTTTCGTACGTGGGGGTCCATTTGCCCCTGGGATCACCTTGCAGCAGTATGATGCATTTGATCACTAGATCCCCGACTTGATATTCTTGATGCCTGACTTTCTTGTTAAAAGCCTTGATCATTCGCTTTTGATATGTCTGACCATGACAGATAGCGGTAAGTCTCTTTTCATTGATTAGTCAAGTCGGTTTCGGATCCAGTCGTCTTCGTTCAAACCTGCATCCTTCATAATCCTGAGAGAAGGTATCTGGACTTTGATGGGTAGGACTTCCTCCATGCCATACACCAGAGATTAGGGTGTTGCCCCTGTCAATGTTTGTGCTAAGGTACGGTACCCATGAAGAGAAAATGGTAACATCTCATGCCAGTCTTTGTATGTCACCGTCATCTTCTGTATAATCTTATTGATGTTCTTGTTAGCTGCTTCAACAGCGCCATTCATCTTCAACCGGTAGGGAGAAGAATTATGATGTTGTATCTTGAACTGTTTACAGAGCTCGGTGATCATCATGTTGTTGAGATTTGTACCATTGTCAGTCATAATTCTCTCTGGCACCCCATATCAACAGATTAGATTATGTCGGCTAAACCGCTCCACGACATTCTTGGTTACTGTAGCAAAAGAGGTTGCCTCAACCCATTTCGTGAAGTAATCAATGGCTACGAGGATGAAGTGATGTCTGTTAGAAGCTATGGTCCTGATTTCTCCGATCATGTTGATGCACCGCATTGCAAAGGGCCACCGAGCTATCAAGACGTTTAAGGGGACCGAAGGCACATGCACCTTATCAGCGTAGATTTGGCACTTATGACAAGTTCGAGAGTGATGATAACAATCAGCTTCCATAGTGGACCAGTAATATCCTGCCCATAGGATCTTCTTAACCATGGTATGTCCACTAGAATGGGTTCCGAAGGTGCCTTCATGTAGATCTGTCATGATCCTCTCTGCTTCACTCTTGTCTACACACCGTAGTAGTGTGGAGTCATGGTTGCGTTTATAGAGGATTCCATTACTGAGGAAGAACTTTGCAGCGAACCTTCTCAGAAACTTCTTATCGTTGACAGATGCCCCTTTGGGATATTCTTGAGCCTCGAGATACCTCTTCACCTCATGAAACCAAGGTTTGTCTGCCACTTCTTCGGTATCGATTTCACAACAGTGTGCTGGTTCATCTAACCTCTCAATGGTGATTTGGGTAGCTTCATTGTCCCACCTAACCTTGAACATAGAAGACATGGTAGCTAGCGCATCCGCTAACTGGTTCTCCTCTCGTGCGAAATGTTCAAAGGTTACCTCCTCAAAGTGTGGGAGCAATGTCAGTACGTACTCTTTGTACAGGATGAGATTCGGATGCTTCGTATCCCACTCGCCTTTGATCTGACTTATCACCAAAGCAGAATCCCCGAATATCTTCAAGAACTTGATCCTTAGGTCAATAGCAGCCCTAAGACCCATGATGCACGCTTCATACTCTGCCATGTTGTTGGTACAGTTGAAACATAATCGGGCAGTGAATGGAGTATGACAGCCCTCGGGAGATATGATTACGGTGCCAATTCCATTGCCCAGTGCATTTGAGGCTCCATCAAAACACATAGACCATCGGGATCCTTCCTCAGGTCCTTCATTCGGTCCAGGTTCTTCGTAGTCTGTCACTAACATGATATTCTCATCCGGGAACTCAAAATTCATGGACTGGTAGTCATCCACGGCCTGATGAGCCAAATGATTAGCCAATACACTTCCCATGATTGCTTTTTGGGTTATGTATTGGATGTCATATTCAGTTAAGATCATCTGCCATCTTTCTATTCTTCCGGAGAGAGCGGGCTTCTCGAAAATGTACTTGATCGGATCCATCTTCGATATCATCAAGGTAGTGTGAGTCAGCATATATTGTCTCAGTCGGCGGGCAGCCCATGCCAAAGCACAACAAGTTTTCTTGAGCAGTGAGTATCGTGTCTCACATTCGGTAAACTTTTTTCTAAGGTAGTATATTGTGTGCTCTTTTCGACCAGACTCGTCATGCTGCCCCAGCACACACCCCATTGAATTGTCTAGAACTGTCAAGTACAATATCAAAGGTCTTCCTTCAACTGGAGGCATCAGAATTGGTAGTTCTTGAAGGTATTCCTTGATTCTTTCGAAAGCAGTCTGGCATTCATCATTCCACTTTACCACTTGATCTTTCTTCAGAAGCTTGAAGATGGGATCACAAGTAGCAGTCAGATGCAAAATGAACCTGGCGATATAATTCAAGCATCCCAAGAAACCTCTAACTTCCTTCTCTGTACAGGGAGATGGCATTTCTTGTATAGCCTTTACCTTTGCAGGATCTACTTGGATGCCTTTGTCGCTGACAATGAAACCCAGAAGTTTACCAGACCTTACCCTGAAGGTGCACTTGTTCGGATTCAACCTCAGCTTATATATCTTCAACCTGTCGAACAACTTTTGGAGATGATCAAGGTGCTCTTCCTCAGTCTTAGATCTGGCTATCATGTCATCAACATAAACCTCTATCTCATGGTGAATCATATCATGAAACAAAGCGACCATGGCGCACTGATAGGTTGCCCCAACATTCTTCAACCCAAAAGGAATCACCTTGTAGCAGAAGGTGCCCCACTGTGTAACTAAGGTTGTCTTCTCCATGTCTTTAGGAGCCATCTTGATCTGGTTGTAGCCAGAGAAACCATCCATGAAGGAAAAGATTTTATGTTACGGGGTGTTTTTGACCAGAACATCAATGTGAGGAAGAGGGAAGTCATCCTTGGGGATTGCCCTATTCAGATCTCTGTAATCTACACACATGTGTACCTTACCATCCTTCTTAGGTACCGAAATGACGTTGGCAACCCACTGTGGATAAGAAGTGACAACTAAGAATCTTGCGTCGAACTACTTCATGACCTCTGCCTTGATCTTCTATGACATTTCGGGACGCATACGGCGGACCTTCTGTTTAACTGGAGGACAGTCTTCTTTAGTCGGCAAGCGGTGTACCATAATATCAGTGTCCAAACCAGGCATGTCTTCATATGACCAGGCGAAGATCTCAACATAGTCGTGCATCATTTGTATCAACCTCTGTTTGACGCTAAGCTCCATATTTGCACCTATTTTAACCTCTTTTCTGTCTTCCTTAGTACCCAAATTCACCGTCTCAACCGGATCTTCATGGGGTTGTATGGCCATTTCTTCCTGCTGTAATAGTCTAGCAAGTTCTCCAGGCACCTTACAATCATCCTCACCTTCGTCTTCGGCTTGGTTGATCAGATTTTTAAAGTCATAACTGGAAATAGCAGAGCTGCTATCAATGGGATCCAAAGTGGATATGGATCTGCAGTATGATACGTGAGTGTGTGTAAGAGAATAGTTGTTTCGATAAAGTGACAACAGAAAAGAAAATAAAAAAAACAGAGAGCGCAAAATTTGTATGCAAGAAACGTCCAATGCTTTATTAATGACATATGAAATGAAAAATAATATCCCTCACAAGCAAAGCCAATGTGCCTCGGGCAAGGCACAAGGTCGTAAAGTTTTAAATTGTTTATTACAAATCTCAAAACAAGTAAGACAATTACTGCGGAATAAAAGAAACTGGTATAAAGTCCCTAGCCGTCCAGTTGCTCGGTCCACCGTTAGTAGTTGGGTAGATCCAGCTGTCAATGTATGAGTCTTCCTCGCTGTCTTCAATGGCATTAACCCCACAATTACTGATGCGTAGGAGAGGTCCTCCAACCCGAGCGCGTCGAACAGCCCTTTGAGCCCCTGTAGTAAAGCCCAAACCAAATTTGTCAGTTTTGTGAGTGAAATCGGGGAGCTAACCCCAATTGGTACACCCACCTTCTTCAACCACGGCCCTGGCATCCTTGAGAGAAGCCATCTTCATAGGAGGTTTGTTGCTGGTGGTAGTTTCAGTCGATGCCAAGATATGAGGGACCTCTTTGAAGTTCTGACAAGGAGTCTCTATGAATTCCCCTTCCGTCTCTACATAGCAGAAGGAATTGAGGTGGCTCACCATATACTCCTCTTCACCCCGCACAGTGACAATCTTCCCTTTTACCGGATACTTCAGCATTTGGTGTAGTGTGAAAGTAACTGCCCCAGCCTCATGGATCCAAGGACGACCCAACAAACAAGAATATGACAGCCTGATGTCCATCACATAGAAGGTGGACCCAAAAGTCTGAGAACCCACTTTGACAGGGATGTCCACCTCCCCGTGCACCATTCTCTTCGACCTATCAAAAGCCCTTACCACAATGTTACTAGGCTTTAAAGTCAAACCCTTGCAATCCAACCGATCCAACGCCTTCTTCGGTAAAACATTCAACGAAGACCCAGTATCTACCAACACATGAGCTATAATGGTGCCCCTGCATTCAATCGAGACATGCAGAGCATCATTATGCTTCCTTCCCTTCGGTGTCAAGTCTGCATCTGAAAAACCTAGCCCATTGTCAGCAGTCAGGCTGGCCATGCAATATTTAAATTGATCAGCTGAAGTCTCTTGCGGCACATGCGCAATTTTGAGGAATGCAATCAAATCCTTCACATGGGCCTCGGAGCATAACAGCAGGGATAACATGGATATCTTCGAGGGGATCTGCCCCAGCTGCTCAACCATATTGTAGTCACTCTTTTTAATTATTTTTAATATTTCTACTATCTCATGCTTAGAGGCTTCCACAACAATTTTTCTAGGCGCCTCCATCTGAGCAGGCTCACCTATAATTTCTTTGTCGTGGGTATCAAATGATTCGCCGACAGGGGTAATAATTGGAGTAAGAACGGGAGCAATAGTTAATGTACTAGCAGGAATAGCAGATGGAATAATAATAGGTTTGTTGACAATCTTAAGGGAAATCTCGGGAGGGAAGACCCTTCCACTTCGGGTAACCTTGCTGGTTCCGACAATATTATCAATATCAGGATCAACCTCTTCATCTTTCCAATCTTGTTTGATTCCATGATAGTATACATCGGCACCATAATGCCAGGGGACAGCTTTGTCCGAGACATATGGGACAGGACCAGGAACAGTGATTATTAGCGGAGCGATTCTTGGAGCAGATGTAATCCTACCAGGTCTTCTCGAGGAGCCCTTGGAAGGATTGGCAGAAATGGTTATAATGGCAATGTCTTCAGACGGAACAACGGGAACCAAATTTTTCTCGAACAAAATTTTTTTGATGTCCATCAGGCGTTGAACACCTGACTTCAGCAAATGGCAACCAGAAGGTAGAAATGAACACATGTGGCAACCTTCACCACAACCCAGAAATAAACCGGCCATCAGCAAATTCTTCTTCACATTCATGAGAGGAGTAGAAACTTCATCCACCAAGGTCACAAACAAGTCGGTATCAACAACATTAATTCCACGATCGTGCTTAGGCATGGGAGCAGTTATGACATTGGGCTTCTCTGGAGCATCGAACTCAATTTCCTTCGCTTCAATCAGGTCTTGTACCTTATTTCTTAGAGCCCAGCAGTCATTGGTATCGTGGACAGGACTCTCCGAATGATAGGCACACCGAGCATTTGGATTATATCAGGGAGATGTGGTATTTGGATTCTTGGGAGCCTCTTTCAAGGTTGCCAAGTTGGATCTCAGCAGATGAGGTAGAACTTAAGCCAATGTCATATTGATTCAGGTAAACTGCCGTTATGGTGTTCCCACCCTTTGTTGATTGTTACGTTATGGAGGAGATGCAGGCCTAGGTATCATTACGGCACTTACTGTCTGACGATGTTCAGCTCTGTTTTGGCCCATCGGGATGTAGATGGAACTGGCTTCCTTCTTACCAGCAAAAAGCTTCTTTACCGAACTCGAAGGGGTATCCTTCTGTATTTTTCCGTTCTAAATCCCAGTTTCTACTCTCTCTCCAGTCCGAATCAACTCGGTGAAACCAGCTAACGAGTTGTCGATCAAATGATTGAATAATGGACCAGATAGCGTCCCCAGAAACATATCAACAAACTCCCTATCAGACAACGGGGATTGGACTCTTCCAGCCAAGTCTCTCCACTTCTGTGCATAGTCTTTAAAGCCTTCACTCGCCCCTATGGACATACTCTGGAGTTGAGTACGAGTAGGAGCAAGGTCGGCATTGTATTGATACTACTTATAGAAAGCAGCAGCCAGATCTTCCCAATTTCGGACATTGGCTCCCTCCAGCTGGTAGAACCATTCAAGTTGAGTCCCTGACAGACTATCTTGAAAGAAATGAACCCAAAAATTTCTATCAGCGGTGTGGGGCTGAATCTTTCTGACATAAGAGCGGAGATGGAGTTTTGGGCAGGACACCCCATCATACTTTGCAAAAATTGGAGCTTTGAACTTCTGTGGGATGACCACTCCCGATACCAATCCCAATTCTTCAAAATCCAGCCCGGGTATCCTCTGAACTTCCATAGCACTCAAGCGATCTTCCAACTTCTTGTATCTATCCTCAGGAGGATACTGCTCATCATTGTAGTTGGTATCATTGTCAGAAACTTCAAGACTGGGATCCTTCTCCCTTGTCTCTTCTTCTTGATTCTCCCCTTCTTTGGATGAAGAGGTCAGATCGACTTGTCGCTTCAACTGCTCTCCAAACCTTCTGCCTATATTCAGAATACCGACAACCTTCTTCTTTTTCTTTCTATCTTTCAGGATGAGGGCTTTCAGATCCTCCTGCCCTTTTTCCAGACTTATGAACATTTGTTAGAACTGGGCGTTTAGTGCCTGAATGTCCTTGATGCTTTGTTCGGAAGACATTTCTGCTGAAATAAACAGCGAAGAAGATGAGAAACCTGTAATGGTACTTGTACATGCAATGCTATGAATGGGATGCGCATGCAATGATTTCAAATACTTTGGGAAATTTAAATTTGCGAACCAAAATAAAACAAAGATTTTATTAGCTGAATTCAAAGTTCAAATGCCTTTTAGGCGTTACAATTAAAAACAAATATAAAACTAGAAAAGAAATCAAAATTCCCATGGATGCTTGCTATTCGTGCCGAGATAGACATTAAGTCCTTTTTCATCATGGAACTGCTTTGTAAGTTCCAAAACCTTCCTCTCCTCAGCATATAACTGATCCCTGTAAGTATCCCGCTCCTTCTTCAACTGAATCCAAGACCTCTGTAATTCTCTGAGATCAGTGGGCATATAAGGATAGAGAACCGTGTAAGGAATACCCCCCTTCAATAGTGGGTTCCACAATCATTGGTAAAACGGCCATATAGGACATCATAAGCTTCTGGGCACGATCTCGTACCCATTGGAGGTAAGGTTCCATAGGAATGGAAGCCTTAGGCCCCAAATCCCTGGTGCCAGATCGGTTTACCATGCCCCAAGCTCATATGAACCTCAGGCGATACTCGTGAACATCATCCTTATAGTTGAATAACATGCCCTCGGTAAGTAACTCATGAGGACCATCTCTTCGAGCGTAACAAAATTGTCGCAGAGCTAAACAAGGATTGTAGGTTATACCCCATCGGATGCCATGTAATGGGACATTAGGGTACTTCCCACAACGGTCAATAATAGCAGTGTTTTCCATAGCTCAGGAACACCAGAGAATATCCATGTGGGCGAGTGACATTATCCTTTGCGACCAACCCAAACCTTCTTCATTCTTCAGTACAGACTTAGGGAGGTGAGAAATAAACCACCTCGACAGCAATGGCATACAGCACATAAGAACCCCTCTTCTCTTCATGGTACGAGTATGGACAGTGTGCAAAATATCTCCGAGCAAGGTAGGCACAGGGTTGCGAGAGAGGAAGATCTTAATGGCATTCACATCTATGAATGAGTCTGGATTAGGGAATAGAACTAACCCATAGATTAGAAGAGCCAAGACCTCCTCAAAATCCTGAAAATCCATATCATCCCAAAACAACCGGGCCTTGTCTATCAGAAACTTGGCTAAAAAACCCTTGACTCTGCTTCTTGTTTCCCAATTGGATACCACGTCGGCCTGTTTCAGATGCAAAGTTGAGGCAATAACTTCTGGCTTAGGAACTTCTTCCAGACCTGTGAAGAGCAACTGTTCAAGAATGGGTATACCCAACAGCTGAGAGAATTCTTTCATGGTAGGCACTAACTGATAGTCTGGAAAGGTGAAGTAGTGGTGCTTGGGATCAAAGAACTGAAAGAGCACACTCATCATCTTTTCATCAAAGTTTGAAGTAACCAGGTTGAGAAGTTGACCATGTTTCTTAGTGAATGCAGAAGTTTCGGAAACCTTTGATACTAGCTCTTTGAATCGGGAAGGTATCTTCACAAAGCTGATTCAGATAGTGTTTCTACGAACGGAAGCCATGATATGCAAAATAGAACAAAGATAAATTCCCTTTGTCTTTGAAATGGTTAGTACAATAAGAATGGATTCTATGTTATGATGCATGATGTCATGATAAACCACATGTATAGCAAACACAGACAAATCACACCAAGTTCTTAGGTTTAAGGCTTGCATGAGGTTGAAGGTCATACCCTCTTGAAGTTTAGCTGGTTTCAAACTTGTCTTAAAAAGTAATCAGGTTCTAAGGGATCTCAATATCACTGACCATCCTTTATTGGGCATTGTCTCAGCTCAAGCAATCTTTTCTTGCGGCCGAAATATCCCGAAAGTCTGATCTCAATGAGTGTAGCATCGAGTATCAACCAATCCTCAGCTATATACCTAGGTCGGCTATCTCACTACTTTCTAATGGCCAAGTTTGTTCAACTAAGGTTCTAAGGTCCGTTAGTGCTTCACGACACCACACGGAGGCCTCGTATTCTCCTTGTTTCCCCACGAAGGATACCGGTACCAACCAAAGTTCCACACCAACACGGCCATCTCTTACACCATATCGATCTATGTCGTACAGTCTCCACGATCTATTGTTGTTTACCTAATAAGCCTGAGCCTTCAGCGTTCCCGACACTATTACCTCACGATCTTCTCTACCCCCCTCACTAGTAGAGTTTTTGCCTTTCGTGGGAATCGAACCCTGTACCCTGGGGTTCAAGTACATGCTCAATGCATTCCCACTACCAACTGAGCTACGTAGCTCAATTGGTAGTGGGAATGCATTGAGCATGTACTTGAACCCCAGGGTACAGGGTTCGATTCCCACGAAACGCAAAAACTCTACTAGTGAGGGGGGTAGAGAAGATTGTGAGGTAATAGTGTCGGGAACGCTGAAGGCTCAGGCTGTTACAGTTCCCCTGTACGAGCATGATGAAAAACTTTATGGGCTCCTAAAGTAAATCCTAAACCAAATTTGTAAGACTTGTAGGGGATATCCGGGAGTTGGCCCCAAACAGTACACTCACCTTCTTCGACTACTGCCTTGGTATCTTTTAGAGAAGCCATCTTCAGCGGAGGTCTAGTGATCTTTAGAACTTTGGAAACAATCTTGGTTGCTGCAACTGTTTATGGGACTTCCTCGAAATGCTGACATGGAGTTTCGATGAATTCACCATCCATTTCCACATATCTTAAGGAGTTCAGGTGACTGACCATATGTCTACCACTATGTTATTGAGTTTTAAGGTCAAACCTTCATAGTCTAGTCTATCTAGAGCCTTATTAGGCAGCACATTCAGTGATGAACCAGTATCTACCAGGACATAGGCCAAAGTAGTGCCCCTGCATTCGACAGAGACATGCAACGCCTTATTGTGTTTCCTCCCTCTAGGTGTCAGGTCAGCATTAGAAAAGCCCAAACCATTATCAGCAGTCAAACTGGACACACAATCTTCGAATTGGTCAGCAGAGGTTTCCTGTGGCACATGGGCAATTTTAAGAAATTTCACCAAGGCATTCGCACGAGCTTCGGAGCATAATAGTAAAGCTAGCATATAAATCTTTGAAGGGGTCTGCCCTAGCTGTTCGACTACATTGTAGTCGCTTCTCTTTATAATTTTCGAAATTTCTTCCATCTCCTTCTTGGAAGCCTCTGGGATAGATACTGATTGCGACTTCATCCGGACAGGTTCAACCAGAATGCCTTTGCCCCGAGTCTCGGTCGACTTGGCGATAGGGGTGTCAGCAGAGGTAACCACAAGAACTGTAGTAGTAGTATCAACAGGAACAAAAGTAGGGATGACCACAGGCCCGGTAACAGTTTTCGGAGGAGCAATCTCAGGAGAGAACACTCTTCCACTTCGGGTTATTTTGATGGTTCCTACAATGTTGCCAATGTCGGGTTCAGCCCTCTAAAAAACTGAGTCTTCATCAACCAGCCAATCTTGCTTGACGTCGTGGTAGTAGACGTCACCCCCATAGTTCCAGGGGATAGTTTTATCTGAGGAGTATGGGATTGGCCCTGGCATAGTAATTATTAGTGGATTCACCTTCGAAACAAATGTAATCCTAACGGATCTTTTGGTGGAGACCCTGGGAGGATTGGCGGAAATAGTTACTATTGAAACATCCTTGTAAGCAATGGTTGGAACGAGAGTCTTTTCAAACAAAATCTCTTTGTCATCCATCAAGCGTTGGACACTTGCCTTCAATAAATAACAACCGGTCGGTAGGGATAAACAGAGGTGGCAGCCTTCGCCACAGCCCGGAAATAAACCGACCTTCAACAGGTTCCTTTTGACGGTTAGGAGAGGAGTAACAAGTTCATCAACAACAGTAACAGACATATCATCTTCAACAGTGTTAACACCACGGTCGTGCTTGGGCATAGCAGAAGTGATAACATTTGGGATCTCAGGAGCGTCAAATTCAATTTCTTTTGCCTCGAGAAGGTCTTGCACCTTGTTTTTCAAAACCCAACAGTCGTTTGTATCAAGACCTGGACTTTCTGAATGGTAAGCACAACGAGCATTTGGGTTATAATGGGGAGAGGCAGTTTTGGGATTCTTCGGAGCTTCCCGCAAGGTCACCAGATTAGATTTCAACAAATGCGGCAAGACTTGAGATAGCGTCATATTTATTCGGGTAAGTTTTCTTACTGGTCTTTATGTTCTAGGCTGGTTGCTCCTTTGTTGAATAGGTGCATGCTTAGGGGTCATGACATCCCCTACCACTGGATGGTGTTCAGTTCTGTCCTGATTCCTATGGTCATATGCAACACTGACCTCCTTCTTTTCGGTAAAGGGCCTCTTTATCGCGCTTGAGGATGCATATCTTTGAATTTTACCACTTTTTATACCCGCTTCTACCCGTTCACCAGTCATGATTAATTTGGTAAATCCAGCCGAGGAGCTTCCGATCAAGTGTTTGAAGAATGGACCAGATAGTGTGCCTAAGAACATGTCCACTAGTTCTCTGTCAGATAGAGGGGGTTGGACCCTTCCCGTGAGATCCCGCCATTTTTGAGCATAGGTCTTGAAACCTTCACCTGCATCCATGGACATGCCTTGCAGTTGTGTCCGTGTTGGAGCTAAGTCAGCATTATACTAGTATTGCTTGTAAAAAGCGGCTGCCAAATCTTCCCAATTGTGGATGTTGGTCCCTTCCAACTGATAAAACCAATCCAACTACATTTCTGACAAGCTTTATTGTAAGAAATGCACCCATAGATTCCTATATGTAGTATGGGGTTGAATTTTCCTGACGTATGATCTCAAATGCAGCTTTGGACAAGAGACACTGTCATATTTAACGAAAGTGGGGACCTTGAATTTCTATGGGATGACCGCCCCTAAGACAAGTCTTAGCTCCTCAAAATCCAACCCGGGTACTTTCTGGATCTCCATAGCATTTAAGTGATCTTCCAATTGTTTTTATTTGTCGTCAGCTGGAAGATACTGCTCTTCAGAGTAGTCAGCCTCTTCTTTCTCTTCAGATTCTAGATGGTCAGTCGCTTCCTTGTTTTTCCCTTCTTGATTGTCCCCTTCACCCAATGATGTTGCAAAGTCTAGAGTTCGTTTAGCTTGTCCTTTGAACCTTCTTCCCAGATTCAAAACACTGGTTGATTTCTATGCTTTCTTCTTCTTTTCTTTGATTAGTAAAGTTTTCAAATCCTCTTGTCCTTTTGCCAGAGTCAAGAACATTTGTTGAAACTGGGCGTTCTGCGCCTTGAAATATTTTACTGTCTATTTAATATCCATCTCACTGAAATAAATAGTAGAAAGATAAGGAGACTTGTTGTAAGAAACTTGTTTGTGTTATGATGAAAGAAGATGCATATGCAAATGATTTCAAGGAAATTAGAGATTTAAATTTTCTTTAGACAAAAAGGAACACACATTATATTAATAAATTAAAGTTTGAGTACATCATGCCTCTTTGGGCTTACAAAGAAATAAAAATACAAAACTTTAAGACAAAAAAGTTGAACGTATTCTCTTCGGTGCGATGTAGGCGTTCAGACTCCGCTCTTCATGAAGTTGCTTGGTGAGTTCCAGAAATTTCTTCTCGTTGGCGTAGAATTGGGCTTCGAAAGTGTCTCGCTCTTCCTTAAGCTGTATCCAATCCCTTTGCAAGCCTTTGAGAGAGGCGGGCATGTTAGGATGAAGGGTAGTGTATGGGACATCTCCTTCCACAACAGGCTCTATGATAACTGGGAGAATGGAGGGGTAAGGCATCATAAGACTTTGAGCACGTGCTCGTACCCATTTGAGATAAGGCTCAAGAGGGATGGAATTCTTGTGCCCCAGTGTCTTGCTATCCACTTTGTTTACCATCCTCCAAGCTTGCATAAACCTATGACGGTAGCCTTGATCGTCATTCTCGTAATCAAATACCAACCCTTGAATAAGCATCTCATGTGGACCATCCCTTCGGGCGTAACCAAACTATCGTAAGGCCAAGTAGGGGTTGTAAGTGATACCTCCTCTAATGCCAAGCAGAGGGACGTTAGGGAATTCCCTACAATGGTCAATGATAGAAGTATCATCTGAGGATCTTGAACACCAATAAATATCAAAGTGGGTGAGGAATATCATCCTTTGAGACCGTGTTAATCTTTGCTCGTTCTTCAATGTTGATCGAGGTAGGTGTAAAATGAACCACTTGGCGAGTAGGGGAATACAACACAAAAGGGTACCTCTTTTCTTCATGGTGCGGGTATAGATGCAATGTAAGATGTCTCCCAATAAGGTAGGTATAGGATTACGGAAGAGAAAGACTTTGATGGCATTTACATCTATGAATTAGTCCGAGTTGGGGAAAAGAACCAGACCATAGATGAGAAGGGCCAGGACGTCTTCAAAGGCTTGAAAATACATATCTTCCCAGAATGAACGAATTTTCTCTAATAGAAATTTGGCTAGGAACCCTTTGACTCCGCTTCTAGTCTCCCAATTTTCTATGATGTCGACTCTCTTCAGATGCAAAGCTTCGGCCATGACCTCAGGTTTCGGGATCCCTTCTAGACTGGTGAACGGTATCTGATCAAGCACGGGCACTCCTAATAGTAGAGAGAACTCTTCTAGTGTAGGTACCAATTGATAGTCAGTAAAGGTGAAGGGATGATGTATGGGATCAAAGAATTGGAAGATCACACACATCATCTCCTCTTGTAAAATGAAGGTAGCTAAACTGAGGAGTCATCCATATTTCTTGGTAAAAGGAGAATCTTTGGGCACCCTTGATGCTAACTCTTAGAGTTGAGGGTGTGCTTTCACGAAGCTGATTCGGATGGTGTTTCTTTGGACGGAGTTCATGGCCTACAAAACAAAAACAAAGATAAATTCCTAAATCCTTGAAATGGTTAGTGAGATTGCTATGATGTTTATGATGTTATGTACAAGTAAGCATATACACACAAGTCAAAAACAAGTCCTTAGGCTTAAGCTTGCATGGAGTTTGTAGGTAAGTACCCTCTTGAAGTTTAGTTGGCTTAAACTTGTCCTAGTTGATAGTAACCGGGTTCTAAGGGATCTCACTATCACTGACCTTTATTTTAGGCATTGTCTCAGCATAATCAATCTTTTCTTACGGCCAGGATATCCCAAAAGTTTATTCTCAATGAGTGTAGTATCGAGTATCAACCAATTTTCAGCTTTCCACTGAAACTGGTTACCTCACTACGTCCTAATTGGCCAAGTTTGTTCAATTAAGGTTCTAAAGTCAGTTAGTGCTTCATGACGCCACTCAGCGGCCCCGTATTCTCCTCGATTCAACACAGGGGATACCGGTACCCACTAATGTGTCACACTAACGTAGCCATTGTTTCAACCATATCGGTATACGTCGTACAGTTTCCACAATCTATTGCTACTTACCTAACAAGGTGTCCCAGATCCGGGTGGAGGATCAAAGCAAACCCAAACAAGGAACCATAATGTAAACCATGCAATTCAAACAAGGAAAGCAAGTAAATATGATCTAGCCCTAAGGTAACCCCACTTTTAAGTTTAGTCCCCAGCAGAGTCACCAGTTCTGTAACACGGTGGGAGAACTGACTTGGTTATTTTGCATTTGATCACAATTGTGCGGATAGCAAGAGTCGCCACCGACTTTTCTTTTATCCAAAAGTAAAGGCTGAAAAGAACAGGAAAGACCTTTGGGATTATTTCTTGAGTTCGGGGGGGTAGATTATGAAAAGGGAAGGTATTAGCACCCTTTTCATCTGTAATTATCTACGGGATCTTAGTTGCTTGCTAGATCACTTGCTTTTGTTTGAAAATGTGCTTCGTGTGGGTTTTGAAATTATTTTGAAAAGGCGCCATCATGTAGGAAAACTTTGTCATAATTCTTGTTCGTAAGAATGTATACAAAGTGTTGATATTTTGAAAATGTTTCAAGTTTGAAAGATGTTTTGAAAGTGTTGGTGTTTGTTTTGAAAATAGCAAGGATGTTTTGGTTTGAAAATGAGCAAACAACTAGGAACATTCTACCTACTCAAAGGTCTTTCTTGTTTATTTCCTCTTTCCTTTTACATTGTTATTTCACCATGTTGTGAGATATCTTAGCATTTTCTTTTTGAGGGACTAAGATCATTTTCAAAGGCAACATTGATAGCGTCATCGAGGGACTATAATCTTGTATTTTTGATTTGTTTTTGCTAAGACACCCCACATGCATAACATGGCCATTTTTGTAAGGCAACAAAGTGGAATTACCCTAAGGATGCAAGTGTGCTTGATTTACATGCATTGTTTTGTCTTGAGTTAGGGTTTGCTACTTGTTGATTTTATCTTTCCATAAAAACCCTAATTCCTAGCATTTATATAAAGCGATTGAAATTCTGGTATATGCCAGTCTTCAGATGTTATACTCAATGTCTAAGCATCTGATATGACATAATAAATACACTGCAAGGTAGATACCCAATTTCAATGATTCAATGCTGAAGAGTAACATAGGCTCAGTTTAACCAAGCTGTGCCAGATCTATTTTGAAGGTGCAGAGGATAGAACATCGATGTGTCTAGTTCTGTTCATCTGTGGCACACGATCTGCAGAGAGCAAACAGTCTTTGTTGTTCTGTTTCTTCTGCACAGATATCAGCATGATGTCTTAACATGTTATGAGACATCATCTGTTACAACATTACAGTTTTACCTTGTTGTATAACAGACAGAATTATAAAGTATTGAAGGTAAAAACACAAATCAGTTGTTGACCCAGTTCGGTGTAATACACCTACTCTGGGGGCATACCAAGCCAGGAAGAAGATCCACTATTAGCAATATTAATTCAGGACTAAACTTCACAAGTTCCCATCCTTCACTTAATCATCTACCCAGTGCAACCTATACCTAGGAACTCCTAGATAGAAACCTACCAGTTTCCATTCCTATTGTCGCAACAACAGAAGTCTTACTCCTACTCAAGAAGCAGTGCCCTCCCACTTGGTTTCCTACATTACAATGAATATGAAGTAATGCAGAAATACTTGGACTTGCTTCACAGCTTCATCCAAGAACACTCAAACTCTTACCTACAGGTTTCGAGTTACATACATGGTAACCTTGCCACAGACCGACAGGTTTACCTAACAAAAACACCTCTAATGTTACATTGTGTGTGTTCCTAAACCCTAGGTTACAATCTGCTATTTATAACCTATTACCTAACTCAGCAAGTTTTTCTCCTTGCTGTTACAACTCAGCAAACTTCTCCTATAATCAAGGTCTTCAATCTTCTAGTTCCTAAGATATCTCCATATTTAGAAACAGTATTTTCTTCAAATATTCTGATTGATTCTTGATTGATCTTCAGATTCTCCACAAGAAACGCCACATATATTCTCAGAGTATTTAAGTACCAGAACTGTAACTGAATTATCAATTCTGTTGTCGTGATGTCAAGTCAGATGTCATGACATTACATCTAACATGTTTTCCTAGATGTTGAACTTTTTCAACACAACAAATAACCTAGATCACTTAGAATAGTTAGGTTATAAGTCACAGCTGTTACAAACATTCAACATATAACATAGTTACTTAATCAGTACTTAGTTTCAGGCGCGATGTCACATGCTGATGTTGTGACATCTTACATAACATGTTGGTCCAGATGTTGAACTTCTTCAACACCACATATTAAAACAACAGAGGGGATCTGGGTAAACTTGCTTTCTTATTTGTTTTACAAATGAGGCCAACTCTCCAGCCAGGGCACTTACAGCGATAAATTGCGGGAAATAAAATTACTAAGCTATTACATCATTAGGGGGGAGTATACAAATTTACAAGTGGAGATTTTGCAAGAAATTAAACCTAATTATCTATTACAACCATATTGAATATTGTACAAAATTGAAAAGAAAATAATGCAAGAATGTAAATGGAAAAAGAAATGATTTTTGCTTGGATTTTTATGAGAGGATTTTAACCTAAACCTAATTAAGAAAATAATTAATTAAAATCAAATAAAATTAACTTAAACTAATTAAAAAAAGAAATTAACTAAAAAAATATTTTTTTAGGGTTTTTTGTGAAAAGGTTTTAAGAATAATATAAAAATATATAAAATTAATTAATTAAAATAAACCTAAATTCTAAATTAATTTTAATTTACAAGAAAATAATATAATATAATAATTAAACCTAATCATCTAAATATTAATTAAAAAAAGAAATTAATTTGTTAAGAAAATTGTTTTTATTCTTTTTAATTTTTATAAAGAAAAATAAAATATGAGTATAAAAATGATAAAATAATTTTTTTTTTGGTTTTTCTATTAATAATAAAATAAAATGAAGAAATGAATGACCAGGGGGTGCTGAAGCAGGGCCAGGGGTTAGAAGCCAACAAAGGACCAATGCCCACTGCATTGAGGCCCAGGCGTGTGTGTTTATGACAAAAAAAGTGAAAATGTGGAAAATGGACAAAAGGTAGCGCGTTGGGTATTGAACCCACACCCTCTTGGTTACCAGCGCACTGCCTTACCACTGGGGTGGCTATACATCCGTTTACTTATATCAAATCATAAATATATATTACAAATCAAGTCCATGGCTTGAACTTCATCTTCAACCTCACGCCCAGCCAGACAACCTGCAACTTGTTCATCTCTCAACAAAAATGGAAAGTACAGACATGAAAGTTGTGGCATTTCTTCCCACGAATCCAACCATATAAATAACTAAAGCTATAAATCCAAGATGAGTGAGAATTTTTCTGGCCCTAATTTAAAACCTAAAAATTTCAAAAACTTCAACGCCAAAATTCTTTAACCTCAGGTCATATAAATGCAAACTATGGATATGTACAGCTTCGTGGCAATGGTATCTACATTTTATCTTTGAAAATGGAAGCCTAACAATGCCTATATGAATAGTTCAAAAGTCAGAAAACTCACCTTGTAAGAGGGTATCGTGTTTTGAGTTGGATCAGCTTTCAAGGTGCTGCAAGGATCAGGTTAGCTTCCTTGAGGTCCCAGGAAGCTAATGCAATGATTAGCTTGGTTGGAGAGTGGCTGAAATGGTCTGGAGAAGTCCACTTGCAGTGCTCTGTTTTTGAGTTTGGACAATGGTGGAAATGGAGCTACAGAACTGTAACAGGTATTGGAATGAGTTGTGGATGATGTTTAGGAACTTTTGGAATGGTTTGTAGAGGAAACGCACAAGTAATTTGAGAGATGGGAGTGTAAGGTCAGTTTCTGCACAAAAATGGAGTTTTATGTGCAATCTGAGTTCTTGACGGTTTGAGTGAGTTTAAGGGCTTATACATGCGTGTGTTACCTTGCAAATAGTGTAAGTATTTATAGGCAAGAGGTTTTGTGTTCTACAACAAGTCAGAATTTGAATTTACATGTTGTAAAATCTTTACTTGTTTTTGAAGCAAACATGACAAACATCTTCCCAAAGCTTGTACCATGATATTGTAGAGTGGTTGAACTTCAAACAAGCTTATTTCTTACTTGTAGATGTTATGTGTGCATAAATATCCATTGAGAGGCTCAAGAAGGGTTGACATTTGTAAAAGCATACTTTTCCAAAATGGAAGTCTTGCCTTTCTTCCAAAAATGACAAGTTAACTTAGACAAAGATTGGATTTAATGGATAATAGCCATGAAGTTTATGTAATCTTCTGATTAAGGATAGATACACAAGTTAGAGGGCCTAAAAAGTGTGATTATGCAGCATGGCTATGGATTTGGTTCATGTTCATCACAAAATTCTACCTTGTAAGACAACTTGAAACCCTTACTTCTGGCCTTCGATTCTCCTTGCTCAAAAATGATCTCAAGGAGTTATTGGACATTTTAGAAATATTTTAATGTTCTCTATAACCCCTATTTGAATCACTTTTGCAAAATCCAATTGGAACTATATGAAACTTGGCCCAGAAGTTAGGTCAAAATCCTGACCAAAATGCTCAAAATTTTACTAAGTGTTTTAGTTTCATGACCATGATTTCATGGATTAATAACTTAAAATACAAGAATTTCTAGGAGGAGTTGTGTTAAGAAATGTTTTGGATCTCATTGAGATCTACAAGTTTCATGTTTAAAGTTTCCTTTGAATCATCTTGCATCATGGTGAAAAATTAGCTCAAAGTTGTGAAAAAATATGAAGTTTTCAACACTTAGAAAAATTTCTAAGTTTGGAAACTTTGACTTTTCAAAATGAAATCTTGACTTTTTGATTTCTTGATGAACAAGTTTCATATTTTGACGTGTTTTGATAAATTGTGATCTTTGACACTTGATTTTGACCAAAAAGTCAAAGTTTGACTTTTCAGTATGCAGTTGACTTTTGATCAGTTAACTGAAAATCAACTATCAATCAATTGATCTTGAGGGAGTTTTGAGCCATATAATTAGGTCAAAATGATACAATTGAATCCTTGAGATCATGTTTTCAACCAATCAACCATTTGCTAGGTCAAAAATCAGAAATTACCTTTTCTCAATCAAAACCCTAATTTTGACTATTTTGCCCTTTTGATGATCTGATCAAATTTCTTGAGGGATTGTGGTCCAAACTTTATCAAATGACATATATGAGCTCATAATGTTGACATGGATCAAAAATTATGAAGTTTGACTATAAATTTACCACAGTTGACTTTTTCCCCAATATAGTTGATTTTTAGGTCAACTGATCAATTGACTGAGCAAAATTGTGATCCAAGACTTGAAACTTGACATGAGCAAACTTGAGGGTCCATAAGGATCCATGAAAGTCATATTAGGCCTTAAAAGTTCAATTATCCTTGTGCAGTCTCAAACCCTAATTTTCAGGCATCAGAGCTTGAGGAGGTGTCTTGAGCTGATCAACCTTAGTGCAGTCTTGAACCAAAGGAGATCTTGTGAGAAAATACTTGATAAATGAGAGAGAAAATTTAGGGGTACAACACCAAGAATAGTAACCAAATAGTCCAAGTATCAGTAAAGCATTTAATGGTTCATGTTGATTAGTAGGTGTCTTAAAAGAAAAGATCAAGTGAGCAAAATAAAAATAACAAGAACATAAATGCTCAAGTGAGCAAAATAAAAGTGGCATGAAATGTAATGCTTAAAGTAAATGGCACATAAAGCATAAAAATAAAAGCATAAAGTAAAAACAATTTAATAATTAGTGGTTAGTTGGATGACCATCTTGAAACTTGCATTTGGAACTCATTAGAGGATTGTTAGAACCAAAGCCTCCACACAACAAGTTGCATTTGCTCTTTGTCAAGTATATCATCCATTTGGAATCCTCAAAAGTACCATTTAATGATCAACGATGTTTAAGTGATCCGCATTGACCAAAAGTGTTGTAGATCCATTAGAGGATTGGTAGAACCAAAGCCTCCACACAATGAATCTCAAGGTTATTGGATCAAGGAGATCAAATTAACATACTTGGGCTTGCACACATAAGTTTAGGCCACGAATGATCACTTATTCGAATCAGGACAAATTTAGCACTATGTTAAGCAATCGTAAGTGGACTTATATAGAAGTCGCACCTATTTTGAGGTCGGTCAAATAGCAATCTATGCACCATTTGTTTTGAGACATGATATAGAGATCATGCTCCAATAACACTTAGTGCAATAAGAAAGGAATAGGATGAAGAGGGATGGGAAAGAAAATACAAACCATATTAGAATTAAATTTAAATCAAACTATTATTAAAATCATTCATCCATTTTTATGGAGTTAGACTCAACACCATGGATCCAATGATGTTAATAAAGTTCATGATCAAAAATTCAACCCAAGATCAGCCATAAAATAATCCCAAAATAATATTTCATTTAATATATACATTAAAAAAGGTTTTAAAAATGTTTTAAAATAGAAATAAGAGATAAAAATATCAACTATGTTCAAACTACTCAAGAAATATTAAGACCATAGAAAAATCATAAATGAACTCAAATATTTTTATAAAAACTTTGGTAATTTTTTTAAGTCAAAAACTATTTTTAAAATTAAAAAGAAATGAGTAAAATAAACCAAAAATGATAAAAAATAACAAAGTCAGAAATAAAAAATAAATGAGGTCACCAATATTTGTCACAATATCATTGGATCATTCCATAATTTTTTAGAATTTAAAAATGCATAAAAGTATTTTTAAACATTTAAAAAAATTCAAATAAAGTGAAAATTTATAAAAAATATCAACACAAAATAAAATTGTGAAGAAATAAAAATAAAAAATATTTTTCATAATTTTTTCAGATTTTTTTGGACTTAAAATGAATTTTCTATGATTTTTTTGAAATTTAAGACAATTAAATATAAAAATCAGAAAAGAAAAGAAAAACAAAAAAGATGTGGACCAATGGATGAGAGTCAAAACGCGTTAGTAATCAAATCCAAGGAATCTGACGCGCTGTGCATATCATGGTCATTAGTGAATAAAACACTAGATCACTTATTAAATCAGAAATTTAAAAAAAAAAGTGGCACGCCACCATTGGTTGGAAGGTGACACGTTGGTCATCTTCAACCTCCAGCCAGCATGAATTGCAGGTCTCTCAAACTGTAAAATCAGAAGCTCGGACCTATGTCAATCGATTCGTCTCTTCAAGACGAAGACAACCACACCTTCGCGACAAATTTATATAAATTGTAGCTCAAGCAATTTGGAAGTAAAGTTTTGAAAAGGGATTTGAAATTTCATGGTCAAAGTGTGTTTCCAGATAAAATCAAGTGTTACGACTAGAACTAGGGCAATGAGAGCTTCACAATGATACCAAAGTTTTGAAGAATTAATGGAGGAATCTACCTATTGAAGTTGAGTTGCAGAGCTCTGAAATTGGACTTCTATGGAGCAATATAGGTCACGATTCTTGAAGGTAATTGTATGGTTAGCTTCAGGGAAGATCAAGGAAGGTGAATTGACAGAAAAGTTGGATTGAAAAAGGCTTGAACACTGATTTCAAAGTTGTAGAAAAATGAGTTATGGAGCAAGTTTGGCAGGGTAATTTTGGTTGTTCAATCTTGAGGAAGTGAATGAGGGATGACCATTTATTTATAGAGAATCAAATGTAATGTTCAAGCGTGTGAAATGATGAAGTTTGGAGGGAAATCGTGTGAAGTTGCAAACAAGAAAAGTGTGACTTCTACTTTGATCAAAACTCATCCAAAACGCGCGTTTTGCTATGCTAATCACTTCTGGAGGTTCACTAAACATATTTAGGAGCAAAAGCGCATAGAAACAAAGTGTTTAAAAGCTAAATCAATGATTTCAAATTCTGACTTTTGAAAAAACTTCAGTTTCAAGTTACCAAGTTCAAATCAATGGCATTCTCAGCTCAAGGGGTCTTGGGGCATGATTCTTGATGCTTTAGAAATATGAGGTTACAAGCTTTGCAATTGGAATAGAATGGAATCAAATGGACGTTTGAGCTTAAAGTTGCAATGAGTCAAAGTTGGAAAAAAGGTTGACTTTCCATACTTATAAATATTTCAAGTTTTTCTTCAAAAGGGACCTATAATGTTTTACATCCAAACATGGCCTTCCACTTAGAATTTGATCTTGACCAAAAAATATGGCATGAAATAGATCTCTTGAATGACATTTTGAGACTTGAACCATTCAAAATATCCAAAAATTGAGAGAGTTATGAATTGTTGAAGTTGGCAAAAAATCATGCAATGACCTATAATCTTTTGCATCCTTAGGGCATCTTTCATCCATTTTCTCACTTTGCACATAAACGAAGGAATGAATTTCACATCCTTAAGATCATTATGGAAAAAGAGTGGGCTTAAGGTGATAAAAATTGACCAAGTTATGATCATTTGAAATCACACATGGGAAATTGGGGGTTCATATGGAGGACTTGTAATATTTCTTCATCATCAAGCTTCTTCCACATGAAAACTCCTTGAAAATTTTGAAGTGATTTGTTAATAACCCTTTGAAGAGAAGGGTGTATTTGGAATCACTCAAAAATACCAAAATATGAGCAAGATATACTTCTTTGAAGTTCAAAACCCTAGCTCCTGGATCAAGAAAATGCTTTGAGGAACTTTGACAATTTTGAACAAACTTCTTGTACCAACACTTTTGCTTTGTAAATAGAAGTTGGTGCGGATGATAATGAGAAATCATAGCCACCAAAGCCACTTCCATGTCTTGAGAATTTGGAGAAATATGCACTTGTGACCAATGGGAGCAAGGCCTTGTCCAACCATTACAACTTCTTCATTCAACCCCTTGTAATTTTGAATCAATTTTGATAACTTTTAAATGTGGTGAACCAAAATAACCTTTCCATGCCATTTATTCCAAAGCAACTCCAATGGTGAGGTTTGAACTTCTCAAGCTTTATTGACTAGGGCATGGAAATAAACTCATGAACCCATGGATTAAATTGCTAAGTCACATTGCCTTTACCTACATTATTAACAAGTAATAATGTTGTACCCCAAAATTTTCCCTCTCATTTATCAAGAATTTTCACAAGATCTCCTTTGGATCATGACTGCACTTGGATTTGATCAGCTCAAGGCACCTCCTCATGCACTGATGACCAAAATTAGGGTTTGAGTTTGCACAAGGATTTTTGGACTATAAATGCTTCATATGACTTTCAAGGATCATTAGGGACCCCTAAGATTACTCATGTCAAGTTTCAAGCCTTGAATCACATTTTTGATCAGTCAATTGGATAGTTGACCTAAAAATCAACTATATTGGGGAAAAAGTCAACCATGTCCAATTTACACTCAAACTTCATAATTTTTTATCCATGTCAACATATTAGACTCATATGTATCATTTGATCAAGTTTGGACCACAACTCCTCAAGGAATTTGATCAAATCTCCAAAAGGGCAAAATGGTCAAAATTAGGGTTTTGACTAGGAAAGGGAAATTTCTGATTTTTGACCTAGCAGATGGATAATTGGTTTGAGTCATGGTTTCAAGAGTTAAATTGCATCATTTTTACATAATTACATGGTTCAAAACATTGCAAGTCCATTGGATTGACAGATGAATTTTGCAGTCAACTTATCAAAAGTCAACTGTATACTGAAAAGTCAAACTCTGACTTTTTGGTCAAAATCAAGTGCCAAAGATCATAATTCATCAAAAAATGTCAAGATGTGAAACTTGTTCATCAATAAATCAAGGATTTAATATATATTTTTTGAAAAGTTGAAATTTCTTAACTTAGAAATTTTTCTAAGTATAGAAAATTTCTTATTTTTTCTCAACTTTGAGCCAAATTTTCACCATGATGCAAGATGATTCAAAGGAAACTTCCAACATGAAAGTTGTAGATATCCATGAAATCTACAAATTTTATTCACACAATTTCTCTTAAAAATTCTAGGATCTCAAGATATAATATTGTGAATACATGCTCATGAACCAAAATAACTTAGTGAAATTTTGCCCTAGTTAGGCAGATTTTTTATCTAACTTCATGGCAATTTTTCACATAAATCCAAAGGGAATTTTCAAAAGCAATTCAAAGATGGGTTGTAGAGAACATTTCAAGCTTTCCAAAATGTCCAAGAACTCCTTGAGATCATTCTTGAGTAGGTAGAATCGAAGAGATGAAGTTGGTGATTTATCACTTTGATTTCAAGCCATTTCATGATGAACAAAATTCAAATCCAAGCCTAGGCTGCATAATCTTTGCTTTGCAGGCCTCAAACTTGTTTCTCACTCCATAATTAAATGTTTTCACAGATGTTATAAGCTTTAAGCCAATCATTGAATTCATTGTACAAGAACAATTCCATTTTTGGCACAAAGTTGCCATTTCCATTTTGATAAAGCACTATTGTTGCCTTTGTCAACTTCTTGAGCCTCGCAATTGTTTTCTCTGCACGTAAGCAAAGTCAAAACCAAAAGCAACTTGCCTGAAGCCTCTACCAACTCAGATCATGCTTGTAGAAACTTAGGGACTTGTCTCCTCACTTTTCTTCAAAAGCAAGTTATAGAGCCAAAAGGCTATAACTCAGAAATCTTGAGTGGAGTTGATCTATAACCTTTTCCATACATATACACAAATGTATTTCAACATAGGACACGAATGATAAGACTCCAAAACACTCCCAAACACTCTGCAACTCAGAATCTGACATAGCTTGACATTTTTGAACCTTACACAGCCATCTCCAAAACCACTCGTATGTTTTGATTTTTAACCACCTAAACACTTAATATACTTCATATCTAAGTGATCCAGACCCTTGTTCCCTCACTGTAACTCCTCCTCCTCCATCCACCATTTTCAAATATCAAGCTTGCAGGTTGACTTGAGTAGGGAGATTCAGGGACTTTTAAGACAAAGTAAGGATTGGAATACACTCAGGGAGGTCCAGGCAAGCTAAACAGATCCTCAGGCCTTCTCAAAACATGCTCAAACTCCATTCACGATCCCAGCTGAAAGAGGTAAAAACTAAAACTTCTATCTCTTCATACAAGCATCATTTGGTTCTGATTTGTGAAAGCAAAATGTAGATATCCTTGCCCTAAAGCTAACCATGTTCATAGTTTTCATTTATATTAACTGTGTATAGAGAATTTTGGATTTGAAATTTCTGTAAAAATTAGGTTTCAAAATAGGGCAAGTAAAATTAGCTTTGATCTTTGACTGTTATTTTACATAAATTATATGCTTGAACTCGTGGGAAGAAACACCATAATTTTCATGTTTGAATTTTCCATTTTTATGGAGAAATGAAGAAGATACAGGTGATCCGGCCATGGCTCAAGGTTGAAGATGAAGTTGCCTTCAGGGGGCATTTTCTAATATATATTTATGATTGTGTTTATATAAACGGATGTACAGCCACCCCAGTGGTAAGGCAACGCGCAAAAATGCTATAGGTCACGGGTTCGAGCCTTAGCGCGCTGCCTTTTACAATTTTCTCACATTTTTTCCTTTTTTTTGTCCCTTTGCAGCGCTGGGCCTCTCATTCTTGGGCCTTTTGTTTTTTTTTTTTGCTAATATGCTACCTCCAGTTTACTCATGATACCCCTGGCCCAATATATTTTTATTATTCATTTTATTTTCATTTTTATTCTATTAAATATATTTTTCTTAATATTAAAAATCATAAAAAATATAAAAATGATAAATTTATATTTTAACTTATTTTATTTTATTTTTCTCACAAAAAATATTTTATTTAGTTATATATATTATCCATTTTTATTAATTAAATTTGTAAATTAAATTAGAACTAGTTTAATACTTATTTTTTTCTTTATACCCATTAAATATTTATTTTAATATAAAAGGACCATAATACCTCATAATGCCATGTATTATTTTCAACATAAAAAAATACAAAAAAAAAATACTTACTTTTTCTTAAAGAAATTTATTTCCTTTTAATCAAATAGAATTAGGGTTCATTCAAAAAATCTTTTCTAAAATAATTTATTTTCTTAATTGATTTAAGTTAATCTTTATTTATTTATTAGGTTTAGATTAAAACTTTTTTCACATAAAAAAACAAAACAAAAATCTTCTTTGCATTTACATATCTTTGCATATTTAATTCATCTTGTATATTATTTATTCCAATATTTGTACATATTCAATTTGGTTGTAATAGATTAATTAGGTTTATATTATTGCAATCCCCATTCATAAATTGTATACCCCCTCCCACAAATGTTTGTAATAGTGTAGTAATTTTAAATTTTGCAATTTATCGCTTTTACATAACATGCTAGTAATTAGGGTTTGTATGGCAAGATAAAACCAATCAAATAAAAAACCCTAATCCAAGACAAAATCAAGCATTAAAATGACACACTTGCACACAAAACACCCCTAGGTTATCCCACTTTGTTGCCTTATACAAAAATGGCCATATTACGCATGTAAGGTGTCTTAGCAAAAACAAACAAATATAAGATCATAGTCCCTCGATGACGCTATTCAAAGTTGCCTTACAAAAATTATCTTAGTCCCTCAAAAAATACTAAGATACTTTACAACATTGCTAATCATGGTTATACGATGACCCACGCCCGTCCCGTTTACATCCAAAGATAGGGTTGCTTACCAAATCAATGGTAAGACAAAAATGTCAAAGGAGAAGAAAATGAACAAGAAATACATTTGAGTAAGTAGATTACTTTTAGTTACTTGCTCCATTTCAAAACAAACATCCTTGCTATTTTCAAAAACAAACACACACATTTTCAAACATCTTACAAAATTGAAAACATTTTCAAAAAGATAAACATCTTTGTATACATTCTTACGAATGAGAATCATTACAAAGATTGCCTAAGCAATGGCCTCTTTCACAAAATACTTTCAAAACCACACAAAGCACCATTTCAAACAAAAGCAAGTGATCTAGCAAGTAACTAAGAGCCCATGGAAAACCATGGATGAAAAGGGCGCTAATACCTTCCCTTTTAATAATCTACCCCCCGAACTAAAGAAACAATCTCAAAGGTCTTTCCTGTGCTTTTTCACCTTTCCTTTTGGATAAAATAAAAGTCTGTGGCGACTCTTGCTAACCGCAACATTTGCGATAAAACACAAAACAATCAAGTCAGTTCTCCCACCGCATCACAGAACTGGCGACTCTGTTTGGGAAAATTCTAAAAATGGGGTTACCTTAGGGATAGATCAAATTTACTTGATTACATTGATTGACTTGTATGCTTTACATTATGGTTCTTTGTTTGGGTTTGAATCCTCTACCCGGATTTGGGATACATTATAGGTAAGTAGCAATACGTTGTGGAAATTGTGCGGGGTATACCGACATGGTCTAAGCAATAGCTACGTTAGTGCGACATATTTGTGGGTACCAGTAGCCTTTGAGATAATCAAAGAGAATACAGGGCCGCTGAGTGATGTCATGAAGCACTAATGAACTTATAGAACCTTTAATTGACCAACTTGGCCTTTAGGATGTAGTGAGATGACCGGCTTTGGTGCAGTCCGAAGTTGGTAGATACTCGATACTACACTCATTTAGGTTTGGTTTCTTAGGATATTTCGGTCGCCATTAAAGATGATTGAGCTGAAACAATGACCAAGGAAATAATCCAGTGATATTGGGCTCCTTAGAACCCAGTTACTATTACTAGGACAGGTTTAAGCCAACTAAACTTCAAGAAGGTACATACCTATAAAACTCTATGCAAGCCTAAACTAAGGACTTGTTTGCTTTGCTTGTATATACATACTTTTACATAACATCATGGACATCATGAACATCATATACATCCACTAACCATTTCAAGGATTTTGGGATTCATCTTTGTTCTTGTTTTGTAGGATATGGATTCACTTCGCAGGAAAACTATTCAAGTCAACCTTGTGAGAATCCCTCCATAACTTAAGGAGCTAGCTTCAAGGATTCCTGAAAACTCTCTATTCACCGAGAGGCATGGTCGTCTACTCAACTTGGCCACCTCTAACACAGATGAGGACATGATGAAGATGCTCTTTCAGTTCTTTGATCCTTTGCACCATTGCTTCACATTTCCCAACTATCAACTTGTGCCTACTTTGGAATGATTCTCCCAACTCTTGAGGATTCCCATTCTCAATCAACTACCTTTCAACGGTACGGAAAGAGATCCAAAGCCAGAAGAGATTGCTCAAGCTCTACAATTGCACTTATTTTATATCACAACTCATTGGGAAACAAGGAGTGGTGTCAAAGGCTTCCTAGCAAAGTTTTTGTTTGAGAAAGCCCAAAACTGTTGGAATTCCTTAAACTTGCAAGCCTTTGAGGAAATTGTGGCTCTCCTTATCTATGGGATGGTTTTGTTTCCAAATCCTGACCAACTCATAGATATCAACGCCATCAAAATATTCATATCCCACAACCCAGTGCCTACATTGCTAGGGTATATCCTACACTCTTTTCACACTCGCACAATGAGGAAAAGAGGTGTCCTTATGTGTTACACTCCTCTCTTGGAAAGATAGTTTATTTCTCATCTTCCCCAATCATTATTAAAGAATGAGCAAGGTTCAACGTGGTCATAAAGGTTGATGACGCTCAAGCATTCAAACATTCATTGGTGCTCCCGATTCAAAGAGAATGTTATTATTATCGATCGTTGTGGGGAATTTCCTAATGTCCCTTTACTTGGCATTAGGGGAGGAATCACCTACAACCCTTGCTTAGCCTTAAGACAGTTTAGTTATGCCCGAAGGGATGGCCCGCACGAGATGCTGATTGAAGGTTTGGTATTGGACTATGACAACGACAATCAAGGTCTTCGCCAAATATTTATCCGAGCTTGGAGGATGCTAAACAACGTGGATAGCAAGACTTTGAGGCACAAAAATTCCATCCCTCTTGAGCCTTACCTCAAATGGGTACGAACTCGTGCTTAGAGTCTTATGATGCCTTACCCCTCTGTCCTTTCGGTAACCATTGAGCTTGTCATAGAGGGAGATGTTCCATACACTATCCTACATCCTGACATGCCCACATCTCTTGAAGACCTACAAAGGGATTGCATACAACTCAAGGGGGAGAGAGATACTTTCGAAGCCCAATTCTACGCAAGCGAGAAGAAGGTTTTGGAACTTACTAGGCTACTTCATGAGGAGCAGACTCTGAATGCCTACATTGTACCAAAGAGGATGCGCACTACTTTTCTATCTTAGAGTTTTGTATTATTTTGCCCAAGGGGCATTAATGTACTCAAACTTTATCTTATTAATATAATGTGTGTTTTCTTTTTTGTATAAAACAAATCTGAATCTTTGAAATCCTTGAAAACATTGCATATCATATATCATTCATCATAACATAAATAGGTATTTTGCAACAAGTCTTCTCATCTTTCTACTGTTTATTTCAGTACGATGGATCTCGAGCAAACAATGAAAGATCTCCAAGCTCAGAATATGCAGTTTCAACAGTTGCTCATGATCCTAGCTGTCGTATCCCAAAATTTGCCCTTTTTTCATACACGCATATTATTGGTTTTATGGTTATGGAATAAAGGTATATTTATCAAGCTTCTTCAGGTTACAAGTGACGTTTATTTCGTCAATGGATATTCTCAGGGTATTTTCCGTGCTGAAGATCGGTTCACCATTTTGCAACGATTCGGGGTTCAAAGATTCACAAGTCCAACCCGGCGCGTCATATTCAGGTGTTCTTTCGCCAAGATATCTCTGATAACATATTCTCAAATTCAAGTTCGGCTCAAGAGTCAATTCTTTAAAGAAGGTATCTGAATGTGTGAGTTTTCTCGAAGAAATATGGTGAAAAAGTTTGCTGAAAGTGCAGTTTTTACGCGCTAAAAAATTCATAACTTGAAGATCGTGGCTCGTTTGAACCCGTTTCGGTGGCCAAAATTTCGTCTTGACGTCATCCATGTTTTCGTCTCTCACGGCCGGAAGCCAATTTCGATCAGAAGGTCTTCAAAAATGCGGATTTATCAAGTATTTTCATACAGAAAATTTGTGACATAAATTTATTTGCGTCGTGATTCAGAAAATCATAACTTGGTCGATTTTCATCGTATCGAGCTGGTTCCGGCGCCCAAATTTCAAAAATTGAGTTGGCTACCTTTTCACAGGAGGTATCGAGTTTGAATGGTATTCAAAAGGCCTTCGTTTTTTGCTCAGAGTGCGTGTGACGCGCCGAAAATCCTGAATGTTGAATACTATTTCACCTGGGCCGAAACTTTGAAAATTCATAACTCGGTCAATTTTTATCGGATTGGGCCCATCTTTTTACTCAAGGTCACTGACTCAGATATCTACAACTTTGATTCAAAAGTCAAGACTGAATTATGCTCCGATTAATACCAGTTTTTTTATTGAAGAACGTGTCAGAGTCGACACTGGAGCCCAAAATAAGTTTGTCTGAACTGAAACTTCAAAAATTCATAACTAATTCACCGTTTTTCAAATTGAGCTCATTTTCGGACAGAAGTTATTTCTCGATGTCGGCTACATTTTGTTTTCACATTTCAAATTCATAAATTGAACTTAAGCCCCTGCGATTTATCCTGGAACATGACGAACTCAAGTGAACATTGGAGGCCCAATTGCACATTCAAAGCCCATTTTTTTCTCTCTAATTTCTATTATATAATCCCATTCTTTTCACAAAAACAAGGGAGGAGAAAAAAAAAGCTTTTGCCACAACGCTGTCAAAATATCAAATTCTTTCAAGAACCTTAAAACCTTGAAATCCTTATTACAAATCCACATCTCACTACAAACAAGTCATCCCTGTTACAATCCAACATCTCACTACTTCTCCAGTAAGGGTAAGGTTGGCTTCATCTCCATGATCAAAAGGGCATAAAAGCATTCATATCGCTACTTCTCCGGTAAGGATAAGGCTGATTTGATCTCCATGATCAAAAGGGTATAATCATTCATACATGCCATATTGGTTTTAACGTTAAATTTTTTCATATATTGGCTTTATTTGTATTTCATAATATATAGTAATTTATTTAATGTGTTCATGAGATTCAACACTGCAGATTTAGACAGGATCCCATGCAGGTTTATTACAGAACATTGAGGCCAAAACATAAATGGCCAAAACAGAACAACTTACACAAGATACCAATACGTGGCGAGGCAGACATCCTGAGAAGGTTAAGGAACGTTGAGGCCAAAACACAAATGGCCAAAACAGAACAACTTATACATGATACCAATACGTGGCGAGGCAGACATCCTAAGAAGGTTAAGGAACATTGAGGCCAAAACACAAATGGCCAAAACAAACAACTTACACATGATACCAATACGTGGCGAGGCAGACATCCTGAGAAGGTTAAGGAACATTGAGGCCAAAACACAAATGGCCAAAATAGAACAGTCAACACATGACACCAATACATGGTGAGGCGGACATCCTGAGAAGGTTAAGGAACGTTGAGGCCAAAACACAAATGGCCAAAACAGAACAGCCAACACATGACACCAATACATGGCGAGGCAGACATCCTGAGAAGGTTAAGGGCGTGGGTTCAACAACCACCCCCATTGGTTTTGATTTTCTTCCTTTCTATTTATTCGTTTACCTATTTTTATTCTTTCTGTTTAAAATCTTTTTTCATAAAACTTAACATTTTTCACAAACCTTTGATTTTTTATAATAAACTCGAATAATTAATTTAAGGTTTTAATTTAATTTTAGGTAACTTTAATTGTTTTGTAAATAAATTAAAATTAATTAGTACAATTAGGATTTTGTTTCTAACTTAATTCTATTTTCTTTTTTCTTAAAATAACAAAACACAAAAATAGGCTATTTAATTTTTTTTTAAACTAATTTAATTACTAATTAATTTTGTATTTAATTTTAAAACCTAAATTCTTTTCTTTAAAAAATATTAAAAATAACAAAAACAGTTTTTCTTTTGATTAGGTTAGAAGGGTCAAAACCCTAATTTTCTCCCGATCTAAATTTCATCGCGCTCGTTATTATTAGTTTTATCCCATTATTGTAACTGCTCACAAGTTGTAATAGATTAATTAGGACTTTTACTTTTCATTTATCGCTTTATTCTTTACTTTTCAAAGGCTTTGTTTTTGGCTATGTAAATACCTGAAGCCTTGTAATAGCGTAGTTTAATTTCCGCACTTTAAATTCCACAAATTATTAACTGTTAGATGTATGATAATAGGATGCATGACAAGAATGTATGATTAATTTGAAAACAGTTAGATCACCCTAAATGTGCAAAGATAATAATCTGAAACTGAATCACTCGCACACGCGCACTCTTAGGGTACACTCCCACTTGGTTGCCTTCGATAAACGGTCATTGAGTATAGGATGCTTTAGTGGTCGTCCTTTTGTCTAAACAAAGATCAAAGTCCCGATTCGGAAAAGTTGCGTCGGAATGGTTGCCTCAGAATTGTTGCCTCGAATAATTGATCTAAGACATTAGGGTTATTACTAAGACGTCCTAACATTGCTTTAGTGACCGTACGTCCCTTTCGAATTGACCCTTAAACTCCAACGATGATGCTACCTACTCACTAATAGTGGGATAGCGTAGTCTAAAGGAAACAAACATAGAACGATTCTATTTTCGAGTAGGTAGATTAGCTCTTAAGTACTTGCTCAAACACAAAAACAAACTTTTTCACACTTACACTCCTTTACAAACAAAATTTTCAAAAACACTTCATTACACTCTTGAAGACAGAAGCAAGAGTTAAATCGAAGTCAAAACAAAAACTTTTCAAAGCACACAAACACAAAGAAAACAATTTTGAAAATGATGAGCAAGTACCTAAGAGCTCGTAGATAACTACGGAAAGAAAGGGTGCTAATACCTTCCCTTTCTATAA
The DNA here is from genome assembly GCA_948472305.1 of Vicia faba. NCBI lineage: Eukaryota > Viridiplantae > Streptophyta > Magnoliopsida > Fabales > Fabaceae > Vicia > Vicia faba. Next base: position 154,915,647 of record OX451739.1, read on the forward strand.
TCTACCCCCCGTACTCAGAAATATCTCGAAAAAGGAATTTTTATGTGCTTTTTTCCTTTCCTTGTTGGATAAATAAAAGACGGTGATGACTCTTGCTTACCGCGACATTTTGCAAACACAAACGCAAAACACAAAACAGCAAATTCCTTAACGAAATAGGGAAACCACGTCCCGGTTCTGGCCACTGTATCACAGAACTGGCGACTCTGTTGGGGAGAATTTTAACTGGGGTGTACCTTAGGATTAGTTCATCATAATGTTTTCAATTGTTTGATCTGTTTGCTTTATCTTTGTGGGCTTTGTATCGGAGTTACTATAGATCCTAACCCGGATCTGGGGATACCTTTTAGGTAAGTAGCAATAGACTGTGAGGGAACTGTATGGCGTAGACCAATACGGTTGAAGTAGTAGCTACGTTGGTGTGACATATTTGTTGGTACCGATATCCCTTACGGAGGAACAAGGAGAGTATGGGGCTGCTAATGGGTCATTAAGCATCAACTGACCTTAGAACCTATAATTGACTAACTTGGCCATAGAAAAGTAGCAGTATACTACACTCATTGAGACCATACTCTCGCGAATATTTTCCGGCCGCAAGAAAAGTATGCTAAACTGGAATTATGACCGATCGAGGATGGTCAGTGATATTAAGAACCTCTAGAACCCGGTTACTATTACTAGGACAGGTTGAACCAACTAAACTGCAAGAGGGTAGTACCTAAACTCCATGCCAGCCTAAAATTTAAGGGCTATTGTTTGACTTGTGTGCTTTCAACTTGAACTACTTCCACATGTTTGTTATCTAACAACATGAGTTCTTTGCAGGTTTTGTTTACAGTCCTTATCCAATAACTTGGATTTCTTGCCGAATTTACTTACTTACATCACCTCGAATTTTCTTAAACGCATAGCATACACATCATAACATCATACCATAGCATTTCCTTAACCATTTCAAGAATCTCAAGGGTTTGTGATGTAGGTTATGGTAAATCAAACATCTAGCAAGGGACAAAGGGGATTTATTTTCCTCTAGCCAAGGTTGTCTAGAAATCAAAACACGATAACTTGAGTCAGTGGCTATGACCCACTCGATATGGTGAGCTTGACTCTTGAAGAAGGACTCTTGATGACACGAAGTTTCTTCAATCAAAGCTGCAAAATTCAAATTCTAACAGTTTCTTGTTTACCCCGCGAGATCCTTGAAAACATTGCATACATATATCATACATATCATTGCATAACAGGTCTCCCAGTACAGGTCTCTCATGTTCTCGTTGTTTATTTCTGCAATGGCTCTCAAATAAGACAACAGAGATCTTCAAGAAACTCAGTTCAGGGAAATAGTCCTAAACCTATCCAATGGACAGGAAGAGTTGAAAACACTCCTCGTTGGGAACTTGGTCAAGAAAAGTCTTGAAGACAATAAGGACGAGCGGCTGGAATAACTGCAAGCTGAGGTAGATGCAATAAGAACCCAAATGTTAGGGCAGATGGCTCTTATCCAAGGCTTAGCCCGGGAACAAGAAGAGTTGAGAACCATTATCAACCAGCTTCATCAAGACAGATATAACAGTATAAAGCAAACAATCGAGGCCGGAGACCAAGTCATTGATCAGCCTCCAAAAAGACGAGGGTTTGGTTTGGTGAAGAATGGACCTCTCCAGGTTGCTACTACCTCACGGGTCCAACAACAACCTCGCCATAAATAACTGGTTGATCAGAGTAAGCCGGATAGGCCCAAGAAGCAGTTTACCAAGCTCAACATGTCGCTGTTCCAAGCTTTGCAACACCTGTTGAGATTGAATCTGGTGACGTTGGTAGGACCTCATCCAAATCCCAAGACTTCTTCACCTAACTACAATCCTGATGCAAGGTGTGCATACCATTCCAACAGCCCGGGGCATAATACTGACGACTGTTGGAAGTTGAAGTACAAAATTCAAAACCTGATTGATGAAGGAGCATTGGAATTCACACAAGATGGTCAATTGGAATGTTTCTGTCAATCCTCTAAGGCTCACCACTTGAAGTGACAAGTTCTGACAAGAGAGGGCTTTAGTTCATTAGAATTTTCAATTTGTAATTTTCTTTTGATTGTTCGAATATTTTATTCATGTCAAACTTTGTTACTTTATCAATGCATTGCATATGTCTGTTTTGAATCAATCCATTCGTATTCACTATATTTAAATTGCTTTCCTTTTTGTGATGTTCAACTCTCGATTAAAAAATTCTAAGCCTTTAGAAGGAGGATGACAAAAACGATACCACGATCTCTACAGTATGCTTTTGAACAGACCCCGCTAACAATGTACAAGCGTTGTTTCAAATCCTAAACAGTGGAGTTATAAGGAAGATAATCCCTAGTCAACCCCTTTGAGCCAAAGAAGTTGGAGTTTTTATTTTCACACAAATTAAAACCCTTAATTATAACCTGGGGTAGGGTAGTTCTCTCAGTTAATTCGGGTGCACAATGAATGGAATCAAAGAGGTCCTTCCAAAATAAAAGATGGTGATGGTTCCTTATAATTGTTAGGACAGACAGTCATTATCTCTCAGAAATAAAAGCCCATTAAGTCAAAACCTATGAAGGAGACTTACAAAACTGGGGCATCCCGCTGACTGTAATCACAAAAGAAACAGTTCAGGCAAAAGACAGGGATAATAAAATCAAAAAGAAAGAGATCCTACAAACTCTCAACAAAAATGACTGCCTGTTCAAAATAAATTGTCAGTATCCGAACCATCACTGGAATATTATAGCAAAGACTCAAACGGGATCTAAATGCACAATTAGCTGAGTTTAGGATCGAAGAACATCACGAAGAACGGGTGGGTACAAATAAAATTTGAGCCTTTATCCTTTGTTTCTTAAACCGTGAACCAGACCACGTTATAACCCTTAAAAGTCCTAGCTGAAGCATGGGTTAGTTCGAAAGCATATTGTTACAAAAGGTATCCTGACTCCTGTAGGGCTTGCTGTAAATCCTGAGTTGACGTCACATTTTACAAAATTTTCCTATCTTACTGAAAAAATGCATTTTCAAAAACTTCAAGACAGACATAAGCTTTGCATTCTTAAAATAACATTGTTTGCATATGACTATTTGTTCAAACAGCAGAGAAATTCGCACGACGAATATTTAGTGAACAAAAAACCTTCTCAATAAAAAAGATCACCTCAAGTGGAAAAACACTTCCAACCAAGGGGAATGGAATGATCATTGTCCATCATATGGGGCAGTCAAGTCAAGATTCAAGGAATCTCTCAAAGATGCCAAATAGCCAGGGGCAAATCTCCATCTGAGTCACTTGGGGCATTGGACATGAATTCCAGCAACGAATCTTGCATGAATAAATGAACATCTTCTGGTAGTATGGCAATACAACACTACCGACAGTAACAACTCCCTACACTCGGAGAGCATGGACATAGTCAGAAAATACTGCGCATGAATAAAGACCCGCTAGGTTGACTGGCCTAGGCAAAAATAAGGGCTTCCCGACGAACCAAAAGGGTTCGGGAAAAAATTAGGGATAAAAAAAAATATTTACACCCGGCAAGTCGAAAACCTGAAGAGGCGGCTTGGGCAAGAAAGGGTATCCCGGTGGACTGAAAACCCGAAAAGGCGGTCCAGGCAAAAATTAGGGATCAAAGCGTACGACTATGTCCTGTCATTTTGTCACTTGCCTACTAGAAGAAGACTAATCATTTTGATCGAAAGTTACCAAACACCCCATAAGTTGGGATGACACTCAGTCCATAAGGCCTCCGCAGGCACTTTCTCCAGCAGATACTGGGGAAGGAAAGTCTCGATGCAAAGTAATCGCCATATCCTCAGCATGCGTCCTAAGTAACATTCACTCCCCACAGAATAAGAAAAAGACCATGATGTTAGTGGTCCCGAACATGACACCACTCTCCCCAGCCGAGGCTCACAACCGTGAATGAGTCGGTAAGATTCTCCCCAAGCAAAGTTCATTTATCACCAGCACTGGAAGATTATCTCCAGTAGAGTTCGAAGAATTATCCCCAGTAGACTCTGGAAGGTTATCCCCAGTAGAGTCTAAAAGATTATTCCCTGTGAAGTCGCAACTGGAAAATCATCCCCAGCGGAGTTCTTTTCTTTCACAAAATAGGAATTCAATCCCCAACAAGGTTCATTATCACCAGCAACAGTAATTCATCCCCCGTTGAATTTATCAGCGAAATCCCCAGCAGAGCATCTCTTCCCCACAGAGGCGTTCTCTCGTCAGTTTATTCCCCAGCGGAATTATCCTCTCCTGCGGGTTTATTCTCACAATCATCTTCATTCATTATCCCCAGCGAAAACGAAGAATTTAACTCTTTTCTCCAGCAGCGATCTGGGATTTATTTCCCCCAGCTAAAACATCACATTTCCATACATCATGACATGCATACGCATCATACAACATAATCTCATTTATTTTGAGAACATCATCGTTTGATACATATCATGCATTACATACAGCTAACCTTTACCTTTCAGGAAGGATACAATCAAATTCTCACAAAATTCAAGTTGTGAAGCTCGGGTATGACTGATAACAGTTTAATCCACATTTGAATACAGACGAACAAAGTTCCTAAAATTCAATTTTTCCTCTTCAATAGAGATGTTTCCTCTGTTGAATTATGGAAGAGCTCCTAAATCTCAGCAGAGATGTTTCCTTAGTTGAATTACGGACGAGCTCCTAAATCTCAGCAGAGATGTTTCCTCAGTTGAATTACGGACAAGTTCCTAAATCTCAACCGAGATGTTTCCTCAGTTGAATTACGGACAAATTCCTAAATCTCAGCAGAGATGTTTCCTCAGTTAAATTACAGACGAGCTCCTAAATCTCAGTAGAGATGTTTCCTCAGTTGAATTACAGGCGAGTTCCTAAATCTCGACAAAGATGTTTCCTCAGTTGAATTACAGACGAGCTCCTAAATCTCAGCAGAGATGTTTCCTCAGTTGAATTACGGACGAGCTCCTAAATCTCAACAGAGATGTTTCCTCAGTTGAATTATGGACAAGTTCCTAAATCTCAGCCGAGATGTTTCCTCAGTTGAATTACGGACAAGTTCCTAAATCTCAGCAGAGATGTTTCCTCAGTTGAATTATGGACGAGCTCCTAAATCTCAGCAGAGATGTTTCCTCAGTTGAATTACGGACGAGTTCCTAAATCTCGACAAAGATGTTTCCTCAATTGAATTACGGACGAGCTCCTAAATCTCAGCAGAGATGTTTCCTTAGTTGAATTACGTACGAGTTCCTAAATCTCAGCGAAGATGTTTCCTCAGTTGAATTACGGATAAGTTCCTAAATCTCAGCAGAGATGTTTCCTCAGTTGAATTACGGACAAGTTCCTAAATCTCAGCAGAGATGTTTCCTCAGTTGAATTACGGACGAGCTCCTAAATCTCAGCTGAGATGTTTCCTCAGTTGAATTACAGACGAGTTCCTAAATCTCAACGAAGATGTTTCCTCAATTAAATTACGGACAAGTTCCTAAATCTCAACAGAGATGTTTCCTCAATTGAATTACGAACAAGTTCCTAAATCTCAGCAGAGATGTTTCCTCAGTTGAATTACGGACGAGCTCCTAAATCTCAGCAGAGATGTTTCCTCAGTTGAATTACGGACGAGTTCCTAAATCTCAGCGAAGATGTTTCCTCAATTGAATTACGGATGAGTTCCTAAATCTCAGCAAAGATGTTTCCTCAGTTGAATTACAGACGATTTCCTAAATCTTGACAAAGATGTTTCCTCAGTTGAATTATGGACGAGCTCCTAAATCTCAGCAGAGATGTTTCCTCAATTGAATTACAGACGAGTTCCTAAATCTCAGCGAAGATGTTTCCTCAGTTGAATTATGGACGAGTTCCTAAATCTCAGCAAAGATGTTTCCTCAGTTGAATTACGGACGGGTTCCTAAATCTCGACAAAGATGGTTTCCCCAGTAGAATATAGACTACCGAAGCTCCTAAAATTCTACTTCTCTCAACAAAGATCAGCTTTCCCCAGCGGAATCTTCCTCAACAATAGGTACACAAGCTCTCGCTAAGGAATCTCTTTTGTGATCGACACTCCTTCAGATGGCATCTTAAGCCCATCCCCGTCATCAGTCTCCAAATGGCATCAATAAGCTCATTCCCGACATCACAAGAAAATTACCACTTCATGCGAGTGCAAATTTCTGGGCACTCTAGTGTTCAATCATCTTCCACCTTCATATCACGAAAGGAAGACGAGCCAATCTAAATCTTCAGGTTTAAGAAGATTGAACAGGGGCAGCTGTTGTACCCCAAAATTTTCCCTTTTTTCATACACGCATATTATTGGTTTTATGGTTATGGAATAAAGGTATATTTATCAATCTTCTTCAGGTTACAAGTGACGTTTATTTCGTCAATGGATATTCTCAGAGTATTTTCCGTGCTGAAGATCGATTCGTCGTTTTGCAACGATTCGGGGTTCAAAGATTCACAAGTCCAACCTGGCGTGTCATATTCAGGTGTTCTTTCGCCAAGATATCTCTGATAACATACTCTCAAATTCAGGTTCGTCTCAGGAGTCAATTCTTTAAAGAAGGTATCCGAAAGTGTGAGTTTTCTCGAAGAAATATGGTGAAAAAGTATGCTGAAAGTGCAATTTTTACGCGCTAAAAAATTCATAACTTGAAGATCGTGGCTCTTTTTGAACCCGTTCCGGTGGCCAAAATTTTCTCTTGACGTTATATACGTTTTCATCTCTCACGGCCGGAAGCAAATTTTGATCAGAAGGTCTTCAAAAATGCGAATTTATCAAGTATTTTCGTACAGAAAATTTGTGACAAAAATTTATTTGCGTCATGATTCAGAAAATTATAACTTGGTCGATTTTCATCGTATCGAGTTGGTTCTGGCGCTCAAATTTCAAAATTTGAGTTGGCTACTGTTGTACCCCAAAATTTGCCCTCTCATGTTTTCAAAGGTCTTCCCTTACATGGTTGGTCACAAACCCTTGCCTAAGGAAAATAAAATTTTTTGAAGATGAACAAAGTGTCTTTCGATTGCCATCTGGGAAAAGTCTTCGATTGGATATCCAAAATCCTTCGATACAAGCTTGACTCACCAGTCTTCGATTGGCCATTTGGCACTCTTCGATCAGGCTTTGATTAGTAAGCTTCTATTAGGTGTTTGGAACCCTTCGATCAAGCTTTGGTGTGCAACACTTTAATTGGCATTATGGACAAACACTTCGATTGGGCATTTGGCACTCTTCGATCGGGCTTTGATTAGTAAGCTTCGATTAGGTGTTTGGAACCCTTCGACCAAGCTTTGGTCTGCAAGTCTTCGATTGAGCGTTGGACCTCCTTCGATCAAGCTTTGGTGTGCAAGCCTTCGATTGAGCGCTGGACCCCTTCGATCAAGGAAATTTCACAATGCTTCGACTAGTACTTCAGAGGGTCCTTCGACTGGAACTTCATACTTTACCTCAATCAGAATTTCAGAACGAAATGACCTTCGAATGGCATTTCAGTGCAGAGTTTCTCTTAATCTAAGATGCTCTGATGAAGGAAGTTCTGAACATTTCGAATCAGAACATAGACTCATCACAAGGCCAAGGGTTGGTCGAAGTTGTCTAATAGGGAAGGTTCTAAATAAATTCGAATTGGACTTTGAAGCTGGCAAAGAAGGCAGGTTCGAAGGAATAAAGTAGGCTGGCATGACTAAGCAAAAACCCATATCCTAACCTGCCCAGGTTCACCCAAAGTTCACAATGGCATATGTCCCTTGCAAATATACAATCGAAGCAGAAGGAGGCTCAATCGAAGAGAGCAGGTTTGAAGGGAAGTAGATCTGAAGGGAGTCAGCTGTTGATTTCCATCAAGTTGGAGGCCCAAAACAACTTAGAGCAAGCTGGCAGAAACGCATGATTGGACCAAATATGGCAAGTTTTCATGAAAATCAAATCAAATCTCTTCATCATAATGGACCAAGATTTGATACACAAATGTTGACCTAATTTCTTTTGTCCATATAAACCTCAAGCCTCACAAATCACACACACGTGAAGAACACATACACAAACTCTGCAGAAACGGCGCCACAACCTTGAGAAGAAAAAAAAAGCTTGAAAAGTGAGAGATTAAAAACAACCTTGGAGGCGAATTCAGACCAAAAAAAAACTTTTCGCACTTACACTCCTTTCAAAACAAAAACTCTTTTCAAAACCCGCAAACACAAAAGAAAGCAAACTTTTGAAAACATAGTGAGCAAGTACCTAAGAGCCCGTGGATAACCACGGATAGAAAGGGTGCTAACACCTTCCCTTTCTATAATCTACCTCCTGAACCCGAGAAACATCTCGAAAAGGAATTTTTCTGTGCTTTTGTCCTTTCCTTGTTGGATAAAATAAAAGACGGTGGCGACTTTTGCTTACCGCGACATTTTGCGAAAACAAACGCAAATGCGAACCAGCATTCCAAAACAGTCAGTTCTATTCCCACCGATCACAGAACTGGCGACTCTGTTGGGGATTACTTATAAGTGAGGTGTACCTTAGGATTAGATCACTTGTGTTTTCAATTGTATTCTTTGTATGCTTTAAATTTTGTGGGCTTGTATTGGAGTTCTATAGATCCTAACCCGGATCTGGGGGTACCCTTTTTAGGTAAGTAGCAATAAACTGTGAGGGATCTGTCCGGCGTAGACCGACACGGATGAAGCAGTAGCTACGTTGGTGTGACACCTTGGTCTGTACCGATATCCCTTGTGTTGGAACGAGGAGAATATGGGTCTTCTGAGGAGTCATTAAGCACCAACTGACCTTAGAACCTTAAATTGACCAACTTGGCCATAGAACGGTAGCAGTATGCTACACTCATTGAGACTAAACTCTCGCGATGGTTCCGGATGCAAGAAAAGGTTTCTAAACTGGAATTATGACCGATTGAGGGTAGTCAGTGATATTGAGATCCTCTAGAACCCGGTTAGGACAGGTCATAACCAACTGAAACTGAAAGAGGGTAGTACCTAAGCTTCATGCCAGCCTGAAATCTAAGGGCTCTTTTGTGTGACTTGTGTGCCTTTACCATGTTTGCCTTTTGTGAATACTTGTGGTGTGCCTTTACCATGACATCATAACATCATCCTGCATAAGGACTAACCCATTTCAAATACAAGAGGGTTTCATCTTTGCTCTGTTTTGTAGGACCTCATGATGCCCATGCGTAGGAATACTATCCGGCTCAACTTTGTTCAAGTACCTACTTTGCTTAAAGAGTTGGTTGTCAGGATTCCAGACACTACTTCCTTCATCAGGAGGCATGGTTCTCTTCTCAGTTTAGTCACCTCAAAGTTGGACAAACAAATGATGAGTGTCCTGGTCCAGTTTTATGATCCCTTATATCATTGCTTCACCTTTCAAGACTTCCAGCTGGTTCCTACCCTGGAAGAGTTCTCTGAGTTTCTTGGTATCTCTGTTTTGGAGCAGACTCCATTCATTGGTTGGGAAAAGACTCTTAAGCCCGAAGAAATTGCTGCAGCCCTTCACTTGACCAAAGAGGAGGTAATGGCCAACTGGGAGACTAGAAGTGGAGCTAAGGGTTTTTTGGCTAAGTTCCTGGTTGACAAAGATAATTGTTTCTGGGATGACTTAGACTTCAAAGCGTACGAGGACATTCTGGCCCTCTTAATCTATGGTCTGGTATTGTTTCCAAATCCTGACACTTTTGTTAATGTTAATGCCATAAATATCTTCATCTCTCGGAACCCTGTACCCACTCTCTTGGGTGATATCCTTCATCAGCTCTATGCTCCTACTGCCCGAAAGCGGGGAACTTTGATGTGTTGTGCTCCTTTATTATCAAGGTGGTTTATTTCGCACCTCCCTAAGTCTGTACTGAAGAACAAAGAAGGAATGGGCTAGGCTTATAGGGTAATGTCTCTTACTAATAATGACATTATCTGGACTCTCAAAGGCTTGGATGAGGTGAATGTCATTGATCGTTGTGGAGAGTATCCTAATGTTCCATTGATCGGAACCCAGGGAGGAATTTCTTATAACCCATGTTTAGCTCTCCGTCAGTTTGGAAGAGCCAGAAGAGAAGGGCCTCATGAGATGTTGATGCCTTATATCATCTTTGATTTTCAGGGAGATAGCGACGAGTTGCGTCGTAGATTCATCAGGGATTGGGATAGAGTTCACAAATCTGACCTACATGAGTTGGGACCAAAGACTTCTCTTCCAATGGAGCCATATCTCAGATGGGTCCGCATCCGTGCCCAGAAGTTAGGTATGCCATACGAAGCTGTCAGGCCTATTACTCTTGAAGTTGCTGATAAAGACGGGGTTCTTCCAACTATTCTCCATCCTCATATGCCCACTAATATTGGCACACTTAAGAGGTCTTGGATGCAACTACGGGAAGAATGGAATTCTTATCGGGAGAGGTTCAATGAACAAGAGCAGAAGATCCAGAAGCTGACTAAGCAACTGGAAAATGAGCAGATCCTGAATGATTATGTCCGCACTGAGAAGAAGAGACCATGGGAGCATTAATGGACCTTTGAGGATTTCTTTTACAGTTTTTTATTTACTTTTCAGTATTTCCATTCTTGTAACGCCTAAGGGAAATTTGTTGAACAATTTAAATTCCAAAGTTAAATCTAATAAAGTGTGTTTCCTTTCTTGTTTACAAATTTGAATCCCGATTGTCTTTGAAATCATAAATCATACGCATTTCATCTCATGCACTTCATAAACAGGTACCCTTTACAGGTTTCTTATCTTCTTCGCTGTTTATTTCAACAATCATCATGTCTGCTGAACCTTCCACTGAGCAAGCTATCAAGGCCCTCCAGGCCCAGAATTCCCAATTTCAAGAGTTGGTCATGAGCCTGGCTAAGGGTCAGCAGGACCTGAAGACCCTGATTCTGAAAGAGAGGAAGAAGAAGAAAAAGAGGACCGTCTTGTTCAATACTGGACACAGGTTTGGAAACGGGATGCAGAATGAAGTCGATCTAACCACCTCATCTGGAGGGAAGGACAGTCCACAAGAAAGGAGGGCTCCTAGCCCTATGGTCTCCGACAACGAGATGGACTATGATGAAGAACAGTATCCTCCTGCTGAGGATAAGTACAAACAGCTGGAAGACCGCTTGAGCTCTATGGAGATACAGAACATGCTCGGTCTGGACTTCGGAGATCTGGGTCTATCATCTGGGGTGGTGATTCCCCATAAGTTCAAGGCACCTGCCTTTGCCAAGTATGACGGAGCTTCCTGTCAAAAGATGCACCTCCGGTCGTATGTAAGGAAGATCTAGCCTTATACTGCTGATAAGAACTTGTGGATCCATTTCTTTCAAGACAGTCTCTCAGGGACTCAGCTTGAGTGGTTCTATCAACTGGATGGAGCCAGTATCCGTAGCTGGGAGGATTTGGCTATTGTGTTTTATAGGCAGTATCAGTATAACTCCGACCTCGCTCCTACGCGTACCCAACTCCAGGGTATGTCAATAGGGACGGGTGAAGGATTTAAAGAGTATGCTCAAAAATGGAGAGACCTTGCCGGAAGGGTGCAACCACCTTTAATTGATCGTGAACTTGTTGATATGTTTTTGGGGACCCTGTCTGGTCCATTCTTTAACCATTTGATTGGGAACTCTTCAGCCGGGTTTACAGACCTTATCTTGACTGGTGAGAGGATTGAAGCTGGTATTAAGGCCGGGAAGATACAGAAGGGTGCCTCATCGAGCACCGAGAAGAAACCATTTAAGAAAGAGTCTAGTGTTGTCTACAGTTCAAGAAGACAGAATAGACCTGAACACCGCCAAGCTTTCAATGCGGTTGTTATTTTAAAACCTGCTGGTGCTCCTCAGCATCACAACCAACAAAGGGACGAGAGACCTCGAAGGCAATACACTCGTCTCAGCATGACTTTGTCTCAGATTCTGCCACAGTTGCTGAAAACCAATCTGGTGACTCTAAGGGAAGCCCCAAAGAATCCAAATACAACGTCATCAAAGTATAACCCCAACGTCCGCTGCGCTTATCACTCTGAGAGCCCGGGGCATAATACGGATGATTGTTGGACTTTGAAGAATAAGGTCCAAGACTTGATTGATGCAAAGGAGATTGAGTTTGAGGCGCCCGAGAGGCCCAATGTTGTAACTGCTCCCATGACCAAACATGGAGTAAATGCTGTAGAGGAAGACTAGTTTGTAGTGTCTGTGGATGATATTGTTACCCCTCTGATGACTGTCAAGAAGAATCTGTTGCTAGCCGGTTTATTTCCGGGTTGTGGTGAAGGTTGCCATATGTGTTTTGTTTTACCTGTTGGTTGCCCATCTTTGAAGTCAGGTATCCAAAACCTGATGGATAGCAAAGAGACCCTATTTGAAAAGACTGTTGTTCCATCCATTCCTACTGAAGAAGTTGCCATCATTACCATTTTCGACAATTCTTCCAAGGCTCCCTCGAGGAAGCCTGTTAGAATTACGCCTGTTCCAAAGATTGCACCTATAATCATCACTGTTCCGGGGCCCATCCCCTACACCTCTGACAAAGTTGTCCCTTGGCACTATGGGCGGATGTTTATGTTCTTGGAGTTAAGCAAGAGTTTGATGTTGATACCGGCGTCAGCAACATTACTGGACCTGCTAAAGTCACCCGCAGCGGTAGACGTTTCTCACCTGATATTGCTCCACCAATTGTCCAAAGACCTGTTGTCATTTCACCTGTAAGTGTACCTACTTCCATTCCTGATCAAGTTCCTATTCCTACCCCTATCGCCGAGTCATCTAACGCTCGGGGCAAAGGGATCACCACTGATATGCCTGCCCATACGGAGGCGCCAAAGACAACCACTGTTGAAGCTTCCAAATAGGAGATGGAAGAGATTTTGAAGATTATTAAGAAGAGTGATTATAATGTAGTTGAGCAACTGGGGCAAACCCCATCCAAGCTTTCTATGTTATCACTGTTGTTGTGTTCAGAGGCCCATGCCAAGGCTCTGATTACCTTCCTGAAGACGGCCCACATGCCACAAGAGACATCAGCTGATCAGTTTACCGATTGTGTGGCCAATTTAACTGCTGATAATGGTTTGGGTTTCTCCGACGCTGATCTGACGGCTAAAGGGAAGAACCATAACGATGCCCTGCATGTCTCCATTGAATGCAGGGGCACTACTCTTGCACATGTGTTAGTTGACACTGGTTCCTCATTGAACGTCTTGCCCAAGAAAGCTCTAGGCAGGTTGGATTGTGAAGGGTTGGAGCTAAAACCAAGTAACATTGTTGTCCGGGCCTTTGATGGGTCTAAAAGGATGGTGCATGGTGAGGTGGATATTCCAATTAAAGTTGGTTCTCAGGTCTTCAATTCTACATTCTACGTGATGGACATTCGACCATCCTATTCTTGTTTGTTGGGTCGTCCATGGATCCATAAAGCTGGAGCTGTGACCTCAACACTCCATCAGAAGCTGAAGTACCCGGTCAGAGGGAAGATTGTGACAGTTCAAGGGGAGGAGGAGTACATGGTCAGCCACCTCAACTCGTTCTGGTACGTAGAGATGGATGGGGAGTTCATTGAGACCCCATTTCAACACTTTGAAGAGGTTCCTCAGACACTGGCATCAGCCGAGACTATGGTTGAAGATTCTCCTATGAAGATGGCTTCCTTAAAGGATGCCTGGGCTGTTATTGAGAAGGGTGAGTGTGCAAATTGGGGCCGACTTCCTGATTTCACTCAAAAGACTAACAAGTTTGGTTTGGGTTTCACTGCAGAAGCTCAAAGGGCTGTTCGTAGTGCAAGGATTGGAAGACCTCATGTGTTCATCAGCAACTCGGGAGTAAATGCCATCGAAGATGATGTGGAGGAGTCTGAATTCGACAGCTGAATCTACCCTACGACCAACAGTGGACCAAGCAACTGGACAACAAAGGACTTCATCCCTATTACTTTTGTTACCCAATAATGAACTCTTTGTTTTGAATTTGTAACAGACAATATTGTGAAACTTTATGGCCCGGTGTCTTACCCGGGGCACCGTGGCTTCATTTGTGAAGGCTTTTGTGTGCCATTTTCATATATCATTAATAAAAGCATTGGACGTTTTTGCATTTCAAATTTTTCGCTCCTTGTATTTCTTTATTATATATTGCAAAGCAGCTATTTTACACACACTCACATATACAGGTCTCAATCCACTTTGGATCTCACTGGTAACGACTCTTCTACTGCCAGTTATGACTTCGAAAATCCAATCAACTTAGCCGAAGATGAAGGTGAAGATGATTGCGAAGTTCCTGGTGAACTTGCAAGACTGCTACTCCAAGAAGAGAGGGCCATTCATCCACATGAAGAGCTGGTGGAAACAGTGAATCTGGGTACTGAGACAGACAAAAAGGAAGTCAAGATCGGTGCAAATCTGGAGCTTAGTGTGAAACAACAGTTGATTCAGATGCTGCATGACTACGTGGAAATCTTTGCCTGGTCTTACGAAGATATGCCTGGGTTGGATACCGACATTGTGGTTCATCGCCTGCCTACCAAGGAAGACTGCCCTCCCATAAAACAGAAGGTCCGCCGTATGCGCCCAGAGATGTCCGGGAAAATCAAGGCTGAGGTTATGAAACAATTTGATGCCGGTTTTCTAGAAGTAACTTCTTACCCTCAGTGGGTCGCCAATGTGGTTCCAGTGTCGAAGAAAGATGGTAAGGTCCGAATGTGTGTTGACTACAGGGATTTGAACAGGGCAAGCCCTAAGGATGACTTCCCTCTGCCTCACATCGATGTTCTGGTTGACAATACTGCTCAGCACAAGGTATTCTCCTTTATGGACGGTTTCTCCGGTTATAATCAGATAAAAATGGCTCCCGAAGACATGGAGAAGACTACCTTTGTTACTCAGTGGGGCACCTTCTGTTATAGGGTCATGCCTTTTGGATTGAAGAATGCTGGGGCAACATATCAGCGTGCCATGGTTGCTTTGTTTCATGATATGATCCATCATGAGATTGAAGTATACGTCGACGATATGATTGCGAGGTCCCAAACTTAGGAGGAACACCTTGACCATCTGCAGAAGCTGTTTGACAGGTTGAAGTTGTACAAGCTAAGATTGAACCCGAACAAGTGCACCTTCGGGGTGAGGTCTGGTAAGCTACTGGGTTTTGTTGTAAGCGACAAAGGTATTCAAGTGGACCCTGCCAAAGTGAAAGCTATTCAGGAGATGCCAGCTCCCAGAACAGAGAAAGAAGTCAGAGGCTTTCTGGGACGACTGAACTACATTGCCCGATTCATCTCACATATAACTGCTACTTGTGAGCCAATCTTCAAGATGTTGAAGAAAGATCAAGTGGTACGTTGGAACGATGAATGCCAGGCCGCTTTCGAAAGAATCAAAGAGTATCTCCAGGAACCACCCATTCTAATGCCACCAGTTGAAGGGAGACCTCTTATCTTATACTTAACAGTACTGGACAACTCAATGGGGTGTGTGCTGGGGCAGCATGACGAGTCTGGCCGAAAAGAGCATGCTATTTATTACCTTAGCAAAAAGTTTACCGACTGTAAGACCCGATACTCACTGCTTGAGAAAACTTGTTGCGCTTTGGCATGGGCTGCTCGCCGGCTGAGACAGTATATGTTGACTCACACTACTCTATTGATTTCAAAGATGGATCCAATCAAGTATATCTTCGAAAAGCCTTCCCTGTCCGGAAGAATAGCAAGATGGCAGATGATCTTGACTGAGTACGACATACAGTACACAACTCAAAAAGCAATCAAGGGAAGTGTATTGGCAGACCATTTGGCACATCGGGCAGTGGATGATTACCAGTCTATAAACTTTGAATTCCCGGACGAGAACATCATGTTGATAACTGATTGTGAACCACCTGGACCGGATGAAGGACCTGAGGAAGGATCCCGATGGTCTATGCATTTTGATGGAGCTTCGAACGCTTTGGGTAACGGCATTGGCGCTGTGATCATATCTCCTAAAGGCTCACATACTCCACTTACCGCCCGACTATGTTTCAACTGCACCAACAACATGGCAGAGTATGAAGCATGCATCATGGGTCTTCGAGCAGCAATTGACCTAAGGATTAAATTTCTGAGTGTCTTCGGAGATTCCGCTCTCGTGATCAGTCAGATCAAAGGCGAGTGGGATACGAAACACCCAAATCTTATTCCTTACAAGGAGTATGTGTTGACATTGCTTCCCCACTTCAAGGAGATAACCTTTGAACACTTCCCAAGAGAGGAGAATCAGTTGGCAGACGCGCTAGCTACGATGTCTTCTATGTTCAAAGTCAAGTGGGACAACGAGGCTCCCCGGATCATTATTTGCAAATTGGATGAACCTGCACATTGCTGTGATCTTGAGACCGAAGAGGTAACAGAAAAGCCTTGGTATCATGAAGTGAAGAGGTATCTTGAAGCTCAAGAATACCCCGAGGATGCATCTGTTAATGACAAGAAGTTTCTGAGAAGGTTCGCGGCAAAGTTCTTCATCAGCAATGGCATTCTCTACAAACGTAACTATGATTCAACCTTACTACGTTGTATGGATAAGATCGAAGCAGAAAGGATCATGGCAGAGCTACATGAAGGTACTTTCGGAACTCATTCCAGTGGACATACCATGGAAAAGAAAATCCTTCGGGCAGGATATTACTGGTCCACAATGGAAGCTGACTGTTATCAGCATTCACGGACATGTCACAAGTGCCAGGTCTATGCTGATAAGGTGCATATTGCTCCGGTTCCTCTGAACTTCTTGACAGCACCTTGGCCTTTTGCAATGTGGGGCATTGATATGATCGGAGAGATCAGACCTACGGCCTCCAACGGGCATCGTTTCATCCTGGTGGAGATTGATTACTTTACGAAGTGGGTTGAAGCAGCTTCCTTTGCTACGGTAACCAAGAACGTCGTGGCACGGTTCATTCGGCACAACCTAATCTGTCGATACGGTGTACCAGAGAGGATCATTACGAATAATGGTACCAATCTTAACAACAAGATGATCACTGAGCTCTGCGAGCAATTCAAAATACAGCACCACAACTTTTCTCCCTGCCGGCCGAAGATGAATGGGGCTGTCGAAGCGGCAAATAAGAACATTAAGAAGATTGTGCAGAAGATGACAGTGACCTACAAAGACTGGCACGAGATGTTACCATTTGCTCTTCATGGGTACCGTACCTCAGCACGGACGTCAACAGGGGCAACACCTTATTCCTTGGTTTATGGCATGGAAGCAATTTTGCCTATTGAAGTTCAGATACCCTCTCTTCGGATCATGAAAGATGCAGGTTTAAGCGAAGACGACTGGATCCAGACCCGACTTGATCAACTGAATCTAATCGACGAAAAGAGACTCACTGCTATTTGTCATGGTCAGACGTACCAGAAACGGATGATCAAGGCATTTAACAAGAAAGTCAGACGACAAGAGTATCAAGTCGGGAACCTGGTAATCAAGCGCATTATTCTACCTCAAGGTGATCCCAGGGGCAAATGGACCCCTACTTACGAAGGGCCATTTGTGGTTAAGAACATCTTCTCAGGAGGAGCGATGATTCTAACCACCATGGATGGTGACGACCTTCCTCACCCCGTCAATGCAGACATATTGAAAAGATACTATGCATAATCAAAGACCCGCTAGGTCGACTGGCCTAGGAAAAAATAAGGGATTCCCGGCGAACCAAAAGGGTTCGGGCAAAAATAAGGGATGAAAATAAAAAAAATTTGTACACCCGGCAAGTCGAAAACCTGAAAAGGCAGCTTGGGCAAAAATGGGTATCCCGGTGGACTGAAAACCCGAAAGGGCGGTCCAGGAAAAAGTTAGGGATAAGCGTAACACTATGTCTCATTGGATCACCCTGCATCCAGACTTCGGTATCAACTATCACGCTCGGACGGCACCAATCAATCAGATTCATCTCCAACTAAGCAGCAAAGTGATGAGATGCTTGAAGATATAAAGGCGATAGCAGAGTTGGAACCCAGTGGGATTATTCACATAGCTGTTTTGTTTTCTTTTTACAAATTGTATAAATCCTATTTGTTCGGCGGCGTTCTCTTACTAGGACGTCAGCCTCTTGTACAAAAGCGCCTATTTACAGGCAAACTTCAAAATCAATACAAATTTATTTTCAGACAAATTTCAAACTGTTTTCCCTTTATCTATTTTGTTTTGCAAAGAACGTCCAATGTTCATTTTTGATATATGAATTTGACATTAATTGTTGCTCATAAATATTTACATGCGAAACAAAGGACTAATTACGGGTGATATCAGAAGTAGGGGCAACAAGAATTGTCTGAGCGGTCTAGTTGCTCTGTCCACCAAGGTACCAAGGAAAGTTCAGCTGAAGAATGTGACCAAGACACCGTCACTCCCCGCAGAGTAAGACAGTAATGATAGCTCTCTCAGCTGAGACTTGCAGTTATGAACGAATCAGCAATACTCTCCCCAAGCAGAGTTAGTCTACCATCAGCTCTAAAAAGGTTGGGTATCCCCAGAAGGTCTTAATATTCCCCAGTGGAGTATAATGATATTCCCCAGCAAGCATAAGAGTATCCCTGGCAATCTTAATATTCCTCAACGGAATATAAGAATGTTCCCCGGCATAATGCAAGAGACCCCCAGTGGAGCCATTTCCCCAGCACGGTCTGGAAAAGCTTCCCCAACGGAATTTAAGCATCATCCCCAGTAGACTCTGGAAGCTTGTCCCCTGCAGAATACAAATGTATCTCCCCAGCCAAATTCAGAGGTTATCCTCACAAGAGTCTAACCGGGTTATCCTCAACAAGTTGCAACCGAAAGATCATCCCTAGCGAAGTTCTTTCTATCCCCAGCGGAGTTCATCAAAATCCCCAACAAAGCTTATCAACGGAATCCCCAGCGGAGTTTATCATTAAAATCTCAGCAAAGTATCTCTTCCCCACAAAGTAATTCCCCTCGGAGTAATCTTCTCATTAATTTATTCCCCAACAGAGTTATACTCTCCCGCAAGTTTATCATCTTCGTTCATCATCCCCAGCGGAAATGAAGAATCCAACTCTATTCTCCAGCAGCTCCGGGATTTATTTTCCCCAGCTAAAACATCACATTTTCATACATCATGATACATGCATATACACATTATACCATAATATCTCATTTATGTTGAGAACATCATTGCTTGATCCATATCATGCATTGCATATGACTGACCTTTACCTTTCAGGAAAGATGCAGTCAAATTCTCAACTATGTCAATGGAAACAAAATCAGTTAAATCGATTCCTAAAGATTTTTCTGAGGTGAAGCCAGTCAATGAAGACAAAATCAGTTAAATCGATTCCTAAAGATTTTTCTGAGATGAAGCCAGTCAATGAAGACAAAATCAGTTAAATTGACTCCTAAAGATTTTTCTGAGGAGAAGCCAGTCAATGGAGACAAAATCAGTTAACTCGACTCCTAAAGATTTTTCTGAGGCAAAGCCAGTCAATGGAGACAAAATCAGTTAAATCGACTCCTAAAGATTTTTCTGTGGCCAAACCTGTCAATAGAGACAACCTGTCAATAGAGACAACCTGTCAATGGAGACAACTCGTCAAAGGAGACAACCCATCAAAAGAGACAACCTGTCAATGGAGACCACTCGTCAAAGGAGACAACCCGTCAAAAGAGACAACCCGTCAAAAAAGACAACCCGTCAAAAGAGACAACCTGTCAAAAGAGACAACCCGTCAAAGAAGACAATCCAGTCAAAAGAGACAAAAACCCCTCTAGACCAGTTAAATCGATTCCTAAAGATTTTTCTGATGTCAATCCAGTCAACGAAGACAAAACCACCTACCAACAATCTCCAAATGGCATCTGTAAGCCCATTCCCGACATCACAATGTTGATACTACACCATGCGAGTGCAAATTTCTGGGCACTCTAATGTTCAATCATCTTCCACCTTCGGATCACGAAAGGCACGCAAGCCAATCTACATCCTCAGGTTTAAGAAGATTGAACAGGGGAAACTGTTGTACCCCAAAATTTGCCATCTCATGTTTTCAAAGGTCTTCCCTTACATGGTTGGTCACAAACCCTTGCCTAAGGAAAATAAATTTTTTTTAAGATGAACAAAGTGACTTTCAATTGGCATTTGGGAAAAGTCTTCGATTGGGTATCCAAAATCCTTCGATACAGGCTTGACTCACCAGTCTTCGATTGGCCATTTGGCACTCTTCGACCAGGCTTTGATTAGTAAGCTTCGATTAGGTGTTTGGAACCCTTCGATCAAGCTTTGGTGTGCAACACTTTGATTGGCATTATGGACAAACACTTCGATTGGGCATTTGGCACTCTTTGATTGGGCTTTGATTAGTAAGCTTCGATTAGGTGTTTGGAACCCTTCGACCAAGCTTTGGTCTGCAAGTCTTCGATTGAGCGCTGGACCTCCTTCGATCAAGCTTTGGTGTGCAAGCCTTCGATTGAGCGCTGGACCCCTTCGATCAAGGAAATTTCACAATGCTTCGACTAGTACTTCAGAGGGTCCTTCGACTGGAACTTCATACTTTACCTCAATCAGAACGTCAGAACGAAATGACCTTCGAATGGCATTTCAGTGCAGAGTTTCTCTTAATCTAAGATGCTCTGATAAAGGAAGTTCTGAACATTTCGAATCAGAACTTAGACTCATCATAAGGCCAAGGGCTGGTCGAAGTTGTCTAATAGGGAAGGTTCTAAATAAATTCGAATTGGACTTTGAAGCTGGAAAAGAAGGCAGATTCGAAGGAATAAAGTAGGCTGGCATGACTAAGCAAAAACCCATATCCTAACCTGCCCAGGTTCACCCAAAGTTCACAATGGCATATGTCCCTTGCAAATATGCAATCGAAGCAGAAGGAGGCTCAATCGAAGAGAGAAGGTTCAAAGGGAAGTGGATCTGAAGGGAGTCAGCTGTTGATTTCCATCAAGTTGGAGGCCCAAAACAACTTAGAGCAAGCTGGCAGAAACGCATGATTGGACTAAATATGGCAAGTTTTCATGAAAATCAAATCAAATCTCTTCATCATAATGGACCAAGATTTGATACACAAATGTTGACCTAATTTCTTTTGTCCATATAAACCTCAAGCCTCACAAATCACACACACACGTGAAGAACACATACACAAACTCTGTAGAAACGGCGCCACAACCTTGAGAGAAAAAAAAGCTTGAAAAGTGAGAGATCAAAAACAACCTTGGAGGCGAATTCAGACCAAAAACAAAACTTTTCGCACTTACACTCCTTTCAAAATAAAAACTCTTTTCAAAACCCACAAACACAAAAGAAAGCAAACTTTTGAAAACATAGTGAGCAAGTACCTAAGAGCCCGTGGATAACCACGGATAGAAAGGGTGATAACACCTTCCCTTTCTATAATCTACCTCCCGAACCCGAAAAACATCTCGAAAAGGAATTTTTCTGTGATTTTGTCCTTTCCTTGTTGGATAAAATAAAAGACGATGGCGACTTTTGCTTACCGCGACATTTTGCGAAAACAAACGCAAACGCGAACCAGCATTCCAAAACAGTCAGTTCTATTCCCACTGATCACAGCTACGTTTTCACAAGAGGTATCGAGTTCGAACGGTATTCAAAAGGCCTTCTTTTTTTGCTCAGAGTGCGTGTGACGCGCCGAAAATCCTGAATGTTGAATATTATTTCATCTGGGCCGAAACTTCGAAATTTCATAACTCGGTCAATTTTTATCGGATTGGGCCCATCTTTTTACACAAGGTCACTGACTCAGAGATCTACAACTTTGCTTCAAAAGTCGAGACCGAATTATGCTCCGATCAATACCATTTTTTATTGAAGAACGTGTCAGAGTCGACACTGGAGCCCAAAATAAGTTTGTCTAAGCTGAAACTTCAAAATTTCATAACTAATTCACCGTTTATCCGATTGAGCTCATTTTTGGACAGAAGTTAGTTCTCGATGTCGGCTACATTTTGTTTTCACATTTCAACTTCAAAAATTTCACTTAAGCCCCAGCGTTTTAGGCTGGAACGTGACGAACTCAAGTGAACATTGGAGGCCCAATTGCATATTCAAAGCCCATTTTTTCTCTCTAATTACTATTATATAATCCCATTCTTTTCACAAAAACAAGGGAGGAGAAAAAAAAAGCTTTTGCCACAACGCTGTCAAAATATCAAATTCTTTCAAGAACCCTAAAACCTTGAAATCCTTATTATAAATCCCCATCTCACTACAAACAAGGCATCCCTGTTACAAACCAACATCTCACTACTTTTCCAGTAAGGGTAAGACTGGCTTGATCTCCATGATCAAAAGGGCATAAAAGCATTCATATAACTAATTCTTCAGTAAGGGTAAGGCTGATTTGATCTCCATGATCAAAAGGGTATAATCATTCATATATGCCATATCGGTTTTAACGTCAAATTTTTTCATATATTGGCTTTATTTGTATTTCATAATATATAGTAATTTATTTAATGTGTTCATGAGATTCAACACTGCAGATTTAGACAGGATCCCATGCAGGTTCATTACAGAACATTGAGGCCAAAACACAAATGGCCAAAGCAGAACAACTTACACATGATACCAATACGTGGCGAGGCAGACATCCTGAGAAGGTTAAGGAACGTTGAGGCCAAAACACAAATGGCCAAAACAGAACAACTTACACATGATACCAATACGTGGCGAGGCAGACATCCTGATAAGGTTAAGGAACGTTGAGGCCAAAACACAAATGGCCAAAACAAATAATTTACACATGATACCAATACGTGGCGAGGCAGACATCCTGAGAAGGTTAAGGAACGTTGAGGCCAAAACACAAATGGCCAAAACAGAATAGCCAACACATGACGCCAATACATGGCGAGGCAGACATCCTGAGAAGGTTAAGGGCGTGGGTTCAACAACCACCCCTATTGGTTTTGATTTCCTTCCTTTCTATTTATCCGTTTACCTATTTTTATTCTTTCTGTTTAAAATCTTTTTTCATAAAACTTAACATTTTTCACAAACCTTTGATTTTTTATAATAAACTCGAATAATTAATTTTAGGTTTTAATTTAATTTTAGGTAACTTTAATTGTTTTGTAAATAAATTAAAATTAATTAGAACAATTAGGATTTTGTTTCTAACTTAATTCTATTTTCTTTTTTCTTAAAATAACAAAACACAAAAATAGGCCATTTAATTATTATTTTTTAAACTAATTTAATTACTAATTAATTTTGTATTTAATTTTAAAACCTAAATTCTTTTCTTTAAAAAATATTAAAAACAACAAAAACAGTTTTTCTTTTGATTAGGTTAGAAGGGTCAAAACCCTAATTTTCTCCCGATTTAAATTTCATCGCGCGCGTTATTATTATTTTTATCCCATTATTGTAACTGCTCACAAGTTGTAATAGATTAATTAGGACTTTTACTTTTCATTTATCACTTTATTCTTTACTTTTTAAAGGGTTTGTTTTTGGCTATGTAAATACCTGAAGCCTTGTAATAGCGTAGTTTAATTTCTGCACTTTAAATTCCGCAAATTATTAACTGTTAGATGTATGATAATAGGATGCATGACAAGAATGTATGATTAATTTGAAAACAGTTAGATCACCCTAAATGTGCAAAGATAATAATCTGAAACTGAATCACTCGCACACGCGCATTCTTAGGATACACTTCCACTTGGTTGCCTTCGGTAAACGGTCATTGAGTATAGGATGCTTTAGTGGTCGTCCTTTTGTCTAAACAAAGATCAAAGTCCCGATTCGGAAAAGTTGCCTCGGAATGGTTACCTCGGAATTGTTGCCTCGAATAATTGATCTAAGACATTAGGGTTATTACTAAGACATCCTAACATTGCTTTAGTGACCGTACGTCCCTTTTGAATTGACCCTTAAACTCCAACGATGATGCTACCTACTCACTAATAGTGGGATAGCATTGACTAAAGGAAACAAACATAGAACGGTTCTTTTTTCGAGTAGGTAGATTAGCTCTTAAGTACTTGCTCAAACAAAAAAACAAACTTTTTCACACTTACACTCCTTTACAAACAAAATTTTCAAAAACACTTCATTACACTCTTGAAGACAGAAGCAAGAGTTAAATCAAAGTCAAAACAAAAACTTTTCAAAGCACACAAACACAAAGAAAACAATTTTGAAAATGATGAGCAAGTACCTAAGAGCACGTAGATAACTACAGATAGAAAGGGTGCTAATACCTTCCCTTTCTATAATCTACCCCCCGTACTTAGAAATATCTCGAAAAAGGAATTTTTTTGTGCTTTTTTCCTTTCCTTGTTGGATAAAATAAAAGCGGTGGCGACTCTTGCTTACCGCGACATTTTGCAAACACAAACGCAAAACGCAAACCAGCAAATTCCTTAACGAAATAGGGAAACCACGTCCCGGTTCTGGCCACCGTATCACACTAGCCAAGGGGCAAGAAGAGTTGAAGACTCTGTTGGCTGAAGAGAGGAAAAAGAAAACAAAGAAGGTAACCGGAGTCTTAAACATGGGAAGAAGATTTCATGGGATGACAAGAAGGACTTTGGACTTTGCAACAACATCCGGTGAAGGAGAGGGGAAAGGCAAGGAAACAGTTGTCCCGTCAGAATCGGAAGAGGAGAAAGAATAGGAAGATTACTCTGAGGAACAATACCCTTCAGCTGATGACAAATATAAACATCTTGAAGAGCGGTTGAGCGCGATGGAAATCCAAAAGGTGCCAGGCTTGGACTTTGAGGAATATGGACTAGTGTCGGGGATTGTGTTTCCTCCGAAATTCAAAGTGCCTACATTTGCCAAATATGACGGAGTGTCATGCCCTAAAATGAATATTCGGTCATATGTGAGGAAAATCCAACCCCATTCTACTGATAAAGACTTATGGGTGCACTTCTTCCAAGACAGTCTGTCTGGTACTCAACTTGACTGGTTCTACCAACTAGAAAGGGCTAATGTTCATAATTTGGAAGATCTTGCTGCAGCTTTCTACAAACAATATTAGTATAATGCTGATCTTGCACCTACCCGTACTCAACTCCAGAGTATGTCCATTGTTTCCAATGAAGGTTTCAAGGACTATGCACAAAAATGGAGAGATTTGGCTGGAAGAGTTCAACCCCCTCTGTCTGAGAGAGAATTGGTAGACATGTTCTTAGGCACCTTATTTGGTCCCTTCTTCAATCATTTAATCGGAAGTTCATCTGCAGGCTTTACTGAACTAATATTGACCTGAGAGAGGATAGAAGTAGGTATTAAGAATGGAAAGATTCAAAAAGACACATCTTCTTCAGCAGTTGTAAGGAAGCCCTTTATCGGAAAGAAAGAGGTGGTTGTCGTATATCCGCAAAGAAACCAAGTTAGGGCCGAATGCCGACCAATGGTGGGGGTTGTTATGATCCCAAAGCCTACGTCTGATCAACAAAGAAATAACCAACCAAGGGTGGAAAGGCCATTCAGGCAACTCACCACAATCAACATGACTTCGTCTCAAGTATTACCTCATTTACTAAAATCCAACTTGGTGACCTTGAAAGAAGCTCTGAAAACCCCCAATACAACATCCCCTCATTATCATCCCAATGCCCGTTACGCATATCACTCTAAGAGTCATGGTCACGATACTAATAACTGTTGGGCTCTAAAGAACAAAATATAAGACCTCACTGAAGCAAAAGAAATTGAGTTTGATGCGCCCGAGAAGCCAAATGTCATTTCTACTCCAATGCCCAGACATGGCCACAATGCCAATGCCATTGAAGAAGGATTGTTTGTTACTTCAGATAATGAACTCATGACCCCACTTCTGACTGGTAAAATGAACTTGTTGAATGCCGGCGTGTTCCCGGGTTGTGATGAAGTTTGCCATCTCTGCTTATCCTCACCAACTTATTGTCCTTTGTTGAAGACGGGCATTCAGTGCCTGATGGATAACAAAGAGATTTTGTTTGAAAAGACTCCCGTTCCACCTATCCTTTTTGAAGATGTTTCTATCATTACCATTTCTGCCAATTCTTCCAGGGTCTCCACCAAAAGACCCGTTAGAATTACGTCAGTTCCGAAAGCAGCTCCTTTAATAATCATAATTCCTGAGCCAGTCCCGTATGAATTAGAAAAAAGCATACCATGGAATTATGGAGGGGATGTTTACTACCATGGTATCAAACAGGACTGGTCAGCCGTCGAAGATTCAAAATGCGAGAAAGAAGACTCTGACGTCAGTAATATTGCCGGAACTAGCAAAATTACCCGAAGTGGTAGGATCTTTTCTCCAGAAATTGCTCCCCCAAAAGCAGTTTCTGGACTCGTGACTATCCCTGTGGCTGCTCCAAAGGTTACTCCTACACCCATAATCATCTTTGCAAGTACTCCAATTGGCAAAGCAGTTACAACCCCTGTAATCATTCTTACTGACACTCCTATTGTCGAGTTAACCGAGGCTCGAGGAAAAGTTGTTATGGTTGAGCCTGTCCGGACAAAGGCTCAGTCATTGGCTATCCCTAAGACCTTCAATAAAGAAATGGAGGAGATCCTATAAATTATAAAGAGGAGAGATTATGATGTAGTTGAACAATTGGGGCAAACTCCCTCTAAAATCTCCATGCTGGCATTACTACTGTGTTCCGAGGCACATGCAAAAGCCTTGGTGAGGTTCTTAAAAACCGCCCATGTACCTCAAGAGACATCTACTGATCAATTTCAAGACTACATGCCAGCCTAACTGCGGACAATGGTTTAGGTTTTTCAGATGTCGACCTGACGCCGAGGGGAAGAAAGCATAATGAGGCGTTGCATATCTCAGTGGAGTGTAGGGGCACCACTCTGGCACATGTTTTGGTGGACACTGGCTCATCTTTGAATGTATTACCCAAAAAAGCTCTTGATAGACTTGACCGTGAGGGGTTGGCTTTGAAGCCAAGCAACATAGTAGTAAGGGCATTTGATGGATCAAAGAGGATGGTGCATGGGGAAGTGGATATCCCCATAAAGGTTAGAACTCAAACTTTCAATTCAACCTTTTATGTAATGGACATCCGCCCTTCATACTCCTGCCTGCTAGGCCGGCCATGGATCCACAATGTTGGCGTTGTTACCTCTACATTGCCCCATATGCTAAAATATCTGGTTCAAGGGAAGATTATCACCGTTCATGGAGAGGGAGAATACATGATCAGCCATCTCAATTCCTTCAAATATATGGAATTGGATGGTGAATTCATTGAAACTCCATTTCAACACTTTGAAGAGGTCCCTCAAGAAGTGGCAGTGACTAAGGCTGTTCCCAAGATTACCAGGCCTCCACTCCGAATGTCGTCACTAAAGGATGCCAAAACAGTAGTAGAAGAAGAAGGATGCACTATCTGGGGACAACTCCCAGATATCCCATATAAGTCTGACAAGTTTGGCCTAGGTTTCACTTTAAGTGTTCAAAAGGCTGTACTTCGTGCCCATGCTGGAGGGCCACCCTTGAAGATCAGCAACCGTGAAGTCAACACAGTGGAAGATGGTGAAGATGGTTGCAACCTGGAGGAATGGATCTTCCCGACTGTCAATGGAGGGCTCGGCAATTGGAAGGCTAGAGACTTCGTCCCAATCACTTTCATCCCTCAGTAATTTGTCTTTACATTTTGTTAGATCTGTAATATTCAAAACAATTCGCACTCTTAAAACCTTGTGTCTTACCCAAGGCACAATGGTCCATTTGTAAGGGTTATTATCTCATTTTTCATATGACATCAATGAATCATGGACGTTTTCGCATACAAACTTTTATGCTCATTGTTTTTCTTTTACATTTTACTTTCTTTCAAAGATAGTTATACCCTTACACACACCCATACTCACAATGCAGGTATATATCCATTCGGGATCCCATGGGTAACGATACTGCTATGGCCTTTCGTGACTCTGAGAATCTAATCTACCAAGCCGAAGACGAAGGTGAGGAAGATTGTGAAGTACCAGGGGAACTTTCCAGATTACTACAACAAGAAGAAAGAACCATTCAACCTCACGAGGAACACGTGGATACGATCAACCTAGGTACCAAAGAAGATAAAAAGGAGGTCAAAGTGAGTGTAAATCTGGAACCCAGTGTCAAGAAGCGTCTGACTCAGTTATTGCATGATTATGTCGAAGTCTTTTCCTGGTTGTATTAAGACATGTCAGGACTTGATGAAGATATTGTGGTACATCGTCTGTCTATAAGAGAGGATTGTCCGCCGGTAAAACAAAAAGTTCTCCGCATGAGGCCTGATATGTCAGAAAAGATTAAAGCAGAAGTCATGAAGCAATTTAACGCTGGATTCTTGGTTGTCACCTCTTACCCTCAATGGGTTGCCAATGTTGTTCCATTACCCAAAAAAGACAGCAAGGTGCGAATGTGTGTGGACTACAGAGATTTGAATAGGGCAGGCCCTAAGGATGATTTTCCACTCCCCAACATTGATATCCTAGTTGACAATACGGCACAACACAAAGTGTTTTCCTTCATGGACGGATTCTCAGGTTACAACCAAATCAAAATGGCGCCTGAGGACATGGAGAAAATAACATTTGTCACACAGTGGGGCACATTATGCTACAAGGTAATGCCATTCGGATTGAAGAATGTTGGGGAAACCTATCAACGCGCCATGGTAACTTTATTTCATGACATGATACATCACGAAATAGAGGTATACATAGACGATATGATAGCCAGATCACAAACAGAAGAAGAGCACCTTGATCACTTGCAAAAATTGTTTGAGAGATTGAAGAAGTACAAGCTAAGGTTTAATCCTAACAAGTGCACATTTGGGGTACGGTCTGGTAAACTCCTAGGCTTTGTCGTCATCAACAAAGGTATCGAGGTCGATCATACCAAAGTTAAAGCAATACAAGATATGCCTGATCCCCATACTGAGAAGGAAGTCAGAGGATTCTTCGGACGTTTGAACTATATCGCCAGATTCATTTCTCACCTGACAGCTACTTATGAACCAATCTTCAAACTGTTGAAGAAAGATCAAGTAGTCAAATGGAATGATGAATGCCAAGTTGCTTTTGACAAAATCAAAGAATACTTACAAGAGCCTCTTGTGTTGATGCCACCATTCAAGGGAAGACCGTTGATTATGTATCTGACTGTTTTAGAAAACTCAATGGGGTGTGTATTGGGGCAACATGACGAGTCTGGCCGAAAAGAGCACTCTATTTACTACCTGAGCAAAAAATTTACCGACTGTGAAACCAGATATTCACTGCTCGAGAAAACTTGCTGCGCTCTGGCATGGGCTGCTCACCGGCTAAGACTGTATATGTTGACTCATACTACCTTGCTGATATCTAAAATGGATCCGATAAAATACATCTTCGAGAAGCCTGCTCTTTCTAGGAGAATAGCAAGATGGCAGATGATCTTGACAGAATATGACATACAATATACTATCGAGAAAGCTATAAAGGGCAGTGTATTAGCCGATCACCTTGCTCACCAAGCTGTAGAAGACTACCAGTCTATGAAGTTAGAATTCCCGGATGAAGACATCATGACATTAGACAACTGTGAAGAATTCATGCCATATGACGGACCTGAACAAGGATCCCGATGGACCCTGTTCTTTGATGGAGACTCCAATGCACTCGGCAATGGTATTGATGTTGTACTCATATCTCTGGAAGGGTGTCATACTCCCTTTACTTCCAGACTTTGTTTCAACTGTACAAACAACATGGCAGAATATGAAGCATGCATCTTTTGTCTCAGAGCTACCATAGACTTGGGAATCAAATCCTTAGATGTGTTTGGAGATTCAGCTTTGGTTATCAGCCATATCAAAGGGGAATGGGACACCAAACACCCAAACCTTATCCCTTACAAAGAACAGGTTTTGACATTATTACCACATTTTGAGAAGATTACCTTCGAGCATTTCCTGCGAGAAGAAAATCAGCTAGCAGACGCACTAGCCACAATGTCATCTATTTTTAAACTTAATTGGGATAATGAGGCTCCCCGGATCACCATCGAACGAATGGATGAACCATCACACTGTCACGAGATTGATACTGAAGAAGTAGTGGACCAACCTTGGTTTCACAAAGTCAAGAGGTATCTCGAAGCTCAAGAATATCCAGAAGGAGCTTCAATCAATGACAAAAAGTTCTTAAGGAGATTCTCTGCTAAGTTCTTCCTTAGTAACGGCATCCTGTATAAACGCAATCATGACTCTAAATCACTTCGGTGCGTAGATAAAGTTGAAGCTGAAAACATCATGGCTGAATTGCATGAAGGCACTTTTGGTACCCATTCCAGCGGGCATACGATGGCAAAGAAAATCCTACGGGCAGGCTATTACTGGTCTACCATGGAAGCAGATTGTTATCAACACTCTCGAACCTGCCATAAATGCCAGATTTATGCAGATAAGGTGCATGTACCTCCGGTTCCTCTGAATGTCTTGACGGCTCCTTAGCCCTTTGTTATGTGGGGAATAGATATGATTGGGGGAATCAAGCCGACAGCCTCCAATGGACACCGCTTCATCCTAGTGGCCATTGACTATTTTACAAAATGGGTTGAAGCAGCCTCATTCGCTTCTGTTACCAAGAATGTTGTTTCCTGTTTCATCAAGCAAAACCTTATTTGTCGGTACAGTATCCCACAAAGGATCATCACTGACAACGGTATAAATCTCAACAACACTATGATCACTGCATTGTGCGAGCAATTCAGGATTCAGCATCACAATTATTCCCCCTATCGGCCAAAGATGAATGGTGTTGTCAAAGCTGCAAATAAAAACATTAAAAATATCATACATAAAATGATAGTCACATACAAATACTAGCATGAGATGTTACCATTCGTTCTCCATGGATATCGTACCACAGCTCGCACATCAACCGGGGAAACACCATATTCTCTAGTTTACGGCATGGAGGTTGTCTTGCCTATCGAGGTTCATATCCCCTCACTGAGGATTATGAAGGATGCATGGTTGAACGAAGACGATTGGATCCAGACTCGACTTGATCAACTGAACTTGATTGATGAGAAGAGACTTACTACTGTTTGCCATGGTCAAATGTATCAAAAATGGATGATCAAGGCCTTCAACAAGAAAGTCAGGCGCCAAGTGTATCAAGTTGGGGATCTAGTGATCAAACGCATCATCTTGCCACAAGGTGATCCAAGGGGAAAATGGACTCCTACCTATGAAGAACCATTTGTAATCAAAAACATATTCTCCGGTGGGGTAATGATCTTGACCACCATGGATGGCGACGACCTGCCACACCCTGCGAACACGGATATAGTCAAAAGATACTACGTGTTATACCCCAAAATTTGCCCTCCCATATTCCTCAAGAAATTGCCAAACCAAGCTACAAAATTCCCCAAGGGTTGTGCAGTGCAACAGTCTCCCATAAAGTCAAAATTAGGGTTTGTGTTCTGATCAAGAGAATGAAGTTTTCAAAGGCTCAATCAAGTCTCATATGCTCACAAACATGGTCCAGCATCCTCATATCAAGTTTCAAGGCATTCAGCTCAAGATTGCACAGTCAAAACCCTAAATTGCACTACAGTCAACTGTAGGGGCAAAATGGTCATTTGACAGTCAAAAGTTCAAATTTTTGGTCAATATATCATTTTGAAGCCACAAACATCATTTGATCAATGCTTGATCATGATTCTCAAAATTTGGCTCAGAAATCATCAAAGATGCAAAAGTTGCTATATTTGGACAGCTGAAAAAGTCAATTGAAGTTGACCAGGGCATAACTTTCACATGGATTATCAGAAAAATTCCATCCAAAGCTCATTTTGAAGAGAAAGACATTTCCTACAACTCATCTTCATATTTCAAGTCCAAGAAATGCTCTCACAAAAAGTTATCAATTTCAACATTATAGGTCATTTTCAAAAGTCAACAAAAAGGGACTTTAAGTCAAAGACCATAACTTGAGATTGGTAAATCAAAATGACATGGGACCAAAGGCATTGGTTAAAGGACTCAAAGACCTTTCCAAAATGTCCAAGAACATGTGAAAAGCTTAAAAATTGAGCAAGTTATGCCTTGTAGAAGTTGGGAAAATTTTGTGAAATGGCAAAAGTCAACTATCCTTGAAAATCCAATTTTGACAAAAGGGCCCCATTTTTTCCACTTGGTTCATCCTTGTCATGCCACACACGTGTCCCATGGTTAATTTCAAGACCAAATATTGATTTTTTTATTTTATTTAATTTTTAATGATTTAATTCATTTTAATTCTTTGAAAATTCAAATAAAATTTAAAAACCAATGGAATAGTGTCAAATGAACTTGGACAATTTCTATGTATCATGAACCAACTCAAGAAATCAGGCTAGGGTTCATTTGCACACTAGGTCTAGGTTTTGGCTAAAAAGTAGGAAAATGGTTAATGGAAGAAACCCTAAGACCAATTCTTTCCCAAGCATGAATTAAGGCCAAAAAACTAGCCAATTCCATTCCATGAGATGCATTGAGTCAAACCCTAACCATAGTGCAGCAAAAGGCTCGCTCAAAAGTGGATTGGCAATTTGAAAAATGAGCCATATAAGTCAAAACTGATTTCAAAGTTGGGGACGATTTTAAGCCTTAATTTTTATACCATTAGCATCCTGAGGCAATTCTGAACGTATCCCAATTCTTAACATCAATCAAAACTCCCTGAGCTGGTACCTCTAAGTCAAACTGCATCTCAAAAATTTTGAAATCATATAGCACGATTCAAGCATAGTTTTGCATTTTTATTTATGTATTCATATTCACAATGATGTTTCCAAGCTGACAAATGCGTTTGATTTCATTTTTGTGCCATAAATATGAACTTGCCATTTTCGAATTCTAGGGTTACAGTTTTCTCGAATTGGGGCTTTGGCATAAGGGAAAAATTAGGACTCAGAAGCACCATGGTTGAATTCAGTGCTTCAAGACGAAAACATCTTGACCCTCGCGCCTAATTTCTGATCACCATAGCCCTATTCGTTATTTTTCCATAGCCACCCTAACGCCATGGTTGAAAAACCGTGGCCAATGTGTTTTGTTTTTACAGGGATGAAGATGATGATGCGTTGTCAACCATTGATACGTTCATTCAAATTCGCGCGCGTGGAATCATTAATGTCTTGATTATTCCTTTTATTATTTATTAACTATATTATGTTAAATGAATTCAAAGTGGCTCAGTGGCAACGCGTTAGGCACATGACATCAAAGACCTGGGTTCAAGTCCCAGGTCTTGCAAAATTCAATATTATTTTTCATTTCCAATTCACATGCAGCGCTAACATTAGAGCTCACCATGCACACTCCAAAATGCATGGTCCACGTGTCCCAGGAGGTCTATCAAAGGGTCCAGAACAAAGGCATATGGTGGAGGTCAGTCAAAGCATCACACAAGATTGGAAAAGTCAACAAACTTTCAGCAAATGGGCCAGGCTTTTTCAAATCTGCACCTCCAATTCTGGGGTCTACCCCCCCCTGGTTTGCCCATTTAATTTATTTTCTTATATCTTTTAATCATTTATTTTAATTGTTATATTATTTTAATTACTTGTTTTATTTAATTTTTTAATCAAAATACAAAAACATCATAAAAATAAAAAGGACCAAAATAAAATATAATTTTTATTTTAATTATTTTCTAAATAAATACTTGTAATTACTTAGTTTAATTAGGGTACAAAATTAATTCTGTTAATAAAATCCAAAAAAATAGAATTTAGGTTTAATAATTTTTATTTTCTCTTTTTAATTTTCCTTTTTCTTTTTTAGCAATAATTATTATTTATTTATTTTTCATAAATTAAAAATTGTACATAAATCAATTTAGAATTAAATTAGGTTAGAAATTAAATCTCTTTCTTAAAAAACTTAAAAAAACATTAGAACTAGGGTTTAGCATTTTAATTTTAAATAATTTTTCTTTTTTTCTTTTAAATCTAAAAAACACAAAAATACTATTTTTCATTTAATTTTAATTTTAGATTCCTTGATTAATTTTAATTGTTTGTAAAAGGGTCCAACGCCCTAATTGTGTTTAATCTCTTTATTTCGCGCATTTATTTTATATTGTTTAAATAATTCTGTATATCCCCCAAAGCCCTGTAACCAGAAATTCTCGCACTTTTATTTATTCGCTTTATTTATTTCCAGTCAAATCGGGTTCGGTTTTTTTGGCGATGTGGACCCGCGCCAGTTGTAATAGTTTAGATTTATTTTCTCGCAAATATAACTGTTAATAAATATGCATGAAAGAATGAATGCCCGAAAATAAAATTGAATCGTTAGATCACCAATGCATGACAAGACAAACAATAAACTGAAAATGACACACAATTCGCACACACCACCCCTAGGGTAC
Organism: Vicia faba; assembly: GCA_948472305.1. NCBI lineage: Eukaryota > Viridiplantae > Streptophyta > Magnoliopsida > Fabales > Fabaceae > Vicia > Vicia faba. The sequence goes on from OX451739.1 coordinate 154,950,072, forward strand.
GCCTCACTGTTGCCTTTCGAAAGGTGGTCGGCGAGTATAGGACGCTTTAGTAAGTCCTTATGTCCATGACATGATCCAGTTGCCTCGAAACGGTTGCCTCGGAAAATAAAGGATCAATGGCATAAGGGTAGCTTCTAAGGTGTCCTACTGTTGCTCTGGTGACCACCACGTCCCTAAAACTCGAATTGACCCGAACACCTCCAACGGTGGTGCTACCTACCTCTCAATGGTGGAATGGCACTACTTTAAAGGACATTTACACAGACGAATTCCTTAGGGTAGGTAGGTTCTCAAGGGTACTTGCTCTAATTTCAAACAAAACAAAAACTCTTTTCACACCAACACACTTTCAAAAACTTTCAAAACAAACTTTTCAAACACTCTGACGTACGAGTTGAACTGAAACTTTTCAAAGAATATTTTTGAAACCCACATTGAAAAGCAAGCAAACAATTTTTGAAAACACATTGAGCAAGTACCTAAGAGCCCATGGATAACCATGGATAGAAAGGGTGCTAACACCTTCCCTTTCTATAACCTACCTCCCGAACCGTGAGCAATCTCTTTAAGGAATTTTTCTGTGCTTTTGTCCTTTCCTATTGGAGAAAATAAAAGACGGTGGCGACTCTTGCTTCTGCGACATTTCGCGAACCAGCTTTAAAACAGTCAGTTCCAGATCCACCGATCACAGAACTGGCGACTCTGCTGGGGACAAACTTAAAGTGAGGTGTACCTTAGGACTAAGACCATTGTGTTTTCAATTGCTTTCCTTGTTTGCTTTATTGTTGTGGGACTGTCTTGGGAGTTCTATAGATCCTAACCCGGATCTGGGGATACCTTTTAGAAAGTAGCAACAAGGCTGTGAGGGAACTGTGCGGGGTATACCGACATGGTTGAAACAGTCTGCTACGTTGATGTGGCACTTTGGTGTGTACCGGTAACCCTTGAGTCAGTCAAGGAGAGTACGGGGCCTCCATGTGGTGTCATAAAGCATCAACAGACCTTAGGAACCTTAATTGAACCATCTTGGCCTCTTTAGGGTAGTGAGATAACTGACTTTGGTGCAGTCCGAGGTTGGTTGATACTCGATACTACACTCAATTGAGGGTTGCTTTCCTGGAATATTTCGGTCGCCAGTTCAGTGGCTAAATCGAAACGATGAACAATGAAAGCAATCCCGTGATATTGGGAACCTTAGAACCCGGTTACTTTGATTAGGACAGGTTGAGCCCACCAACTTCAAGAGGGTACTACCCAGACTCCATGCTGGCCTAAACTTTAAGGGTTTCTCTTGTGTGACTTGTGTGCCTTCCTACTTGAACTACTTGCATGCTTATTACCTGACATTTGTCTCTTGCAGGTTGTGTTTGCAGTCCTTAATTAGGACTCATAACAGGGTATCCTAAGTTTCTTGCAGGTTTTTGCAGTCCTTAATTGGGACTCATAACAGGGTTACTTACATTACCCCATGCATATCATGACATCATACCATTGCATACATCCTAACCCATTTCCAGGATCTCAAGGGCTTGTGATACAGGTCATATAAATCCAACATCTAGCAAGGGGCAAAGAGGATTTATTTTCTTCTAGCCAATGTTGTCAGGGGCTATGACCCACTTGATATGGTGAGCTCTGACTCCTGAAGAAGGTTCCCTAACCAAGGTTGTTTGGAAATCAAAACCAGACATGATGACTAAAGTCAGGGGCTATGACCCACTTGATATGGTGAGCCTTTGACTCTTGAAGAAGAGTTCTCAATAACCTGGGTGTCCTTCAATCAAGCTCTAAATTCCAATGCTAACAAAGTTTCTCTGTTTACCCCGCGAGATCCTTGGAAACATTGCATGCATATCATACTCATCCTTACATAACAGGTACCCTTTGGACAGGTCACTTATCATCTCCGCTGTTTATTTCAGCAATGGCTTCCCAACAAGATAACCAGGACCTTCTTGCTCAAGGGACTCGGTTCGAGGAAATCCTCCTGAATCTATCCAAGGGGCAGGAGGAGCTAAGGACACTTATCATGGAGACTTTTGTCAGGAATAGTGCTGAGGATGAAAGGCTAGAACACCTACAAGCTGAGGTGGATGCATTGAAAGCCCAAATGCTGGGGCAGAGGAATTCCATTCAAGGTTTAGCTCAAGGACAAGATGAGCTCCGGTTTCTCGTCAACCAACTGCTTCAGGGTAACCAACTGGGGCAAACATCTAAGGGTAAAAAGCCAATCATCGTTCCACCACCTTTGAGACAAAGAGGCAAGGAGAAAGCTCCTCATATGGCTCCAGTATCACCAATTCAGCAGCAACTTCACCAACTTCAGACAGACAAGCCCAGGAGGCAGTTCACCCCGCTCAATATGTCGTCGTTTCAAGCTTTACAACGCCTGTTGAGATTGAACCTGATCACATTAAGGGATCATCCCCAGAACCCCAACACAGCACATCCTGCTTATGATCCCAATAAAAGGTGTGCCTACCACTCTGCCTGTCCAGGACATAATGCAAACGAGTGTTGGGCTTTGAAAAACAAGATCCAGGATCTGATTGATGAAGGAGCACTGGAATTCACACAAGATGGTCAGGCTGAATTTTTCTACCATCCCTCCAAGGCTCACCATTTGAAGTGACAAGCCCTGAGACTAGAAAATTTTGTTCATTCGAATGTTCAAGTTGTAATTTTCTTTCGTTCAAACATTCACTCATTGTTAAAACATTGTTATTTCATTAATTAATGCATCGCTTATGTCTATTTTGAATCAATATATTCGTATTCACTATACGCAAATTATTTTCATATTTGTTCTGATGTCAACTCTCTCAATCAATAATTCTAAGCCTCTTGAGGGAGGATGACGAAAACGATACCGCAATCTTTACAGTATGCTTTTGAACAGACCCCGCTGATGAGGTACAGGCATTGTTTCAATTCCTAAACACTGGAGTAATAAGGAAGATAATCCCTCGTCAACCCCTTTGAGCCAAAGAAGTAGGAGTTTTTCTTTTCGAAAATCAAAACCCTTTATCATAAACTGGGGCAGGGTAGTCTTTCAGTTGATCCAAGTACATAACGAATGGCACCAAAGAGGTCCTTACAAAACAAAAGATAGTGATAATTCCAAACAATCATACAGATAGGCAGTCATTATATCTCAAAAAAAATAAAAACCCATTAAGTCAAAACCTATAAAGGAGACTTACAAAACTGGGGCATCCCGCTGACTGTAATCACAAAAGAAACAGTTCAGGCAAAAAATAGGGATCACAAAATCAAAAAAGGAGGTCACACAAACCCTCGACAAAAAAGGAATGACTGCCTATTCAAAATAAGTTATCCATCACCAGAAAATTAGAGCAGAGACTCAAACAAGGTCTAATGTATGATCAACTGAGTTTAGGTTTGGAGAACATCACGAAGAGAGGGTGGGTACAAATAAAATTTGAACCTTTATACTTTGTTTCTTAAACCGTGAACCAAGCCACGTTACAACCCTTAAAAGTCCTAGCTGAAGCATGGGTTAGTTCGAAAGCATACTGTTACGAAAGGTATCCTGACTCCTGAAGGCCTACGGTAAATACGGAGTTGACATTATGTTTTACAAACATTCACTTGTTTTATGAAAAAAGAATGCATTTTCAAAATCTTTGAGACAGACATAAGCCTTGTATTTTTAACATAACTTTGTTTGCATATGACTTTTTGTTTGAACAGCATAGAAATTCGCATGACGAAAGTCTAATGAACAAGAGTATCTCCAATCAAGGGGCACGACATGATCATGGTCTATCATCTGGGGCAGTTCAGTCAAGATTCGGAGAATCTCTCAAAGGCCAAATAGCCTGGGGCAAACCTCCGCTTGAGTCACTTGGGGCATTTCAACAACGAATCTGGCCTGATCAAACACCTTCTGGTGGCATGACAAAACAATTTCTAACAGGGGCAATTCCCTACATGCTGAAAGCACGGACATAGTCGAAAAATACTACGCACAATCAAAGACCCGCTAGGTTGACACACCTAGGCAAAAAAAAGGGCTTCCCGGCGAACCAAAAGGGTTCGGGCAAAAACAAGGGATGAATATAAAAAAAAAACTGTACACCCGGCAAGTCGAAAACCTGAAAAGGCGGCTTGGGCAAAAATGGGTATCTCGGTGGACTGAAAACCCGAAAGGGCGGTCCAGGCAAAAGTTAGGGATCGAAGCGTACGACTATGTTCCGGTATCTCGTCACTTGCCTACCCGAAGATTTGTCGATCACCCGCACAGGTATCCTCTTCCCTCACCTCCGAAGCAGGGGTAATAATGAGCTATCCAGGCGATCCAATTGCTCTGTCAACCAAATTACAAAGGACAGATCAACATAAAAATGATTACCATCTACCTTTACAAATTCCAGATCGTGGGCTAACGTCCGAGACCAAACAGGACAATTATCCACTTAATCAAAATCATGCAACCCAACACCGGTTTCTGCTCAACCTTCAGACCAAGTCATACACAGACTCCTCCTCCATAAGATGACCTAACCCCGGTTCATCAAGAAGTTTTTACACGAACTTATCCCGAAGCAACCTTACCCCGGTTCCTCTAGAAATCTTACACAAACTTATCCAAACAACCTTACCCCGGTTCCCCCAGAAGTTTTTACACAAACTTATCCAAGTAACCTTACCCCGGTTCCTCCAAAGAAGTTTTACACAAACTCAACCAAGTAACCTTACCCCGGTTCCTCTAGAAATCTTACATGGATTTATCACAAGTAACCTTACCCCGGTTCATCAAGAAGTTTTTACACAAACTTATCCAAGTAACCTAACCCCGGTTCATCAGGAAGTTTTACACGAACTCCTCATCAAAGTAACCCTACACCGGTTCCTTCTCTTCAAGATGCAGTTTTACATGGACTCGTCACCCAGAAACCCTACACAGGTTCTCCCTTTCCAAGAACGAGGTTTTACATGAACTCATCATCAAAGTAACCCTACCCAGGTTCCTTCTCCATTTCAGATACAGTTTTACACAAACTCATCAGCATGCAACCCTACATAGGTTCCCCCTTTCAACTTATAAAATTACATTCCAAAAACTCCCCAGAAGAGTCCAATCCAAGTTCCCCAGGGAAGATGGAATTCATCTCCCCAAGCAGTAAGCTTATCCCCAGTATATTCTGGAAGCTCATCCCCTAGCAGAGCACGAACGCGTCGTCCGGCTTCATTTAAAGAGTTATTTCCTTAACAGGATATAACTGGGTTATCCTCAGCCAAAAGCCATGGAAAGAGCGTCGTCAACATAATTCCTTCCTATCCCCAGCGAAGTCCATTAACACTTAACGAAGTATTTCTCTCCCCACAGAGTATTGCTTCCCAGCATGATCGCTAGAATATCTTTTCTCCCCGCAGAATCTTCCATTCGCCAAGTTTATTCCGCAATGGAGTCATCTTCTCCTACCAGTATCCTTGCAGTTATCATCCCCAGCGGAAGCAAAATCTATTCTTCGACATCAGCCCAGGATACGACTTCCCGGCACCCGTCAAGGATTCACTTTCCTAGACAAAAAACATACAAGTCATGAAATATCACATACGTCATTATAGCATGCATAACACACTGCATCATACAAATCTCAGTTATGTTGAGAACATCATTGCTTGATCCATATCATGCATTGCATATGACTGACTTTTACCTTTCAGGAAAGATCCAGTTAAGTTCTCAAGAGACATTTCAAGACCTAGACCGGTTCAGTTAAATCGTCCCAAGATTTTCCTGATTGCTTATCCAGTCAAAGGCCTCCTCTGGTTCAGTTAAATCATCCCAAGATTTTCCTGATTGCTTATCCAGTGGAAGACATTTCAAGACCTAGACCGGTTCAGTTAAATCGTCCCAAGATTTTCCTGATTGCTTATCCAGTCAAAGGCCTCCTCTGGTTCAGTTAAATCGTCCCAAGATTTTCCTGATTGCTTATCCAGTTGAAGACATCTCAAGACCTAGACCGGTTCAGTTAAATCGTCCCAAGATTTTACTGATTGCTTATCCAGTCAAAGGCCTTCTCTGGTTCAGTTAAATCGTCTCAAGATTTTCCTGATTGCTTATCCAGTTGAAGACATTTCAAGACCTAGACCGGTTCAGTTAAATCGTCCCGAGATTTTCCTGATTGCTTATCCAGTCAAAGGCCTCCTCTGGTTCAGTTAAATCATCCCAAGATTTTCCTAATTGCTTATCCAGTGGAAGACATTTCAAGACCTAGACCGGTTCAGTTAAATCGTCCCAAGATTTTCCTGATTGCTTATCCAGTCAAAGGCCTTCTCTGGTTCAGTCAGATCGTCCTAAGATCTCCCTGATGCTTATCCAGTTGAAGACATTTCAAGACCTAGACCGGTTCAGTTAAATCGTTCCAAGATTTTCCTGATTGCTTATCCAGTCAAAGGCCTTCTCTGGTTCAGTTAAATCGTCCCAAGATTTTCCTGATTGCTTATCCAGTTGAAGACATTTCAAGACCTAGACCGGTTCAGTTAAATCGACCTTAAGATTTTCCTGATTCTTACCCAGTCAAAGGCCTCTCTGGTTCAGTCAGATCGACCCTAAGATCTCCCTGATTCTTATCCCAGTAGAAGACACCCCAGATCTTTTCTCAACAAGCGTCGTTGAAGTTAAAATCCCCCAGTCTTTTCTCAACAAGCGTCGTTGAAGTTAAAGTCACCAAGATTTTTCTCAAAAAAAAATCAGCTCCTGCAACGTGTCAGGTATTCATTTTTCTTTTGCAGGTATGCAGGTTCTCGCCAAGGAATCTCTTACGCAATCAAACATCCAGATGGCATCTATAAGTCCATTCCACCATCATTGCTAACATGTGAGCGCAAATTTCTGGGCACTCTAGTGTCCAATCATCTTTTACCCTCGGATTACGAAAGGCACGTCAGCCAATCTGCATCCTCAGGTCTAAGAAGATTGAACAGGGGCAACTGTTATACCCCAAAATTTGCCCTCCCATATTCCTCAAGAAATTGCCAAACCAAGCTACAAAATTCCCCAAGGGTTGTGCAGTGCAACAGTCTCCCATAAAGTCAAAATTAGGGTTTGTGTTCTGATCAAGAGAATGAAGTTTTCAAAGGCTCAATCAAGTCTCATATGCTCACAAACATGGTCCAGCATCCTCATATCAAGTTTCAAGGCATTCAGCTCAAGATTGCACAGTCAAAACCCTAAATTGCACTACAGTCAACTGTAGGGGCAAAATGGTCATTTGACAGTCAAAAGTTCAAATTTTTGGTCAATATATCATTTTGAAGCCACAAACATCATTTGATCAATGCTTGATCATGATTCTCAAAATTTGGCTCAGAAATCATCAAAGATGCAAAAGTTGCTATATTTGGACAGCTGAAAAAGTCAATTGAAGTTGACCAGGGCATAACTTTCACATGGATTATCAGAAAAATTCCATCCAAAGCTCATTTTGAAGAGAAAGACATTTCCTACAACTCATCTTCATATTTCAAGTCCAAGAAATGCTCTCACAAAAAGTTATCAATTTCAACATTATAGGTCATTTTCAAAAGTCAACAAAAAGGGACTTTAAGTCAAAGACCATAACTTGAGATTGGTAAATCAAAATGACATGGGACCAAAGGCATTGGTTAAAGGACTCAAAGACCTTTCCAAAATGTCCAAGAACATGTGAAAAGCTTAAAAATTGAGCAAGTTATGCCTTGTAGAAGTTGGGAAAATTTTGTGAAATGGCAAAAGTCAACTATCCTTGAAAATCCAATTTTGACAAAAGGGCCCCATTTTTTCCACTTGGTTCATCCTTGTCATGCCACACACGTGTCCCATGGTTAATTTCAAGACCAAATATTGATTTTTTTATTTTATTTAATTTTTAATGATTTAATTCATTTTAATTCTTTGAAAATTCAAATAAAATTTAAAAACCAATGGAATAGTGTCAAATGAACTTGGACAATTTCTATGTATCATGAACCAACTCAAGAAATCAGGCTAGGGTTCATTTGCACACTAGGTCTAGGTTTTGGCTAAAAAGTAGGAAAATGGTTAATGGAAGAAACCCTAAGACCAATTCTTTCCCAAGCATGAATTAAGGCCAAAAAACTAGCCAATTCCATTCCATGAGATGCATTGAGTCAAACCATAACCATAGTGCAGCAAAAGGCTCGCTCAAAAGTGGATTGGCAATTTGAAAAATGAGCCATATAAGTCAAAACTGATTTCAAAGTTGGGGACGATTTTAAGCCTTAATTTTTATACCATTAGCATCCTGAGGCAATTCTGAACGTATCCCAATTCTTAACATCAATCAAAACTCCCTGAGCTGGTACCTCTAAGTCAAACTGCATCTCAAAAATTTTGAAATCATATAGCACGATTCAAGCATAGTTTTGCATTTTTATTTATGTATTCATATTCACAATGATGTTTCCAAGCTGACAAATGCGTTTGATTTCATTTTTGTGCCATAAATATGAACTTGCCATTTTCGAATTCTAGGGTTACAGTTTTCTCGAATTGGGGCTTTGGCATAAGGGAAAAATTAGGACTCAGAAGCACCATGGTTGAATTCAGTGCTTCAAGACGAAAACATCTTGACCCTCGCGCCTAATTTCTGATCACCATAGCCCTATTCGTTATTTTTCCATAGCCACCCTAACGCCATGGTTGAAAAACCGTGGCCAATGTGTTTTGTTTTTACAGGGATGAAGATGATGATGCGTTGTCAACCATTGATACGTTCATTCAAATTCGCGCGCGTGGAATCATTAATGTCTTGATTATTCCTTTTATTATTTATTAACTATATTATGTTAAATGAATTCAAAGTGGCTCAGTGGCAACGCGTTAGGCACATGACATCAAAGACCTGGGTTCAAGTCCCAGGTCTTGCAAAATTCAATATTATTTTTCATTTCCAATTCACATGCAGCGCTAACATTAGAGCTCACCATGCACACTCCAAAATGCATGGTCCACGTGTCCCAGGAGGTCTATCAAAGGGTCCAGAACAAAGGCATATGGTGGAGGCCAGTCAAAGCATCACACAAGATTGGAAAAGTCAACAAACTTTCAGCAAATGGGCCAGGCTTTTTCAAATCTGCACCTCCAATTCTGGGGTCTACCCCCCCCTGGTTTGCCCATTTAATTTATTTTCTTATATCTTTTAATCATTTATTTTAATTGTTATATTATTTTAATTACTTGTTTTATTTAATTTTTTAATCAAAATACAAAAACATCATAAAAATAAAAAGGACCAAAATAAAATATAATTTTTATTTTAATTATTTTCTAAATAAATACTTGTAATTACTTAGTTTAATTAGGGTACAAAATTAATTCTGTTAATAAAATCCAAAAAAATAGAATTTAGGTTTAATAATTTTTATTTTCTCTTTTTAATTTTCCTTTTTCTTTTTTAGCAATAATTATTATTTATTTATTTTTCATAAATTAAAAATTGTACATAAATCAATTTAGAATTAAATTAGGTTAGAAATTAAATCTCTTTCTTAAAAAACTTAAAAAAACATTAGAACTAGGGTTTAGCATTTTAATTTTAAATAATTTTTCTTTTTTTCTTTTAAATCTAAAAAACACAAAAATACTATTTTTCATTTAATTTTAATTTTAGATTCCTTGATTAATTTTAATTGTTTGTAAAAGGGTCCAACGCCCTAATTGTGTTTAATCTCTTTATTTCGCGCATTTATTTTATATTGTTTAAATAATTCTGTATATCCCCCAAAGCCCTGTAACCAGAAATTCTCGCACTTTTATTTATTCGCTTTATTTATTTCCAGTCAAATCGGGTTCGGTTTTTTTGGCGATGTGGACCCGCGCCAGTTGTAATAGTTTAGATTTATTTTCTCGCAAATATAACTGTTAATAAATATGCATGAAAGAATGAATGCCCGAAAATAAAATTGAATCGTTAGATCACCAATGCATGACAAGACAAACAATAAACTGAAAATGACACACAATTCGCACACACCACCCCTAGGGTACGCCTCACTGTTGCCTTTCGAAAGGTGGTCGGCGAGTATAGGACGCTTTAGTAAGTCCTTATGTCCATGACATGATCCAGTTGCCTCGAAACGGTTGCCTCGGAAAATAAAGGATCAATGGCATAAGGGTAGCTTCTAAGGTGTCCTACTGTTGCTCTGGTGACCACCACGTCCCTAAAACTCGAATTGACCCGAACACCTCCAACGGTGGTGCTACCTACCTCTCAATGGTGGAATGGCACTACTTTAAAGGACATTTACACAGACGAATTCCTTAGGGTAGGTAGGTTCTCAAGGGTACTTGCTCTAATTTCAAACAAAACAAAAACTCTTTTCACACCAACACACTTTCAAAAACTTTCAAAACAAACTTTTCAAACACTCTGACGTACGAGTTGAACTGAAACTTTTCAAAGAATATTTTTGAAACCCACATTGAAAAGCAAGCAAACAATTTTTGAAAACACATTGAGCAAGTACCTAAGAGCCCATGGATAACCATGGATAGAAAGGGTGCTAACACCTTCCCTTTCTATAACCTACCTCCCGAACCGAGAGCAATCTCTTTAAGGAATTTTTCTGTGCTTTTGTCCTTTCCTATTGGAGAAAATAAAAGACGGTGGCGACTCTTGCTTCTGCGACATTTCGCGAACCAGCTTTAAAACAGTCAGTTCCAGATCCACCGATCACACTACGTATAAGAGACTCTCTAGGTTTACACACCTAGGAAAAATAAGGGCATCCCGGCGAACCAAAAGGTTCGGGCAAAAGTTAGGGATAAAACAAAAAAAAATTGTACACCCGGCAAGTTGAAAACCTGAAATGGAGACTTGGGCAAAAAAGGTTTTCCCGGTGGATCGAAAACCCGAAAGGGAGGTCCAGGCAAAAGTTATGGAATTAAGGCGTACGACTATGTCCCGTTGGATCACTTTACGGACAAACTTTGGCTTCCACTGACAAACTCAGAGGTTCTGATCAATTCAATCATCCTCGGACGAGGCAACAAATAGACAAGACACTCGGAGATACGAAGGCTATAGCAGAATGGAAACCCCATGGGATTATTACACATAGCTATCTTTCCTTTGTATCAAATTTTTCTCTTTTACGATAGCATTATCTTACTAGAATGTTTGTATCCTTGTACAAAAAATACTTATTCAAAGTCAATACAAAATATTCCTTTGAAAGTGCAGAAACTATTTGTCTTTTCTTTACGCTTGTTTTGTTTACAAAAACGTCCAATGATTCATTGTTGAGCATATGCATTTGAACATAATTACTGTTTACAAATAAATGAAATGAAAAGAAGCAATTACTGATAGGTTGAAAGGATAGGAAAATATCTCTAGGCTATTCCATAGGCTATCCCTTGTAGTACGTCGTTTAAATCCCCAGCGGAACAAAATTTCAAATTATTGATCCCCAGTAGAAGTCGTCAAATTTCTCAGGATTCCCCAATAAGATTTCACAAGAAGTACATGGCATTGCCTTTACAACAGAGTTTATTTCTCTCGACAGAAATTCATCAATACTTCGACTTTAAAGCATGAAGACTTACATATCCTCAAAAGCAGTCAGGGATTTATTTTCCCCAATCTAACTACAATTCAGCAAATTAGCTCACATACGCATACATTGCATTCATATATCATAAACATTGATAATGCAAATGCTTTATACTATGCATTTCATACAACATAAACATGTTATTTTAGCTAACATTTTACCCTTTATAGGATAAGGTTAAAGCTACCATTAACAAAACTCCAAAATCTTTTGATACAGTTCAGATACGCTCCAGACACGGATGCCATCCTGATACTCATTCAGATTCAGCTTTCAGATACAGTTCAGATACGCTCCAGACACGAATGCCATTCTGATACTCATTCAGATTTGAGCTTTCAGATACGCTCCAGACACGGATGCCATCCTGATACTCTAAGATACAGTCCAGATACGTTCCAAACACGGATGCCATTCTGATACTCATTCAAAGTCAACTCTCAGATACAATACAGATACGCTCCAGACACGGACGCCATTCTGATACTCATTCTTTCAGCTTAAAAATTACAATTCAACAATCACTCTTGGATGTCATCTACAAGCCCATCTCCAACAACTTTCTATCACCTCTCCAAATGGCATATTTAAGCCCATTCCCTCTACCATCACATCGTCGAGTGCAAATTTCTGGGCACTCTAGTGTCCAATCATCTTCCACCTTTGAGTCACGAATGGCAAAGCTCGCCAATCTAACTCTCTGTGCATTAGAAGATTGAACAGGGGCAGATGTTGTACCCCAAAATTTTCCCTCTCACTTATCAAGAATTTTCACAAGATCTCCTTTGGATCATGACTGCACTAGGATTTGATCAGCTCAAGGCACCTCCTCATGCACTGATGACCAAAATTAGGGTTTGAGTTTGCACAAGGATTTTTGGACTATCAGTGATTCATATGACTTTCAAGGATCATTAGGGACCCCCAAGATTACTCATGTCATGTTTCAAGCCTTGAATCACATTTTTGATCAGTCAATTGGATAGTTGACCTAAAAATCAACTGTATTGGGGAAAAAGTCAACCATGGCCAATTTATAGTAAAACTTCATAATTTTTATCCAAATCAAAATCTTAGACTCATATGTATCATTTTATCAAGTTTGGACCACAACTCCTCAAGGAATTTGATCAAATCTCCAAAAGGGCAAAATAGTCAAAATTAGGGTTTTGACTAGGAAAGGGCAATTTCTGATTTTTGACCTAGAAGATGGCTAATTGGTTTGAGGCATGATTTCAAGAGTTCAATTGCATCATTTTTACCTAATTACATGGTTCAAAACATTGCAAGTCCATTGGATTGATAGATGAATTTTGCAGTCAACTGATCAAAAGTCAATTGTATACTGAAAAGTCAAACTCTGACTTTTTGGTCAAAATCAAGTGCCAAAGATCATAATTCATCAAAAAATGTCAAGATGTGAAACTTTTTCATCAAGAAATCAAGGATTTAAGATTTTTTTTTGAAAAGTTGAAATTTCTTAACTTAGAAATTGTTCTAAGTATAGAAAATTTCTTATTTTTTTCTCAACTTTGAGCCAAATTTTCACCATGATGCAAGATGATTCAAAGGAAACTTCCAACATGAAAGTTGTAGATCTCCATGAAATCTACAACTATGCTTCACACAATTTCTCCTAAAAATTCTAGGATCTCAAGATATAATATTGTGAATACATGCTCATGAACCAAAATAACTTAGTGAAATTTTGCCCTAGTTAGGCAGATTTTTGACCTAACTTCATGGAAATTTTTAACATAAATCCAAAGGGAATTTTAAAAATCAATTCAAATATGAGTTGTAGAGAACATTGCAAGCTTTCCAAAATGTCCAAGAACTCCTTGAGATCATTCTTGAGTAAGGAGAATCGAAGAGATGAAGTTGGTGATTTATCACTTTGATTTCAAGCCATTTCATGATGAACAAAATTCAAATCCAAGCCTAGGCTGCATAATCTTTGCTTTTCAGGCCTCAAACTTGTTTCTCACTCCATAATTAAATGTTTTCACAAATGTTAGAAGCTTTAAGCCGAGCATTAAATTCATTGTACAAGAACAATTCCATTTTTGGTAGAAAGTTGCCATTTCTATCTTGATAAAGCACTACTGTTGCCTTTGTCAACTTCTTGAGCCTCGCAATTGTTTTCTATGCATGCAAGAAAAGTCAAAACCAAAAGCAACTTGCCTGAAGCCTCTACCATCTCAGATCATGCTTGTACAAACTTAGAGACTTGTCTCCTCACTTTTCTTCAAAAGCAAGTTATAGAGCCAAAAGGCTATAACTCAGAAATCTGGAGTGGAGTTGATCTATAACATTTTCCATACATATACACAAATGTATTTCAACATAGGACACGAATGCTAAGACTCCAAAACACTCCCAAACACTCTACAACTCAGAATCTGCCATAGCTTGACATTTTTGAACCTTACACAGCCATCTCCAAAACCACTTGTGCGTTTTGAGTTTTAACCACCTAAACACTTAATATACTTCATATCTAAGTGATCCAGACCCCTGTTCCCTCACTGTAACTCCTCCTCCTCCATCCACCATTTTCAAATATCAAGCTTGCAGGTTGACTTGAGTGGGGAGATTCATGGACTTTCAAGACAAAGTAAGGATTGGAATACACTCAGGGAGGTCCAGGTAAGCTAAACAGATCCTCAGGCCTTCTCAAAACTTGCTCAAACTCCATTCACGATCCCAGCTGAAAGAGGTAAAAACTAAAACTTATATCTCTTCATACAAGCATCATTTGGTTCTGATTTGTGAAAGCAAAATGTAGATATCCTTGCCCTAAAGCTAACCATGTTCATAGTTTTCATTTATATTAACTGTGTATAGAGAATTTTGGATTTGAAATTTCTGTAAAAATTAGGTTTCAAATTAGGGCAAGTAAAATTAGCTTTGATCTTTGACTGTTAGTTTACAAAAATTATATGCTTGAACTCGTGGGAAGAAACACCATAATTTTCATGTTTGAACTTTCCATTTTTATGGAGAAATGAAGAAGATACAGGTGATCTGGCCATGGCTCAAGGTTGAAGATGAAGTTGCCTTCAGGGGGCATTTTCTAATATATATTTATGATTGTGTTTATATAAACAGATGTACAGCCACCCCAGTGGTAAGGCAATGCGCAAAAATGCTATAGATCACGGGTTCGAGCCTTAGCGCGCTGCCTTTTGAAATTTTCTCACGTTTTTTCCTTTTTTTTTGTCCCTTTGCAGCGCTGGGCCTCTCATTCTTGGGCCTTTTGTTTTTTTTTTGCGAATATGCTACCTCTAGTTTACTCATGATACCCCTGGCCCAATATATTTTTATTATTCATTTTATTTTCATTTTTATTCTACTAAATATATTTTTCTTAATATTAGAAATCATAAAAAATATAAAAATGATAGATTTATATTTTAGCTTATTTTATTTTATTTTTCTCACAAAAAATATTTTATTTTGTTATATATATTATCCATTTTTATTAATTAAATTTGTAAATTAAATTAGAACTAGTTTAATACTTATTTTTTTCTTTATACCCATTAAATATTTATTTTAATATAAAATGACCAAAATACCTCATAATGCCATGTATTATTTTCAACATAAAAAAATACAAAAAAAATACATACTTTTTCTTAAAGAAATTTATTTCCTTTTAATCAAATCGAATTAGGGTTCATTCAAAAAATATTTTCTAAAATAATTTCTTTTCTTAATTGATTTAACTTAATCTTGATTTATTTATTAGGTTTAGATTAAAACTTTTTTCCACATAAAAAAACAAAACAAAAATCTTCTTTGCATTTATATATCTTTGCATATTTAATTCATCTTGTATATTATTTATTCCAATATTTGTACATATTCAATTTGGTTGTAATAGATTAATTAGGTTTATATTATTGCAATCCCCATTCATAAATTGTATACCCCCCCCCCCCCCCCCCCCCCTCCCACAAATGTTTGTAATAGAGTAGTAATTTTAAATTTCGCAATTTATCGCTTTTACATAACATGCTAGTAATTAGGGTTTGTATGGCAAGATAAAACCAATCAAATAGAAAACCCTAATCCAAGACAAAATCAAGCATGAAAATGACACACTTGCACACAAAACACCCCTAGGGTTATCCCACTTGGTTTTCTTATACAAAAATGGCCATATTACGCATGTAAGGTGTCTTACCAAAAACAAACAAATACAAGATCATAGTCCCTCGATGACGTTATTCAAAGTTGCCTTACAAAAATGATCTTAGTCCCTCAAAAAATGCTAAGATACTTTGCAACATTGCTAATCATGGTTATACGATGACCCACACCCATCCCGTTTACATCCAAAGATAGGGTTGCTTACCAAATCAATGGTAAGACAACAATGTCAAAGAAGAAGAAAATGAACAAGAAAGACATTTGAGTAAGTAGATTACTTTTAGTTACTTGTTCCATTTCAAAACAAACATACTTTCTATTTTCAAAAACAAACACACACATTTTCAAACATCTTACAAAATTGAAAACATTTTCAAAAAGATCAACATCTTTGTATACATTCTTACGAACGAGAATCATTACAAAGATTTCCTAAACAATGGCCTCTTTCACAAAATACTTTCAAAACCATAGAAAGCACCATTTTAAACAAAATCAAGTGATCTAGCAAGTAACTAAGAGCCCATGGAAAACCATGGATGAAAAGGGTGCTAATACCTTCCCTTTTCATAATCTACCCCCCGAACTCAAGAAACAATCTCAAAGGTCTTTCTTGTGCTTTTTCACCTTTCCTTTTGGATAAAAGAAAAGTCGGTGGCGACTCTTGCTTACCGCAACATTTGCGATAAAATGCAAAACAATCAAGTCAGTTCTCCCACCGCATCACAAAGACAAACCAACATTGAATTTTATTAATTAAAAGGAAAGTAAAAAAACATGCATGATCACAAAAGAAAAACAAGTCAAGGTGATTAGTGATTCCTCAAAGAGCTAAGCTAAAGATTGGGAGGAGAACAAAAAACCCTAATGTGATCTTGTTGTGATTGAATCAATATGGTATGATGAAGGGATCTTAGGGGAAAATTTTGGGGTACAATAGTTTCCCTTATTTAAGTTTCTTCTATCCAGAGATACAAAGGTAAAAAATCTTTGTGTTGATGCGATCAAAGATACTTAAATATAAAACAAACCCTATTTTTGGCCCTAAGATGCCATGCAATTATCATGAGTATGAATGCATATGAACAATTTCAAAGGGACGCAAAAAACCATTGGGGATGTAACAAAGGAAATAAGGATCAAAAGAGAAACCCGACCAGGAAAATGAATCATTGGTGAATCAAAAAGACCTGACTCATAGAGGATGGTAAAAAGTTCAAAAGATACACCAACTTTTATTGAAGGCGAGACTACCAACATTCACTGAAGGTAGAAGGAGAGAAGAAATAACAACACTGACATTCGCTGAAGGTGAGATACCAACATTCACTGAAGGTAGAGAGAAGAAAAAAATCATTGATGTTCACTGACGATGAACTACCAACTTTCGCTGAAGGTAGAGAGAACAGAAATATCATAACATTGTCGTTCACTGACAATGAACTACCAACATTCACTGAAGATAGCAAAAGATAACAATCACCAACTTTCTCTGATGGTGATCTACCAACTTTCATTGAAGGTAGAGAGAAAATATATCATAGCACTATCGTTCACTAACAGTGAACTACCAACATTCACTGAAGGTAACAAAAAGATAACAATCATCGACGTTCACTAACGATGAACTACCAACTTCCACTGAAGGTAGAGAGAAAAGAAATATCATAACACTGCTGTTCACTGACAGTGAACTATCAACATTTACTGAAGGTAGCAAAAAGATAACAATCACCAACTTTCACTGATGGTGATCTACCAACTTTCACTGAAGGTAGAGAGAAAAGAAATATCATAGCACCGCCGTTCACTGACGATGAACTACCAACATTTAATAAGGATAGAAAAAAGATAACAATCACCAACCTTCACTGATGGTGATCTACCAACTTTCACTGAAGGTATAGAGAAAAGAAATATCATAGTACCTCTGTTCACTGACGATGAACTACCAATGTTCACTGAGGGTAGCAAAAAGATAACAATCACCAACTTTAACTGATGGTGATCTACCAACTTTCACTGAAGGTAGAGAGAAAAGATATATTATTGCATCACCATTCACTAACGATGAACTACCAATGTTCACTGAGGGTAGCAAAAAGATAACAAGTTTTTCCCCAAAATTCCGACGTTTCACCTAGAAAGGGTCCCAACTTCTTCTTTAACCAAGGCATTCTTCCTGGAAAGGGTAATATATAAGTTGTCTCAAATAAAGAGACTACCACTTGTAAATATTTCACAACAAACTGCCTCTGCGATATTGGAAAGACTTGCCCTCCATTGGAGTATTTTGATAATGAACTGCAAACTATCCACTCATAGAGAAGATAGCAAAAAAAGTAACGTCGACTTTTACGGGGAAGTGCAATTTGCTCATATAAAGAGACTTGCTACTTGTTGTCATGGAGGATTGTAAAAATGACTCTTTGGGGAGAACAGTATGGCTTCCTGGGGAAAGAAATATGACTTCTTGAGGAGATGCACATATATTTCTATTGAGGAGATAAAGTCTTCTTGTGCAAAATAAATGCACATTCTCAAACCAATGCTCGAAGCCTGCAGATATCATAAGTAATAATATTGTTGAGGATCAAAGATTCAAACCAGAAATAAACTGGGATGGAACAGTTAACCATAATACATCCTTTGAGAAATAAACTCAAGAGAGGGAAACCCAAATCATCCAGACAAAGAGTTGTGTAAGAAGGCTAAAGCAAAAATCTTCCACGGGGGATAACTCAATGGGGAAATTGAAAGAATATACACTCTCTGCTTAAGGCCGACACTCTATTGGAGAGAGGACAACACAACTTTGCAAAACAGGGTAATATGCCAACAAAATATTAATGAATGTGAATGAACAATGATTTGCTAATTTTAACTATGCATGATGTATGTATGAATATATGAGTGTTATCATGTATATGCTGACAAAATAGACATATAACACTGGGAGTAACCAGGCAAAACCAACTCGGGCACAAACAACACTCGGCTAAATCACATCCAAGATGAATATTCCAAGAGAAAAATAAGCACTAACTGAGGAAGCAAAGTCCTATTTCACGGCTTAACTTCATTGGGGAAACATAATTCAAACTTCACTGGGGGGAAGATAATGCCTCATCATCGAGATATCAACTTGGGACCTCGTGTTGACTCCATTGGAGAGGTCAACACCATATCGAAGAGGGGAAACCAAGATACGTTCTTCAACATTGATGGTAAGTATTGCACTAACTTCTCTGGGGGGAAAGTATGAAACTTCATGGGGACAACAACTTGAGGAGTTAAGAAGTTAAACATTATAGCAAGGAATCAATCTTATGGGGATTTTAAATCAAACCCAACACTTGGCGGGTGAAAACCCAAAGGGTTGATAACCAATTCAACACTCCTTAAATAAAACATTGTCCATGCCTGATTATCGGGCAATCAAATGAACTGTAAGTACTGCCGAGAGGGAGATGCTTCGTAAATGAGTCAAATCTCAGAATGCACAGGGAGAAAAGACTTATATCAAATAAGCGAGGCCTTCGCTGGGAAATCTTGGATTGAGTCTTCATATCATACAAACCTATTCCAACAAAAGATGCCCTGGGATAGCTTTCCTGGGGAATCAAGAAATCAACATATAGAAAAAGGTCAAACTCTTGGGGATTTTAAATCAAACCCACCACTGGGCAGGTGAAAACCCTAAAAATTGACAAATGCCTCAACACTTCTTAGAAAATAAACTGCCTTGGTCTAGCTGCCTGGGGAATAAATACCAACAATAATGCCAATACTGCAGAAAGAGCGACATTTTGCAAATAGTTCCATCTCAGCACACCAAGGGAACAAGACCTTCCGTCATATGAGAGAAGACTTTGTTGGGGAATCTGGAATAGAGACCTCAGACTAAGTAAACCCAAAAAAATCAGAAAATGAACTAACACTTAATTGGGGACACTGGGATCACAAATCTGATACTGCACCTTACGCCAATTGGTATTGTCTTTAATATACAATAAAAACGCGCATACCAGCGAAAACAACCTGAGAAAACCTTTCTTGGGAAAACAAAACTTCTCAAAATTATGGGAGTTCGTCCATTCTTGGGATCACCATCTTTGTTTTCCTCTCGAATCACAAAATATAAAGTAAAAGTAAGTTGTAAATTCTTTTGAAAAACAATTTTGTTATTTAATCTTTTCGCTTTGAAAATTATTATCAATAATAAATGGAGTCTTTGTAAGTTGAATAAAATAAGAAATATAAAGAGTTGGATAAAAGCTTAAATTTTATTGATAGAATGGTAGTCTATGAATGGCGAGACTCCATGGATAATTACAAAGTTTGGAAAATGGTAATATATAATGAAAAGATACATTGAGGTACAATGACCACTATTCTCTCTAACAACTTTGAAATCCTGAGCAGCAGCTCCCGTTGAAGTATGGTGAGGACCCGAGAAGATTGTTGCTTCAATGATCAAGTCTTGTCTGATGTAGTTACTTGCCAAGAAAGTCCCTAACTTTTGCCTAAGCTGCCCTTGCGGGTTTTCAACTTAGCGGGTAATTTTATTCTGTTTATGTCTCTAATTTTTGCCTAGAGCGCCCATTCGGGCTTTCGGCCTACCGAGACGCTCTTTGTTTCCTAAGTCGCCCTTTCGGTTTTTCAACTTAGCATGCTGTTATTTTATTTATTTAGGTGAAGTATTTCTTGACTGCATCAACATTCATGGGACGTGGGAACTCCTCGCCATCCATAGTTTCAAGAATCAATGCACCGCTAGAGAAGGCCTTCTTGACAACATATAGGCCTTCAAAATTGGGAGTCCACTTGCCCCTAGAATCAGCGTTAAAAGACATACTTCCTGAGCACGAGGTCGCCTTCTCTGAATTCACGACGTTTGACCTTCTTATCAAAAGCTTTCTTCATTCTCTTCTGATATAACTTCCCATGACATAAAGCTGTCATTCTCTTCTCTTCAATCAAATTCAATTGGTCAAACCTGTTTTAGACCCATTCAGCCTCTGACAACTTGGTATCCATTATCACACGCAAAAAGGGAATCTCAACCTCGATTGGGAGCACCACTTCCATTCCATACACAAGGGAGAACGAGGTTGCTCCTGTTGAAGTGCGGAAAAATGTCTGATATCCATGTAAAGCAAAAGGGAGCATTTAATACCAATCTTTATAAGTAACAAATATCTTCTGGATGATCTTCTTGATATTCTTATTAGCAGCTTCAATAGCCCCATTCATCTTTGGTCTATTGTCGGTGATAGTTCTGCTCGGCATACCATACCGACATATAAGATTATTCTTAATAAAGCGCATAACCACCTGCTTAGTAACATTAGCATATGAAGCAGCTTCCACCCATTTGGTGAAGTAATCAATTGCTACCAAGATAAAACTGTGTCCATTCGAAGCTTTAGGTTCTATCATCCCAAACATGTCAATACCCCACATAGAGAAAGGCCACTGGGAAGAAATAACATTGAGAAGTGTCGGAGGCACATGAATCTTGTCCACATAAATCTGGCATTTATGGAACTTCTTTGCAAATTTCTAACAGTCAGATTCCATTGTCAGCCAATAGTAACCTTCCCTTAGCATCTTTTTAGCCATCGAATGTCCATTGGCATGAGTGCCAAATGAACCTTCATAAATCTCATGCATCAACATGTCTGCTTCGTGTCTATCCACGCATTTGAGCAAAACCATGTCATAATTTATCTTGTACAACATATTTTCACTGAGGAAGAAACTTCCAGCCAATCTTCTCAATGTCTTTCTATCTTTATTCGAAGCACCAATTGGGTATTCCTGAGTCTGGAGAAAATGCCTGATATCATAATACCAAGGTTTCTCATCTACTACCTCTTTTGTTGTAAACATATGAGCGGGTCTATCCAGTCGTCGAACTATAATTCGAGGTATATCATTCCAAGTATTCACTTGATACATAGAAGCCAGAGTTGTCAGAGCATCCGCCATTTGATTTTCGTCTCTAGGGATGTGATGGAATTCAACTTTATTAAATAAGGGTAACAATCTTCTAATATAATCTTTGTAAGTGATCAAGCTGGAGTAACGAGTATCCCACTCTCCTTTAATCTGATTTATTACCAAAGCTGAATCGCCATACACATCTAGAATTTTAATTACGAGATCAATAGCTTCCTCGAGACCCATGATGCAAGCCTCATATTCTGCCATATTATTAGTACAATCAAATGTCAACCTTGTAGTAAAAGGAATGTGTGATCCACGTGGAGTGACAATCACAACACCAATTCCTTTACCATAAGCATTCACAGCTCCATCAAATATCATGCTCCAACGGGATTCAGGATCAGGACCTTCCTCGGGCAATGGTTCATCACAATCTTTCACTTTCAGAAACATCACATCCTCATCGGGGAAATCATACCTCACAGACTGATAATCATCAACTGGTTAGTGAGCAATAGCTTTTTGAGTGCGGTATTCAATGTCATATTCATATAACAGCATCTTCCAGCGGGCAATTCTCCTAGTAAGAGCAGGCTTTTCAAAAATGTACTTGATTAGATCCATTTTAGAGATCAACCAAGTAGTGTGATTCAACGTATACTGTCGCAAATGTTTTGCCGCCCAGGCCAGAGCACAACATGTCTTTTCCAGCACTGAATACCACGACTCACAATCAGTAAACTTTTTACTGAGATAATAAATGGCATACTTTTTCTTCCCCGTTTTATCTTGTTGTCCCAGAATACAACCCATGGAATTATCTAACACTGTTAGATACATAATCAATGGTCTTCCTTCAACAGGAGGGAGCAAGATAGGAGGTTCAAGTAGATATTCTTTAATACTTTCAAATGCCCTTTGGCAGTCATCTGTCCACACACAACCTTGATCTTTCTTTAATAACTTAAAGATCGGTTCACACGTTGCAGTCATGTGGGAAATGAATCTGGAAATATAATTCAAACGCCCAAGGAACCCACTGACTTGCTTTTCAGTTCTCGGTGCTGGCATTTCTTGAATTGCTTTAACTTTATCAGGTTCAACTTCAATCCCTCTCTGGCTAACAATGAAACGCAACAATTTCCCTGACCGAACACCGAAGGTACATTTATTTGGATTCAAGCGGAGATGATACTTCCTCAAACGCTGAAACAACTTCAACAAATATTCTACTCGCCCTTCTTCAGTTTGGGATTTAGCAATCATATCATCAACATATACCTCAATTTCCTTGTGCATCAGATCATGGAATATGGTTGTCATAGCCCTCTGGTACGTTGCACCAGTGTTCTTCAACCCGAATGGCATCACTCTGTAACAGAATGTTCCCTAGGGTGTGATAAACGTTGTTTTTTCCATGTCCTCAGGAGCCATCCTTATTTGATTATACTTGGAAAATTCGTCCATGAACAAGAAAACTTTGAATTTTGTTGTGCTATCCACTAACATATCAATGTGTGGCAATGGAAAATCATCTTTTTGACTAGCTTTATTTAGATCTCTGTAATCTACGCACATGTGAACTTTTTCGTCTTTCTTTGGTACTGGGATAATATTGGCAATCCACTGAGGGTACACTGACGTTACAAGAAACCCAGCATTGATATGCTTTAGAACTTCCTCTTTGATCTTCACTGCCATATTTGGGTGAGTTCTTCGCAACTTCTATTTGATTGGCAGACACTCTGGTTTCAGCAGCAAATGGTGTTCTACAATATTTGTATCTAGACCAGGCATATATTGGTAAGACCAAGCAAAAATATCCACGTACTCTTTCAACATCTCATTCAACCTGCTCTTCACATCAGGATGCAGTAAGGCTCCAATCTTGAATTCCTTTGGATCTTCTTCTAAACCCAAATTAATTACTTCCGAAGGCTCTTTATATGGCTGAATGGCATTCTCCTCGCGCTCAAGCAACCTTGAGACCTCTTTTGGAATCTCATCATAGTCTTCTTCTTCGTCCCCATACACAGGACATTCAAAGTTGGGAGAGGGTGCAGGGTCATTGTATTCAATGGGTTTTTTAATTAATCTTCACATATGATTTATGATTGCTTTTAGAAACTGACACATATAATAAGTGATCATGCAGATTGAATTTCAATTATTATTTATTTTGAAAGGTTTTTTTATTACCATTTTCCAAGAAAAAAGAAAAAAATAAAAACACAATTTGGGAAACAAAGACATATTTTATTATTGATTTTAAAAATCAAAGCAAACAGATAAGCTCATAAAATATCAATACTTTCACCTTGGGCAGAGTGAAAGCTTTTAAAAAATATTAATAAAAACAAATTACTTTTAAACATGCATGCAAGAGGGAACATCAATGGTGATCCAATTATGAACCCTAACTTTGTGTGTCACATAATTTGGCATTTCTGGTTCGGCTTCATCTTCCACAGTGGCATTAATCCCGGAAATAGTTGGATGAAGATAACCCCCACTACAAAAGATGTCTTGATACCTGCCTGCAGCGGACATCAGCTTCATGCCCTTACCTTTATCATTCTTCATAGAGAACCCCAAGCCAGCTCTATTCTTGTTTACAGGTGGATCAACAATATGTCCCCATACTTCACTATGGACATTATGCACAACCTACTGCGCATCCTTAAACGAATCCATAGAGTCCTAATTTCCTCTTACATTATCAATGGATAAAGCTTGGAACTGGGTTCCAATAGCAGCTTCATCCGCCTCCACAATGCTGAAAGAGGACAAACGAGATATCAATAATGCATGTTCTCCATTTATAATTACCACTTTTCCTTCACGCACAAACTTCAACTTCTGGTGTAAAACAACCCCTGCCTCATGTATCCACGGTCATACCAAAAAACAACTGTAAGCGGGTATAATATCCATGACCTGGAAAGTAATCTAAAACAAATATGGGCCTATATGAATAGGCAAGTCCACTTCACCAATAACAAATTTCCTTGATCCATCAAACGCTTTCACAATAATGCCACTTGGGCGCATGGGTGTTCCTTTATATTTCAACTTCATAAGCGTGCTCCTTGGTATAACGTTCAATGCAGATCCATTATCAATCAACACATTGGATAATGCATCATTCTTACAGTTCATAGAGATGTAGAGGGACAGGTTGTGATTCCTTCCTTCATCGGGCAGTTCATCATCGTAGAAACTCAGGTTATTACATGAAGTAATGTTCCCTACTGCACTGCTAAATTGGTCTACAGGCATATCACTTTCCAAAAAAGCTTGGTCCAATACCCTCATCAAAGATTCTCTGTGAGCAGAGGAGTTCATCAATAAAGCCAAGATAGATATTTTTGAAGGAGTATCCAATAGCTGATCTACAATTCTGTTGTCGCTCATCTTGATTATCTTCAAAATATCATCCACCTCTTTTTCTAGCGTAGCTCCACTAGGTTCACCCACGCCCTTCTTGGGTTCAACATTTTCCACAACTTTCTTTCTAGTACTAACATCTCCACGAATAACTGGTGAAAATACACGACCACTGCGGGTCACTCTGCTAGTCTCAGCAATATTTCCAACATTATGCATTGGCTGGATGGGAACTTCCACACCATACTCTAAAATCTTAGCATTATATTTGTAGGGTACAGCCTTATCTGACCTGTAGGGGACAGGACCCAGCAAACTAATCACCAATGGAGTAATAGCTGGATTTCTATGATATTCAACTTCAAAATGGGTAGGTGCACCGAAACAAGGTACAATAACATTTACTCCCTCTTCAACATATTCAGTCATTACAGAGTCATCCTTGGAAAACAAATCTTCATCCGAGGAGAAAAACTTATTTGTAGAGGCATACTCATCATCTGACTCTTCTTCAGCCAAACAAACCTCAATTACATCTACTTCATGGTAATCATCCCTTTGGCCTGTAACCTTAATAGTTCCATTATCCAACAACAACTGAACACCTTTCTTTCCAATTGAACATCCTCGGGAGTCCCGGCAACAAATTCGGCAAGATCCATACTGATGTTCTACCTGACCAACCATGTGGCAGAAAGTAGCATGCAATTGTACAATATCCTCATTCATATGTTCCACATCAAAGATTCTGAACTCTCTAGGACATCCAGAAACTATGTTTATTTCCTCTTCATACTCTTCCCTAGGCCTGATTATATGGATGAGGTCCTCATCCATCATCTCCTACAAATCATCCTTTATCTTATCACAACCCTGTATATCCATACTGCAAATAGCACAACCAGCATGGTCATGCATATAGTAGCTAAATTCAGAGGTCTGCATGTGTTATACCCCAAAATTTTCCCTCTCACTTATCAAATATTTCCTCACAAGATTTCTTCAACTCAAGACTGCATTAGAGTTTGATCAGCTCAAGACACCTCCTCATGCACTAATGACAAAAATTAGGGTTTGAGTTTGCACAAGGATTTTTGGACTATCAATGCTTCATATGACTTTCAAGTATCATCATGGTCCCCTAAGGTTACTCATGTCAAGTTTCAAGTCTTGAATCACATTTTTTATCAGTCAATTTGATAATTAACCTAAAAATCAGTTGTATTGGGGAAAAAGTCAACCATGGCCAATTTACAGTCAAACTTCATAATTTTTTATCCATATCAATATTTTGGACTCATATGTATCATTTGATCAAATTTGGACCATAATTCCTCAAGAAATTTGATCAAATCATCAAAATGGCAAAATGGTCAAAATTAGGGTTTTGACTGAGAAAGGGAAATTTCTGATTTTTGACCTAGAAAATGACCAATTGGTTTGAAGCATGATTTTAAGGGTTCAATTGTATCATCTTGACCTATTGACATGGTTCAAAACATTACAATTTCATTGGATTGATAGATGAAATTTGCAGTCAACTAATTAAAAGTCAACTATATACTGAAAAGTCAAACTTTGACTTTTTGGTCAAAATCAAGTGCCAAGGATCACCATTCATCAAAAAATGTCAAAATATGAAACTTGTTCATCAAGAAATCAAATATTGAAGATTTTCTTTTGAAATTTGAAATTTTCTTAACTTAGAATTTTTTCTAAGTATAGAAAATTTCTTATTTTTTCTCAACTTTAAGCCAAATTTCCACCATGATGCAAGATGATTCAAAGAAAGTTCCCAACAAGAAAGTTGTAGATCTCCATGAAATCTTCAAATTTGCTTCACACATTTTCCCTAACTATTCTTGGATCTCAAGATATAATTTTGTAAATACATGCCCATGAACTAAAATAACTTAGTGAAATTTTGTCCTAATTTAGGCAAATTTTTTACCTAACTTCATGGCAACTTTTCACCTAGTTCCAAGAGGAATCTTGACAAGCATTTCAAAGATGGGTTATAGAGAACATTTCAATCTTTCCAAGAACTCCTTGAGATCATTCTTGAGTAGGGAGAATCGAAGAGATGAAGTTGGCAATTTCTCACTTTGATTTCAAGCCATTTCATGAATAACAAAATTCAAATATGAACCTAGGCTGCATAATCCTTGCTCTACAGGCCTCAAACTTGTTTCTCACTTCATAATTAAATGCTTACACAATTGATAAAGCTCTAATCCAAGCATAAGAGTCTTTGTCCAAGCTTTAATTCCATAAATGGCACAAAGTTGCCACTTCCATTTTAGAAAAGCACAACTTTTGTATTTATCAACTCCTTGAGCATTGCACCTGTTCCTTCTGCATACACAAGTCCTATAAACCAAAAGCAAATTGTCTAGGAATTGTATCAACTCCAAGCAGGCCTGTACAAGCATGTAGAGAGTTGTCTCCTTACTTTTATTAAAGGGCAAGCAATAGAGCAAAAATCCTACAATTGAGAAATCTGTTGTGGAGCTGAATTGAAACCTTCTCTATACTTATACACAAACATATTACAACCTAATGGACGATTGCTAAGGGCCAGAAACTCTCTCAAAATCTCTATCACCAAAAACCTGCCAAAAACTTGCAGTTTTGTACCAAGCATAGCAATCCAAAAATCCACTCGTGCGTTTCAAGTTCTAATCACCAAAACACTTAACCTACATCATATCTAAGTGTTCCAGACCATCACCACTTCACTGTAACTCCTCCTTCTCCATCTGCCATTTTTATTTTTCAAGCTTGCAGGTTGACTTGGATAGGGAGATTCAAGCATTTTCAAGACAAGGCAAAGATTGGAACATACTCAAGGAGGTTCAGGCAAGCTAAAGGGATCTTCAGGCCTTCATAAAACTCACTCAAACTCCATTCACGATCTCAGCTGAAGGAGGTAAGAACTCTAACTTCTATCTCTTCATACAAACATCCATTGGTCTCGATTTATGAAAGGAAAATGTAGATATTATTGTGCTAAAGCCAACCATGTGCATAGATTTCATTTATGTTCATTGTGTATACAGAATTTTAGATTTTAAATTTCTGTAAAAATTAGGTTTAAAATTAGGGCCATTGAAATTAGATTTAATCTTTGACTGATAGTTTACATGAGTTACATGGTTGAAATCGTGGGAAAAAGTACTACCATTTTCATGTTTGAAGTTTCCATTTTCGTGGAGAAATGAGAAAGATACAGAGATTCAGGCTAGCTTGAGGAAGAAGATGAAGTACAGGGCAAGGAGGTGTTATATGTTATGTGTTTTTTATTTCATATGAACTAACGGATGTACAGCCACCTCAGTGGCAAGGTAGCACGCTGAAAATGCATAGGTCATGGGTTCGAACCTTGGCGCTACCTTTTGCATTTTTTTCATATTTTGTAGCTTCATTTTTGCCATTTTTGCAGCGCTGGGCCTTTGTTCCATTGGGCTTCATTTTTTTTTCTAACATTACATCCTGATTACTCAGGACACCCCTGGGCCCATACATTTTTATTATTTATTTTTATTTCCTTTTTTTTTATTAAATATATTTTCTTAAATATTATAAAATCATGAAAAATATAAACATGTTAAATATTTTATTTTTGTTTATTTTATTTTATTTTCACATAAAAAAATATTCTTATTAAATTATATATTAACTATTTACCTTAAACAAATTTGTAAAATAAAATAGACTTAGGTTAATTTTTATTCACACTTGTAAATATTTTTTCCTAACATATAAAAAAACTAAATATTTTCATAAAATTTATTATTTTAAGACAAAAATACACAATAATAATACTTAAAGAATTTTGTTTTCCTTTAATAAACTAAAATTAGGGTTAATCAATGTATAAAAAACAAAACAAAATTTCTTTTTCTTGCATATACATACCATTACATATTTAATTTATATTGTATATTCAAATATTTGTACAAATTTAATTTGGTTGTAATAGCTTAATTAGATTTAAATTATTGCAAATCCCCATTTATAATTTGTATACCCCCCTCCCATAAAATGTTGTAATAACGTAGTAATCTTTAAATTACGTAATTTACCGCTTTTATATACCATGCTAGTAATTAGGGTTTGAATGACAAGGTCAAAACAAATCAAATAGAAAACCCTAATCCAAGACAAAATCAAGCATGAAAATAACACACTTGCACACAAGCACCCTTAGGGTTACTCCACTTGGTTGCCTTATACAAAATGGCCATATTACGCATGTGAAATATCTTAGCAAAACAAACAAGTATAAGATCATAGCCCCTCGATGACGCTATTCAAAGTTGCCTTACAAAATAATCTTGGTCCCTCAAAAATGCTAAGATACTTTGCAACATTGCTAATCATGGTTATACGATGACCCGCGCCCGTCCCGTTTACATCCAAAGACAGGGTTGCTTACCAAATCAATGGTAAGACAACAATGTCAAAGGAAAAGAAAATGAACAAGAAAGACATTTGAGTAGGTAGATTACTTCTAGTTACTTGCTCCATTTCAAAACAAATATCCTTGCTATTTTCAAAAACAAACACACACATTTCAAAACATCTTACAATCATTGAAAACATTTTCAAAAAGACAAACATCTTTGTATACATTCTTACGAACAAGAATCATTACAAAGATTGCCTAAACAATGGCATCTTTTACAAAATACTTTCAAAACCACACAAAGCACAATTTCAAAACAAAAAGCAAGTGATCTAGCAAGTAACTAAGAGCCCATGGAAAACCATGGATGAAAAGGATGCTAATACCTTCCCTTTTCATAATCTACCCCCCGAACTCAAGAAACAATCTCAAAGGTTGTTCCTGTGCTTTTTCACCTTTCCTTTTGGATAAAAGAAAAGTCGATGGAGACTCTTGCTAACCGCAACATTTGTGATAAAACGCGAAACCCTCAAGTCAGTTCTCCCACCGTATCACATAACTGGCGACTCTACTAGGGATTATTATAAAAGTGGGGTTACCTTAGGGCTAGATCACATTTATTTGCTTACATTGTTTGACTTGTATGCTTTACATTATGGTTCTTTGTTTGGGTTTGAAATCCTCTACCCGGATTTGGGACACATTATAGGTAAATAGCAATACATTGTGGAAACTGTGCGGGGTATACCAACATGGTCTAAGCAATAGTTATGTTAGTGCGACATATTTGTGGGTACCGGTAGCCTTTTAGTCAATCAAAGAGAATATGGGGTCGCTGAGTGATGTCATGAAGCACTAATGAACTTCTAGAACCCTTTACTTAACCAACTTGGCCTTTAGGATGTAGTGAGATGACCAGCTTTGGTGCAGTCTGAAGTTGGTAGATACTCGATACTACACTCATTGAGGTTTGGTTTCTTGGGATATTTCGATCGCCATTAAAGAGGCTTGAGCTGAAACAATGACCAGGGAAATAATCCAGTGATATTGAGCTCCTTAGAACCAGGTTACTATTACTAGGACAGTGTTGTACCCCAAAATTTTCCCTCCCATATTTCTCAAGACATGTCAAGAATCATCTCCAAGTTGTTCAAGATGGCTCAAGAGTTGGACAGTCAAATCACCTCCTAAGGCAGTCAATTCAAAATTAGGGTTTTGTGTTGCATCAAGGTCCTCATATCAAAATGGTCTCAAATGCTCCCAAATGTCCTAAGATGTTCTCAAGTTCATCCATGACAAATTTAAAGCCTTGCAGAGAAAGTTTGGTCAGTCAATTGCTCAAAGGGTCCAAAAATCGACTGTGTTAGGGCAAAAGTCAACTGTGACCCAAATACAGTCAAACCTCAAGATTTTTTGTCAACATTCTCATTTTTAAGGATAATTCATCATTTGATCAAGGTTTGATCATGATTCATCAAGGATTGCTCAAGATTCTTCAAGATTCAAAAGTTGCTAAATTAGGATTTTATAGGAAAAGTCAACTCAACTTTGACCAAGCATAACTTTCTCATACTTTATGAGAAATGACCCATCCAAAGCTAATTTTGAATAGGATGCAATTTCCTACAATCCATCTTCACACCCCAAGATCAATAAATGCACTCACAAGAAGTTACAAATTTGGACATTATAGGTCATTTTTGAAAGTCAACAAGAACACCTTTTTTTCCAAAGCTTATAACTTGAGCATGGAATATCAAAATAAGATGAGACCAAAACGGTTGGTTAAAGGACATCTCAAGGTTTCTAAAAAGTCTAAGAACACTTCCAAAAGTTCAAAATTGAAGAAGTTATGCATTGTTGAAGTTGGGAATGTTTCCAAAATTGCCAAAAGTCAACTATCCTCAAAACTCCAATTTTTGTCAAAAGGGTCCACTTTTTCCCACTTGATTTGGTCTTATCACACCACACACGTGTACCATCTTCAATTTCATGACCAATCATTTATTTTTCTATTTTATTTAATTTTTATTGATTTAATTCATTTTAAATCAATATTAATTCAAATAAAATCCAAAAATTAATGGAATGCGATTTTTTGATCATTACAGGTCTTCATTGTCAAGATACACTCAATCAAATTCGTATTAAGCATTGTTGTACACAAAATATTTGATTTGAGGCATTTTTGGAAACTTTATCAATGGTGATCAAATCAAATCCCCAATCTTCAATACTCATGGATTAAAGCCCAAAGTTTAACCTAAATTGCTTCCAATATACATGTACAAGCCAGACATACAGAGAACACGGCCTGAAACTGCAAGAAACAGCCAGACAAAGTTTGAAAAAAGCTTAGAAAAAGTGGAATCTGAAAATGATCTTAGAGCTCAATTCAAAGCCAAAACTTGACACTAATCTCTTGTTGGACGTCTGTTGAAGCAATTGGAATCAAAACCAAGTCCTAAAACCTCCTAAATCGCATTGTAAGTCTCCTTGAACCGATCCCTGTACATGAAATCGAAACCACCCATTCTTGCATCTTTTTGACAAACCATGGATATATTCTTGATTCTTGTTTGATTTCGAAACTTTATGCACTATTTAATTTTATTTTCATAGCCTGTAACGCCATGCCCAACTCTAGGGTTCGTGCTTCTTGTTTTTGGGGTTTTTAGTTGCAGGGAAAATCAAGGCCAATACTGGACATGGATGAAACCAGGAGGAAGAGACGAATGTATTGGTGGTTTTAGTTTGCATTTTTATGGCCAGGAATTTGTTTTAGGAGTGAGCCATGGATTTAGCTGCGGATGAAATCCGCAGGTAAATAACCAGGTTGTTCAAGGAAGAAGACGACCACGTGCCTCTTCCTTATTGGGCCATTCATAATCTCGCGCCATTTATTTTTATTTTCCAGGCATAGTAAATGTTTTCCATATATTATTTGTTTTGTCTTCTTATAACGAATAAGCAGTTTGGTTGGATTGGTAAGCGCGCTGGCCATTGAGCAATGAGACCTGGGTTCGAATCCCAGGTCCCCCAAAACCTTTGTTTAATTTTTCTTCAGATATTCTCATGCAACGCCTAAAGTATAGTGCACCATATGCCTCAAAGATCCACATGCCAGATAGTCTGCAAATCAAATCCAATGGCTCAAATGGGATATTCACCATACTCTCCGGTCAACGCACATGCATGGAACGGCCAAGGTCAAAGCAGGCTGAACGTTAATGGACCTGGAGATTTGCCAGATTCACCACCAATCAGGCCCAGCACCCCCCATATTTGGTTATTTCTTTTCATATTTCACTTTCTTTATTTAATTGTTTTTATTAATTATTATTATACTAACCAATTTATTTTGCCTAATAAAATCAGAAAACAAAAAATATAATATTTTTATTTATTAAAACTAATTTCATTATTTTTGTAAATAAATAATTTAATTGACTTAGTTTTTTTTAATTAGGTATAATTTTAACATTTTTTGCAATAAATTAAAATTAATTAGAATATTAGGTTTTAATAATTTTAATCGTTTTTATTTTATTTCCTTAAATATAAAAAACCCAAAAATATATTTTCTATTTAATTAATTAATTAACTTAGGTTTAATTTCATTTAATTCAAAAAAATAACAAAAAAATCTCTTTCTTTCCTAAAAAGGGTCAAAACCCTAAAAAATGCTCCGATTTAATTTTCTTGCACGCGATTCATTTGATTCCAATTTTGTAATTGTTTCCCGGTATGTAATAATTAATTAGGACGTTATTTATTTATCGTTTTATTTCTACTTTCTGCAATTTAAATTAAAGGGTTTGTCTTTGGCGATGTAAATACCCGACGCCTTGTAATAGTTTAGATTTAATTTCCCGCAATTTAATTTTCGTACAATATTAACTGTTAGATGTTTGATAACTAGGAAATGCATGACAAGATCAATCTTTAACCTAAAATCAACATAGCTCACCATTAACATGTACAGATAAAAATTAACCGAAATAACATACTCGCACATGCCACTCTTAGGGTAAACCTCACTTGGTTGCCTCGAACATGGTCATTGAGTATAGGAAGTTTTAGAGGTCGCCTTCTTGTCCAAAGATCATAAGTTGCCTCGAAACAGTTTCCTCGGAAAAAATGATCTAAGACATTAGGGTTACCACTAAGGCGTCCTAACATTGCTTTAGTAACCACACGTCCCTTAATCGAATTGACCCGAAAACTCCAACGACGGTGCTACCTACTCCTCAATAGTGGGATAACACTGTCTAAAGGACATTTGTACAAATTAATTCCTTTTTTGAGTAGGTAGATGGTTCTTAAGTACTTGCTCCTTTTAAAACAAAACAAAACTTTTCGCACTCACACTCCTTTCAAACAAAAACTCTTTTCAAACCCACAAACACAAAGAAAAGCAAACTTTTGAAAACACAATGAGCAAGTACCTAAGAGCCTATGGATAACCACGGATAGAAAGGGTGCTAACACCTTCCCTTTCTATAATCTACCTCCCGAACCCGAGAAATATCTCAAAAAGGAATTTTTCTGTGCTTTTGTCCTTTCCTTGTTGGATAAAATAAAAGACGGTGGCGACTCTTGCTTACCGCGGCATTTTACAAAAACAAACGCAAAATGCGAACCAGCATTCCAAAACAGTCAGTTCTTATTCCCACCGATCACAGAACTGGCGACTCTGCTGGGGACTTCTTATAAGTGAGGTGTACCTTAGGATTAGATCATTATGTTTTCAATTGTATGCTTTGTATGCTTTAATTTTATGGGCTTGTATCGGAGTTCTATAGATCCTAACTCGGATCTGGGGATACCCTTTAGGTAAGTAGCAATAAACTATGAGGGATATGTACGGCATAGACCGATATGGATGAAGCAGTAGCTACATTGGTGTGGCACTTTAGTCTGTACTGATATCCCTTGTGTTGGAACGAGGAGAATATGGGTCTTCTAAGGGGTCATTAAGCACCAACTGACCTTAGAACCTTAAATTGACCAACTTGGCCATAGAACAGTAGCAGTATGCTACACTCATTGAGACTAAACTCTCGCGATGATTTCGGCCGCAAGAAAATGTTTCTAAACTGGAATTATGACCGATTGAGGGTAGTCAGTGATATTGAGATCCTATAGAACCCAGTTACTAATTTTAGGACAGGTTTTAACCAACTAAACTAAAAGAGGGTAGTACCTAAGCTCCATGCCAGCCTGAAATCTAAGGGCTCTCAGTGTGACTTGTGTGCCTTTACCATGTTTGCTTTTTGTGGATACTTGTGGTGTGTCTTTATCATGACATCATGACATCATAGAATTGCATGCATCTTGCATAAGGACTAACCTATTTCAAAGACAGGAGGGTTTCATTTTTGCTCTGTTTTGTAGGTCACCATGATGCCTATACGTAAGAATACTATCCGGATCAACTTTGTCCAAGTACCTACCTTGCTTAAAGAGTTGGTTGCCAAGATGCCTGATGTGATCGGTGGAAATAGAACTGACTGTTTTAAGGCTGGTTCGCGAAATGTCGCGGTAAGCAAGAGTCGCCACCGTCTTTTATGTTCTCCAATATGGAAAGGACAAAAGCACAGCAAAATTCCTTTTCGAGATGTTTCTCGGTTCGGGAGGTAGATTTATAGAAAGGGAAGGTGTTAGCACCCTTTCTATCCGTGGTTATCCACGGGCTCTTAGGTACTTGCTCTTATGTTTTCAAAAATTGTTGCTTCTCAAGTGTGTGTGGGTTTTGAAAAAGTTTCATTTTGAAAACTTCTAGGTAACTCTTGTATTAGTCCTCAAGAGTGTATGAAGTATTTGTTTGAAAACTTTTTGAAAGTGTAGGTGCGAAAAGTTATTTTTTTGTTTTTGAAGAGAGCAAGTACCCATGAGTCATCTACCTACCCTAAGGAATTAGGCTGTGTAAAAGTCCTTAAGGTAGTGCCACCCCACCATTGAGAGGTAGGTAGCACCACCGTTGGAGGTGTTCGGGTCAATTAGATTGAGGGACCGTGTGGTCACCGAAGCAATAGTAGGACACCTTAGAAGTAACCCTAATGTCCTAGATCCTTTTTAATCCGAGGCAACCGTTTTGAGGCAACTGGATCTTAGACATAAGGGCAACCGCTAAAACACCCTATACTTGACGACCACGTTCGAGGCAACCAGTGAGGCGTACCCTAGAAGTGGCATGTGCATTGTGTGTTGTTTTCATGTTAACATTTATCTTGGATCATACAATTGTGAGCTACGATTTGTTTTTAATTATCATACATTCTTTCATGCAATTTAGCAGTTAGGAGTGTGGAAAATAAAATACGGAAAGGTAAAAGCTACGCTATTACAAGGCGCGGGTCTATACATCGCCAAAAAACAAAGACCCGTTTTTGATAAAGATGCGGAAAGTAAAAAAAAGCAATAAACCTAATTACTATTACATCCTTGGAAGCAGTTACATAATAATCAAAATAAGAAAGTAACGCGCGAAAGAATTAAAATCAGGACGTCCGAGGGTTTTGGACCCTTTTGAGAAATTAAGAGTTTTTTGTCCTTTGCTTGAAATTAAATTAAATTAAAACCTAATACCAATTTAATTAATTATTTACAAGATGTTTTTTATGTTTTTGTATTTAATGAAATAAAGAAAATAAAAATCAAGAGAAAACCCTAATTCTAAGTCTATTTTAATTATTAAGAAAATGTTAAAGTTAAACTAATTTAAACTAATTAATTAATTTACATGTTATTTACAAAAATAATAATTAATAAATAATGATGATAATAAGAAAATAAAAATGTCAAAAACCTAATTCTATGCAATTTTTATTTATTAAGAAAAATAGATTAAAATTTAAACCTAAATTAAATTAAGCTAATTGTTAATATTTATTTACAAAAATAGGTTAATGGTGAAATTAATAGATAATTAAAATATTTACAATTTTTGATTTTCTGATTTTTATTAGGAAAAATTAATTTATTGTGAAATAAATAATAATTATTAAAACAATTAAAAGAATTTAAAAGAGAAGAAAATAAAAGTTAAAAATGCAAACCAAAGGGGGTGTGATGGCCCAAGGGGAGGTTTGTTTTGAGCAATTCTGGCCCATTAAGACAAAGCCTGGTTGACTTTCAGGAATCACATGCATGTTGTTTGACTGAGGAGTACCATGGACTCCATCTTCTGGCCACTGGATGGAAGCTGAGAGACACCTGGCTAGCTGATGCATGAGGCTTAGGGTGGACCACTGGATGATTGCTGCACAAGATTGTGTTAGAAAAAATATTATGAATTATATGGGGGGACCTGGAAATCGAACCCAGGTCCCAGTACTTGCAAGCCACGTTTCCAACCAACTGAGCCATGATGCGCGTTTGTAATATGGATGGACAATAAATATTATATAAAAAAAATAGTCTCAATGGTATAAAACAAAATAATGCGCGCCAGATTTGAATCCTCCAATCATGAGATGCCACGCCCTTCGTCTTCTTCTTTCTTCTGCAAAATATAAAACAAGATAGCGGGGGTTTTAAACCCCCACAAAGAAAAAGTGCCAAGAATAGCGAATAGCCCTATGGATGATATAAATTGAGCGCGAGGGTTTCAATGATTTCGTCTTGGCCTGACGAATTTGTCCATACAGGTTTTGAGGTCTAATTTTACCTTAATAAGAAAGCCCTAATTTAAAAGCTTGGAAACCCTAAAACGTGTTAATGGCAAATCATGATTCAGAGCGTTATAATGCAATTAGATTATTCCATTAGCTTCAGAATGTTCCTAACAACACAAACCAATCAAGAAAAATGGTTAAAAACGCATGAATGATGATATGTAATTCTGGAAAATAATGCAAACCGTAGGGCTTGTTCTTGCGCGTTCTTTGAGATTTAGGACTCGTTCTTGATTGCAATGCTTTCAGGAAACTCCCAGCAAGGTGTTGGAAATACGAAAAGGGTTTGAATTTGCTTGGAGTATTGATTTCAGTTTTCCAATATTTCTTGGATTTTTGCAAATTGGTTATGGAGTTCTATGGCAGCTTTTTTCGTGTCTTGGAATAGGGTTTCACTCAGCATAAGTATGTGAAGAGAATTAGGTTAAAATTAAGCCCAACAATCCATTGCATTCAAGTTTGCATATGTGATTGGCAATCAAATCTTTTTTCAATCTTTTCTTTCATGAAACCTTGCCAATCATGGATATTTTGCCTTGTTGATTGAGAAACAAGTTTGCCAGCTTGCCCTGATCTGATTTGCTTCACAAAAGATCCAAAAACCATATCTTTTTAATTTTCCCATAATTAAAACCAATTAAATGAATTAATATTAATATAAATTCAATTAATTAATTAAAAATAAGAAAATAAATCATTTTAAGTTCAATGGGTCGTGCATAGGCTTTGGGTAAAGATTCAAGAAGGAATTTGAGGCCCATTAGCAAAAATGAAGTGTTTTAGGCAAAGTTGACTTTTGAAAGTTCCCAAATATTTCCCAACTTCTCCAATGCATATCTTGCTCAATTTTGAAGCTATGAACATGTTCTTGGACATTTTGGAAATTTCTTGAAGTCCTCTAACCAATGCCTTTGGTCCCATGTCATTTTGATTTACCAATCTCAAGTTATGGTCTTTGACTTAAAGTTCCTTTTTTTAACTTTTGAAAATGACCTATAATGTAGAAATTGATAACTTTTTGTGAGAGCATTTCTTGGACTTGGAATGTGAAGATGAGTTGTAGGAAATGTCATCCCCTTCAAAATGAGAATTGGATGGGATTTTTCTGATGAACCATGAAAAAGTTATGCCTTGGTCAAGTTACAGTTGACTTTTTCAACTGTCCAAAAATAGAAACTTTTGACATCTTGAGACTTTGTGAGTCATGCTTGTGGAATCATGATCAAGAATTGATCAAATTATGATTGTGGCTTCAAAATAAGATGTTGACCAAAAAATTTGACTTTTGACTGTCAAATGACCATTTTACCCCTACAGTTGACTGTGAAGCAATTAGGGCTTTTGACTATGCAACTTGATGCTATGAGTCTTGAAACTTGACATATGGGTGCTTGACAATGTATATAGGCATATGGGACTTGATTGGACCCTTGAAAACCTCAATTTCTTTGCAAGAACCAAAACCCTAATTTTGAATGTGTTAGGAGGCAATTGGACTGTGCAACCCTTGAGAGATTTTGAACTATCTGGAGATTGATCTTGTCAAATCTTGAAGAATATGGGAGGGTAAGTTTTGGGGTACAACAGTTGCCCCTGTTCAATCTTCTTAGACCTAAGGATGTAGATTGGTTGGCGTGCCTTTCGTAATCCGAAGGTGGAAGATGATTGAACACTAGAGTGCCCAGAAATTGCACTCACATAGTAGAGTATCAGTAGTGTGATGACGGGAATGGGCTTACAGATGACATTTGGAAAGATGATGGATAGGAGTATGGGCTTATAGATGCCATCTGAAGTTGTAACAGAATCTTGTCGGGAATGGGCTTATGGATGCCATTTGGAGACTGTTAGTATGTGGATGGGCTTATAGATGCCATCTAAGTGTCGATCGCGTAAGAGATTCTTAGCGAGAAATTGCGTACCTGAGAAAGAAAGATAATTACCTGGCCTGTTACAGAGGTTGATCTTCAAACTCTTTATGTAGATATGCCCTGGCTGGATACAGGTATCGAATCTTCAATCAGTTATTCACAGATGTGCCCTGGCTAGATACAGGGATCGAATCTGGAATTAGTCGTCAACAGATATGCCCTAGCTGGATACAGGAATCGAATCTTCAAAATCTTCAGACGTGCCCTGGCTGGATGCAGGAATCGAGTCCGGAATTAGTCGTCAACAGATATGCCCTGGCTGGATACAGGAATCGAATCTTCAAACTCTTCTGACGTGCCCTGGCTGGATACAGGAATCGAATCTGGAATTAGTCGTCAACAGATATGCCCTGGCTGGATACAGGAATCGAATCTTCAAACTCTTCAGACGTGCCCTGGCTGGATACAGGAATCGAATCTGGAATTAGTCGTCAACAAATATGCCCTGGCTGGATACAGGAATCGAATCTTCAAACTCTTCAGACGTGCCCTGGCTGGATACAGGTATCGAGTCCGGAATTAGTCGTCAACAGATATGCCCTGGCTGGATACAGGAATCGAATCTTCAAACTCTTCAGACGTGCCCTGGCTAGATACAGGAATCGAATCTGGAATTAGTCGTCAACAGATATGCCCTGGCTGGATACAGGAATCGAATCTTCAAACTTTTCAGACGTGCCCTGGCTGGATACAGGAATCGAATCTGGAATTAGTCATCAACAGATATGCCCTGGCTGGATACAAGAATCGAATCTTCAAACTCTTCAGACGTGCCCTGGCTGGATACAGGTATCGAATCTGGAATTGCGACAGTTGATAGTAATCATCTTTGTATTGACCTTTGTCCTGAAAAGACAAAACGTTAGTTGTATGCAATGTCATGATGTATGAAATGCATGGTGTCATTATATTCTCAAAATAAATGAGATTGTGTGTTATTATGTGTATATGCATGCGTCGTGGTGTATGATAACGTGAAATGTCTATGAATGTATTTTCATCTAGGAAAATAAATCCTTGACGGATGCCGGGAAGTCAAATCCTGGGCTGATGTTGAAGAGTAGGGTTCTTCGTCTCCGCTGGGGATGATGGTTGCGAGAATAAACCCGTAGGAGAAGATGACTCCGTTGAGGAATAAACTTTGCTGGAGAGATTACTCTGTGGGGAATTACTCTGTGGGAAGGGAGGCACTTTGCTGACATGTTGATGATAACTCCGCTGGGGATACCCTTGATGAGTTATGCTGGGGATTTGATGAACTCCGCTGGGGGATAGGAAGAACTTCGCTGAAGACGATCTTTCCGTGGCAATTGGCTGAGGATAACCCAGTTATATCCTGGTGGGGAAATAACCTTTGAATAGAGCCGGGGGGCGCGTTCATGCCCTGCAGATGATAAGCTTCCAGAATCTACTGGGGATAAGCTTCCTACTGGGGAGATTGATTCAACTCTCCTGGGGAGATCTTTTGAACTGTATTAGGGAATGGCTCCACTGGATGTCCGGTATTCCGCCGGGGAACAATCTTAGATCAAGACTGCAGGTGATGCTTGTTAGGCATGTTTGTATGCTCCGTTGGGGAATGTTGAGATTTTCTGGGGATAATCCAACTTTCTTAAGGCTGACAGTAGACAAACTCGGCTCGGGGAGAGTGTTTCTGACTTGCTGGAGATACTGTGCCTTTTCCAGGGCTGATTGGAGACCAACTGTTTGGGGAGAATTGTTGGACCTTGTCTTACTCTGCAGGGAGTGAAGGTATCCTAGGTTACATTCTTCATCCGAACTTACCTTGGTACCTTGGTGGACAGAGCAATTGGATTGCCTAGACAACTCATTATTGCCCCTGTTTCTAATGTCACCTGTAATTAGTCCTTTGTTTCGCATGCAAATATTTATGAGTTACCAATTAATGTCAAATGCATATATCAAAAATGAACATTGGACGTTCTTTGCAAAACAAAACAGAAAAAGGAAAATAATTGGCAATTTATCTGAATAGTGAATTTGTATTGATTTTGGAATTTTCCTGTAAATAGGCGTTTATGTACAAGAGGCTGACGTCCTAGTAAGAGAACGCCACCGAACAACAGAGTTTATACAATTTTGTGAAAAGGAAAACAAAACAGCTATGTGAAAAGAATAATCCCACTGGGTTCCAACTCTGCTATCGCCTTTATGTCTTCAAGCGTCTCATCACTTGGCTGCTCAGTTGAAGATGAAGTTGATCGATCGATGCCGTCTGAACCTGATGTTGATGCCGGATTCTGGATGCAAGGTGATCCAAGGAGACATAGTATTATGCTTTAATCCCTAACTTTTTCCTGGACCGCCCTTTTGGGTTTTCAGTCCACCGGGATACCCATTTTTGCCCAAGCCGCCTTTTCAGGTTTTCGACTTGCCGGGTGTACAGATTATTTTTCATTTTTCATCCCTTATTTTTGCCCGAACCCTTTTGGTTCGCTGGGAAGCCCTTATTTTCGCCTAGGTGTGTCAACCTAGCGGGTCTTTTATTCATACATAGTATCTTTTTACTATGTCTGCATTAGCGGGGTGAGGAAGGTCGTCACCATCCATGGTGGTTAGAA
The DNA here is from genome assembly GCA_948472305.1 of Vicia faba. Taxonomy (NCBI): domain Eukaryota; kingdom Viridiplantae; phylum Streptophyta; class Magnoliopsida; order Fabales; family Fabaceae; genus Vicia; species Vicia faba. The sequence goes on from OX451739.1 coordinate 154,991,758, forward strand.
TCATAGCTCCTCCTGAGAAGATATGTTTAACCACAAATGGCCCTTCGTATGTGGGGGTCCATTTTCCCCTGGGATCACTTTGAGGAAGAATGATGCGCTTGATTACCAGGTCCCCAACTTGATACTCTTGTGGTCTGACTTTCTTGTTAAATGCCCTGATCATCCGTTTTTGATACGTTTGACCATGACAAATAGCAGTGAGTCTCTTTTCGTCAATTAGGTTTAATTGATCAAGTCGAGTTTGGATCCAATCATCTTCGCTCAGACCTGCATCCTTCATTATCCGGAGAGAGGGTATCTGGACTTCAATAGGCAAGACTGCCTCCATGCCGTAGACCAAGGAAAAGGGTGTTGCCCCTGTTGATGTTCTTGCTGAGGTACGATACCCATGAAGAGCAAACAGTAACATCTCGTGCCAATCTTTATAGGTCACTGTCATCTTCTGCACAATCTTTTTGATATTCTTATTAGCTGCTTCGACAGCCCATTCATCTTCGGCCGGTAGGGAGAAGAGTTATGGTGCTGTATCTTGAATTGCTCGCAGAGCTCAGTGATCATCTTGTTGTTAAGATTGGTACCGTTGTCCGTGATGATCCTTTCCGGGACGCCGTATCGACAGATCAGGTTGTGTCGAATGAACCGTGCCACGGCGTTCTTGGTTACGGTAGCATAGGAAGCTGCTTCAACCCACTTTGTAAAGTAATCGATCGCCACCAGGATGAAGCGATGCCCGTTGGATGCCGTAGGTTTGATCTCGCCGATCATATCAATGCCCCACATTGCAAAAGGCCAAGGTGCAGTCAAGACATTCAGAGGGACTGGAGGGACATGTACCTTATCAGCATAAATTTGGCACTTATGACATGTCCGAGAATGTTGGTAACAGTCGGCTTCCATTGTGGACCAGAAATATCCTGCCCGAAGGATTTTCTTTGCCATGGTATGTCCACTGGAATGCGTTCCGAAGGTACCTTCATGCAGTTCTGCCATGATCTTTTCTGCTTCAGTTTTATCCACACAACGCAGTAAGGTTGAATCATGGTTTCGCTTGTATAGAATGTCGTTGTTGAGGAAGAACTTTGCAGCGAACCTTCTCAGAAACTTCTTGTCATTGACAGATGCACCCTCGGGGTATTCTTGAGCTTCCAGGTACCTCTTCACCTCATGATACCAAGGTTTTTCAGTTACCTCTTCAGCCTCAAGATCACAGCAATATGCAGGTTCATCTAATTTCCAGATAATGATCCGGGGAGCTTCGTTATCCCATTTGACCTTGAACATAGAAGACATCGTAGCCAGCGTGTCCGCCAACTGATTCTCCTCTCTTGGGAAGTGTTCAAAAGTTATCTCTGTGAAATGGGGGATCAATGTCAACACACACTCTTTGTAAGGAATAAGGTTTGGGTGTTTCGTATCCTACTCGCCTTTAATCTGATTGATCACGAGAGCGGAATCTCCGAAGACACTCAGAAACTTGATCCTTAAGTCAATTGCAGCTTGCATACCCATGATGCATGCCTCATACTCCGCCATGTTGTTGGTGCAGTTGAAACATAGTCGGGCAGTAAGTGGAGTATGAGTGCCTTTTGGGGATATGATCACAGCACCGATACCGTTACCCAAAGCGTTGGAGGCTCCGTCAAAGTGCATAGACCATCGGGATCCTTCCTCAGGTCCTTCATCCGGTCCAGGTACTTCACAATCAGTTACTACCATGATGTTCTCGTCAAGAAATTCAAAGTTCATTGACTGGTAGTCGTCCACTGCCTGGTGTGCCAAATGGTCTGCCAATACACTTCCCTTGATTGCTTTCTGAGTCGTGTACTGGATGTCGTATTCTGTCAAGATCATCTACCATCTTGCTATTCTTCCAGACAGAGCAGGCTTTTCAAATATGTACTTTATTGGATCCATTTTTGAAATCAACAAGGTAGTGTGAGTCAGCATATACTGTCTCAGCCGGCGAGCAGCCCATACCAAAGCGCAGCAAGTTTTCTCGAGCAGTGAGTATCGGGTCTCACAGTCGGTAAACTTTTTGCTAAGGTAATAAATGGCGTGCTCTTTTCGGCCAGACTCGTCATGCTTCCCCAACACACACCCCATTGAGCTGTCAAGTATAATATTAGAGGTCTCCCTTCAACCAGTGGCATAAGAATGGGGGGTTCTTGAAGATACTCTTTGATTCTGTCGAAAGCGGCCTGACATTCATCGTTCCAACGTACTACTTGATCTTTCTTCAGCAGCTTGAAGATTGGTTCACAGGTAGCAGTTAGATGTGAGATGAATCGAGCAATGTAATTCAGACGTCCTAGAAAGCCTCTGACTTCTTTCTCTGTCTTGGGAACTGGCATCTCTTGTATGGCTTTAACTTTGGCAGGGTCCACTTGAATACCTTTGTCGCTCACGACGAAGCCTAGCAACTTCCCAGATCTTACCCCGAAGGTGCACTTGTTCGGATTCAACCTCAGCTTGTACAACTTCAGACGGTCAAACAACTTCTGTAGGTGGTCAAGGTGTTCCTCCTTAGTTTGGGACCTTGCAATCATATCATCGACGTATACTTCAATCTCATGGTGGATCATGTCATGAAATAAAGCAACCATGGCACGTTGGTAGGTTGCCCCAGCATTTTTCAACCCGAATGGCATGACCTTGTAACAAAAGGTGCGTCATTGAGTAACAAAGGTAGTCTTCTCCATATCTTCAGGAGCCATTTTGATCTGATTATAACCTGAAAAACCATCCATGAAGGAGAACACCTTGTGTTGCGCAGTATTGTCAACCAGAACGTCGATGTGAGGCAGAGGGAAGTCATCCTTGGGGCTCGCCCTGTTCAAATCCCTGTAGTCAACACACATTCTGACCTTACCATCTTTCTTCGGCACTGGAACAACGTTGGCAACCCACTGAGGGTAAGAAGTCACTGCTAGAAACCCGGCATCAAATTGTTTCATAACCTCAGCTTTGATTTTTTCGGACATCTCTGGACGCATGCGGCGGACCTTTTGTTTAACCGGAGGGTAGTCTTCCTTGGTAGGCAGGTGATGAACCACAATGTCGGTATCCAACCCAGGCATGTCTTCGTAGGACCAGGCAAAGATTTCCACATAATCATGAAACATCTGAATCAACCGTTGTTTCACGCTGAGCTCTAGATTGACACCAATCTTGACTTCCTTTCTGTCTGTCTCAGTACCCAGATTTACCGTTTCCACCGGCTCTTCATGTGGCCGAATGGCCCTCTCTTCCTGGAGTAACAGTCTTGCAAGCTCACCAGGCACTTCGCAATCATCTTCACCTTCGTCTTCGGCTAAGTTGATCGGATTTTCGAAGTCATAACTGGCAGTAGCAGAGTCGTTACCAGTGAGATCCAGAGTGGATTGAAACCTGTATAGGTGAGTGTGCGTAAATATAGTTGTTTTGCAATATATAAAGAAAGAAAGGGAGCACAAGATTTGAAATGCGAAAAACGTCCAATGTTTTTTTATTCATGATATATGAAAATGACAAGTAATAAGCCCTCACAAATGAAATCACGGTGCCCCGGGTAAGACATCGGGCCATAAAGTTTCAAATTATTGTTCGTTACAAATTTAAAAACAAAGGAGTTCATTACTGAGTAACAAAAGTAACAGGTATGTAGTCTTTAGCAGTCCAATTATTTAGTCCACCGTCGGTCGTCTGGTAGATCCAGCTGTCAAATTCAGATTCCTCCGCATCGCCTTCAATAGCATTCACTCCCAGGTTGGTGATGAATACGGGAGGTCTTCCAATCCTTGCTTTACGTACAGCCCTCTGAGCCTCTGCAGTGAAACCCAGCCCAAACTTGTCAGTCTTTGGAGTAAAATCAGGGAGCCTGCCCCAGTTTGCACATTCACCTTTCTCAATCACAGCCCGGGCGTCCTTCAAGGAAGCCATCTTCAAGGGAGAGTCTTCTTCAATCACTGTCTCTGTTGATGCCAATGTTGGAGGCACCTCTTCAAAATGTTGAAAGGGGGTCTCAATGAACTCCCCGTCCATCTCTATATACCGGAATGAGTTAAGATGGCTAACCATGTATTCTTCCTCCCCCTGCACTGTAACAATCTTCCCTCTGACAGGGTATTTAAGCTTTTGGTGTAGAGTGGAGGTCACAGCCCCAGCCTTGTGGATCCAAGGACGACCCAGCAAACAGGAATAGGATGGTCGGATGTCCATCACATAAAATGTTGAATCAAAGACTTGAGAACCAACCCGGATTAGAATGTCCACTTCACCATGTACCATCCTCTTCGACCCGTTGAAGGCCCGGACAATAATGTTACTAGGCTTCAACTCCAAACCCTCACAATCCAACCTGTCTAAGGCCTTCTTGGGCAATACGTTCAGCGAAGAACCGGTGTCTACCAACACATGGGCGAGAGTAGTGCCCCTGCATTCAATGGAGACATGCAGGGCATCATTATGGTTTTTTCCCTTAGCGGTCAGATCAGCATCAGAGAAACCCAACCCATTTTCAGCGGTCAAGTTGGCCATGCAATCAGTAAATTGATCAACCGACGTTTCTTGTGGCACATGAGCCGTCTTCAAGAATGAAATCAGGGCCTTGGCATGGGCCTCTGAGCACAACAACAGTGATAGCATGGAGATCTTAGAGGGGGTATGCCCCAGCTGTTCAACAACGTTGAAATCGCTTTTCTTGATGATCTTAAGGATTTCTTCCATCTCTTGCTGTGAAGCTTCAACATTAACAGTCTTAGGTGCCTCCATCTGGGCAGGCATATCAGCAGTCCCTTTGCCCCGAGTGTCAGATGACTCGGCAGCAGGGGTAGGAACTTGATCAGGAGGGGAAACAGGCACACTTGTAGGCGTGATGATAAGAGGTCTTCGGATGACTGGTGGCGCAATGTCAGGCGAGAAGAGCCTGCCACTGCGAGTAACTTTAGCAGGACCGGTGATGTTACTGATGTCGGTACTAGTGTTGAACTTCTGCTTCACTCCGAGAACATACACATCTGCCCCATAGTGCCACGGGACAGCCTTGTCAGATTTATAGGGGAGGGGCCCCGGAACAGTAATGATGATGGGTGCAACAGACGTGATTTTGACGGGCTTCCTCGGGGGAGCCTTGGTAGGATTGTTGAAAATGGTGACAACGGATACTTCTTCAGTAGGAACAATAGGAACAACGGTCTTCTTGAATAAGATCTCTTTGCTATCCATCAGGTTTTGGACACCTGACTTCAGCAACGGACAACCAACAGGTGAAATAGCACATAGAAGGCAACTCTTGCTACATCCCGGAAATAAACCGGCTAGCAACAGGTTCCTTTTGACGGTCAATAAAGGAGTAACAATCTCATCCGCAGAGACTACATATAGATCTTCCTCAATAGCATTTACTCCATGCTGGGGCATAGGAGCAGTCACAACGTTGGGCCTTTCGGGCGCCTCAAACTATATTTCCTTGGCATCGATAAGGTCCTGGACCTTATTCCTCAGGGCCCAGCAATCATCAATAGAATGCCCCTGGCTATCAGAGTGATAAGCACAGCGGGCATTGGGATTGTACTTCGGAGAGGTTGTGTTTACCACCTTCGGAGCTTCTCTGACAGTTACCAAGTTGGTTGATAGCAGTTGCGGCAAGATCTGAGACAAGGTCATACTAAGCCGAGTGTATTCTCTTCTGGGTCTCTCACCCCTTGGTTGGTTAGGTTGCCGAGGAGCGACAACAGGCTTTGAAATCACCACCGCGTTGACAGCTTGGCGGCGGTCTGGCTTATTTTGTCTCCTGGGACCATACACAGCACTGGCTTCTTTCTTGAAAGGCTTCTTTTCAGAACTTGAGGATGCACCTTTCTGTATCTTCCCCGATTTCATACCAGCTTCTATCCTCTCTCCCATCAGAATGAGGTCTGTGAACCCTGCAGAAGAATTACCAATCAGGTGGTTGAAGAACGGCCCAGACAGGGTCCCCAAGAACATGTCCACGAGTTCACGGTCAGTTAACGGTGGCTGCACCCTGCCAGCCAGGTCCCTCCACTTTTGCGCGTACTCTTTAAAACCTTCTCCCGATCCTAGCGACATACCCTGGAGTTGGGTACGTGTAGGAGCGAGGTCGGCATTGTACTGATACTACTTATAAAAAGAAGTAGCCAAGTCCTCTCAGTTACGAATATTGGCTTCATCCAGCTGATAGAACCACTCGAGTTGAGCCCCTGAAAGGCTCTCCTGGAAGAAATGGATCCATAAGTTCTTGTCCACAGTATACGGTTGGATCTTCCGCACATAAGATCTGAGATGCAGCTTAGGGCAGGAAGCCCCGTCATACTTCGCAAAAGATGGTGCCTTGAACTTGTGTGGGATTACCACCCCAGAAGATAAACCCAGATCTCCAAAATCCAACCCAGGCACCTGTTGAATTTCCATGGCACTCAGACGATCCTCTAATTGCTTGTATCTGTCTTCAGCGGGAGGGTACTGCTCTTCATTGAAATCAGTCTCGTTGTCAGAGACCACAGGACTAGGAACCCTTCCCCCTTGGGGACTTCCTTTGCCTATGGAGGAAGCAGCTTGATCAGCCTCATTTTGCAGTGTATTGCCAAACCTCTGGCCAGTGTTGAATAGTACAGTTCTCTTCTTCTTCTTCTTTTTTACCAGCAGAGCCTTCAATTCCTCTTGACCTTGGGCTAAACTCATGATCAACTCTTGGAACTGGGCGTTTTGGGCCTGGAGGGCCTTGATGGATTGCTCAGTAGATGACTTAGGATTCATTATGATTGCTGAAATAAACAGCGAAGAACATTAAGCAACCTGAAAAGAAGAGTACCTGTAATGCATATGATGAATGGAATGCATATGATTTATGTTTTCAAAGACAATCGGGATTCAACTTTGTAAACAAAAAGGAACACACTTTATTAGATTAAACTTTGAGATTTAAATTGTTCAACAGATTGCCCTTAGGCGTTACATAAAATGGAAATACTGAAAAGGGAAATAAAAACTGTAAAAGAACATCCAAAGCTCATCAGTGATCCCAGGGTCTCCTTTTCTCAGCACGGATGTAGTCATTCAAAGCTCGCTCATTCTCCAATTGCTTTGTCAGCTTCTGGATTTTCAATTCCTGCTCGTTGAACTTTTCCCGATAAGAATCCCGTTCTTCTTGTAGTTGCGCCCAAGACCTCTTTAGTGTGTCAACATCAGTAGGTATCTGAGGAGGGAGAACAGTTGGAGGAATCCCGTCTCTATCAGGATATTCAAGAATGATGGGTCTGACAGCTTCGTATGGCATACCTAACTTCTGAGCACGGATGCGGACCCATCTGTAATAGGATTCCATAGGTAGAGAAGTCTTCGGTCCCAACTCATGTGGGTCAACTTTGTGAATTTTGTCCCAAGCTTTGATGAATCTACGATGCAGCTCGTCGCTATCTACCTGAAACTCAAAACTGATGTGAGGCACCAACATCTCATGAGGCCCCGCTCTTCTGGCTCTTCCAAACTGACGGAGAGCTAGACACGGATTATAAGAGATTCCTCCTTGGGTACCAATCAAAGGAACATTAGGATATTCTCCGCAACGATCAATAACAGCTACCTCATCCAAACCTCTGAGAGTCCAAATGATGTCATTATCAGTGAGAGACATTAACCTATGAGCCCAGCCTCTTCCTTCATTGTTCTTCAGCACAAACTTAGGGAGGTGCGAAATAAACCACCTCACTAACAAAGGAGTACAACACCACAGAGTTCCTCGTCTTCGGGCAGTACGAGCATAGAGTTGTTGCAGGATATCACCCAAGAGAGTGGGCACAGGGTTCCGAGACATGAAGATCCTTATGGCAATGACGTTAATGAAGTTATCAGGATTTGGAAACAGAACCAGACCATAGATTAAGAGAGCCAGAATGTCTTCATACGCCCTGAAGTCTAAGTCATTCCAGAAACTGTTAGCTTTATCGATCAGAAACTTGGCCAAAAAGCCCTTAACTCTGCTTCTAGTCACCCAGTTGTCCATTACCTCCTTGTTGGTCAAAGGGAGGGCTGCAGCAATCTCCTCGAGCCTAAGAGTCTTTTCCCAACCAGTGAAGGGAGTCTGATCCAAGATAGGGATACCAAGAAAATCAGAGAATTCTTCCAGGGTAGGGACCAGCTGGAAGTCTTGAAAGGTGAAGCAATTATACAAGGGATCATAAAACTGGGTCAAGACACTCATCAATTGTTGATCCCACTTTGCAGTGACTAAACCGAGAAGAGAACCATGCCTCTGGATGAAGGAAGTGGTGTTTGGAATTCTTCTAACCAATTCTTCAAGCAACTCAGGTGGGTGAACAAAATTAAACCGGATAGTGTTCCTTCGCACAGGCATCATGATGTCCTACAAAATAGAGCAAAGGTGAAATCCTCTTGTCTTTGAAATAGGTCAGTTCTTATGCAGGATGCATGCAATGTCTATGATGGTATGATGTCATGATAAAGCACACCACAAGTATTCATAAAGGCAAACATGATAAGGCACACAAGTCACACAAGACAACCCTTAGAGTTTAGGCCAGCATGGAGTTCAGGTACTACCCTCTTTCAGTTTGTTGGTTAAGACCTGTCCTATCAAAAGTAACCGGGTTCTAGAGGATCCCAATATCGCTGACTACCCTCAATCGGTCATAACTCCAGCGTCGCAATCTTTTCTTGCGGCCAGAACCATCGCGAGAGTTTAGCCTCAATGGGTGTAGCATACTGCTACTGTTCTATGGCCAATCGGGTCAAATTAGGGTTCTAAGGTCGGTTGGTGCTTAATGACTCCTCAGAAGACCCATATTCTCCTCGTTGCGACACAAGGGATATCGGTACAGACCAAGGTGCCACACCAACGTAGCCACTACTTCACCCGTGTCGGTCTACGCCGGACAGGTCCCTCACAGCTTATGCTACCTAAAAGGGTATCCCCAGATCCGGGTTAGGATCTATGAAAATCCAAGACAATGCCCATAATAATAAAGCAAACAAAACATTCAATTGAAAACATAAGTATGATCTATCCTAAGGTACACCTCACTTCAAAAGTCTCCCCAGCAGAGTCGCAAGTTCTGTGATCGGTGGAAATAGAACTGATTGTTTTAAGGCTGGTTCACGAAATGTCGCGGTAAGCAAGAGTCGCCACCGTCTTTTATGTTCTCCAACATGGAAAGGACAAAAGCACAGAAAAATTCCTTTTCGAGATGTTTCTCGGTTCGGGAGGTAGATTTATAGAAAGGGAAGGTGTTAGCACCCTTTCTATCCGTGGTTATCCACGGGCTCTTAGGTATTTGCTCTTATGTTTTCAAAAATTGTTTGCTTCTCAAGTGTGTGTGGGTTTTGAAAAAGTTTCGTTTTGAAAACTTCTAGGTAACTCTTGTATCAGTCCTCAAGAGTGTATGAAGTATTTGTTTGAAAACTTTTTGAAAGTGTAGGTGCGAAAAGTTGTTTTTTTGTTTTTGAAGAGAGCAAGTACCCATGAGTCATCTACCTACCCTAAGGAATTAGGCTGTGTAAAAGTCCTTAAGGTAGTTCCATCCCACCATTGAGAGGTAGGTAGCACCACCGTTGGAGGTGTTCGGGTCAATTCGATTGAGGGACAGTGTGGTCACCGAAGCAATAGTAGGACACCTTAGAAGTAACCCTAATGTCCTAGATCCTTTTTAATCCGAGGCAACCGTTTCGAGGCAACTGGATCTTAGACATAAGGGCAACCGCTAAAACACCCTATACTTGACGACCACGTTCGAGGCAACCAGTGAGGCGTACCCTAGAAGTGGCATGTGCATTGTGTGTTGTTTTCATGTTAACATTTATCTTGGATCATGCAATTGTGAGCTACGAGTTGTTTTTAATTATCATACATTCTTTCATGCGATTTAGCAGTTAGGAGTGCGGAAAATAAAATACGGAAAGGTAAAAGCTACGCTATTACAAGGCGCGGGTCTATACATCGCCAAAAAACAAAGACCCGTTTTTGATAAAGATGCGGAAAGTAAAAAAGCAATAAACCTAATTACTATTACATCCTTGGAAGCAGTTACATAAAAATCAAAATAAGAAAGTAATGCGCGAAAGAATTAAAATCAGGACGTCCGAGGGTTTTGGACCCTTTTGAGAAATTAAGAGTTTTTTGTCCTTTGCTTGAAATTAAATTAAATTAAAACCTAATACCAATTTAATTAATTATTTACAAGATGTTTTTTATGTTTTTGTATTTAATGAAATAAAGAAAATAAAAATCAAGAGAAAACCCTAATTCTAAGTCTATTTTAATTATTAAGAAAATGTTAAAGTTAAACTAATTTAAACTAATTAATTAATTTACATGTTATTTACAAAAATAATAATTAATAAATAATGATGATAATAAGAAAATAAAAATGTCAAAAACCTAATTCTATGCAATTTTTATTTATTAAGAAAAATAGATTAAAATTTAAACCTAAATTAAATTAAGCTAATTGTTAATATTTATTTACAAAAATAGGTTAATGGTGAAATTAATAGATAATTAAAATATTTACAATTTTTTATTTTCTGATTTTTATTAGGAAAAATTAATTTATTGTGAAATGAATAATAATTATTAAAACAATTAAAAGAATTTAAAAGAGAAGAAAATAAAAGTTAAAAATGCAAACCAAAGGGGGTGTGATGGCCCAAGGGGAGGTTTGTTTTGAGAAATTCTGGCCCATTAAGACAAAGCCTGGTTGACTTTCAGGAATCACATGCATGCTGTTTGACTGAGGAGTACCATGGACTCCACCTTCTGGCCACTGGATGGAAGCTGAGAGACACCTGGCTAGCTGATGCATGAGGCTTAGGGTGGACCACTGGATGATTGCTGCACAAGATTGTGTTAGAAAAAATATTATGAATTATATGGGGGGACCTGGGAATCGAACCCATGTCCCAGTACTTGCAAGCCACGTTTCCAACCAACTGAGCCATGATGCGCGTTTGTAATATGGATGGACAATAAATATTATATAAAAAAAAACAGTCTCAATGGTATAAAACAAAATAATGCGCGCCAGATTTGAATCCTCCAATCATGAGATGCCACGCCCTTCGTCTTCTTCTTTCTTCTGCAAAATAGAAAACAAGATAGTGGGGGTTTTAAACCCCCACAAAGCAAAAGTGCCAAGAATAGCGAATAGCCCTATGGATGATATAAATTGAGCGCGAGGGTTTCAATGATTTCGTCTTGGCCTGACGAATTTGTCCATACAGGTTTTGAGGTCTAATTTTACCTTAATAAGAAAGCCCTAATTTAAAAGCTTGGAAACCCTAAAACGTGTTAATGGCAAATCATAATTCAGAGCGTTATAATGCAATTAGATTATTCCATTAGCTTCAGAATGTTCCTAACAACACAAACCAATCAAGAAAAATGGTTAAAAACGCATGAATGATGATATGTAATTCTGGAAAATAATGCAAACCGTAGGGCTTGTTCTTGCGCGTTCTTTGAGCTTTAGGACTCGTTCTTGATTGCAATGCATTCAGGAAACTCCCAGCAAGGTGTTGGAAATACGAAAAGGGTTTGAATTTGCTTGGAGTATTGATTTCAGTTTTCCAATATTTCTTGGATTTTTGCAAATTGGTTATGGAGTTCTATGGCAGCTTTTTTCGTGTCTTGGAATAGGGTTTCACTCAGCATATGTATGTGAAGAGAATTAGGTTAAAATTAAGCCCAACAATCCATTGCATTCAAGTTTGCATATGTGATTGGCAATCAAATCTTTTTTCAATCTTTTCTTTCATGAAACCTTGCCAATCATGGATATTTTGCCTTGTTGATTGAGAAACGAGTTTTCCAGCTTGCCCTGATCTGATTTGCTTCACAAAAGATCCAAAAACCATATCTTTTTAATTTTCCTATAATTAAAACCAATTAAATGAATTAATATTAATATAAATTCAATTAATTAATTAAAAATAAGAAAATAAATCATTTTAAGTTCAATGGGTCGTGCATAGGCTTTGGGTAAAGATTCAAGAAAGAATTTGAGGCCCATTAGCAAAAATGAAGTGTTTTAGGCAAAGTTAACTTTTGAAAGTTCCCAAAAATTTCCCAACTTCTCCAATGCATATCTTGCTAAATTTTGAAGCTATGAACATGTTATTGGAGATTTTGGAAAGGTATTGAAGTCCTCTAACCAATGCATTTGGTCCCATATCATTTTGATTTACCAATCTCAAGTTATGGTCTTTGACTTAAAGTGCCTTTTTGTTGACTTTTGAAAATGACCTATAATGTAGAAATTGATAACTTTTTGTGAGAGCATTTCTTGGACTTGGAATGTGAAGATGAGTTGTAGGAAATGTCATCCCCTTCAAAATGAGCATTGTATGGGATTTTTCTGATGAACCATGAAAAAGTTATGCCTTGGTCAAGTTACAGTTGACTTTTTCAACTGTCCAAAAATAGAAACTTTTGACATCTTGAGACTTTGTGAGCCATGCTTGTGGAATCATGATCAAGAATTGATCAAATGATGATTGTGGCTTCAAAATAAGATGTTGACCAAAATTTTTGACTTTTGACTGTCAAATGACCATTTTACCCCTACAGTTGATTGTGAAGCAATTAGGGCTTTTGACTATGCAACTTGATGCTATGAGTCTTGAAACTTGACATATGGGTGCTTGACAATGTATATAGGCATATGGGACTTGATTGGACCCTTGAAAACCTCAATTTCTTTGCAAGAACCAAAACCCTAATTTTGACTGTGTTAGGAGGCAATTGGACTGTGCAACCCTTGAGAGATTTTGAACTATCTGGAGATTGATCTTGTCAAATCTTGAAGAATATGGGAGGGAAAATTTTGGGGTACAACACCTGACACTACTTCCTTCCTCAAGAGGCATGGTTCTCTTCTCAGTTTGGTCACCTCCAAATTGGACGAGCAGATAATGAGTGTCCTGGTCCAATTCTATGATCCGCTGTACCACTGTTTTACTTTTCAAGACTATCAGCTGGTTCCTACCCTAGAAGAGTTCTCTGAGCTGCTTGGTATCTCTGTTTTGGAGCAGACTCCGTTTACTGGTTGGGAGAAGACCCTTAGGCCCGAAGAGATTGCTGCAGCCTTTCATTTGACCAAAGAGGAGGTAATGGATAATTGGGAGACTAGGAGTGGAGCAAAAAGATTTCTAACTAAGTTCTTGGTTAGCAAGGCTAACTACTTCTGGGATAGCCTAGACTTTAAGGCGTTCGAGGATATTTTGGCTCTTCTGATTTATGGCTTGGTATTGTTTCCGAATCCTGACACTTTTGTTGATGTTAATGCCATAAAGATCTTCATCTCTCAGAACCCTGTACCCACTCTCTTGGGTGACATTCTTCATCAGCTCTATGCTCGTACTGCCTGAAAGCGGGGAACCTAGATGTGATATGCTCCTTTATTGTCGAGGTGGTTTATTTCGCACCTCCCCAAGTCAGTGCTGAAGAACAAAGAAGGAATGGGCTGGGCTTATAGGGTGATGTCTCTCTCTCATAATGACATTATTTGGACTCTCAAGGGTATGGATGAGGTGACTATCATTGATCGCTGTGGAGAGTATTCTAATGTTCCATTGCTAGGAACCCATGGAGGAATTTATTACAACCCATGCTTAGCTCTCCGTCAATTTGGAAGAGCCAGAAGAGAAGGACCTCATGAGATGTTGATGCGTCATATCATCTTTGATTTTCAGGGAGATAGCGACGAGCAACGTCGTAGATTCATAAGGGCTTGGGACAGAGTTCACCAATCAGATCCATATGAGTTGGGTCCAAAGACTTCTTTTCCAATGGAGCCATATCTCAAATGGGTCCGCATCCGTGCCCAGAAGCTAGGTATGCCATATGAAGTTGTCCGGCCTGTCACTCTTGAAGTTGCTAATGAAGAAGGAGTTCTTCCAACCATTCTCCATCCTTATATGCCCACTAACATTGGGGCACTGAAGAGATCTTGGATGCAACTGAGGGATGAACGGGATTCTTACCGAGAGAAGTTCAACGAGCAAGAGCAAAAGATCCAGAAGCTGACTAGGCAATTGGAGAACGAGCGGATCATGAACGACTATGTTCGCACTGATAAGAAGAGACCATGGGAGCATTGATGGACCTTTGATGATTTCCTTTCCAGTTTTTGTTTACTTTTCAGTATTTCCATTCTTGTAACACCTTAAGGGAAATTTGTTGAACAATTTAAATTTTGAAGTTTAAATCTAATAAAGTGTGTTTCCTTTCTTGTTTACAAATTTGAATCTCGATTGTCTTTGAAATCATAAATCATACGCATTTCATCCCATACACTTCATAAACAGGTACCCTTTACATGTCTCTTATCTTCTTCGCTGTTTATTTCAACGATCATCATGTCTACCGAACCTTCAACTGAGCAAGCTATCAAGGCCCTCCAGGCCCAGAATGCCCAATTTCAAGAGCTGTTCATGAGCCTAGCTAAGGGTCAGCAGGACCTGAAGACCTTGATTTTGAAGGAGAAAAAGAAGAAGAAGAAGAAGAAGAAGAGGACAGTCTTGTTCAACACTGGTCCTAGGTTCGGAAACAGGTTACGGGATGAAGTTGATCTGACCACCTCATCTGGAGGGAAAGATAGTCCACAAGAAAGGAGGGCTCCTAGCCCTGTGGTCTCCGACAATGAGACGGACTACGATGAAGAACAGTATCCTCCTGCTGAGGATAAGTACAAACAACTGGAAGACCGTTTGAGCTCTATGGAAATTCAGAAGGTGCCCGGTCTGGACTTCGGAGATCTAGGTCTATCATCTGGGGTGGTGATTCCCCATAAATTCAAGGCACCAGCCTCTGTTAAGTATGACGAAGTTTCCTGTCCGAAGTTGCACCTCTGGTCATATGTGAGGAAGATCCAGCCTTACACTGCTGATAAGAACTTATGGATCCATTTCTTTCAAGACAGACTCTCAGGGACTCAGCTTGAGTGGTTCTATCAGTTAGACGGAGCCAGTATCCGCAGTTGGGAAGATTTGGCTACTGCATTCTACAGGCAGTATCAGTACAACTCCGACCTCGCTCCTACGCGTACCCAACTCCAGGGTATATCAATAGGAACGGGTGAAGGATTTAAATATTATGCTCAGAAGTGGAGAGACCTTGCCGGAAGGGTGAAACCACCTTTGGCTAATCGTGAGCTTGTTGACATGTTTCTGGGGACCCTGTCTGGTCCATTTGTCAACCACTTGATTGGAAGCTCTTCATCTGGGTTTACAGATCTTATTTTGACTGGTGAGAGGGTTGAAGCTGGTATTAAGGCTGGGAAGATACAAAAGGGTGCCTCATCGATCACCGTGAAAAAGCTGTTTAAGAAAGAGTCTAGTGATGTCTACAGTGCAAGAAGATAGAATAGACCTGAACACCGCCAAGCTGTCAATGCAGTTGTTATTTCAAAACCTGCTGGTGCTCCTCAATACAACAATCAACAAAAGGACGAGAGACCTAAGAGGCAATTCACTCGTCTCAGCATGACCTTATCTCAGATTCTGCCACAGTTTCTAAAGACTAATCTGGTGACTCTAAGGGAAGCCCCAAAGAATTCAAATACAACGTCACCAAGGTATAACCCTAACGCCCTCTACGCTTATCACTCTGATAGCCCGAGGCATAATACAGATTATTGTTGGGCTTTGAAGAACAAGATACAAGACTTAATTGATGCAAAAGAGATTGAGTTCGAGGCGCCCGAAAGGCCTAATGTTGTGACTGCTCCCATGCCCAAACATGGAGTGAATGTTGTAGAGAAAGACTTGTTTGTAGTTTCTGTGGATGACATTGTTACCCCTCTGATGACTGTCAAGAAGAACCTGTTGCTAGCCGGTTTATTTTCGGGCTGTGACGAAGGTTGCCATATGTGTTCTGTTTTACCTACTGGTTGCCCATTCCTGAAGTTAGGTATCCAAAACCTGATGGATAGTAAGGAGATCCTGTTTGAGAATACTGTTGTTCCTTCCATTCCTACTGAAGAAGTCGCCATCATTACCATTTTCGACAATTCTTCCAAGGCTCCCTCGAGGAAGCCTGTTAGAATTACATCTGTTCCGAAAATTGCACCTGTGATTATCACTGTTCCGGGGCCCATCCCCAACACCTCTGATAAAGATTTCCCTTGGCAATATGGGGCTGATGTTTAATTTCATGGAGTTAAGCAAGAGTTGGATACTAATACTGGCGTCAGAAACATTACTATACCTGCTAAAGTCACCCGCAGCGGCAGACTTTTCTCACCTGATATTGTTCCACCAAATGTCCGAAGACATGTTGTCATTACACCTACAAGTGTACCTACTGCCATTCCTGATCAAGTTCCTATTCTTACCCCTGTCACTGAGTCATCTGACGCTCGGGGCAAAGGGATCACCACTGATGTGCCTGCCCAGACGGAGGCACCAAAGATAATTACTGTTGAAGCTTCCAAACAGGAGATGGAAGAGATTTTGAAGATTATTAAGAAGAGTGATTATAACGTAGTTGAGCAGCTGGGGCAAACCCCATCCAATATTTCTATGTTGTCACTGTTGTTGTGTTCAGAGGCCCATGCTAAGGCTCTGATTACCTTCCTGAAGACTGCCCACGTGCCACAAGAGACATCAGTTGATCAATTTACAGATTGTGTGGCTAATTTGACTGCTGATAATGGGTTGGGTTTCTCCGACGCCGATTTGACTACCAAAGGGAAAAATTATAATGATGCTTTGCATGTCTCCATTGAATGCAGGGGCACTACTCTTGCACATGTATTGGTTGATACTGGTTCCTCATTAAACGTATTGCCCAAAAAAGCTCTAGACTGGTTGGATTGCGAAGGGTTAGAGCTAAAACCAAGTAACATCGTTGTCAGGGCCTTTGATGGGTCTAAAAGGATGGTGCACGGTGAAGTTAATATTCCAATTAAAGTTGGTCCTCAGGTCTTCAATTCTACGTTCTATGTGATGGACATTCAGCCATCCTACTCTTGTTTGCTGGGTCGTCCATGGATCCATAAAGTTGGGGCCGTAACCTCAACGCTCCACCAGAAGTTGAAGTACTCGGTCAAAGGGAAGATTGTGACAGTACAAGGGAAGTAAGAGTACATGGTCAACCACCTCAACTCGTTCAGATACGTAGAGATGGATGGGGAGTTCATTGAGACCCCATTTCAGCACTTTGAAGAGGTTCCCCAGACACTGGTATCAGCTGAGACCGTGGTTGAAGATTCTCCTATGAAGATGGCTTCCTTAAAAGATGCTCGGGCTGTTATTGAGAAGGGTGAGTGTGCAAATTGGGGCCGACTCCCTGATTTTACACAGAAGACTAACAAGTTTGGTTTGGGTTTCACTGCAGAAGCTCAAAGGGTTGTTCGAAGTGCAAGGATCGAAAGACCTCCTGTGTTCATCAGCAACTCGGGAGTGAATGGCATTAAAGATGATGAAGAAGAGTCTGAATTCGACAGCTGGATCTATCCTACGACCAACAGTGGACCAAGTAACTGGACAGCAAAGGACTTCATCCCTATTACTTTTGTTACCCAGTAATGAAACTTTTTGTTTTGAATTTGTAATAGACAATGTTTTGAAACTTTATGGCTCGGTGTCTTACCTGGGGCACCGTGGCTTCACTTGTGAGGGCTTTTGTGTGTCATTTTCATATATCATTAATAAAAGCATTGGACGTTCTTGCATTTCAAATCTTGCGCTCCTTGTCTTTCTTTATTGTATTTCAAAACAGTTATTTTACACACACTCACATATACAGGTCCACATCCACTTTGGATCTCACAGGTAACGACTCTGCTACTGCCAGTTATGACTTCGAAAATCCGATCAACTTAGCCGAAGACGAAGGTGAAGATGATTGCGAAGTGCCTGGTGAACTTGCAAGACTGCTACTCCAGGATGAGAGGGTCATTCAACCACATGAAGAGCCAGTGGAAACAGTGAATCTGGGTACTGAGGCAGACAAGAAGGAAGTCAAGGTTGGTGCCAATCTGGAGCCTAGTGTGAAACAACGGTTGATTCAGATGCTACATGACTACGTTGAGATCTTTGCTTGGTCTTACGAAGATATGCCTGGTTTGGATACCGACATTGTGGTTCATCGCCTGCCTACCAAGGAAGACTGTCCTCCAGTGAAACAGAAGGTTCGCCGTATGCGCCCAGAGATGTCTGAGAAAATCAAGGCTGAAGTTATGAAACAATTTGACGCCGGTTTTCTAGCAGTTACTTCTTACCCTCAGTGGGTGGCCAATGTGGTTCCAGTGCCGGATAAAGATGGTAAGGTCCGAATGTGTGTTGACTACAGGGATTTGAACAGGGCAAGCCCCAAGGATGACTTCCCTCTACCTCATATTGACGTTCTGGTTGACAACACTGCTCAGCACAAGTTCTTCTCCTTTATGGACGGTTTCTCCGGTTATAATCAGATAAATATGGCTCCCGAAGACATGGAGAAGACCACCTTTGTTACTCAGTGGGGTACCTTTTGCTACAAGGTCATGCCTTTTGGACTAAAGAATGTTGGGGCAACATATCAGTGTGCCATGGTTGCTTTGTTTCATGACATGATCCATCATGAGATTGAAGTATACGTCGACGATATGATTGCGAGGTCCCAGACCGAGGAAGAACACCTTGACCATCTCCAGAAGCTGTTTGACAGGTTGAAGTTGTACAAGTTAAGGTTGAACCCGAACAAGTGCACCTTCGGGCCGAGATCTGGTAAGCTACTAGGTTTCATCGTGAGCGACAAAGGTATTCAAGTGGACCCCGCCAAGGTGAAAGCTATACAAGAGATGCCAGCTCCCAAGACAGAGAAAGAGGTCAGAGGCTTTCTAGGACGACTGAACTACATTGCCCGATTCATCTCACACCTAACTGCCACTTGTGAGCCAATCTTCAAATTACTGAAGAAAGATCAAGTGGTACGTTGGAATGATTAATGTCAGGCCGCTTTCGAAAGGATCAAAGAGTATCTCCAAGAGCCACCCATCCTAATGCCACCAGTTTAAGGGAGACCTTTGATCTTATACTTGACAGTACTTGACAACTCAATGGGGTGTGTGCTGGGGCAGCATGACGAGTTTGGCCGAAAAGAGTATGCTATTTATTACCTTAGCAAAAAGTTTACCGACTGTGAGACCCAATACTCACTGCTCGAGAAAACTTGCTGCGCTTTGGCATGGGCTGCTCGCCGGCTGAGACAGTATATGCTGACTCACACTACTCTGTTGATATCAAAGATGGATCCAATCAAGTATATCTTTGAAAAGCCTTCCTTGTTCGGAAGAATCGCGAGATGGCAGATGATCTTGACTGAATATGACATCCAGTACACAACTCAAAAATAAATCAAGGGAAGTGTATTGGCAGGCCATTTGGCACACCAGGCAGTGGATGATTACCAGTCTATGAACTTTGAATTCCCGGACGAGAATATCATGTTGATAACTGATTGTGAGACACCTGGACCGGATGAAGGACCTGAGGAAGGATCCCGATGGTCTATGTACTTTGATGGAGCTTTGAACGCTTTAGGTAATGGCATTGGCGCCGTGATCATATATCCTAAAGGCTCTCATACTCCGTTCACCGCCCGACTATGTTTCAACTACACCAACAACATGGAGGAGTATGAAGCATGCATCATGGGTCTTCGAGCTGCAATTGACCTAAGGATTAAGTTTCTGAGTGTATTTGGAGATTCCGCTCTCGTGATCAGTCAGATCAAAGGCGAGTGGGATACGAAACACCCAAATCTTATTCCTTACAAGGAGTACGCGCTGACATTGCTTCCCCATTTCGAGGAGATAACCTTTGAACATTTCCCTAGAGAGGAGAATCAGTTGGCGGACGTGTTGGCTACGATGTCTTCTACGTTCAAAGTCAATTGGGACAACGAAGCTCCCCAGATCATTATTGAAAGATTGGACGAACCTGCACATTGCTGTGATCTTGAGACTGAAGAGGTAACAGAAAAGCCCTGGTTTCACGAAGTAAAAAGGTATTTTGAAACTCAGGAATACCCCGAGGGTGCATCTGTTAATGACAAGAAGTTTCTGAGGAGGTTCGCGGCAAAGTTCTTCATCAGCAATGACATCCTTTACAAACGTAACCATGATTCAACCTTACTGCGCTGTGTGAATAAGAATGAAGCAGAAAAGATAATGGTGGAGTTACATGAAGGTACTTTTGGGACTCATTCCAGCGGGCATACCATGGCAAAGAAAATCCTTCAGGCAGGATATTATTGGTTCACAATGGAAGCTGATTGTTATCAGCATTCTCGGACATGTCACAAGTGCCAGGTCTATGCTGATAAGGTGCACATACCTCCAGTTCCTCTGAATGTCTTGACAACGCCTTGGCCTTTTGCAATGTGGGGTATTAATATGATCGGTGAGATCAGACCTACGGCATCCAACGGGCATCGTTTCATCCTGGTAGCAATTGATTACTTTACGAAGTGGGTTGAAGGAGCTTCCTTTGCTACCGTAACCAAGAACGTCGTGGCACAGTTCATTCGGCACAATCTGATCTGTCGATACGGTGTACCAGAGAGGATTATTACGGACAATGGTACCAATCTCAATAACAAGATGATCACTATGCTCTGCGAGCAATTCAAGATACAGCATCATAACTCTTCTCCCTACCGGCCGAAGATGAATGGGGTTGTCGAAGCAACAAATAAGAACATTAAGAAGATTGTGCAGAAGATGACAGCGACATACAAAGATTGACATGAGATGCTACCATTTGCTCTTCATGGGTACCGCACCTCAACACAGACGTCAACCAGGGCAACACCTTATTCCTTGGTTTATGGCATGGAGGAAGTCTTGCCTATTGAAGTTCAGATACCCTCTCTCCGGATCATGAAGGATGTAGGTTTGAGAGAAGATGACTGGATTCAGACCCGGCTTGATCAACTGAACCTAATCGACGAAAAAAGACTTACTGCTATTTGTCATGGTCAGACATACCAAAAACGGATGATCAAGGCATTTAACAAGAAAGTTAGACGACAAGAGTATCAAGTTGGGGACCTGGTAATCAAGCGCATTATCCTACCTCAAGGTGATCCCAGGGGAAAATGGACCCCTACTTACGAAGGGCCATTTGTGGTTAAGAACATTTTCTCAGGAGGAGCTATGATTCTAACCACCATGGATGGTGACGACCTTCTTCACCCCGTCAATGCGGACATAGTGAAAAGATACTACGCATAATCCAAGACCCGCTAGGTTGACTGGCCTAGGCAAAAATAAGGGCTTCCCGATGAACCAAAAGGGTTCGGGCAAAAATAAGGGATGAAAATAAAAAAAATTGTACACCCGGCAAGTCGAAAACCTGAAAAGGCGGCTTGGGCAAAAATGGGTATCCCAGTGGACCGAAAACCCGAAAGGGCGGTCCAGGCAAAAATTAGGGATCAAAGCGTAACACTATGTCTCATTGGATCATCTCGCATCCAGACTTCGGTATCGACTATCAAGCTCAGACAGCACTAATCAATCAGATTCATCTTCAACAAAGTGATGAGATGCTTGAAGATATAAAGGCAGTAGCAGATTTGGAACCCAGTGGGATTATTCACATAGCTGTTTTGTTTTATTTCCACAAATTGTATAAATTCTTTTTGTTCGGCGGTGTTCTCTTACTAGGACGTCAGCCTCTTGTACAAAAACGCCTATTTTCAGGCAAACTTCAAAATCAATACAAATTCGTTTTCAGACAAATTTCAAATTGTTTTCCCTTTACCTGTTTTGTTTTGCAAAGAATGTCCAAAGTTTCATTTTTGATATATGCATTTGACATTAATTGCTGCTCACTACTCATAAATATTTACATGCGAAACGAAAGATGAATTATTGGTAATATCAGAAACAGGGGCATAAGAATTGTCCGAACTGTATAGTTGCTCTGTCCACCAGGTACCAAGGTACATCCAGCTGAAGAATATGGCTAAGACACCTTCATTCCCTGTAGGGTAAGACAGTGATAATAGCTCTCCCAGCTGAAACTGGTAACTACAGACGAATCAGCAATACTCTCCCCCAAGCAGAGTTAGCCTACCATCAACGCTAAAAAGGTCTAGTATCCCCAGAAGGTCTTAATGTTCTTCGACGGAGTATAAAGACATTCCCCAGCAAGCATAAGATCATCCCCAGCGAAGTCCTTTCCTTTCCCCAAGCAGGGGTTCAATCCTCAACAGATCCAGTGTCACCAGCAACAGTAATCCATCCCCAGCGGAGTTCATCAGTGGAATCTCCAGCATAATTTATCGTTAAAATCTTCAGCAGAATACCCCATCCCCATAGAGTAATTCCCCTCAGAGTAATCTCTTCATCAGTTTATTCCCCAACGAAGTTCTTTTCTCCTGCAGGTTTATCCTTACAATCATCTTCGTTCACCATCCCTGGCGGAAGCGACGCATTCAACTTTATTCTCCAGCAGCTTCGGGATTTATTTTCCCCAGCTAGGACATTGCATGTCCATACATCATGCTACATGCATATACGCATCCTACCATATAATCTCATTTATTTTGAGAACATTATTGCCTGATACATATCATGCATTACATACAGCCAACCTTTACCTTTCAGGAAATATACAATCAAAATTCAAGTTATGAAGCCCGGGTATGACCAGGAGAGTATCTTGATTCCTACATCATATTGTGAAGCCCAGATTACGACTGAATAACAATATCAGACTACCGCGAAGCCTGGATTACGACCATATAGTGATATCTCAAAAGTAAGCTATGAAGCCCGGAGAACGACCGAATGATAGTTTATTCCCCAAGTGAGCCGTGAAGCCCGGATTACGACCGGATAGCAGCTCAATAAGCACCATGAAGCCTGGATTCGACCAGATAGTGTTATATCATAAACACAAGCCGTGAAGCCTGGATCACGACCGGATAATAGCTCAGCAAGTTTTTGTGAAGCCTGGATTACGACCAGAAAGCAATACAAGACCATGAAGCCTGGATTACGACCAGATAATGGTAGAAGATGTTGTGAAGACTGGATTACGACCAGGTAGCAACCAAGAGTACCACGAAGCCTGGATTTCGACCAGATAGTGGTATGATACATCGTGAAGCCTGGATTACGACCAGATAGCGTTAAGGGACACTGTGAAGCTTGGATTATGACCAAATAGCAGTTTACCCAGCCAGTTACTATGAAGCCCGGATTCGACCGGATATTAGTAAACCCAACAGTCAAAGGGAAGCCCGGATGCGAACGGATAACCACTCGATTTGTTCTGAAGCCTGGATTTCGACCAGATAAGAAGTGAGGTATTGTGAAGATTGGATTCGACCAGATAGCAGTATGTGACACCATGAAGCCTGGATTCGACCAGATAATGGTATAACACATCGTGAAGCCTCGATTACGACCAGATAGCGGTACAAGGCACTGTGAAGCTTGGATTACGACCAAATAGTAGTTTACCCAGCCAGTTACTATGAAGCCCGGATTCGACCAGATATTAGTAAACCCAACAGTCAAAGGGAAGCCTGGATGTGACCGGATAATCACTCGATTTGTTCTGAAGCCTGGATTTCAACCAGATAAGAAGTGAGGTATTGTGAAGATTGGATTTGACCAGATAGCAGTACGTGACACCATGAAGCCTGGATTCAACCAGATAATGGTATAACACATCGTGAAGCCTGGATTAAGACCAGATAGCGGTACAAGGCACTGTGAAGCTTGGATTACGACCAAATAGCAGTTTACCCAACCTGTTACTATGAAGCCCGAATTCGACCGGATATTAGTAAACCCAACAGTCAAAGGGAAGCCCGAATGCAACCGGATAACCACTCGATTTGTTCTGAAGCCTGGATTTCGACCAGATAAGAAGTGAGGTATTGTGAAAATTAGATTCGACCAGATAGCAGTACGTGACACTATGAAGCCTGAATTCGACCAGATAATGGTATAACACATCGTGAAGCCTGGATTACGACCAGATAGCGGTACAAGGCACTGTGAAGCTTGGATTCCGACCAAATAGCAGTTTACATGGACAGTTACTAAGAAGCCCATAGTCGGTCGGATATTAGTGTGCCCTAAATTCAAGTTGAATCCCGGAGGTGACCGGATAACCACTCGATTTGTTCTGAAGCCTGGATTTCGACCAGATAAGAAGTAAGGTATTGCAAAGACTGGATTATGACCGGATAGCAAGTTTAATCTCATCTCACCAGTAAGTCACTGTAAAGCCTGGATTATGACCAGATAGCAGTCGGTCTTATCACTATGAAGCATGGGTTGCGACCAGATAGTAGTTCACTCTCACCTCTTCAACAGAGATGATTCCTCAGTAGAATAACGGACGACCGAAGCTCCTAAAATTCAACAGAGATGATTCCCCAGTAGAATAACAGACGACCGAAGCTCCTAAAGTTCTATTTCTCCTAAGACAAATAACAGCATTCCCCAGTGGAATCTCCCTCAACAACAGGTATACAAGCTCTCGCTAAGGAATCTCTTATGCGATCGACACTCCTTCGGATGGCATCGTTAAGCCCATCTCCTACCAACAATCTCCAAATGGTATCTGTAAGCCCATCTCCTACCAACAATCTCCAAATGGCATTTGTAAGCCCATTCCCAACATCACAATGCTAATACTACTTCATGCGAGGGCAAATTTCTGGGCACTCTAGTGTTCAATCATCTTCCACCTTCGGATCACGAAAGGCCCGAAAGCCAATCTATATCCTCAGGTTTAAGAAGATTGAACAGGGCCAACTGTTGTACCCCAAAATTTGCCCTCCCATATTTCTCAAGACATGTCAAGAATCATCTCCAAGTTGTTCAAGATGGCTCAAGAGTTGGACAGTCAAATCACCTCCTAAGGCAGTCAATTCAAAATTAGGGTTTTGTGTTGCATCAAGGTACTCATATCCAAATGGTCTCAAATTATACCTAATGTCCTAAGATGTTCTCAAGTTAATCCATGACAAATTTCAAGCCTTGCAGAGAAAGTTTGGTCAGTCAATTGCTCAAAGGGTCCAAAAATTGACTGTGTTAGGGCAAAAGTCAACTGTGACCCAAATACAGTCAAACCTCAATATTTTTTGTCAACATTCTAATTTTGAAGGATAGTTCATAATTTTATCAAGGGTTGATCATGATTCATCAAGGATTGCTCAAGATTCTTCAAGATTCAAAAGTTGCTAAATTAGGGTTTTGCAGGAAAAGTCAACTCAACTTTGACCAAGCATAACTTTCTCATAATTTATGAGAAATGGCCCATCCAAATCTCATTTTTAAGAGGATGCAATTTCCTACAATCCATATTCACACACCAAGATCAAGAAATGCACTCACAAGAAGTTACAAATTTGGACATTATAGGTCATTTTTGAAAGTCAACAAGAACACCTTTTTTGCCAAAGCTTATAACTTGAGCATGGAATATAAAAATGAGATGAGACAAAAACGGTTGGTTAGAGGACATCTCAAGGTTTCTAAAAAGTCAAAGAACACTTCCAAAAGTTCAAAATTGAAGAAGTTATGCATTGATGAAGTTGGGCATTTTTCCAAAATTGCCAAAAGTCAACTATCCTCAAAACTCCAATTTTTGTCAAAAGGGTCCACTTTTTTCCACTTGATTTGGTCTTATCACACCACACACGTGTCCCATCTTAAATTTCATGACCAATCATTTATTTTTTTATTTTATTTAATTTTTATTGATTTAATTCATTTTAAATCAATATTAATTCAAATAAAATCCAAAAATTAATGGAATGAGAATTTTTTATCATTACAGGTCTTAATTGTCAAGATACACTCAATCAAATTCGTATTAAGCATTGTTGTACACAAAATATTTGATTTGAGGCACTTTTGGAAACTTTATCAATGGTGATCAAATCAAATCCCCAATCTTCAATACTCATGGATTAAAGCCCAAAGTTTAACCTAAATTGCTTCCAATATACATGTACAAGCCATACATACAGAGAACACGACCTGAAACTGCAAGAAATGGCCAGACAAAGTTTGAAAAAAGCTTGGAAAAAGTGGAATCTGAAAACGATCTTAGAGCTCGATTCAAAGCCAAAACTTGACACTAATCTCTTGTTGGACGTCCGTTGAAGCGATTGGAATCAAAATCAAGTCCTAAAACCTCCTAAATCGCATTGTAAGTCTCCTTGAACCGATCCCTGTACATGAAATCGAAACCACCCATTCTTGCATCGTTTTGACAAACCATGGATATATTCTTGATTCTTGTTTGATTTCGAAACTTTCTGCACTATTTAATTTTATTTTCATAGCTTGTAACGCCATGCCCAACTCTAGGGTTCATGCTTCTTGTTTTTGGGGTTTTTAGTTGCAGGGAAAATCAAGGCCAATACTGGACATGGATGAAACTAGGAGGAAGAGACGAACGTATTGGTGGTTTTAGTTTGCATTTTTATGGCCAGGAATTTGTTTTAGGAGTGAGCCATGGATTTAGCTGCGGATGAAATCCGCAAGTAAATAACCAGGCTATTCAAGGAAGAAGACGACCACGTGCCTCTTCCTTATTGGGCCATTCATAATCTCGCGCCATTTATTTTTATTTTCCAGGCATAGTAAATGTTTTCCATATATTATTTGTTTTGTATTCTTATAACGAATAAGCAGTTTGGTTGGATTGGTAAGCGCGCTGGCCATTGAGCAATGGGACCTGGGTTCGAATCCCAGGTCCCCCAAAACTTTTGTTTAATTTTTCTTCAAATATTCTCATGCAACGCCTAAAGTATAGTGCACCATATGCCTCAAAGATCCACATGCCAGATGGCCTGCAAATCAAATCCAATGGCTCAAATGGGATATTCACCATACTCTCCAGTCAACGCACATGCATGGAACGGCCAAGGTCAAAGCAGGCTGAACGTTAATGGGCCTGGAGATTTGCCAGATTCACCACCAATCAGGCCCAGCACCCCCCATATTTGGTTATTTCTTTTCATATTTCACTTTCTTTATTTAATTGTTTTTATTAATTATTATTATTATACTAACCAATTTATTTTGCCTAATAAAATCAGAAAACAAAAAATATAATATTTTTATTTATTAAAACTAATTTCATTATTTTTGTAAATAAATAATTTAATTGACTTAGTTTTTTTTAATTAGGTATAATTTTAACATTTTTTGCAATAAATTAAAATTAATTAGAATATTAGGTTTTAATAATTTTAATTGTTTTTATTTTATTTCCTTAAATATAAAAAACCCAAAAATATATTTTCTATTTAATTAATTAATTAACTTAGGTTTAATTTCATTTAATTCAAAAAAATAACAAAAAAATCTCTTTCTTTCCTAAAAAGGGTCAAAACCCTAAAAAATGCTCCGATTTAATTTTCTTGCACGTGATTCATTTGATTCCAATTTTGTAATTGTTTCCCGGTATGTAATAATTAATTAGGACGTTATTTATTTATCGTTTTATTTTTACTTTCCGCAATTTAAATTAAAGGGTTTGTCTTTGGCGATGTAAATACCCAACGCCTTGTAATAGTTTAGATTTAATTTCCCGCAATTTAATTTTCGTACAATATTAACTGCTAGATGTTTGATAACTAGGCAATGCATGACAAGATCAATCTTTAACCTAAAATCAACATAGCTCACCATTAACATGTACAGATAAAAATTAACCGAAATAACACACTCGCACATGCCACTCTTAGGGTACACCTCACTTGGTTGCCTTGAACGTGGTCATTGAGTATAGGAAGTTTTAGAGGTCGCCCTCTTGTCCAAAGATCATAAGTTGCCTCGAAACAGTTTCCTTGGAAAAAATGATCTAAGACATTAGGGTTACCACTAAGGCGTCCTAACATTGCTTTAGTAACCACACGTCCCTTAATCGAATTGACCCGAAAACTCCAACGACGGTGCTACCTACTCCTCAATAGTGGGATAGCACTGTCTAAAGGACATTTGTACAAATTAATTCCTTTTTTGAGTAGGTAGATGGTTCTTAAGTACTTGCTCCTTTTAAAACAAAACAAAACTTTTCGCACTCACACTCCTTTCAAACAAAAACTCTTTTCAAACCCACAAACACAAAGAAAAGCAAACTTTTGAAAACACAATGAGCAAGTACCTAAGAGCCCGTGGATAACCACGGATAGAAAGGGTGCTAACACCTTCCCTTTCTATAACCTACCTCCCGAACCCGAGAAATATCTCAAAAAGAAATTTTTCTGTGCTTTTGTCCTTTCCTTGTTGGATAAAATAAAAGACGGTGGCGACTCTTGCTTACCGCGACATTTTGCAAAAACAA
The DNA here is from genome assembly GCA_948472305.1 of Vicia faba. NCBI lineage: Eukaryota > Viridiplantae > Streptophyta > Magnoliopsida > Fabales > Fabaceae > Vicia > Vicia faba. The sequence goes on from OX451739.1 coordinate 155,020,081, forward strand.
ACGCAAAACGCGAACCAGCATTCCAAAACAGTCAGTTCTCATTCCCACCGATCACAGACAGGTTTAAGCCAACTAAACTTCAAGAGGGTACTTACCTATAAAACTCCATGCAAGCCTAAACTAAGGACTTGTTTGCTTTTCTTGTATATGTATACCTTTGCATAACATCATGGACATCATGAACATCAGATAAATCCACTAACCATTTCAAGGATTTTGGGATTCATCTTTGTTCTTGTTTTGTAGGATATGGATTCACTTTGCAGGAAAATTATTCAAGTCAACCTTGTGAGAATTCCTCCACAACTTAAGGAGATAGCTTCAAGGATCCCTGAGAACTCTCCATTCACCGAGAGACATGGTCGTCTACTCAACTTGGTCACCTCTAACATAGATGAGGATATGATGAAGGTTCTCTTTCAGTTCTTTGATCCTTTGCACCACTGCTTCACATTTCCCGACTATCAGCTCGTGCCTACTTTGGAAGAATTCTCTCAAATCTTGAGGATTCCTATTCTCAATCAACTACCTTTCAACGGTACAGAAAGAGACCCAAAGCCAGAAGAGATTTCTCAAGATCTGCACTTGCACTCATCTGATGTCACGACTCATTGGGAAATTAGAAGTGGTGTCAAAGGCTTCTTAGCAAAGTTCCTGTTTGAGAAAGCCCAAAGCTATTGGAATTCCTTAGACTTGCAAGCCTTTGAGGAAATTATGGCTCTTCTTATCTATGGGATGGTCTTGTTCCCCAATCCTGACCAACTCATAGATGTGAGCACCATCAAAATCTTTATGTCACGCAACCCGGTGCCTACATTGCTTGGAGATATCCTACACTCTTTTCACACTCGCACAATGAGGAAAAGAGGTGTCCTTATGTGTTGCACTCCTCTCCTGGAAAGATGGTTTTATTTCTCATCTTCCCCAATCAGTCTTAAAGAATGAGCAAGGTTCAAGGTGGTCACAAAGGTTAATAACGCTCAAACATTCAGATATTCATTGGGGCTCCCGATCTAAAGAGAATGTTATCATTGTTGGTCGTTGTGGGGAATTCCCTAATTTCCCTCTACTTGGAATTAGGGGAGGCATCACCTACAACCCATGCTTAGCTCTAAGACAATTTGGTTACGCCCGAAGAGATGGCCCGCACGAGATGCTGATTCAAGGTTTGGTATTCGACTACGACAACGACGATCAAGGTCTTCGCCAAAGATTCATCCGATCTTGGAGGATGCTAAACAAGGTGGATAACAAGACTTTGGGGCACAAGAGCTCCATCCCTCTTGAGCCTTACCTCAAATGGGTACGAACCCACGCTCAAAGTCTTATGATGCCTTATCCTTCCATCCTTCCGGTGATTATTGAGTCTGTTAAGGAGGGAGAAGTTCCATACACTATCCTACATCCTGACATGCCCACTTCTCTTGAAGACCTACAAAGGAATTGGATACATCTCAAAGGAGAGTGAGATACTTTTGAAGCCCAATTCTACGCAAGCGAGAAGAAGGTTTTGAAACTCACTAGGCTACTTCATGAGGAGCGGACTCTAAATGCCTACATTGCACCAAAGAGGATGCGCACTACTTTTTTTATCTTAGAGTTTTGTCCAAGGGGCATTAATGTACTCAAACTTTATCTTATTAATATAACGTGTGTTTTCTTTTTGTCTAAAACAAACTTGAATCTTTGAAATCCTTGAAAACATTGCATACGCACATATCATTCATCATAACATAAACAAGTTTTTCGGCAACAAGTTTCCTTATCTCTCTACTGTTTATTTCAGTAAGATGGATCTCGAACAAACAGTCAAAGATCTCCAAGCTCAGAACACGTAGTTTCAATAGTTACTCATGACCCTAGCCAAGGGGAAAGAAGAGTTAAAGAATCTGCTGGCTGAAGAGAGGAAAAAGAAAACAAAGAAAGTCACCGGGGTCCTAAACATGGGGAGAAGATTTCAGGGGCAGAGTAGAAGAACCTTGAATTTTGCAACAACATCCAGTGAAGGAGAGGGGAAAGGAAAGGAAACAGCAGTCCCATTAGAATCTGAAGAGGGAGGAAGAAGAGGAAGACTACTCTGAGGAACATTATCCTTCAGCTGATGATAAATACCGATATCTCGAAGAGCGTTTGAGCGCGATGGAAATACAAAAAGTGCCAGGCTTAGATTTTGAAGAATTGGGACTAGTGTCAGGGATTGTGATTCCACCGAAATTTAAAGTACCTTTGTTCTCAAAATATGATGGAGTGTCATGTCCTAAGATGCACCTCCGATCATATGTGAGAAAGATCCAACCACACTCCGCTGATAAAGACTTGTGGGTGTATTTTTTCCAAGATAGTCTATCTGGAACACAACTCGACTGGTTTTACCAACTGGAAAGAGCCAACGTCCATAATTGGGAAGATCTTGCCGCAGCTTTCTACAAGCAATATCAATATAATGCTGATTTGGCGCCTACCCGTACTCAACTTTAGAGTATGTTTATGGCTTCTGTTGTACCCCAAAATTTTCCCTCTCATTTTACCAAGATTTCCCCTCACAAGACTCTTTGGATTCCAGACAGGATTATGGTTTGCTCTGCTCAAGACATCTCCTTGCACTGATGACCTGAAATTAAGGTTTGAGTTTGCACAGGGATTTTTGGACTTCCAATGCTCAATGTTACTTTCATACTTCATGTTGGACTTATAAGATTTCTCATACCAAGTTTCAAGCCTTGAATCAAATTTTTGCCCAGTCAATTGGACAGTTGACCTAGAAATCAACTGTATTGGGGAAAAAGTTAACTGTGGCCAATTTACAGTCAAACCTCATAATTAATGATCCACATCAACATTATAGGATCATATGAACCATTTTATCAAGTTTGGACCACAACTCCTTAAGAAATTTGATCAGATCATCAAAAGGGCAAAATGGTCATTTTTAGGGTTTTGATTGCAGAAGGGCAATTTCTGATTTTTTTTACCTAGCCAATGGAAAATTGGGTTCAATCATGGATTCAAGGACTCAATGGCATCATCTTGACCTAATCACAAGGTTCAAAAGATCTCAAAAGCATTGGATTGATAAATGAATTTTCCAGTCAACTGATCAAAAATCAACCGTACACTGAAAAGTCAAACTTTGACTTTTTGGTCAAAGTCAAGTGCCAAGGGTCATTTTTCATCAAGATATGTCAAAACATGAAACTTATTCATCAAGAAACCTAATTTTGGAAATTAGGGTTTAAGATTAAAAAATTTCATAACTTAGAATTTTTCTAAGTTATAAAATTTTCTTATTTTTTCCCAACTTTGCCCAACTTTTTCACCATGATGCAATTGGATTCAAACAAAACCTCCAACATGAAAGTTTTATTCCTCCACAAAATCTACAACTTTGATTCACAAAGTTTTCCCAAAAGATACTTGGATCTCAAGTTATGATTTTATGAACAAGGGTCTAAAAACTTTCTAAATTAGTTAAATTTTGCCCTAGTTTAGGCAGGATTTTAACCTATCTTCATGGCAATTTTTCACCTAGTTCCAATTGGAATCTCAAAATTCATTTCAAATATGGATTGTAGAGCATGTTACAAGCTTTCCAAAATGTCCAAGAAATCTCCAAAATCATTTATGGTTAGGGAGAATCAAAGGTTTGAATTTGGAAAAATATCACTTTGATCCATGGCATTTTTCATGTTGACACAAGTTGCAATTTCTGTCCAGCCATGCTTGTACTTGCTTACAGATCCTTAAACCCTTCCACACTCAAAAATTGAATGCAAACACATTGGTTAGAGGCATTGTTCTGAGCTTTAGAGGATTACACAAGGGTTTAACCCATTTTTGGCAAAAAGGCAACAATGTTATTTTCATAAAGCACAACTTTATGCATTTTTGTTTCTCTTGAGAATTGGACCATGCTTTCACAGCAAACAAAGTCCACAAAGATAGGGAAAAGTATACCAACTTTGTGCAGACCCTAAGCTAGATGGTACAAGCCTTTGCATGGTCACTTCTCATTTTTGCTTCAAAACCAAGAAACCTTGCAAAAACCACATAACTCTTTGTTGTAACCCAAAATTTTACCTCCCATATTTCTCAAACATTGCAAGAAAAATCTCCAAGTGGCTCAAGATAGCTCAAGAGTTGGTCAGACAAGCTATCTCCTAAGGCAGTCCACCTCAAATTAGGGTTTTGTGTTGCATCAAGATCCTTGAGTCCAAATGACCTCAAGTTCTCACCAATGTCCTAATATGTTATCAATATCATCCATGTCAAGTTTCAAGCCTTGCAGAGGAAGTTTGCTCAGTCAATTGCTCAAAAGGTCCAAGAATCGACTGTGCTAGGGCAAAAGTCAATTGTGACCTACAAATAGTCAAACTTCAAGATTTTTTGTCAAAATTCTCATTTTGAAGGATACTTCATCATTTGATCAAGGGTTGATCATGATTCATCAAGGATTTCTCAAAACTCATCAAGATTCAAAAGTTGCTAAATTAGGGTTTTGTAGGAAAAGTCAACCCAACTTTGACCAAGCATAACATTCTCATAATTTATAAGAAATGACCCATACAAATCTAATTGTGAAGAGGATTCAATTCCCTACAATCCATTTTCATACCCCAAGTTCAAAATATGCCCTCACAAGAAGTTATGAATTTGGACATTATAGGTCATTTTGAAAAGTCAACAAAAACACCTTTTTTTCCAAAGCTTCTAACTTGAGCATGGAATATCAAAATGAGATTATACCAAAAGGGTTGGTTATAGTAAATCTCAAGCTTTATAAAAATTCCAAGAACACCTCCAAAAGTTCAAAATTGAAGAAGTTATGCATTGTTGAAGTTAGACTTTTTTTGCAAAATTGCCAAAAGTCAACTATCTCCAAAACTTCAAATTTTGCCAAATGGGCCCATTCTTTTCCACTTGATTTGAGTTTTAATTATTGCCCACGTGCCCTAGCTCCAACCGTGTGTCCATATCACATTTTTATTATTTAATTTGATTTTTATTTGAATTAATTCATTTTAAATCAAATAAAATCATATAAAATCTAAAGTATTGATAACACATGATTTTTTGGCTATTTCAGGCTCCAAATACAGCTATCCTTGCAATCAAATTCGTATCAAGTGAATCATGTGCAAAAAGATATGATTTAGGCCAAGTTTGGAAAGCTTTTATGGAAGAATCAAATCAAATATGCAACCATCATTGTGGGAAGATTTGAACAACAATTGTTACCCTAATCCAATGCATACTACATAAGCAAGCTATAGGCACGAAAATAAGGGTTAGAGAACACTTGTGGAGGCAGAACAACTTTGCAAAAAATCACAAAAAAGTTGGAGATCAAAATCAAAGCTAGAGGCATTTTCAAAGCTGGATATTGGTCCCAATCGATTCCTGGCAACACACACAAGCTAACTGGATCCAAACCGAGCATTATCATGCCCTTATATGCACTGTAAGTCTCACACGAATTGCTCATGTTCTTGATGTCGTAACTCTGAAATTAGGCATCATTTTCATGGAATAATTGCATATCCTTAACCCTCACATCATTTGCAAACTATTGGCAATAACCAATTTGATTTATATGTTTTGTATCATGAAACGCCATGGCTAGGGTTTTGCTTATGTTTTTAGGGATTTTTGTTTCAGGTAAAATTGAGATACATGATGGACATGGTTGTGATCAGGAGGTCATGACAAGTTCAATCATGTTCTTGGATTGTGTTTATATGGCCTGAGGACGATTTTAGGATGAACCTGCGTTTTTTGCTGCGGATAGAAATCTGCAGGTAAAGTTACAGGGGTTTGAGGAAGGGGACGAAGAGCTGGAGTCCATCCATTGGGCCATTCAAAATATAACACGCCTTTTTTTTTGTTTTTCTGGTCATTGAGTTGTTTTTTTATATAATATATTGTTTATTTTATTATTAACAAACAACAACACGCCCCAGCGGTTGCCATGTAAGCCTTAAAGCGTTCCAAGGCTGGAGGTCAAGGGTTCGATCCCTGCCTCCAGCAAATTGTATTTTCTTCATGTTTTTCAGGTTATCACATGCGCGCTCAGGCTTGATCCATACCATGCTCCTTCATCAATCCAAGCGCCAGATGGCCAATGGCCAGATCTGATGGCCAGTGATTGGAGGTCCACAAAAGAACAAGTTAATGCGCCCACACTGAATCCCAAAGGGTCAAACGAGCCAGCTGTTAATGGGCCAAGGAATTGCTTTCCACACCCTTCAAAATCAGGCCCATTTCTTCTATTTTATTATTATTTTGTTTTGTTTATTTAGTTTGTTTGTTTTATTTTATTTAACCAATTTTCTAACCAATAACAAAATTCTTTTTTATCAAATAAAATCACAAAAAATACTTTTTTATCCAATCAAATTTTAAAACTTTTATTTTTATTAATAAACTCATTAATTAATTAGGATATTAATTAGGAAATTTTAACTTATTTTTGTAAATATCTAAAATTAATTAGAATTAATTAGGTTTTATTTCATTTTATTATTTTATTTTTATTTCTTAAAATAACAAAAAAACCAAAAATATGTCATAAATTATTTTTCATTTAATTAATTTAATTTAGTAATTAATTTAGAATTTAGTTTCTTTTCTTAAATAAAAACAACAAAAAAAAGCATTTTCTTTCAAAAGGGTCAAAACCCTAAATTCCGCACTCGATTTAATTTCTCACGCGCTTTATTTATTTTTATCCAATTATGTATCTGCTTACGGATTGTAATAGTTAAATAGAACATTTAATTATTTTTACCGCTTTATTTTATTTTTCAAGGGTTGCTTTTGGCGATGTAAATACCTGACGCCTTGTAATTTAATTTCCGCATTTTTATTCCGCAAATTATAACTGTTAGATGTTTGATAATAGGGTTTGCATGACAAGAATGAATGCTTAAATCTTAAAATCAAATTAGATCACCCTTAACATGTACAAAAGATAAAAATAACTGAAAACAATACACTCGCACATGCGCACTCTTAGGGTACACCCCACTTGGTTGCCTTCGTACACGGTCATTGAGTATAGGTCGTTTTAGAGGTCGTCCTCTTGTCTAAAAGATCATAGTCGCCTCAAAACGGTTGTCTCAGATATTGTTGCCTCAAACAAATTATCTAATACATTAGGGTTACCGCTAAGGCGTCCTAACATTGCTTTAGTGACCGTATGTCCCTCATTCGAATTGACCCTCAAACTCCAACGACGGTGCTACTTACTCATCAATAGTGGGATAGCATTGTCTAAAGGAAATTAGCATAAAACGATTCCTTTTTCGAGTAGGTAGATGGTTCTTAGATACTTGCTCTTTCAAAACAAAAACTTTTCACACTTACACTCCTTTTCGAACAAAGTTTTCAAAACACTTCATTACACTCTTGAGGACAGAAGCAAGAGTTAAATTAAAGTTTCAAACAAAAACTTTTTCAAACCCACAAGCACAAAGAAAACAATTTTGAAAACAATTGAGCAAGTACCTAAGAGCCCGTGGATAACCACGGATAGAAAGGGTCCTAATACCTTCCCTTTCTATAATCTACCCCCCGTACCTAGAAAATCTCGAAAAAGGAATTTTTCTGTGCTTTTTTCCTTTCCTTGTTGGATAAAATAAAAGTCGGTGGCGACTCTTGCTTACCGCGACATTTTGCGAACATAAATGCAAAATGCAAACCAGCATTCCAGAAACAGTCAGTTCTTCCCACCATATCATAGAACTGGCGACTCTGTTGGGGATGATAAGTGGGGTGTACCTTAGGAATAGTTCATAATGTTTTCAATTGTTTGACTTGTATGCTTTATATTTGTAGGTTGAATCAGAGTTACTATAGATCCTAACCCGGATCTGGGGTATACCCTTTAGGTAAGTAGCAATAAACTGTGAGGGAATTGTACGACGTAGACCGATACGGTTGAAGCAGTAGCTACGTTGGTGTGACACTTTAGTATGTACCGATATCCCTTGTGGCGCAACGAGGAGAATATGGGTGTGCTAAGGGGTCATTAAGCACCAACTGACCTTAGCACCTATAATTGACCAACTTGGCCATAGAATAGTAGCAGTATGCTACACTCATTGAGACTAAACTCCCGCGATGATTCTGGCCGCAAGAAAAGGTTGCCAAACTGGAATTATGACCGATCGAGGATGGTCAGTGATATTGAGATCCTCTAGAACCCGGTTACTATTTTTAGGACAGGTTTGAACCAACTAAAACGAAAGAGGGTAATACCTAAACTCCATGCCAGCCTGAAATCTAAGGGCTATCTGTGTGACTTGTGCACCCTTACCATGTTTGCTATCTGTGAATACTTGTGGTGTGTTTCTTATCATAACATCATGCATCATGACATTGCATGCATATTGCATTGGACTAACCTATTTCAAAGACAGATGGGATTCATCTTTTTTCTGTTTTGTAGGTCATGGCACCCACGCGTAGAAACACTATTCAGATAAACTTCGTCCAGATTCCCACTCAGCTTAAGGAATTGGTTGCAAAGGTTCCAGATACTTCCTCCTTTATCAGAAGACATGGTCACCTCCTTGGTTTGGTCACTTCCAAATTAGATGAGCAGATGATGAGTGTTCTATGCCAGTTATTTGATCCATTATACCACTGCTTTACTTTTCCGGACTACCAGTTGGTCCCTACCTTGGAAGAGTTCTCTGATTTACTTGGTATCTCCATTCTAGAGCAGACCCCGTTTACAGGTTGGGAGAAAGTTCTTAGGCCAGAAGAGATTGCTTCAGCCCTCCATCTGACAAAGGCTGAGGTAATGTCAAACTGGGAGACTAAAAGTGGGACAAAAGGCTTCTTAGCTAAATTCTTGGTTGATCGGGCTAATCAGTTCTGGGACAGTCTAGACTTTCAGGCATTTGAGGACATTCTGGCTCTTCTCATATATGGTTTGGTGTTGTTTCCTAACTCAGATTCTTTCGTCGATGTGAATGCGGTGAAGATCTTCATTTCCCATAATCCTGTGCCCATTCTCTTGGGTGACATTTTGCACTCTCTTTATGCCCGTACTGCTCGGAAACGGGGAATCCTTATGAGTTATGCACCATTGCTGGCGAGGTGGTTTATTTCTCACCTCTCTAAATCAGTTTTGAAGAACAAGGAAGGCATGGGTTGGGCTTACATGATTATGTCTCTCTCTCATAATGACATCATCTGGAGTACTAAGGACATAGAAGAAGTGGCTATTATTGATCGTTGTGGAGAATACCCCAATGTTCCACTACTTGGAGTTCGATGAGGGATCACCTATAATCCTTGTCTGGCCTTACGTTAGTTTGGGCCAGCTAGGAGGGACGGACCTCATGATTTGCTAATTCCAAGTATTGTCTTTGACTTCCAAGGGGATAATGACGAGCATTGCCGCAGGTTCATACGAGCTGGGGATAGGGTACACCAGTCTGATCCACATGAGTTAGGGATGAATACCTCTCTTCCGATGGAACCATATCTCCGATGGGTTCGAATCCATGCCCAAAAGCTGGGAATGCCGTACGAAGCTGTCTTGCCTGTGATTGTTGAGGTTGCTGATGAAGAAGGGGTTCCTCCTACCATCCTCCATCCATACATGCCTACTGACATTGGGGCATTAAAAAGGTCTTGGATGCAGCTGAGAGAAGAGCGGGATACTTATAGAGAAAAGTATCACGAACAAGAGCGGAAGATCCTGAAGTTGACAAGGCAATTGGAGAATGAGCAGATCCTCAACGACTATGTCAGCACCAAAGGCAAACGACCATGGGAGCGCTGATGTCTTTTGATTATTTCTAGCTTTGATTTATTTTTCAGTATTTCTTTCTTATAACACCTTAAAGGCATTTATCAAACATTGTTTCAAGTTTATCTAATAAAAGTGTGTTTCATTTTGGTTTACGAATTTGAATCTCCAGAGTCTTTGAAATCATATCATACGCATTTCATTCCATGCACCTCATAACAGGTACCCTTACAGGTTTTCTCATCTTCTTCGTTGTTTATTTCAGCACATCATGTCTGCTGAAACATCAACTGATCAAGCTATCAAGGCTCTACAAGCTCAAAACACTCAATTTCAAGAAATGTTCATGAATTTGGCTAAGGGTCAGCAAGATCTGAAGACTCTTATCTTGAAGGATAAGAAGAAGAAGAAGAAGACGGTCCTCCTGAACATGGGTCACGGGTTTGGAAACAGGCTGCGAGATGAATTCAATCTATCCCACTCATCTAGAGGGGGAGAAAACCAAGAAGAAAGGAGGGTTCCTAGCCCTGTGGTATCTGACCACGAGATTGACTTTGACGAAGACCAGTATCCTCCTGCTGAGGATAGATATAAACAACTTGAAGACCGGTTAAGTGCGATAGAGATTCAGAAGGTCCCTGGGTTAGACTTTGGTGATCTAGGTTTGTCATCTGGGGTGGTGATTCCCCACAAGTTTACGGCACCAGCCTTTGCTAAATACGACGGGGTTTCTTACCCAAAGTTGCACCTCCGTTCGTATGTTAGAAAAATTCAGCCATACACTGCTGATAAGAACCTCTGGATCCATTTCTTTCAAGACAGTCTTTCAGGGACTCAGCTAGAATGGTTTTACCAGCTGGAAGGAGCTAGTATCCGTAATTGGGAAGATCTTGCTGTTGCTTTCTACAAGCAGTACCAATATAATGCCGACCTCGCTCCCACACGTACCCTACTTCAGGGTATGTCTATGGGTGCGAGCAAAGGTTTCAAAGACTACGCTCAGAAATGGAGGGACCTTGCTGGAAGAGTACAACCCCCGCTAGCTGACAGGGAGTTAGTGGATATGTTTCTGGGGACCTTGTCTGGTCCATATTTCAACCACCTGATTGGAAGTTCATCGTCCGGGTTTACTGAGCTGATTATGACCGGGGAAAGAATTAAGGTTGGTATCAAGAGCGGTAAGATACAGAAGGGTGCTTCGTCCAGTACCGAGAAGAAGCCTTTTAAGAAGAAATCCAGTGTTGTTTATAGTTCAAAGAGCCATAATAGACCTGAACGCCGCCAAGCTATTAATGCGGTTGTTATATCAAGACCTGTTGTTGCTCCTCAGTACAATAATCAGCCAAGGGCCGAGAGGCCGCAAAGACAATTCACTCAGCTCAACATGACTTTGTCTCAGATTCTGCCGCAGTTATTGAAGACTAACTTGGTGATTCCGAAAGAGGCCCCGAAGAATCCCAATACAACATCACCCATGTACAATCCGAACGCCCACTGTGCTTTTCATTCCGATAGCCCGGGGCATGATACGAATGGTTGTTGGGTCCTGAAGAATAAAGCACAGGATTTAATTGATGCTAAAGAGATTGAGTTCGAAGCGCTGGAAAGGCCTAATGTTGTGACTGCTCCTATGCCCAAGCATGGAGTGAATGCTGTAGAGGAAGACTCGTTTGTGGTTTCTGTGAAAGACATTGTTACTCCACTGACGACTGTGAAGAAGAACCTTCTGTTAGCCGGTTTATTTCCGGGCTGTGGTGAAGGTTGCCATTTGTGTGCCGTCCTACCTACTGGTTGCCATCTCTTGAAGTCAGGTGTCCAGCTCCTAATGGATAATAAATAAATTCTGTTTGAGAAGACTTTTGTTCCTTTGGTTCCTATTGAAGAAGTTGCTATAATCACCATTTTCGACAATTCTTCCAACGCTTCCTCGAGAAAGACTGTTAGAATTACATTTGTTCTGAGAATCGCTCCCTTGATCATCACTGTTCCTGGGCCTATTCCCTATACATCAGATAAAGTTGTCCCATGGCACTACGGGGTTGACGTATATTATCACAGAGTTAAGCAAGACTTGAGTGCTGAAGAGGCTGATACTGACATCAGCAATATTGTTGGGCCTGCCAAAGTCACCCGCAGCGGAAGACTTTTCTCCCCCGAGATCTCTCTACCAACCGTTCGGAAGCCTGTTGTTATTATACCTACCAGTACACCTGATATTATTCCTGTTCAAGTTCCAATCCTTACCCATGTTGCCAAGCCATCTGATACTCGGGGCAAAGGGACCACTAATGAGCCTGCCCGGACAGAGACACCGAAGAGGATTACTGTTGAAGCCTCTAGACAAGAGATTGAAGAAATTTTGAAGATCATCAAAAAGAGCGACTACAATGTAGTCGAACAGCTGGGGCAAACCCCGTCCAAAATCTCTATGTTGTCTCTGTTGCTATGCTCAGAAGCCCATGCCAAGGCTATGATTGCCTTCCTAAAAACTGTGCACGTGCCGCAAGAGACATCAGCTAATCAGTTTAAAGATTGTGTGGCTAGTCTAACAGCAGATAATGGTTTGGGTTTCTCCGACGCCGACTTGACTGCTAAGGGTAAGAATCACAATGATGCCCTGCATGTCTCCATTGAATGCAGGGGCATTACTCTAGCCCATGTGTTAGTGAATACGGGGTCGTCGTTGAACGTTTTGCCTAAGAAAGCTTTGGACCGATTGGACTGTGAAGGTTTAGAGTTGAAGCTGAGTAACATTGTTGTTAGGGCCTTTGACGGGTCCAAGAGAATGGTGCACAGAGAAGTGGATATTCCAGTGAAGGTTGGTTCTCAGATTTTCGCATCTACATTCTATGTGATGGACATTCGACCATCTTATTCTTGTTTGATGGGTCGCCCGTGGATCCACAAAGCTGGGGCAGTCACCTCTACGCTTCACCAGATGCTGAAATACCCAATCAAGGGGAAAATTGTTACGGTACGAGGGGAGGAGGAATACATGGTGAGCCACCTCAACTCTTTCCGATATGTAGAGATGGATGGGGAGTTCATTGAGACCCCGTTTCAGCATTTTGAAGAAGTACCCCAGACATTGGCGTCAGCTGAAACTATTACTGAAGATCCTCCAATGAAGATGGCTTCCCTAAAGGATGCTCGGGCTGTTGTTGAGAAAGGTGGGTGTGCAAATTGGGGTCAACTCCCTGATTTTGCACATAAGACTAACAAGTTTGGTTTAGGTTTCACTGCAGAAGCTCAAAGGGTCGTTTGGAGTGCACGGATCAGAAGACCTTCCCTGTTTATCAGCAATTCAAGAATAAATGCCATTGAAGACGATGTTGAAGAATCTGAGTTCGACAGTTGGATCTATCCTACTACTGATGGTGGACTGAGCAACTGGACAGCAAATGACTTCATCCCAATTTCTTTTGTTACCCAGTAATGAGACTTTTGTTTCGTATTTGTAACAGACAATTTTTAAACTTTACGGCCCAGTGCCTTACTCGGGGCACCGTGGCTTTGTTTGTGAGGGCTTTATGCGTGTCATTTCCATATATCATTAATAAAAGCATTGGACGTTTTCTTGCATTTCAAATTTTGCGCTCCTTTTTTTTCTTTTTATATTGCAAAACAGCTATTTTACACACACCCACATATACAGGTCTACATCCACTCTGGATCCTACTGGTAACGATTATGCTACTGCTGGTTATGACTTCGAAAGTCCGATCAACTTAGCCGAAGACGAAGGTGAAGATGATTGCGAAGTGCCTGGTGAACTTGCTAGACTGTTACTTCAGGAAGAGAGGGCCATACAGCCGCATGAAGAGCCGGTGGAATCAGTGAATCTGGGTACAGAGATAGACAAGAAAGAGGTCAAGATCGATGCAAATCTGGAAGCTAGTGTTAAGCAACGGTTGATTCAGATGCTGCGAGACTATGTTGAGATCTTTGCCAGGTCTTATGAAGATATGCCTGGTTTGGATACCGATATTGTGGTTCACCGATTGCCTACCAAGGAAGACTGCCCTCTAGTGAAATAGAAAGTCCACCGAATGCGCCCAGAGATGTCTGAGAAAATCAAGGACGGAGTGTTGTACCCTAAAATTTGCCCTCCCATTTCCTCAACATTTTCTCATCACAAGACCTTTGAAGATCAAGATCCAGTTAGGGTTTCCTCTGCTCAAGACTTCTCCTTGCACTGTTAATCCAAATTAAGGTTTGTGTTTGCCCAAGGATGTTTTGACCTAAAATGCCTAAGATGACTTTCATGTTCCATGTTTGACTCACAAGATTATCCATACCAAGTTTCAAATCTTGATTCCAAGTTTTGCCCAGTCAATTGGACAGTTGACCTAGAAATCAGCTGTATTGGGGAAAAAGTCAACTGTGGTCAATTGACAGTCAAAACTCATGATTTTTGACCCACATCAACATTATGAACTCATATGGACCATTTGATCAAGTTTGGATCACAATTCCACAAGAAATTTGATCAGATCACCAAAAGGGCAAAATGGTCATTTTTAGGGTTTTGACTGCACAAAGGCAATTTTTTACTGTTTGACCTAGCCAATGGAAAATAAAGCTCACATATGGACTCAAGGACTCAATGAAATGGTCTTGACACATTCATCAAGCTCAAAAGATCCCAAGTACACAAGATTGACAGTTGAATTTCCCAGTCAATTGATCAATTTTGACTGTACACTGAAAAGTCAAACTTTGACTTTTTGGTCAAAATCAAGAGTCAAGATTCATTTTTCATCAAAACATGCCAAATCATGAAACTTGTTCACCAAGAAATCACAAAATGCAAATTAGGGTTAGAAAATGGAATTTTTCATAACTTAGAATTTTTCTAAGTTATGAAAAAACCCTAATTTTTTCCCCAACTTTGCCCCATCTTTTCACCAAGATCCATTTGGATTCAAACAAAAGTCAAAACATGAAAGTTGTATCTTGTTGCATAATATACAACTTTGATTCACAAAGTTTTCTCATTTGAAGCTTGTATCTCAAGTTACAATTTTTTGAATAGGGGCACTAAACCATTTTTAACTTAGTGAAATTTTAACCTATTTTGACAAGGTTTTCTACCCCACTTCAAGGCCATTTTTCATACCCTTCCACTTGGAATTTCAATTTGCATTTCAAAGATGGATTGTAGTACACATTCCAAGCTTTCCAAAATGTCCAAGAACTCATCAAACAACCTCATAACTTGAGAGATTCGAATTTTACAAATTGGCAAAAATTCACTTTTTGTTCTTAACCAAAACATGTTCATAATCTTGCAATTTGAACTCAGCTTGCTTTAGGCTAGATTACAGGTCCTTAAACCAAGTTACACTCAAGAATTAAATGCAAAACCAATGTGCCAAGTTGTTATTCTAAGCATTTGGACATTACATGATGAACTAACCCTAAACTAGATAAAGTGAACTTTCCATTTTTGAAAAGATTAGCTTTATGTCCAATTGCAAATCAAGAAGGTACATAGCAAATCTGCTTGGCACAAGATTATGTGCATAACACACTGATCAAGAGAAGCTTATGCAGCACATTAGGGGGTCCTCTACTGACCTAGAAAGCAAAATTGCCTTTTGTTGCTTAAGTGTGAAGAAAAGTCCATAACTTGTAACAACTCTCCTCTCAGCATAGACACACAAGAACAAACTGATCAAACACCTTCCAAAGAACATAACCAAGCTGAGACACGACCCTTGCACCTCCAAAACACCCTCCATCTCAGAATCATCCTCAAACTGCAAAAACAGAGTTGCCTCTGCAGTTTGAGTGCCAACTTCATTTTCTCTCGAGCATTCTTGCTAAAATCAGTTCATACACATTCCCTAGCATATATGCAAGCTAACCATGACCTAAAACCTGACCTGTAATCCCTCTAACAGCTTCCACCATTTTCACATTTTTGACTTGCAGGTGAAGTTCTATAGCTTGATTCAGAAGCTCTCAAGACAAAGTAAGCATTGAAACAGCATCCCTGGACCTCAAGGAAGCTTTTCCAATCATCACCTTGCACTGGAAGTTCCTCATTCTCCATATAGAAGTTCAACTGCACAGGTAAAACTTTGAACTCGTATCTCTCTTATTATGAATCTTTAGTCTTAAGTTTGTGAAGAAACAAGGTTCTACTCATAGCCTTGAACATGTACATATCTTTACATTTCATTTCTTTTGCCTGAGTAGAGAGAATTTGGAGTTTGAAAATGGAAGAAAAACTAGGTTAGGATTTGGGGGAGGAGAAATTCTCCCTCATCTTAGAGAGTTAGGTCAAGTTCTATACATGGTTAGAATCGTCTCTTCATGCTGAACATTTGTTGTGTTATGAGTTTTTGCTAAAAAGCCAGGAATCGAGAGTTGGACATTGAAGAATAGGGCGCGCGCATTTTCAAACTTTGTGCTGGAGGTTGAAGACAGTGGCATTGGGCTGGGCTTGTCTTGTGTTTTTTTCTTTTCACACCCCATAATTACTCATGAACCCCCTGAGCCCATTTGCTTTATTTTTATTGATTTTTGATATTTTCTTTTTTCATTTGACTCATTTATTTTTTCTCAGCACATTAAAATTTCAAAAATATTTTTCTCACCATTTTTTGATTTTATTTGGGTTTTATTTGATTTTCTTTCAATTTATACATAAATATATACATATTATTATTTAGAATAAATAGAAAAAATAGTGTGAATATATTTTCATTTTTATTCTTATTTTATATTACCCTCTGAAAATATTTCATATAAAAAAATACTATTTTTCAAAAAAAATTATTATTATTATTTATATATATAATACATATTTAAAATAATATAGATATACATATATATATATTAATATACTTAGAGTAAAAATGCCAAAAAATGTACATATTTTATTTTTAATCTTTAATACTAAAAAATGACCTTTTTTACAAATATACCATATTTTATTTATTTTTGTATGTAAATAATAAATATTATATGAATTAAGTAATTAATATCCATTTTAATTGAAATTAGGGTTTTTGCCCTAAAAGTTGAAAATACTCAAAATAATACCTTTTTATTTTCTTATTTTATTTTACATAAACCATACTTTTTTCATACATATAAAAAAACTTTCTTTTTGCATTTTGCATATTTACTTCATTTCCATTTAATTATGCAATTTATTTACCTTGCAAATATGCAAAAATGATGTAATAATTTAGATTTAAATTCTTGTCTAAATATCCCCCATTTGTAAATTTGTACCCCCCTCCCTATATTATTATGTTGTAATAGCGTAGGAATTTAAATTTCGCACTTTATACGCTTTCTAATTATGCCATGTTAGAATTAGGGTTTGCATGCGAAAAACGATAAAAAATAGTTGGACCTAATACAAGATGAATGAGCATGAAAATAAACAACACATCTCACACTTGCACCCCTAGGATACTCCACTTTGTTGCCTTCAAATAAATGGGCCATATTGCATGTTAGGTCTCTTTGGGCAAAACAACTAATTGAATGATCATAGTCCCTCGATAACATTTTCGAAATACTTCCAAAACAAATGATCAAGTCCCTTAAAGAAAATGCCCAAAGATACTTGGCACCATTGCAATTATGGTCTAAAACGATGACCCGCGCCTGTCCCTTTCACGTCCTAACACAAGGTTGTCCACCAAACACAATGGTGGAACAAGCTTGATAAAAGGGTTAAAATGTAGCAATAATCTTTTGAGAAATTTAGGAGTAGATAACCTCTTAGTTACTTGAATCAAACTTGCAAAACAAAACACTTGCCTATTTCAAAAACCACACATCACTACACTTTCAAAACAACTTTCAAAAACAAATGAAAACCTTTTCAAAAGACATACATCTTTGTATACATCCCCACATGGATCATTACAAAGGTTGCCACCACATTGGCCTCTTTTCAAAACATTTTCAAACCCACACACTCAAGCACCATTTAAAACAATCGAAAACAAAAGGCAAGTGATCTAAGCAAGTAACTAAGAGCCCATGGATAACCATGGATAGAAAGGGTGCTAATACCTTCCCTTTCTATAATCTACTCCCCGAACCCAAGAAAACATCTCAAAAGGTTTTTGCTGTGCTTTTTAACCTTTCCTTAGGATAAAATAAAAAGTCGGTGGCGACTCTTGCTCAACCGCACAAGTGCGAATACGAACGCAAAACACTAGTCAGTTCTCCCACCGTATCACAGAACTGGCGACTCTGCTGGGGACTGTTTTTTGAAGTGGGGTTACCTTAGGGTTTAGATCACCTTTACTTTCAATTGATTGCTTTGTTTGCTTTATATTTGTGGGCTTTGCATCGGAGTTTCATAGATCCTAACCTGGATCTGGGGGAAACCTTTTTAGGTAGCATAATCTGTGAGGGACCTGTCCGGCGTATACCGACATGGGTGAAGCAGTGGCTACGTTGGTGTGGCGCCTTGGTCTGTACCGATATCCCTCGTGTAAGACGGGGAGAATATGGGTCTTCCAAGGAGTCATTAAGCACCAACCGACCTTAGAACCTTAAATTGACCAACTTGGCCATTAGAACAGTGGCAGTATGCTACACTCATTGAGGCTAAACTCTCGAGATGGTTCCGGCCGCGAGAAAAGGTTGCGATGCTGGAGTTATGACCGATTGAGGGTAGCCAATGATATGAGATCCTCTAGAACCCGGTTACTTTTGATAAGACAGGTTTTAACCAACAAACTGAAAGAGGGTAGTACCTGAACCTCATGCAAGCCTAAACCTAAGGCCTTGTGTGCTTTGTGTGAATATTGTTTGCCTGTATATACACTTACTTGCTTGTGCATACATGTACATAACATCATAACATCATACCATAGCATTTTCAATAACCATTTCAAGGATCTCGAGGGTTCTGTTGATGCAGGGTTACGTTGAACCAGACATCTATCAAGGGGCAAGGGGGTTTCTCCTCTAACCAATCCAGTCAAAGTTCAAGTGCAACAACTTGAATCAGTGGCTATGACCCACTCGACATGGTGAGCTTGATTCTAGTGGAAAGACATCCACCGATACAAAGCTCTCCAATCAAAGTTCAAGAACAACAACTTGAATCAGTGGCTATGACCCACTCGACATGGTGAGCTTGATTCTAGTGGAAAGACATCCACCGATACAAAGCTCTCCAATCAAAGTCCAAGGACAACAACTTGAATCAGTGGCTATGACCCACTCGACATGGTGAGCTTGATTCTCGTGGAAGGACGTCCATCGGTGCAGAGATCTCCAATCCAAGAGCAAAGTTCAACCTCTAACATTTTCTTGTGTTTACCCCAAGAGATCCTTGAAAGCATGCATCCACATATCATGCATTGCATTTTGACAATCTTTCCTTTTTCAGGTTTCCTTACTCTCCTGCTGTTTATTTCAGCAAGAGATGGCTCTAGAACGGTCTGTCAAAGACATTCAAGACCAGACTGCTCAGCTGCAGGAGATGTTCCTGAACTTGTCTCTGGGGTAAGAAGAGATGAAAGCTCTCCTCACCAAGGGCTTGGGGAATTCCAACAATGCCAGGAGTGATCAGATTGCGGAGCTGCAGTTTGATCTGACAACACTGAGGACCCAAATGATGGGACAGTTGGTGGGCCAGATGGCTCTCATCCAAGACCTATCTCAAAGACAAGAGGAACTCAGAGTTCTTGTCCGCCAACTGCTTCCAAACAACCAACTGGGGCAAACATCTGAGGTCGAAGAGCAAGTCACCGCTCAGCCTCCCTCCACTCAAGAAGAC
Organism: Vicia faba; assembly: GCA_948472305.1. Classification (NCBI taxonomy): domain Eukaryota; kingdom Viridiplantae; phylum Streptophyta; class Magnoliopsida; order Fabales; family Fabaceae; genus Vicia; species Vicia faba. Next base: position 155,039,607 of record OX451739.1, read on the forward strand.
AAGGGGAAAGATCCTTTACTTGCTTCAGGGTCACAAACCCATCAACAACCTCGCCAGCGTCAAAGGGGTAATCGGCGTAAGCAAGAAAAGTCGGGAAGACAGTTTACGGAGACTGAAATACCATCATTCTTCATACTGAAGCGCCTGTTGGAGGTCAACTTACTTACTGTAAAGGACCCTCCTCAGAAGCTCAATATCTCCTCTCCTCACTATAACCCCGACGCATTCTGTGTTTACCACTCCTACAGCCCGGGACACGGCACCAACGACTGTTGGGCCTTGAAGAATAAGATTCAAGATCTGATCGACATTGGGGTGCTGGAATTCATGCCAGATGGTGAGATGAAGATCTTCCGTTAAAGGGTTCTCCACTCGAAGTGACGAAGTTCAAGCTGAAAGACTTTTGCTTCTTTTTGAATTTTCAAAGTTGTAATTTCTTTTGCTGTCAAACAATTATCTGTTGATGTTAAACTCTGTTTTCATTAATGCATTGCATATGTCTGTCTTGAATTCATCCATTCGTTTCACTACTCTTATGCTTTTCTTTATGATATTTGACTCCTGATAAAAAGCTGTAAGCCTTTAGAGGGAGGATGACAAAACAATACCGTGATCTTATACAGTATGCTTTTGAACAGACCTTGCTGATGACGTACAGGCATTTCTTTCAATTCCCAAACACTGGAGTTATAAGGAAGTTAATCCCTAGTCAACCCCTTCGAGCCAAAGAAGTAGGAGTTTCCTGTTCTGAAACGATCAAAACCCTTGATATAAACCTGGGGCAGGGTAGTATCTCAGTTAATTCAAAAGGAAATACGCATTGAAGTCGCAAACTCTCCGTTCTTAATACAACGAACGACATCGAAAAAGAAAGCATTCCTTTGGAATCAAAAGACAAAGGCGGTTCCCTATCACATAGACAGTCAATCTCTCAAAAGAGAAAAGCCCACTAAGCCAAAACCTATGAAGGAAGCTTAAGAAAGCTGGGGCATCCCGCTGACAGTAATCCCGAAAACGGTAACAGTCAGGCAAAAATTAGGGATAACAAATCAAAATCAAAATAGTGAGGTCATTACAAAATCCTCAGCAACATGAAAAATGTTGAAAAGGAAAAAAGGAGATGATGACTGTCTCCCCAAAACTCAACTGATGAACCATCGCCCAAAAGTCGTTCCAAACTCAAAAGAGAGTGTGACGCACAATTAACTGAGCTTAGGTATGAAGAACATCACGAAGAGCGGGTGGGTGCAAATATACTTTGAGCCTTTATCCTTTTTTTCTTAAACCGTGAACCAAGCCACGTTACAACCCTTCAAAAGTCCTAATTGAAGCATGGGTTAGTTCGAAAGCATACTGTTACAAAAGGTATCCTGACTCCTGTAGGGCTTTACTCTAAATCTTGTGTTAACTTGTCTTATGAAAAGTTTTCTGCTAAAAACGCATTTTTCAAAAAAACTTCGAGACAAACATAAACTTTGCATTATTCGAATATCACTGTCTGCATTTGACCCTTTTGTTTGACAGCGAAGAAATTCATACAGCGAATGTTCGGAGGAACGAAAACTCTCTCAGTAAGTCAAAATCACTTCAAGAGGATGACACTTCCATCAAATCTCCTATCAACAAGGGGCATGACATGTCACAATTCAATTAACCTGGGGCAGTCCAGTCAAGGTCCAACAGATCTCTCAAAGTTCAGTTAACCTGGGGCAGTCCAGTCAAGATTTCAAGAAATCTCTCAATATGCAGAGTAATCTGATTCAAGACTCCTTCATCACCACTTGGGGCATTCGAATGTCAAAAGTGTTCAACAAATCAATTACAACATTTCCAGACTCGATTCCTGTATCTGGCCAGGGCACGTCTGAAGAGTTCGAAGATTCGATTCCTGTATCCAGCCAGGGCATATCTATCAACTATCACATTTCCAGACTCGACTCCTGTATCTAGCCAGGGCACGTCTGAAGAGTTCGAAGATTCGATTCCTGTATCCAGCCAGGGCATATCTGTTGACGACTGTTTCCAGATTCGACTCCTGTATCCAGCCAGGGCATATCTGTTGATCACATTTCCAGACTCGATTCCTGTATCTAGCCAGGGCACGTCTGAAGAGTTTGAAGATTCGATTCCTGTATCCAGCCAGGGCATATCTATCAACTATCACCTTTCCAGATTCGATTCCTGTATCCAGCCAGGGCATGTCTGAAGAATTCCAGATCAACACCTGTAACAATCCAGGAAACATCTGTGAACGACCGATTGTAGACCAACACCTGTAATAAGCCAGGAATTTATCTACATCACCACTTGGGGCATTCGAATGTCAAAAGTGTTCAAAACCCGATGCAGTTTTACACAAGCTCATCATCAGGAAGCCCTACACCGGTTCCTCTTCAAGACTTCTGAAACAAGTTTACGGATTCTTCCCAACAACGGATGTTAATCTACCAACTTGTTCAGACTCTTCTCAACCTTTGAAATTAGTTTACGGACGCCTCCCAACAACGGATGCGGCTCTATTGCTGATTCAACTTCAGGATTTCTGAAAATAGTTTACAGGTTCTCCAAGTAACGGATGTTAATCTATCAGCTTGTTCAGATGCAACCTCTTAAATTAGTTTACGGACGCTTCCCAACAACGGATGCGGCTCTATTGCTGATTCAACTTCAGGATTTCTGAAAATAGTTCACGGGTTCTCCAAGTAACAGATGTTAACCTATCGCTTGTTCAGATTCTTCTCAAGTTAACAACCACGGAAGATCGCGCTCGCCAAAATTCTCCCTATCCCCAGCGGAGTTCATCAAAATTCCCCAGCAGTAACTTATCTTTGCAAATCCCCAGCCAGAGAATCCTCCGGAATTCAATTCCCCTCAGAGTTTAAGCTTCAGTATCCCCAGCGGAGCCAGACCATTGAACCTTCTCCCCACAGAGTTTTGGAGAGGGCAAACCTTGAGTTCCCCAGTGAGATCACCAGAGTTACTTCCCATCAAGCTGAAGATTCTCAATCTGGCCTCCCCAGCATGAGTCTACTAGTTTGGAACTCCCCAGTAGAGGTCATCAGGAATTCTCTTCCCCAGTGACAGCCAAGGATTTATTTTCCCCGGCAGCAGTCAAGAGGCTTTTATCTTCAGCCATCTCGGATTCATGTATCCTCGGCAAGATTAGCTCATCAGCTCACATGCGCATCCATCACATGCATAAATATTGATGTCACGTACATTGCATCATGCATCATAGCATTGCATACAACTAACCCTTTGCCTTTTCAGGGAAGATCAGTCGACAGACACAGATCAACTCCCAAGATTCATCCAGAAATAGTTCATATGTGACCCAGACACGGTGACATTATGATACTTATTCCAGATTCATTCAGACGCATCATCAAGAAACCCTACACCGGTTCCTCTTCAACTTCAAGACTTCTGAAAATAGTTTACAGGTTCTTCCCTACAACGGATGTCAATCTACCGACTTGTTCAGACTCTTCTCAACTTCTGACAACAGTTTACGGATTCTTCCCTACAACGGATGTCAATCTACCAACTTGTTCAGACTCTTCACAATTTCTGAAAATAGTTTACGGACATGTCCCAACAACGGATACTGCTCTATTGCTTGTTCAATCTCAGATAGTTTACAGATTCTCCAGACATGGACGTCAATCTGTTGCTTGTTCAGACCCCTAATTCAGAGATGTTCCAAAACATGGATGTCCTTCTGATACTTGTCCACTCACCATTGACATACAGTTCAACATGTACAGATGGCATCTATAAGCCCATCCTCCTACCAGCAGTCGCCGAATGGCATCTGTAAGCCCATTCTCAGATGGCATCTCTAAGCCCATCCCCCGACAAAATTCTCTCGCACCAGATGGCATCTTTAAGCCCATCTCCAAATGGCATCTTTAAGCCCATTCAACTCCACCATCATATCGCCGAGTGCAAATTTTCTGGGCACTGTAGTGTCCAATCTCCTTTTACCTTCAAGTCGCGAAAGGCAAACTTGCCAATCTAACTCTTCAGGTCAAAGAAGATTGAACAGGGGCAACTGTTGTACCCTAAAATTTTCCCTCCCATTTCCTCAACATTTTCTCATCACAAGACCTTTGAAGATCAAGATCCAGTTAGGGTTTCCTCTGCTCAAGACTTCTCCTTGCACTGTTAATCCAAATTAGGGTTTGTGTTTGCCCAAGGATGTTTTGACCTAAAATGCCTAAGATGACTTTCATGTTCCATGTTTGACTCACAAGATTATCCATACCAAGTTTCAAATCTTGATTCCAAGTTTTGCCCAGTCAATTGGACAGTTGACCTAGAAATCAACTGTATTGGGGAAAAAGTCAATTGTGGTCAATTGACAGTCAAAACTCATGATTTTTGACCCACATCAACATTATGAACTCATATGGACCATTTGATCAAGTTTGGATCACAATTCCACAAGAAATTTGATCAGATCACCAAAAGGGCAAAATGGTCATTTTTAGGGTTTTGACTGCACAAAGGCAATTTTTGACTGTTTGACCTAGCCAATGGCAAATCAAGCTCACATATGGACTCAAGGACTCAATGAAATGGTCTTGACACATTCATCAAGCTCAAAAGATCCCAAGTACACAAGATTGACAGTTGAATTTCCCAGTCAATTGATCAATTTTGACTGTACACTGAAAAGTCAAACTTTGACTTTTTGGTCAAAATCAAGAGTCAAGATTCATTTTTCATCAAAACATGCCAAATCATGAAACTTGTTCACCAAGAAATCACAAAATGCAAATTAGGGTTAGAAAATGGAATTTTTCATAACTTAGAATTTTTCTAAGTTATGAAAAAACCCTAATTTTTTCCCAACTTTGCCCCATCTTTTCACCAAGATCCATTTGGATTCAAACAAAAGTCAAAACATGAAAGTTGTAGCTTGTTGCATAATCTACAACTTTGATTCACAAAGTTTTCTCATTTGAAGCTTGTATCTCAAGTTACAATTTTTTGAATAGGGGCACTAAACCATTTTTAACTTAGTGAAATTTTAACCTATTTTGACAAGGTTTTCTACCCCACTTCAAGGCCATTTTTCATACCCTTCCACTTGGAATTTCAATTTGCATTTCAAAGATGGATTGTAGTACACATTCCAAGCTTTCCAAAATGTCCAAGAACTCATCAAACAACCTCATAACTTGAGAGATTCGAATTTCACAAATTGGCAAAAATTCACTTTTTGTTCTTAACCAAAACATGTTCATAATCTTGCAATTTGAACTCAGCTTGCTTTAGGCTAGATTACAGGTCCTTAAACCAAGTTACACTCAAGAATTAAATGCAAAACCAATGTGCCAAGTTGTTATTCTAAGCATTTGGACATTACATGATGAACTAACCCTAAACTAGATAAAGTGAACTTTCCATTTTTGAAAAGATTAGCTTTATGTCCAATTGCAAATCAAGAAGGTACATAGCAAATCTGCTTGGCACAAGATTATGTGCATAACACACTGATCAAGAGAAGCTTATGCAGCACATTAGGGGGTCCTCTACTGACCTAGAAAGCAAAATTGCCTTTTGTTGCTTAAGTGTGAAGAAAAGTCCATAACTTGTAACAACTCTCCTCTCAGCATAGACACACAAGAACAAACTGATCAAACACCTTCCAAAGAACATAACCAAGCTGAGACACGACCCTTGCACCTCCAAAACACCCTCCATCTCAGAATCATCCTCAAACTGCAAAAACAGAGTTGCCTCTGCAGTTTGAGTGCCAACTTCATTTTCTCTCGAGCATTCTTGCTAAAATCAGTTCATACACATTCCCTAGCATATATGCAAGCTAACCATGACCTAAAACCTGACCTGTAATCCCTCTAACAGCTTCCACCATTTTCACATTTTTGACTTGCAGGTGAAGTTCTATAGCTTGATTCAGAAGCTCTCAAGACAAAGTAAGCATTGAAACAGCATCCCTGGACCTCTAGGAAGCTTTTCCAATCATCACCTTGCACTGGAAGTTCCTCATTCTCCATATAGAAATTCAACTGCACAGGTAAAACTTTGAACTCGTATCTCTCTTATTATGAATCTTTAGTCTTAAGTTTGTGAAGAAACAAGGTTCTACTCATAGCCTTGAACATGTACATATCTTTACATTTCATTTCTTTTGCCTGAGTAGAGAGAATTTGGAGTTTGAAAATGGAAGAAAAACTAGGTTAGGATTTGGGGGAGGAGAAATTCTCCCTCATCTTAGAGAGTTAGGTCAAGTTCTATACATGGTTAGAATCGTCTCTTCATGTTGAACATTTGTTGTGTTATGAGTTTTTGCTAAAAAGCCAGGAATCGAGAGTTGGACATTGAAGAACAGGGCGCGCGCATTTTCAAACTTTGTGCTGGAGGTTGAAGACAGTGGCATTGGGCTGGGCTTGTCTTGTGTTTTTTTCTTTTCACACCCCATAATTACTCATGAACCCCCTGAGCCCATTTGCTTTATTTTTATTGATTTTTGATATTTTCTTTTTTCATTTGACTCATTTATTTTTTCTCAGCACATTAAAATTTCAAAAATATTTTTCTCACCATTTTTTGATTTTATTTGGGTTTTATTTGATTTTCTTTCAATTTATACATAAATATATACATATTATTATTTAGAATAAATAGAAAAAATAGTGTGAATATATTTTCATTTTTATTCTTATTTTATATTACCCTCTGAAAATATTTCATATAAAAAAATACTATTTTTCAAAAAAAATTATTATTATTATTTATATATATAATACATATTTAAAATAATATAGATATACATATATATATTAATATACTTAGAGTAAAAATGCCAAAAAATGTACATATTTTATTTTTAATCTTTAATACTAAAAAATGACCTTTTTTACAAATATACCATATTTTATTTATTTTTGTATGTAAATAATAAATATTATATGAATTAAGTAATTAATATCCATTTTAATTGAAATTAGGGTTTTTGCCCTAAAAGTTGAAAATACTCAAAATAATACCTTTTTATTTTCTTATTTTATTTTACATAAACCATACTTTTTTCATACATATAAAAAAACTTTCTTTTTGCATTTTGCATATTTACTTCATTTCCATTTAATTATGCAATTTATTTACCTTGCAAATATGCAAAAATGATGTAATAATTTAGATTTAAATTCTTGTCTAAATATCCCCCATTTGTAAATTTGTACCCCCCTCCCTATATTATTATGTTGTAATAGCGTAGGAATTTAAATTTCGCACTTTATACGCTTTCTAATTATGCCATGTTAGAATTAGGGTTTGCATGCGAAAAACGATAAAAAATAGTTGGACCTAATACAAGATGAATGAGCATGAAAATAAATAACACATCTCACACTTGCACCCCTAGGATACTCCACTTTGTTGCCTTCAAATAAATGGGCCATATTGCATGTTAGGTCTCTTTGGGCAAAACAACTAATTGAATGATCATAGTCCCTCGATAACATTTTCGAAATACTTCCAAAACAAATGATCAAGTCCCTTAAAGAAAATGCCCAAAGATACTTGGCACCATTGCAATTATGGTCTAAAACGATGACCCGCGCCTGTCCCTTTCACGTCCTAACACAAGGTTGTCCACCAAACACAATGGTGGAACAAGCTTGATAAAAGGGTTAAAACGTAGCAATAATCTTTTGAGAAATTTAGGAGTAGATAACCTCTTAGTTACTTGAATCAAACTTGCAAAACAAAACACTTGCCTATTTCAAAAACCACACATCACTACACTTTCAAAACAACTTTCAAAAACAAATGAAAACCTTTTCAAAAGACATACATCTTTGTATACATCCCCACATGGATCATTACAAAGGTTGCCACCACATTGGCCTCTTTTCAAAACATTTTCAAACCCACACACTCAAGCACCATTTAAAACAATCGAAAACAAAAGGCAAGTGATCTAAGCAAGTAACTAAGAGCCCATGGATAACCATGGATAGAAAGGGTGCTAATACCTTCCCTTTCTATAATCTACTCCCCGAACCCAAGAAAACATCTCAAAAGGTTTTTGCTGTGCTTTTTAACCTTTCCTTAGGATAAAATAAAAAGTCGGTGGCGACTCTTGCTCAACCGCACAAGTGCGAATACGAACGCAAAACACTAGTCAGTTCTCCCACCGTATCACAGAACTGGCGACTCTGCTGGGGACTGTTTTTTGAAGTGGGGTTACCTTAGGGTTTAGATCACCTTTACTTTCAATTGATTGCTTTGTTTGCTTTATATTTGTGGGCTTTGCATCGGAGTTTCATAGATCCTAACCTGGATCTGGGGGAAACCTTTTTAGGTACCATAATCTGTGAGGGACCTGTCCGGCGTATACTGACATGGGTGAAGCAGTGGCTACGTTGGTGTGGCGCCTTGGTCTGTACCGATATCCCTCGTGTAAGACGGGGAGAATATGGGTCTTCCAAGGAGTCATTAAGCACCAACCGACCTTAGAACCTTAAATTGACCAACTTGGCCATTAGAACAGTGGCAGTATGCTACACTCATTGAGGCTAAACTCTCGAGATGGTTCCGGCCGCGAGAAAAGGTTGCGATGCTGGAGTTATGACCGATTGAGGGTAGCCAATGATATGAGATCCTCTAGAACCCGGTTACTTTTGATAAGACAGGTTTTAACCAACAAACTGAAAGAGGGTAGTACCTGAACCTCATGCAAGCCTAAACCTAAGGCCTTGTGTGCTTTGTGTGAATATTGTTTGCCTGTATATACACTTACTTGCTTGTGCATACATGTACATAACATCATAACATCATACCATAGCATTTTCAATAACCATTTCAAGGATCTCGAGGGTTCTGTTGATGCAGGGTTGCGTTGAACCAGACATCTATCAAGGGGCAAGGGGGTTTCTCCTCTAACCAATCCAGTCAAAGTTCAAGTGCAACAACTTGAATCAGTGGCTATGACCCACTCGACATGGTGAGCTTGATTCTAGTGGAAAGACATCCACCGATACAAAGCTCTCCAATCAAAGTTCAAGAACAACAACTTGAATCAGTGGCTATGACCCACTCGACATGGTGAGCTTGATTCTAGTGGAAAGACATCCACCGATACAAAGCTCTCCAATCAAAGTCCAAGGACAACAACTTGAATCAGTGGCTATGACCCACTCGACATGGTGAGCTTGATTCTCGTGGAAGGACGTCCATCGGTGCAGAGATCTCCAATCCAAGAGCAAAGTTCAACCTCTAACATTTTCTTGTGTTTACCCCAAGAGATCCTTGAAAGCATGCATCCACATATCATGCATTGCATTTTGACAATCTTTCCTTTTTCAGGTTTCCTTACTCTCCTGCTGTTTATTTCAGCAAGAGATGGCTCTAGAACGGTCTGTCAAAGACATTCAAGACCAGACTGCTCAGCTGCAGGAGATGTTCCTGAACTTGTCTCTGGGGCAAGAAGAGATGAAAGCTCTCCTCACCAAGGGCTTGGGGAATTCCAACAATGCCAGGAGTGATCAGATTGCGGAGCTGCAGTTTGATCTGACAACACTGAGGACCCAAATGATGGGACAGTTGGTGGGCCAGATGGCTCTCATCCAAGACCTATCTCAAAGACAAGAGGAACTCAGAGTTCTTGTCCGCCAACTGCTTCTAAACAACCAACTGGGGCAAACATCTGAGGTCGAAGAGCAAGTCACCGCTCAGCCTCCCTCCACTCAAGAAGACAAGGGGAAAGCTCCTTTACTTGCTTCAGGGTCACAAACCCATCAACAACCTCGCCAGCGTCAAAGGGGTAATCGGCGTAAGCAAGAAAAGTCGGGAAGACAGTTTACGGAGACTGAAATACCATCATTCTTCATACTGAAGCGCCTGTTGGAGGTCAACTTACTTACTGTAAAGGACCCTCCTCAGAAGCTCAATATCTCCTCTCCTCACTATAACCCCGACGCATTCTGTGTTTACCACTCCTACAGCCCGGGACACGGCACCAACGACTGTTGGGCCTTGAAGAATAAGATTCAAGATCTGATCGACATTGGGGTGCTGGAATTCATGCCAGATGGTGAGATGAAGATCTTCCGTTAAAGGGTTCTCCACCCGAAGTGACGAAGTTCAAGCTGAAAGACTTTTGCTTCTTTTTGAATTTTCAAAGTTGTAATTTCTTTTGCTGTCAAACAATTATCTGTTGATGTTAAACTCTGTTTTCATTAATGCATTGCATATGTCTGTCTTGAATTCATCCATTCGTTTCACTACTCTTATGCTTTTCTTTATGATATTTGACTCCTGATAAAAAGCTGTAAGCCTTTAGAGGGAGGATGACGAAACAATACCGTGATCTTATACAGTATGCTTTTGAACAGACCTTGCTGATGACGTACATGCATTTCTTTCAATTCCCAAACACTGGAGTTATAAGGAAGTTAATCCCTAGTCAACCCCTTCGAGCCAAAGAAGTAGGAGTTTCCTGTTCTGAAACGATCAAAACCCTTGATATAAACCTGGGGCAGGGTAGTATCTCAGTTAATTCAAAAGGAAATGCGCATTGAAGTCGCAAACTCTCCGTTCTTAATACAACGAACGACATCGAAAAAGAAAGCATTCCTTTGGAATCAAAAGACAAAGGCGGTTCCCTATCACATAGACAGTCAATCTCTCAAAAGAGAAAAGCCCACTAAGCCAAAACCTATGAAGGAAGCTTAAGAAAGCTGGGGCATCCCGCTGACAGTAATCCCGAAAACGGTAACAGTCAGGCAAAAATTAGGGATAACAAATCAAAATCAAAATAGTGAGGTCATTACAAAATCCTCAGCAACATGAAAAATGTTGAAAAGGAAAAAAGGAGATGATGACTGTCTCCCCAAAACTCAACTGATGAACCATCGCCCAAAAGTCGTTCCAAACTCAAAAGAGAGTGTGACGCACAATTAACTGAGCTTAGGTATGAAGAACATCACGAAGAGCGGGTGGGTGCAAATATACTTTGAGCCTTTATCCTTTGTTTCTTAAACCGTGAACCAAGCCACGTTACAACCCTTCAAAAGTCCTAATTGAAGCATGGGTTAGTTCGAAAGCATACTGTTACAAAAGGTATCCTGACTCCTGTAGGGCTTTACTCTAAATCTTGTGTTAACTTGTCTTATGAAAAGTTTTCTGCTAAAAACGCATTTTTCAAAAAAACTTCGAGACAAACATAAACTTTGCATTATTCGAATATCACTGTCTGCATTTGACCCTTTTGTTTGACAGCGAAGAAATTCATACAGCGAATGTTCGGAGGAACGAAAACTCTCTCAGTAAGTCAAAATCACTTCAAGAGGATGACACTTCCATCAAATCTCCTATCAACAAGGGGCATGACATGTCACAATTCAATTAACCTGGGGCAGTCCAGTCAAGGTCCAACAGATCTCTCAAAGTTCAGTTAACCTGGGGCAGTCCAGTCAAGATTTCAAGAAATCTCTCAATATGCAGAGTAATCTGATTCAAGACTCCTTCATCACCACTTGGGGCATTCAAATGTCAAAAGTGTTCAACAAATCAATTACAACATTTCCAGACTCGATTCCTGTATCTAGCCAGGGCACGTCTGAAGAGTTCGAAGATTCGATTCCTGTATCCAGCCAGGGCATATCTATCAACTATCACATTTCCAGACTCGACTCCTGTATCTAGCCAGGGCACGTCTGAAGATTTCGAAGATTCGATTCCTGTATCCAGCCAGGGCATATCTGTTGACGACTGTTTCCAGATTCGACTCCTGTATCCAGCCAGGGCATATCTGTTGACCACATTTCCAGACTCGATTCCTGTATCTAGCCAGGGCACGTCTGAAGAGTTTGAAGATTCGATTCCTGTATCCAGCCAGGGCATATCTATCAACTATCACCTTTCCAGATTCGATTCCTGTATCCAGCCAGGGCATGTCTGAAGAATTCCAGATCAACACCTGTAACAATCCAGGAAACATCTGTGAACGAACGATTGTAGACCAACACCTGTAATAAGCCAGGAATTTATCTACATCACCACTTGGGGCATTCGAATGTCAAAAGTGTTCAAAACCCGATGCAGTTTTACACAAGCTCATCATCAGGAAGCCCTACACCGGTTCCTCTTCAAGACTTCTGAAACAAGTTTACGGATTCTTCCCAACAACGGATGTTAATCTACCAACTTGTTCAGACTCTTCTCAACCTTTGAAATTAGTTTACGGACGCCTCCCAACAACGGATGCGGCTCTATTGCTGATTCAACTTCAGGATTTCTGAAAATAGTTTACAGGTTCTCCAAGTAACGGATGTTAATCTATCAGCTTGTTCAGATGCAACCTCTGAAATTAGTTTACGGACGCTTCCCAACAACGGATGCGGCTCTATTGCTGATTCAACTTCAGGATTTCTGAAAATAGTTCACGGGTTCTCCAAGTAACGGATGTTAACCTATCGCTTGTTCAGATTCTTCTCAAGTTAACAACCACGGAAGATCACGCTCGCCAAAATTCTCCCTATCCCCAGCGGAGTTCATCAAAATTCCCCAGCAGTAACTTACCTTTGCAAATCCCCAGCCAGAGAATCCTCCGGAATTCAATTCCCCTCAGAGTTTAAGCTTCAGTATCCCCAGCGGAGCCAGACCATTGAACCTTCTCCCCACAGAGTTTTGGAGAGGGCAAACCTTGAGTTCCCCAGTGAGATCACCAGAGTTACTTCCCATCAAGCTGAAGATTCTCAATCTGGCCTCCCCAGCATGAGTCTACTAGTTTGGAACTCCCCAGTAGAGGTCATCAGGAATTCTCTTCCCCAGCGACAGCCAAGGATTTATTTTCCCCGGCAGCAGTCAAGAGGCTTTTATCTTCAGCCATCTCGGATTCATGTATCCTCGGCAAGATTAGCTCATCAGCTCACATGCGCATCCATCACATGCATAAATATTGATGTCACGTACATTGCATCATGCATCATAGCATTGCATACAACTAACCCTTTGCCTTTTCAGGGAAGATCAGTCGACAGACACAGATCAACTCCCAAGATTCATCCAGAAATAGTTCAGATGTGACCCAGACACGGCGACATTCTGATACTTATTCCAGATTCATTCAGACGCATCATCAAGAAACCCTACACCGGTTCCTCTTCAACTTCAAGACTTCTGAAAATAGTTTACAGGTTCTTCCCTACAACGGATGTCAATCTACCGACTTGTTCAGACTCTTCTCAACTTCTGACAACAGTTTACGGATTCTTCCCTACAACGGATGTCAATCTACCAACTTGTTCAGACTCTTCACAATTTCTGAAAATAGTTTACGGACATGTCCCAACAACGGATACTGCTCTATTGCTAGTTCAATCTCAGATAGTTTACAGATTCTCCAGACATGGACGTCAATCTGTTGCTTGTTCAGACCCCTAATTCAGAGATGTTCCAAAACATGGATGCCCTTCTGATACTTGTCCACTCACCATTGACATACAGTTCAACATGTCCAGATGGCATCTATAAGCCCATCCTCCTACCAGCAGTCACCGAATGGCATCTGTAAGCCCATTCTCAGATGGCATCTCTAAGCCCATCCCCCGACAAAATTCTCTCGCACCAGATGGCATCTTTAAGCCCATCTCCAAATGGCATCTTTAAGCCCATTCACCTCCACCATCATATCGCCGAGTGCAAATTTTCTGGGCACTGTAGTGTCCAATCTCCTTTTACCTTCAAGTCGCGAAAGGCAAACTTGCCAATCTAACTCTTCAGGTCAAAGAAGATTGAACAGGGGCAACTGTTGTACCCTAAAATTTGCCCTCCCATTTCCTCAACATTTTCTCATCACAAGACCTTTGAAGATCAAGATCCAGTTAGGGTTTCCTCTGCTCAAGACTTCTCCTTGCACTGTTAATCCAAATTAGGGTTTGTGTTTGCCCAAGGATGTTTTGACCTAAAATGCCTAAGATGACTTTCATGTTCCATGTTTGACTCACAAGATTATCCATACCAAGTTTCAAATCTTGATTCCAAGTTTTGCCCAGTCAATTGGACAGTTGACCTAGAAATCAGCTGTATTGGGGAAAAAGTCAACTGTGGTCAATTGACAGTCAAAACTCATGATTTTTGACCCACATCAACATTATGAACTCATATGGACCATTTGATCAAGTTTGGATCACAATTCCACAAGAAATTTGATCAGATCACCAAAAGGGCAAAATGGTCATTTTTAGGGTTTTGACTGCACAAAGGCAATTTTTGACTGTTTGACCTAGCCAATGGAAAATCAAGCTCACATATGGACTCAAGGACTCAATGAAATGGTCTTGACACATTCATCAAGCTCAAAAGATCCCAAGTACACAAGATTGACAGTTGAATTTCCCAGTCAATTGATCAATTTTGACTGTACATTGAAAAGTCAAACTTTGACTTTTTGGTCAAAATCAAGAGTCAAGATTCATTTTTCATCAAAACATGCCAAATCATGAAACTTGTTCACCAAGAAATCACAAAATGCAAATTAGGGTTAGAAAATGGAATTTTTCATAACTTAGAATTTTTCTAAGTTATGAAAAAACCCTAATTTTTTCCCCAACTTTGCCCCATCTTTTCACCAAGATCCATTTGGATTCAAACAAAAGTCAAAACATGAAAGTTGTATCTTGTTGCATAATATACAACTTTGATTCACAAAGTTTTCTCATTTGAAGCTTGTATCTCAAGTTACAATTTTTTGAATAGGGGCACTAAACCATTTTTAACTTTGTGAAATTTTAACCTATTTTGACAAGGATTTCTACCCCACTTCAAGGCCATTTTTCATACCCTTCCACTTGGAATTTCAATTTGCATTTCAAAGATGGATTGTAGTACACATTCCAAGCTTTCCAAAATGTCCAAGAACTCATCAAACAACCTCATAACTTGAGAGATTCGAATTTCACAAATTGGCAAAAATTCACTTTTTGTTCTTAACCAAAACATGTTCATAATCTTGCAATTTGAACTCAGCTTGCTTTAGGCTAGATTACAGGTCCTTAAACCAAGTTACACTCAAGAATTAAATGCAAAACCAATGTGCCAAGTTGTTATTCTAAGCATTTGGACATTACATGATGAACTAACCCTAAACTAGATAAAGTGAACTTTCCATTTTTGAAAAGATTAGCTTTATGTCCAATTGCAAATCAAGAAGGTACATAGCAAATCTGCTTGGCACAAGATTATGTGCATAACACACTGATCAAGAGAAGCTTATGCAGCACATTAGGGGGTCCTCTACTGACCTAGAAAGCAAAATTGCCTTTTGTTGCTTAAGTGTGAAGAAAAGTCCATAACTTGTAACAACTCTCCTCTCAGCATAGACACACAAGAACAAACTGATCAAACACCTTCCAAAGAACATAACCAAGCTGAGACACGACCCTTGCACCTCCAAAACACCCTCCATCTCAGAATCATCCTCAAACTGCAAAAACAGAGTTGCCTCTGCAGTTTGAGTGCCAACTTCATTTTCTCTCGAGCATTCTTGCTAAAATCAGTTCATACACATTCCCTAGCATATATGCAAGCTAACCATGACCTAAAACCTGACCTGTAATCCCTCTAACAGCTTCCACCATTTTCACATTTTTGACTTGCAGGTGAAGTTCTATAGCTTGATTCAGAAGCTCTCAAGACAAAGTAAGCATTGAAACAGCATCCCTGGACCTCAAGGAAGCTTTTCCAATCATCACCTTGCACTGGAAGTTCCTCATTCTCCATATAGAAGTTCAACTGCACAGGTAAAACTTTGAACTCGTATCTCTCTTATTATGAATCTTTAGTCTTAAGTTTGTGAAGAAACAAGGTTCTACTCATAGCCTTGAACATGTACATATCTTTACATTTCATTTCTTTTGCCTGAGTAGAGAGAATTTGGAGTTTGAAAATGGAAGAAAAACTAGGTTAGGATTTGGGGGAGGAGAAATTCTCCCTCATCTTAGAGAGTTAGATCAAGTTCTATACATGGTTAGAATCGTCTCTTCATGTTGAACATTTGTTGTGTTATGAGTTTTTGCTAAAAAGCCAGGAATCGAGAGTTGGACATTGAAGAACAGGGCGCGCGCATTTTCAAACTTTGTGCTGGAGGTTGAAGACAGTGGCATTGGGCTGGGCTTGTCTTGTGTTTTTTTCTTTTCACACCCCATAATTACTCATGAACCCCCTGAGCCCATTTGCTTTATTTTTATTGATTTTTGATATTTTCTTTTTTCATTTGACTCATTTATTTTTTCTCAGCACATTAAAATTTCAAAAATATTTTTCTCACCATTTTTTGATTTTATTTGGGTTTTATTTGATTTTCTTTCAATTTATACATAAATATATACATATTATTATTTAGAATAAATAGAAAAAATAGTGTGAATATATTTTCATTTTTATTCTTATTTTATATTACCCTCTGAAAATATTTCATATAAAAAAATACTATTTTTCAAAAAAAATTATTATTATTATTTATATATATAATACATATTTAAAATAATATAGATATACATATATATATTAATATACTTAGAGTAAAAATGCCAAAAAATGTACATATTTTATTTTTAATCTTTAATACTAAAAAATGACCTTTTTTACAAATATACCATATTTTATTTATTTTTGTATGTAAATAATAAATATTATATGAATTAAGTAATTAATATCCATTTTAATTGAAATTAGGGTTTTTGCCCTAAAAGTTGAAAATACTCAAAATAATACCTTTTTATTTTCTTATTTTATTTTACATAAACCATACTTTTTTCATACATATAAAAAAACTTTCTTTTTGCATTTTGCATATTTACTTCATTTCCATTTAATTATGCAATTTATTTACCTTGCAAATATGCAAAAATGATGTAATAATTTAGATTTAAATTCTTGTCTAAATATCCCCCATTTGTAAATTTGTACCCCCCTCCCTATATTATTATGTTGTAATAGCGTAGGAATTTAAATTTCGCACTTTATACGCTTTCTAATTATGCCATGTTAGAATTAGGGTTTGCATGCGAAAAACGATAAAAAATAGTTGGACCTAATACAAGATGAATGAGCATGAAAATAAATAACACATCTCACACTTGCACCCCTAGGATACTCCACTTTGTTGCCTTCAAATAAATGGTCCATATTGCATGTTAGGTCTCTTTGGGCAAAACAACTAATTGAATGATCATAGTCCCTCGATAACATTTTCGAAATACTTCCAAAACAAATGATCAAGTCCCTTAAAGAAAATGCCCAAAGATACTTGGCACCATTGCAATTATGGTCTAAAACGATGACCCGCGCCTGTCCCTTTCACGTCCTAACACAAGGTTGTCCACCAAACACAATGGTGGAACAAGCTTGATAAATGGGTTAAAACGTAGCAATAATCTTTTGAGAAATTTAGGAGTAGATAACCTCTTAGTTACTTGAATCAAACTTGCAAAACAAAACACTTGCCTATTTCAAAAACCACACATCACTACACTTTCAAAACAACTTTCAAAAACAAATGAAAACCTTTTCAAAAGACATACATCTTTGTATACATCCCCACATGGATCATTACAAAGGTTGCCACCACATTGGCCTCTTTTCAAAACATTTTCAAACCCACACACTCAAGCACCATTTAAAACAATCGAAAACAAAAGGCAAGTGATCTAAGCAAGTAACTAAGAGCCCATGGATAACCATGGATAGAAAGGGTGCTAATACCTTCCCTTTCTATAATCTACTCCCCGAACCCAAGAAAACATCTCAAAAGGTTTTTGCTGTGCTTTTTAACCTTTCCTTAGGATAAAATAAAAAGTCGGTGGCGACTCTTGCTCAACCGCACAAGTGCGAATACGAACGCAAAACACTAGTCAGTTCTCCCACCGTATCACACGGAGTTATGAAATAGTTTGATGCCGGATTTCTAGCAGTTACTTCTTACCCGCAGTGGGTGGCCAACATGGTTCCTGTGCCGAAGAAGGATGGTAAGGTGCGGATGTGTGTTGACTACAGGGATCTGAACAGGGCGAGCCCCAAGGATGATTTCCCTCTGCCTCATATTGATGTTCTGGTTGACAACACCACACAGCATAAGGTATTCTCCTTTATCGATGGTTTCTCTAATTATAATCAGATTAAAATGGCACCTGAAGACATGGAGAAGACAACCTTTGTTACTCAATGGGGCACCTTTTGCTACAAGGTCATGCCTTTCGGATTGAAGAATATTGGGGCAACGTATCAGCGCGCCATGGTCGCTTTGTTCCACGACGTGATCCATCATGAGATTGAGGTATATGGTGATGACATGATTGCAAGATCCCAGACTGAGGAAGAACACCTTGACCATCTTCAGAAGCTATTTGACAGGTTGAAGTTGTACAAGCTGAGGTTAAACCCGAACAAGTGCACCTTCGGGGTGAGATCTGGTAAGCTGCTGGGTTTTGTCGTAAGTGATAAAGGTATTCAAGTGGATCTTGCAAAGGTGAAGGCTATACAAGAAATGCCATCTCCCCGAACAGAAAAAGAAGTCAGAGGCTTTTTGGGACGTCTGAACTATATTTCCCGATTCATCTCGCACCTGACTGCTACTTGTGAACCAATCTTCAAGTTGCTGAAGAAAGATCAAGTGGTAAGATGGAACGATGCATGTCAGGACGCTTTCGAAAGGATCAAAGAGTATCTCCAAGAGCCACCTATTCTGATGCCTCCAGTTGAAGGGAGACCTTTAATCTTATACTTGACAGTACTCGACAATTTGATGGGGTGTGTGCTGGGGCAGCATGACGAGTCTGGCCGAAAAGAGCATGCTATTTATTACCTTAGCAAAAAGTTTACCGACTACGAGACCCGATACTCGTTGCTTGAGAAAACTTGCTGCGCTTTGGCATGGGCTGCTCGCCGGCTGAGACAGTATATGCTGATTCATACTACTCTATTGATATCAAAGATGGATCCAATCAAGTATATCTTCGAAAAGCCTGCCTTGTCCAGAAGAATAGCAAGATGGCAGATGATCTTGACTGAGTATGACATCCAGTACATGACCCAAAAGGCAATCAAGGGAAGTGTGTTGGCAGATCATTTGGCACATCAGGCAGTGGATGATTACCAGTCTATGAACTTTGAATTTCTGGATGAGAATATCATGATAGTAACTGACTATGAGACACCTGGACCGGATGAAGGACCTGAGGAGGGATCCCGATGGTCTATGTACTTTGATGGAGCTTCAAACGCTTTGGGCAATGGCATTGGCGTCGTGATCATATCTCCGGAAGGCTCTCATACTCCATTCACCGCACGGTTATGTTTCAACTGCACCAACAATATGGCGGAGTATGAAGCGTGCACCATGGGTCTTCGAGCAGCAATTGACCTAAGGATTAAGTTCTTACGCGTCTTCGGAGATTCCGCTCTCGTGATCAGTCAGATCAAAGGCGAGTGGGATACGAAACACCCAAATCTTATTCCTTACAAAGAGTATGTGTTGACGTTGCTTCCTAACTTCGAGGAGATAACCTTTGAACACTTCCCTAGAGAGGAGAATCAGTTGGCGGACGCGCTGGCTATGATGTCTTCTCTGTTCAAAGTCAATTGGGACAACGAGGCTCCCCGGATTACTATTGAGAGGTTGGATGAACCCGCACATTGTTGCAACATTGAGACTAAAGAGATAACAGATAAACCCTGGTTTTATGAGGTGAAAAGGTATCTTGAGGCTCAAGAATACCCCGAGGGTGCATCTGTTAATGACAAGAAGTTTCTGAGAAGGTTTGCAGCGAAGTTCTTCATCAACAATGGCATTCTTTACAAGCGTAACTATGATTCAACTTTACTGCGTTGTGTGGATAAGAACGAAGCAAAAAGGATCATGATAGAGTTACATGAAGGTACTTTCGGAACTCATTCCAGTGGACACACCATGGCAAAGAAAATCCTTCGGGTAGGATATTATTGGTCTACTATGGAAGCCGACTATTATCAGCATTCTCGGACCTGTCATAAGTGCCAAGTTTATGCTGATAAGGTGCACATACCTCCAGTACCTCTGAACATCTTGACAGCTCCTTGCCCTTTTGCAATGTGGGGAATTGACATGATTGGTGAGATCAGACCTACAGCATCCAACGGGCATCGTTTCATCCTGGTAGCGATTGATTATTTTACAAAATGGGTTGAAGCAACTTCCTTTGCTACTGTAACCAAGAACATCGTGGCACGGTTCATTCGGCATAATCTGATCTGTCGATATGGTGTACTAGAGAGGATCATTACGGATAATGGTACAAATCTCAACAATAAGATGATCACCGAGCTCTACAAGCAGTTCAAGATACAACATCACAACTCTTCTCCCTACCGGCCGAAGATGAATGGGGATGTCTAAGCGGCTAATAAAAACATTAAGAAGATTGTGCAGAAGATGACGTGACGTACAAAGACTGGCACGAGATGTTACCATTTGCTCTTCATGGGTACCGTACCTCAGCGCGGACGTCAACAGAGGCAACACCTTATTCCTTGGTTTATGGCATGGAAGCCGTCTTGCCCATTGAAATTCAGATACCCTCTCTTCGGATTATGAAGGATGCAATTTTGAGCGAAGATGATTGGATTCAGACCCGGCTTGATCAGCTGAACTTAATTGATGAAAAGAGACTTACTGCTATTTGTCATGGTCAAACGTATCAAAAGCGGGTGATCAGGGCATTTAACAAGAAAGTTAGACGACAAGAGTATCAAGTTGGGGACCTGGTTATCAAGCGCATTATTCTACCTCAAGGTGATCCCAGGGGCAAATGGACCCCTACTTACGAAGGGCCATTTGTGGTTAAGAACATTTTCTCAGGAGGAGCTATGATTCTAACCACCATGGATGGTGACGACCTTCCTCACCCCGTCAATACAGACATAGTGAAATGATACTACGCATAAACAAAGACCCGCTAGGTTGACTGGCCTAGGCAAAAATAAGGGCTTCCCGGCGAACCAAAAGGGTTCGGGCAAAAATAAGGGATGAAAATGAAAAAAAATTGTACGCCCGGCAAGTCAAAAACCTGAAAGGGCGGCTTGGGCAAAAAAGGGTATCCCGGTGGACTGAAAACCCGAAAGGGCGGTCCAGGCAAAAATTAGGGATCAAAGCGTAACATTATGCCTCATTGGATCATCTTACAACCAGACTTCGGTATCGACTATCAGGTTCGGACGACACTAATCAATCTAATCTACCTTCAACCAAGTAGCAAATTGATGAGATGCTCGGGGATATAAAGGCAATAGCAGAGTTGGAACCCAGTGGGATTATTCACATAGTTGTTTTGTTTAGTTTTTCAAAAAAATTGTAAATTCTATTATTTGGCGGCGTTCTCTTACTAGGACGTCAGCCTCTTGTGCAAAAAATGCCTATTTACAGGCCAAACTTCAAAATCAATACAATTCATTTTCAGAAAAATTTCAAACTATTTTTCTTTTTTCTGTTTTGTTTTGTAAAGAACGTCCAATGTTCATTTTTGATATATGCATTTGACATTAATTGTTGCTCATAAATATTTACATGCGAAACAAAAAACGATTACTGGTAATATCAGAAACAGGGGCAAATAAGAATTGTCCAAGCTTTACAGTTGCTCTATCCATCAGGTACAAGGTAGATTCAGCTGAAGAATATGACCAAAGTGCGTTCACTCCCCGCAAAGTAAGAAAGACAATAATGTTAGCTCTCCCCAGCTGAGACTTGCAACTGTGAATGAATCGGTAATATTCTCCCCAAGTAGAGTTTTATTTACCATCAGCACTGGAAGGTCTTAATATTCCCCAGCGGAGTATAAGGATATTCCCCGGAAGAGTACAAGATATCCCCAGTGGAGTCTGAAATTTTTCCCAGCGCAGTCTGAAAAAGTTTCCCCAGTGGAGTTTGGAGAATTATCCCCAATAGACTTTGGAAGATTGTCCCCAGCAGAGCTCAAAGAATTATCCCCATTAGAGTCTAAAAAGGTTATCCCCAGTAAAGTCGCAGCTGAAGATCATCCCCAGTGGAGTTCTTTCCTTTCACAAACAGGAATTCAAATTTCCAACAAGATTTAGTATCACCAGCAACGGTAAATTCACCCCCAGCTGAATCTATCAACAGAATCCTCTACAGAGTATGTCCTTCCCGCAGAGTCATTTCCTCATCAGTTTATTCCCCAGCGGAGTTATCCTCTCCTGCAGGTTTATTCTCACAAATATATTCATTCGCTATCTCCAACGGAAACGAAGAATTCATCTTTTTTCTCCAGCAGTTATCCGGGATTTATTTTCCCCAGCTAAAAACATTACATTACCATACATCATGATACATGCATATACGCATCATACAACACAATCTCAATTATTTTGAGAACATCATTGCTTGATACATATCATGCATTACATACGACTAATCTTTACCTTTCGGGAAGGATGCAGTCAAAATCTCATAAAATTCAAAGCTATGAAGCTTTTACAAGTCGAATTACTGACCAGTTCTTAAATCTCAACAGAATTATCCTCGGTTGAATTACAGACAAGGTCCTAAATCTCGATAATTTTCCTCCGTCGAATTACAGACGAGTTCCTAAATCTCAGCGGAGTTTTCTCAGTTAAATTACGGGCAAGTTCTTAAATATTGATGAAGATGTTTCCCTCAGTCGAATTACTGACCAGTTCTTAAATCTCAACAGAATTATCCTCAGTTGAATTACAGACAAGGTCCTAAATCTCGACAAAATTCCTCCGTTGAATTACTAACGAGTTCCTAAATCTCAGCATAGTTTTCTCAGTTGAATTACGGGCAAAGTTCTTAAATCTTGATGAAGATGTTTCCCTCATTCGAATTACTGACCAGTTCTTAAATCTCAACAGAATTATCCTAGGTTAAATTACAGACAAGGTCCTAAATCTCGATAAAAGTCCTCCATTGAATTATAGACAAATTCCTAAATCTCAATAGAGTTTTCTCAGTTGAATTATGGGCGAGTTCTTAAATCTCGATGAAGATGTTTCCCCCAAGTCGAATTACTGACGAGTTCTTAAATCTCAATAGAATTATCCTCGGTTGAATTACAGACAAGGTCCTAAATCTCGACAAAGTTCCTCCATTGAATTACAGGCAGTTCCTAAATCTCGGCAGAGAAGTTTTCTCAGTCGAATTATGGGAGAGTTATTAAATCTCGATGAAGATGTTTCCCCCCAGTTGAATTACGGACAAGTTCTTAAAACTCAACAGAGATGTTCTCTCAGTTGAAGTACAGGCAAGTTCCTAAATCTCAACAAAAAATCAGACTTCCCCAGCAGAATCTTCCACAACAACAGGTATGCAAGCTCTCGCTAAGGAATCTCTTATGCGATCTATTATCTCCAAATGGCATCTGTAAGCCCATTCCCAACATCACAAGGCTGATACCACTTCATGCGAGTGCAAATTTCTGGGCACTTTAGTGTTCAATCATCTTCCACCTTCGGATCACGAAAGGCATGAAAGTCAATCTACATCCTCAGGTTTAAGAAGATTGAACAGGGGAATCTGTTGTACCCCAAAATTTTCCCTCCCATATTTCTCAAAACATTGCAAGAAAAATCTCCAAGTGGCTCAAGATAGCTCAAGAGTTGGTCATACAAGCTATCTCCTAAGGCACTCTACCTCAAATTAGGGTTTTATGTTGCATCAAGATCCTTGAGTCCAAATGACCTCAAGTTCTCACCAATGTCCTAATATGTTCTTAAGATCATCCATGTCAAGTTTCAACCCTTGCAGAGGAAGTTTGCTCAGTCAATTGCTCAAAAGGTCCAAGAATCGACTATGCTAGGGCAAAAGTCAACTGTGACCTACAAACAGTCAAACTTCAATATTTTTTGTAAACATTCTTATTTTGAAGTATAATTCATCATTTGATCAAGGGTTGATCATGATTCATCAAGGATTGCTCAAAATTCATCAAGATTAAAAAGTTGCTAAATTAGGGTTTTGTAGGAAAAGTCAACCCAACTTTGACCAAGCATAACTTTCTCATACTTTATGATAAATGACCCATCCAAATCTCATTGTTAAGAGGATGAAATTCCATACAATCCATCTTCATACCCCAAGTTCAAAATATGCCCTCACAAGAAGTCATGAATTTGGACATTATAGGTCATTTTGAAAAGTCAACAAAAACACCTTTTTTTCCAAAGCTTATAACTTGAGAATGGAATATTAAAATGAGATGAGACAAAAAGGGTTGGTTATAGTACATCTCAATCTTTCTAAAAAGTCCAAGAACACCTCCAAAAGTTCAAAATTGAAGAAGTTATGCATTGTTGAAGTTGGACTTTTTTGCCAAATTGCCAAAAGTCAACTATCCCCAAAACTTCAAATTTTTCCAAATGGACTCATTCTTTTCCACTTGATTTGAGTTTGCATTATTGCCCACGTGCCCTATCTCCATCCATGTGTCCATATCACATTTTTATTATTTAATTTGATTTTTATTTGAATTAATTCATTTTAAATCAAATAAAATCATATAAAATCTAAAGTATTGATAACACGTGATTTTTTTGGCTATTCCAGGCTCCAAATACAGCTATCCTTGCAATCAAATTTGTATCAAGTGAATCATGTGCAAAAAGATATGATTTAGGCCAAGTTTGGAAAGCTTTTATGGAAGAATCAAATTAAATATGCAACCATCATTGTGGGAAGATTTGAACAACAATTGTTACCCTAATCCAATGCACACTACATAAGCAAGCTATAGGCACGAAAATAAGGGTTGGAGAACACTTGTGGAGGCAGAACAACTTTGCAAAAAATCACAAAAACGTTGGAGATCGAAATCAAAGCTAGAGGCGTTTCTAGAGCTGGATATTGGTCCCAATCGTTTCCTGGCAACACACACAAGCTAACTGGATCCAAACCGAGCATTATCAGGCCCTTATACGCACTGTAAGTCTCACGCGAATTGCTCATGTTCTTGATTTCGTAACTATGAAATTAGGCATCATTTTCATGGAATAATTGCATATCCTTAACCCTCACATCATTTGCAAACTATTGGCAATAACCAATTTGATTTATATGTTCTGTATCATGAAACGCCATGGCTAAGGTTTTGCTTCTATTTTTAGGGATTTTTGTTTCAGGTAAAATTGAGATACATGATGGACATGGTTGTGATCAGGAGGTCATGACGAGTTCAACCATGTTCTTGAATTGTGTTTATATGGCCTGAGGACGATTTTAGGATGAACCTGCGTTTTTTGCTGCGGATAGAAATTCGCAGGTAAAGTTGCAGGGGTTTGAGGAAGGGGACGAAGAGCTGGCGTCCATCCATTAGGCCATTCAAAATATAGCGCGCCTTTTTTTTTGTTTTTTTGGTCATTGAGTTGTTTTTTTTATATAATATATTGTTTATATTATTATTAACAAACAACAACACGCCCCAGCGGTTGCCATGTAAGCCTTAAAGAGTTCCAAGGTTGGAGGTCAGGGGTTCGATCCTTGCCTCCAGCAAATTGTATTTTCTTCGTGTTTTTTAGGTTATCACATGCGCGCTCAGGCTTGATCCATACCATGCTCCTTCATCAATCAATGCGCCAGATGGCCAATGGCCAGATCTGATGGCCAATGATTGGATGTCCACCAAAGAATAAGTCAATGCACCCACACTGGATCCCAAAGGGTCAAACGAGCCAGCTGTTAATGGGCCAAGGAATTGCTTTCCACACCCTTCAAAATCAGGCCCATTTCTTCTATTTTTTTTATTATTTTGTTTTTTTAATTTAGTTTATTTGTTTTATTTTATTTAACCAATTTTCTAACCAATAACAAAATTCTTTTTTATCAAATAAAATCACAAAAAATACTTTTTTATCCAATCAAATTTTAGAACTTTTATTTTTATTAATAAACTCATTAATTAATTAATATATTAATTAGGAAATTTTAACTTATTTTTGTAAATATCTAAAATTAATTAGAATTAATTAGGTTTTATTTCATTTTATTATTTTATTTTTCTTTCTCAAAATAACAAAAAAACCAAAAATATGTCATAAATTATTTTTCATTTAATTAATTTAATTTAGTAATTAATTTAGAATTTAGTTTCTTTTCTTAAATAAAAACAACAAAAAAAAAGCATTTTCTTTCAAAAGGGTCAAAACCCTAAATTTCGCACTCGATTTAATTTCCCGCGCGGTTTATTTATTTTTATCCAATTATGTATCTGCTTACGGATTGTAATAGTTAAATAGGACATTTAATTATTTTTACCGCTTTATTTTATTTTTCAAGGGTTGCTTTTGGCGATGTAAATACCCGACGCCTTGCAATTTAATTTCCGCATTTTTATTCCGCAAATTATAACTGTTAGATGTTTGATAATAGGGTTTGCATGACAAGAATGAATGCTTAAATCTTAAAATCAAATTAGATCACCCTTAACATGTACAAAAGATAAAAATAACTGAAAACAATACACTCGCACATGCGCACTCTTAGGGTACACCCCACTTGGTTGCCTTCGTACACGGTCATTAAGTATAGGTCGTTTTAGAGGTCGTCCTCTTGTCTAAAAGATCATAGTCACCTCGAAACAGTTGCCTCAGATATTGTTGCCTCAAACAAATTATCTAAGACATTAGGGTTACCGCTAAGGCGTCCTAACATTGCTTTAGTGACCGTATGTCCCTCATTCGAATTGACCCTCAAACTCCAACGACGGTGCTACTTACTCATCAATAGTGGGATAGCATTGTCTAAAGGAAATTAGCATAAAATGATTCCTTTTTCGAGTAGGTAGATGGTGCTTAGATACTTGCTCTTTCAAAACAAAAACTTTTCACACTTACACTCCTTTTCGAACAAAGTTTTCAAAACACTTCATTACACTCTTGAGGACATAAGCAAGAGTTAAATCGAAGTTTCAAACAAAAACTTTTTCAAACCTACAAGCACAAAGAAAACAATTTTGAAAACAATTGAGCAAGTACCTAAGAGCCCGTGGATAACCACGGATAGAAAGGGTCCTAATACCTTCCCTTTCTATAATCTACCCCACGTACCTAGAAAATCTCGAAATAGGAATTTTTCTGTGCTTTTTTCCTTTCCTTGTTGGATAAAATAAAAGTCGGTGGCGACTCTTGCTTACCGCGACATTTTGCGAACATAAACGCATACCAGCATTCCAAAAACAGTCAGTTCTTCCCACCGTATCACAGAACTGGCGACTCTGCTGGGGATGATAAGTGGGGTGTACCTTAGGAATAGTTCATAATGTTTTCAATTGTTTGACTTGTATGCTTTATCTTTGTGGGTTGAATCGGAGTTACTATAGATCCTAACCCAGATCTGGAGGATACCCTTTAGGTAAGTAGCAATAAACTGTGAGGGAACTGTACGGCGTAGACCGATACGGTTGAAGCAGTAGCTACGTTGGTGTGACACTTTAGTATGTACTGATATCCCTTGTGGCGCAACGAGGAGAATATGGGTCTGCTAAGGGATCATTAAGCACCAACTGACCTTAGTACCTATAATTGACCAACTTGGCCATAGAACAGTAGCAGTATGCTACACTCATTGAGACTAAACTCCCGCGATGATTCCGGCCGCAAGAAAAGGTTGCCAAACTGGAATTATGTCATACATATCTTTAATAAAAACTTATAATTAATACAAAAATATTATATTTTTATATTTTTATTATCTACACACTTAAATAATATTTTGTCATACATATTTTTATTTTTCAACATTTGTATATATTTTTATTTATTTTATTGTACATAAATAAATAATTATAATATATATTTTTTCTTAAAACAAATTAGGGTTTCCACCCTTAATAAAAATAACATTTTATTTTCTTATTTTTAATACATTAAATAGTTTATTTTTTACATACATAAAAATGATACAAAAACATTTTTTTGCATATTTATAATATATTGCATATTTATTTAATTGTCCATTTAAATATTGTCAATTTATTA
This sequence comes from Vicia faba, assembly GCA_948472305.1. Taxonomy (NCBI): domain Eukaryota; kingdom Viridiplantae; phylum Streptophyta; class Magnoliopsida; order Fabales; family Fabaceae; genus Vicia; species Vicia faba. Next base: position 155,067,627 of record OX451739.1, read on the forward strand.
TTTGTACAAATTAATTCAATTTGGTTGTAATAGTTATCTTAGGGTTTTAATTTCTTGCAAATAATACCCTATTCAAAATTGTATCCCCCTCCCCATATAAATGTTGTAATAGCTTAGATTACTTTTACGCATTTATAGCTTTCAAATATGCCATGATAGAAAGATTAGGGTTTGTATGCAAAAATCCAAAATCAAAACAAATAGCTTGACCTAATACAAGATGAAATGCATGAAAATAACAACACAATGCACACAAACACCCTTAGGGTTTCATCCACTTATTGCCTTTAAAATGGCCATGGTATGCATGCTAGGTGTCTTGGCAAAACAAAATCAAAACAAAAGATCATAGTCCCTCGATGACGTTATTTTGGTTGCCTATACAAAATGATCTAGTCCCTCAAACAAAAAACTTGCTAAGATACTTAGCACAATTGCTATCATGGTCATACGATGACCCACGCCTATCTCGTTTAACATCCAAATACAAGGTTGTTCACCAAATACAATGGTAAAACAACAATGTCAAAGGGTTAAAAATATGTAGGAAAGATATTTGAGTAGGTAGGTATATGCTCCTAGTTACTTGATCAAAAACTTGCAAAACATCCTTGCTATTTTCAAACTATCACACACATCACAATGCATTTCAAAATAATTTCCCAAAACAAACTTTCAAACATTGAAACATCTTTTCAAAAGACAAACACCTTTGTAAAACATTCAAACAAGAATTGTTATAAAGGTTGCCTATACAGAGGCCTCTTTTCAAAACATTTTCAAAACCACACACAAAGCACCATTTCAAACAATTGAAAAGCAAAAGCAAGTGATCTAAACAAGTAACTAAGAGCCCATGGAAAACCATGGATGAAAAGGGTGCTAGCACATTCCCTTTTCATAATCTACCCCCCGAACCCAAGAAAACATCTCAAAGGTCTTTCCTGTGCTTTTTGACCTTTCCTTTGGATAAAATAAAAAGTCGGTGGTTACTCTTGCTAAACCGAAACATTTGCGAACACAAACGCAAAACCTCAAGCCAGTTCTCCCACCGTATCATAACTTCCAATGAGGGTTTTAAGGATTACGCACAGAAGTGGAGAGATCTGGCTGGAAGAGTTCAACCCCCTCTGTCTGAAAGGGAATTGGTGGGCATATTCTTAGACACTTTATCTAGCCCTTTCTTCAACCATTTGATTGGGAGCTCATCTGCAGGATTTACTGAGTTAATACTGACCGGAGAAAGGGTAGAAGCTGGCATAAAAAGTGGAAAGATTCAGAAGGATTCATCTTCTTCTACAGCTGTGAGGAAGCCTTTTATTGGGAAGAAAGAGGTAGCTGTTATATAACCACAAAGGAACCAAGAGAGAGCCGAACGCCGACCAATGGTAGGGGCTATTATGATTCCAAAGCCTATGTCTGATCAACAAAGAGGTAATCAACCAAGGGTGGAAAGTCCAGTCAGGCAATTCACCAGGATCAATATGACTCTGTCTCAAGTATTACCGTGTCTTCTGAAATCCAATTTGGCAACTTTAAAACAAGTTCCAAAAAACCCCAACACAGCGTCCCCTTATTATCACCCCAATGCCCATTGCGCATATCACTCCGAAAGTCCTGGTCACGACACTAACAACTGTTGGGCCTTGAAAAATAAAATTCAAGACCTTATTGAAGCAAAAGAAATTGAGTTTGATGCGTCCGAGAAGCCAAATGTCATTTCTGCTCCTATGCCCAGACATGGTCACAACACCAATGCTATTAAAGAAGATTTGTTGGTTACCATAGTTGATGAACTCTTGACTCCATTCCCAATCATTAAGATAAACTTGTTGAAAGTCGGTGTATTCCCAGGTTGTAATGAAGACTGCCACCTCTGCTTATCCTCACCAACTGATTGCCCTTTGTTGAAAACAGGCATTCAATGCTTGATAAACAACAAAGAGATTTTGTTTGAAAGTACTCTTGTCTCACGTGTTCCTGTTGAAGATGTTTCAATCATTACCATCTCCTCCAATTCTTCTAGGGTCCCCAAAAGACCCGTTAGAATTACATCGGTTCTGAAAACTACTCCTCTTATAATCACAATGCCTGGACCAGTCCCATATGAATCAGACAAAACTGTGTCGTGGAATTACGGTGGGGACATCTACTACCATGGAATCAAACAAAATAGGATGGCTGCCAAAGAGATAAACTCAGAAGAAGAAGATTCTGACATTGGCAATATTTCTGGAACTAGTAAAATTACCCGAAGCGATAGGATCTTTTCTAAAGAAATTTCCCCCCCAAATGCAGTTTTTGGACCCGTGGCTGCTCCAAAGGTTACTTATGTACCCATAATCATCTCTGGAAGTGCTCCTATTGACGAAGCTGTTACAACCCCTGCTGTCATTCCTACCAACACTCTTGCTACTGAAGCTCGAGGAAAAAGTATTCAAGTGGAGCTTGTTCGGACGAAGGCTCAATCATTGAATATCCCCGAGACCTCCAAGAAAGAAATGGAGGAGATCCTGAAATGGAGGAGACCTCCATGTTGGCATTGCTACTGTGTTCCGAGGCACATGCGGAAGCCTTAGTGAAGTTCCTAAAGACAGCCCATGTGCCTCAAGAGACGTCTGCTGATCAATTTCAAGATTGTGTGGCCAGCTTGAAAGCGGATAACGTCCTAGGCTTCTCGGATGTTGATCTGACACCAAGGGGAAGAAAGCACAACGAGGCATTACATGTCTCTGTGGAATGTAGAGGCACAACTCTGGCCCATGTCTTGGTGGACACTGGCTCATCTTTGAATGTTTTACCGAAGAAAGCTCTCGACAAACTGGACTGTGAAGGACTGACGTTAAAGCCAAGTAACATAGTCGTAAGGGCATTTGATGGCTCGAAGAGGATGGTACATGGGGAGGTGGATATCCCCATAAAGGTTGGGACTCAAACTTTCAATTCAACCTTTTATGTAATGGACATCCGCCCCTCTTACTCCTGTCTGCTGGGACGGCCGTGGATCTATAATGCTGACGCTGTCACCTCTACATTGCACCAGATGCTGAAGTATCCGGTTCAAGGAAAGATTATCACTGTCCGTGGAGAGGAAGAATACATGATTAGCCATCTCAATTCCTTCAGATATGTAGAATTGGACGGTGAGTTCATTGAAACTCCTTTTCAACACTTCGAAGAGGTCCCCCGACCAAGACTGTGTCCCAGATTCCCAAGATTACAAGACCTCCACTCTGGATGTCATCTCTGAAGGACGCCAAAGAAGTAGTAGAGGAGGTGGATGCACCATCTGGGGGCAACTTCCAGATATTCTGTATAAATCTGACAAGTTTGGCTTAGGTTTCACTTCAAGTGCTCAGAAGGTTGTACGTCGTGCCCGTGCTGGAGGGCCACCCTTGAAGATTAGCAACCAAGAGGTCAATGCGGTAGAAGATGGTGAAGAGGATTGCAGCTTGGAGGATTGGATCTTTCCGACTATCAATGGAGGACTGCGCAACTGGGAAGCCAGAGACTTTGTCCCAATAACTTTCATCTCTCAGTAATTTATCTTTACATTTTTGTTGGATCTGTAATATGCAAAAACAATTCGCACTCTCAAAACCTTGTGTCTTACCCGAGGCACAATGGTTCATTTGCAAGGGTTATTATTTTATCTTCATATGACATTCAATGAATCATGGACGTTTTTCGCATACACACTTTTGTGCTCATTGTTTTTCTTTTACATTTTATTTTATTTTAAAGATAGCTATACCCTACACACACCCACACTCACAAATGCAGGTACCCCTCCATTATGGATCCCATGGGTAACGATACTACTATGTCCTTTTGTGACTCTGAGGATCTAATCTACCAAGCCGAAGATGAAGGTGAGGAATATTGTGAAGTACCAGGGGAACTTGCCAGACTACTACAACAAGAGGAAAGAACCATTCAGCCTCACGAGGAACCTGTGGATACAATCAACCTGGGTACCGAGGAGGATAAAAAAGAGGTCAAGGTGGATGCCAATATGGAACCCAGTGTCACGGAGCGTCTGATTCAACTGTTGCATGATTATGTTGAGATCTTTTCCTGGTCATATAAAGACATGCCAGGACTTGATACAGACATCGTGGTACATCGTCTGCTTAAAAGAGAGGATTGTCCGCCAGTGAAACAAAAAGTCTGCCGCATGAGACCTGATATGTCAGAAAAGATCAAAGCGGAGGTCATGAGGCAATTCAATGTTGGATTATTGGATGTCACTTCCTACCCTCAATGGGTTGCCAACATCGTTCCCGTACCTAAAAAAGACGGCAAAGTACGACTGTGTGTGGACTATAGAGATTTGAATAGAGCAAGCCCCAAAGATGATTTTCCACTCCCCCACATTGATATCCTGGTTGACAATACGGCCCAACACAAAGTGTTTTCCTTCATGGAAGGATTCTCAGGTTATAACCAAATCAAAATGGCACCTGAGGACATGGAGAAAACAACATTTGTTACACAGTGGGGCACATTCTGCTACAAGGTGATGCCATTCGGATTGAAGAATGCTGGGGCAACCTATCAACGCGTCATGGTAGCTTTATTTCACGACATGATACATCATGAAATAGAGGTCTACATAGATGATATGATAGCCAGATCACAAACAGAAGAATAACACTTGGATCATTTAAAAAAGCTGTTTGAGAGACTGAAGAAGTACAAGTTGAGGTTGAATCCAAACAAGTGCACATTTGGAGTGCAGTCCGGTAAACTCCTAGGCTTTGTCGTCAATAACAAAGGTATTGAGGTCGATCCTTCCAAAGTGAAAGCGATATAAGATATGCCTGCTCCTCGTACTGAGAAGGAAGTCAGAGGATTCTTGGGACGCTTAAACTATATTGCCATATTCATTTCTCACCTGACAGCTACTTGTGTTCCAATCTTAAAACTATTGAAGAAAGATCAAGTAGTCAAATGGAATGATGAATGCCAAGTTTCTTTTGACAAAATCAAAGAATATTTACAAGAGCCTCATGTGTTAATGCCACCAGTTGAAGGAAGACCGTTGATCATGTATCTGACTATTTTAGAAAACTCAATGGGGTGTGTATTGGGGCAGCATGACGAGTCTGGCCGAAAAGAGCATGCTATTTATTACCTGAGCAAAAAGTTTACCGACTGTGAAACTAGATATTCACTGCTCGAGAAAACTTGTTGCGCTCTGGCATGGGCTGCTCGCCGACTAAGACAATATATGCTGACTCATACTACCTTATTGATATCTAAGATGGATCTGATAAAGTACGTCTTCGAAAAGCCTGCTCTTTCTGGGAGAATAGCGAGATGGCATATGATCCTGACAGAGTACGACATACAGTATACTACCCAAAAAGCTATAAAGGGCAATGTATTGGCTGATCATCTTACTCACCAAGCTGTAGAAGACTATCAGTCCATGGAGTTTGAATTCCCGGATGAAGACATCATGACATTAGACAACTGTGAAGAAATCAGACCATATGACGGACCTGAACAAGGATCCCGATGGACCCTGTTCTTTGATGGAGCATCCAATGCACTCGGTAACAGTATCGGTGTTGTACTCATATCTCCAGAAGGGTGTCATACTCCCTTTACTGCCAGACTTTGCTTCAACTGTACAAACAACATGGCAGAATACGAAGCGTGCATCTTCGACCTCAGAGCTGCCATAGACCCGGGGATCAAATCTTTAGATGTATTCGGAGACTCAGCTTTAGTCATCAGTCAGATCAAAGGGGAATAGGACACTAAGCACCCAAACCCTATCCCTTACAAAGAACATGTTTTAACATTGCTACCGCATTTTGAGAAGATTACCTTCGAGCATTTCCCGTGAGAAGAAAATCAGCTAGCAGACGCTCTAGCCACAATGTCATCTATGTTTAAACTTAATTGGGATAACGAGGCTCCCCAGATCACCATCGAATGAATGAATGAATGTACCAGCACACTGTCACGAGATTAATACTGAAGAGGTAGTGGACCAACCTTAGTTTCATGAAATCAAGAGGTATCTCGAGGCTCAAGAACATCCAGAAGGAGCTTCAATCAATGATAAAAAGTTCTTAAGGAGATTCTCTGCTAAATTCTTCCTTAGTAATGGCATTATGTACAAACGCAATCATGACTCCATTTTGCTTCGGTGCATGGATAAAGTTGAAGTTGAAAAGATCATGGCTGAATTACATGAAGGCACTTTTGGCACCCACTCCAGTGGGCATACGATGGCGAAGAAAATCCTATGGGCAGGCTACTATTGGTCTACCATGGAAGCAGATTGCTATCAACATTCTCGAACCTGTCATAAGTGTCAAATTTATGCTGACAAGGTGCACGTACCTCCGGTTCCTATGAATGTCTTGACGGCTCCTTGGCCCTTTTTCATGTGGGAAGTTGATATGATTGGAGAGATCAAGCCAACAGCCTCCAATGGACACCATTTCATCCTAGTGGCCATTGACTATTTTACCAAGTGGGTTAAAGCAGCTTCCTTCGCTTCTGTTACCAATAATGTTGTTGCCCGTTTCATCAAGCAAAACCTTATTTACCGGTACGGTATCCCGGAAAGGATCATCACTGACAATGGTACAAATCTTAACAACACTGTGATCACCGTATTATGTGAATAATTCAAGATCCAGCATCACAATTCTTCTAACTATCGGCCAAAGATGAATGGTGTTGTCGAAGCTGCAAATAAAAACATTAAGAAGATCATACAGAAAATGACAGTCACATACAAGGACTGGCATGAAATGTTACCATTCGCTCTCCACGGGTATCGTACCACGGCTCGTACATCAATCGGGGCAACACCCTATTCTCTGGTTTACAGCATGGAGGTTGTCCTACCTATTGAGGTTCAGATCCCCTCTCTGAGAATTATGAAGGATGCAGGTTTGAATGAAGATGATTGGATCCAGACTCGACTTGATCAACTGAATTTGATTGATGAAAAGAGACTTACCACTGTTTTCCATGGTAAAATGTATCAAAAACGGATGATCAAGGCTTTCAACAAGAAAGTCAGGCGCCAAGTATATCAAGTTGGGGATCTAGTGATCAAACGTATCATCTTGCCACAAAGTGATCCCAGGGGCAAATGAACTCCTACCTATGAAGGACCATTTGTGATCAAAAATATATTCTCCGGTGGAGCAATGATCTTGACCACCATGGATGGCGACAACCTGCCACACCCTGCGAATGCGGACATAGTCAAAAGATACTACGCATAAGAGACCCGCTAGGTTGGCACACCTAGGTAAAACAAGGGGCATCCCGGCGAACCAAAAGGTTCGGGCAAAAATTAGGGATAAAATGAAGAGAAAAAAATCTGTACACCCGACAAGTTGAAAACCCGAAAGGGCGACTTGGGCAAAAAAGGGTTTCCCGATGGACTAAAAACCCGAAAGGGCGGTCCAGGCAAAAGTTAGGGAATTAAAGCGTATGACTATGTCCCGTCGGATCATTTGATGGACAACCTTTGACTTCCAATAATAAACTCGGAGTTTTTGATCAATTCAATCATCTTCGGACGAAGCAACAAATAGACAAGATATTCGGAGATATGAAGGCTATAGCAGAATGGGAACCCCATTGGATTATTACACACATCTACCTTTCTTTGTATCAAAATTTTCTTGTTTTACGACAACATTCTCTTACTAGAATGTTTGTTCCCTTTGTACAAAAATACTTATTCAAAGTCAATACAAAGATATCCCTTTGAAAGTGCAAAAACTATTTGTCTTTTTCTTTACGCTTGTGTTTTGTTTGCAAAAACGTCCAATGATTCATTGATGAACATATGCATTTAAACATGATTACTATTTACAAATAAACAAAATGAGGAAGACAATTACTAATGGGTTGAAAGAATAGGAAAATGTCTCTAGGCTATTCCATAAGTGATCCCCTACAGTACGTCGTCTAAATCCCCAGCGGAACAAAATTTCAAATTATTAATCCTCAGTAGAAGTCGTCGAATTTCTCAGGATTCCCCAAGCAGATCTTGCAAGCAGTACATGGCATTGCCCTTACAACAGAATTTACTTCTCTCAACAAAAGTTCACCAGTACTTCAACTTCAAGACATGAAAATTCACATATCCTCAACAACATTCAGGGATTTATTTTCCGCAATCTAACAACAACACAACAAATCAGCTCACATGCATGTACATTGCATCCATATATCATAAACATTGATAAAGAAAATACATTGCATCATACATTTCATGCAACATAACTTTGTGTTTTAGCTAACATTTTACCCTTTTCAGGATAAGATTAGCAGTTACCATTGACAATATGCAATCATGATACAGTTCAGATACGCTCCAGACACGGATGCCATTCTGATACTCATTCAGATTCAACTCTCAAATACAGTTCAGATATGCGCCAGACACGGATGTCATTCTGATACTCAATTAGATTCAACTCTCAGATACAATTCAGATACGTGCCAGACACATATGCCATTCTGATACTCATTTAGATTTAACTCTCAGATATAGTTCAAATACGCGCCAGACACGGATGCCATTCTGATACTCATTCAGATTCAACTCTCATATACAGTTCAGATACGCTCCAAACACGGACACCATTCTGATACTTATTCTTTCAGCTTACAACTTACAATTCAACAAAAATTCTTGGATGGCATCTACAAGCCCATCTCTAACAAGGTTCTATCACCTCTCCAAATGGCATCTTTTAAGCCCATTCCCTTAACCACACATCGTCGAGTGCAAATTTCTGGGCACTTTAGTGTCCAATCATTCTTTCACCTTCGAGTCACGAATGGCAAAACTCGCCAATCTAACTCTTCAGGTTTAAGAAGATTGAACAGGGGCAGTTGTTGTACCCCAAAATTTTCCCTCTCACTTATCAAAGATTTCCTCACAAGATCTCTTAAACTCAAGACTGCATTAGGGTTTGATCAGCTCAAGACACCTCCTCATGCACTGATGACCAAAATTAGGGTTTGAATTTGCACAAGAATTTTTGGACTATCAATGCTTCATATGACTTTCAAGTATCATCATGGACCCCTAAGGTTACTCATGTCAAGTTTTAATCCTTGAATAACATTTTTGATCAGTCAATTTGACATTTGACCTAAAAATCAGCTGTATTGGGGAAAAAGTCAACCATGGCCAATTTACAGTCAAACTTCATAATTTTTTATCCACGTCAATATTTTGGACTCATATGTATCATTTGATCAAGTTTGGACCACAATTCCTCAAGAAATTTGATCAAATCATCAAAAGGGCAAAATGGTCAAAATAAGGGTTTTGATTGAGAAAGGGCAATTTCTGATTTTTGACCTAGCAAATGACCAACTGGTTTGAAGCATGATTTCAAGGGTTCAATTGTATCATCTCGACCTATTGACATGGTTCAAAACATTGCAATTTCATTGGATTGACAGATGAAATTTGCAGTCAACTGATCAAAAATCAACTGTATACTGAAAAGTCAAACTTTGACTTTTTGGTCAAAATCAAGTGCCAAGGATCGCCATTAATCAAAACATGTCAAAATGTGAAACTTGTTCATCAAGAAATCAAAGATTGAAGATTTTGTTTTAAAATTTGAAATTTTCTTAACTTAGAAATTTTTCTAAGTATAGAAAATTTCTTATTTTTTCTCAACTTTAAGCCAAATTTCCACCATGATGCAAGATGATTCAAAGAAAGTTCCCAACATGAAAGTTGTAGATCTCCATGAAATCTACAACTTTGCTTCACACATTTTTCCCTAAATATTCTTGGATCTCAAGATATAATTTTGTGAATACATGCCCATGAACTAAAATAACTTAGTGAAAATTTGCCCTAATTTTGGCAAGTTTTTTACCTAACTTCATGGCAACTTTTCACCTAGTTCCAAGAGGAATCTTGAAAAGCATTTCAAATATGTGTTATAGAGCAAATTGCAATCTTTCCAAAATATCCAAGAACTCCTTGAGATCATTCTTGAGTAGGGATAATCGAAGAGATGAAGTTGGCAATTTCTCACTTTGATTTCAAGCCATTTCATGAAGAACAAAATTCAAATCTGAACCTAGGCTGCATAATCCTTGCTCTACAGGCCTCAAACTTGTTTCTCACTTCATAATTTAATGCTTACACAGTTGATAAAGCCTTAATCCAAGCATAAGAGTCTTTGTCCAAGCTTTAATTCCATAAATGGCACAAAGTTGCCACTTCCATTTTAGAAAAGCATAACTTTTGTATTTATCAACTTCTTGAGCATTTCACCTGTTCCTTCTGCACACACAAGTCCTATAAACCAAAATCAAATTGTCTAAGACTTGTACCAACTCCAAGCAGGCTTGTACAAGCATGTAGAGAGTTGTCTCCTCACTTTTCTTAAAGGGCAAGCAATAGAGCAAAAAGCCTACAATTGAGAAATCTGTTGTGGAGATGACTTGAAACCTTCTCTATACTTACACACAAACACACTGCAACCTAATGGACGATTTCTAAGGGCCAGAAACTCTCTCAAAATCTCTATCACCAAAAACTTGCCAAAAACTTGCAGTTTTGTACCAAGCATAGCAATCTAAAAATCCACTCGTGCGTTTCAAGTTCTAATCACCAAAACACTTAACCTACATCATATCTAAGTGTTCCAGACCATCACCCCTTCACTGTAGCTCCTCCTTCTCCATCTGCCATTTTTATTTTTCAAGCTTGCAGGTTGACTTGGATAGGGAGATTCAGGCACTTTCAAGACAAGGTAAATATTGGAACATACTCAGGGAGGTTCGGGCAAGCTAAAGGGATATTCAGGCCTTCATAAAACTCACACAAACTCCATTCATGATCTCAGCTGAAGGAGGTAAGAACTCTAACTTCTATCTCTTTAAACAGACATCCATTGGTTTCGATTTGTGAAAGAAAAATGTAGATATTATTGTGCTAAAGCCAACCATGTGCATAGATTTCATTTATGTTCATTGTGTATAGAGAATTTTAGATTTCAAATTTCTGTAAAAATTAGGTTTAAAATTAGAGCCATTGAAATTAGCTTTGATCTTTGACTGATAGTTTACATGAGTTACATGGTTGAAATCGTGGGAAAAAGTACTACCATTTTCATGTTTGAAGTTTCCATTTTTGTGGAGAAATGAGAAAGATACAGAGATTCAGGCTAGCTTGAGGAAGAAGATGAAGTACAAGGCAAGGAGGCGTTATATGTTATGTGTTTTTTATTTCATATGAACTAGCGGATGTACAGCCACCCATGTGGCAAGGTAGCGCGCTGAAAATGCATAGGTCATGGGTTCGAATCTTGGCGCTACCTTTTGCATTTTTTCATATTTTTCAGCTTCATTTTTGTCATTTTTGCAGCGCTGGGCCTTTGTTCCATTGGACTTTATTTTTTTCCTAACATTACATCATGATTACTCAGGACACCCCTGGGCCCATACATTTTTATTATTTCTTTTTATTTATTTTTTTTATTAAATATATTTTCTTAAATATTATAAAATCATGAAAAATATAAACATGTTAAATATTTAATTTTTGTTTATTTTATTTTATTTTCACATAAAAAATATTTTTATTAAATTATATATTAACTATTTTCCTTAAACAAATTTGTAAAATAAAATAGACTTAGGTTAATTTTTATTCACACTTGTAAATATTTTTTCCTAACATATAAAAAAACTAAATATTTTCATAAAATTTATTATTTTAAGACAAAAATACACAATAATAATACTTAAAGAATTTTATTTTCCTTTAATAAGCTAAAATTAGGGTTAATCAATGTATAAAAATAAACTCATTTTCTTAAAATTATTAGGTTTAGCTCAAAAACTCTTTTTCATATAAAAAACAAAACAAAATTTCTTTTTCTTGCATATACATACCATTACATATTTAATTTATATTGTATATTCAAATATTCGTACAAATTCGATTTGGTTGTAATAGCTTAATTAGATTTACATTATTGCAAATCCCCATTTATAATTTGTATACCCCCTCCCATAAAATGTTGTAATAGCGTAGTAATCTTTAAATTATGTAATTTACCACTTTTATATAGCATGCTAGTAATTGGGGTTTGAATGACAAGGTCAAAACAAATCAAATAGAAAATCCTAATCCAAGACAAAATCAAGCATGAAAATAACACACTTGCACACAAGCACCCTTAGGGTTACTCCACTTGGTTGCCTTATACAAAATGGCCATATTACGCATGTGAAGTATCTTAGCAAAACAAACAAGTATAAGATCATATCCCCTCGATGACGCTATTCAAAATTGCCTTACAAAATGATCTTGGTCTCTAAAAAATGCTAAGATACTTTACAACATTGCTAATCATGGTTATACGATGACCCGCGCCCGTCCCGTTTATATCCAAAGATAGGGTTGCTTACCAAATCAATGGTAAGACAACAATGTCAAAGGAAAAGAAAATGAACAAGAAAGACATTTGAGTAGGTACATTACTTATAGTTACTTGCTCCATTTCAAAACAACAATCCTTGCTATTTTCAAAAACAAACACACACATTTCAAAACATCTTACAATCATTGAAAACATTTTCAAAAAGACAAACATCTTTGTATACATTCTTACGAACAAGAATCATCACAAAGATTGCCTAAACAATGGCCTCTTTTACAAAATACTTTCAAAATCATACAAAGCACAATTTCAAAACAAAAAGAAAGTGATCTAGCAAGTAACTAAGAGCCCATGGAAAACCATGTATGAAAAGGATGCTAATACCTTCCCTTTTTATAATCTACCCCCCAAACTCAAGAAACAATCTCAAAGGTCTTTCCTGTGCTTTTTCGCCTTTCCTTTTGGATAAAAGAAAATTCGGTGGCGACTCTTGCTAACCGGAACATTTGCGATAAAACGTGAAACCCTCAAGTCAGTTCTTCCACTGTATCACAACATGCATTTTCACCAAATCTCCTCTAACCAAATTAATATCAAAAATCCGGAAGTCACCTGGACAATCGGCCATCATGTAGAAAATACATGTTGATTTCTCTAAAGAATTAAAGAAATATATATTGGTTAGTAAGATTTTATAACATAATACAGTTTTGTTTGGTTTGGTTCGATTTTCAAAATACAAACGACAAACTAAACCGAACCGCGCGGGTTCGTTTGAAAAATGACTCAAACACATCTAAATCAAATACAGTTTTTTACGGTTTCGATTTGGTTCGGTTTGGTTTTGCGGTTTACTATTGGGCCAGTTTGGTTTTGAACACCCCTAGTATTATGCATGATGAAAGATAATGGAATGGCCCTAATGCCCTGACCCAGATGATTTTAACAAATGAACATGAATGCTAAACAAATGAAATTTAAACCACTAGACCTAATGATATGAATAAAAGGAAGGGAATTGAGGTATGACATCTGCCCCTATTTAAATATCTTTAACCGACTAATATGAGGGATGTCAATCCTCATATTGCCCAGGTTGAAGATAGTTAAATATAACAAACCCAAATTTTGTACCTCTGATGCAAATGGAATGGTGCAATGCAATGTAATCTAGACACACTTATTGAGAATTTATTTTGTTGGGGATATTAAATGGAAAACAGACTCTGTGGGGATTGTGGGAGATGAATGGTGAAGGTCTGTTGGGGGTCAAGTGAAGCATGATGAAAAGACTCATTATGGGAAATGTATGATAAAAGACCGAGGAGTACGCTCCTTGGGGGTACTTCAAAAGTGATAATGCATTATGGAATTCCACAAAATGAATCAAATAGTATTCCTCAATCTTTTAACAATAAAAGAGGGTTCTGGATTCTCACATGATTAATAAATTGACATCCATAGATCTTGTAACAACAAGAGATGTTTCGGATTCTAACAGAACATATCAAATGATATTCTTCAATCTTATAACAACAATATAAGGTTTCAGCTTGTTACATAACTAGTCAAATGATATCCATCGATCTTGTAACAAAAAAGAGAGGTCTCAAATTCTTATCCATCGATATTGTAATAACAAGAGAGGTTCCAGATTCTATCCATTGATCTTTTAATAACAAGAGGGGGCTCCAACTTCTATCCATCGATATTGTAACAACAAGAGAGGTGTTGCTTCTCACAACACGAATCAAATGATATTCTTCAATCTTGTAACAACAAGAGAGGTTCCAGATTCCATCCATTGATATTGTAACCACAAGAGAGGTTCCAAATTCAATCCACCAATCTTGTAAACACAAGAGAGGTTCCATATTTGATCCATTGATAAAGAAATATCACTTGGGAAGGGTCTACTAAAGGTAGTCTAGTTAATGGTGAACCAGGATAAAATCTTGTGTTATTTATCTTTGTTGTTATTATGCTGTTTGTGCTTGGGTGTTCGAAAAAGATTTAAATTTAGAAACTCAATTCAAACCCCCTTTCTTGTGTTTTTGTGAACCTTCAATTTTGGTTATTCTAGTTGGCATTTAAGTCTTTTAAATGCATATTATTAATTATGTGCATTTGAGCATCAATATACTTGTTCATGCATTATTTAATTTATTAATGCATTCCATTTCATGTTAGTTTTGATCACTTGTTGTATGTTGTTGAACATTTGTGTTGCATGTCTATTTTGCATTTTCTTGCATGTAGCATATTATCTACTTATTCTATATTTGATCTTCGTTAATGTATATTCTTCTTATTCTGGAATTATTTGTTGTGTTTGGTTGTTCGGTTTCTAGATACATATCAATTGATATCTCTTTTTAATATTGTCAAAGGGGTATAAAGTTGTAATGAGTCTAGAATTTCTTTATGCGTTTATGCTATGGTTTATGTGTAAGCAATGTTTCAGGAGAAGGGTAAGAACTTTTTCTTTTAGCTCAAAGTCAACTCAATTACAAGTGAAAGCTTGCCAAGCATAAAAAAAGGGGGAGAATATAGTTATGCATCCCTAGGGGGAGTTGGTTGTTTGTCCTTATCGCATGCATGGGAAGCATCCTCGATACAATTATTTTGTTGCTTGTCTTATCGCTTTAGTTTGTTACCGTTTATTGAGTCTCTCTCACGATTTCACATCTTTCAAATCAAGTTTGAAATCGATTCATTATCTTTTTAGAATACCCAAAACAATGGTTAGGTTTGAATTTGATCAAGATGTATTTAGTCAATTGTATGAATTTATGGAATAAAAATTATGTGTTTAATTCAAGTTAGGTGAAAAGAATAATCTCAAAGTACCTTTAAAATCATGAAATTTTGAGTTTTTATGTGTTTGATTCGAATCAACCAAATACACACTCAATTTAATTCGAATCAAATCCAATAGAGGTGAAACAAAAGTTTTCACCACTTGATTTGAATCAAGTTTTGCATATGATTCAACTCAGGAAATTG
The DNA here is from genome assembly GCA_948472305.1 of Vicia faba. NCBI lineage: Eukaryota > Viridiplantae > Streptophyta > Magnoliopsida > Fabales > Fabaceae > Vicia > Vicia faba. The sequence continues at coordinate 155,083,046 of OX451739.1, forward strand.
TATGCCACCTTTGCCCAATTTGATTTGAATCACACTTTGCACATCATTTGAATCACACCATTTCTCAACATTTTTCTATGGGTCTGGAGCATTTGATTTGAATCACAGTTTGTACATGATTCGGATCACGGGGTCTCTATTTTGAATCAGACATTGTACCTGATTTGAATCAAGTGAAAAATGGGTAAAAAATCAGAATTATTTGTATTCCATAAATTTGCTTACTCGACTCATTAAATGCATTATTCTTGATTCGAATCTAACTAACTTTTACCACTCATTTTTGTTCTTAAACTCAAGCACATATAAAAACTTTGGTCAACACTTTTTCACGTGTGGAATTTCATATTCATTTTTTGATTTTCTATGAAATCATCTCTCTCACTTTGAAAAGTTCAAAGTTCTTGCACTTGAATCTTTTTCTTCTTTAACCTCAATTTTTGTTTCAGATCTTGATCATGAGAGATCTATGATTGATTTTGGGAGACAATTTCTTGAAACTAACCATTCTTAGAGATTTGCTAAAATATTTTCATGTTGTTGCAAGATTTAGGAGTTGTCACTGGTGCTGACAAATTCCAGCGAAAAGAAGGAGGTTTTTCTCTCCAGATTGCCTTAGTAGTGATTATATGGAAGGCTACAGATAAGGTTGAGTTATTATCAAATCTTCATACAATTCACCGCTCAAGGAATTTGTAGGATTAAAAGGTTGATTGCTATAGACGAAGACTTGGAGAAGAATTGGTGATGTTGGAAGATTCTTGAAGCGTCGATCGAGTAAATATTGTATAGAAGAGTTTGGCGTGAAGCTGTATACAGGTCAAGATCCAAAATTGAAGTTTTATTTTCTTTAGCATTATTATGGATAAGTGATTGTATAATCTCTTTGAATCTTTTCCAAGCTAATAAAGTTATGCAGGTTCTTTAAAGAGCGCATGTAGACTCACACGAGAACAACTGAGTCGAAGAACTATAAATCCCCGTGTCATATCTCTACCTTTTACTCTTGCATTTATATTTCGTAGTATATTGCATGCATATGTTTTTAAATTCATAGAGTAGTTTATCTTTTATTGCATTGATAGATATTTATTGCTTAAGATTGGGTTTTGTTTAAATTTGGACCAAATCGAGCTTTAGTGGTGATTACAATATGAGAAACTTGTTGAGTTTAGATTTCAGTAATTGAATCATTGTATAATCATCTCTTGTGAGTTATACTAGTGTTATCGGTTGGATACCTCGTGTATCATCATTAATTCAATTTGTGATCGTTGTACATTGATTACGTGTTTACGTGTTTTAATTTCTATTCAAGTATAATTCACTCTATTTCACTTTAATGCTTTCGCGCGCATACTCTGAAAAACCTATGATATTTCGTTTTCGAAGAATCAGTTGATTTTTTTAAAAGTCTATTCACCCCCTGTCATACCCCAAATTTGCCCCTCTTGTATCAATAATCAATTTATCTTAGTTGGTTATTTGTTTCTTTCATATTAATTTTATGGTTATTATATTTGTACAAACATTGTCATATTATTGATTGTTTAGATGCTATAGGATTAAATTAGGAGAAAGGGGGTGTAGTTTCTTTAGAGGGGTTTATTATTGTTAAAATAAATCCAAGAGATTTATTTAAGCTTCTTAGGCCCATTAGGTGGAAGGGTCGACCGAAGTCAATATCTGACCTTGTAGTATCATTTGAATTATTATTGTTAATGTTATAATTATTGTTATTATATTATAATTGTTATTATCATTATTGCTATTATTGTTATGTTATTTATCACTATTTTTATTATTATTACTATTATTATTACTTTTATATTATTATTTGTTTGTTATTCAAATTGTGTTGACTAAGTCAACAAAGGGTTTTGAAACCCTAGATTACAAGGTGCGCCCAGATTAACCTGCTTCTTACCTAAGCTATTTAGAAAGTCCAAAAATAATGATTTTGAATCGAATCTGGAAATCTAATATTTGATTAAAAGATTTGATTTTTATTGATTGAACGGATTTAAAATATAATAGCATCCAAATACATACAAGATTCAAAACCCTAAGACTAATTTACAGTCAAATCTTGTTATTTACAAATCTGAATCAATCTAAGTTCCTAATCGATTCATAAAAGCGAACCAAACTTAATTCTAATTCCTAATTGACTGAGACATATACCTTATAAATAGCCTAATTCTAAACTGGGAAAGAACACAAAAAAACTCCTGGAGAATTCTTGTTTACCGCTGCTAATCCTAAACACATCACAAATGTGTTCCGTATCTTCCAAGAGTTTTATGCTAAAATTAAAAACCAGTTTAACACTTCCATTAAAACTTTACGCACTGATAATGCTCATGAATATATGTCATCCCAGTTTCAATATTATTTAACATTACATGGAATTATTAACCAATCATCATGTGCTCATACACCACAACAGAATAATGTTGCTGAATAAAAAAAATTGTCATTTAGTTGAAACCACATACTCTTTTACTTCACCATAACATACCCTTTTGTTTTTAGGGTGATTCTCTCCTTACCGCATGTCACCTTATCAACCGAATGCCTTCATCGGTCCTTCAAGATCAGATTCTATACTCTATCTTGAATCCGCAATATGATCTCTACCCCATTCCCCTTCGCGTTTTTTGGTTGCACATGCTTTGTTCATGATCTTAGTTCAGGTAAAGACAAACTTTTCGCTAAATCTCTCAAATGTATTTTTCTAGGCTACTCACGTATACAAAAGGGATATCGTTATTTTTGTCCTCAACTTCGACGGTACATTGTCTCCTTCGATGTTACATTCTTTGAAGGTTCCTCTTTCTTCTATGCCTCTTTGTCACCCAATGAAACTTGTAATTTAGATGACCAAGATATCCTTTCTGTCATCCCATTACCATTAAACCTCCTTTGCAGGTATATTAGCGATGCACTTTACGTCAATCGACAGTTAGAGATGATATTGATCCACTAGCACCATCCCCTACTCCAATTGTTCCTCCAGCTACGTCACCTGAACTTGACCTTCCAATAGCATTACGAAAAGGTATTCGATCTCATAATCCAAATCCTAAATATGTCTGTTTTAAATTATGGTTGTCTTCATACTTCCTATGTTTCTTTTGTGTCTGCTTTGGATTATGTGTCTATTCCTAAGTCTATAGGTGAAGCTATGACCGATCCCAATTGGCATCAGGCGATGGTGGAAGAAATGGCTGCCTTGCATTCAAATAACACTTGTGACATTGTTCCTTTGCCTTCAGACAAAAATACAGTGGGACGTCGATGGGTTTATACAGTGAAAGTTAGACTAGATGGTCAAATTGATCGTTTTAAAGCTCGTTTGATAGCCAAAGGATACACACAAATATTTAGTCTTGATTATGGTGACACTTTTTCTCCAGTGGCCAAGATTAGTTCAGTCTGTCTCTTCCTTGCAATGGTTGCTATTAATCATTGGTCGCTTCATCAGTTGGGCATTAAAATGCCTTCTTACATGGAGAATTGGAGGAGGAAGTGTATATGGATCAACCTCCCGATTTTACTGTTCATGGTAATTCAAGACTTGTTTGTCGGTTTCAGCGCTCTCTTTATGGGCTGAAATTGTCTCCACGTGCTTGGTTTGGTCGCTTCAGCTCAGCCTTGATACAATTTTGTATGACTAGATGTGAAGCAAATCACTCTGTTTTCTTCCTTCACTCTTCCACTAGTCAACATATTTTTCTTGTGGTTTATGTTGATGACATTATTATGACTGGAGACAATACAGAGGGTATCCAGCGACTCAAAACTCACATTTTAAAAAACTTTCAGACAAAAGATTTGGGTCCACTAAGATACTTCTTAGGTATTGAAGTTGCTCAGTCCTTATCAGGCATTGCAATTAATCAACGTAAGTATGCATTAGACATCCTAATTGAAACTGGTATGATTGAATGTCGTCCGATTGATACTCCTATAGATCCAGACGTCAAGATTCTTCCCGGTCAGGAGGAGTTGTTGAAAGACCCGGGAAGATATCGACGTCTAGTGGGTAGACTCAATTATCTTACCGTCACCAGACCGAATATTACTTTTGCAGTGAGCATTGTGAGTTAATTCCTGAATGCTCCTTGTGATACTAATTGGAATGCAGTTATTCAGATTCTCAGATATATAAAGAATGCATCAGTACAAGGCCTATTATATGAAGATAAGAGTGATGCTAAAATCATTTGTTATTCAGATGCAGACTGGACATGATCATCGTCGGATAGGAGATCCACTTCTGGATATTGTGTTTTTATTGGAGGAAATATGATCTCATGGAGGAGCAAAAAACAAAACACTATTGCACTATTTAGTGTTGAAGTTGAATATCGTACTATGACAGCAGCCTCAAAAGAACTTGCATGACTTAAGAATTTGCTCTCAGAACTTAAGTTCAGTGACCTTCAGACCACAAAACTCATATGCGACAATCAAGCGGCACTCCACATTGCGTCCAATTCGGTTTTCCGTAAACGGACCAAACACATAGAAATAGACTGTCACAATGTAAGAGATAATGTATTGTCAGGAGAAATAACTTCAGAATTTATCAAATCTGAAGATCAATTGACTGATATGTTTACCAAATCTCTCAAGGGTTCTCAAATAAATATTTGTAAAAGCTCAGATCATACAATATATACGATCCGACTTAAGGGAGAGTGTTAAAAATCCATTATCAATCAATTAGTATTAATTGATATTCAATTAGTAATTAATGAAATTGATATTGTTTTCTATTGTATATTTCCTATCTGCATATAAATATATACTATATATGATTATATTTGACGTACAGAAATACAATTACAACCGTATTCATCGTTCTTTCAATTCTTATTAATATTTTTGTTTTTGTCACAAGTGCCTGTGTGAATTTCATATTGGTATTTTCTCCCACGATTTGACTCCCAGGATATACAACAAGTATATTGTTCTTTCTTTTATTAGTTTTAAATTTTTTCGTATTTCACTCTTCAAATAAAAATGGTATTCCGACACTCTTTTGCACAAATACAAGACAACATGGTTTTCTACTATGTGATTAATACAAATTTAAATATATGATTAATTTTGTAAAACGGATGATTAGTGGTATTGTCTATTTAATTTTTAATTATTTTTTTCACACAACAATATCCATATGAAAAACGATACTGGCATAATAAAATTGCATAGTAGCCACACACACGCTTACAATTTTCTCAACGCAATTATAATTAAGTTTACTTTTAGCTTAATAGTAGTTAATAGTAGTTAATAAGTTAGCGTTGATTTCATTTTCAACTTTCCTTGGACGAAAGGGAAAGAAAGAATGTGGAAATTCGGCGTCGTTTCAGTCTCCAAACTCGCCAGATCGCGGCGTTTCTCCACCGCGATTCCCGGTCCTTGCATTGTTCATAAACGTGGTGCCGATATTCTTCACGATCCCTGGTTCAACAAGGTCTCTCTCTCTCTCTCTCTCTGTGAATCAGTTTAATTATACTGTAGTTTACTATGAACCCGTCATTGCTAGGGAAACATTTTACTCTTGTTATTTAGCGCGCTTATGCTGATGTTTAGTTATTTGAAAAATGATAGCTGATTTTAGGTTCAAATGCTTGCAAATGTCGAGAGTTTTGTTTTAAGCCGGATTTGGATCGACTTATTCGAGTTTACCTGCTGAAATAAGTTTTATGATAATTATTGAAGCCTTTTTATGACATTTTTTTGATATCTTAGGTTAACAGCTTATAATATAAAAACAATTTAAATTTATTCTCTTGTTATAAAAATAGCTTATGCAAGCTTACAACATAAGCGTTGATTTTGATAAATACTTGTGCTATAAGCTGCAAATAAGCCGATTATCCAAACAGGCCCTTAATCTCTCTACAATTTTTTTTTTTTGCTCTTAGTACTTACAAATATATAATTTTTTGCTTTTGATTCTTGTTGTTTTATTTTAATCCTTGCAAAATATGTTCATATTGAAATTGTTATTTGTAGTATTTATTTTAAAGATTAACATCAAATGTTTTATGTATTAAAAGAGTCACTTGTTATATGAATAAATATTTTTTTTGTAAGGACTAAAAAATAAAAAATAGAGACCAAGAGTAAACAAGTAAAAGAGATATAAACCACCAGAGAGTATGTAAAAAAATGTGTACACTTGAAAAAAAGATTTAATTGATATAATGTCCGTATAAAGAGTTTTTATAGAGTTTTTACACTGACATTTCAATCAGATATAGTTGGATTGGTGGAATGTGATGGTATAGAATGAAATTGAGTGGTATATAATCAGATTCTATTGTTTGGATTTGCAAATAATGGATGGAGCTAAATGGAACATGATGGAATCCATTCCATTCTATTCCATTTTATCCTTCAATTTTTATTCTCTTCAATTTGGGATGTATGCAATAGAATGAATTAATTTGTTGTGTTATGTTCCGTCAAATTATAAACAACACACAAACAATGGAATGAACTCCGTTCCATTCCATTCTGCTCCATTCCATTCCATCTTATTCCATTCCGCTCCACTCCGTTCTACTCCACCAATCCATACATTAAAAATGTAACTTTATCTAGCTATTCTAAAGTCATGTTTACCAGCGGTTGTGACAGGATGACCTATAAGTCTTTGATATTTGTAGGAGCAATTTGCATTTTAACCTAATTTATTAAATATATAAGTAGCTAAGCCTCTATTTGTATCAATATATGACTGACAACTGTAAGTACCACTTCAGTTTAACCTGTAATAGCAGGTTATCCTCTATATATATAAAGCATCAAGAAACCTTTTGTAACTAATTTTTGAGAAATATCTAATTCAGTTACATAGAAATGAAAACTCTATTCTACTCTTCTCTTCTTTCTAATATGATATCAGATTGCTGAGACAATCCATGGCTGCGATCTCTTCGCCGCAATCGCCTCCGTCTTCCGCTCGTGTTTCGCCTAAACCAACGTCGATGGTGGATGATTCTCGCTGATTGCACTTCTCGCTCAAGATTGCGTAGAAGTTGGATGAAAAGAACTTCCATCTCCGGCGTCAACAGGTAGAACCGTATATCAATGCTCATGATCTCACAGATCTGGTTTGTATGTACTCACCAAATTCGTTGACGCCGCCGCTCGCCGCACCGGTTCTGTTAATCCTGCGTATTCTAGCTGGATTCAGAAGGATCAATTGCTGTTGTCCTGACTTCAATCTACACTTTCCAGTGAGATTCTCTCACATGTGCTTGGCTGTACTCACTCTCATGAACTTGGTGATCGTCTTTTTAGCTATTTTCAGAAACAAACTCGTGCTAGGGCACACCATCTACGTGTTGAATTGCGTGCTCTTACACTTGATACTCTTTCTGTTCAAGACTATCTGCTGAAGATCCGTACCATTGTTGATGCGCTTGCATCCATTGGTGATCCAATTCCAGTGTCAAATCACATTGGTGTTATCCTTGAAGGCTTGGCTGCTGAATTTGCTCCAGTTGTGTCTGTTGTTGAAAGCAAATTTAGAGTTATGGACATTGACGAGGTTGAAATTCTGCTATTGGCTCATGAGCTGCGTTTGAACAAATTCTAGAAGCAGCCAATTCCAAATTTGGTTTCTCTTAACCTAACTCATGTTGTGCCTCAATCACCAACAACAAATGAATCTCCAACACCTGTCAGTGATTCTTCCTCTGCTCAGATTAGTCACTCTAACCAAGTGCAGGATTATCAACCTTTTAGAGGTGGAAAAGGTCATCGTGGTGGTAGATTTGGCCGTGGAAGAGGTGGCAGATCCTCCAACTCTAACATTCAATGCCAAGTTTGCTCCAAACCTGACCATTCTGCACTACAGTGCTGGCACAGGTTTAACTATCAGTTCCAGCCTATTGGTGCAAACTATGTGCAACCTCAATGGCAGGGTGCTCATGCCTATTACACCAAGTACCACCTCAAGCCTCTCCTTATGTGTGGTCCAGGCCCCCTACCGTGTCTCCTTATCCTCCTAACATCACACAACCTCCAAGTACCTTTGTGACAAATGTTTTACCATCTCCATTAGGTTCCTGGTTTAATGATTCTGGCGCTTCATACCATGTCACCAGTGATGCAAATAATTTACAACAAGTGACTCCCTTTGAAGGCCATGACCTAATTTACATTGGTAATGGACAAGGTTTGTCTATTCAATCTGCTGGTTCCAGCTCCTTTCCTTCAGCTTTTCACCCTATCACACATCTCACTCTCAAAAACTTACTACATGTTTCTGCTATCACTAAAAATCTGCTTAGTGTCAGTCAATTTTCTAAGGATAACCATGTGTATTTCTTATTCTCAGCTGACAAGTGTCTTGTTAAATGTCAGGTGTCTGATGCCACTCTTCTTGAAGGTCATGTAGGAGTTGATGGACTTTATGAGTTTCCTTCTATTGATGTGTCCCAATCTGCCAAGTCTTTGTTGCATTCTACTAGTTTTTCCTCCAATAATGTTGCACTTAGTGCCAATACTGTTTCCCTTTCTAATAGTTTGCCTTACATGTGGCATCTTAGGTTAGGACACCCTAACAATCATGCTTTAAAGCTTGCTTTGCAACATTGTAATATTCAGTACAGTAATAAAATTTGTGATATGTTCTGTTCTGCTTGTTGTATGGGTAAATCTCACATATTACATGCTCCCACTTCATACACAGTTTACACAAAACCCCTTGAACTTATTTATACTGACCTATGTGGGCCCTCACCCAAGGCCTCTGCATCTGGTTTTCTGTATTATATGTCTTTTGTGGATGCTTATTCCAAGTTTACTTAGATCTATCTTCTTAAAGCCAAATTTGAAGCTATTCCTGTATTTCAAAAGTTTAAAGCAATGGTTGAACTGCAACATGAGTTACGTATTAAAGCTGTTCAGTCTGACTGGGGGGTGAGTTCATGCCATTTACCAAATATCTCACTGAGTTGGGTATTAATCATGGCCTTATCTGTCCACACACACCACTAGAATGGTGTCATTGAAAGAAAGCACAGGCACATAGTGGATTTAGGGCTTACCTTGCTTAGTCAAGCTTTCCTTCCCTTAACATATTGAGACTATTTGCTTCCATTAATTTTGAGGTTCCTTGCACCCTTCTATTCCATCAGCAGCCTGAATACAAGTTTCTGAAAGTTTTTGGATGTGCTTGTTTTCCTCTCTTAAGACCTTATCTTTCTCAGAAACTTAACTTCAGATCTCAATAATGTCTCTTTCTTGGATATTCCACATCTCACAAAGACTATAGGTGTCTGGCTCCTAATGGCAGGTTGTACATCTCAAAGGATGTTCTATTTCATGAGTCTAGATCCTTGGCACCTCATTACTCTAGCCCCCTGTTGAGTTCCAGACCTAGTTCTGCTTCCAGCCACAGTACATCCTTGGCACCTCATTACTCTAGCCCCCCTGTTGAGTTCTCTTAATCCACATATTACCACTTCACAATCTCTTATCCCTAGTCCCTCAAATGATCTCCAACCCGCCTCTCCTACTACCTCACTTGATGATGCTCCCACCTCTGCTTTTTCTGTCCTTGAGTATTCATCACCAACTAGTGATTCTGCAACTTCTTCACCTACTGTTGCCAGCAACTCCTCAGGGACCTTCTCTAGTTTGGCTGACTCTTCATCCAGCTCACCTTCAGTCACTGAACCTGAGCCACATGTTCCTCCTAATGTTATTCATGTGGCTGTTATCCCTCAGAACTCTCATCCTATGAAAACTAGGGCCAAATCTGGATTCACTCGCCTAGGCTGGATCCTAGGGTGCTTATTATTCACTCTGAGCCAAAATTTGTTAAACAGGCTCTTGCTGATTTGCATTGGAAGGCAACTATGCAAGATGAATTTGAAGCCTTACAGAAAAATGCCACATGGTCCCTTGTGCCCTTACCTCCTAACAAGAATGTTATTGGCTACAAGTGGGTCTTTAGGCTCAAGGAAAATCCTGATGGCACCATCAACAGATACAAGGCCTGGTTGGTGGCCAAAGGCATGGCCTGGATTTTACTGAGACTTTTTCACCTGGTGTGAAGCCTATTACTATCAGGATCATCCTCACTATTGCCATTACTCACAGATGGTCTATTCAACAGTTGGATGTAAATAATGCGTTTCTTAATGGACTTCTTGATGAAGAAGTTTACATGGAACAACCTCCAGGGTTTGTTCACTCTAATTCTTCCTTAGCTTGTAAACTCAACAAGGCTTTATATGGCCTAAAATAGGTTCTAAGGCAGTGGTTTGAGAGACTGCAATCAACTCTTCTCAAGCTCAACTTTAAAGCCAGCAAGTGTGACCCCTCTCTTTTCACCTACTTCTCCAAAGGGCACTCTCTTTATCTACTTGTTTATGTAGATGATATTATCCTCACAGGCAGTTCTACTGCACTTCTCAATGAGGTAATTCACAAGCTTAATTCTGCCTTTTCTCTCAAGCATCTTGGGGATCTTGACTATTTTCTGGGTATTGAGGTTAAGCAGTCAGCTAATGGTTCTATGCTTCTCATTCAAACTAAGTACCTCAGAGATTTACTGCAGAAAACTAACATGTTTGAAGTCTGTTCTGTCAGCACACCCATGCAGTCCACTTGCAAACTCACCAAAACTGGGTTTGCAGCCTTTTATGATCCCTATATGTACACGTCTGTAGTTGGTGCCTTGCAGTATGCTACTATCACCAGACCTGATTTGACCTATGCTGTTAACAAAGTGTGTCAGTTTATGTCACATCCTCTTGATTCTCATTGGCAGGTTGTCAAAAGGATTCTCAGGTACTTGAAAGGTACCCTTCATCATGGTTTATCCCTCAATCCTCTTTCCCCTTAGGCTGCTCCCTCTCTTCATGTCTACTGCGATGTTGATTGGACTTCAGATCCAGATGACAGAAGAAGTACATTTGGTGCTGCTATTTTCTTTGGAGCTAATTTGATTGCTTGGTAGTCAAAGAAGCAACCAGTTGTTGCTAGGTCCAACATTGAATCTGAATACAGAAGTTTAGCTCAAGCTACAGCTGACCTTCTTTGGATACAAACACTATTGCAGAAACTATGCATTCAAGCCAAGCCTCCCATCATACTGTGTGATAATCAATAGAGGAAGTATCAAATTATTTGATGTTGTTTACTTTCTTTTTTGGTGTTATTGATGTTTTCTATGGGCATGTGTTTAGAGTTTGATTGAGTGCTTTGAGTATGTGTAACAATGTAAGTAGCGAGGCGATGCTTCTCACGGCCGTTTGTTTTATACAGTCTTGTGGATGACGCCAATTGCTCATGTAAATCTTTCTTTATGGATGTTCTTCAGGATTCTTGAAATAAATTTTGTTTCAAATTTTTTGAATGCAGGATACTGGGTTTCCTTTGACTGAAAGGGATAGATTGGGACTTCGTGGCCTTCTTCCTCCTCGTGTTATATCGTTTGAGCAGCAATATGATCGCTTTAGTAAGTTTGAGGCCGATGCTTTTGATATTGTAGTGTGTTTGGTTTCATGCTTTTTATCCATTTTGTTGAGAGTTTCACATTGGATAGTGATATGGTTTGAATAGCGGTTATAACTTGTAAGGGGAGGGTAATCCTCACCCTAAGAGCTAGTTTTTTTGGATTGTGTTAGGTCAAACCAAAATTTTAAGATAGTATATACGTCTACTTTAAATTTGTTGGGCCACCCACATCTGTCAAATCTTGCAAACTTTAAGTTCCTTATGTCCAGTTTGGGATACAAAAGGGGTGTGCTGAGAGTCCCATATAGACAATGAGATGACCTTATTAGTAGCTATAAGTGAAGGACAACTCTCATCTTAATTAGCTTTTTGGGGTTTAATTAAGTCTAAATAGAATTTTAAGCTATTTGTAGTTTTATTCTTCGCTAATATTGAATAGACATGTATTATTATTATTTTATTATTTTCAGTGAATTCATACCGATCTTTGGAGAAGAATACTCAGGGACAACCAGAGAAAGTTGTTTCTCTGGCAAAATGGAGAATCTTAAATAGACTGCATGACAGGAATGAAATTTTGTACTACAGAGTGAGTTTGATGTTGAAGTTTGCTTTTTTTTTGCTGTTGTTGTTCTTTTGGACTTAACATGCTTGCTTGGTGATTTAAGAGTATAACTGATTTTGTGTTTGATTCTTGTGTTGCTATTTTTCAGGCTCTTATTGACAATATTAAAGAGTTTGCTCCAATAATATATACTCCCACAGTCGGATTAGTGTGCCAAAATTATTCAGGGTTATTTAGACGGCCACGTGGAATGTATTTTAGTGCCAAAGACAAAGGGGAGATGATGTCAATGATCTATAACTGGCCAGCTCACGAGGTATTTGCATTCGTTTCAGTAATACAAGATCATTTTCTTTTTAATTTCATTGTTGAAATTGAAAATGACTTTTTAGCTTTCATTCTTCCCATCTAATCCCTATAGCTTACTGTTCAAGATTATGAACAATTGAATCATTTGAATTTTCTAATCCTTAAGCTAAATATAGTAAATTTTTACTCACTTGAATAATAAATAGAAAATCAGTTGACCTGGTATTGCAATAGTTTTTTATGAAATAGTTTAATAAAAGAAAAATCCTTTTGTAAACACTGTCAAAATTTGTAATCCTTTATTCAATCATTTTAGTAGCAGAACGAATATGGTTTTTGCTGACATCACATGTTTGGACCCAGATAAATTTATCCAATTGTTTTTTTTTAATTGTTCATATTGATTTTTACAACATAAATTGTTTAGTAGAGTTAATTTTTCACAAACAATCCTTCTCAAGGAAGGTTTCGTAAAATTTAAAAGGGAGATTTGTTGAATATCAGGAAAACTCGGGGGAGAGGGAGGGGGTGGATCCTTTTACTATTTCTTTTAGTGTCAAAGTATGTACCATGAATAAAGTTGATATTTTCAGTTTGTATAGTTTTTTTTTTTGATGACTTAGATCTCGTACTCCAATTGTGGTTACTTTTTCATGACTCAGTTCATTAAGTGAAAACAGATTGTCTTACATTTATTCATATATTATGTTTTGTTTCAACATCTTATTGCTCTTTTACAGGTAGACATGATTGTCTTGACAGATGGAAGTCGAATTCTTGGATTAGGTGATCTTGGAGTTCAAGGAATTGGAATACCCATTGGAAAACTTGATGTGTATGTCGCTGCTGCTGGTATCAACCCACAAAGAGTATGCTTCTTTTTTATGTCTGTATCTTTTTAGCAGTCTTAATCGGTCTGTTATTGCTTTTGTGTTTTCTAGAATACATCTGGCAAGCCTCAACTCAACATTTTTTTGCCAATTATTAGATGTGCTAGGATACTACTAGCCATATGTCATCTCATTGCTGCTTTTAATTTTGTCATGTGTGTTTTGTATATGAGTTGACAGTGTTTTCTTGACATCTTGTCTCAAGATCAGTCACGTCGAATAATATGTCAATTAGGTTCCTTTTGTTTAATCACCACTTGGTAAAAGCAGTAATAAATCCTGTTAGCTCAACCTGTGTTGTATTTTCAAATATGGCAGATACTTCCAGTCATGCTAGATGTTGGCACCAACAATCAAAAGCTACTTGAAGACCGCCTTTGTGAGTAAAACTATTATTAGATCTTTTTGTTTGCTTATCTATAGCTGTTATATGTTTCTTATATAAAGTTCAACATCTAAGGCACAGGAAGGATTAACAAACTGCACTGGATTAGGTTTAATAGAGTAAATGGCCAAAAGTGTACATCTATGTAAATAGAATGCAGCTTAGCTAAACAAGGCCTAAAGCCTTGTAACCAACATATAACTGATTGTGCCAAGTCACCACAGTCCTAGGGGATATAAATACTCATTCAGTTGAGTATTGTAACTAATTCAATCATTCGATCAAATATCAAAATAGAAATGAAAACTCTTCTCCACACACACACACACCATGCTTAATAAAGTTCTGCAATTTTGAAACATACACACATCATTCTGCAATTTTGAAACATACGAGAACGAGGCTTAATCAAGTTCTTTCCTTAATAAACACTGCTAGATTAAATAGCTTAAGAATAACACACCATGCTTCTAAACCTTATCATATCTTCTGATCTTACTAAATCTAGAATTGTCGCTCCACTAAAGCTTCCTTACTATAGATATAACTTATAAGCTATTTTCAAAGATTCGCTGGAAGTTTGATAAAATTACAAGAGAAGAAATTATCATAGTCACTTGTTCAATTAATCTGTTTCTACCTTCAGCTTAAAAACTGAACCAATTAACTAAACCATCAATAAGCTCAAGGATTACATATTTTTCTTATATAATTCTTTAGCTTTGATCTTTGGGAGGCCATAGCCCCTACTAGCCTTCTTTGGCTCAGTCAGTCCTTGCCAAGCATTTATGTTTTTTAAAAAGGAATATGTCATGCTTGTCAGTTGTTTGCCGTTGACTACTATGACTGTTAATAAATGATTATTGTAAGTTGAGTTATCTGACTACCTTATGAACGGTATTTTATGAGTTTTAGACTGTGATTATCGACATTCTTGATCTTTTGAGAAACCGTTCCTAATTATTTATGACAAGTCTTTATTTATACTTTTTTCTCATGCACATAAAAGTAAACTTTTAGCGAAAATAAAGTAACATGAATGAATTCAATTAAAAGATTCACCATATTTAGAATTCTGACATGTTACTTTAGATTTTAATTACTGCTGTATATTCTATCTTCTTCCTTGATTTCATACGCATTCATGACTAGTTTATCATTGACATTTTATTACATTCTGAAAATGCCAAGACTACCATGAAATATAGAATGCTAATTTATCTATATTTTGAAAGGCATTGGATTTTCTGGTGTTGTTTTCATGTGATAGATTTAGGACTTCGGCAACCAAGATTGGAAGGTGAAGAGTATCTGTCAATTGTTGATGAATTCATGGAAGCAGTTCATGCTCGATGGCCCAAGGCCATTGTGCAGGTTGGTTTGTTTGTTTGTATTTTTTCTTTCCTTTTCTCTTTTCTCTGTTGATTTGAAGGTTTGCATTTATTCTATCATTTTATATTTCATCAACTATATAGTTTTGTAGCTAAATTACCGTGCCAATTTTATCAGTTTGAAGATTTCCAAATGAAGTGGGCTTTTGAAACCCTAGAACGATATAAGAAAAGGTTTTGCATGTTTAATGATGATATACAGGTAAGAAAATGACATAAAATATTATTGATGTAGCATATCGTTAGGGTGTTTCCAATACTGTTATTGAAGTTGCTGCTGAAACATCAATATTACTGTGTGATATAGGGCACTGCTGGTGTTGCACTTGCTGGATTATTGGGAACAGTAAGATCTCAAGGTCGACCATTGTCTGATTTTGTGAACCAAAAGATAGTTGTGGTTGGAGCTGGGAGGTACTTGCAAAGCTGATCATAATATTGAATGTCCATTTTCTTTTGTTTTATCACATGCCCCTTATTGCTACCTTTTGTCTCAACTATTTTTATTTTTGCCTGGATTCAGTGCAGGGTTAGGGGTTCTGAAAATGGCCATCGAGGCAGTTGCAAGAATTTCTGGGTGCAGTGAAATAGCTGCCAAAAGTCAATTCTTTCTGATTGATAAAAATGTATGCTTTCACAATCTTTACTAGCATTTTCAGTCCATTAAGCTGCAATGCTTTCAGTCTTTACTAGCATTTTCAGTCCATTAAGCTGCAATGCTTGAAAATCATAATCATCATGATTTCATATGCATAACAAAATGTTTAATTCGATTGTGATTGACTGAACTTCGTGTAATACAAACAGATTTTTTTATCATCACAATCTTTGTCTTGATTGATTTGTTTCCGTACCTAATGTTGTTTGCATATTAAAGAAATAGATAACTTTGTTGTGTGCAATCAATTTTTGAATGCTGCTACTTCATGTTCTGCTGTTGTAGATTTAAGTCTGATAACAACGCCATCTTCATATGCAGGGTCTAGTCACAACAGAAAGGAAAAATCTAGATCCAGCTGCAGCCGCATTTGCTAAAAATCCAAGAGACATAGATGGGCTTACCGAGGGTGCTAGTATAATCGAAGTGGTAAATGTTATAAGATTCATCGAGAAAACCTCTACTATTGTCATATTGAAAAGAATCATTTTGCTATGAAAGGACTAAACTCCTTCTATTTAGTGATGTTAGTTTTAATATTTATGCATACTTATGTTTATCCTTTACTTGTTGAACCTACTGATCTTTAGGTTAAGAAGGTTAAGCCACATGTGCTCCTAGGTTTGTCCGGTGTTGGTGGTATTTTCAATAAGGAGGTAATTAGTTTCTAGAATTGCACTTCAATCATGTCATATCCCTCAGTGAAATGTATTAAATAGATAAATGTAATAGATATCTTTGACATGAACTTTTCTTCAACTTTTCTTTAGTCGAGTCTTAAAATTTAATGGTTGAGATTCAGCTCAGGTACTTAAGGCAATGAAAGAATCCGTTTCAACAAAACCTGCTATCTTTGCCATGTCTAATCCCACCTTGAATGGTTTGTTTGTACCAAGCTTATTAAGCATTCACATTTCCATAATAACAATGTTTATGTTTTTTTTTTTTGTCTTGACTTTTGTGTATTACGGGGACAGCTGAGTGCACTGCTATTGATGCTTTTAATCACGTCGGGGAACATATAGTGTTTGCAAGTGGAAGCCCTTTCGAAAATGTAGATTTTGGTAATTACCTATTTCATTGGTTCTGAACTTTTGATGTATCTCATAGTTCAGATTTTTGTTAGCTATTGTTTTTAAGCAATTAAAACCTTGTGCAGGTGATGGGAAAGTTGGGCATGTAAATCAAGCAAACAATATGTACCTTTTCCCAGGGTAGAGCATGCTTTTTGGATTTTATATACTTACAATTGAGTTATTGGTGTAACTTTTATTTTGAACTTTACATTTCAGAATTGGTTTGGGAACACTTCTGTCAGGTGCTCATCTTATTACAGACGGAATGTTGCAGGCAGCTGCTGAACGGTATGATGTTAATTTAAACAAATGTTTATTTCTATTTATTAAAAGCTATTAGAACTTGGCAAAATATCTTTACATTATCAAGTCTTATCATAATAGAATTCAATAGGCTGCCATGACGTTTGAGTCAATGAGTCATTGAGCAGTTTGTCCTTGATTTATGCGTTTCCAAATGTCTTTACTTTTACCTGTTCTCTATATATTTTT
Organism: Vicia faba; assembly: GCA_948472305.1. NCBI lineage: Eukaryota > Viridiplantae > Streptophyta > Magnoliopsida > Fabales > Fabaceae > Vicia > Vicia faba. The sequence continues at coordinate 155,100,311 of OX451739.1, forward strand.
GGAATCTGTTCTATGTGACCCAATGATCAATTGTTTGGGTAGTTTATTTTCTCACAAAGAAGTACATGTGAAGTATACTGTGATAGAACTTTTTACTGCTAAAATTGTGAACATGATAACTCTTCATGGAAGGCCCATGTATTTGCTATAGGTTTTACGGCTTCATTCAGTGCACTTGTTAAACAAAGCCTATGATCAAAATTTCATTAATACTTTCATTGGATTAAATTGCAAATCCTATTTTATTTTTCCATTTCTAATGAGATGTCATTGGATGCATCTTGTCATATAAATTACTAACATTACACACTGTCATTCTAACAGCCTTGCTTCATACATGGCTGAGGAAGATGTCTTAAAAGGAATTCTATATCCATCCGTTAATAGGTAATATTCCCTTTTTCCTCTGTTATGTTTTGATTTTTTTTATATGTTGTTTGCCCCTGCTTTTCCTGTCTCTTTTATGATGAACAGAACAAATGAAGTTGCAATTTTTTTTTTTTAATGAAATTAAGATAGGGTGTTTTGAATGTTATCTAGTTTAGAAGCCAAGTTTGATATCATAAGTATGATAGTATGATTCACTCTCTTGTTAACAGCTTTCTTATATGAATAAAATCAGTCTTGTTAATTTGGTTATTTGTTGAGAAGATAAATACTAGAGTAGTTGAAATTATGGCCTTTTGTAAGTAGTTGAAATTATGGTATTCTTTTATTAACGCTGCTTGACCCACTGCAGCATAAGAGATGTTACAGCAGAGGTTGGAGCTGCTGTGCTTCGAGCAGCCGTTGAAGAAGATCTGGCAGAGGGACATGGTGAAGTAGGGGCTAGAGAACTCGCGCACATGTCAAAAGTATGTTACTTTTTCCGTTTACTCACACACATGTCAAAAGATTTGGATACATATATTTTTTTTGGTAGAATGGATTGTAATGACTTTTCGTGCTATCAGTTTAGAATGTATTAACATGTGAACGTTGCACCAGGAATGAGCCCCACCATTCTTCATATGATAACATTTAGCCATTGCTTTATTGTTGCAGGAGAAGACTGTGGAATATGTCCGACACAATATGTGGTATCCTGTGTATGCTCCACTTGTTCATGAAAGATAGAATCATATGGTAAGGTAGGTACACTTAAAGACCTGGTGCAATCCACAATTCAAAATTCTGGCCAAGCTTTTTATATAAAGTTTCTAATCTAATGTTCCTAATTCATAACTAGTAAAGTTGAGTGCTGAAGCTATATGTCTCCATTTGGTTTGGCTCTGAATTATGCTTATTATCATTTGAATTTGACTTATCATTTAGTTCCATATTATAGTGTCTATAATGGACATTTTTGTAATGTTGGTGATCGCGAACGTGGATAGTTTCATTGTTAATATTATTTCTATGTACACTGTCAGCAACTTTTTTCGTTAAATGGTAGCAAGACAACTAGGCAAGGCTATGGCCATGACTCCCGCTTTGCCATCTCTTGTTTGGAAAGACTTGAGACAAAGGTTGTGTGCGCTGGTGTAGTGGTTGATCAGAAAGTAATGTCCCTCACATAAAACACGATGAGCTTATATATATATTTTTTTATGGGTAGTGTTCACTACACACCCTATGGAAACTCGGAAATGTCTTTTGCATCGTTTGGAGATTAAAAATCGGATGCACTCATTTTACAACAAAATCACTTCATTAAAGAGATTTCATATTTCCCAAAATAAATGTCCGGATTTCAATCTCTTTATATACTCTATTAAGTATTGACTTGAGTCTCTGTTTCATTAAAGTGGGGTGGATTTAGAGTTTGAAATTTGGAGAAACCCTTGGACAATTTCGTTCTTGCCTAAGTGTTTATTTTATAATAATGGGGTAAATATGGAATTCAAATTCGGCCAAATCTTAAATGGTGGGTAATTTCTCTATATAATGTAATTAGAAGTAATCTGTATTTATAATACATTCTCTGTAGTGCTTCTTAAAATATATGGTTTATTCAAATGTTTTTTAGTCTCTCGCATTTCAATAGATTATTAGAGCTTCATTTAAGTCTCAATAGTGTCGTAAAGTCATTGGAATTAGTGGCGGTAGGTGGTGGTGATCGAAGGGTTACAATAAATGGATGTCATAATGAGTCACGATAGTGAGTGGAAGAAAAATTGAAGTTGAGATTTAAAAAAAAAATCTCACTGGATGACAATGGGTCAACTAGGTAAAGCATGATGAAGGGTTATCTATGAGTAAGCTTTGATAACATGTTAAGAAATGTGGTTGGTCTAACAAAATCATATAAAGCTGAATTATAGGATGAGGATTGCCCCTACTTATAAGGACATGTTGAAGCTATATATTGTCTGATGTGAGACTTTAAATCCACCCTTATGTCTAAGATTGGACATCTGGAGCGTCGAAACAAATGGTGGGTGACTCAATAGCGGAAACGTGATAACAAGTGATCCATCTGATATAAAACTAGGCACTGACATTCCCACTTGTCGCCCAATCCTAGTTCTAGATCCAACCTCAATTTTTATTTTTGACTTATGGAAAATCGTGCTTCAGTTCAAACATATCCGGTTTCACCCCGATTTTGTATTTTTAAGTCATGGGAGACACCATTTTGTCTCGTTTATCAAAGTTCCACTTATCCTGTGTGAAAAATTAACCGGGACATCCAACTACAATATATGGGCTTGTGCCGTTAATGCACAATGTTATGGTTTTCTATAGTACCTAATCTTCAAGCGCAATACCAAGCTTTCTCCACTTGCTATGAGGTTTAGGAAAAGGCCAAGAAAATATTCTTCAACGATGTTCATTGTCTATACAATGTCATCCTCCAACTCAACTCTCTGAAATAAGAGAATATGGATATGCAAGTCTATTTGAGTAAGCCTGACACCTTGAAAGCAAATTTTCACAACCCTAATGCATGCAACAATTCATGTTGAACTATAAAGTAAGCGTTCTATTAAAATACGTGAGACTAAAAGACATTTGAATAAACTGTGTATTTTGAAAAGCACTACAAAGTTTATTATATATAGAGAGATTATAATTAATTACATGATATAGTCAATGTGAGACTATTCTATATACAAATATTCTTAACACTATATATTTATAAATGTCAATACTCCCTCTCAAGCTGGAGCATATAAGTCAAATGCACAAAGTTTGTCACATGTATAATTAGTTCTGGAACTTTGTAGGATTTTGTAAATATATTTGCCAATTGATCATTAGAGTTGACAAAATTTGTGACGATTTTTCCAGATTCAATCTTCTCTGACAAAGTGACAATCTATCTCAATATGTTTAGCCCTCTTATGGAAGACTGGATTTAAAGCAATGTGCAATGTAGCTTGATTATCATAGACAAGTGTCATTGGTCTTACTTCTTCAATTTGAAGTTCTTTGAGCTATTGTTTTAACCAAAATGAGTTCACATGTTGCCATTGCCATGACCCTATACTTTGCCTCAGCCCTTGATCTTGCAACTACATTTTGTTTCTTACTTTTTTAAGATATAAGGTTTCCTCCAACAAGTACATAATATCCAGAGGTGGATCGTCTATCAATGGGTGACCCTGCCCAATAAGCATCGGGATATCTAACTATCTGAGTGTTGTCCTTTATCTCCATACACTAAACCTTTTCCTAGAGCACATTTGATGTATTTCAGAATTTGGATAACATCATCCATGTGTTTATTGAAATTCTGGCAGCAGATACTCAATGTCACAGTGAATGTTATGACACCGTATCTGACTTTCTATAAGACAGTAAATAAAAACAGTAAAGAACACAATCAATTGTTTACCCAGTTCAGTGTGAAACAACACCTACTCTGGGGGCTACCAAGCCAGGGAGGAAATCCACTATAAGAGATATTAATTCAGGAATAAACCAACCAGTTTATCTCCTTCACTTAAGACCTACCCAATGCAACTTCAATCTAAGTTCAACTTAAACCTGAGTTCCTACTCACCCCCCCTCAATCATAGCAGTGATACTTAAAACAATTGACTAATGAAATAATGAAGACACTCTTCAGAACATACACTTGATTATGCTTCACAGCTTTTTAATCAAGTAACACAAACACTCGTGCTTCACAGCTTTGAGTGATACATAAACCTAACTTGACTTTACATCAAAGCTTTAGTCAAGAGACACAAAACACTCTTGCTTCAAAGCTTTGAGTGATACAAAAACCCTTACAATCAAAACCTATTCCAAGTCACTTATCACAATGATACTTGCTTGGATTACAGCAGTTAAAACTATACAGCTCCTAATTAATCTTCAGTCAAAGAGTTACTTTCCAATCAGCAATCCTGTTGAATATATATGCAGCTGTTTCTTCAGTTTAGGGCTTCCACGAAAAGCTAGGGTTAATTAGAGTTAACCTCAAGACTAGGTCATAAGACTTTATCAACAAGATTAGGGTTGAGCTAGGTTAACCCAAAGTCCACGTGAGATTCTGTTCTGAAAGGAATGAGCCATCTTCCTGAAAAATCTCAGAATTAACCAAACTGCATATCTGTTAGATCAATACAGGATGTCTTAACATTTGTTATGACATCAGAATTCCTGTTTACTGATTTTGGTAGAAGGCAATAAATGTGATCATTGCAAAATGCTCAGATACACACTCATAAACAGTAGCTACTGTATGCCATACTTTTTCTGCATAAAGTACCTAATAATCCAGAATGTTATGACATCAGTCATGACATTTACACACCTGGTTTTACCAAAAATACATGCCAATAACTAAACACTTACAAACTCCCCCTTTGGCAGATTTTTGGCTAAAACCCCTAAGCATTCAGAGAACAGAGGGCAGCAGAATGAATATGACTGCAGAAAAAATATGATGTCTACCAAGTAATTAACACAAAATATCTCCCCCTCTTTAGTCACAAATAGGCCAAAGATACATGTACTTATATGTTATACAGTCATCCAAAATAAGTAATAAAAACAACAAATAAAATCTGAAAACACTTGCATCAACAGGAACCAGCATCAGGCTTGTCAACTCCACCAAACTTTAAGCACTGTCATCTTCAGAGGAGTTACTTTCTTCAGCATTGAGCTGATCTTCAGCAGCACCCTCTTCCCTTCTGTTTCCTTCAGTCTCCTCCTGTTCCAACTAGAGAGAGAACTTTGATTGAGAGAATGAGATTTGTTGCAGAGTTGAGAGAGGAAGGAGGCAAATGAGTGTCTATTCAGCTTCTTAATAATTATGAAAGAGATGGGAAGGCATATGATTAACCCAATCAAAATAGACTTAACAAAAATAACTCCTTCAACCCTTGTTTTAAGCAAAATTAATTGCTACAATTCCTCCTGTTGGCAAATACCCAACTTGCCCCTCAAGTTTTCAAATTGATTTGCATCAAGTGCCTTGGTAAAAATGTCAGCCACCTGTAGCTCAGTGGCAACATGTTCTAGTTTAATCGTCTTCTCTTCTACAAGGTCTCTGATAAAGTGATGTCTTATGTCAATATGCTTGGTCCTGCTATGCTGAATAGGATTCTTGGAAATGTTGATTGTACTCAGATTGTCGCAGTACAATGTCATAACATCTTGTGTGACATTATACTCAGTAAGCATCTGTTTCATCCAGATCATTTGAGAACAACTACTACCAGCTGCAATGTATTCAGCTTCAGCAGTAGAGAGAGACACACAGTTCTGTTTCTTGTTGAACCAGGAGACCAGATTATTTCCTAAGAAGAAACATCCTCCAGAGGTGCTTTTTCTATCATCAGCACTTCCAGCCCAATCAACATCACAATAACCAGTCAGAGTTGGTTCACAACCATGAGAGTACAGCAAGCCATAGTTGTAAGTTCCACTTACATACTTCAAAATTCTCTTTACTTGGTTGATATGACTGACTTTAGGATCAGCTTGGTATCTTGCACAAACTCCAACTGCAAAAGCAATGTCAGGTCTGCTGGCTGTTAAGTACAGCAAACTTCCTATCATGCTTCTGTACAAACTTTGGTCCACCTTAACCCCACTTGAATCTTTGTATAACTTTAAATGAGTAGGTGCATGGGTCCTTTTGTGACTGGCATTCTCCATACCAAACTTCTTGACAATGTTCTTTGCATACTTGCTTTGAGATAGAAAGATTGAGTCCTCCATCTGTGAGACTTGCAGTCCAAGAAAATAAGTCAGTTCTCCCATGAGACTCATTTCGAATTCAGCCTTCATCTGGTCAGCAAAATGTTTAACCATTTGTTCTGACATTCCCCCAAACACTATGTCATCAACATATATTTGAGCTACCATTAACTTCCCTCCTTCATTTTTGACAAAGAGGGTTTTATCCAAGCCTCCTTTTCTGTATCCTTTGTCTGAGAGAAATTTTGTTAACCTGTCATACCATGCTCTAGGAGCTTGTTTCAGGCCATATAGAGTTTTCCTCAATTTGTAGACATGATCAGGGTGGTTTGGATCCACAAAACCTTTAGGCTGTTTCACATAAACTTCTTCATTTAAGTACCCATTTAGGAAGGCACTTTTTACATCCATCTGAAACAGCTTGAACTTCAGAAGACAAGCAATTCCCAATAGGAGTCTGATAGATTCGAGTCTGGCTACAGGGGCAAAGGTCTCATCAAAATCAACCCCTTAAACTTGAGTGTATCCTTGGGCAACAGGTCTTGCCTTATTCCTAGTGACAACTCCTTCAGCATCTGATTTGTTCTTGTATATCCATTTTGTGCCAATGATGTTTGTTACCTCTGGTCTAGGAACTAACTCCCAAACTTCATGTTGCTTAAATTGGTTCAATTCATCTTGCATTGCACCAATCCAGTACTCATCAGTTAAGGCCTCCTTAACATTTCTTGGTTCAATTTTAGACACAAAGCAAGAGTTTGAGATGATTTCTCTAGATCTTGTAATGACTCTACTATTTGGATCCCCTATAATGAGTTCTTTAGGATGATCTTTCTGAATTCTGATGGAAGGGATTTTGCTAGCTTCCTTGGATTCAGAGTCTGCTGTAGTGGTGTTAGGAAGGTCATTCTGTTGAGTTGGAGTCTCAAAGAATGTCTCAACATTACAAGGGACATCTATTTCTTCATGATAATCATCAACTATGACATTTATTGATTCCATCATGACTTTGATCCTGGAATTGAATACCCTATAAGCTCTGCTGTTGGAGGAGTATCCTAGAAATATACCTTCATCACTTTTAGGGTCCAGCTTTCTCCTTTGTTCACGATCTGCCAGAATATAGCATTTGCTGCCAAATACATGGAAGTACTTCACAGTTGGCTTTCTTCCTTTCCAGAGTTCATAAATGGTGGATGAGGTTCCCTTTCTCAAAGTGACTCTGTTATGGACATAACAAGCTGTATTCATAGCTTCAGCCCAAAAATGAATAGGAAGTCTTTTGGCATGTATCATAGCTCTGGCAGATTCCTGTATGGTCCTATTTTTCCTTTCTAGAACTCCATTTTGTTGAGGAGTTATAGGAGAAGAGAATTCATGACTAATTCCTTCTGAGGAACAGAACTCATTAAACTTACTGTTTTCAAATTCCTTGCCATGATCACTTCTGATTCTGACAATACACCCTTCTTTTTCTCTTTGAATTCTTTTGCACAGTTCTTTAAAAACTTCAAACACTTCAGATTTTTCCTTAATGAAGTTAATCCAGGTGAATCTGGAATAGTCATCCATAACAACATAGGCATATCTCTTTCCACCAAGACTTTCCACCTGTATTGGTCCCATCAGATCCATATGTAGAAGTTCCAGAACCTTAGAGGTGGTTAGATGTCTTGACTTTGGATGTGACATCCTAGTCTGCTTACCAACCTGGCATTCACCACAAACTCTCCCTTCATCAATTTGCAATCTTGGAATCCCTCTGACTGCCTCCATGAAGATAATCCTTTTCATTCCTCTTAGATTAAGATGGCCAAGTTTTTGGTGCCACAGTTTCACCTCTTTTTCTTCTTTGGCAATAGAACACACAGTGGAGTAATTAGTGTTCTCAGGCTCCCACAAGTAACAGTTGTCTTTAGATCTGACTCCTTTCATTACAACTTCTTGTTTTTCATTAATTACAAGACATTCAGATTTTGAGAAGTTGACCTTGAATCCTAGATCACATAATTGACTGATACTAATGAGATTAGCAGTCAGGCCTTTTACCAATAGTACTTCATTCAGATTTGGAACTCTAGGGCAGTCCAAATTACCAACTCCTTTGATTTCACCTCTAGCACCATATCCAAAGGTCACATAACTAGTGGTGTGAGGTTTAACATTATTGAGAAGGTTCTTGATTCCAGTCATGTGCTTAGAACACCCACTGTCAAAGTACCAGTCTTCCTTTGCAGAGACTCTCAGGGAAGTGTGGGCTATCAGGGCAGTAGCCTTTTTCTTCCATTGAGGAGTATGTGGTACCCTGTTAGACTTAGGTTTGACACCTGGGTTCTGATTAGGGTATCCATACAATCTGAAGCAGAAAGGCTTTATGTGACCAAACCTCCCACAATGATGACATCTCCATCTTTGGTACTTTTTCTTCACATTTCTCTGTTCCCGATGTTGAGTGTTATGTTGTGACATCTGCTTTGACATTTGTTTATCAGACCTGATCTTCTTGTCTGCACCAGATTTCTTTGCTGCCACAAATCCTAGACCAGACTTGTTTCTCACATTTTGTCCAACCTGAAGGATTTCTTCCAATTTTTCAGTTCCATTTGTCAGCATCTTGACAGATTTGGTCATCTGGTTCAGTTTTGAGTTCAACATTTGAACTTCCCCTTCTAGATGACTTATAGTTTCAAGGTCTGCCCTTTTTTCAGCCTCCAACTTTATGATGAGTTTTGTTTGTCTCTCATTTTGCACACAGACTTCAGTAATTCTGATACACAATTTCTTGTAAGTATCAGCCAGTTCTTCAAATGTCACTTCCTCATCACTAGTGTCACTTTCAGAGGTACAAACACCAGTTAGTGCAGTAACTAGTTTGGCAGATTCTTCTTTAGAATTACTTTCTGAATCACAGTCAGACCAGGTAACAGTCATTCCTTTCTTTTGTTTCTTAAGAAAGGTAGGACACTCAGCTCGAATATGCCCATATCCTTCACAACCATGGCATTGAATTCCTCTGCCTTGATTTCCCTTCTCTTCAGACCTTGGTCTTCTGCTGGAGTCATAAGATCTGTTAATGTCAGAGGGGATGTTCTCAACATTTGACCTTGACTTTGGATCCATTCTCTTGATGAGTTTGTTGAATTGTCTTCCAAGCATGGCTATAGCTTCTGAAATATTTTCTTCTTCATCCTCCTTGTTTTCATCTTCAGTGTTGGATACAAGTGCTATGCTCTTGTTTTTCTTGTCACCATTGTCACTGATCCCCATCTCAAAAGTCTGAAGAGACCCAATGAGTTCATCCACCTTTAACTTGCTGATATCCTGGGCTTCCTCTATAGCAGTTACCTTCATTGCAAATCTTTTAGGCAGGGATCTGAGAATCTTTCGCACCAGTTTTTCTTCAGACATCTTTTCTCCCAATGCTCCTGAGGTGTTGGCAATCTCCAAGATGTTCATGTGAAACTCATGAATGGTTTCATCTTCCTTCATCCTTAGGTTCTCAAACTTGGTAGTCAGCATCTGAAGCCTTGACATTTTACTTTGGATGTGCCCTCATGGGTAGTTTTGAGAGTGTCCCACACTTCCTTGGCCAATTCACATTGATGTACTAGTCTGAATATGTTTCTATCAATTCCATTGAACAAGGCATTTAAAGCTTTGGAATTACCCAGGGCTAACTCATCTTCTTCTTTTCTCCATCCTTCCTCAGGCTTCAGACTGATTGTCCCATCTTTCTCAGTTATGGTGGGATGGTTCCATCCTTTGTCAGCAGCTCTCCAAGCCTTTTTGTCTAGTGATTTTAAGAAGGCAATCATACGAGGTTTCCAGTAGTCATAATTTGTTCCATCCAGAATGGGTGGTCTATTTCCAAAAACTCCTTCTTTGTCCATAGTGCCAGAAAGTGATATCCCTAGATCTCACCCAGTAATACAGGCAGGGTGCCTGCTCTGATGCCAATTGAAATTCTGGAAGCAGATACTCAATATCACAGTGAATGTTATGACACCGTATCTGACTTTCTATAAGACAGTAAATAAAAACAGTAAAGAACACAGTCAATTGTTTACCCAGTTCAGTGTGAAACAACACCTACTCTGGGGGCTACCAAGCCAGGGAGGAAATCCACTATAAGAGATATTAATTCAGGAATAAACCAACCAGTTTATCTCCTTCACTTAAGACCTACCCAATGCAACTTCAATCTAAGTTCAACTTAAACCTGAGTTCCTACTCACTCCCCCTCAATCACAGCAATGATACTTAAAACAATTGACTAATGAAATAATGAAGACACTCTTCAGAACATACATTTGATTATGATTCACAGCTTTTTAATCAAGTAACACAAACACTCGTGCTTCACAGCTTTGAGTGATACATAAACCTAACTTGACTTTGCTTCAAAGCTTTAGTCAAGAGACACAAAACGCTCTTGCTTCAAAGCTTTGAGTGATACAAAAACCCTTACAATCAAAACCTATTCCAAGTCACTTATCACAATGATACTTGCTTGGATTACAACAGTTAAAACTATACAGCTCCTAATTGATCTTCAGTCAAAGAGTTACTTTCCAATCAGCAATCCTGTTGAATATATATGCAGTTGTTTCTTCAGTTTAGGGCTTCCACGAAAAGCTCGGGTTAATTAGGGTTAACCTCAAGACTAGGTCATAAGACTTTATCAACCAGATTAGGGTTGAGCTAGGTTAACCCAAAGTCCACGTGAGATTCTGTTCTGGAAGGAATGAGCCACCTTCCTGAAAAATCTCAGAATTAACCAAACTGCATATCTGTTAGATCAGTACAAGATGTCTTAACATTTGTTATGACATCAGAATTCCTGTTTACTGATTTTGGTAGAAGGCAATAAATGTGATCATTGCAAAATGCTCAGATACACACTCATAAATAGTAGCTACTGTATGCCATACTTTTTCTGCATAAAGTACCTAATAATCCAGAATGTTATGACATCAGTCATGACATTTACACACCTGGTTTTACCAAAAATACATGCCAATAATTAAACACTTACATTTATGACAAGGGGGATTTAAGATCTGGCTTATCACACTGACTGCAAAATAAATGTCTAGACGAGTGTCTGTGAGATGATTCAACTTTTCAACCAATCTCCTATACCTTAATGAGTCTGATATTGGCTCTCCCTAATTGGGTAGTAGTTTGACACTTGGATCCATATGAGTATAAACTGATTTAGCATTCAACAAACTTGTTTCTTCCAAATATCTATAGCATATTTTCGCCGAGAAATCACCAAACCATCTTTAGATTGGACTACCTCAATACCCAAGAAATAACTAAATTTACCAAGATCTTTTGTCTGAAATTGATTCAAGAGATGTTGTTTTAACTGGAGTATTCCTTACTGATCACTACCAATTATGACAATATCATCTACACACACAATAAGATAAATACACCCTAGAGCTGAGTGACGATAAAAGATAGAATGGTCAGCTTCAGAACGGACCATACAAAATTGTTGTACTACAATGTTGAATCTGCCAAACCAAGCTCTTAGAGATTTCTTAAGACTATAAAGAGACCTATGTAGCCTACAAACCATATTCGATGACTCCTCTTGAGCAACAAACCCAGGTGGTTGCTCCATATATATTTCCTCTTCAAGATCACCATGTAAAAATGCACTTTTGATGTCAAGTTGATGAAGAGGCCAATGTCAAATGGTTGCAATGGCTAGAAGAAGTCTAACATACGCCATCTTGGCTACAGGCGAGAAGGTATCACTATAATCCAACCCAAAAATCTGAGTGTATCCTTTGGCTACCAATCGAGCTTTAAATCGATCTATCTTACCACCTGGACCAACTTTCATTGTATAAAGCCAACAATAACCTACTAAAGATTTTCTAAGGGGTAGAGGAACCAGTTCCCAGGTACCACTACTTTGAAGAGCACACATTTCATCAATCATTGCTTGCCTCCACTCAAGGTGAGATAATGCTTCACCTAGAGTTTTAGGAATAAAAACAGAAGACAAACAAGTATACTACAAATGAGAAATAAGATGATAGCATAAATCAATATAATATGAAGAAGGATTCCATGTTTGACGTATACCTTTTTGAAGGGCAGTCAGAAGATCAGACTCAGGTTGCAGGATCAGATCCGGTGATGGATAGGGCGTCGGAGGAGAGTCTACAATGACCTCAGAGACAAGTATGACCTCAGGGACAGGTACGACATACATTAGTTGACGATGCTAATAAGTTTGAAGTGGGCGAGAAGTAGAGGGGTCAACCGTAGGGTTATCTATTGGGCCAAGTTCCATAGAATGATGGGGGATAATGAAAGACAGGACTTCCAGAAGAGGTACAAGAGTATTTTCATGAAGGGGTTTTGGAGTTACTTGCCTGGACTCAAAATATGAAACAGACTAAAAAAAGATGACATTGGCCGATTTGAGGTATCATTGTAGACATGTAAATAACAATGATAACCTTTTTAGGATCGATGATAACCTAGAAAGACACACTTTAGTGATCGAGCTGATAATTTATCAAGATCAGGAGAGAGATTATGTACGAAACATGTGGACCCGAAGACTCGGGGAGGAATTAAGTGAAGTGGGGAATTGGAAAAAGGATTGAATGAGGGATTTTATTGTTAAGGACAGATGAGGGCATGCGACTTATATGGTAATACACCGTTAGCACATCGTCCCCCCAAAACCAAAGTGGAACATTACCATGAAGAAGTAGGATTCAAGTGGTTTCTATGAGACGCTGATTTTTACGTTCGGCTACCCCGTTTTGTTGAGGTGTATGAGGGTAATATTTTTGGTGGAGAATACCATTGCTAGACATAAAAGTTCGAAATTGTTGGAATACGTATTCATGAGCATTATCATTTCTTAAGGTACGAATAGACACACCAAATTGAGTTTTTATTTCTTTATAAAATCGTTCAAAAATAGAAAATAATTCAGATATATTTTCATTAAAAATAACCATGTGCAACATGAAAAATCATCAATAAAGGTGACAAAATACCTAGACTTAAGAGTAGAGACAATACGTGAGGGACCCCAAACATCGAAGTGAACTAAAGCAAAAGGAGATAAAACTCGTTTATTGTCTCGATTGGGAAATTGACTACGAGTGTGTTTCCCTAAGTGACACGACTCACAATGTAAATTACACGCATTCGATAAACTTGGCATCAACTTCTGTAGTTTGGGAAAACTGGGGTGACCTAACTGAGTATGTATAGTGAGTGGATAATCTTTGGTTGAGCATATGTCTGAGATGACACTGAGAGGTAATAAAGGCCTTTAGACTCACATCTGACGCCAATCATCCGTCCTGAACTCCGATCCTACAGGGTAACATTACTTTTAGGGAATGTGTCAATACAATCAAGAGAACGAATTAAACGAATGACTAAAAGTAAATTAAATGGACAAATAGGTATATAGAGAATAAAAGTAACAAAGAGATAAGGTAGAACTTGAACAGTACCAATCCTTTCAGATGAGGTTTGAGAACCATTGGCAGAAGTTATAGTAGGTAAGAAACCCGAGATAGAGAGGGAAGAGAAAAGATTTTTATTACTAGTAACATGATCAGACACACTAGAATTAAGGACCCAAGGTTCAAGAGAAGATGATTGAGAGAGGCAAACAGATGAATTACCAGTGCGTGAAATTGAAGTAGTAGAATCTGATTTCTAATAATTCTGATACCACCTGAGAAAATCACCGTAGTTTGGCGTAAAGTTTTGAGGAGTAGCCATGCGTATCTAAAAAAGAGAAAATATCACACGAACCGGGTGAAAAGGATCTGTTTGAATTGGATCAAAGTTTTTTGTGAGTGGAAAATAAAATCTGAGACTAGATCTGGAACAATTGCACAGTGGCCAGTGGGGCGGTGGAAAAATCGTCGGGATCGGCCGGGTCAGAGGACATTTGAATAAGCTGTATGTTTTGAAAATAATTACAAAGAATTTATTATATAGAGAGATTACAACTAATTACATGATATAGTCGATGTGGGACTATTCTATATACAAATATTCTTAACATAATATATTTATAAATCACAACATGTTCCATGATGATAACACTTACCGAACTACCACCAGAACTCGATTCCGTTCGTAACCAGATTTTATCAAGCTTTAGTGTTCCTAACTATGACACATTTAGTGAACAAGTGTTGCGCTTGGCTATACCTCGCTATTTTAGACCAATCTCACCTTCATCTCTTGCTGCACATGCACCAGGTGATACTGCTGCTCTTACATCTATTGGCAACAATCAGAATCGCATTCAGTGAGGGTCATCCAACTCCAAACCTCGTCTCAAGTGTGACCATTGTAACCGGATTGGACATACTATTGACTATTGCTGGAAGTTGTATGGAAAACCTCCACACCAGGTGAATGCAGCTCAACTTGATCATTCAATCACTCATTCAATGTCATCTTCTCCTCAAAGCACTACGCCAAGCTACAATGATTTCATCAAGTGGTGTCAAAATAATAAGCACTCTAGTTCTACTACTTCAGTTGCACACACTGGTAATTCATTTGTTTGTCTCTCTCAATCATCTCCTCTTGACCCTTAGGTCCTTGATTCTGGTGCATCTGATCATGTTACATAATAAAGGTCTTTTCTCTTCCCTATCTACCTTTGGTTTCTTACCACTATAACTTCTGCCAATAGTTCTTAAACCCGATCTGAAGGAACTGGTATTATTCAACTTCTACCTCCTCTTTCTGGTACTTTTGTTTATGTACCTAATTGTCCATTTAACTTCTAGTCAATCATTTAACGCATTCTCTTGGTTGTATTGTCACCTTCACTAACGATAATGTTACCCTGCAGAATCGGAGTTCAAGACGGGCGATTGGCGTTGGATGTGAGTCTCAAGGCCTTTAATACCTCTCTGTGGCATCTATGATATGCTCAGCCGCAGATTCTCCACTCACTATCCATGCCCAGTCAGGTCATCCAGGTCTTCCCAAACTACAAAAGTTCATGCCAAGTTTATCCAACTTATCTAATTCACATTGTAAGTCGTGGTAGTTAGGGAAACATAATCCTAGTCGTTTTCCCGATCCAGTCAATAAAACGGGCTTCATCCCCTTTTGCTTTAGTCCATTCTAATGTTTGAGGACCTTCACGCGTTGTCTCTATTTTTGGGTCTAGGTATTTTGTAATCTTTATTGAGGATTTTTCACATTGCACATGGTTATTTTTAATGAAGAATATATCTGAATTATTTTCTATTTTTGAAAATTTTTATCGAGAAATAAGAACTCAATTCAGTGTGTCTATCCATACCTTAAGAAGTGACAATGACCGTGAATATTTATCCCAACAATTTCAAAATTTTATGTCACACAATAGTATTCTCCATCAAGCATCTTGCCCCCATACACACCTTAACAAAGTAGAATAGTCTAATGCAAAAATCTACATCTCATAGACACTACCCAGACCATACTTCTCCATGGTAATATGTTGGGCTAACATAATGTTACCTTATAAATTGCATGTCCTCATTTTTCCAGTAAAATTCGTCATTCAACCCCTTTTTCCCAATTCCACCGTTCACCCAATTTCTCCCTGAGTCTTCGGGTCCACATGTTTTGTATACAATCTCTCTCCTGGTCTTGATAAAATATCAGCTTGATTACTAAAGCGTGTCATTCTTGATTATCATTGATCCCAAAAAGTTTATTGTTGCTATTAAGATACTCTACAACGATACCTCATATCGGGAGATGTTACCTTTTTTGAGTCTATTCCATATTTCGAGTCCAACCACGTAACTCCAGAACCATTTTAGGAAAGTACTCGCACACCTCTTTAGGAAGTTATTAATGTCTTGCCTACCATTATTCCCCATCAATCTATGGACCCTGACACCCACTTCTCGAACACTTTAATCATATCATCATTGTCACCCAATGTCTGCCGTACCTATCCCTGAGGTCATATTTGTCCTTGAGGTCATTGTAGACTCTTCTCTGACTTCCCTTCCATCACCGAATCCGATCTTTCCACCTGATTCCGATCTTATGATTACCCTTCAAAAAGGTATACGTCAAACACGAAATCCTTCTCCACATTATATTGATTTATGTTATCATTGTCTTTCCTTTTTTTATTATACTTGCTTGTCTTCTTTGTCTTTTGTTTCTATTCCTAAAACTCCAAGTGAAGCTTTATCTCACTTTGAGTGGAGGAGAACAATGATTGATGATATATGTGCTCTTCAAAGCAGTAGTGCATGGGAACTGGTTCCGCTTCCCCCTAGGAAATCTATGGTAGATTGTTGTGGTAGATTGTCGTTGGCTTTATACAATGAAGGTTGGTCCAAATGGTAAGGTTGATCGATTTAAAGCTCACTTGATAGACAAAGGATACACTCAGATTTTTGGGTTGGACTATAGTGATACTTTCTCACTTATCACCAAGATGGCATCAATTCAACTTCTTCTCTCCATTGCAGCCATTCAACACTGGCTTTTTCATCAACTTGACAACAAAAATGCATTTTTATATGGTGATCTTGAAGAGAAAGTATATATGGAGAAACCACCTGGGTTTTTTATTTAGGGGGAGTCATCAACTATAGTTTGTAGGCTACACATGTCTCTTTATGGTCTTAAGCAATCTTCGATAGCTTGTCTTAGCAGATTCAACATTGTAGTACAATAGTGTGGTATGGTTCGTAGTGAAGCTGACCATTCTGTGTTTTTTAGTCACTCGTCCCAAGGGTGTATTTATCTTATTGTGTATGTAGTTGATATTGTCATAACTGGTAGTGATCAGTGGGAATAATCATATTGAAACAACATATCTGAAATCAATTTCAGACAAAAGACCTTGGAAAACTATTATTCCTTCGCATTTGATTATTGTGCCAAACTATTTCCCCTTCGTACGTAGATCAATAATCAAGTTTCGCTACCACTAGAAAGCCATTGTTGTATACGCTGAGCAAGGTCTCGGACTTGTAAATGGTATATAGAAGTAGTGATGCATCTTGATGAGTATGCGTACATGCCGCAATGACATGAGAGCAAGGTATACAGACAACTTGAAACTTTCCACAACCGCACCAACGAGATGGTAGTATAACCCTATACTATTGTTTTGGAAGCCCCTCGTTGTGATCAATTGTCTCTTTGACAATGAAGTTATGGTTATGTTGGTCGAACCGTGTAACAAGATGGGTGCTGGCTTTGGCACCCTCTGCCTTGATAAATTTCAGGTAGGTTTCACTCCATAGTTGGACTGATTGTAACACCATGTACCATATTTCACCTCTTTTTGCAAACAACTCGACCATCCTAAAATATGTTGATTTCACCAAAATAGTTACTGGGAGGTTTCATATTCCTTTGAATACATTGTTCATTGATTCAACAAGATTTGTTGTCATGTGGCCCCATTATTATCCATTGTCGTATGACCTTGTCCATTTCTCCACTGGAATATTATTAATCCACCTACTTGCATCTGGATTTGACAATATGATCTCATTGCGATAGTGTTTGAATGAGGGTTGTGTTAATGCATACCCTGTGTTCATTACTGTTTTTTTAAGAGCCTTGTCTTTAATCTCCCTCGTGAAATTTTGAACGATATGTCTAATGTAGTAGACATGCGTAGAAGGGGAGTCATGCCAACCATTTGCAGGATTATTGTATGCACTCTCAATAGATTCATGTCTATCGGAGATCAAACAAAGATTAGGTTACGGAGCCACGTGTGTTTGGAGATTCTTGAGAAAGAAACTCCAAGCCCCACCAGTCTCACCCTCGACTAGAGCAAAGGCTATTGGAAAAATGTTGTTGTTGCCATCTTGTGCAACTGCCATTAGTATCATGCCTTTGTATTTCCCGTACAACCACGTTCCATCTATCTAGATAATAGGTTTGCATGACGTAAACCCTGTGATGCAAGGTTGAAAAGCCCAAAATATTCGACTGAATATTCCATTCCCGTTGACAGAAGTATCGTCTGGGGAATATGCTGACAATTTTTCCATAATATAAATAGTTCCAGGGGAATACGTCTGAAGTGCATGCATTTAGCGCGGTAGTTCTTTGTATGACTCCTCCCTGTTTCCATATACCTTTTCAATAGCCTTTGTCTTTGCTAACCAAGCTTTTATGTATGATAGAGTATAATTCTATACCATAGTGATGTGAGAGATTATAGTTTTCACCTTCAATAACGGATCATTGCTGATGAGTGGTAAGATTTCCTGGCATATTAGATCATAACTTAATTTACGATGATCTTGTGATTGAGTAGAATTAATACACGTGTGGGTGGATGTAAAACCTATCACCCAACAACCACTTCTCAACCTGTATGATGCAGTGTGCCTGAACATATAATCTGTGTGAATACAATTGAGTTTGTACCTTTCAGGATGTACCCGATCAACCTTAAAGTCGACAGAGTTTACCATGTGAAACTTTTTTATAGCTCGCATGCAATCTTCTCTTGAGCGAAATTTGTCGTTCTCTTTTATATTTTCATATGACTGCATATACGGGTTGAAAAAAATCGGATGAAGGTTCATCTTCGGCCATGTTGAAGTTTGTTATGTGTGTAGGTGGTCTGTATATTTCATTTGGAGGTATTTGAGGTGCCTCATCGTCTTCAGAATTATCGTTGACCATGTTGTCAAACTCTAACTCTTCATCTTCCTCTTCTTCGTCAGCGACATCTACTTCTGCTTGTTCATTTTCAAGAGGATCAACCACTTGTGATTGAGTTGGTTGGGACTGCTGAGGCTCCTCCAGTACAATGTACAATTCAATCGAGTCGTACCTAGAATACTCATGTCTAGAAAACATATTTTGAAGGTCCTCGTCGTCTTGAACCTCAACCTTATAAAAAATTACTTGGTTCTAACAAAAAAAACCGGATTTTGGTAGAAGATGTGTGACACTTGACCTCGTCCAAGTTTGATCTCTAGTCGTTTTTCGAAATACAAGAATTTGGCTTTGTTGTTTAAACAAAAGCTGATGTTATCTGTGTTTCTAAATAAAAAACCAGAAGTGGGACAATTGTACGTATCACCGTTGAAATATGCACTGATAACATATTTTGTGGTGCATATGACATTATATTTGAGTGTTTGAGTGTTGGAGACTAAATAAGATTCACGTGACTTGAATAAGACAAAAAAGCTCAGCCTACCAGGCGCCATCTAGGGTGGCACATCCTCCTTATTTTGTTCATATGCGCCAACTGGGATGGCACATACCTACTAGCCCTGTCAACTAGCTTACATGCGCATCAGACTGTCTCAATGCTGCCATCATACACTTCCCATACGCTGTCACCTACTCTACAAGGTGGCTTGTCCCACGCCAGTTTAAATGGCGCATGCATTTAAAATGCATGCATGCAACGTCCAACCACCTCATTAACTCACATCTATACGAATTCTCCTATAAATATGGTGCCTCAGACACTTGTTTTGCACCACAATCCACACACTCTCTGATACTTGTTTTACACTGTCTTATACAATTTTAAATATGGTTCTCCTAACAATGGGCGACTCTCACAGAGGCACAAAAACAAACATTGAGTCGTTTGTAAGTTTTTATATTATTTTATATTATTATATACTTTTTATTAAATTATTAATTAATTCATCTTATAAACTCTAACACTATTTAAATTTTGAGTTTAGGATCCTAAAAGATTTAGAATTCACTCACACCATTATATTGAGCCGGACTCGTTAATCATTCCATATCTAGAATATGCCGGTTTTGGAAATGTAATAAAAATATCAAACTGTACGATTGATTCAAAATTTATACTTGTAATGTTAGAAAGGTGGAGACCTGAGACACACACATTTCATCTACCAATATGTGAATGTACCATCACTCTAGAGGATGTGTACATGTTATTGGGTCTCTCTATCGAAGGTAAGGCCGTGAATGGGTCGGTCCAACAACCCAATTCTTTATGTGAGACATTGTTGGGCAAATATATGGTGGAAGCAACAAGTGCTAGAGGCCAAGGTATATTACTAACTGTACTTAGAAAACATTATGATACTCTTGAGTTGAATGAAAATTCGACCGAGGAAGAAGTAACAATTAAAGCTAGAAATTATATTATGCTACTGTTTGGAAGCCTTTTATTCCCCGAAAGTATGGAGAATACTGTAAATTTTATGTATTTAAGATTTGTAGCGGTGAAAATCGGAGATCAAGCTATTAATTAAATTGACTCATAAATAGCAAGAGTCGCCACCACGCTTTATTATTTCCAAGGGAAAAGGGAAAAGAGCGAAATAAAACCCTAAAATATGCAATATATAATAATACTTAAAAGTAATGAAAATACAATACGTTATTGAAAAGAGATAGAGAGAGTTCGGGGGTTGATTATGCAATGGGAAGGTATTAGCACCCAATGCATCTATGGTACTCCGCAGGAACCTTTTGAAATATTTGTTTTTTGGTTTAAAATTGTTTGTTTGATTAAAATGGTTCATTTGGCTAAAAATGGGAATGGACGAGATTTTGAAGATACGACGACCTAGTGTCGAAGTTTTGATTTAATAGGTGTGAGTTTGAAAATTGAATTTTATAGGAAATTCATCTTAAGATTAATAAAACTAAAAAAAGTATGAAGGGGTTTCGCACAATCGTAGTAAATACTCGATGACATGAAGTCAACAAATTAATTATTTTCCTTGGATTAAAACAAAGACTATAGACATAACATTCACCAACAAAGAAAATTATAAGAGAATAAGCAAATAAATTAAATGAACAATAAGAAGAATCAAATGTGAAGACAAAGAAAGTAAAAGTGTAAAATAGAGATATAACTAAAACAAAGAGATATCTAAACTAAATTAAAGTTCCAAAGTTATCAAAAGTAATTATAAACTAACTAAAATTCTAAAGTTACTAAAATAGTTTTAAATTAACTTAAGATTACTAAAATAATTCTAAACTAAATAATATTGTAAAAATTGCTAAATTAATTATAAATTAAATTTAAAATTCTAAAGTTAATTAAATAAACTAAATGAAAATTCTATAATTAGTAACTAAACTAGATAAAGATTAAAACTCAAATGATAACTAAATTAAGTTAAACTAAATAATAAAGCTAAAAAAACAAATATTATTATAAGAAATTGAAACTAATCTAACCTAAATTAACTAAACAGAACTAAGAAAAACTAATAAAATTAACTAAATGGCATACGGTATAAACAGAAGAAAAAAAGGAGGTGAAATGGGAAACTTGATGCTGAGCTGTAAATGGGGTAAGATCCAAGATGCAAAACATAATAAATTTTTTTTTAAAAAAATAAGTAGAAGAAAGCATATGGGCTCGGGTCATGTTGGGTTTAGAGGCCCAAAGGACCGACCCTCTTTGGGAAATTAAGAGGAAGGAAAAGTTTTTGAAAACCCTAATTTGGAAAGAAGAGGCGCCGACATCTTGTTGGGAAGAGGAAAATTACAGATTAAATTTTGATTCCCCATTAAACTCTACTTCCTATGCTTTATCGGGAAACAACATTCTAATACTCTCTCTTCCCTATTCAAAATCTTCAACTTTTATCCTTGCCTCTAACCTTTGTGCGTCTTCAACACCACCACCAACGATTCTTCTGTTCTACTTCAAACCACCTTGCATTTCAGTCATAGCCCTCATCTGTTCACCCTCATCGATAAATCTCACGAAACCATAACCCTTAGATCTCCTAGTGAGTCTATAAATCACAACTTTCGGCCCCTTTGACAGAGTTAAATCGAGCCCTAAAAGTCTCCTGAAGAAGGTAATCAGAAACATCGACAGCCAAATCACTCACAAATATAGTATGATCAGGACCTTCATCCTGCCTAAACGATCTCTCCCCAGCATTGAAAGTAGCCTAGCTCTGGCTACCGTTTGGAATAATGGTTTCGCTGTATGTCTGAAGCATTCTCTGAGCATTAGTACGAGTATTAAAATCGTAACCTTCCGATTGACTTTGCTTATTCCTAATCACTTTCACATATGTCACCTTGCCGGTGTTCTTGAAGCAGGTGTAAAGGTAGTTTTCATCCATCCAACACTGTAAATCGCCGATCCAGAAAGTACGGAAGGTGGGGGTGGAGGAAAGGGAAGTGGAAAGTGGGAAACATAGTTACTATCAGAATTCAATGGGTTAGTGATAGTACCTATGAGATTTTGATGATGTTGTTCTTTTTGCTGTTGTGGTTGTTTTAGTTGCGGTGCTGTTCTTGGACAGGTTTGCTTGTGTTTGTGAGAGTTGATAACGGAGGCTAAGATGCTTTGGTTTTCTTGTTCTATTTCAGATTTTAAATATGACGCTAGTAATGGGTTTACATATTCAAATATGAAAATGGTGAAGTTTAAGGCTTACCTGCGAGACGGAGAATCGTATCATTTATTGTTGAAACAAACTCTTCACGAACGCGTAGAAGAATACCAGAGGGAAATCTACATTAGGTATAAATTCTTATTCTAATTTCTTTGACTTCGGTTGCTGTTGTCTCAAAATTCTGTTTCAGTCTTTGTTGAAATTGCGTTTTAGCTGTGAACTGTGTTGAACTGGTATTCTGTTGCAAGCAGTTTGAAGGAATTTTTTTTAGCAGATATTTTGAAGGTGATCTTTTTGTTGATATTTCAGTAAGGTTTTTCTGTATCGAGCAAAATTTTGTAGTAATTGTTGTATGTTTTTAACTTCCTGTCCCCCCTCCCCCCCCCCCCCCTTTGTGAGGAAAGAATGCCTTCATTTATAGGTGAGATTAAGATGAATTTGGAGGGAATTTTGGTGAATTAGAAGTGATTTGGTTATTTGTCTCAATGCTTTTAAATGCAGTTTTTTTTTGTTTGCTAATTTTGTGCTACATTTGGATTGTTCTTGGATAGGTTTTTGGCAAGTTGTGGTGCAAAATTTACATCAAAGCAGTAGCAGGGTGCAGCAACATAACCTCGCAGGTTTTGGGCAGCATTGCAGCATACTTTTGGGACAGTAATGCAACAGGTTTTGAGCAGCATTGCAACATTTTTCTTGGCATTATTTGTGCAAAATTTTGACTTGTTTTTGGACTGATATGAAGGGTTTGGAGTAGCATACAACAGCAGTTTCTTTTGGCATTATTTGGCAGCAAGATAGTAGCATAGAAACAGGATTATTTTGGTGGTTTAGCATAAATATTTCATGTAATTTTAGCACTTTAGGACTTAGGAATTCATGTGTTTGTGTATGGTTTTATAATGAGATATGAAATGGTGATGATTTTGTAATGGAAGTATTTTGTAATCTCTTGGATCCACATGAATGAAAGTATGAATCTTGAATGAAATTCTTGAATAAATTCTACACCAAATGATCTTGCTCTCTTAATTTAATCTCTAGTCCGAATTGACACACAATTTGATTCCAATTAAAATTCGTGTTGAACTTTGTCTTTGAATTTGAAATGCATGAATGATGAATGAAGTTGAATTCTTGAGAAAGGTCTTGAATAATTCTTAATAATTTGAACAATTCACATCAAAGAACTTGCACTCTTGGAATAAACTTCGGGAAATTGGAATGCCTCTTACTCAAGATATCAAATTCATAAACCTTCTTGAATCTCTCTTGCAAATAAGAACCCTAATGTTATTTGAAAAACTCATATATTTTGGCTTTATGGTATTGGTTACTTGAAAGAAAACTTCACAACAATGAATCCAAATCTTAATTCAAATCTCAAATCCAAGTTAGCTTGCAAACAACAAGAACTTGAAGAATTCTCAACCCTAACTCGCGTCTTCGCCTCATAGTAATTTGCAATGCAGACAAATAGCGCAAATCGTGCCTTTAAGAAATTTAATCGATAATCCACCTTAATCCAATGATCGCTACTGTTCAATTGAAAAATGACTTGAAGTAGTCCATAATCAATCAAAGAATCATTGGACTAAAACTCCAGTTCCATGAATTATCCCAACAGAAAAATCAAACGTTCTTGAGAAAACGTCTGTGGCATGACTTGCACCTTAATCTTTGAAGTAATCTCATAACCAACGCTATTTGTGATACTTTGAAAAAGAACCGCCTCAGGACGTTGAAAATTGAAGAAGTTATGACCGTTTGAACTTGAACTTGCAAGAGTTGACTTTTGGTCAAAATGCTTTGAATCGACTTGTAAACTTGATCCTTCTTCGCATTCTAAAGCATCTTGATGCACCTGTAAACCAGTGATGATGAAATCTTGATTGTGCTTTAGGGAATTTTGGAAGAAGCTCGAGACCACTTATCGAACAAGGCGTGGAAATAAACACACGATCCTCTGAAGATCCTCGAGACAGAAGCTAGCACACTTGAAACAACTGTGATCAAAATAAGCCTGAACAAAGCTTTAGAAGTCGTGACTTGATGAATCAGTCTTCGAGAATCAATAATCAATTGTACTTCTGGTTTGAGGGACTAAAAACCCTAATTGAGGTGAAACGCCTATTGTCCTTGATTTAGACTTGTCTCTGCACATGAAATAAAAAAAAAACACTTCGTGCTTGATTAGAAGTTAGTGATACATAGGCTAAGAATGTTCAAAATACTTGACAATTTCTACATAGTCAATGCTCGAAGGTGAGAGGTTAAAACTGACCGTATTTCGTGACCTTGACTTATGTTTAAAAATGCAAAAATAAAAATGGGATCTTAGGTAAAAAATTGGGGTATGACAGCTGCCCCTATTTAAGTTTCTTCTATCTGTAGATATGAATATTGGAATCTTCATTTCGACGAGATTGAAGGGACTTAAATATAGAATACACAATTTTTTTGGCCTTAAGATACCGAAATTATGTTTATGATATGATATGAATGTAATATTTTGAATTTAATTAGGTATGATGCCGCATGAGACAAACTACTGTTGGAGAAACCAAGCACATTATACAGTAATCCCACAGGAGAAGAGATTATAACTCCACTGGGGAACAGGGTCATAGACTTCAAATTAGAGACTCTTATTAGAGAATAATTTTGAGGGAAGAAATGAATGATTTACATCCGTATTAAGACTGGAAAACAGAAATGATTGATATCAGCACTGTGACTGGAAAAGGAAATGATTGACATCAGTACTGAGACTGGAGAAGGGAAATGATTGACATCAGCACTGAGACTGGAAATAAACATCTCTGACTTCTGAATTTTACCGAGAATGGTAACACATTCCTTCCTTAACCAAGATATCATTTGAAAAGGATAAAATACAAGCTTCTCCATGGAACTTTTCCGAAGAGGTGTCGTTTACTGAGTAAACATTATTGTTGGGGATACACAAGCTGCTCAAATAAAGAGGCCGCCACTTGCTATCTTTCAAAGGTATCAATAACACATAAGTTGCTCATGAAGAGACTGTCGCTTGCTGTTTTTCAAAGATATTAATAACATACAAGTTGCTCATGAAGAGACCGCCGCTTGCTGTTTTTTCCAAAAGTATCAATAACATACAAGTTGCTCATGAAGAGACCGCCGCTTGCTGTTTTTTTCCAAAAGTATCAATAACATACAAGTTGCTCATGAAGAGACCGTCGCTTGTTGTTTTTTCCAAAAGTATCAATAAAATACAAGTTGCTCATGAAGAGACTGCCGCTTGCTATTTTTTCCAAAAGTATCAATAACATACAAGTTGCTCATGAAGAGACCGCCGCTTGCTATTTTTTCAAAGGTATTAATAACACACAAGTTGCTCATGAAGAGACCGCCGCTTGCTGTTTTTTCCAAAAGTATCAATAACATACAAGTTTCTCATGAAGAGACCGCCGCTTGCTGTTTTTTCAAAGGTATTAATAACATACAAGTTGCTCATGAAGAGACCGCTGCTTGCTGTTTTTTCAAAGGTATTAATAACACATCATGAAGATATTGCTGGAGGTGAGAATCAATAATTTCATCGGGGATGGACAAACTGCTCATGAAGAGATCACCATTTGTCATAACATAAAGAAGTTCAAAGATAATCAAACTGCTCAAATAAAGAGTCAGGCGCTTGTTGTCACGTCGATATTCCAGAAGAATGTTATGATAACACTACTAGGGAATAAAGTTCATCTTCAATGGGGAACCATGAATAAATCCTTCCTGAGGAGACCAAGTATTTACATATGCAAGATCAATGCACTCTTCATCAAGGTTTCACAGCTTAGAGAGATTCACAAAGCAACATTTGTAATAGACAAAACTCAATCCAAGAACAAACTGGAGAGAAACAGTAAAACAAGACCCTACCGGATGAGGAATAAACTCAACTGAGACTTATCCTATCCTGAGACAGAAAGGAAGGCTAAAGCAACAACTCTTCCACGAGGAATAAACTCAGTGGGGAATTAGAAAGGATACACTTTCTGCTTAAGTTGACACTCTATTTGAGGAGAGGAAATATGATAACCAAAGTATACAGATCAAAAACATCAACAAATATCAATGTGTGTGCATGATGCAAGTGGGAATGAATAAATGAATGTCATGTATATGCTGACAAAATAGATAGAGGAGATAGACAGAAGATGATAAGACATCACAGCATAAATCAAAACTCAGCTAATCTCAACAAGATGGGAACATTACTGGAGATAGAACAAAAACCATCATTGGAGAAAAGTCCTTTTACAAGGCTTAAATATCTCTGGAGAGGAAGATCTTTTTAAGTGAAAACCCAAAGTCCAGTCTTCTATCGTCAACAATCCATTGAAAGGATAACAACACGAACAATGCTTCAGTTTGAAAAAAAAGTCTTGCTTAGCTGGAGATACTGGGAACGCCACCTTCTGATAATGTGTGCAAAACATATCACATATCTTGACAAATTCGGATTGTCCCTGGGGCTAATTTTGGATTCCCCAAGTTTATTGCTGATAAGTTGTGTGATGCACGACGATTCTTGCGAATAACTTCACTTCTAAGATGCCCTAAGCTATATGGTTGATGAGGAGAAATCGTCTCAAGAGGATTTTACAAAAGACCTGGAATCCACCATGCTCTGGTGTCTTTAAACTCTTAGAGAGATTCGTCGAATCTTGACGTGATTGCCCCGGATCGACTGTAGTTGGCACAACAAAGTCTTCAAATTTTTTCCAAAAGGGTAAGCAAGTTGGGGAAGTATTAACTGGGAAAAGCAACATGGCCGTGCTTAAGGTCTTCATGTGACATGCCCCTGGATATGATTTTTCTTGAAATGATTCGCCAATTACTCAACAGAGTTTCAGGACTTAAAAGAATAAACTCATCACTGGTGCTTATATGTGAGCTTCCTTGATATCAAACAAATGTTTTGCAGTTAGAAAAAGTTTATTATGAGAATGAAAATTCTAATGCAACAGTTATGTAAGTCTTGAAGATTTTGAAAAGATATCGCATAAATTTTGCGAGTTAGAGCACCGTTTATTTTTGTATAGCAAAAGCATATGATACCAACATAACTATTTAGCGAACATTCATAGGAGTCACGAACAGTATCTCATTGAAGTATGCTTTCAAAAATAACCTTGCTTCAATTAGGACTTTTGAAGGTTGTAACGTGGCCTGGTTCATGGTTTTTAGAAAAAAGATTTTTAAGGCTCAAAATTTATAGGTGCCCACCCATTCTTCGTGATGTTCTCCAACCCTATGTTCAGTTAATTCAACACGAGTGTTCATCTCTCAAAAGGATTTTGTGATGGTTAAGGAAACGGCGAGGCTTTCGGAGTAGCAACCATCCTTATGTCTTCGTGTTTGTAGTCACCAATTTGTTCTTTCATGAGGACTTTTCTTTGTATTCCTTTCTTTGCAATTTTTATTTTCCCTAACTTTTGCCTGAACTAATTCTTTTGAATTGATAGTCCAGCGGGACTGCCTGATTTTTTTGCTTAAGCCGCACGTTTTCAAGTTTTTGACTTAGCAGGCTTTTTCTTGATATTTTTGTTTTTTTGAACAAAACATGTGACACTAATTTGTCTTTGATTGTTGAGAGGATTGTGACTGCCTCGTTTCTTGATGACTGAGGGATAACATTGTGGTTCTACATCTTCTGGCTTCATTATACATGAAGGATAGCCCTCGCAGTTTCTCTTCGGAAATATCTTCCTTATGAATTTTGAACACTCAATCAGATTAACTGAAAACTACCCTGCCCCAGGTTAAAATTTGAGGGTTTTTTCGTATAGAAAAGAAACTCCTACTTCAAGGCTCAAAAGGGGTTAGCAAGGGATTATCTTCCTTATATCTCCGGTGTTTAGGGATTTGAAACAATGCCTGTACATCGTCGGCAAGATTTTATTTAAAAAGCATACGACCAGAGATTTTGTGTTTTTCATATCATCATCCTCCCTCCAATCTCTGCCTAGGCAGGAGAATGGGCAACAAGTTGGTATCATAATGCAAAAGCAATTTAAAATTTGAAAATAAATATGAGTGAAACGAATGAATTTCTTCAAGACAAACATATCCATTGTATTAAGATAATCATTCAGATGCAAACAAGTTCTTACATGCAAACAATGTTGTGATAAACAAGAAAAATTATAAAAGCAGAAATAAGTTAATAATCTGGGAAGGCTTTCCATCTAGACTTGAATTACCGAAAACATCCTTCAAAACTCAAAGTGACCATCAATCGTGTTTACTCTTCGGCACATGCTTGATTTGAACTTCAAAACCAACATCCTTGAATGACAAGATACCACTTCTGACCAACTTCTGAACCTCAATCTTCAAAGTAAAGAAACCCTCCAAGTCATGCCCATGAGCACCTTGATGAAAGGTACAAGTCAAATCAGTTTTGTAGTACCAATGTATCTTCTCAGGAACCTTCGGTGGAGGTCGGGTCTGAACCAAATTCCTCTGCATCAGGATAGGGAACAACTCTGTATAGGTAATTGGAATTGGATCAAACTAGGTTTTCCTCTGATTAGGAACTTGCTGATTCTGTTGATGAATAGGAGAAACATGATGATTCTGACGATGATTATTTCTTCCTCTCGTTCTCTTCTTGGAAAAGTTATTTTCAAACTTCTTCACACCATTAACTGAGTTACCATCTTCATATAAACATCCCTTTCGGACATCTTCTTCTAGACGCACTCCCAAATTCACCTTGTCAGGAAAATCACTAAGCGCATTAATTATCATCTTCTCATGAAAGAATGATTTCAGAGTTTCAGTGAAGACTTTTGCCATCACTTCTTCTTTCTTAGAAGGATTGACTTGGACGGAAACCAAATTTTCAACCAAACCAGTTAAGTGCTCCACACTAGCTTTCAAATTAGTCATCTCTCTACGGAGTTCAGAAACCTCTTGCTTGATATTCTCCATTGTTCTCTTAGAGCGAGTGTTGTACTAGTGAGACCAAAGGAAAAAAATAAGACTTGGAAAAAGACCTTTGAAAGTGAAACAAAAATGTAGAATGATGCATGATATGTGAATGTAAAAGAAAGTTTTTATTTGATTTTCAAGATATTAAGTTGTAAACATCAAAGTATGAAGATAGAAGATGAATTTTAAATTGGATCAAAACATTGATCAAGTTATCATCAAGATCAATCATCCATTTTGGTGGATTAGGGTTTCCACCCCATCATTACCCAAGATCCATTGAGCTTAACGAAACCTATGATGTTTACAAAGAAAGACTTCCAAATTCCTCGAAAATCAAGTGAAAAAGGGTTTCATGGATGCATGAAGGCATGGCTATGCAAAAAACCACAAGCAAGGTCACAAGCAAAGTCGAAAGGTTCAACGTCACGAGCATGGAGTCAAAAGTAAAGACCATCCCCAAGGTATGTACTACAGGTTTAATCATACCTGTAAAACAAGGTTCTAAAAGTTCCCAGAGTCTACATTCCTCCTTCGGATATTACTAATGTCCCGATTACTCGGTAATTATCAATATTCTCAAGAGAAACTCGCATGAGTGCAGCATCGCGTGACAACTACTTCCGGATTACTCTGTTATAGTCTCCGCGCTACACCTAAAAGGCCAAGATGGGTTAAGGGTTCTACCGTTCTCAGCTTCTCTGGCTCCCAGGTCGAAAGCAATAATGTCTTCCCGATTACTCGGTAAACAAATACTACACTCAAAGGGGCTTCCACTGAGTGGGGGATTTCATGCCTCCTTCTTCGGGATTACTCCCTTAAAGTTAACATGACTATACCGTCCGTCCTATTCCTAAGTGTAACTTAGTCCGGGTATAGGACTTGTCCTTTGTGAATATCATCAACACCCAAATAACCACAATATATCACATATAATCAAACAAACAAGTAATAATGAATAAAAAACAGATATGACAAATTAGGCTTAACCCACTCAGGGATGGACCAACAAGAGGTCAATCTGTCCCCAACAGAGTCGCCAATTCTTTAGCGGTGAAAATCAGAGATCAAGCTATTAATTAACTTGACTCACAAATAGCAAGAGTCGCCACCGCGCTTTATTATTTCCAAGGGAAAAGGGAAAAGAGCGAAATAAAACCCTAAAATATGCAATATATAATAATACTTAAAAGTAATGAAAATACAATACGTTATTGAAAATAGATAGAGAGAGTTCGGGGGTTGATTATGCAATGGGAAGGTATTAGCACCCAATGCATCTACGGTACTCCGCAGGAATCTTTTGAAATATTTGTTTTTTGGTTTAAAATTGTTTGTTTGATTAAAATGGTTCATTTGGCTAAAAATGGGAATGGACGAGATTTTGAAGATACGACGACCTAGTGTCGAAGTTTTGATTTAATAGGTGTGAGTTTGAAAATTGAATTTTTTAGGAAATTCATCTTAAGATTAATAAAACTAAAAAAGGTATGAAGGGGTTTCGCACAATCGTACTAAATACTCGATGATATGAAGTCAACAAATTAATTCTTTTCCTTGGATTAAAACAAAGACTATAGACATAACATTCACCAACAAAGAAAATTATAAGAGAATAAGCAAATAAATTAAATGAACAATAAGGAGAATCAAATGTGAAGACAAAGAAAGTAAAAGTGTAAAATAGAGATATAACTAAAACAAAGAGATATCTAAACTAAATTAAAGTTCCAAAGTTATTAAAAGTAATTATAAACTAACTAAAAATTCTAAAGTTACTAAAATAGTTTTAAATTAACTTAAGATTACTAAAATAATTCTAAACTAAATAATATTGTAAAAATTGCTAAATTAATTATAAATTAAATTTAAAATTCTAAAGTTAATTAAATAAACTAAATGAAAATTCTATAATTAGTAACTAAACTAGATAAAGATTAAAACTCAAATGATAACTAAATTAAATTAAACTAAATAATAAAGCTAAAAAAACAAATATTATTATAAGAAATTGAAACTAATCTAACCTAAATTAACTAAACAGAACTAAGAAAAACTAATAAAATTAACTAAATGGCATACGGTATAAACAGAAGAAAAAAAGGAGGTGAAATGGGAAACTTGATGCTGGGCTGTAAATGGGGTAAGATCCAAGATGCAAAACATAATTAAAAAAATTTTAAAAAAAAAGTAGAAGAAAGCATATGGGCTCGGGTCATGTTGGGTTTAGAGGCCCAAAGGACCGACCCTCTTTGGGAAATTAAGAGGAAGGAAAAGTTTTTGAAAACCCTAATTTGGAAAGAAGAGGCGCCGAAATCTTGTTGGGAAGAGGAAAATTACAGATTCAATTTTGATTCCCCATTAAACTCTACTTCCTATGCTTTATCGAGAAACAACATTCTAATACTCTATCTTCCCTATTCAAAATCTTCAACTTTTATCCTTGCCTCTAACCTTTGTGCGTCTTCAAAAACACCACCAACGATTCTTCTGTTCTACTTCAAACCACCTTGCATTTCAGTCATAGCCCTCATCTATTCACCCTCATCGACAAATCTCACGAAACCATAACCCTTAGATCTCCTAAAGAAGATAATCAGAAACATCGACAGCCAAATCACTCACAAATATAGTATGATCAGGACCTTCATCCTGCCTAAACGATCTCTCCCCAGCATTGAAAGTAGCCCAGCTCTGGCTACCGTTTGGAATAATGGTTTCGCTGTATGTCTGAAGCACTCTCTGAGCATTAGTATGAGTATTAAAATCGTAACCTTCCGATTTACTTTGCTTATTCCTAATCATTTTCACATATGTCACCTTGCCGGTGTTCCCGAAGCAGGTGTAAAGGTAGTTTTCATCCATCCAGCACTGTAAATCGCCGATCCAGAAAGTACGGAAGGTGGGGGTGGAGGAAAGGGAAGTGGAAAGTGGGAAACATAGTTACTATCAGAATTCAATGGGTTAGTGATAGTACCTATGAGATTTTGATGATGTTGTTCTTTTTGCTGTTGTGGTTGTTTTAGTTGCAGTGCTGTTCTTGGACATGTTTGCTTGTGTTTGTGAGAGTTGATAACGGAGGCTAAGATACTTTGGTTTTCTTGTTCTATTTCAGATTTTAAATATGACGCTAGTAATGGGTTTACATATTCAAATATGGAAATGGTGAAGTTTAAGGCTTACCTGCGAGACGGAGAATCGTATCGTTTATTGTTGAAACAAACTCTTCACGAACGCGTAAAAGAATACCAGAGGGAAATCTACATTAGGTACAAATTCTTCTTCTAATTTCTTTGACTTCGGTTGCTGTTGTCTCAAAATTATGTTTCAGTCTTTGTTGAAATTGCGTTTTAGCTGTGAACTGTGTTGAACTGGTATTCTGTTGCAAACAGTTTGAAGGAATTTCTTTTAGCAGATATTTTGAAGGTGAGCTTTTTGTTGATGTTTCAGTAAGGTTTTTCTGTATCGAGCAAAATTTTGTAGTAATTGTTGTATGTTTTTAACTTCCTGTCCCCCCCCCCCTTTGTGAGGAAATAATGCCTTCATTTATAGGTGAGATTGAGATGAATTTGGAGGGAATTTTGGTGAATTAGAAGTGATTTGGTTATTTGTCTCAATGCTTTTAAATGCAGTTTTTTTTGTTTGCTAATTTTGTGCTACATTTGGACTGTTCTTGGATAGGTTTTTGGCAAGTTGTGGTGCAGATTTTACATCAAAGCAGTAGTAGGGTGCAGCAACATGACCTCGCAGGTTTTGGGCAGCATTGCAGCATACTTTTGGGACAGTAACGCAACAGGTTTTGAGCAGCATTGTAGCATTTTTCTTGGCATTATTTGTGCAAAATTTTGACTTGGTTTTGGACTGATATGCAGGGTTTGGAGTAGCATACAGCAGCAGTTTCTTTTGGCATTATTTGGCAGCAAGATAGTAGCATAGAAACAGGATTATTTTGGTGGTTTAGCATAAAGATTTCATGTAATTTTAGCACTTTAGGACTTAGGAATTCATGTGTTTGTGTATGGTTTTATAATGAGATATGAAATGGTGATGATTTTGTAATGGAAGTATTTTGTAATCTCTTGGATCCACATGAATGAAAGCATGAATCTTGAATGAAATTCTTGAATAAATTCTACACCAAATGATCTTGCTCTCTTAATTTAATCTCTAGTCCGAATTGACACACAATTTGATTCCAATTAAAATTCGTGTCGAACTTTGTCTTTGAATTTGAAATGCATGAATGATGAATAAAGTTGAATTCTTGAGAAAGGTCTTGAATAATTCTTGATATTTTGAACAATTTACATCAATGAACTTGCACTCTTGGAATAAACTTCGGGAAATTGGAATGCCTCTTACTCAAGACATCAAATTCATAAACCTTCTTGAATCTCTCTTGCGAATAAGAACCCTAATGTTATTTGAAAAACTCGGATATTTTGGATTTATGGTATTGGTTACTTGAAAGAAAACTTCACAACAATGAATCCAAATCTTAATTCAAATCTCAAATCCAAGTTAGCTTGCAAACAACAAGAACTTGAAGAATTCTCAACCCTAACTCGCGTCTTCGCCTCATAGTAATTTGCAATACAGACAAATAGCGCAAATCGTGCCTTTAAGAAATTTAATCGATAATCCACCTTAATCCAATGATCGCTACTGTTCAATTGCAAAATGACTTGAAGTAGTCCATAATCAATCAAAGAATCATTGGACTAAAACTCCAGTTCCATGAATTATCCCAACAGAAAAATCAAACGTTCTTGAGAAAACGTCTGTGGCATGACTTGAACCTTAATCTTTAAAGTAATCTCATAACCAACGCTATTTGTGATACTTTGCAAAAGAATCGCCTCAGGACGTTGAAAATTGAAGAAGTTATGACCGTTTGAACTTGAACTTGCAAGAGTTGACTTTTGGTCGAAATGCTTTGAATCGACTTGTAAACTTGATCCTTCTTAGCATTCTAAAGCATCTTGATGCACCTGTAAACCAGTGATGATGAAATCTTGATTGTGCTTTGGGTAATTTTGGACGAAGCTCGAGACCACTTATCGAACAAGGCGTGGAAATAAACACACGATCCTCGAGACATAAGCTATCACACTTGAAACAACTGTGATCAAAATAAGCCTGAACAAAGCTTTAGAAGTCGTGACTTGATGAATCAGTCTTCGAGAATCAATAATCAATTGTACTTCTGGTTTGAGGGACTAAAAACCCTAATTGAGGTGAAACGCCTATTGTCCTTGATTTAGACTTGTCTCTGCACATGAAATCAAAAAAAAAAACACTACGTGCTTGATTAGAAGTTAGTGATACATAAGCTAAGAATGTTCAAAATACTTGACAATTTCTGCATAGTCAATGCTCGAAGGTGAGAGGTTAAAACTGACCGTATCTCGTGACCTTGACTTATGTTTAAAAATGAAAAAATAAAAATGGGATCTTAGGTCAAAAATTGGGGTATGACAAGATTGCTTAGGAGTTTTGAGAGTACAAGAAAGTATAGTTGGGGTTCTGCTGTTTTAACCTATCTATATAGTTCATTATGTAAGAACGCATCAAAAGACAAATGTACTTTTTATGGATGCACTTTCTTTCTTCAAGCATGAAGTTGGTGGAGAATGGAGTCCCTTAACCCCGTCAACAACAATTCATTCACTTTCCCCTACGCAACAAAGTGAGTCAACATTTTCAATAATTTTTTATTCATCTCTTTGCCAAATATATGTAAAAAAATTAATTTTTTTCCCATTCCTTTAGGTACTGTGTAAGGGGTATGTCTTATAGCAAAAATCTAAGATTTAATGTCACTCTATATCGTAATATTTTGGATCACCTTGACCTGAATGACGTACGTAGCACCTCTAAACTTTTCTACTTTGAATTATTTATTTTTGTAGTTTTCTATCTTCTAATTAATTTTTATCCACAGTTTATCTGAAGACCATATTTGAGTTTGGAGCATGAACCCAATCCTGATGATGCATCAGTTTGGACAGCAAAGACTGCAACCATACGGTTCAACATTATGGAGATGCACCACAACGACCGTGTCAAGATGCAGTTTGGAAGGCATTAAGAAATAACATCTGATCCGACTTGTTTATCACCTTGGCATCTCAAAAGGGTGGACGTCTAAAGGGGTGTTAATAATTGGAAAGAGTTTGCTCTAGAATGGTGCAAGATGTGGGCTAGGCATCACCTTCATATCTTACAATTTCCTATTTTTCTCAACCAGAGTAATATGCAACACACAAATTAATATATGGATTGGTACATGTCGGTTACTAACCCTGAAATGCATGTGTCTCACTCGAGGTATTTGCTCGATCTACGCACACAATGGGCACAATCCTCAAACCCCTAATAACAACCCCAACAAACATTAACCTCCCATCAAACACCATGACTACACAGACCCCAACCTCAATACCAACCCCAATCCCAACCTCAATACCAATACACCCATATGCCCCACACCCAACCCCAATCCCAACCTCAAAACCAGTACACTCATATGCCTTACACCCAACCCCAATCCCAACCTTAATACCAATAAACCCAAATGCCCCACACACAATTCCAGTACTCTGAACAAATACCGTACATTTAACATCCCGATATGGACCCCTCATTATCTCATCTTAGCCCAGATCTAGGAGAACCTAAAGAATATAACTCAGCCTACCCATCTTACCATCAACCAATCCTAAATCCTAGCATCCAACAATCGCAATACCAAACTCCACACGACTCTTTTACTTACACAAATATCACTTTTTCAGACGACCACTGCTATTGACCACCCATGGAACCCCACCCACCACCAACGGATGGAACTTTGAGGGCATGGGTAGCCGACTTTTTCAAAGCGGATCTTCCGAATATGCTGATCTGACAGATTTCTTAGATCCTGAACGCATTGACTACATTGGGCCTTCGACCCAACCTCAACAGGAAAATCGTTGAAACGCACCAAGAACAAGGCGAGGACGCGAGTGCAGAACAAAGGGTCGTTATCAAGTACTGGGGAGGAACAACTAAATAAAATGTAATTGTTACTCTCATATGTAATCCTATGGTTATGAATGAAAATCGAACTTATGCAATATCGTTTAACACTTATCTTTTTATTTAAAATAGAAAAAAATCACTTTGCCCCTATCCCTAAAAGCACTTAGGCGCCATCTGAGATGGCTTATGGAAAACACATTGCACCTATGTGCCATCTCAGTTGACGCATATCCTTATAAAAATTGAGTGCATGAGCCAATTGACTTGACGCCACCATTCACATGTTTTCTGAAACGTGGTTATTTGTGTTTTTTTTTTCAATACATAGTTATTGAACAATTTTTTTAAACTATTTGAACAAATTTTTTATTTTAATTATTTTAATTTTTTGATATATTATATTTTTTCTATTTTTAGAAATTTTTCTTAAACTATTTTATTAATATTTGATATGAAATTACATTTATAAATTATTTCTAAATTTGAGAACGTTAGGACTGAAAATATTTATAATCACTTGCATTTGATGAATTAGTTTCAATGTGGGACTCCAAAACATACAACATAAATGCAGTTTCATCTTCACCCTTATTTTTTTCTTCCATAAATCCTTTTCGTTAACATGGTTGTAAGAAAAGAAAAGTACCAATGGCTTCTCAGATTGAAGCGAAACTCTTTCTACAACATACATGTAGTGACTTACGCGTTCCTTCCTATCATAAACGGTCACTGATACTCTTTCTATATATACATAAATATTCAACTTTAGCATTCCAAGTGAGAAGAACCGAAGATATATGAGAGAATAAGAATGGACTGTTAACTGTCTTTTCTTTATAGATTTTGTCCAACTAACTTTTAAAATGAGATACAATGTGATTTATATAGAGTCACATGATAAAATGTTAAGAGTTACAACAATAACTATGTCTAGGTCCCTAAGGAGTAAATTTTTCCACTGCCCAAGGGAATCTGACTTTTGATTTTCCCAAGACTGATTTGAATTTAACCAACAAAACTCCCCTATAAATTCAAATATTCCTTCGATTCATCATGCCTAGAATTTTCTTACCTCTGTCGAAAAACTCCCTCGGCAGTGGTTTTGTGAGGATGTCTACTGCTTGATCTTTGCTTGCTACATGCTTTAGTTCGATGCTTCCATCCTTCACATGTTCTCGAATGAAATGAAATTTGTTGTACCCCAAAATTTTCCCTCTCATTTTTCAGGAAAATCACCCTGGATTCTCAAAATTTTCTCTAATACAAATCCAAGCCTTGAATTATCATTCCTTTCCAAGCAAGCCATTTACAAGGGCAAAATGGTCATTTACAAGCTAAAAAGTCAAACTTTGGTTTTTTGATCAAAATCAAAACACAAAAATCATATTTCATCAAGACAGGTTGGAATATGAAGTTTGTTTCATCAAGAAGCTCAAAAGTCAAATTTTACCTTGAAAAAGTTAAATTCTAAATACTTAGAATTTTTCTAAAGTATTTAAGGAAAAAATGACATTTCAGAACTTCTGAGCCAGCCTCCAGGCAGGTGCATTCAAAAGTTATAAATATGGTTCAGCACATAGTCTGCAGTCAGAATATGGCTCTTCAGCATCTACGCAAGTTCGGTCAGAGTTTGCTAGGGTAATGTAAAGAAGGTAATAAAGCATAATATGGCGCCTGAAAACTCCTTCAGAACATGCTGGAGCCAGAAGGTAAGAGGATCAGAAGATTGGATGCTATGCTGAAGCATAACTTCTAATTCAGAGTTTTCAAAGATAAATCAAAGAAGGTTACTGGAAAGCCTAGGGAATCCTTCAGAACATGCTGAGGCAACAAGGTACAAAGATCAGAAGTTAGATGTTTGTCCTAGATGGAACTTCAGATCCAGAATTAAGAATGATGCAAAATTTCAAATTACAGGATTTCTGATTTTGACAAATCTCATCATCATTTAATGCTCATTAAATGCTCACAACCACTTTTGAGTCTTTGTCCAAAGGACCTTTCCACGTGTGGCATAGAAATACCCTTGTTATCCTTAAAAGCAAACTTTTATATAGAAGTATGGGAGCGTCCATGCGTTACTTTCTGCTCGTGGGTTTACTTTTCCTTAATCCTTGCTTGCTAATCCAGTCTAGGCTAAAAAAATGTCAACTATCACACTTTTTGAACTTGCTTCAAGAACAAGTCAACACCTAGCGTATGATGTTGGCGCTACTTGATCTCTCCAAAACCATAAATTTTTTTGCCTATAAGTAAGAAAACTTTTGGCCATTGAAGAAAAAAAAGGAGAAAAAATAAAAAAACCTTGAACCTCTGCCAAAACCTCAGGAGCTCCAAGAACTGTAAACATATCACATAAAACCCTGTTAACTTTTGATCCCTTGCATTCAAAACTCCATATGTTCTCAAATATTTCCTGACTAAAAAACCATTCACAAAGTTTCTGATCTACACGTTGGAAACTTCCTAAACTTCTGTATTTATACTACCTCATATTCTCCATCCACCTACTCAAAGAAATCAGAGCATCACCTCTTTGCTGTTCCAGAAGTGGAGAACCTCCATCCTGCTGAGCACATGAAGAAGTTACCCAGAACCTCACCAGAATTCAGGATCAACCTCTGTTCCAGAGAATCTTTTCAGCTGTAAGGTAAGCTTCTGCTGACTCTTATCACGTTACTCAAAGCATTACCAAATTTACAGGCTCAAAAATACAACGTAGATATCATGTTTTTTAATGTTGTATATATTCTGAGATTTCGTGCACCTGCCTGTTTAAGAAGAGAATAAATCAGTTCAGAACTTATTGAGGAAATTAGAAATCAGACTTAGGATTAGCAAATTCACACGTGCCTCTGATTTGTAATTCTGATATTTCCTATTTCTGAAATGCTATGACACCTGCTATAACTGTTTTATGCACGTTTTCTGTTTTGTGGAGAAATAACCAAATTGCAGATATTCTGACTAGCATAGAAAGAGAGACCACGTTCTGCCGAGTGGTTTCAGAAGTTCTAAAGTCTGTTTAGTTGCCAATGGTATCAGAACTGCTGAAAACTATTGTGTTCCCAGTGGGTTCAGAACTTCTGACCTTACACATTTTCACTAACAAGCTTTTGTTTTGCAGCGTGCCAGGGTCAGAACCTCTGACCCCTTTTTTATCAGCAACACACTGATTCCCTTTTCATTTTTTATTTTTATTTTATTTTTGCTATCACTCTCCCTTCCATTAATCAGCAAACATCAAAATTATTTTCTTCATACTTTATTTCTTAAAACAAAAGACCAAAGATAGTTTCTTAAAATAAGACAAGTCTGTCTCACATTTTCTTGTACATTCTTACGCATTTCAATATGGTTGTAATAGTACTTTAGGACTTATTTTACTTGCAATCCCCATTCAAACTTGTATTCCCCCCTCCCATAAATTGTTGTAATAGCTTAGAAATATTTACATTACGCAATTTATCGCTTTCATATGCCATGATTAGTAATTAGGTTTTGTATGACAAGAACAAAACAAAATAAAGCAAATAGAAAACCCTAAATACAAGACAAAATCAAAAGCATGAAAATGACACACTTGCATGCAAGCGCTCTTAAGGTTTCTCCCATTTGGTTGCCTAAAATAAAATGGCCATGTTATGCATGCGAAGTATCTTGGCAAAACAAAACAAATATAAGATCATAGCCCCTCGATGACGCTATTCAAAAGTTGCCTTACAAAATGATCTTGGTCCCTCAAAAATGCTAAGATACTTTGCGACATTTCTAATCATGGTTATACGATGATCCACACCCGTCCCGCTTACATATAAAGATAGGGTTGCTTACCAAATCAATGGTAAGACAACAATGTCAAAGGAATAAAAAATGCATAAGAAAGACATTTGAGTAGGTAGATAGCTTCTAGTTACTTGCTCCCTTTCAAACAACAAATCCTTGCTGTTGTACCCCAAAATTTGCCCTCCCATATTCTTCAAAACTTGCCAAGTCAAAGCTTCAAAAATCCCCCCAAAGGTTGCATAGTTCAAGGGCCTCCTAACAGTCAAATATTGGGGTTTTGGTTTTGACAAAGAAAATGAAGTTTCCAAGGGTCCAATCAAGTCCCACATGCTTATAAACATTGTCAAGTATCCTCATACCAAGTTTCAAGACTTTCAGCACAAAATTGTACAGTAAAAAAAAACCTAATTGCACTACAGTCAACTGTAGGGGCAAAATGGTCATTTGACAGTCAAAAGTTCAAATTTTTGGTCAACATCTCATTTTGAAGCCATAAACATCATTTGGTCAATGCTTGATCATGATTCTCAAAGCTTGGCTCAAAAATCATCAAGATGCAAAAGTTTCCATATTTGGACAGTTGAAAAAGTCAACTGTAACTTGACCAAGGCATAACTTCCACATGGATTATCAGAAAAATTCCATCCAAAGCTCATTTTGAAGAGAAAGACATTTCCTACAACTCCTCTTCACACTTCAAGTCCAAGAAATGCTCTCACAAAAAGTTATCAATTTCAACATTATAGGTCATTTTCAAAAGTCAACAAAAAGGGACTTTAAGTCAAAGGACATAACTTGATATTGGTAAATCAAAATGACATGGGACCAAAGGCATTGGTTAGAGGACTAAAAGACCTTTCCAAAATGTCCAAGAACATGAGCAAAGCTTAAAAATTGAGCAAGTTATGCCTTGTGGAAGTTGGGAAATGTTTGGATATTTTGAAAAGTCAACATTGCTTCAAATGTCTTAAAAATGCTAATGGGCCTCTTTTTTCTTTCAAGAATCATTATCCAAGGCATGTGCACGACCATTTGGCCCAAAAGGAAGTTTTTCATCATTTTTATTTATTTATTTGAATTTTTAAATGCTAATAATTCATTTAATTAATTAAAATATATGAAAAATACTAAACCTAACTTTTAAAATCTTTTTGTGTATGGAATAGGCTTAAGATTTCGTGCATGACCAGATTTGGAAAGAATTATGGTGATTGGACATGATTTGAAGCAAATATGCATGAAAAGATTTGAAAATTATGGCATGGAAAATCAAATATCTTCTCATCAAATCATTGATTCCTTGGCTCAGATTTTTTACCCTAATCACTCATACATATATATACATGCTAACCCTAATGCCAAGGACCTCCCAGCTGCACCAGAAATCCATAACCAAACTTGAGTTTTTTGACAAAAATTCCAATACTGAAAACTAGGTTCCAGGGCGATTCAAGCCAAAATAATTGTTCCATTGGCTTGCTGAGACATCAAGGAAGGTGTCTGGATCAATACCATAGCCTGAAACATCAAGAATTGGTATATCAGAGTCAAGCTTTTCACGAAAATTTCCATAATCGAATCATGAATTTCATGCATTTTTCGTGTGTTTTATTTATTGATTTACATTGAGTGATTGATTCTAAAGCTAACTGCATATTTTAATTGAGTTTTTGTGCCAAATTAGAGGATTCACCATTGATATAGGTTAGGGTTACCAAGCTTTCAAATTGGGCGTTTCTAAATGCTGTAAAATTGGAACACCATAATACCATGGTTGAATTCAGCATGCTTGGACGATTCTAAAGAAATTCTCGCGCCTAATTTATATAATACCATGGCCTAATCGCTATTTTGAAAACAAGCATATTTTGGGGGGGTTTAAAACCCCCGTTAACCTCTTTTATATTTCAGGGAAAAAGGCAAAACGGAGAAGATGATGAAGTGTCAATACTTGATTGGGTTATTTGAATTTGCGCGCTAAAATCCCACTAACGCTTGCTTTATTCTTATATTAATTATTTGCTATTATATATACAAAGCGATACAGCAGCTCCACTGGTCAAGGAACGCGTTGGTAATCTCTGGGACCTGGGTTCGAATCCTAGGTCCCCATCCCTTTCCATAATATTTTTACTAACGTTATCCTATGCAGCGCTCTTCCTTGAATGCCATCATACACCCCTTGGTCCAACTATGCCACGCGCCCACTGAGATTAATCCATTGGCCCTGATCAGAGGAGCACCATATTCGTTGGTCAAACATGCCACATGCTAGCGTCAGAGTCAAATGAGGCCATAGACAAATGGGCCTAAATTACTAAGCAAAACCTCCAATTGGGGACAGACACCCCCCCCCCCCCCCCCCCCCATGGTTTGCCTTTCTAATTCTTTTTCTCATATTTTTCTATTTTTGTTTTAATTGCTTTTTTTAATTAATTCCTTTAATTT
Source organism: Vicia faba (assembly GCA_948472305.1). Lineage (NCBI taxonomy): Eukaryota > Viridiplantae > Streptophyta > Magnoliopsida > Fabales > Fabaceae > Vicia > Vicia faba. Next base: position 155,143,072 of record OX451739.1, read on the forward strand.
AATTATTTTCATAAAAATATAAAAATAATAAAAAATTAGAAAAGTCATAAAAATCAAAATATATTTATTTAATTAGTATTTTTGTAAATAAATCTCACTAATTAATTAGATTTAAACTTAGGGTTAATTTTAATACATTTTTCTTAATTAACTTAAAATTTGTAGAATTAGGTTTTTTAAAGTATTTTTATCCTTTTTTTTCTTTTCTTTCACAATAATTAATTATTAACTATTATTTTTGTAATTAAATTACCATGTAAATAATTAGATTAATCTTAGGTTTAATTCTAACATGTTTTCTTAATAAATTAAAAAACAACTAGAATTAGGGTTAATATTTTAATTTCATTTAATTTTTCTCATAAAAAACCATAAATACAAAAAAACCTCAAAAATAATTTCTTTTTCATTTTAATTTCATTAATTTAATAATTTAATTTAATTTCATTAAAAAGGGTCCAACGCCCTCGCTTTCAATTTAATTCATATTCGCACATTTTATTTATTTCTTGTAAATATTAATGTAATTCTCCCAAAGCCTTGTAAACTCGGACATTTTATTTCTCGCACTTTATTTACTTTCTGTCAAATCGGGTCCTGGATTTTAATTTGGCGATGTGGACCCGCGCCTTTGTAATAGTTTAGAACTTTTAATTTCTCGCAACTTTTTAACTGTTAACAAATGCATGCAAGAATGAATGTTAAAATAAAAACAAAAGCGTAGATCACCCATGACATGAACAAGACAAAATATCTGAAAACGACACACAAATCACACACCACCCCTAGGGTACGCCTCACTGTTGCCTTGCCTCGAAAGGTGATCGTCGAGTAGAGGATGTCTTAGTAAGTCCTCATGATCCGGGAACCTGGCATGAGGGTAGCTTCTAAAGGTGTCTTCCCATTGCTCTGGTGATCACCATGTCCCGAACCTCGAATTGACCCGAACACCTCCAACGGTGGTGCTACCTACCTCTCAATGGTGGGATGACACTACTTTAAAGGACATCTACACAGACGAATTCCTTAGGGTAGGTAGACGACTCTAGATACTTGCTCTAATTTCAAAACAAATCAAAAATACTTTTCACACCGACACCTTTTCAAAAAGCTTTCGAAAGCAACTTTTCAAACACTCTTGAGGACCGATACAAGAGTCGAACTGGAATTTTCAAAGAAACTTTTTTAAAACCCACATCGAAAAGCAAACAAACCATTTTTGAAAACACAAATGAGCAAGTATCTAAGAGCCCATGGATAACCATGGATAGAAAGGGTGCTAACACCTTCCCTTTCTATAATCTACCTCCCGAACCGAGAGCAATCTCTATAAGGAATTTTTTTGTGCTTTTGTCCTTTCCATTTGGAGAAAATAAAAGACGGTGGCGACTCTTGCTTCCGCGACATTTCGCGAACCAGCTTTAAACAGTCAGTTCCAGATCCACCGATCACACTTGTTATTTTCAAAACAAACACACATATTTCAAAACATCTTACAAACATTGAAAACATTTTTCAAAAGACAAACATCTTTGTATACATTCTTACGAACGAGAATCATTACAAAGATTTCCTAAACAAATGGCCTCTTTTACAAAATACTTTCAAAACCACACCAAACACAATTTCAAACAAAATCAAGTGATCTAAAGCAAGTAACTAAGAGGCCATGGAAAACCATGGATGAAAAGGGTGCTAATACCTTCCCTTTTCATAATCTACCCCCCGAACTCAAGAAACAATCTCAAAGGTTTTTCATGTGCTTTTTCACCTTTCCTTTTGGATAAAAGAAAATTCGGTGGCGACTCTTGCTAACCGCAACATTTGCGATAAAATGCAAAACCTTCAAGTCAGTTCTCCCACCGTAACACAGAACTGGAGACTCTGCTGGGGATCTTATAAAAGTGAGGTTACCTTAGGGTTTAGATCACATTTATTTTGATTACATTGTTTGACTTGTTTGATTTACATTATGGTTCTTTGTTTGGGTTTGAATCCTCCACCCGAATTTGGGAAACATTATAGGTAAATAGCAATACATTGTGGAAACTGTGCGGGGTATACCGATATGGTCTAAGCAATAGCTATGTTAGTGTGATATATTATGGGTACCAGTAGCCTTTGAGTTAATCAAAGAGAATACGGGGCCGCTGAGTGATGTCATGAAGCACTAATGAACTTCTAGAACCTTTTACTTGACCAACTTGGCCTTTAGGATGTAGTGAGATGACCGACTTTGGTGCAGTCTGAAGTTGGTAGATACTCAATACTACACTCATTGAGGGTTGGTTTCTTGGGATATTTCGTTCGCCATTAAAAAGGCTTCAGCTGAAACAATGACCAAGGAAACAATCCAGTGATATTGAGCTCCTTAGAACCCGGTTACTATTATTAGGACAGGTTGAGCCAACTAAACTTCAAGAGGGTATTTACCTATAAAACCCCATGCAAGCCTAAACTAAGAACTTGTTTTCTTTTCTTGTATATGCATGCTTGTACATAACATCATGGACATCATGAACATCATATTCATTCACTAACCATTTCAAGGATTTTGGAGATTCATCTTTGTTCTTGTTTTGTAGGATATGGATTCACTTCGCAGGAAAACTATCCAAATCAACCTTGTAAGAATTCCTCCACAACTCAAGGAGTTAGCCTCAAGGATCCCTGAGAACTCTCCATTCACCGAGAGGCATGGTCTTCTACTCAACTTGGTCACTTCTAACACAGAGGAAGATATGATGAAGGTTCTCTTCCATTTCTTTGACCCTTTGCTTCATTGCTTCACATTTCCTGACTATCAGCTTGTGCCTACTTTGGAGGAATTTTCTCAACTCTTGAGGATTCCTATTCTCAATCAACTACCTTTCAACGGTACGGAAAGAGATCCAAAGCCAGAAGAGATTTCTCAAGCCCTGCACTTGCACTCATCTGATGTCACAAGCCAATGGGAAACTAGAAGTGGTGTCAAAGGCTTCTTAGCAAAGTTTCTATTTGAGAAGGCCCAAAGCTGTTGGAATTACCTAGACTTACAAGATTTTGAGGATATTGTAGCTCTTCTTATCTATGGTATGGTCTTGTTCCCCAATCCTGACCAACTCATAGATGTGAGTGCCGTCAAAACCTTCATGTCATGCAATTCTGTGCCTACATTGCTAGGGGATATCCTACACTCTTTTCACACTCGTACAATGAGGAAGAGAGGGGTCCTTATGTGTTGCACTCCCCTCCTGGAAAGATGGTTTATTTCTCATCTTCCCCAATCAGTCTTAAAGAATGAGCAAGGTTTGAGGTGGTCACAAAGGTTAATGACACTCAAACATTCAGATATTCATTGGTGCTCTCGATCCAAAGAGAATGTTATCATTGTTGACCGTTGTGGGGAATTTCCTAATGTCCCTCTACTTGGAATTAGGGGAGGAATCACCTACAACCCATGCTTGGCTCTTAGACAATTCGGTTATGCCCGAAGGGATGGTCCACATGATATGTTGATCTAAGGCCTGGTATTCGACTACGACAACGACGATCAAGGTCTTCGCCAAAGATTCATCCGAGCTTGGAGGATGCTAAACAAGGTGGATAGCAAGACTTTGGGACACAAGAATTCCATCCCTCTTGAGCCTTACCTCAAGTGGGTACAAACCCGTGCTCAAAGTCTTATGATGCCTTATCTGTCCATTCTCCCAGTGATTATAGAGCCTGTTAAGGAAGGAGAAGTTCCATACACTATCCTACATCCTGACATGTCCACATCACTCGAAGATCTATAAAGGGGTTAGATACAACTCAAAGGAGAGCGAGATACTTTTGAAGCCCAATTCTACGCAAGCGAGAAGAAGGTTTTGGAACTCACTAGGCTACTTCATGAGGAGCAGACTCTAAATACCTACATAGCACCAAAGAGGATGCACAATACTTTTTTATCTTAGAATTTTGTATTATTTTGCCCAAGGGGCATTGATGTACTCAAATTCTATCTTATTAATATAACGTGTGTTTCTTTTTGTTTAAAACGAATTTGAATTTTTAAATCTTTGAAAGCATTGCATATATGCATATCATTCATCATGACATAAGCAGGTCTTTTGCAACCAGTTCCCTCATCTCTCTACTGTTTATTTCAGTAAGATGGATCTCGAACAGACGGTCAAAGATCTTCAAGCTCAGAACACGCAGTTTCAACAATTACTCATGACCCTAGCCAAGGGGCAAGATGAATTGAAGACTCTGTTAGCTGAAGATAGAAAGAAGAAACCAAAGAAAACCACTGGGGTTTTGAATATGGGGTGGAGATTTCAGGGACAGACTAGAAGGACCTTGAACTTTGCAACCACTTCCGGTGAAGGAGAAGGGAAAGGAAAAGAAACAACAGTACCATCAGAATCTGAAGAAGAGGAAGACTACTCTGAAGAGCAATACCCTCCAACTGATGACAAGTACATACATCTTGAAGAGCGTTTAAGCGCTATGGAAATACAGAGGGTGCCGAGCCTAGATTTCGAAGAATTGGGGCTGGTGTCAGGAATTGTAATCCCGCCAAAGTTTAAAGTGCCATTATTTGCAAAATATGATGGTGTGTCGTGTCCTAAAATGCACCTCCGATCATATGTCAGAAAGATTCAGCCGCACTCTACTGATAAAGACTTGTGGGTCCATTTTTTCAAGACAGTTTATCAGGAACGCAACTCGATTGGTTTTACCAATTGGAAAGGGCCGACGTTCACAATTGGGAAGACCTTGCCGAAGCCTTCTATAAATAATACCAGTACAATGCAGACTTGGCGCTTACCCGTACTCAACTTCAGAGTATGGCTATGGTTTCAAATGAAGGTTTTAAAGATTACGCGCAAAAATGGAGAGATCTAGCCGGGAGAGTGCAACCCCCTCTGTCTGAAAGGGAGTTGGTGGATATGTTCTTAGGTACTCTATCGGGTACTTTCTTCAACCATTTGATTGGGAGTTCATTTGCTGGATTTACTGAGTTAATATTAACTGGAGAAAGGGTAGAGGCTGGCATAAAAAGTGGAAAGATCCAAAAAGATTCATCTGCCTCTACAGTTGTGAGAAAACCTTTCACTGGAAAGAAGGAGGTATCTGCTGTTTATCCATAAAGGAACCAAGGGAGAGCTGAGCGTCGACCCATGGTAGGGGCCGTTATGATCCCAAAATCTGCATCTGATCAACCGAGAAGTAACCAACCAAGGGTGGAAAGGCCAGTCCGGAAATTCACCAGACTTAATATGACTCTAGCCCAGATTTTACCACATCTGCTGAAATCTAATCTAGCGACCTTAAAAGAATCTCCAAAGAATCCCAACATGATGTCCCCCCATTATCATCTGAATGCCAGACGCGCATACCATTCTGAAAGCCCGGGCCACGACACCAATAACTTTTGGGCTTTGAAAAACAAGATTCAAGACCTCATAGATGCAAAGGAAATTGAGTTTGAGGCGCCAGAGAAACCAAATGTCATTTCCGCTCCTATGCCTAGACATAGTTACAACGCCAACGCTATCGAGGAAGATTTGTTTGTTGCTACAGTAGATGAACTCTTAACTTCGCTCCCGATCATTAAGATGAATTTGTTGAAAACTGGTATATTCCCAGGTTGTGATAAAGACTGCCATGTTTGCCTATCCTCATCATTTGATTGCCCTTTATTGAAGACAAGTATCCAACGCCTGATTGGCAACCAAGAAATTCTGTTTGAGAATGCTCCTATTTCACCCATTCCTATTAAAGAAGTTTCGATCATAACCATCTCTGCCAATCCTTCCAGGGTCCCCAAAAGACCCGTTAGGATTACATCAGTTCTGAAGACTACTCCCCTCATAATTACAATGCCCGTGCCAGTCCCATACGAATCAGACAAGACAGTACCATGGAATTACGGTGGAGAAATCTACTACCATGGTATTAAACAAGATGGGTTGACCACCGAAGAAGTGAGCTCCGAAGAAGAGGATTTCGACATTAGCAATATTGCCGGAACTAGTAAGATTACCCGTAGTGGTAGAATCTTCTCTCCAGAGATTTCCCCTCCAAAGGCAGTTTTGGACCCGTGGCCATTCCGAAAATTACGTCTATACCAATAACCATACCTACAAGTGGACCTACCGACAAAGATGACGCGACCCCTGTTGTTATCCCTACCAATACTTCTACTATTGAAAATCGAGGAAAAAGCATTCAAGAAGAGCCTGTCCAGACGAAGGCTCGATCACTAGTTATTCCCGAAACATCCAAGAAGGAAATGGAAGAGATCCTAAGGATAATAAAGAAGAGTGACTATGATGTGGTTGAACAGTTGGGGAAAACTCCCTCCAAGATCTCCATGCTAGCATTGCTGCTGTGCTCTGAGGCACATGCGAAAGCTCTGGTATAATTTTTGAAGACAGCCCATGTGCCACAAGAGACGTCTGCTGACCAATTCCAGGATTGTGTGGCCAGTTTGGCAGCTGATAATGGCCTAGGCTTCTCCGATGCTGATTTGACACCCAGAGGGAGAAAGCACAACGAGGCACTACATGTCTCTGTGGAGTGTAGAGGAACGACTCTGTACCATGTCTTGGTAGACATGTGTTCATCTCTGAACGTCTTACCAAAGAAAGCCCTTGACAGATTGGATTGTGAAGGACTGACTCTAAAACCCAGTAACATAGTTGTGAGAGAATTTGATGGTTCGAAGAGGATGGTCCATGAGGAGGTGGACATCCATATAAAGGTGGGAACTCAGACCTTCAATTCAACCTTCTATGTGATGGACATCCGTCCTTCTTATTCCTGTCTGTTAGGACGCCCCTGGATCCATAATGCCAGTGCCGTCACCTCCATACTACACCAAATGATGAAATATCCGGTCCAAGGAAAGATCATAACTGTCCATGGAGAAGAGGAGTGCATGATTAGTCATCTAAATTCCTTCCGATATGTGGAGTTGGATGGCGAGTTCATTGAAACCCCTTCCAACATTTTGAAGAAGTCTCTCAAGAAGTAGCGGTGACCAAGGCGGTATCCTCGATTCCCAAGATCACAAGACCTCCACTTCGGATGTCATCTCTAAAGGACGTTGTTGTACCCCAAAATTTTCCCTCCCATATTCTTCAAGATTTGCCAAGATCAATCTCCAGATGATTCAAAATCCCTCAAGAGTTGCACAGTCCAATTGCCTCCTAACACAGTCAAAAATTAGGGTTTTGGTTCTTGCAAAGAAAATGATGTTTTCAAGGGTCCAATCAAGTCCCATATGCCTATATACATTATCAAGCATCCATATGTCAAGTTTCAAGACTCACAGCATCAAGTTGCACAGTCAAAAACCCTAATTGCTCCACAGTCAACTGAAGGGGCAAAATGGTCATTTGACAGTCAAAAGTCAAAATTTTTGGTCAACATCTTATTTTGAAGCCACAATCATCATTTGATCAATCCTTGATCATGATTCCACAAGCATGGCTCAAAAAGTCTCAAGATGCAAAAGTTTCTATTTTTGGACAGTTGAAAAGTCAACTGCAAATTGACCAAGGCATAACTTCCTCATGGTTTATCAGAAAAATCCCATCCAAAGCTCATTTTGAAGAGAATGACATTTCCTACAACTCATCTTCACACTTCAAGTCCAAGAAATGCTCTCACAAAAAGTTATCAATTTCAACATTATAGGTCATTTTCAAAAGTCAACAAAAAGGCACTTTAAGTCAAAGACCATAACTTGAGATTGGTAAATCAAAATGAAATGGGACCAAAGGAATTGGTTATAGGACTTCAATACCTTTCCAAAATGTCCAAGAACATGTTCATAGCTTCAAAATTGAGCAAGATATGCATTGGAGAAGTTGGGAAAATTTTGGGAAATTTCAAAAGTCAACTTTGCCTAAAAAACTTCAAAATTGCTAATGGGCCTCAAATTCTTCCTTGAATCATTACCCAAAGCCTATGCACGACCCATTGAGCTCAAAGGGATTTATTTTCTTATTTTTAATTAATTAATTGAATTTTTATTCTTATTAATTCATTTAATTAGATTTAATTATGAGAAAATATCAAATAATGCTTTTCAAATCTTTTTGTGCAGCAAATCAAACTAGAGCAAGCTGGCCAAGTCGTTTCACATCCAAAAAAGGAAAACCATCCATGATTGGCAAAGATTTCAATGAAAAAAGATTGAAAAATATATGATGAAAATCAAAGATTCAAAACATTAATTCATGGATCCATGGGCTCTTTTTTGACCTAATTTGCTTCACATACTTATGCACAACTCAACCCTATTCCACAAGACACGAAAAAGCTGCTGAGAATAGAGAACCAATTTGCAAAAATTCCAAGAAAAGCTTGAAACTGATTTCATAGTTGCAGGACGTTTCAAAGCCTAAAAAGTATTCTAACCCATTGCTGGACCTTCCAGGAGTCTTTTGGCATCAAGAACCGATCCAAACGCGCAAAGAACTGAAGAACATAGGCCACACGGTTTGTCTTGTTTTTTAAAATTGCATAACACGATTCATGAGCTTTTAACCATTTTTCTTGTTTGATTTACACTAATATTAACCTTCTGAAGCTTTTGGTATAACTGAATTGTGCTAATATGGCCTAAATCCAAATCCACCATTGGAGAATATTAGGTTTTCAGAAGCTCCAAATTAGGGCTTTCCTTGGATGGAAAAATTGGACTTCCAGACTTATATGGACAAATTCGTTGCAACGAGACGAATTAAACGATACCCTCGCGCTCAATTTATGTTAATCCCTGCTCTATTCGCTATTTTCAGGACTTACACTTAGTGGGGGTTTAAAACCCCCGCTACTTGCTTTATGTTTGCAGAGAAAACAAAGACGAAGGCAGGCGTGTCATCATATGGTTGGATAGTTCAAATATCCGGCGCGCTTTTTGTTTTATACCACTAACGTTGTTTTTTTATATAATCATTGTTTTCCACTAACATTACAAACGCGTTGCTTGTTTCAGATGGTGGATGACACGCCTTGTAAACACTGGGACCTGGGTTCGAATCCCAGGTCCCCCCATATAATTGATACATTTTGTTCTATTGTCTTCCTATGCAGCGCTCACTCAATGGCTCACCATACACGCTCATGCCTGTGCTTGCCAAGTGGCCAGGAGATCCCGTCTAATGGTCAGAAGGTGAATTCCAGGATACACCCTAGTCAACCAGCGTATACACGATCTGGAAAGTCAAACGAGTTCTATGTTTCAATGGGCCAGAATTCTTCAATCTTACCTCCATAATGGGCCAGACACCCCCCCTTGTTTGTATATTTAATTTCATTTTCTTTTTCTTTTTAATTCTTTTAATTGCCTTAATTATTTTTATTTAATTCACCTAAAATAATTTTCTCTTCATAATAAAAATCAGAAAATCAAAAACCCAAAAAAATATTTTATTTATTAATTTACTCATTAATTTATTTTTGTAAATAAATGTTAATAATTAATTTAGTTGATTTAGGTTTTACTTTAATCTTTTTCTTAACAAATAAAAAATATCTAGAATTAGGTTTTTTTTTGACATTTTCATCTTTTTCTTAATTAATTATTTTTCTCATTATTTATTATTATAATTACTATTTATTTTTTGTAAATAAACATGTACATTAATCAATTAGTAAATTAGGTTAACTTTAGTATTTTCTTAATAATTAAAATAGACTTAGAATTAGGGTTTCCTTTTAATTTTAATTTTCTTTATTTCATAAACACCAAAAACATAAAAACATTTTCTTTTCTTTAATTAAATAATTAAATAGACTTTAATTTCATTTAATTTCAAGCAAAGGGTCAAAACCCTCGGACGTTCAATTTTAATTTCTATTTCGCGCATTATTTTCTTTTTGAATATTATGTAACTGCTCAAGGATGTAATAGTAATTAGGTTTATCGCTTTTCTTTTACTTTCCGCATCTTTTATCAAAACGGGTCTTTGTATTTTGGCGATGTATAGACCCGCACCTTGTAATAGCGTAGCTTTTACCTTTCCGTCTTTTTATTTTCCGCACTCTTAAATTCTAACTTTGTATGAAAGAATGTATGCTAATTAAAAACAAGCGTAGCTCACACTGCCATGATCAAAGATAATTGTTAAACTGAAAACAACACACAAATACACACACCACTCCTAGGGTACGCCTCACCTGTTGCCTTCGAAACGTGGTCGTCAAGTATAGGACGTTTTAGTAAGTCCTTATGTCCATGATCCAGTTGCCTCGAAACAAGTTGCCTCGAAACAGTTGCCTCGGAACAGTTGCCTCGAAATGGTTGCCTCGGAATAAAAAAGGATCAAGGACATAAGGGTAGCTTCTAAGGTGTCCTAACTGTTGCTTCGGTGACCACACTGTCCCTAAACTCGAATTGACCCGAACACCTCTAATGGTGGTGCTACCTACCTCTCAATGGTGGGATGGCACTACCTTAAGGACTTCTACACAGCCTAATTCCTTAGGGTAGGTAGACGACTCATAGATACTTGCTCTCTCTAAAAAACAAAACAAAAACCTTTTCACACCGACACTTTCAAAAAGCTTTCAAAACAATTTTTCAAACACTCTTGAGGACAGATACAAGAGTTATTCCGAAATTTTTCAATGAAACTTTTTTCAAACCCACTCACAATTTGAAAAGCAAACATTTTGAAAACATAAGAGCAAGTATCTAAGAGCCCATGGATAACCATGGATAGAAAGGGTGCTAACACCTTCCCTTTCTATAAATCTACCTCCCGAACCGAGAAACTATCTCATAAGGAATTTTGCTGTGCTTTTGTCCTGTCCATGTTGGAGAAAATAAAAGACGGTGGCGACTCTTGCTTCCGCAACATTTCACGAACCAGCGTTAAACAGTCAGTTCTAAATCCACCGATCACAGACGTTAAGGCAGTAGTAGAAGAGGGTGGATGCACCATCTGGGGGCAGCTTCCAGACATCCCGTATAAATCAGACAAGTTTGGCCTGGGGTTTACTTTAACTGCTCAAAAGGTTGTGCGTCGTGCTCGTGCTGGAGGGCCACCTTTGAAGATTAGTAACTGGGAGGTCAACACAGTGGAAGATGTTGAAGAAGATAGAAGCTTGGAAGATTGGATATTTCCTACTGTCAGCGGAGGACTCCGCAACTGGGAAGCCAGAGGCTTTGTCCCAATAACTTTCATCTCTCAGTAATTTATCTTTTACATTTCTGTTGGACTTATAATATTCACAAATAATTCGCACTTTAAAAACCTTGTGCCTTACCCGAGGCACAATGGTCCATTTGTAAGGGTTTTTATTTCATCTTCATATGACATTCAATGAATCATGGACGTTTTTCCACATACAAACTTTTTGTGCTCATTATCTTTCTTTTACATTTTATTGTTTAAAGATGGCTATACCCTTACACACACCCACACTCACAAATGCAGGTACCCCTCCATTCCAGATCCCATGGGTAACGATACTGCTATAGCCTTCAGTGACTCTGAAGATCCAATCTATCAAGCTGAATACGAAGGTGAAGAAGATTGTGAAGTTATAGGGGAATTGGCCAGACTACTACAACAAGAGGAAAGAGCCATTCAACCTCATGAGGAGTCGTTGGATACAATCAATTTGGGTACCGAGGAGGATAAAAAGGAAATCAAAGTGGGTGCCAACCTAGAGCCGAATGTCAAGGAGCATCTAATTCAGCGATTGCATGATTATGTTCAGATCTTTGCCTAGTCATATGAAGACATGTCGGGACTTGATACAGACATCATGGTACATCGTCTACCCACAAGAGAAGACTGTCCACCAGTGAAGCAAAAAGTCCGCCGCATGAGACCTGACATGTCAAAAAAGATCAAAGCGGAAGTCATGAAGCAGTTCAATGCTGGATTCTTAGCCGTCACTTCTTATCCTCAATGGGTTGCCAACATTGTTCCCGTGCCTAAAAAGGACGGCAAAGTAAGAATGTGCGTGGATTATAGAGATTTAAACAGGGCCAGCCCTAAAGATGATTTTCCACTTCCCCACATTGATATCCTGGTTGACAATACAGCCCAACACAAAGTATTTTCTTTCATGGACGGATTTTCAGGTTATAACCAAATCAAAATGGCACCTGAAGACATGGAGAAAACTACATTTGTCACGCAGTGGGGCACGTTCTGCTATAAGGTGATGCCATTCGGACTGAAGAATGCTGGGGCAACCTATCAACGCGTTATGATAGCCTTGTTTCATGATATAATACATCATGAGATAGAGGTCTATGTAGATGACATGATAGCCCGATCACAAGCTGAAGAGGAACACCTTGATCACTTGCAAAAGTTGTTTGTGAGGTTGAAGGAGTACAAGTTAAGATTGAATCCAAACAAGTGTACATTCGGAGTCCGGTCCGGTAAACTCTTAGGTTTCGTCGTCAGCAACAAAGGCATCGAGGTTGATCCTACCAAGGTTAAAGCGATATAAGAAATGCCTGCTCCCCGCACTGAGAAGGAAGTCAGAGGATTCTTGGGACGTCTGAACTATATTGCCAGATTCATTTCTCACTTGACAGCTACTTGTGAGCCAATCTTCAAATTATTGAAGAAAGATCAAGTAGTTAGATGGAGCGACGAATGCCAAATTGCTTTTGACAAGATCAAGGAGTATTTATAAGAGCCTCCTGTTTTGATGCCACCGGTCGAGGGAAGACCACTAATCATGTATCTGACCGTTTTAGAGAACTCAATGGGGTGTGTATTGGGGCAACATGACGAGTCTGGCAGAAAAGAGCACGCTATTTACTACCTGAGCAAAAAGTTTACCGACTGTGAAACCAGATATTCACTGCTCGAGAAAACTTGCTGCGCTCTGGCATGGGCTGCTCGCCGGCTAAGACAGTATATGTTGACTCATACCACTTTGTTGATATCTAAGATGGATCCGATAAAGTACATCTTCGAAAAGCCAGCTCTATCTGGAAGAATAGCTAGATGGCATATGATCTTAATATAATACGACATACAATACACTACCCAGAAAGATATAAAAGGCGGTGTGCTAGCTGATCATCTTGCTCATCAAGCTGTAGAAGATTATCAATCCATGAAGTTTGAATTCCCGGATGAAGACATCATGACACTAGACAAATGTGAAGAGATCAGACCATATGACGGACCTGACAACGATCCCGATGGACTCTGTTCTTTGACGGGGAATTCAATACACTTGGTAACGATATTGGCGTTGTACTCATATCTCCAGAAGGGTGTCATACTCCCTTTACTGCCAAACTTTGCTTCAACAGTACGAACAACACGGCAAAATACGAAGCATGCATCTTTGGTCTCAAGGCTGCCATAGACTTGGGAATCAAATCGTTAAATGTGTTCGGAGATTCGGCTTTGGTCATCAGTCAGATCAAAGGAGAGTGAGACACTAAACATCCAAACCTTATCCCTTACAAAAAACATGTTTTGACGTTGCTACCACATTTTGAGCAGATTACCTTCGAGCATTTCCCGCGAGAAGAAAATCAGCTAGCAGATTCTCTAGCCACCATATCATCTATGTTTAAACTTAATTGGGATAACGAGGCTCCCCAGATCACCATTGAACGAATGGACGAACCAGCACACTATCACGAGATTAATACTGAAGAAATAGTGGACCAACCTTGGTTTCATGGAGTCAAAAGGTATCTCGAGGCTCAGGAATATCCAGAAGGAGCTTCAATCAATGATAAAAAGTTCTTGAGGAGATTCTCTGCTAAGTTCTTCCTGAGTAATGGCATCCTGTACAAGCGCAATCACGACTCTATTCTGCTCTGGTGTGTGGGTAAGATTGAGGCTGAAAAGATCATGGCTGAATTACATGAAGGTACCTTTGGCACCCATTCCAATGGGCATACGATGGCGAAGAAAATCCTACAGGCAGGCTATTACTGGTCTACCATGGAAGCAGATTGCTATCAACACTCCCGGACCTGTCATAAGTGTCAAATTTATGCTGACAAGGTACACGTACCTCCGGTTCCTTTAAATGTCTTGACAGCCCCTTGGCCCTTTGCTATGTGGGGAATTGATATGATTGGGGAGATCAAGCCTACAGCCTCCAATGGACACCGTTTCATTCTAGTGGCCATTGTCTATTTTACAAAATGGGTCTAAGCAGCTTCCTTCGCATCAGTTACTAAGAATGTTGTTGCCCGTTTCATCAAGCAGAATCTCATTTGCCGATATGATATCCCTAAAAGGATCATCACTGATAATGGTATAAACCTTATCGGCCTTGTGCGAGCAGTTCAAGATTCAACATCACAATTCATCCGCCTATCGGCCAAAGATGAATGGTGCGGTCGAAGATGCAAATAAAAACATTAAAAAGATCATACAAAAAATGACAGTCACCTACAAGGACTGGCATGAGATGCTTCCATTTGCTCTCCATGGGGTACCGTACCACGGCTCGCACATCAAATGGGGCAACACCCTATTCTTTGGTTTATGGCATGGAGGCTGTCTTGCCTATCGAGGTTCAAATCCCCTCTTTGAGAATTATGAAGGATGCAGGTTTGAATGAGGACGATTGGATCCAGACTCGACTTGATCAACTAAACTTAATTGATGAAAAGAGAATCACTGCTGTTTTCCATGGTCAGATGTATCAAAAACGGATGATCAAGGCTTTCAACAAGAAAGTCAGGCGCCAAGTATATCAAGTTGGAGATCTAGTGATCAAACGCATTATCTTGCCACAAAGTGATCCCAGGGGCAAATGGACTCCTACAAATGAGGGACCATTTGTAATCAAGAACATCTTCTCCGGTGGGGCAATGATCTTAACCACCATGGACGACGACGACCTGCCACACCCTGCGAATGCAGACATAGTCAAAAGATACTACGTATAAGAGACCCGTTAGGTTGACACACCTAGGAAAAAAAGGGCATCCCGGAGAACCAAAAGGTTCGGGAAAAGATTAGGGATAAAAAAAAACCTGTATACCCGGCAAGTTGAAAACCCGAAAGGGAGACTTGGGCAAAAAGGGGTTTCCCGATGGACTGAAAACCCGAAAGGGCGGTCCAGGAAAAAGTTAGGGAATTAAAGCGTATGACTATGTCCCGTCGGATCACTTTGAGGACAATCTCTTTACTGACTAACTCGAAGTTTCTGATCAATTCAATCATCTTCAAACGAAGCAACAAATGGACAAGATATTCGGAGATACGGAGGCTATAGCAGAATGGGAACCCCATGGGATTATCACACATAGCTATCTTTCTTTGTATAAATTTTTCTTACTTTTACGGCACCATCCTCTTACTAGGATGTCTGTCTCCTTTGTACAAAATACTTATTCAGAGTAAATACAAAGATATATATTTCAAGTACAGAAAACTATTTGTCCTTTTTTCTTTACACTTGTGTTTTATTTGTAAAAACGTCCAATGATTCGTTAATGAACATATGCATTTGAACATAATTACTGTTTATAAATAGACAAAATGAAAAAGGACAATTACTAACAGATTGAAAGAATAGGAAAACGTCTTTAGGCTATTCCATGGGCAATCTCCACAGTATATCACTTAAATCCCCAACGGGACTAAAACTTCAAACTGTTAATCCTCGGCGGAAACCATTCAGTTCCTCCAAATTCCCCAGCAAGTTGTTTTGAAACTTGAAATCCAACCGGATAACAGTTAACTTCTGATTCTCCCCAACCTGGGATAACTCCTCGGTAGAGTGACAGACGACCGAAACTCCTGAACTTTTTCCCAGACAGGAATAAGCTTTTTCCCCGCAGAGTTTTCAGTGCTCCCCAACGGAACAAAGACTCCCATTATTTATCCCCAGTAGAAGTCATCAAAATTCTCTGGATTCCCCAAGCAGATTCCTCAAGCAGTATACGACATTGCTCTAACAACATATTTTTCGTTAATACTCCAATTTCAAGATATGAAGGATCCGCATATCCTCAGCAGCAGTCAAGGATTTATTTTCCTCAACCATCAGCAATACAGCAAAGCAGCTTACATGCGCATACATTACATCCACATATCATAAACATTGATAAAATACACATATTGCGTCATACATTTCATGCAACATAATTTTATGTTTAAGCTAACATTTTACCCTTTTCAAGATAAGATTAACAGCTACCGTTAACAATATGCAATCAGATACAGTACAGATACGCTCCAAACACGGAAGCCATTCTGTTACTCATTCAGATTTCAAGTTCAGATACAGTACAAATATGCTCCAAACACGGAAGCCATTCTGTTACTCATTCAGATTTCAAGATCAGATACAATTCAGATACGCTCCAAACACAGAAGCCATTCTGATACTTATTCATATTTCAAGATCAGATACAGTTCAGATACCCTCCATACACGGAAGCCATTCTGATACTCATTCATATTTCAAGATCAGATACAGTTCAGTACGCTCCAGACACGAAAGCTATTATGATACTCATTCAGATTTTAAGATCAGATACAGTTCAGATACGCTCTAGATACAAATGTTATTCTGATACTCATTCAGATTTCAAGTTCAGATACAGTTCAGATACACTCCAGATACGGATGCCATTCTGATACTCATTCAGATTTCAAGTTCAGATACAGTACATATACGCTCCAGACACAAGCCATTCTGTTACTCATTCAGATTTCAAGTTCAGATACAGTACAAATACGCTCCAGACACGGAAGCCATTCTGTTACTCATTCAGATTTCAAGTTCAGATATAGTACATATACATTCTAGACGTGGACACCATTCTGATACTCATTATTTCAGCTTACAACTTACAATCCAACAAACATTCCTGAATGGCATCTTTAAGCCCATTCTCTCAACTACACATCGCCGAGTGCAAATTTATGGGCACTTTAGTGTCCAATCATCTTTCACCTTCGAGTCACGAATGGCAGAATTACCAATCTAACTCTTCAGGTGTAAGAAGATTGAACAGGGGCAGCTGTTGTACCCCAAAATTTTCCCTCTCATTTTTCAGGAAAATCACCCTGGATTCTCAAAATTTTCTCTTATACAAATCCAAGCCTTGAATTATCATTCCTTTCCAAGCAATCCATTTACAAGGGAAAAATGGTCATTTACAAGCTAAAAAGTCAAACTTTGGTTTTTTGATCAAAATCAAAATACAAAAATCATATTTCATCAAGACAGGTTGGAATATGAAGTTTGTTTCATCAAGAAGCTCAAAAGTCAAATTTTACCTTGAAAAGTTAAATTCTAAATACTTAGAATTTTTCTAAAGTATTTAAGGAAAAAATGACATTTCAGAACTTCTGAGCTAGCCTCCAGGCAGGTGCATTCAGAAGTTGTAAATATGGTTCAGCACATAGTCTGCAGTCAGAATATGGCTCTTCAGCATCTACGCAAGTTCGGTCAGAGTTTGCTAGGGTAATGTAAAGAAGGTAATAAAGCGTAATATGACGCCTGAAAACTCCTTCAGAACATGCTGGAGCCAGAAGGTAAGAGGATCAGAAGATTGGATGCTATACTGAAGCATAACTTCTAATTAAGAGTTTTCAAAGATAAATCAAAGAAGGTTACTGGAAAGCCTAGGGAATCCTTCAGAACATGCTGAGGCAACAAGGTACAAAGATCATAAGTTAGATGTTTGTCCTAGATGGAACTTCTGATCCAGAATTAAGAATGATGCCAAATTTTAAATTACATGATTTATGATTTTGACAAATCTCATCATCATTTAATGCTCATTAAATGCTCACAACCACTTTTGAGTCTTTGTCCAAAGGACCTCTCTACGTGTGGCATAGAAATACCCTTGTTATCCTTAAAAGCAAACTTTTATACAGAAGTATGGGAGGGTCCATGCATTACTTTCTGCTTGTGGGTTTACTTTTCCTTAATACCTGCTTGCTAATCTAGTCTAGGCTAAAAAAACTGTCAACTATCACACTTTTTTGAACTTGCTTCAAGAACAAGTCAGCGCCTAGCGTATGATGTTGGTGCTACTTGATCTCTCCAAAACCATAAAAGTATTTGCCTATAAGTAAGAACACTTTTGTCCATTGAATAAAAAAAAAGGAGAAAAAAGAAAAAAAACCTTGAACCTCTGCCAAAAACTCAGGAGCTCCAAGAACTGTAAACATATCACATAAAACCCTGTTAACTTTTGATCCCTTGCATTCAAAACTCCACCCGTTCTCAAATATTTCCTGACTAAAAAACCATTCACAAAGTTTCTGATCTACACGTTGGAAACTTCCTAAACTTCTGTATTCATACTACCTCATATTATCCATCCACCTACTCAAAGAAATCAGAGCCTCACCTCTTTGCTGTTCCAGAAGTGGAGAACCTCCACCCTGTGAGCACGTGAAGAAGTTACCCAAAACCTCACCAGAATTCAGGATCAACCTCTGTTCCATAGAATCTTTTCAGTTGTAAGGTAAGCTTCTGCTAACTCTTATCACGTTACTCAAAGCATTACCAAATTTATAGGCTCAAAAATACAATGTAGATATCATGTTTTCTAATGTTGTATATATTCTGAGATTTCGTGCACCTGCCTATTTAAGAAGAGAATAAATCAGTTCAGAACTTATTGAGGAAATTAGAACTCAGACTTAGGATTAGCAAATTCATACGTGCCTCTGATTTGTAATTCTGATATTTCCTATTTCTGAAATGCTATGACACCTGCTATAACTGTTTTATGCACGTTTTCTGTTTTGTGGAGAAATAACCAAATTGCAGATGTTTTAACTAGAATAGAAAGAGAGACCAAGTTCTTCTGAGTGGTTTCATAAGTTTTAAAGTTTGTTTAGTTGCCAGTGGTATCAGAACTATTGAAAACTATTGTGTTCCCAGTGGGTTCAGAACTTCTGACCTTACACATTTTCACTAACAAGCTTCTGTTTTGCAGCGTGCCAGGGTCAGAACCTCTGACCCCTTTTTTATCAGCCACACGCTTATTCCCTTTTACTTTTATTTTATTTTATTTTTGCTATCACTCTCCCTTCCATTAATCAGCAAACATCAAAATTATTTTCTTCATACTTTATTTCTTAAAACAAAAGACCAAAGACAGTTTCTTAAAATAAGACAAGTCTGTCTCACATTTTCTTGTACATTCTTACGCATTTCAATATGGTTGTAATAGTACTTTAGAACTTATTTTACTTGAAATCCCCATTCAAACTTGTATTCCCCCCTCCCATAAATTGTTGTAATAGCTTAGAAATATTTACATTATGCAATTTATCGCTTTCATATGCCATGATTAGTAATTAGGTTTTGTATGACAAGAACAAAACAAAACAAAGCAAATAGAAAACCTTAAATACAAGACAAAATCAAAAGCATGAAAATGACACACTTGCACGCAAGCACCCTTAGGGTTTCTCCCATTTGGTTGCCTAAAATAAAATGGCCATGTTATGCATGCAAAGTATCTTGGCAAAACAAAACAAATATAAGATCATAGCCCCTCGATGACGCTATTCAAAATTTGTCTTACAAAATTATCTTGGTCCCTCAAAAATGCTAAGATACTTTGCAACATTGCTAATCATGGTTATGCGATGATCCACGCCCGTCCCACTTACATATAAAGATAAGGTTGCTTACCAAATCAATGGTAAGACAACAATGTCAAAGGAATACAAAATGCACAAGAAAGACATTTGAGTAGGTAGATAGCTTCTAGTTACTTGCTCCCTTTCAAACAACAAATCCTTGCTATTTTCAAAACAAACACACACATTTCAAAACATCTTACAAACATTGAAAACATTTTTCAAAATACAAACATCTTTGTATACATTCTTACGAACGAGAATCATTACAAAGATTGCCTAAACAAATGGCCTCTTTTACAAAATACTTTCAAAACCATACCAAACACAATTTCAAACAAAAGCAAGTGATCTAAAGCAAGCAACTAAGAGCCCATGGAAAACCATGGATGAAAAGGGTGTTAATACCTTCCCTTTTCATAATCTACCCCCAAAACTCAAGAAACAATCTCAAAGGTCTTTCCTGTGCTTTTTCACCTTTCCTTTTGGATAAAAGAAAAGTCGGTGGCGACTCTTGCTAACCGCAACATTTGCGATAAAATGCAAAACCTTCAAGTCAGTTCTCCCAGCGCTTCACAGAATTGAACATCAATGTGCTTGCTTCGTTCATGGTTGACTGGATTCTTCGCCAATTCGATTACAGATCTGTTGTCAACTTGAATCATTGTTGCAACTTCCTGCTTCGATTCCATCTTGCTCAACAGTCTTCTCAGCCATTTTGCATGGCATACGCACCAGGATGCTGCTATATATTCTGCTTCACAGGTCGAAAGAGTTACAATGGGTTGCTTTCTTGACAGCCAGGTGAAAGCAGTGTTTCCCATGAAGAATACATAGCCTGAAGTGCTCTTTCAATCATCAATGTCACCACACCAGTCACTATCAGAGTAGCCAGTTAACTTGTATTCTTTTGCTTTAGAATAGAACATTCCAAGTGACACAATTCCTTGGACATATCGAAGGGTTCTCTTCAAAGCTTTCCAGTGTGCAACAACTGGTTCTTCCATGAAACGACTCACAATTCCAACACTCAATGAGAGATCTGGCCTTGTGCATGTGAGGTATCGAATACTTCCTACCAAGCTTCGAAATTTGTTTGCTTCGACACGCTCTCCCCTATCAAATTTCCAAAGCTTTGCTCCTGGCTCCAGTGGTGTCGAAAAAGGATTGCAGCTATCCATCTTAAATCTTTTCAGGATATCTTTCGCATGCTTTTCTTGTGAGATGAAGATTCTTGTTTCTTCCTGTAGAACCTCAAGACTAAGAAAATATTTCATCAGGCCTAGGTCAGTCATCTCAAGTTCTTTTGTCATTGAGCCTTTGAACTCTTCGACCATCTGATTGTTGTTGCCCAAGAAAATCAAATCATCAACATAGAGAGCAACAAGCAGTATTTTCTCTTTTTTCTTTTTCACATACAAGGCATGTTTGAAAGGACATTGCTGAAATCCATTTTCCTTGAAGTATGTGTCAATTCGAGTGTTCCATGCTCGTGGTGCCTGCTTCAACCCATAAAGTGCCTTCTTCAGCTTTAGCACCTTACCTTCATTTTCAATTTTCATGAATCCAGGGGGTTGTTCGATGTAAACTTATTCTTCGAGCATGCCATTCAGAAAGGCTGACTTGACATCCATCTGATGTATTTTCCATGTGTATTAAGCAGCATGAGATATGAGCAGTCGAATAGTCTCTATTCTTGCAACAGGTGCAAAGACTTCATCATAATTGATTCCTACTTTCTGCCTGTATCCTTTCGCCACAAGTCGCGCCTGGAATCTTTCGATTTCACCTGGTGCATTTATCTTTTTCTTAAACAACCATTTTACACCAATTGTTTGACTTCCTTTTGGTAACTCAGCAAGTTCCCAAGTATCATTGCGTTCGATGACCTTAATTTCTTCATTCATAGCATCCTTCCAATTTTTGTTTCTTATTGCTTCTTCAAAGCTAACATCTCCAGTGTCTGCCAATAAACATACAAGATGTACTTCTTATGTGTTTTCATACAAGTCTTGTAAACTTCACAACCTGGGATGTGAGGGTCCTTCTTCATCATCAGAGTCTTCTGGATCTGTCGAAGTGTCTTTCGATATAGCTTCTGGTACTTCGACCACAACCTCATTCGAATTTTCCCAGTCCCATTTGCTTCCTTCATTTACTCTAACATCTCTACTGACTATCACCTTTTTGTTTGTTGGATCGAAGAGTCTGTAACCTTTCATTTTTTCTTCATACCCAATAAGTATGTATTTCTGACTCTTATCTTCCAACTTTGTTCTCCTTTAATCAGGCATATGTGCATAAGCCACACTTCCAAACACTTTGAAGTGAGACACAATTGGCTTTCGACCACTCCAAGTTTCTTGAGGTGTTAAATCTCCCAGATTTGAATGTGGACATCTGTTTTGAACGTAGATAGCACACTGTACAACTTCTGCCCAAAACTCCTTCGATATGTTTTTGCTCTTCAGCATTGATCGAACCACGTCAAGGACAATTCGATTCTTCCTTTCCGCTACACCATTTTGTTGGGATGAGTAAGCTGCAGTCAGAAATCTTCTTATGCCTTGCTCTTCACAGTACTTCATAAAGGTTGTCGAAGTATATTCCCCACCTCTTTCTGATCGAAGGGCTTTGATGTGTTTGTCTGTTGCTTTTTCAACCATTATCTTAAACTTCTTAAATACTTCGAAGGCTTCAAATTTTTCTTTCAGAAAGTACACCTAAGTTTTCCTTGAAAAATAATCAATGAAGGATATGAAGTACCTTTTGCCGCTGAAGGATTCTGGGGTAATTGGTCCACATATGTCAATGTGGGTCAATTCCAGAATTTGTTTGGACTGATATTCTGCCTTCCTTGGGAATGAAGTTTTCGTCTGTTTTCCAAACACACATTCTTCATAGAATTTTCCTTCGAATTCTACATCTGGCAATCCATGCACCATATTTTTCTTTGCTAACCTCCTTAGTCCAGCCTAGTGTAGATGACCAAATCGAAGATGCCACAAGGATGCTTGGTATTTGATGTTGACATGTAAACACTTTTCTAGAATGCTTCTCAAATTCAACTTATACATTCGATTCCTCCCCATTTCGACTTGAGCAACCAAATGTCCTGACTTGTGTTTTAAATACAGGCTTTGATCTTCAATGAGAATCGAATAGCCTTTTTTAGTGAGTTGTCCCAGACTCAAAATATTTGCTTTGAGGTTTGGTACATAGTACACGTCTTGGATTGATCCTATCAAATCATTCTTTTGCAAGAAACAAATTGTTCCTTTTCCTTCGACTCTTGCTTTCAACGCATCTCCAAACGAAACATGACCGTCTTCGATTTTCTTTATGTCTTTGAACAAGTGCTTATGGTCACACATATGGTTGCTTGCTCATGAGTCCAAGTACCACATAGTGTCATTTTCTACTTCTGCTTCCTTTTGAGTCATTAACAGAAATCCTTCATTCGATTCTGTTTCTAAGGCAAGGTTTGTTGTTTCTTCTACCTTTCTTTTGGATCGACAATCTTTTGAAAGATGTCCTGTTTTACCACAATTGTAGCAATTGTAGAAGTTGCAATCTTTCGCATAGTGCCCCTGTTTGTTGCATTTGTAATATTCGATGTTGTTGTAATTCGATCTACCACCTCTCTGGCCACGTCCTCTGCCACGCCAGTTTTGTTGGCTTGATTGTCCCCTGTCGAAGTTGTTATTTTGGTAACTTCGACCACCATTACGTCCTCAACGACTATGTCCTCTCCCATGCTAATTTTGAGAGAAAAGTGCCTTTTCGTCTCTGTTAGGTTCTGCATCCTCAAGTGCCTTTTCCTTCTTCTTTATTTTTCATTGTTCATGTGCCTCAAGCGAACCAGTGACTTCTTCGACAGTGATTGTTGAAAGGTCCTTCGCCTCTTCTATTGCGCATACTATGTTTTCAAACTTGTCTGTCAAAGATCTCAGAATCTTTTCGACAATACGAGTATTAGACGTTGCTTCTCCATTTCGATTGAGTTGATTTTCCACCATCTGCACACGAGTAATGTAGTCCGATACAGGCTCTGTCTCCTTCATCTTCATTCTCTCCATTTCTCCTCGAAGAGTTTGCAAGCGAACTTGCTTGACTCTATCAGCTCCTCTGAAAGCCTTTTCAAGCGTGTCCCATGCCTCCTTCGACGTAGTCGAACCAACAATCTTTTCGAAGGCTGATTCATCAACTGCTCTGAACAGCATATACAATGTTGTTTTGTCCCTTGCTCGCGTTTCTTCCAACGCCTTGTTTTGAGCAGCTGTGTATGCCGTCGTATTTGATGGTTCTTCAAACCCATCGTTAGTCACTTCCCATACATCCAACGATCCTAGCAGCGCCTTCATCTGGATGCTCCAGTTTTCATAGTTCGACTTCGAAAGTCGTGGCAGTGGTATCTGACCCATCATATTTGCCATGCGCTCTGATACCAATTTGAAGAAATATGAGAGAATGAGAGTGGATTGTTAACTGTATTTTCTTTATAGATTTTGTCCAACTAATTTTTACAATGAGATACAATGTGATTTATATAGAGTCACATGATAGAATATTAAGAGTTATAACAATAACTATGTCTAAGTCCCTAAGGAGTAAATTTTCCCACTGTTCAAAGAAATCTGACTTTTGATTTTCCCAAAACTGATTTGAATTTAACCAACAAGAACAACATGAAAAACTTCCCCTTAACAACTGTTTCGTTGGTCACTGCTGCTCTAAAACGGTAACAAGTTGCAACTTCACTTCGTTTAATTTGTTTACACATGCAAGCATGCATTTAAATGGATATACGATAATGTGTTTCTTCAACTTTAACTAAGCAATCTCAACCTTTGTCTTTAACAAGAACTCCAGGCAGGTCTCTAAAATTTGCTCCCTATAAAAGCAAACAGACACAGTTAACTTCTCAATTCTTGATCATATATTATTTCCAAATAAAAAATGCTAATTGATATATGATATTAGCCAAACCCTCTCCAACATATATTATTGAGAAACTCTATCATAGTCGTCTTTGGAACTGGAGAGGACGGTGATCAAACAACATTCCACTTGATTAAA
This sequence comes from Vicia faba, assembly GCA_948472305.1. NCBI lineage: Eukaryota > Viridiplantae > Streptophyta > Magnoliopsida > Fabales > Fabaceae > Vicia > Vicia faba. Next base: position 155,167,707 of record OX451739.1, read on the forward strand.
CAGGATACGCACCACTTCTCTTTAATCTGATATATTTTAAACTAATATTCTATAAAATAGAAATTGAAAAAATAATTATTAAAAAAAATAATTAAAAATTAAAATAATCTAAGTGGATTTAAAAATACTAATTAAAATAATTCAGGTGGATTTAAATAGTCCCACATCAACTACATTATATAATTAGCTCTAATCTCTCTATATATAATACAATCTCAATAGTACTATTAAAAATACACGATTTATTCAAATGTCTCTTAGTTTCTCACATTTAAACAATTAATAAATAATATATTATAAGATATTTATAAATCATATCCACAATAGGTCTTACACATAAGATCAAATTGTTCAACAAAATTTGTTAAACAATACATTAATGTTTATAGAATACAACAAACAATACAACTTTTCAAAATATTAATATCAAAATATAAATTATAATATAACTATAGGGTATATCTAATGCTCATGTTCCTCTTCTGCCTCATATACTCTAATGCATGTCGTGCCTCTACTAAGATTGCTTGAGAGTGACCATCTAAGACGTGCCTTCCTAAAACTCTCCTCTAATTATGACCTCTCTCCCAATAGCCACAATATGGTGACATATATGAAATACATCCACAAAATGGTATGTCCTTGTTTGTTATTCTTTTAATATCTCTTGATGAGCTGGTCTAAAGAATCTCTTTTTGCATCTACTATTATGTAAATATGTGGTACTATATAAAACCATTGAACGTATCTATACACTATTCTCCATGGAAGAGGATCTAGCACACTGCGTACATTCTATGGCATAAGATGCCCACCATAGTCCACAAATGTCTCACCAACATCCATGTGAAGGACAATGGTATGAGCAACAATTGCGGAGTCCCTTAGGTATACTTTGTAGATACCCAAATTTTCGTAGTACTCACTCAAGTAGATGTGGATACATAAGTCGAGACCCACAAGTCAATCATCTAAAGTACCAAGATATCACCTCCAAGGGTTGTGTTTAACTATGCTCACTATATGGTGTGAAACACATGTGATCCGACACAATGCAGTTGAATGCAGTTCAGAATGGCTAGGTCACCTGATTCCCCCTGAGTGGAAAAATAAAGCATGAATGTGGCAATTCATCAAAGTAGTCTTCAACATATTCCTATCCACAAAGACGCATTAAAATGCTTATGGATTCACGAGGAAAGAAAATCTGGCACGACATCCTCTAGAGTCATATATCTCCTATTAGGAATGACCCAAAACAACTCCTAAATATGTCCCCATCAGTTCCAGTTCCTCAAGTGTACTGATTCTAAAGTGATATAATAATCTTTCTATGATTAGAAGATGTATGAGGCATGATACATCATCAAGTGTGATGGTCATCTTATTGATCAAAAGATGAAATGACGATATCTCTGCGTGTCATTTCTCAACAAACACACACAATAAACCATGTTTAATATAACCATATCCAATTTTGCAGAAATCCTCCAACCCTGATAGTTGTAAGACATCCCGAAGCCACTGTTCATCAGACTGCGACAACTTTGATACCTTCTTGCCATGGTTAATACATTTCAATGTCTCACGGTACTGCAAAAATAAATACATAATCTCCAGACAATTTAATTATTATAACATTGAATTATCAAACCTCCTTGATTTAGAAATCCCTTTACATTCACATTGTCCTCTTAAGATACTCAGACAATCACCATTATCTTCAATCTTTAAATTTTTCACCTTTAAAATTTCTTGGATCTCACAGTTGTTTAGACTTCCTCTAAAGTAATAATACATTCCTTACCATAAAGAAGGACATTCTTGGAGTGCTCAGAAGATATGAGTAATGAGCTTAACAAGAGTACAATCTTGTCCTCATATTCAACCTTCAACTCAATATTCTTCATATCATCAACGATCTTGTGAAATTCTGTCAATTACTCCACTATGAATTTATTCTCTACCATTTGAAATGAATAAAGTTATTGTTACAAACACAAATTATGATCCAAAGATTGGGTCATATACAATGAGTCAAGCTTTGCCCACATCAAAACCACAATCTTCTCCTTGGCGTCTTCCCTTAGAACTGTATCTCTGAGACACGAGATAATGATACTTTTGACCTTATCCACCATACTAGTTTTCCCTACTTGTGTTAAGCGTACAAGCATTGATGCCACACTCTTTAATGATTTTATATATATATATATATATATATATATATATATATATATATATATATATATATATATATATATATATATATATATATATATATATATATATATATATATATATATATATATATATATATATATATATATATATATATATATATATATATATATATATATACTTTTGTTGTGTTACACTTGCTTGTATCTTTACTTTTCACAACCTAAAATAGTCTTCGGAAAACTTCTTGATATCCCATTTATTAATCATGGTGTTCACTTGTAAATAGAATCCCCTTAACCCTATGGTGAACACAACTTGTTGTGAAAACTCTAACAATTCTAGTAAATTTGTTGATAACTTCAAACACACCAAAAAATTTAATGTGTGGGACAAAGAATAATGACAATCAAAATAAACGACCTGAAGTAATAACTAACCTACAAAGAGTGAAGGCAAATGCACACCAAGCAAAAAGAAAAATAAAAGACAAGAGCACAAAGAAACTTATTTTTCAATTCGATCAAACCAATTTACTATGGGGAGAGATAACAACTCTATGATTCACTATACTTTCAAGAATTGTTACAAAAGAGTTACAACAAAATACTCACCAAAGTTTCCAATAAACTCTATTTTCTACTCAAGTACTTTTCAATCTCTCCAACTCTCTATATATGAATCACACAAACACAAAGTGTTTATAAGTGTTTCTTAATCTCCTTAGATACATTCAAATATTTTCCAAATTTTAAGATCACAACCACAAATTTTTGTACACTTACTTCTCTAAGTTTTCCCTAAGATTACCACATTCTCCATATGTCTTTCATAATACACTCTAAAGGTTGTCAAGATAAAAATGATATAGATACATATTTATAAGTAATGAAACCCAACAAATCAACAATGGATGCAAAACACAACTCATTAACAAATTGATTCACATATCAAAATGGCCAAGCCAAATAGTTGTGAATCGCCTGAACCAGATCCGATGTCCAAGGACCGTCTATCGTCGGGATCTGATCTGTATACCACCTGGAGTCAGGGCTATGTTTCTATCATCAGTTGAACTCTAGTCAGCCACGTTCGTACCGCTGACGATAGGCTCTGCTGTCACTTACTCTGTATTTCCGACATCCTTGGTTTACCTTTCTATTTCCGACGTCCTTTGTTTACCTTTCTTTTGCTTTTTTGATAGTCCAAAAAAATATTTTTCTTCTCTTAGTTAATAGTTTTTCCTCTGGTTGAACTTTTTCCTCTTGACTCTGTATGCAACACTGAAGAGGTTGACGATTCATCCGACTCTCTCCGCCGGATCTCTTCACTGAGAATCAAATCACGAACATCATCAAATTTCAACTTGTTGCTTTCCGATGAGCTACTCACAACTGTGACTGTAGCATTCCAACTTTCTGGAAGGTAAGACAAGAGTATCAAAGCCCATACTTCTTCATCAAAGTCGATTCCAACTGAACTCAATTGGATTGTAACAATGTCGAGTTCGTTCAGATGTTGCGCTGTTGACGCACCTTCTATCATCCGTAAGTTGAACAATCGCCTCATCAAATGAACTTTGTTTGAGGCTGATGACTTTTCGTACATACTGGAAAGAGCCTTCATAAGATCAACCGTTGTCTTTTCTTTTGCAATGTTGAAAGCAATATTACGGGATAGCGTCAATCGAATGACTCCAAGAGCTTTTCTATCGAGAAGGGTCCAGGAACTGTCGTCCATTGTCGTTGGTTTCGTGCCCGTGAGAGGTTCATGCATTCCCTTTTGATACAAATAATCTTCTATTTGCATATTCCAAAAGCTGAAGTCCGCACCGTCAAACTTCTCAATTTTCACCTTTCCTTCGTCTGCTGCCATCGCTCCCACTCAAGTCTGACTCCTCTGGATCGCTTATGAAACGGAAAAAATCAACCAGCTCTAATATCAGTTGTTAAGAAACTACGCAAAAGTTCCCCATGATCAGATTCATAGAAAGCGGTATAAAATGTGAAATAATAACAAGTTGATATAATAATTGCAAACTTTATTTATGAAAGATAAAATACACAATTAAAAGGCTCTTAATATTGAAATATTTATTATTTATGCATTTACCTTAATTTATAGTAAGTAAAGCAAAACAACGTAGCAAAACAACGTAGCACTCTGCATGCTTTTTTCCAAAGCATGAGTTTTATTTCTTATAATAACTTCTTCATTAATAACTGGTAGTGTTTAAGATTTTCATAATTTTTTCAACAGATATAAATTTGGCAGAGACTATTATTGGTGTTATTCCGTCAAATCACTCTCGGAGTAATGCATCGTGATCTTATGCTAGAGAATTTTCTTTTTGTTAATCAGCATGAAGATTCTCCTCTTAAGGCAATACATTTTGGACTATCTGCGTTTTTTAAACGAGGTTTATCCAATTTTTTTTCCTTTTTATCTTATGTTTTTCGCATGGTTATCAAATGCTGATTCATGCTGTCAATTGGAAGAATGATTTTATGAAATGTTAATTGACTCTTATTACGAATCGTAAAATTCATTTATTGCATAGGGACAAACTTTCTATCCACTTATGCATATCTTTTTCTATTTCTGATTTTCAGTTTTCTGAATCACCGGCATGACAAGACAGGTAACACTAATTGTTCATTGAAATTATGCGTTGCAATGTAACAGGTAATATTGTCGGTGTCAATGTGTTTATGTCATGCCGTGCTACATAGATCAGAGTTTGATCAAACAATAATAAACTCCAATCAGTAGGATATGTGAAATTTTTCTGAACTTGGAGTTCTTACCCATTCTGTAGTACTATTAGCACCTGTTAATATTGATGTTGACGATCTTCCTCAAGATACGGTAAGAAAGTAATTGTCTTTAACATTGTCTTATAAACTGTATCAGTTATATAAGCTGAACAGAAAAAAATGATCATGAATACTGTTATTTTGCTTACAGTTTACTAAGGACAATGGTATTTAATAGAGGATATGAAGTTTCATTTTCATTCTTCAGGTGATGGTTATCTTTTGCAATAATGATACATCTTATGTTCCATTTCTGCCGAGTTTCGTGCACACTTGGGTCAAGCTGCTGTTTCTGCAGCAAAGGTAAGATCCTTTAGTTTCGAAACAATATTCTAACAAGTAAATAGTCATGAGTACTACTCAGCCAAGTAAAGGCGATGTAAGAAATTAATGGTTCTGTTAAACTAATTTAATTGATAGTTATGAGATACAAATGGATATCACATACATTATTGGTGTTAGCACTTTTCCTCTCTTCTCGCACGAGGCTAGCAAGGCCTGAAAGATTTTATATTAAATTAAAAGAGGAGAAAGAATTGTAAAAAAGGAATAGTAAATAGAGCATTGACTTACTCAATCCAGCACCATCAAATCTCCCAAGTACCAACTCAAGATGGGAGAACCGATACAAAGGTAAGTAGTATCAATTTTCCTCTTTTTCTTCTTTTCTGTACTTTCATACATGTTTCACAATCTTTTACATTTTTCCTCCTCAGGTATGCAGTGGTGACAGGCTCAAACAAAGGAATTGGGTTTGAGATAGTGAGGCAGTTGGCTTCAGCTGGAATCAAAGTGGTGCTTACAGCAAGAGATGAGAAAAGAGGTCTTCAAGCTTTGGAAACACTCAAAGCATCTGGTTTATCTCATTCTGTTGTTTTTCATCAACTAGATGTGGCTGATGCTGCAACTGTAGCTGCTCTAGCAGATTTTGTCAAATCACAGTTTGGCAAACTTGATATTCTGGTAACCTTAAATTAATGTTTTCTCCTTATAAAAATGTTTAATTTCTAGATCTTACTATTTCATGAGTAGAGACTATTGTTTTTGTAGGTTAATAATGCTGGGATTGGTGGAGTTGAAATTAAAGATACTAATTTATTCAGTTCAGCAATCATTACAAACGGGGTTAGTGTATATATATATATCAATATCAATATCTGAACTTGTATAATGATTTTGAATATTGACTTGTTCTTACTTTGCAGAAGGCACTATCTGATGATGAATTGAGAACTGCAATGACACAACCATATGAGTCAGCTAAAGAATGCTTACAAATAAATTATCATGGAGCTAAAACAACATTTGAATACCTTCTTCCCCTCCTCCAGTTATCAGATTCACCAAGAGTAGTCAATGTATCATCAATGTTGGGCAAGATAGAGGTACGCCAATTTTTACATCAATATATTCTTAAGAACGACTAAGTTTGCATTTAGTGTTAAGAGCCATTAGAAGTAGACTATCGATAAGTTGCTTGATCACTTATATTGACTTTATTGATGACAAAGCAGTGTGTATCAAATGAATGGGCTAAAGGAGTTTTCAGTGATGCTGATAACCTTAGTGAAGAGAGAATAAATGAAGTGCTAAAGGAGTTTATCAAAGATTTTGAACAAGGGTTCATAGAAAGAAATGGTTGGCCTAGGTATGCAGCGGCATATATTGTTGCTAAGGTTTCAATGAATGCTTATACAAGAATTATTGCAAAGAAGTATCCAAATTTCTGCATCAATTGTGTTTGTCCTGGTTATGCGAAGACAGATATGACTGCTAATACTGGTTTCTACACTGCAAAAGAAGGTGCTGCTCATCCTGTTAGGTTAGCATTGCTTCCTAATGGTAGTCCATCTGGTATGTACTATATCCGAAATGAACTCGCTTCATTTTGACTCATATGCACTATTAGTGTAAGGATTTTACGTCTTCAATAAATTGTAATCCTTGAACTCACGGCCTCTTAATCTTGTTTTTTTAGTGCTAAAAAATCTTTGATATTTATTCCCAATTATTAGTGATATACATTAGCTTATGCATCTGTCCAACTGTATATTTTTGATTGGCTTACTGTTAGGCTTTTACTATTGGTTGAGTTTGTTATAGAGGTAGTTATATATTGGTCCACATGTAATACTGATATATAAACCTTATCCTATACTGTAACAATCAGAAAAACAAATTCTGGATTTTATAGAAACTGCACAGAGTGCAGATTGTTGAATGCAGAGCATTCTTTATCTTCTACATGGTATCATCGTGATCGATCCATCCACATTCCACTCATCTCTCTTCTCCTTCCGGTATCTCTACAGTATCTCTGTTCTCTGTTCTTCATTCTCATCTCTGCATCATGGCCACTGAAAATCAAGAAATACAGTCCTCATTCACCCCCTTCTCCACTGGCAACAATGGATTTGGACCCCGCCTCTCCATCAAGGTTCAAGAGAACAATTTTCTCCTTTAGAATCAACAGGTTGAAGGAATCATCCTTTCTCACAAACTTCACAAATTCGTCGTGAATCCACAGATTCCCCCAATCTTTGATTCAGAAGAAAATTGCATAGCCAACAAAGTTTCAGCTGTGTATGAATCTTGGATTGTACAAGATCAAGCATTATTCTCATGGCTGCTCTCAACGATTTTCGAATTTGTTCTTCCAAGAGTCCTCTCCTGCAAACACTCATATCAAATTTGGGATCAAATCCACAAACATTTCAATGCAGTCATGAAAGCTAGGGTTCACCAGCTGCGTTCTGAATTGAAAACCACCAAGAAAGGGACTAGGTCAATCTCTGAGTATGTGCTGAGAATTAGGGCTATCGCTGATGCACTGCTAGCTATTGGTGATCCCATTTCAGAGAGAGATCAAATTGATTCCATCTTACAGGGGCTTCCGGAGGAGTACAATCCATTTGTCATGATGACTTATGGCAAAGGTGAGCTATCCTCCATTTATGATGTGGAAGCTCTCCTCTATGTCCAAGAAGCACAACTTGACAAGTATCGTCAAGAACTCGCACTTACCACGGCCACTGCCAATATCGCCTATACTGAAGATCAGACAAGTTCCAAGACCACCAGAGGTGGCTTTCAGCAGTCAAGGGGATGTGGCTCTGGCTCCAGAGGTCGTGGTCGCACCAGGGAACGGAATGGTTGCACTCAAGGAAATCGCCCTACATGCCAACTCTGTGAAAAATATGGCCATGCTGTCATCAATTGCTGGCACAGGTATGATGAAAACTTTGAACCTATGGCGCCTAAAGCTAATCAGCAACCTACTCAGTCAAAAGATCAACAGAAGAATGAAGCCTCAAATTCTGCACAAGCTTCTGCATTCCTAGCACATCAAGAAGATTTCAGCCTTCCAACAAATCTTGAATCACATGCTTGGTTCACGAATTCAGGTGCATCCCATCATATCACCTCTAGAAACTATCATAGTAAACACACTAAACCTTATTATGACAATAATGAAGTCATTATAGGGAATGGTAAAGGTATGAAAATTGAATCTGTAGGAATAGCTCATATTAAGCCTAACAATACTTCTAATTATTTGCTGAGTCTGAATGATATGCTTCATGTTCCTAGCATAACTAGAAATCTTCTATCTGTTTCCAAATTTGCCAAAGACAACAAGGTCTTCTTTGAGTTTCACTCTAACAGCTGTTTTGTCAAATCTCAGGCATCTAAGGAAGTTCTCTTAGAAGGCTACCTTGATGTTGGAGGATTATACTACTTTCCCAATCTCACCTTGAAGACTTCTGTGTCACCAACAACAAATGCAACTTGTATCTCATCTGATAAGGTTTCAAATACTTTAGATTCAATTTCCAATAAGTTTTCTCTATGGCATCATAGGCTAGGCCATGCTAACTCTGTAGCTGTTAAAACTGTTCTCAACATATGTAATATCCAGTTGAGCAATAAAGATAATGTTGAATTCTGTAATTCATGTTGTATAGGCAAGTCTCATAGAATATTTGCTCCTCTAACTTCTACTGTATATACTGCTCCTTTTGAGTTAATTCACACTGATTTGTGGGGACCATCACCAAACCCCTCTAGCCAAGGCTTTTCTTACTACATAACATTTGTAGATGTGTACACTAAATATACCTGGGTCTATTTTCTCAAACATAAGTCAGACGCCCTCAACACTTTCAAACACTTTCTTGCCTTTGTCAAAACACAATTTCATACCACTATTAAGGCTCTACAATCTGACTTTGGTGGTGAGTACATGCCCTTTACTAAACTTCTGAATGATCTTGGCATTGTTCATAGACTAACTTGCCCACATACTTCACATCAGAGTGGCACAGTTGAAAGGAAACATAGAAACATAGTAGAAATGGGACTAACTTTACTTGCTCATGCTAATCTGCCTATAGAATATTGGGATCATGCCTTTACAACAACTGTTTATCTGATCAATAGACTCCCCACTCCTACACTTCCTAAAACTGTCTCTCCCTTTCAGACTCTGTTCAACAAAATCCCTGACTACAACACCCTTAGAATATTTGGTTGCTCCTGTTTTCCTCACTTAAGACCCTACAATCAAAATAAACTCCAGTTAAGAAGCTCTGAATGTGTATATCTAGGAATTTCTCCACATCATAAGGGATACAATTGCCTTAGCAAAGAAGGCAGGATTTATATTTCCAAGGATGTCATTTTCAATGAAAAAGTCTTTCCTTTTCCAACATTCAATGACCAACTTCAGTCTGTCAAAACAGGACCCACCAAGTCTATCCCTTTACTTGTACAAAGCAGTCCTTTTTCTGCTCCCTATGATACTCCTATACCCAATGGTAGCAGGACCACTCAGCCTGTCCTGCCCTTGAATAACACACCCTAACACTCTCTTCAAAACTAGTCTATAACCATTGAACATAATCATACCTCCTCTCATAATCAAATTTCCTCCTTCACTGAGCAAGAACCCCTGGATAGAAACACTGATCCATCTCAGAGTACCCCTGTTTGTTCTCAACATACACAAAGTACAACAAATGTCCAACCTCATCACACTGCTCTAACTAATCAAAATACTGTCCATCAGGAGTCTGGTCCATCCCTGACTACTGTTAAGCCTGATACTCACTCTTCTCCTGCCTTAGTTACTAAGAATCACTCTATGGTTACTAGGATCAAAACAGGGAACCTTAAACCTAAAGTATTCCTTGCACAATGTGAACCAGTCACCTACAAACAAGCCTTAACTCAACCAGAATGGTTTGAGGCTATGAAACAGGAGTTTGATGCTCTCCTGGCCAAAAAAACTTGGACACTAAGTCATTTACCTTCACACAGAAAACCAATAGGCTGTAGGTGGGTGTTTAAATTGAAGGAAAATTCCGATGGAACCATTAACAAACACAAAGCCAGGTTGGTTGCCAAAGGTTTTAACCAGCTGTATGGTCTTGATTTTCATGAAACCTTCAGTCCTGTTGTCAAGACAACAACTATAAAAGTTATTCTAACCCTAGCTATCACTCATAAGTGGGAAATCCAACAGATAGATATCAACAATGCCTTCTTAAATGGTGCTCTACAGGAAGAAATATATATGCAACAACCACCTGGGTTTGAGAATGAGAACAGAAATCTGGTATGCAAGTTGAATAGAGCCTTATATGGACTCAAGCAGGCACCCAGATCCTGGTATGAGAAACTACACCAGACCCTGTTTCATTTTGGTTTTGTGGCTAGCAAGTGTGATCACTCTTTGTTCATTTACAAGCATCAAGAAATTATTATGTATGCCTTAGTCTATGTGGATGACATCCTAGTAACAGGCTCATCTTCTCATCTTGTTCACAAGTTGATAAATCAACTACATCATAAGTTTGCTCTGAAGAAACTTGGAAAGCCTGAATACTTCTTAGGTTTGGAAGTTCATTATCAAACCAATGGATCCCTAGTACTGACTCAAACAAAATACATCAGAGATCTCCTCTCTAGGGTCAATATGCACACAACTAATGGAGTAGGAGCACCAATGCTTAGCCACTGCAAACCCAACAAATATGGCACTGACTTCATGGAAGAACCCTTACTATACAGATCTGTTATAGGAGCCTTGCAGTACATTACCCTAACTAGACCTGACATAGCATATTCTGTAAACAATGTTTGCCAGTTCATGGCTTCTCCTTTACACAACCACTGGAGTTTGGTTAAGAGGATACTCAGGTACTTGAGTGGCACTGTCAGAATGGGATTAATCTTGTCTCCTGCTACTCCTAATAAGCCTCTATCTCTAAGAGCCTACAGTGACTCTGATTGGGCAAATGATCCAGATGATAGAAGGTCAACTTCTGGCACTTGCATCTTCATTGGACCAAATCTCATATCATGGAGCTCAAAGAAACAGTCCCTTGTTGCAAAATCCAGTGCTGAAGCAGAATACAGGGCTTTGGCTCACACCACATCAGAAGTTCTATGGCTGGAATCTCTACTGACAGAACTACAGATTCAGTATTTCTCCCTAACTCTGCTGTGTGATAACCTGAGTGCTGTTCTACTTTCACATAATCCTGTCCTTCATGCTAGAACCAAGCATATTGAATTGGATCTTCACTTTGTAAGAGAGAAATTCATGGCCAACAAGCTCAAGATCCAACATGTTCCAGCTACTGCTCAGTTAGCAGATATTCTGACCAAGCCTCTTCCCACTATTGTCTTTCAACAACTCAGAGACAAGCTCAAAGTTGTGCTGCTGCCACCACCTTGATCTTGAGGGGGAGTATTAGTGATATACATTAGCTTAGGCATCTGTCCAGCTGTATATTTTTTATTGTCTTACTGTTAGGCTTTTACTATTGGTTGAGTTTGTTATAGAGGTAGTTATATATTGGTCCACGTGTAATACTGATATATAAACCTTATCCTCTACTGTAACAATCAGAAAAACAAATTCTGGATTTTATAGAAACTACATAGAGTGCAGATTGTTGAATGCAGAGCATTCTTCATCTTCTACACCGATTAATAGAGCGAGACTCCTTAATGTGTTTTTTGTATTCATTTGGAACAATATGATACTTTTCAGGATACACGAGAAAATAGAAACGAGATGATCCAAAGTAATGAATATTAGAGGTACATATATAATCAAAAGATATCGCATTCAAACCATATGATTTGTTTATAAAATCAACACAAAGAAAACCACGTTTTTAATGTTTAATACTATAGTGTCAAGACTTCAAGTCTTAAACAAGAGTTGTACTATCGCAAAACATGTGAAGAAGATTCTAAAAAGTATGCCTTCTAGATTGAGATCCAAATTTACAGCCATTCAAAAAACTAAATATTTGAACCACTTTGGTCTAGAAAAACTCAAGCTTTTTCATGAGTTATGAGTTTGAGTTAGACAGAGATGGACCTCTAAAGAAGGTCAAATCCATTGCCTTGAAGTCAAAGGGTAAAAGCTATCAAGTTGAGACAATGGAGTTAGATGATGAGAGCTCAAATGACGAGGATGTTCTATTGAAAGTGTAATTCCTTGTGTCGAAGCAGCATGTTGTTCGACACAAGGTGTGTCGAAACTTAGTTTTGTGTAAGTGTGTCGAGTTGTGTCGAAGAAGTTGTTTCACATAGATTCGATTTAGGTCTAAAATAGTTATTTTGAGTTTTTATGGTTTTGTGTTTTTCGACTTAGGGAGAAAACTAGCTTAATTATAAATAAAAGGAGTAACCCTTATTTTGTAACACATTGAGTATTCACAGAATTTGCACTTGCAAGTGAATAAGAAAGTTTTCTACAGTTTGTGGGTAGAGAAAAACTATGCAGAAACCCTAAATCTCTTTTCTTCTTTAATTTTTTTCATTGTCATTGTGTGGTGATAACTTGTTCATCAAGATTGATATAAATTCATCATAGACTTTAGTGGATTTCCAACATATTCAAAGGTCAGATGATGAGTAATTGACGTTTCTCACTAAGAGGGCTAACATTTGTATACAAGGTGAAGATTCCTTAGAGGGAGTTCTAAATCTTACCGAGAATCATCATCCATACAAACGAAGAAGACTAGAAGGTTTTCTAAGGTTGAAACAAGCCCAAACACTTCAAGAAAGAATATCCAACACTTCAGAAGAAGATACCAAATATGCAAACTTAAAAAAAAATCGAGAAGAAAGGACCCATGACAACCTAGGATGACTCTGAAAAAGAAGAGGATGACAAACAAGAAAATCCAGCATTTTTGATGGCTACAACCTCTGACGGTGAGAAAGACACATATGATGAAACAAATGATGATATATTTTCTAATTTATCTACATGAGAACTCATTTCTGCATTGAAATATCCGCTAAGCAATGCTCAAAGAAAATCAATTCAATTTAAAATCTTGCAAAAGAAGTGTACCATTTACTTGAAAAATAAAATTCTTTGAACAAATAGATTGATGTCGATCTATGTTCTTGCATGTACGTTGTCTGTTGTAAAAGATCTTGTTTGGTTCCAAGATTAACCTAATGTAAAATCTCGTATTTTGTCTGGAGGACAACTAGTCTAATACTCCAATTTGAGTGTAAGAAGGTTTGTGGGCATAACCAGTGAAAAATATCACATCCAGTAGAAACTCTAAATAAATTATTAAGGTGAGGAGTATGTCAAGTGGTTAGGCTTGTTGTACCCCAATTTTTGCCCCTAAGATCCCTCTATCACATCACTTCAATTCAATCACAACAAGATCACACAAGGGTTTGGTTCTTCTCCTTAACTTTAGTTGTGCTCATGAAGAATCACCAAGCACCTTGACTTGTATTTTGTGATCATCTATATTTTGTAGTGATTAAATTTTAACTAACAAATACAAGGAATGTTTGCCCTAATTGATGATGTTGTAGGTGAAAGCACAATGCATTCCATTAAGTTGATCCATAGGTTCATGAGTTAATTTCCATGCCTTCTTCAACAAAGCTTCATTGAGGTTCAAGATTCACTATTGAAGATATTTTGAAATAACATCATGACAAAGTCTATTATGATTCATCATGCCTCAAGTTGTCAAAAATAGTTCAAAGGTACAAGGGTTGATTGAAGAAGTTTGACATAGTTGGACAAGTCTTTGTTTCCATTGATCACAAGTGCATATCTCCTTCGACTCTCAAGATTTGTAAGTGGTGTTGGTTGCTATGGTTTCTCCTTATCATCCTCAACAACTTCTATTTACATGAAAAAAGTATTTGTGCAATAAAGTTGATCAAAAATGCAAAGGTTTCCCAAAGCATTTTGTTGCTCTAGGAGCTAGGGTTTTGAACTTCAAAGGGGTATATCTTGCTCATTTTTTGGTATTTTTGGGTATTTCCAAAAACATGCTTCTTTTTAAATGGTTATCAACAAATCACTTCAAAAGTTTCAAGGAAATTTTATGTAGAAGAAACTTAATGATGAAGAAAGATTACAAGTCCTCCAGATGAACCTTCAAATTCCATTAGGTGATTTTAAAAGATCATAAATTGGTCAATTTTTGTCACCTTGAGCCCATTATTTTTCCACCTTGATATTAGAGATATGAACTTCAACCTTTCTTTTAAGTGCAAAATGTGAAAATGGATGGAAGATGCCCTAAAGATGCAAAAGGTTATAGGTCATTTTATGAAATTTTGCCAATTTCAACAAGTCATAACTTCCTCAATTTTTGGAAATTTTGAATGGTTCAAGTATCAAATTGTCATTCAAGAGGTCTACTTCATGCCATCTATTTTGGTCAAGAGCAAATTTTAAGTGGAAGGCCATGTTTAGATGCAAGAGATTATAAGTCATTTTTGAAGAAAAAACTTAGAAATTTTCTAAGTATAAAAAATCAACCTTTTTTTTCTCAACTTTGACTCATCACAAATTTCAGCTCAAGCATCTATTTGATCTCATTCTTTGCACACTGTAAAGCTTGTAATCTCATCTTTCTAAAGCTTCAATAATCATGTCCTAAGACCCCCTGAGTTGAGAATGCCATTGATTTGAATTTGGTAACTTGAAATTGAAGTTTCTCCAAAAGTCAGAATTTGAAATCTTTGTTTTGGCTTCTAAACACAAAATTGCTGCGCATTTTTGCTTCTAATCACATTTAGTGAACTTCCAGAAGTGATTAGCATGATAAAACACAAAGTTTGTATGAGTTTTGATCAAATTACAAGTCATACTTTTCTTGTTTGTAACGTCACACGATTTCCCTTCAAACTTCATCATTTCAGACGCTTGTGTGACACGGTGGCAGAATCAATTGTTAATACTGGTTTGCATTTTGTGTTTGCAAATTTCACGGTAAGAAAGAGTCGCCACCGACTTTTATTTCATCCAACTAAGGAAAAGGAAAAAGAACAGAAAAAACCTTTTTCGAGAATGTTTCTGAGTACGGGGGATAGATTATAGAAAGGGAAGGTGTTAGCACCCTCTCTATCTATGGTTTTTCATGGGCTCTTAGGTACTTGCTCATTTTTAAAATTGCTTGTGTGTGCTTGTTTTGAAAAAGTTTTACTTCATGATAACCCTTGTATCAATCCTCAAGAGTGTGACGAAGTTGTTTTGAAAAGTGTTTGTGTGAAAAGTTTTATTTAAGCAAGTACCTAGGAGCTAATCTATCTACTCGAAAAAAGTTTGTTCGTTTTTCTTTAGACAACACTATCCTATTATTAAGGAATAGGTAGCACCGTCGTTGGAATTTTAAAGGGACGTTCGAAGGGACGAAATGGCCTCTGAAGGCAACAAGTAAGGATACCTTAGCATTTTAAAGGGACTATCATCATAAGATCAATTCCCAGGCAACTCGAGGGACAAGTAGGGACTATGATCTTTATGACGATTTTGAATCGCGGGTCATTGCTAAGGTACCCCTACGTTCGAGGGACACGACCATTATTTTCGAGGCAACCAAGTGGAGTAAACCCCAGGAGTGAGCATGTGCAAGTGTATTTTTTCAGTTAATTATCTTTGCACATTTAGGATTTTATACTCCATTAATTGCAATTTGTCTTTCCATACAATCCTATACATACATCTAAGCAGTTTATAGCTTGCGAAAATTAAAATGCGAGAAGTTAGAGTCCTAATTATTACATGGATTTGGGCAGATACATAATTATTTTTGACTGAAAATAAAATACGGAAATTTAAAACCCTAATTACTATTATAAACTCGGAGCAATTACAATAATAATAAAAAGGAAAACTAAAAGCGCGCGCGGCGAATTAAATGCGAGAAATAATTGGAAAAACCTAAAATCTAATTTGAGAAAATATTTATGTTATTTTTTATAGAAAAATTAGGTTATGTACAAAATTAAACCCTGTTGTACCCCAAAATTTGCCCTCCCATATTTCTCAAAACATTTCAAGAAAGATTCTCAAGTTGCTCAAGGAAGTCCAATGGTTGACCAGACAAGCACTCTCCTAAGGCAGTCTACCTCAAATTAGGTTTTCATGTTACATCAAGATACTTGAGTCCAAGGTATCCCAAATGCTCACCATTGTCTTAATATGTTCTCAAGATCATCCATGTCAAGTTTCAAGCCTTGCAGAGGAAGTTTGCTCAGTCAATTGTTCAAAGGCCTGAAAATCGAATGTGTTAGGGCAAAAGTCAACTGTGGCCTACATACAGTCAAACTTCAATATTTTTGGTCAACATACTCATTTTGAAGTATCATGCATCATTTTATCAAGGGTTGATCATGATTCATCAAGGATTACTCACAATTCATCAAGAACCAAAAGTTGCTAAATTAGGGTTTTGTAGGAAAAGTCAACTCAACTTTGACCAAGCATAACTTTCTCATACTTTATGATAAATGACCCATCCAAATATAATTTTGAAGAGGATACAATTTTCTACAATTCATCTTCATCTCCCAAGTTCAAAATATGCACTCACAAGAAGTTATGAATTTGGACATTATAGGTCATTTTGAAAAGTCAACAAAAACACCTTTTTTTTTTCAAAGCTTCATACATGAACATGGAATACCAAATTGAGATGAGACCAAAAGGGTTGCTTAGAGGACATCTCAATATTTCTAAAAAGTCCAATAAAACCTTCAAAGAGTCAAAATTGAAGAAGTTATGCATTGGTGAAGTTGACCTTTTTTGCAAAATTGCCAAAAGTCAAAAGTGCCTCAAATTGCAATTTTTGTTAAATGGGCCTAACTTTTTGCACTTGTTTTGAGTTGGTAGCATGGTCCACGAGCCCTATCTCTTCCCATTTGTATTTATCTTATTTTTTGTATTTATTTTTATTTTTATTGCAATTAAATCAATTTAAATCAAAACAAATCATAAAAAAATCCAAATCATTCAAACTTCAAGATCTTGTGCACATTTCAGGTCCCATATACAGCTAACAAGTGAATCAATTCGTGCAAGGCATAGATGGGCACAAAAAGATTTATTTTGGCCTATTTTGGAAGGAATTTTCTAGAAATCAAATCAAGATCACAAATCATAATTGGCAAAGATTGAGATCATATTTGTAAACCTAATTCATCCCTTGGTATATAGTGAACAATTGCAGCCAGAAACAACAAGGTTTTGAGGCGTGAAAAGGCAGAACCAAACTTGGAAAAATTCAAAGAAAGTGGTGATCTGATTTCACACTTCCAGACGTTTTCAAGACTCATAGGCCATCCCATTCACTTCCTGGGATTGCAAGCAAGCTGTACCAATCAAGAACAAGCATTTTCCAGCACTAGAACTCACTGTAAGTGATCCAAGGCCATGGCTTTTTCTTGAAATCGAATCACATGATTGTGGCACTTATAGCATGAAATACTTATATATTCTTGTTCCTTGAGGCATTTGCAAACTACTCATAACAATTAATTACATTTTTATTGGCTATACTGGAATCTACCATTGCGAGGTTTTGTTGTCTCGATTTAGGATCTTTGTGTACAGGTGAAATTGGTCCACAAAAGGGACACTATGATGCTCAGTAGGCTAAGGCGATTCGATTCATGGCATTAGATTTCATTTTTTATGCCTGCGTGTGATTTTGAGATATGCAGGGTTTCTAGCTATGGACATTTGTCCGTAGGTAAGAGTCTCTGACTTTTACCAACGGAGAGAGGTTGGGGACGACCTGCGTGACACCATCTTACTTGTCCATTTAAATTCTGGCGCTTTTTATTTATTTATTCCCACTAACTCACATTATTATATATTATCCATTATTATTATTCCATGTACAATAAAAGCACGCTACTCAGTTGGTAAAGGGGTAGTGGAAAAGGCCATAGGACATGGGTTTGAATCTCAGGTGCCCCCATATATTTCATATTGTTTTTCATTGCTTAATCAGGCACGTGTATATGTGTGATGACCACCGTGGACCATCATCATCCAACCAACCAGATGTCCAGGAAGCCAGATCTGATGGCCATCATGTGATGATCCACCAAAGGCCTTGGTCAATGCATAGCAGGGAATCTTGGCAAGTCAACGTGGATCAATTTCTTTTGGGCCCAAAATTGCCATTCACACCCCTCCAATTTGCTGGTTACAGGCCCAAATTTCCTTTTTCTCTATTCTTTTATACTTTCTTTTATTTAATCCATTTAATTAATTTTTTTTACTCACACAAAATTAATTCTCTTTTATTAAAAAAATCACAAAAATAATTTTCCATCCAATTAGATTTAGGTTATTTTTTATCAAAAACATTAATTTAATTAGTTTATTTAATTTTAGGGTAACTTAAATTCTTTTGTAAATAAATTAAAACAAGTTAGAAATTAGGGTTTTGTTTAATTTAAATTCTATTTTCTTTTTCTTAAAAAAACCAAAAATACAAAAATAGGTCAGGTAAATTATTTTCTTTAAATTAATTTAATTACTAATTAGATTTGTATTTAATTTAAAACATTATTCTTTTTTTCTTAAAAATAATCGAAAACAACAAAAAATAATCTTTTTCTTTAATTAGGTTAGACGGGGTCAAAACCCTAGTTTCCTTGCGTTCTATATTCGTCACGCGCTTATTTATTTTTACCATATTGATGTAATTGCTCATGGGATGTAATAGATTAATTAGGGTTTTTTTCGTTCATTTATCGTTTTTTTACGGGCTGCTTTTGGCTATGTAATTAATACCCGAAGCCATGTAATAGCGTAGCTTTACTTTCCGCATTTTAATTTCTGTAAAATATTAACTGTTAGATGTATGAATATTAGGGTTGCATGACAAGAATGTATGTTAAAATTAAAACAGTTAGCAAACCCTAAATGTGCAAAGATAATAAACTTGAAATTGAATCACTCGCACATGCACACTCCTAGGGTATACTCCCACTTCGGTTGCCTTCGGTAAACGATCATTAAGTATAGGGTATTTTAGTGGTCGCTCTTTTGTCTCAAAGATCAAAGTTGCCTCGGAACGGTTGCCTCGGATATGTTGCCTCGAATATTAATCTTAAGACATTAGGGTTATTACTAATACGTCCTAACATTGCTTTAGTGATCGTACGTCCCTTTCGAATTGACCCTTAAAACTCCAACGACGGTGCTACCTGCTCACTAATAGTAGGATAACACTGTCTAAAGGAAACGAACATAGAACAATTCTTTTTTCGAGTAGGTAGATGCTAGTAGGTACTTGCTCAAAACAAACAAACTTTTCCACACTTACACTCTTTTCAAACAAAGTTTTCAAAAAACACTTCGTAACACTCTTGAACACAGAAGCAAGGGTTAAATCGAAGTCAAACAAAAAACTTTTTTTTCAAATCAAACACGCCCAAGCAATTTTGAAAATGATGAGCCAGTACCTAAGAGCCCATGGAAAACCATGGATAAAAAGGGTGCTAATACCTTCCCTTTCTATAATCTACCCCCCGTACTCAAAATCTCAAAAAAGGAATTTTTCTGTGCTTTTTTCCTTTCCAGTTGGATAAAATAAAAGTCGATGGCGACTCTTGCTTACCGCGACATTTTGCGAACACAAATACAAAACGCAAACCAACATTTCAAACAGTTCCGGTTCTGCCACCGTATCACAGAACTGGCGACTCTGCTGGGGAGAAATAAGTGAGGTATACCTTAGGATTAGTTCATCATATTTGCTTATATTGTTTGATTTGTTTGCTTTACCTTTGAGGGCTTTGTATTGGGAGTTACTATAGATCCTAACCCGGATATGGGGAACACCTTTTAGGTAAGTAGCAATAAACTGTGAGGGAACTGTACGGTGTAGACCGATACGGTTGAAGCAGTAGCTACGTTGATGTGACACATTGGTTGGTATCGGTATCCCTTGTGGAGAAACGAGGAGAATACGTGGCTACTATATGGGTCGTTAAGCATCAATTGACCTTAGAACCTATAATTGACCAACTTGGCCATATGAAGTAGTGAGATAGCCGGTCTCGGTGTAAAGTTGGGAACTGGTTGATACTCGATACTACACTCATTGAGACCATACTCTCGAGATAGTTCCGGCCGCAAGAAAATATTGCGTGAGCTGAAACCATGACCGATGGAGGATGTTCAGTGATATTGAGAACCTCTAGAACCCGGTTACTATTATTAGGACAGGTTGAAACCAACTGAACTTCAAGAGGGTAGTTCCTAGACCCCATGCAAGCCTGAAACTTAAGGGCTCTTATGTGACTTATTTTCCTTTACCATGTCTGCTATCTGCTATACTTGTGGTGTGTTTTTATCATGACATCATGCATCATAACATATCATACATATTTCATTAGACTAACCATTTCAAAGACCGAGGGGATTTATCTTTGTTCTATTTTGCAGATTATGGCTTCCATGCGGTGATGCGGTGGGAGAACTGACTTGAGGTTTTTCGTTTGTGTTTGCAAATGTTGCGGTTAGAAAGAGTCGCCACCGACTTTTCTTTTATCCAAAAGGAAAGGTAAAAAAGCATAGGAAAGACCTTTGAGATGTTTTCTTGAGTTCAGGGGGTAGATTATGAAAAGGGAAGGTGCTAGCACCCTTTTCATCCATGGTTTTCCATAGGCTCTTAGTTACTTGTTTAGATCACTTGCTTTGCTTTGTTTTGTTTGAAATGGTGCTTGGTGTGGTTTTGAAAGTATTTTGAAAAGAGGCCATTCGTTTAGGCAATCTTTGTAATGATTCTCGTTCGTAAGAATGTATACAAAGATGTTTGTCTTTTGAAAAATGTTTCACAGTTTTGTAAAATGTTTTGAAATGTGTATGTGTTTGTTTTTGAAAATAGCAAGGATTATTTTGAAATAGAACAAGTAACTAGAAGCTAATCTACCTACTCAAATGTCTTTCTTGTGCATTTTTATTCCTTTGACATTGTTGACTTACCATTGATTTGGTAAGCAACCCTATCTTTGGATGTAAACGAGACGGGCGTGGGTCATCGTATGACCATGATAGCAATATTGCCAAGTATCTTAGCAATTTGGAGGGACCAAGATCATCTTTGTTTAGGCAACCTTTTGATAGTATCATCGAGGGACTATGATCTTATTTGTTTTGTTTTGCCAAGATACTTCGCGTGCGTAACATGGCCATTTTATTTTAGGCAACCAAGTGGGAGAAACCCTAAAGGTGTTTGTGTGCAATGTGTGTCATTTTCATGCTTTTGTCTTGCATTAGGTTTTTTCTATTTGTTCTGATTTTGTTCTTGTCATGCAAACCCTAGTTACTAAGCATGGTATAAAAGCAATAAATTGCATAAAAATAAACTAAGCTATTACAACAATTATCATGGGAGAGGGGATACAAGTTTTGAATGAGGATTTTGCACAAATATAAACATAAAAATATTATTACAATCCAACCGAATATTGTGCAAATTAAATAAATGTACAAGTATTTAAAATGCAATGTAAATGTATTTATGTAAAAAAATGTTTTGGAATTGTTTTTTTTTGTATGAGAAAATAATTTAACTTAAACCCTAAAAAATAAGGAAAAAATAAAATTATTATTTTTGTAAAGGGGTGAAACCCTAATTTTTTAACTAAAAGAAAATAATGTTTCTTATTACTATTTTGTCCATTTTTTGTACAAGAAAATAATAAATAATATTATGTGTAAATATTAAAAAATAAATATGTATAGGAAATAAATATTTTATGTGTATAAATAATATAATAAAAATATGTAGTATTTTTAAATATATTTATAAGTTATTTAAGAAAATAAAATCTATTTATCATAATAAACTATTTCTATGTGAGAAAATAAATAAAATAAAATAAATAAAAAAGTGTAAAAATAAATAAATTATTTTTGGATATTTTTTATCATTAGAAAAAATAAATGCAAGTAATAAATATAAAAATATGCAAGAAAATGCAAAAATATAAGAAATAAGTCAGGGGGTGCAGTAGCAATTCAGGAGGTGTGAAAAGCAAAAACAAAAAGGCCCAAAAGCGCCAAAAATCCCAAGGCTTCGTCCCTGTCCTCCAACCATCTTCCTTGTGCGCGTTTTTCCTTCAAATCTGTAACTTGCTAATGCTTGCACAAAAACAAAAACTTATAACATGAAACTTGTGGCATTTAATCTCACGATTCCAACCATATAAAATTTGTAACCTAACTCTCAAAGATCAGGGAGAATTTCAGAACCCCTAATTCGTGACCTAAAAAATTCAGGAACTTCAAGCTTCAAATTCTCACAGCATAATTAATATAAATGAAAATTATGCATATGTAGAGCTTCACCATGTTATGGACTACATTTTTTCTTCACAAATCATGGCTTGAGGATGCCTATTCAGAGAGATAGAGTTCAAGAAAATACCTCCTTCAGTTGGATTTGGATAGAGCAATGTAGGGACTTTAATGGAGGCCTGAGGATTGTGTGAGCTTCCTTGAGCTTCCCTGAAGTTATTCCAATGCTTAGCTTGCTCTGAGGATGGCTGAAACTCTTTGCACAAGTCAAGTTGCAAGCTTCCAAAATGAAAATGGCAATGGATGAAATAGGGGTTACAGAACCAGGGTGATAGTTGGGATTGCTTTGGTATGATGTGTATGAAGTGTTTCAAGTGTTAAAATACAAAACACACGAGCCAAAAATTAGTTGGCTTTGGTTTTGCAGATTCTGGATGTTTGGACAGAAAAATGGTGTTTCTGAGTTTTGGGGAGTTTTAGCTTCAATGCAATCGTGTTATATGTTGCACCATGTTTGTATACTTGTATAGAATAGATACAAAGTCAGCTTCTCAACAGATGTGCAAGCTTTTGACCTTTTCACCAACTTTCTTGCTTTTGAAGTAAAGTGAAGTGACTTATGCAACATGCTTGTACTGGCTAGCTTGAGGGCTGCAAAGAACTTGTAAAAATTGCTTAAGACCTGTGGAAGTTGCTTGCACCAAAGGGACAGGTCCAAGGCTCAAGATTGATAAAGTTACAAAAGCTTACTTTATGAAAATGGCATTGTAACCTTTATGCCTAAAATGGAATTATCTCTTGTACAATGCTTCAAAAGAAAAGATAATGCCATTATCAACTGTGTTTGCATTTAATTATGGAGTGTAGAGTGAGTTTAGGACCTGTAAAGCAAGATTCAAACAGCATGGGTTGGATTTGCAACTTGATGCTATGTGAAAATGGCATGAACAAAAGTGATAAAATGCCAATTTCTCCTCTTCGATTCTACCTAACCAAAAATGATCTTGGAGAGTTCTTGGACATTTTGGAAAGCTTGCAATGTTCTATATAATCCATATTTGAAATGCATTTTGAGATACCTCTTGGAACTAGGTGAAAAATGTCCAAGAAGTTGGGTCCAAAAACTGCCTAAATTAGGGCAAAATTTCACTAAGTTATTTAGTTCATGGACCTATGTTCACAAATTCATAACTTGAGATACAAGCATCTTTTGAGAAAAGTTTGTGAATAAAAGTTGTATATTTCATGTAGGAATACAACTTCCATGTTGGAAGTTTTCTTTGAATCAAATTGCATCATGGTGAAAAAGTGGTGGAAAGTTGGGAAAAAATAAGAAAATTTCCATACTTAGAAAAATTCTAAGTTATGAAAATTTTCAAATTCAAAATCCTAATTTTCAAAATTGGTTTTCTTGGTCAACAAGTTTCACATTTTGGCATATCTTGATGAATTATGACCCTTGGCACTTTATTTTGACTAAAAAGTCAAAGTTTGACTTTTCAGTGTACAGTTGACTTTTGATCAGTTGACTGCAAAATTCATCTGTCAATCCAATGAACTTGAGATCTTTTGAACCATGTAATTAGGTCAAGATGATGCCATTGAACCCTTGAAATAATTTTTGAACTCAATTGGTCATTGGCTAGGTTAAAAATCAGAAATTGCCATTTCTCAGTCAAAACCCTAATTTTGACCATTTTGCCTTTTGATGATTTGATCAAATTTCTTGAGGAGTTGTGATCCAAACTTGATCAAATGGTACATATGAGCCTAAAATGTTGACGTGGATAAAAAATTATGAAGTTTGACTATAAATTGGCCATGGTTGACTTTTCCCCCAATACAGTTGATTTTTAGGTCAACAGTCTAATTGACTGATCAAAAATGTGGTTCAAGGCTTGAAACTTAACATGAGCAATCTTAGGGGTCCGAGATGATGTATGAAAGTCACATGAAGCATTGGTGGTCCAAAAATCCTTGTGCAAACTCAAACCCTAATTTTGGGGTATTAGTGCAAGATGCGATGTCTTGAGCTGACCAAACCCTAATCTTGTCTTGAGTCCAAGAAGTCTTGTGAGAAAAATCTTGATAAAAAAGAGGGAAAATTTTGGGGTACAATAGCTGCCCCTGTTCAATCTTCTTGAACCTGAAGAGTTAGATTGGCGAGTTTTGCCGTTCGTGACTCGAAGGTAAAAGATGATTGGACACTAGAGTGCCCATAAATTTGCACTCGTCAAAATGTAGTTGAGGGAATGGGCTTAAAGATGCCATTTGGAGAGGTGATAGAATCTTGTTGGAGATGGGATCATAGATTCCATCCAAGAAGGTTTGCTGAATTGTAAGTTGTAAGTCAGAAGAATAAGTATCAGAATGGTATCCCTATCTGATCTGTATCTGGAGACTTGAAATCTGAATGAGAAAACAGAATAGCATCCTTGTCTGGAGTGTATCCGTACTATATCAAGAGTGTGAAATCTGAATTTGAATAAGTATCAGAGTGGCATCCGTATCTGGAGCGTATCTGAACTGTATCTGATAGTTGAAGTCTGAATAAGCGACATAATGTCAACCGTATCTGGAGCGTATCTGAACAGAATGACATCCTTGTCTGGAGCGTATCTGAACTGTATCTGGATGTTGAAGTCTGAATAAGTAATAGAATGGCATCTGCGTCTGAAGCGTATCTGTACTGTATCTTGATTGCTGAATCTGAATAAGTAACAGAATGACTTCCGTGTCTGGAGTGTATCTGAACTGTACCATGATTGCATATTGTTAAACAATAGCTGTTAATCTTATCCTGAAAAGGGTAAAATGTTAGTTGAAACACAAATTTATGTTGCATGAAATGTATGATGCAATATATGTGTTTTATCAATGTTTATGATATATGGATGTAATGTATGCGCATGTAAGCTGATTTGCTGTATTGCTGAGGAAAATAAATCCTTGACTGCTGTTGGGGACAATAAATCCTTGATTGCTGCTGAGGATAATAAATCCTTGATTGCTGAGGATAAGAAATCCTTGGCGACTTCTCTGGGGATATAGGGATCCTTGGAGTATTGACAAAAAATTTTGTTGCGAGCAATGCCATACTGCTTGAGTAATCTGCTTGGGGAATCCAGAGAATTTTGATGATTTCTACCGGGGATTACACAATGGGAATCCTTGTTCCGCTGGGGAATAAAGAAAACTTTGATGACTTCTATGGGGAATTAATAAAGAGAATCTTCATTCTGTTGGGGAGCAATGAAAACTCTGTGGGGAAGAAAACTTATTCCTGTTTGGAAAAAAGTTCAGGAGTTTCGGTCGTCTGCCACTCTATTGGGGAATTATCCTAGGTTGGGGAGAGACAAAAGTTAACCGTTATCTGGTTGATTTTCAGGCTTCAAGATAACTCGCTGGGGAATTTAGAGAAATTGGATGGTTTCCACTGGGGATTGATAGTTAGAAGTTTTGGCTCCGCTGGGGATTGAGAGTTTGAAGTTTTAGCTCTGCTGGGGATCTAGATGATGTACTGTAGGGATTGCTCATGGAATAGCCTAAAGACGTTTTCCTATCCTTTCAGTCTGTCAGTAATTTTTGTTTTCCATTTTGTTTATTTGTAAATATTAATTATGTTCAAATGCATATGTTCATTAATGAATCATTGGACGTTTTTGCAAATAAAAACACAAGTGTAAAGAAAAAGGCAAATAGTTTTCTGTACTTTGAAAGAGATATCTTTGTATTTACTTTGAATAAGTATTTTGTACAAAGGAGACAGACATCCTAGTAAGAGGATGGTGTCATAAAAGTAAGAAAAATTTATACAAAGAAAGATATCTATGTGTGATAATCCCATGGGGTTCCCATTCTGCTATAACCTTCATATCTCCGAATATCTTGTCCATTCGCTGCTTCGTTCGAAGATGATTGAATTGATCAGAAGCTCAGAGTTTGGCAGTGAAGAGATTATCCTTAAAGTGATCCGACGAGACATAGTCATACGCTTTAATTCCCTAACTTTTTCCTGGACCGCCCTTTCGGGTTTTCAGTCCACCGGGAAACCCTTTTTTTCCCAAGTTGCCCTTTCGGGTTTTCAACTTGCCGGGTGTACAGATTTTTTTAATTTTATCCCTAATTTTTGCTTGAACCTTTTTGGTTCGCCGGGATGCCCTTGTTTTGCCTAGGTGTGTTAACCTAGCGGGTCTCTTATGCGTAGTATCTTTTGACTATGTCTGCGTTCGCAGGGTGTGGCAGGTCATCACCGTCCATGGTGGTTAAGATCATTTCCCCACCAGAAAAGATGTTCTTGATTACAAATGGTCCTTCATAGGTAGGAGTCTATTTGCCCCTGGGATCACTTTGTGGCAAGATGATGCGCTTGATCACTAGATCTCCAACTTGATATACCTGGCGTCTGACTTTCTTGTTGAAAGCCTTGATCATCCGCTTTTGATACGTCTGACCATGGCAAACAACAATAAGCCTCTTTTCGTTAATTAAGTTCAATTGATCAAGCCGGGTCTAAATCCAATCGTCTTCACTCAAACATGCATCCTTCATAATTCTCAAGGAGGGAATCTGAACCTCGATAGGCAAAACAGCCTCCATGCCATAAACCAAAGAATAGGGTGTTGCCCCAGTTGATGTGCGAGCCGTGGTACAGTACCCGTGGAGAGAAAACGGTAGCATCTCATGCCAGTCCTTGTAGGTGACTCTCATCTTTTGTATGATCTTCTTAATATTTTTGTTAGCACCTTCAACTGCACCATTCATCTTTGGACGATAGGGGATGAATTGTGATGTTGAATCTTGAACTGCTCGCACAAGGCGGTGATCATAGTATTGTTAAGGTTTGTACCATTATCAGTGATGATCCTTTCGGGGATACCGTACCGGCAAATAAGGTTCTGCTTGATAAAGCGGGCAATAACATTCTTAGTAACGAATGCGAAGGAAGCTGCTTCGATCCATTTGGTGAAATAATCAATGGCCACAAGAATGAAGCGGTGTCCATTGGAGGATGTGGGCTTAATCTCCCCAATCATGTCGATTCCCCACATAGCAAAGGGCCAAGGAGTTGTTAAGACATTTAAAGGAACCAGAGGCATATGCATCTCGTCTGCATAGATTTGACACTTATGGCAGGTCCGAGAGTGTTGATAGCAGTCAGCTTCCATGGTAGACCAGTAATAGCCTGCCCGTAGAATCTTCTTTGCCATCGTATGCCCACTAGAGTGAGTGCCAAAGGTACCTTCATGCAATTCATCCATGATCTTTTCAGCTTCAATCTTGTCCGTATAACGTAGCAGAATAGAATCATGATTACGCTTGTACAAGATGCCATTACTTAGGAAGAACTTTTTGTCATTGACTGAAGCTCATTCTGGATATTCTTGAGCCTCGAGATACCTTTTGACTTCATGAAACCATGGATGGTCCACTACTTCTTCGGTATTAATCTCGTGACAGTGTGCTGGTTCACCCATCCGTTCAATGGTGATATGGGGAGCCTCATTATCCCAATTAAGTTTAAACATAGATGACATTGTAGCTAGAGCATCTGCTAGCTGATTTTCTTCTCGCGGGAAGTGCTCGAAGGTAATCTGCTCGAAATGTGGTAACAACGTCAAAACATGTTCTTTGTAAGGGATGTGGTTTGGATGCTTAGTGTCCCACTCTCCTTTTATCTGACTGATGACCAAAGCTGAATCTCTAAACACATCTAAAGATTTGATCCCCAAGTCTAAGGCAACCTTGAGTCCAAAGATGCATGCTTCATATTCTGCCATGTTGTTCGTACAGTTGAAGCAAAGTCTGGCAGTGAAAGGAGTATGGCATCCTTTCGGAGATATTAGCACAACTCCGATATTGTTAACAAGTGCATTGGATGCCCCATCAAAGTACAGGGTCCATCGGGATCCTTGTTCAGGTCCGTCATATGGTCTGATCTCTTCGTAGTTGTCTACTGTCATGATGTCTTCGTCAGGGAAGTCAAACTTCATGGAATTGTAATCTTCTACATCTTGATGAGCTAGATGATCAGCTAGCACACTTCCCTTTATAGCTTTTTGGGTCGTGTACTGTATGTCGTATTCTGTTAGGATCATCTGCCATCTAGGTATCCTCCCAGACAGAGCAGGCTTCTCAAAGATGTACTTTATCGGATCCATCTTAGATATCAGCAAAGTGGTATGAGTCAACATATACTTCCTTAGCCGGTGAGCAGCCCATACCAAAGCACAACAAGTTTTCTCGAGCAGTGAAAATCTGGTTCCACAGTCGGTAAACTTTTTGCTTAGGTAATAAATGGCGTGCTCTTTTCGGCCAGACTCGTCATGCTGCCCCAGTACGCACCCCATTGAATTCTCTAAGACGGCCAGATACATGATTAGTGGTCTTCCCTCGACTGGAGGCATCAAGACAGGAGGTTCTAGTAAATACTCCTTGATTTTATCGAAAGCAATCTGACATTCATCATTCCATCTGACTACTTGATCTTTCTTCAACAACTTGAAGATTGGCTCACAAGTAGACGTTAGGTGAGAAATGAACCTAGCAATGTAGTTTAGGCGTCCCAAAAAACCTCTAACTTCCTTCTCAGTGCGAGGAGCAGGCATTTCTTGTATCGCTTTGACTTTGGCAGGATCAACCTCGATGCCTTTGTTGCTGACAATGAAACCCAAGAGTTTACCGGACCGGACTCCGAATGTGCACTTGTTTGGGTTCAACCTTAATTTGTACTCCTTCAATCTGACAAACAACTTTTGCAAGTGATCAAGATTGTGATACGGTGGGAGAACTGACTTGAGGTTTTGCGTTTGTTTTTGCAAATGTTTCGGTTGAGCAAGAGTCGCCACCGACTTTTTTATTTTATCCTAAGGAAAGGTTAAAAAGCACAGCAAAAACCTTTGAGATGTTTTCTTGGGTTCGGGGAGTAGATTATAGAAAGGGAAGGTATTAGAACCCTTTCTATCCATGGTTATCCATGGGCTCTTAGTTACTTGCTTAGATCAACTTGCCTTGATTTTCAATTGTTTGAAATGGTGCTTTGTGTGTGGGTTTGAAAATGTTTTTTTTTTTGAAAAGAGGCCAATGTGGTGGCAACCTTTGTAATGATCCATGTTGGGATGTATACAAAGGTGTATGTCTTTTGAAAAAGTTTTCAATGTTTTTGAAAATTGTTTTGAAAGTGTGTTGTGATGTGTGTTTTGAAAAAATAGGCAAGTGTTTTTGTTTTGCAAGTTGGCAAGTAACTAAGAGTCGTCTACCCCTAAATTTACTCAAAGGTCTTTGCTATGTTTTAACCCTTTTAACAATTTTGTTCCACCATTGTATTTGGTGGACAATCTTGTGTTAGGATGTGAACGGGACGGGCGCGGGTCATTGTTTAGACCATGATTGCAATGGTGTCAAGTATCTTTGGCAGCTTTTCCTTTGAGGGACTTTGATCATTTTTAGGCAACTTTCGAAAGCATCATCGAGGGACTATGATCATTTTGAATTGTTTTGTTTTTCCAAAGACACCCAACATGCAACATGGCCCATTATTGAAGGCAACAAGTGGAATAACCCTAGGGGTGCAAGTGTGATTAGTGTTGTCCATTTTCATGCTTTGTCTTTTGTTAGGTCAAGCTAATTGTTTGGTTGATTTTTACATACAAAACCCTAATTCTATCATGGCATATTTAGAAAGCTTTTAAATGCGAAAAATAAAATCCTAAATTATTACAACACAAATTATGGGATGGGGGGTACAAATGTTCAAATGGGGATATTTAGCAAGAAATTTAAATCTAAGCTATTACAATCCAAATGGAATTTACAAGATATTTAATTGTACAATAATTAAATAAAATACAATAAATATGCAAGATGCAAAAATGATTTTTATATGTATGTAAAAGTATTTTTTATGTGTCAAATAAACAAAAATAAAAAGGTTAATTTTTTGGGTATTTTTATGTTTTTAGGGCAAAACCCTAATTTGCTAAATAAAATGTATTAATTATTTATTATATACAACATTTATTAATTATGTACAAAAAATAAATAAAAAGAAAGTATATTGTAAAAAAAAGTATTTTTGAGGTTAAATATTAATAAAAATAAAAATGTATTATTTTTATGTTTTTATCCCAAATATTCTAATAAATATATAAGTATTTATATTATTTACTAAATATATTAAATATGTACAAAAATAAAATATTTATTATTTACAAAAAAAAGTATATTTTTAGAAAATGTTTTCAAAAGATAAAATAAAATAAAATAAGAAAACAAAATATGTTTGTATTATTTTTGTTTTTTTTGAATAAAAGGGAATATGTTTATTTACATGTATAAATTCAAATAAAACAAACAAAAATCCAAATAAAATGCAAAAGTGGTTGAAAAAATGTTTTTAATATTTTTTTATATTTTGGCAAAAAATAATAAGTCAGAAACAAAAAGAAAAAGTCAAAAAATGATAAAAATAAACACAATGGGCCAATGGGGTGCAAGTGTGGAAAAGTGGTGCAAATAGAAAGATGAAACAGGCCCAGCCCAGAAGAACTTTGTCTTCAACCTCTGGCCAGATTCAAACAAAAAACGCGCACCTTCTTGTTCATCTCCCTAACTCCTGATTCTTTGATCCTTTGACAAATCTTAAAACATGAAACTTGTAGAGCTTGAAGCCACGATTCTAAACATATAAAAAAATTAATCTAACTCTCAGAAATGAGAGAGAATTTCTTCTCCCCCAATTCCTGACCTAGTTTTTTTTCAGATGTTCAGATTCAAAATACTCTTAGCACACATAATATAAATGAAAAGTAACTATATGGATGGCTTCAGGTCTATGATTAGAACATGTTTTCTTCACAAACTTAAACCTAACTATGCCTGGATAGAGAGATAGAAGTTCAAACTTTTACCTGTTCAGCTTGAATCGTGTGCAGCAATGGAGGCACTTTCAATGCAATGTGAGGACTTGTACAACTTGCTTGAGGTCCAAGGATGCTTCCTCTATGCTTAGCTTGCTTTGAATCTTGCTGAATCGAGCTACAGAAGTTAACCTGCACAGATGAAAAATGAAAATGGCACACTTGGCTATGGCTGTTACAGTTCCAGTTCAATGCTTGGAATAGTTTGTATGGATGTTATGGAATGTGTTTGCAAAGGTTTCAGCCAAAACGCACGAGTGGAAGTGTTTGTGGAAGTCAAGTTGCAGAAAGGAATCTGTTTTTGCAGCAAGGAGGTGTTTCTGTGAATGAGGAGGGATTGAAGGTGGTTGGCTCGTGTTTTAGGTCAGGTTTGATGTTTGGAATGTGTTCACAATGTTTGCTTAGGCTTGTGTTGACAAGAATGTAATGTTGTGTTTCAAAATGCAAGTTTCTTCTAATGTAAGCAAAAGTTGTCAAGTTGGTTTACAAGCTTATGCAGGCCCCCTAAACATGCTGCAAAGTTAGTCTTGATCAGTGGGATTAGTTCAATAACTTGTGCCTCAGAGATTTGCATTGTACTTCTTTGATTCATGTTTTGACATAAAGCCATACTTTACAAGAATGGATAAGTCACTTTTTCCAAATATGGCTTAATTCTTCATGTAATGACCAAATGCACAAAATAATGCTAGCACACAATAGATTGGCATTTAATTATTGAGTGTAAATGAGATTAGAGGCTTGTAACTAGCTTGCACATGCTGATTTCAAAAATGCACAAGTTATGAACATGTACATGGCTTATGAACAAAGTGACTTTTGCCCATATTGACAAATTCGATTCTCCCTAACCACAAGGGTGTTTGAGAAGTTCTTGGACAATTTGGAAAGCTTGGAATGTGTACTACAATCCATCTTTGTAATGCAAGTTGAAATTCCAAGTGGAAGCATGTGAGAAGTGCCATGAAGTTAGGCAAAAATCCTGCCTAGAATAGGTCAAAAAAATTTCTAAGTTAGGAATGTTTTGCACCCTTGTTCCAAAAATTGTAACTTGAGCTACAAGCTTCTTTTGAGGAAACTTTGTGAATCAAAGTTGTAGATTTTGCAATGGACTACAACTTTCATGTTTTGAGTTTTGTTTGAATCCAAATGCATCTTGATGAAAAAATGGGACAAAGTTAGGAAAAAAATAAGGAAGTTTCATAACTTAGAAAAATTCTAAGTTATGAAATTTTCTCATTCTAAACCCTAATTTGTAATTTTTGATTTCTTGATGAACAAGTTTCATAATTTGACATGTCTTGATGAAAAATGAATCTTGACACTTGATTTTGACCAAAAAGTTAAAGTTTGACTTTTCAGTATACAGTCAAATTTGGCTCAGTTGACTGGAAAATTCATCTGTCAATCCTGTGCATTTGGGTTCTTTTGAACTTGTTGGATGTGCCAAGACCATGTCATTGAGTCCTTGAGTCCATATGTGAGCTTGGTTTGCCATTGGTTAGGTCAAACAGTCAAAAATTGCCTTTGTGCAGTCAAAACCCTAAAAATGACCATTTTGCCCTTTTGGTGATCTGATCAAATTTCTTGTGGAATTGTGATCCAAACTTGATCAAATGGTCCATATGAGTTCAATATGTTTATGTGGGTCAAAAATCATGAGGTTTGACTGTCAATTGACCACAGTTGACTTTTTCCCCAATACAGCTGATTTCTAGGTCAACTGTCCAATTGACTGGGCAAAGATTGGAATCAAGGCTTGAAACTTGGTATGGATAAACTTGTGAGTCCAACATGAAGCATGAAAGTCACTTTGGGCCTTTTAGGTCACAACATCTTTGTGCAAATTCAAACCCTAATTTGGGTCAACAGTGCAAGGAGAAGTCTTGAGCAAGGCAAACCCCAGCTTGATCTTGAGCTCCAAGGGTCTTGTGATGAGAAAATGTTGAGGAAATGGGAGGGAAAATTTTGGGGTACAACAAAGGTGTTCTTCTTCAGTTTGTGATCGGGCTATCATGTCATCTACGTAGACCTCTATCTCATGATGTATCATATCATGAAACAAATCTACCATGGCGTGTTGATAGGTTGCCCCAACATTCTTCAATCCGAATGACATCACTTTGTAGCAGAATGTACCCCACTGTGTGACAAATGTAGTTTTCTCCATGTCCTCAGGTGCCATTTTGATCTGGTTATAGCCTGAGAATCTGTCCATGAAAGAAAATACTTTGTGCTGGGCTGTATTGTCAACCAGGATGTCGATGTGCGGAAGTGGAAAATCATCTTTAGGGCTGGCCCTGTTTAAATATCTATAATCCATGCACATTCTCACTTTAACATCCTTTTTAGGCACGGGAAAATTGTTGGCTACCCATTGAGGATAAGAGGTAACAGCCAGAAATCCAGCATTGAACTGTTTCATAACTTCTGCTTTGATCTTCTCTGACATGTCAGGTATCATGCGACAGACCTTTTGCTTCACTGGTGGACAGTCTTCTCTTGTGGGTAGACGATGTACCATAATGTCTGTAGCGAGTCCCGACATGTCTTCGTATGACCGGGCAAAGATCTCAACATAATCATACAATAGTTGAATTAGGCGCTCCTTGACACTCGGCTCTAGATTGGCACCCACTTTGATTTCCTTTTTATCTTCCTCGGAACCCAAGTTGATTGTCTCCAACAGCTCCTCATGAGGCTGAATTGCTCTTTCTTCTTATTGTAATAGTCTGGCCAATTCCCCTGGCACCTCACAATCTTCCTCATCTTCGTATTCGGCTTGGTAGACCAGATCTTCAGAGTCACTAAAGGCTATAGCAGTATCGTTACCCATGGGATCCGGAATGGAAGGGTACCTGCATTTGTGAGTGTGGGTGAGTGTAAGGGTATAGCCATCTTAAAACAATAAAATGTAAAAGAAAGACAATGAGCACAAAAGGTTTATATGTGAAAAAGCGTCCATGATTCATTGAATGGCATATGTAAATGAAATAAAAACCCTTACAAATGGACCATTGTACCTCGGGTAAGACACAAGGTTTTTAAAGTACAAATTGTTCGTGAATTATTACAGTCCAACAGAAATGTAAAAGATAAATTACTGAGATATGAAAGTTATCGGAACAAAGTCTCTAGCTTCTCAGTTGCGCATTCCTCCGCTGACAGTAGGAAATATCCAATCTTCTAGGCTGCCATCATCTTCATTGTCTTCTACTGCATCGACGCTTTGGTTGCTAATCTTTACAGGTGGCCCCCCAGCACGGGCACGACGCACGGCCTTCTGAGAAGTCGAAGTAAACCCCAAGCCAAACTTGTCTGATTTGTAGTGAATGTCTGGAAGCTGCCCCCGGATGGTGCATCCCCATTCTTCCACTACTTCCCTTGCATCCTTTAAAGATGACACCTGAGGCGGAGGTCTTGTGATTTTAGGAGTTGAGGATACCGCCTTGGTCTCTGCTATTTCTTCAGAGACTTCTTCAAAATGTTGGAAAGGGGTCTCTATGAACTCGCCATCTAACTCCATATAACGGAAGGAATTCAGATGACTAATCATATACTCCTCCTCCCCATGGACAGTTATGATCTTCCCTTGGACCGGGTACTTGAGTATCTGATGCAAGGTGGAGGTGACAGCACCGACGTTGTAGATCCAGGGGCGTCCCAACAGGCGGGAATAAGAAGGACGGATGCCCATCACATAGAAAGTGGAGTTGAAGACCTGAGTTCCCACCTTGATTGGGATGTCCACCTCCTCGTGGACCATCCTCTTCGAACCATCAAAAGCTCGCACCACTATGTTGCTGGGTTTTAAAATCAGCCCCTCACAATCCAATCTATCAAGGGCTTTCTTCGGCAAGACGTTCAAAGATGATCCCATATCAACCAAGACATGGGCTAGGGTTGTTCCTATGCACTCTACTGAGACATGTAATGCATCATTGTGTTTTCTCCCTCGGGGTGTCAAGTCAGCATCAGAGAAGCCCATGCCATTATCAGCTGTCAAACTGGCCACACAGTCCTCGAACTGGTCGACAGACGTCTCTTGCAGCACGTGAGCTGTCTTCAGAAATTTCACCAAAGCTTTGGCATGTGCTTCAGAGCACAGCAGCAGGGCTAACATAGAGATCTTGGAAGGGGTCTGTCCCAGTTGTTCAACCACATCATAATCACTCTTCTTTATGATCCTCAGGATTTCTTCCATCTCCTTCTTGGATGTTTCGGGAATAGCTAGTGATTGAGCCTTCGTCTGGACAGGCTCCTCTTGAACGTTCTTTCCTTTATTCTCAGCAGTGGAAGTAAGGATAGGAATTTTATTGTCTTTGTTGGTAGGTACGCTTGCAGGTACAATCACTGGTGTAGAGGTAATCTTCGGAATGGCCACGAGTCCAAAGACTGTTGTTGGAGGAGCAATCTCTGGAGAGAAGATCCTACCACTGTGGGTGATCTTGCTAGTTCCAACAATATTGCTAATGTCAGAATTGTCCTCTTCGGAGCTTTCTTCTTTTACAGTCAGTTCAATCTGTTTAATACCATGGTAGTAGATTTCTCCACCATAATTCCATGGTACTGTTTTATCTGATTTGTATGGGGCTGGCCTGGGCATTGTAATCTTTAGCGGAGTAGTCTTTGGAGCAGGTGTAATCCTAACGGGTCTTTTAAGGGCCCTGGAAGGATTGGCGTAGATGGTTATTATTGAAACTTCTTTAACTGGAATATGTGACACAGGAGCATTCTCAAAAAAAATTTCTTGGTTATCCATCAGTTGTTGGATAACTTTCTTCAACAGAGGGCAATCAAATGACGAGGACAGGAAAACATGGAAATCTTGGTCACAACCTGGGAAGATACCAGCTTTCAACAAATTCAACTTGATAATTGAGAGCAGAGTTAACAGTTCATCCACGGTAGCAACAAACAGATCTTCTTCAATAGCGTTGGCATTGTGACCATGCCTCAACATCGGAGCGAAAATAACATTCGGTTTCTCAGTCGCTTAAAACTCAACTTCCTTTGCGTCTATCAGATCTTGAATCTTGTTCTTCAGAGCCCAACAGTTGTTGGTGTCGTGCCCTGAACTTTCAGAATGGTACGCACATCTGGCGTTGGGATGGTAATGTGGAGACGCAGTATTGGGATTTTTTGGGGCCTCTTTCAAAATGGCCCGATTCAACTTCAGGAGATGTGGTAGAACTTGAGCTGGAGTCATGTTAATCTTGGTAAATTGCCGAACTAGCCTTTCTACCCTTTGTTGGTTATTTCTTGGCTGGTCTGATGCAGGCTTCAGAATCATTACGACCCCCATTATTGGTTGGCGCTCGGTTCTTCCCTGATTCCTCTGTGAATAGACAGCAAATACTTCCTTCCTACCAGTGAAGGGCTTTTTCATAGCTACTGAGGCAGATGCGTCCTTCTGAATTTTCCCACTTCTTATACCAGCCTCCACCCTTTCGCCGATTAAAATCAATTCGGTAAACCCTGCAGAAGAACTCCCAATAAGATGATTGAAGAAAGGGCCTGAAAGATTTCCCAGGAACATACCACCAACTCCCTCTCAGATAGAGGGGGTTGCACCCTTCCGGCTAGATCCCTCCATTTTTGGGCGTAATCTTTAAAGCCCTCATTGGAAACCATGGCTATAATCTGTAGCTGAGTACGGGTTGGCGCCAAGTCGGCATTGTATTGATATTGTTTATAGAAGGCTGCTGCCAAGTCTTCCCAATTGTGGACGTCAGCCCTCTCCAACTGGTAGAACCAATCAAGCTGTGTTCCTGATAGACTGTCCTGGAAAAAGTGGACCCACAAGTCTTTGTCGGCAGAATGTGGTTGAATCTTCCTGACATATGATCTAAGGTGCATTTTAGGGCAAGACACCCCATCATACTTGGAAAACAGTGGCACTTTAAACTTTGGTGGGATTACAATTCCTGACACCAACCCTAACTCCTCAAAATCTAGCCCCGGTACTCTCTGGATTTCCATAGCACTTAGTCGCTCTTCAAGGTGTTTGTACTTGTCATCGGCCGGAGGGTATTGTTGTTCAGAGTAGTCCTCTTCTTCTTCTTCAGAATGTGATGGTATTGTCGTTCCTTTTCCTTTTCTTTCCCCCTCATCAGACATTGTTGGAAATTCTAAGGTCCGTCTGGCTTGTCCCTGAAATCTTATGCCTATGATTACCACACCAACTGGCTTCTTCTTCTTCTTCTTCTCTTTTTCTTTTTCTAGCAAAGTCTTCAGCTCTTCCTGCCCCTTGGCTAGGGTCATGAGTAACTGCTGAAATTGTGAATTCTGAGCTTGCAAATCTTTGACAGTTTGTTCTAGATCCATCGTACTGAAATAAACAATAGAGAGATAAGGAAACTTGTTGCAAAGACATGCTTATGCTTATGATGAATGATATGTATTCATGCAATGTTTTCAAGGATTCAGAAATTCAAATTTGTTTTAAACAAAAAAGAAACACACGACATATTAATAAGATAGAATTGTGAGTACATCAATGCCCCTTGGGCAAAATAATACAAAACTCTAAGGTAAAAAGACGTTGCACATCCTCTTTGGTGCAATGTAGGTGTTGAGAGTCTTCTCTTCATGAAGTAGCCGAGTGAATTCCAAAACCTTCTTCTCGCTTGCGTAGAATTGGGCTTCGAAAGTATCGCACTCTCCCTTGAGCTGTATCCAACTCCTTTGTAGGTCTTCGAGTGATGTCGGCATGTCAGGATGTAGGATAGTGTATGGAACTTCTCCTTCCTTAACATGATCTATAATCACTGGGAGAATGGAGGGATAAGGCATCATAAGACTTTGAGCACGGGTTCGTACCCACTTAAGGTAAGCCTCAATAGGGATGGAACTCTTGTGTCCCAAAGTCTTGTTGTCTACCTTGTTTGGCATCCTCCAAGCTCGGATGAATCTCTGACAGAGTCCTTGGTCGTTGTTGTCGTAGTCGAAAACCAATCCTTGAATCAGCATATCATGTGGGCCATCCCTTCGGGCATAACCAAACTGTCTTAGAGCTAAGCAAGGGTTGTAGGTGATGCCTCCCCTAATGCCAAGTAGAGGGACATTAGGGAATTCCCCACAACAGTAAATGATAATAACATTCTCTTTGGATTGAGAACACCAATGAATATCTGAATGGTTAGGTGTCATTGACCTTTGTGACCACCTCAAACCTTGCTCATTCTTCAAGACTGATTGGGGAAGATGAGAAATAAACCATCTTGCCAGGAGAGGAGTACAACACATAAGAACACCTCTTTTCCTCATCGTACGAGTGTGAAAAGAGTGGAGGATATCCCCAAGCAATGTAGGCACTGGGTTGCGAGACATGAAGATTTTGACAGCGCTCACATCTATGAGTTGGTCAGGATTAGGGAACAAGACCATCCCATAGATGAGAAGAGCTACAATCTCCTCAAAAGCTTGCAAGTCTAGGGAATTCCAACAACTTTGGGCCTTCTCGAACAGAAACTTTGACAAGAAGCCTTTGACACCACTTCTAGTTTCCCAATGTGTTGTGACATCAGATGAGAGCAAGTGCAAGGCTTGAGCAATCTCTTCTGGATTTGGATCTCTTTCCGTACCGTTGAAAGGTAATTGATTGAGAATAGGTATCCTCAAGAGTTGAGAAAATTCCTCTAAAGTAGGCACAAGCTGATAGTCATGAAATGTGAAGCAATGGTGCAGAGGGTCAAAGAACTGGAAGAGAACCTTCATCACACCCCCCTCTGTGTTGGAAGTGACCAAGTTGAGTAGATGACCATGTCTCTCGGTGAATGGAGAATTCTCAGGAATCCTTGAAGCTATCTCCTTGAGTTGTGGAGGAATTCTTACAAGGTTGATTTGGATAGTTTTCCTGCGGAGTGGATCCATAACCTACAAAACAAGAACAAAGATGAATCTCCAAAATCCTTGAAATGGTTAGTGAATTCACATGATGTCCATGATGTTATGCACAAGTATATATGTACAAACAAATCAAACAAGTTCCTAGTTTAGGCTTGCATGGAGTTTCATAGGTAAGTACCCTCTTGAAGTTTAGTTGGCTCAACCTGTCCTAGAAATAGTAATCGGGTTCTAAGGAGCTCAATATCACTGGATTGTTTCCTTGTTCATTGTT
The DNA here is from genome assembly GCA_948472305.1 of Vicia faba. Taxonomy (NCBI): domain Eukaryota; kingdom Viridiplantae; phylum Streptophyta; class Magnoliopsida; order Fabales; family Fabaceae; genus Vicia; species Vicia faba. Next base: position 155,207,361 of record OX451739.1, read on the forward strand.
TCAGTTCAAGCCTCTTTACTAGCGACCGAAATATCCCAAGAAACCAACCCTCAATGAGTGTAGTATCGAGTATCTACCAACTTCAGACTGCACCAAATCCGATCATCTCACTACATCCTAAAAGGCCAAGTTGGTCAAGTAAAGGTTCTAGAAGTTCATTAGTGCTTCATGACATCACTCAGCGGCCCCGTATTCTCTTTGATTGACTCAAAGGCTACCGGTACCCACAAATATGTCGCACTAATATAGCTATTGCTTAGACCATGTCGGTATACCCCGCACAGTTTCCACAACGTATTGCTATTTACCTATAATGTTTCCCAAATCCGGGTGGAGGATTCAAACCCAAACAAAGAACCATAATTGTAAAGCAAACAAGTCAAACAATTGTAAGCAAATAAAGGTGATCTAAACCCTAAGGTAACCCCACTTTTAGTATACTCCCTAGCAGAGTCGCCAGTTCTGTGATGCGGTGGGAGAACTGAGTTGAGGTTTTGCGTTTGTGTTCGCAAATGTTGCAGTTAGCAAGATTCGCCACCGACTTTTCTTTTATCCAAAAGGAAAGGTAAAAAATCACAGGAAAGACCTTTGAGATGTTTTCTTGAGTTCGGGGGGTAGATTATGAAAAGGGAAGGTGCTAGCACCTTTTTCATCCATGGTTTTCCATGGGCTCTTAGTTACTTGTTTAGATCACTTGCTTTGCTTTGTTTTGTTTGAAATGGTGCTTGGTGTGGTTTTGAAAGTATTTTGAAAAGAGGCCATTCGTTTAGGCAATCTTTGTAATGATTCTCGTTCGTAAGAATGTATACAAAGATGTTTGTCTTTTGAAAAATGTTTCATTGTTTTGTAAAATGTTTTGAAATGTGTATGTGTTTGTTTTTGAAAATAGAAAGGATTGTTTTGAAATAGAACAAGTAACTAGAAGCTAATCTACCTACTCAAATGTCTTTCTTGTGCATTTTTATTCCTTTGACATTGTTGACTTACCATTGATTTGGTAAGCAACCCTATCTTTGGATGTAAACGGGACGGGCGTGGGTCATCGTATGACCATGATAGCAATATTGAAAAGTATCTTAGCAATTTGGAGGGACCAAGATCATCTTTGTTTATGCAACCTTTTGATAGTGTCATCGAGGGACTATGATCTTATTTGTTTTGTTTTGCCAAGATACTTCGCGTGCGTAACATGGCCATTTTATTTTAGGCAACCAAGTGGGAGAAATCCTAAAGGTGCTTGTGTGAAATGTGTGTCATTTTCATGCTTTTTGTCTTGCATTAGGTTTTTTCTATTTGTTTTGATTTTGTTCTTGTCATGCAAACCCTAGTTACTAAGCATAGTATAAAAGCAATAAATTGCGTAAAAATAAACTAAGCTATTACAACAATTATTATGGGAGGGGGGATACAAGTTTTGAATGGGGATTTTGCACAAATATAAACCTAAAAATATTATTACAACCCAATCGAATATTGCGCAAATTAAATAAATGTACAAGTATTTAAAATGCAATGCAAATGTATTTATGTAAAAAAATGTTTTGGTATTGTTTTATTTGTATGAGAAAATAATTTAACTTAAACCCTAAAAAATAAGGAAAAAATAAAATTATTATTTTTGTAAAGGGGTGAAACCCTAATTTTTTAACTAAAAGAAAATAATGTTTCTTATTACTATTTTGTCCATTTTTTGTACAAGAAAATAATAAATAATATCATGTGTAAATATTAAAATTTAAATATGTATAGGAAATAAATATTTTATGTGTATAAATAATATAATAAAAATATGTAGTATTTTTAAATATATTTATAAGTTATTTAAGAAAATAAAATCTATTTATCATAATAAACTATTTCTATGTGAGAAAATAAATAAAATAAAAGTGTAAAAATAAATAAATTATTTTTGGGTATTTTTTATCATTAGAAAAAATAAATGCAAGTAATAAATATAAAAATATGCAAGAAAGTGCAAAAATATAAGAAATAAGTCAGGGGGTGCAGTAGCAATTCAGGAGGTGTGAAAAGCAAAAACAAAAAGGCCCAAAAGCGCCAAAAAGCCCAAGGCTTCATCCCTGTCCTCCAGCTATCTTCCTTGCGCACGTTTTTCCTTCAAATCTGTAACTTGCTAATGCTTACACAAAAACAAAAACTTATAACATGAAACTTGTGGCATTTAATCTCACGATTCCAACCATATAAAATTTATAACTTAACTCTCAAAGATCAGGGAGAATTTCAGAACCCCTAATTCATGACCTAAAAAATTCAGGAACTTCAAGCTTCAAATTCTCACAACATAGTTAATATAAATGAAAAGTATGCATATGTACAGCTTCACCATGTTATGGACTACATTTTTTCTTCACAAATCATGGCTTGAGGATGCCTATTCAGAGAGATAGAGTTCAAGAAAATACCTCCTTCAGTTGGATTTGGATAGAGCAATGTAGGGACTTTAATGGAGGCCTGAGGATTGTGTGAGTTTCCTTGAGCTTCCCTGAAGCTACTCCAATGCTTAGCTTACTCTGAGGATGGCTGAAACTCTTTGCACAAGTCAAGTTGCAAGCTTCCAAAATGAAAATGGCAATGGCTGAAACAGGAGTTACAGAACCAGGGTGATGGCTGGGATTGCTTTGGTATGATGTGTATGAAGTGCTTCAAGTGTTAAAATACAAAACGCACAAGCCAAAAATTAGTTGGCTTTGGTTTTGCAGATTCTGGATGTTTGGACAGAAAAATGGTGTTTATGAGTTTTGGGGAGTTTTAGTTTCAATGCAATCGTGTTATGTGTTGCACCATGTTTGTATACTTGTATAGAATGGATACAAAGTCAGCTTCTCAACAGATGTGCAAGCTTTTGACCTTTTCAACAACTTTCTTGCTTTTGAAGTAAAGTGAAGTGACTTATGCAACATGCTTGTACTGGCTAGCTTGAGGGCTGAAAAGAGCTTGTACAAATTGATTAAGACCTGTGGAAGTTGCTTGCACCAAACGAACATGTCCAAGGCTCAAGATTGATAAAGTTACAAAAGCTCACTTTATGAAAATGGCATTGTAACCTTTATGCCTAAAATGGAATTATCTCTTGTACAATGCTTCAAAAGCAAAGATAATGCCTTTATCAACTGTGTTTGCATTTAATTATGGAGTGTAGAGTGAGTTTAGGACCTGTAAAGCAAGATTCAAACAACATGGATTGGATTTGCAACTTGATGCTATGTGAAAATGGCATGAATAAAAGTGATAAAATGCCAACTTCTCCTCTTCGATTCTCCCTAACCAAAAATGATCTTGTAGAGTTCTTGGAAATTTTGGAAATCTTGCAATGTGCTATATAATCCATATTTGAAATGAATTTTGAGATACCTCTTGGAACTAGGTGAAAAATCTCCATGAAGTTGGGTCCAAAAACTGCCTAAATTAGGGCAAAATTTCACTAAGTTATTTAGTTCACGAACCTATGTTCACAAATTCATAACTTGAGATACAAGCATCTTTTGGGAAAAGTTTTTGAAGAAAAGTTGTAGATTTCATGGAGGACTACAACTTTCATGTTGGAAGTTTTCTTTGAATCAAATTTCATCATGGTGAAAAAGTGGTGGAAAGTTGGGAAAAAATAAGAAAATTTTCATACTTAGAAAAATTCTAAGTTATGAAAATATTCAAATTCAAAACCCTAATTTTCAAAATTGGTTTTATTGGTCAACAAGTTTCACATTTTGGCATATCTTGATGAATTATGACCCTTGGCACTTGATTTTGACTAAAAAGTCAAAGTTTGACTTTTCAGTGTAAAGTTGACTTTTGATCAATTGACTGCAAAATTCATCTGTCAATCCAATGAACTTGAGATCTTTTGAACCATGTAATTAGGTCAAGATGATGCCATTGAACCCTTGAAATCATGTTTGAACTCAATTGGTCATTGGCTAGGTTCAAAATCAGAAATTGCCCTTTCTCAGTCAAAACCCTAATTTTGACCATTTTGCCCTATTGATGATTTAATCAAATTTCTTGAGGAGTTGTGATCCAAACTTGATCAAATGGTACATATGAGCCTAAAATGTTGATGTGGATAAAAAATTATGAAGTTTTACTGTAAATTGGCCATGGTTGACTTTTTCCCCAATACAGTAGATATTTAGGTCAACTGTCCAATTGACTGATCAAAAATGTGGTTCAAGGCTTGAAACTTAACATGAGAAATCTTAGGGGTCCAAGATGATGTATGAAAGTCACATGAAGCATTGGTGGTCCAAAAATCCTTGTGCAAACTCAAACCCTAATTTTGGGGTATCAGTGCAAGATTAGATGTCTTGAGCTGACCAAACCTAATCTTGTCTTGAGTCCAAGAAGTCTTGTGAGAAAAATGTTGATAAATGAGAGGGAAATTTTGGGGTACAACACATGCGCAGAAACACCATCCGAGTAAACTTTGTGCAAATACCTGCTCAACTCAAAGATTTAGCCTCGAGGGTTTCTGATACTTCCTCATTCATTAGAAGACATGGTCAGCTTCTTAGTTTGGTTACCTCCAGGTTTGATGAGAAAATGATGAGTGTGCTTTTCCAGTTCTTCGACCCAGTGCATCATTGCTTCACTTTTCCAGATTATCAGCTAGTTCCCACTCTGGAAGAATTTTCTGACTTATTGGGCATATCCATCCTTGAGCAGACACCCTTCACAGGTTTGGAGGAGGTTCCTAGACCCGAGGACATTGCTTCAGCCTTACATCTAAAAAGGGCTGATGTAGTATCCAACTGGGAGACACAGAGCGGGGTTAAAGGTTTCTTGGCTAAGTTTCTGATGGATCAAGCTCAACAGTTCTGGGATAATTTGGACTTTCAAGCTTTCGAAGACATCTTGGCTCTCCTTATCTACGGTTTGGTTCTTTTCCCGAATCCAGATTCCTTCATAGATGTGAATGCGATTAAGATCTTCTTGTCTCACAATCCTGTGCCTACTCTCTTGGGTGATATTTTGCATTCTCTCTATACTCGCACGACGCGTAGAAGAGGAACCCTCATGTGTTGCATGCTGCTGTTGGCGAGGTGGTTTATTTCACACCTCCCCAAGTCTGCGTTGAAGAATGAGGAAGGATTATGATGGTCTTACAGGATCATGTCACTTTCCCATACAGACATTCTTTGGAGCTCTAAGGATATGGAAAGTGTTGTCGTCATCGATCAATGTGGGGAATACCCTAATGTCCCGTTGCTTGGAATTAGATGGGGAATAACCTACAATCCTTGTTTGGCTTTATGATAGTTTGGTCGTGCTCGGAGAGACGGTCCTCATGAGCTGCTTCTTACATATATTGCATTTGACTATAAGGAGGACGTTGACGAGCAACGCCGAAGGTTTATACGAGCCTGGGGCATGGTAAATAGGTATGACCCTCACGAGCTAGGACCAAAGACTTCTCTCCCTATGAAACCTTATCTCCAGTGGGTTCGAGCCCGTGCTCAAAATCTTCGGATGCCTTATGAAGCTGTGTTGCCAGTGATTGTGGAGCATACTAATGAAGAAGGGGTTCCTTATACAGTCCTTTATCCCTACATGCGTACTGATCTTGGGGCATTAAAGAGATCCTGGATTCAGCTGAAGGAGGAAAGGGATACCTACCGAGAGAAGTATCATGAACAAGAGAGGAAGATCTTGAAGCTCACGAGGCAACTTGAGAATGAAAAGACAATCAATGACTACGCCAGCACGAAGGGAAAGCGACCATGGGATCTCTGATTTTTGCTTTTTCTAGTTTAGATTTGTTTTCATTTTATTTCTTTTGTAACGCCTTGAAGGCATTGTTAAACATTTTTACAAGTTTGAATCTAATAAAGTTTGTTATTTCTTGGTTTGCAAATTTAAATCTCCCAAAGTCTTTGAAATCATTTCATACACATTCCATTATCATGCACCTCATTATAGGTACCATTACAGGTTTCTCATCTTCTTCGCTGTTTATTTCAGCATAAAATGTCTTCTGAAATACCTATTGATCAAGCCATCAAAGCTCTTCATTCAAGCACAAAATGCTCAATTCCAAGAGATGTTTTTGAACTTGGACAAAGGACAACAGGATTTGAAGACTCTCATCCTGAAGGAGAAGAAGAAGAAGAAGAAGAAGAAGAAGAAGAAGAAGGTGGTTCTACTGAATATGGGTCACAGATTTGGGAATAGGTTACGACAGGAAGTTGATCTGTCTCATTCATCTGGAGGAGAGAATCAAGAGGAAGGAAAGGGTCCTAGTCCTGTAGTATCTGATAATGATACTGATTTTGATGATGAACAGTACCCTCCTGCTAAGGATAAGTACAAACAGCTTGAAGACCGTCTAAGTGCTATGGAGATTCAGAAGGTCCCTGGTCTGGATTTCTGGGATTTGGGACTAGCATCTGGGGTGGTGATTCCTCATAAATTCAAAGCTCTTGTGTTTGATAAATACGATGGAGCATCCTGTCCAAAGCTCCATCTCCGCTCGTATGTCAGAAAAATTTAACCCTACACTGCTGATAGAAACTTGTGGGTCCATTTCTTTCAAGATAGTCTATCAGGGACTCAACTTGAATGGTTTTATCAATTGGAAGGAGCTAATGTCCGCAACTGGGAGGACATTGTTGCTGCTTTTTACAAGCAATACCAGTATAACGCCGACCTTGCTCCCACACGTACTCAGCTTCTGGGTATGTCTATGGGTGCAGGTGAAGGCTTTAAGGACTATGCTCAGAAATAGAGAGATCTGGCCGGAAGAGTCCAACCCCCTCTGTCAGATAGGGAGTTGGTGGATATGTTTCTTGGGACATTGTCTGGTCCATTTTTCAATCATCTGATCGACAGTTTGTCATCTGGGTTTACTGAATTGATTTTGACTGGGGAGAGAGTAGAAGCTGGTATCAGAAGTGGCAAGATACAAAAAGGTGCTTCATCAAATGCAGGAAAAAAAGCCTTTTAGGAAAGAAGCTAGTGCAGTTTACAGCTCGAGGAGCCAAAACCGACCTGAACTCCATCAAGCAGTGAGTGCGGTAGTAATATCAAGACCCACCGTTTCCCCACAATGCAACAATCAGCAAAGAGTAGAGAGACCGCAAAGACAATATACTCGGCTCAGTATGACCTTGTCTCAAATCCTACCACAATTGTTGAAGACCAACCTGGTAACTCTGAGGGAAGCCCCGAAGAATCCCAGTACCACATCTCCGCTGTATAATCCAAACGCCCGCTGTGCCTATCACTCTGATATCCCGGGTCATGATACGAACAATTGTTAGGCCTTGAAGAATAAGGTGCAGGATTTGATTGAAGCTAAAGAGATTGAGTTTGACGCTCTAGAGAAACCCAATGTCATAACTGCACCCATGCCCAAGCATGATCAGGGAGTGAATGCAATTAAGGTTGATGAAGAAGAGTTAGATATTGTAAGTTGGATTTACCCGACTACCGACGGTGGATTGAACAATTGGAAGACGAAAGACTTCGTGCCTGTTTCTTTTATTACACGGTAATTGACTTTTTGTTTTGAAATTTGTAACAGATAGTTTAAAACTTTACGGCCCGGTGCCTTGCCTGAGGCACCTCGGCTTTGTTTGTGAGGGCTTAATATTTTTCATTTTCATATACCATCAATAAAGCATTGGATGTTTTCTTGCATTACAAATTTTGCGCTCCTTGTTTTTCTTGTCTATCTTGCACTTTATCAAAACAACTATTGTCTTACACACACTCACATATCATAATACAGATCCACATCCACTCTGGATCCCATTGACAACGACTCTGCTACTGCCAGTTATGACTTCGAAAATCCGATCAACCAAGCCGAGGACGAAGGTGAGGATGATTGTGAAGTGCCTGGGGAGCTTGCTAGACTGTTACTATAGGAAGAGAGGGCCATACAACCTCCAAGAGCCACCAATTCGTATGCCTCTAGTTGAAGGAAGACTTCTAATCTTATACTTGACAGTACTCGACAATTCAATGGGGTGTGTGCTGGGGTAGCATGACGAGTCTGGCCGAAAAGAGCATGCTATTTACTACCTTAGCAAAAAGTTTACCGACTGTGCGACCTGATACTCGTTGCTCGAGAAAACTTGCTGCGCTTATGCATGGGCTGCTCGCCGGTTGAGACAGTATATGCTGACTCACACGACCCCATTGATATCAAAAATGGATCCAATCAAGTACATCTTCGAAAAACCTGCCTTGTCTGGAAGAATAGCAAGATGGCAGATGAATTTAACCAAGTATGATATCCAATACACAACCCAAAAAGCAATCAAGGGGAGTGTGTTGGCGGATCATTTGGCACATCAGGCCGTGGATGATTACCAATCCATGAATTTCGAGTTCCCGGATGAGAACATCAAGAAGATTATGTAGAAGATGACGGTGACATACAAAGACTGGCATGAGATGTTACCATTTGCTCTTCATCAGTACCGAACCTCAGCACGGACTTCAACAGGGGCAACACCCTATTCTCTGTTGTATGGCATGGAAGCAGTCTTACCCATTGAGGTCCAAATACCCTCTATTTGGATTATGAAGGATGCAGGTTTGAGCGAGGACGACTGGATCCAGACTCGACTTGATCAACTGAACTTAATCGACGAGAAGAGACTTACTGCTATTTGTCATGGTCAAACGTATCAAAAGCGAATGATCAAGGCATTTAACAAGAAAGTCAGACGACAAGAGTATCAAGTTGGGGATCTGGTGATCAAACGCATCATATTGCCGCAAGGTGATCCCAGGGGCAAATGGACCCCTACATATGAAGGGCCATTTGTGGTTAAGAACATTTTCTCAGGAGGAGCTATGATGCTAACCACCATGGATGGTGACGACCTTCCCCACCCCGTCAATGCAGACATAGTGAAAAAATACTACGCATAATCAAAGACCCGCTAGGTTGACTGGCCTAGGCAAAAATAAGGGCTTCCCGGCGAACCAAAAGGATTCGGGCAAAAGTAAGGGATGAAAATAAATAAAAATTTGTACACCCGGCAAGTCGAAAACCTGAAAAGGCGGCTTGGTCAAAAAAGGGTATCCCAGTGGACTGAAAACCCGAAAGGGTGGTCCAGGAAAAAATTAGGGATTGAAGCGTAACACTATGTCTCATTGGATCATCTTGCAACCAGACTTCGGTATCGACTATCAAGCTCGGACGATACTAATCAATCTGATCTACCTTCAACTAAGTAGCAAAGTGATGAGACGCTCGAAGACATAAAGGCAATAGCAGAGTTGGAACCCAGTGGGACTGTTCACATAGCTGTTTTTCTTTGTTTTTCACAAATTGTATAATTTCTATCTTTCGGTGGCGTTCTCTTATTAGGACGTCAGCCTCCTGTACAAAACGCCTATTACAGGCTAACTTCAAAATCAATACAATTCATTTTCACAAAGAAATTTCAAATTATTTTTCTTTTTTCTTTTTTATTTTGCAAGAATGTCCAATGTTCATTTTTGATATATGCATTTGACAATAATTGCTGCTCATAAATATTTAAATGCGAAACAAAAGACGATTACTCGTAATATCAGAAATAGGGAAAAACAAGAAATGTCCTAACCTTACAGTTGCTCTGTCCACCAGGTATAGGGATAGACCTAGCTGGAGAATATGACTAAAGGTACATTCATTCCCCGCAGAGCAAAAGGTATCTAAAAAACATTGATTCTCCCCAAGCAGAGTTTATCTATCACCCGCACTAAAAGATTATCCCCAGTGGAGTTTATTTCTTCCACAAGCAGAAACTCAATCCCCAACAGGGTTCATCATCGCCAGCAGCAGTAATTCATCCCCAGCCGAGGTTATTTCTCCAAATTCGCAGATCTTCTAGCAGAATCTCTCTTCCCCACAGAGTCATTCCCTCGCCAGTTTATTCTCCAGCAGAGTTATTCTCCCGCCAACTTATTCTCAAATCATCTTCATTCATTATCCCCAGCGAGAACGAAGAATTCAACTCTTTTTCTCCAGCAGCAATCCGGGATTTATTTTCCCCAGCTAGAGAATATCATAAAAACATTGCATGTCCATACATCATGACATGCGCATACGCATCATACAACACAATCTCATTTATTTTGAGAACATCATTGCTTGATACATATCATGCATTACATATGACTAACCTTTACCTTTCAGGAAAGATACAATCAAATTCTCACAAAGTTCAAGCTATGAAGCCCGGATCCGACCGGATAGTATCTTGATTTCTACATCATATTATGAACCCCGGAGAACGACCAGATAACAGTATCAAACACAGCGAAGCCTGGATTCGACCAGATAGTGGTTTATCTTTAAGCTATGAAGCCCGAATTCGACCGGATAATAGTTTAATCCCCAACAAGCCGTGAAACCCAGATTACGATCGGATAACAGCTCAACAAGTACCATGAAGCCTGGATTCGACTAGATAGTGGTATATCATAAGCACAAGCCGTGAAGCCCGAATTACGACCGGATAATAGCTCAACAAGTTATTGTGAAGCCTGGATTACGACCATATAGCAATACAAGTTTCTGTGAAGCCTGGATTACGACCAGATAGTAGCCAAAGAAACCGCAAAGCCTGGATTACGACCAGATAGTGGTATATCTTTAATACAAGTTATGAAGCCCAGATTCGACCGGATAGTATCTTGATTTCTCCGAACACCATGAAGCCTGGATTCGACCAGATAATGGCATGAGACATCGTGAAGCCTGGATTACGACCAGATAGAGGTAAAGACACTGAAGCCTGGATTACGACCAGATAACAGTGAGAGACACTGAAGTTTGGATTACGACCAAATAGCAGTCTACCCGACCAGTTACTATGAAGCCCGAAATCAACCGGATATTAGTAGGCCCAAAAGTCAAAGGGAAGCCCGGAGGTGACCGGATAACCACTTGATTTCTTCTGAAGCCTGGATTACGACCAGATAAGAATTGAGAAATTGCAAAGCCTAGATTATGAACGGATATCAAGTTTAATCTCATCTCCCCAGTAAATCACTGTAAAGCCTGGATTACAACCAGGTAGCAGTCAGTCTTATCACTATGAAGCCTGGATCACGACCAGATAGTAGTACATTTTCACCTTCTCGACCAAGAGAATATTCCCCAGTAGAATAAACGGACGACCGAAGCTCCTAAAATTCTATTTCTCCCAAGACAGAGATCAGCATTCCCCAGCGTAGTCTTCCTCAACAATAGGTATACAGACTCTCGCAAAGGAATCTCTTATGAGATCGACACTCCTTCGGAAGGCATCTTTAAGCCCATATTCCATCATCAATTTCCAAATGGAATTTGTAAGCCCATTCCCAACATCACAAGACAAATAAAACTTCATGCGAGTGCAAATTTCTGGGCACTCTAGTGTTCAATCATCTTCCACCTTCGGATCACGAAATGCAGGCAAGCCAATCTACATCCTCAGGTTTAAGAATATTGAACAGGGGCAGCTGTTGTACCCCAAAATTTTCCCTCCCATATTTCTCAAAACATTTCAAGAAAGATTCTCAAGTTGCTCAAGGAAGTCCAAGGGTTGACCAGACAAGCACTCTCCTAAGGCAGTCTACCTCAAATTAGGTTTTCATGTTACATCAAGATACTTGAGTCTAAGGGATCCCAAATTCTCACCATTGTCTTAATATGTTCTCAATATCATCCATGTCAAGTTTCAAGCCTTGCAGAGGAAGTTTGCTCAGTAAATTGTTCAAAGGCCTGAAAATCGACTATGCTAGGGCAAAAGTCAACTGTGGCCTACATACAGTCAAACTTCAAGATTTTTGGTCAACATAATCATTTTGAAGTATCATGAATCATTTGATCAAGGGTTTATCATGTTTCATCAAGGATTGCTCACAATTCATCAAGAACCAAAAGTTGCTAAATTAGGGTTTTGAAGGAAAAGTCAACTCAACTTTGACCAAGCATAACTTTCTCATACTTTATGAGAATTGACCCATCCAAAGCTCATTTTGAATAGGATACAATTATATACAATTCATATTCATATCCCAAGTTCAAAATATGCACTCACAAGAAGTTATGAATTTGGACATTATAGGTCATTTTGAAAAGTCAACAAAAACACCTTTTTTGTCAAAGCTTAATACATGAACATGGAATACCAAATTGAGATGAGACCAAAAGGGTTTCTTAGAGGACATCTCAAGCTTTCTAAAAAGTCCAAGAACAACTTCAAAGAGTCAAAATTAAAGAAGTTATGCATTGTTGAAGTTGACCTTTTTTGCAAAATTGCCAAAAGTCAAAAGTGCCTCAAATTGCAATTTTTGTTAAATGGGCCTAACTTTTTGCACTTGTTTTGAGTTGGTAGCATGGTCCACGAGCCCTAGCTCTTCCCATTTGTCTTTATCTTATTTTTTCTATTTATTTTGATTTTTATTGCAATTAAATCAATTTAGATCAAAACAAATCATGAAAAAATCCAAATCATTCAAACTTGAAGATCTTGTGCACATTTCAGGTCCCATATATAGCTAGCAAGTGAATCAATTCGTGCAAGGCATATATGGGCACAAAAAGATTGATTTTGGCCTATTTTGGAAGGAATTTTATGGAAATCAAATCAAGATCACAAATCATAATATGCAAAGATTGAGATCATATTTGTAAACCTAATTCATCCCTTGGTATATAGTGAACAATTGCAGCCAGAAACAACAAGGTTTTGAGGCGTGAAAAGGCAGAACCAAACTTGGAAAAATTCAAAAAAGTGGTGATCCGATTTCACACTTCCAGACGTTTTCAAGACTCATAGGCCATCCCATTCACTTCCTGGGATTGCAAGCAAGCTGTACCAATCAAGAACAAGCATTTTCCAGCGCTAGAACTCACTGTAAGTGATCCACGACCATGACTTTTTCTTGAAATTGAATCAAATGATTGTGGGCCTTATAACATGAAATACTTACATATTCTTGTTCCTTGAGGCATTTGCAAACTACTCATAACAATTAATTACATTTTTATTGGTTATACTGGAATCTACCATTGCTAGGTTTTGTTGTCTCGATTTAGGATCTTTGTGTACAGGTGAGATTGGTCCACAAAAGAGACACTATGATGCTCAGTAGGCCAAGGCAATTCGATTCATGGCATTATATTTCATTTTTTATGCCTGTGTGTGATTTTGAGATATGTAGGGTTTCTAGCTATGGACATTTGTCTGTAGGTAAAAGTCTCTAACTTTTACCAACGGAGAAAGGTTGGGGACGACCTGCATGGCACCATCTTACTTGTCCATTTGAATTCTGGCGCTTTTTTATTTATTCCCACGAACTCAAATTATTATATATTATCTGTTGTACCCCAAAATTTTCCCTCCCATATTTCTCAAAACATTTCAAGAGAAAATCTCAAGTTGCTCAAGGAAGCCCAAGGGTTGACTAGACAAACTCTCTCCTAAGGCAGTCTACGTCAAATTAGGGTTTCATGTTGCATCAATATAATTGAGTCCAAGGGATCCCAAATGCTCACCATTGTCCTAATATGTTATCAAGGTCATCCATGTCAAGTTTCAAGCCTTGCAGAGGAAGTTTGCTCAGTCAATTGCTTAAAGGCCTGAAAATCGACTGTGCTAGGGCAAAAGTCAATTGTGGCCCACATACAGTCAAACTTCAAGATTTTTGGTCAACATCCTCATTTTGAAGTACATTTCATAATTTGATCAAGGGTTGATCATGATTCATCAAGGATTTCTCATAATTCATCAAGAACCAAAAGTTGCTAAATTAGGGTTTTGCAGGAAAAGTCAACTCAACTTTGACCAAGCATAACTTTCTCATACTTTATGAGAAATGACCCATCCAAAGCTCATTTTGAAGAGGATTCAATGCTATACAATCCATATTCATCTCCCAAGTTCAAAATATGCACTCACAAGAAGTTATGAATTCGGACATTATAGGTCATTTTGAAAAGCCAACAAAAACACCTGTTTTGTCAAAGCTTCATACATTAACATGGATTACCAAATTGAGATGAGACCAAAATGGTTGCTTATAGAACATCTCAAGCTTTCTAAAAAGTCCAAGAACACCTTCAAAGAGTCAAAATTGAGGAAGTTATGCATTAGTGAAGTTGACGCTTTTTGCAAAATTGTCAAAAGTCAACTATGCCTAAAATTGCAAATTTTGCTAAATGGGCCTAACTTTTTGCACTTTTCTTGAGTTGGTAGTATGGTCTATGAGCCCTAGCTCTTTCCACTTGTCATTATCTCATTTTTATTATTTATTTTGATTTTTATTTGAATTAAATCAATTTAAATCAAAACAAATCATGGAAAAATCCGAAACATTGAAATCTCAAGATTTTGTACATGTTTCAGGTCCTATATCTAGCTAGCATAAGATTGAATTCGTGCAAAGCCTTGGTGTGCACAAAAAGATTGAGTCTGGCCTATTTTTGGAAGTATCTTCAAGTGAATCAAATCCAAATCAAAATTTATAATGGAGGAAGATTGAGATCATGTTTGCAACCATAATTCAATCATTGATATATATTGAACAATTGCAGACCTAAAACAAGAGGCTAGAGAGGCTTGAGAAGTCAAAATAAACTTGAAAAAAACACAAAAAAGTGTTGAGTCGAATTCATAGTTCCAGGCATTCACAAGGCTTCCTGACCATCCCAATCGCTTTCTGGGATCACAAGCAAGCGAAACCAATCAAGAACAAACATTTCCAGACGCTAAAACCCACTGTAAGTCAGCCACGACTTTGGTTTGTTCTTGAAATCGAATTGCATGATTCTGACACTTATAGCATGAAATAATTATAGATTCTTGCTCCTTGAAACATTTCCAAACTATCCATAACATTTAATTGCATTTTCATGAATGTCCCAATGGTGGCCAGGTAAGCGCTAAGGCATTGGAGAGCTTGAGGTCAGGGGTTCGACCCCTGCCTCCAACATTTGCATTTTTGTTGAATTTTCTCTACAGATTCCATGTTCCACAAGGCATGAAGATCACCATGGGGCATCATCTCCTAACCAACAAATCACTAACCATCCAGATCTGAAGGCCATCCTTTTAGGGACCATGATACGCCTCAGTCAACGCATAGCACTGGAATGGGCAGGTCAACGTGGGTCACCTTCTTTTGGGCCCAGATCGCTAGCAATGCACCCCCTAATTACTCATAACCAGGCCCAAATCTCTTTTCTCTTTCACTTTATATTTTCTTTATTTTTTTCATATAAATTATTTTTACTAACAAATTAATTATTCTTTTTATCAAAAAATCACAAAAAATAATTTTTCACCCAATTAGATTTAGGTTTATTTTTTATCAAAAAAATTAATTAATTTAATTAGGTTATTTAATTTTAGGTAACTTTAATTGTTTTGTAAATAAGTTAAAATTAATTAGAACAATTAGGGTTTTTTTTGTTTCTAACTTAATTCTATTTTCTTTTTCTTAAAAATAACCAAAAATACAAAAATAGGCCATGAAAATTATTTTCTTTAATTAATTTAATTAACTAATTAATTATGTATTTAATTTTAAAAAAACCATATTCTTTTTCTTAAAAATAATTAAAAACAACAAAAATAATTTTTTCTTCCAATTAGGTTAGACGGGGTCAAAACCCTAATTTATTGTCGTTCTTAATTTCCTCACGCACGCTTTATTATTTATTTTTACCATATTGATGTAATTGCTCACAAGTTGTAATAGATTAATTAGGACCTTTTACTTTCATTTATCGTTTTTTTAAGGGTTTGTTTTTGGAAACAAAGACTTTTCAAATCACACAAACACACATAAGTAATTTTGAAAATGATGAGCAAGTACCTAAGAGCCCGTAGAGAACTACGGATAAAAAGGGTGCTAATACCTTCCCTTTCTATAATCTACCCCCCGTACTCAAAATCTCGGAAAAAGGAATTTTTCTGTGCTTTTTTACTTTCCAGTTGGATAAAATAAAAGCCGGTGGCGACTCTTGCTTACCGCGACATTTTGCAAACACAAACGCAAAATGCAAACCAGCATCTCAAAACAGTCCCAATTCTGGCCACCGTATCACAGAACTGGCGACTCTGCTGGGGATAATAATAAGTGGGGTATACCTTAGGATTAGTTCATCATATTACTTCCATTGTTTGATTTGATTGCTTTATTTTTTGTGGGCTTTGTATCAGAGTTACTATAGATCCTAACCTGGATCTGGGGAACACCTGTTAGGTAAGTAGCAATAAACTGTGAGGGAACTGTACGACATAGACCGATACGGTTGAAGCAGTAGCTACGTTGATGTGGCATATTAGTTGGTACCAGTATGCCTTGTGGAGGAACAAGGAGAATACAAGGCTGCTATATGGGTCGTTAAGCATCAACTGACCTTAGAACCTATAATTGACCAACTTGGCCATATGAAGTAGTGATATAGCCGGCCTCGACATAGAGATGGGAACTGGTTGATACTCGATACTACACTCATTGAGACCATACTCTCGAGATAGTTCCGACCGCAAGAAAAGATTGCGTGATCTGAAACCATGACCGATGGAGGATGGTCAGTGATATTGAGAACCTCTAGAACTTGGTTACTATTACTAGGACAGGTTGAACCAACTGAACTGCAAGAGGGTAGTACCTAGACTCCATGCGAGCCTGAGACTTAAGGGCTCTTGTGTGACTTGTGTGCC
This sequence comes from Vicia faba, assembly GCA_948472305.1. NCBI lineage: Eukaryota > Viridiplantae > Streptophyta > Magnoliopsida > Fabales > Fabaceae > Vicia > Vicia faba. The sequence continues at coordinate 155,224,040 of OX451739.1, forward strand.
TTTACCATGTTTGTTACCTGCTATACCTGTTGTGTGTTTTATCATGACATCATGCATCATGACATAGCATGCATATTTCATTAGACTAACCATTTCAAAGACCGAGGGGATTTATCTTTGTTCTGTTTTGCAGATTATGGCTTCAGTACGCAAAAATACCATTCGAGTTAACTTCGTGCAGATACCTGTTCAACTCAGAGAGTTAGTCTCAAAAGTTCCTGATACTTCTTCATTTGTTAGAAGACATGGTCATCTCCTTAGCCTGGTCACTTCAAAGTTGGATGAGCAAATGATGAGTGTGTTGTTCCAGTTCTTTGATCAGTTGCATCACTGTTTCACTTTCCCGGATTATTATCTAGTCCCTACTTTGGAGGAGTTTTCTGATTTAGTAGGCATATATATCCCCGAGCAGACACCTTTCACAAGTTTGGAGGAGGTTCGTAGACCTGAGGACATTGCTTCATCCTTACATCTAAAAAGGGCTGATGTAGTATCCAACTGGGAGACACAGAGCGGGGTTAAAGGTTTCTTGGCTAAGTTTCTAATGGATCAAGCTCAACAATTCTGGGATAACTTGGATTTTCAAGCATTTAGAGACATCTTGGCTCTCCTCATCTACGACTTGGTTATTTTCCCGAATCCAGATTCCTTCATAGATGTGAATGCGGTCAAGATCTTCTTGTCTCGTAATCCAGTGCCCACCCTCTTGGGTGATATTCTGTATGCTCTCTATACCTGTACTATACGAAGAAGGGGGACCCTCATATGTTGCACGCCGCTGCTGGCGAGGTGGTTTATTTCGCACCTCCCCAAGTCTGTATTGAAGAATGAGAAAGGTGTAGGTTGGGCTTACGGAATCATGTCCTTGCTCAAACGGACATCCTTTGGAGTTCTAAGGATATGGAAAGAGTAGCTATCATTGATTGATGTGGGGAATACCCTAATGTTCTGTTGCTTGGAATTAGAGGGGGAATAACCTACAATCCTTGTTTGGCTTTAGGACAGTTTGGACGCGCTCGGAGAGACGGTCCCCATGAGATGCTTCTTACAGATATTATCTTTGACTACAAGGGGGCGTGGATGAGCATCGCCAAAGGTTTATACGGGCCTAGGGCATGGTAAACAGGTCTGACCCTCACGAGCTAGGACTAAAGACTTCTCTCCCTATGCAACCTTATCTCCAGTGTGTTCGAGCCCGTGCTCAAAAGCTGGGGATGCCTTATGAAGCTGTTTTGCCTGTGATTATAGAGCATACTAATGAAGAAGGGGTTCCTTATACAGTCCTTCATCCCTACATGCCTACTGATCTTAGGGCATTGAAGAGATCTTGGATCCAGTTAAAAGAAGAAAGGGATACCTACCGAGAGAAGTATCATGAGAAGGAGAGGAAGATCTTGAGGCTTACGAGGCAACTTGAGAATGAAAGGACAATCAACGATTATGTCAGCATAGAGGGAAAAAGACCATGGGATTTCTGATGTCTTTTATTGTTTCTAGTTAGATTTGCTTTTCAGTTTAGTTCTTTTGTAAGCGCCTTAAAGGCATTGTTAAACATTTTACAAGTTTGAATCTAATAAAGTTTGTTTATTTCTTGTGTTACAAATTTGAATCTCCCAAAGTCTTTGAAATCATTTCATACGCATTCCATTACCATGCACCTCATTACAGGTACCATTACAGGTTTCTCATCTTCTTCGCTGTTTATTTCAGCATAAAATGTCTTCTGAAACACCTACACTGATCAAGCCATCAAACTCTTCAAGCTCAGAATGCTCAATTCCATGAGATGTTCTTGAACTTGGCCAAAGGACAACATGATTTGAAGACTCTCATCCTGAAGGAGAAGAAGAAGAAGAATAAGAAGGTGGTTCTGCTGAATATGGGTCACAGATTTGGGAATAGGTTGCGACAGGAAGCTGATCTGTCTCATTCATCTGGAGGAGGAGAGAATCAAGAGGAAAGAAAGGGTCCTAGTACTGTGGTCTCTGATAATGATACTGATTTTGATGATGAACAGTACCCTCCTACTGAGGATAGGTACAAACAACTTGAAGACCGACTAAGTGCTATAGAGATTCAGAAGATTCCCGGTTTGGACTTCAGGGATTTAGGACTAGCTTCTGGGGTGGTGATTCCTCACAAGTTTAAAGCTCCTGTTTTTGCTAAGTACGATGGAACATCTTGTCCGAAACTCCATCTCCACTCATACATCAGAAAAATCCAACCCTACACTGCTGATAGAAACCTATGGGTCCATTTCTTTCAGGATAGTCTGTCAGAGACTCAGCTTGAATGGTTTTATCAATTGGAAGGAACTAATGTCCGTAACTGGGAGGACGTTGCTGCTGCTTTTTACAAGAAATACCAATATAACGCCGACCTTGCTCCTACACGTGCCCAACTCCAAGGTATGTCTATGGATGCAGGCGAAGGTTTTAAGGACTATGCTCAGAAATGGAGAGATCTGGCTGGAAGAGTCCAACCCCCTCTGTCTGATAGGGAGTTGGTGAATATGTTTCTTGGGACTTTGTCTGGTCCATATTTCAATCATTTGATTGGTAGTTCATCAGCTGGGTTCACTTAATTGATTATGACTGGGGAGAGAGTAGAGGCTGGTATCAAAAGTGGCAAAATACAGAAAGGTGCTTCATCAAGTACAGAAAAGAAGCCTTTCAAGAAAGAAGCCATTATCGTTTACAGCTCGAGGAGCCAAAACCGACCTGAACGCCGCCAAGCAGTCAATGCGGTAGTAATATCAAGACCCACTGTTTCCCCATAATGTAACAATCAGCAAAGAGTAGAGAGACCGCAAAGACAATATACTTGGCTCAGTATGACCTTATCTCAATTTTTTTCGCAATTGTTGAAGAGTAACCTGGTAACTCTGAGGGAAGCTCCGAAGAATCCCAGTACCACCTCTCCGTTGTATAATCCGAACGCCTGCTGCGCCTATCACTCTGATAGCCCAGGGCATGATACAAACAAATACTGGGCCTTGAGGAATAAGGTGCAAGATTTGATTGAAGCTAAAGAAACTGAGTTCGATGCACCGGAAAAGCCTAACGTCATGACTGCTCCTATGCCCAAGCATGGAGTGAATGCTGTGGATGATGATTCATTTGTGACCTCTGTGGAAGACATTTCTACTCCGTTAATGACAGTAAAGAAGAACCTATTGTTGGCCGGTTTATTTCCGGGTTGTGGTGAAGGTTGCCACCTATGTTCAATCCTGCCTGCTGGTTGCCATTTATTGAAGTCAGGTGTTCAACGCCTGATGGATAACAAAGAGATCTTGTTCGAGAAGACTTTGATTCCATTGATTCCTGTTGAAGATGTTTCCATAATAACCATTTCCGCCAATCCTTCCGAGGCTTCCTCGAGAAATCCTGTTAGGATTACATCCGTTCCGAGAGTTGCTCCATTGATCATTACTATTCCTGGTCCTATCCCTTACACTTCAGATAAGGCTGTCCCGTGGCACTATGGGGCCGATGTGTATTATCATGGGATCAAACAAGACTTGAAGGTTGAAGAGGCTGATACCGATGTCAGCAATATTGTCGGGTCTAGCAAGGTCACCCGAAGCGGAAGACTCTTCTCTCCTGAGGTTTATCCTCCAATTGTTCGAAAGCCTGTTGCTATTCCATCTGCCAGTACATCTGCTACTATCCCAGTTCATATTCCAATTATCACCCCTGTCGCCGAGTCATCTAACGCTAGGGGCAAAGAGATCACGGGTGAGCCTTCCCGGATGGAGGCGCCTAAGAACATTGTTATAGAAACCTCTAGACAAGAGATAGAGGAAATTCTAAAGATTATCAAGAAGAGCGACTACAATGTAGTCGAGCAGATGGGGCAGACCCCGTCGAAGATCTCCATGTTATCCTTATTGCTGTGCTTGGAAGCCCATGCAAAGGCTTTAATTGCTTTCCTTAAAACTGCATATCTGCCGCAGGAAACATATGCTGATCAATTCAAAGACTATGTGGCTAGTTTGACCGCTGACAACGAGTTGAGTTTCTTCGACGTAGATCTGACTGCCAAAGGAAGAAATCACAATGACGCTCTGCATGTTTCGATCGAGTGCAGGGGCACTACTCTGGCCCATGTACTAGTGGATACCGGGTCCTCATTAAATGTTTTACCCAAGAAAGCATTGGATCGGCTGGATTATGAAGGGTTAGTTTTGAAGCCAAGTAATATTGTGGTAAGGGCCTTTGACGGATCCAAAAGGATGGTGCACGGGGAGGTAGACGTCCCGGTTAAAGTTGGCTCTTAGACTTTTGCATCTACGTTCTATGTGATGGATATCCGACCATCTTATTCTTGTTTGTTGGGTCGCCCGTGGATTCATAAATCTGGGGCAGTGACTTCTACGCTCCATCAAATGTTGAAATATCCAGTGAAAGGGAAGATTGTTACAATACGAGGGGAAGAGGAGTACATGGTGAGTCATCTTAACTCCTTCTGGTATATGGAGATGGATGGGGAGTTCATTGAAACCCCGTGCCAGAACTTTGAAGAGGTCCCCCAGACTCTAGCATCCACTGAAGTTGCTGTTGAAGAACCTCCAATGAAGATGGCTTCCTTCAAGGATTCTAGGGCTGTTATTGAAAAAGGTGGGTGTGAAAATTGGGGCCAACTCCCTGACTTTGCACACGAGACTGACAGGTTTGGTTTGGGTTTTACTGCAGAAGCTCAAAGGGTTGTTCAGCGCGCGCGAATTGGAAGACCTCCCCTGCGTATCAGTAATCCGGGAGTGAATGCAATCGGAGATGATAAAGAAGGGTCAAATATCGACAGCTTGATTTACCCGACTACCAACGGCAGCTTGAACAATTTGACGACAAAGGACTTCGTGCCAGTTTATTTTATTACACAGTAATAGACTTTTGCTTTGGAATTTGTAATAGACAGTTTAAAACTTTACGGCCCGGTACCTTGCCCGAGACACCGTGGCTTTATTTGTGAGGGCTTATTATTTGTCATTTTCATATATCATAAATAAAGCATTGGACGTTTTCTTGCATTACGAATTTTGCGCTCCTTGTTTTTCCTTTCTATCTCGCACTTTATCAAAACGGCTATTGTCTTACACACACTCACATATCATAATGCAGATCCACATCCACTTTGGATCCCATTAATAACGACTCCGCTACTGCCAGTTATGACTTTGAAAATCCGATCAACCAAGTCGAGGACGAAGGGGAGGATGATTGTGAGGTGCCTAGGGAACTTGATAGACTGTTACTACAGGAAGAAAGGGTCATATAGCCCCAAAAAGAGCCAGTGGAATCAGTGAATTTGGGTACAGAGGAAGACCTGTCATAAATGCCAAGTCTATGCTGATAAAATGCATGTACCTCCAGTTCCTCTAAATGTCTTGACAGCTTCTTGGCCTTTTGCAATATGGGGCATTGATATGATTGGCGAGATCAGACCTACTGCATCCAACGGGCATCGTTTAATTCTGGTGGCTATTGATTACTTTACGAAATGGATTGAGGCAGCTTCCTTTTCCACAGTAACCAAGAACGTTGTGGCGCGGTTTATTTGGCACAATCTGATCTGTCGATATGGTGTACCAGAGAGGATCATTATGGACAATGGTACAAATCTCAACAATACGATGATCACCGAGCTCTACAAACAGTTTAAGATACAACATCACAACTCTTCTCCCTACCGGCCGAAGATGAATGGGGCTGTTGAAGCGACTAGTAAGAACATTAAGAAGATTGTGCAGAAGATGATGGTGACATACAAAGACTGGCACGAGATGTTACCATTTGCTCTTCATGGGTACCGAACCTCGGCGCGGACTTCAACAGGGGCAACACCCTATTCTTTGGTGTACGACATGGAAGCAGTTTTACCCATTGAGGTCCAGATACCCTCTCTTCGGATCATGAAGGATGCAGGTTTGAGCGAGGACGACTGGATCCAGACCCGGCTTGATCAACTGAACTTAATCGACGAAAAGAGACTTACTGCTATTTTTCATGGTCAGACGTATCAAAAATGAATGATCAAGGCATTTAAAACAAAGTCAGACGACAAGAGTATCAAGTTGGGGATCTGGTAATCAAGCGCATCATACTGCCACAAGGTGATCCCAGGGGTAAATTGACCCCTACGTACGAAGGGCCATTTGTGGTTAAGAACATTTTCCCGGGAGGAGCTATGATTCTAACCACCATGGAAGGTGACGACCTTCCTCACCCCGTCAATGCAGACATAGTGAAAAAATACTACCCATAATCAAAGACCCGCTAGGTCGACTGGCCTAGGCAAAAATAAGGGCTTCCCGGCGAACCAAAAGGATTCGGGCAAAAGTAAGGGATGAAAATGAAAAAATCTGTACACCCGGCAAGTCGAAAACCTGAAAAGGCGGCTTGGGCAAAAAAGGGTATCCCGGTGGACTGAAAACCCGAAAGGGCGGTCCAGGAAAAAATTAGGGATTAAAGTGTAAGACTATGTCTCATTGGATCATCTTGCAACCAGACTTCGGTATCGACTATCAAGCTCGGACGACACCGATCAATCTGATCCACCTTCAACCAAGTAGCAAAGTGATGAGATGATCAAAGACATAGGGGCAATAGCAGAGTTGGAACCCAGTGGGATTGTTCACATAATTGTTTTCTTTCTTTTACAAAAATTGTATAAATTCTGTTTGTTCGGCGGCGTTCTCTTACTAGGACGTCAGCCTCTTGTACAAAAACGCCTATTTACAGGCCAACTTCAAAATCAATACAATTCATTTTCACAAATAAATTTCAAATTGTTTTTCTCTTTTCTGTTTTGTTTTGCAAGAATGTCCAATGGTTCATTTTGATATATGCATTTGACAATAATTGCTGCTCATAAATATTTACATGCGAAACAAAAGACGATTACTCGTAATATCATAAACAGGGGCAAACAAGAAATGTCCAGACCTTATAGTTTCTCTATTCACCAGGTACAGGGATAGACCCAGCTGAAGAAAATGACTAAAAATATGTACACTCCCCGCAGAGTAAGAAAAGGACAGTGGTGTTAATTCTCCCCAGCTGAGATTCACAATCGCAAATGAATCGGTAAGACTCTCCCCAAGCAGAGTTCATCTTTCCCCAACAATGGAAGACCATCCTTAGTGGAGTTTATTTCTTTCACAAACAGAAACCTTATCCCCGATAGAGTTCATCACCTCCAGCAACGGTAATGCATCCACAACCGAGGTTATTTCTCCAAATCAGCAGATCTTCTAGCAAATTATCTCTTCCCCAAAGAGTCAGTTTATTCTCCAGCAGGATTATTCTCCCAATCATCTTCAGTCGTTATCCCCAGCGAGCGAAATTCTTTATACTCTCCAGCAGCAATCCGGGATTTATTTTCCCTAGCTAGAAAATATCATAAAAAAAATTGCATGTCCATACATCATGACATGCACATACGCATCATACTACACAATCTCATTTATTTTGAGAACATCATTGCCTGATACATATCATGCATTACATACAACTAACTTTTACCTTTCAGAAAAGATACAATCAAATTCTCACCAAGTTCAAGCTATGAAGCCCAGATCTGACCGGATAATATCTTGATTTCTACATCATATTGTGAAGCTCGGAGAACGACCGGATAATAGTATCAAACACCGCGAAGCATGGATTCGACCAGATAGTGGTATCGCTTAAAAGCAAGCTATGAAGCCCGAATTCGACCGGATAATAGTTTAATCCCCAACAAGTCGTGAAGCCCGGATTACAATCGGATAACAGCTGAGCAAGTACCATGAAGCCTGGATTCGACCAAATAGTGGTATATCATAAACACAAGCGGGGAATCCCGGATTACGACCGAATAACAGCTCAACAAGTTATTATGAAGCCTGGATTACGACCAGATAGCAATACAAGACCATGAAGCCTGGATTACGACCAAATAATGGTATAAGGCATTGTGAAGCCTGGATTACGACAAGATAGCAGCCAAAGACACCGCGAAGCCTGGATTACGACCAAATAGTGGTATATCTTTAATACAAGTTATGAAGCCCAGATTCGACTGGATAGTATCTTGATTTCTCCGAACACCATGAAGCCTGGATTCGACCAAATAATGGTATGAGACATCGCGAAGCCTGGATTACGACCAGATAGCGGTAAAAGACACTAAAGCCTGGATTACGACCAGATAACAGTGAGGGACACTGTGAAGCTTGGATTACGACCAAATAGAAGTTCAGCCGGCCAATTACTATAAAGCCCAGATTCGACCGGATATTAGTAGGCCCAAAAGTCAAAGGGAAGCCCGGAGGCGACCGGATAACCACTTGATTTCTTCTGAAGCCTGGATTACGACCAGATAAGAAGTAAGGTATTGTGAAGCCTGGATTACGACCAAATAGCAGTACAAGACACCATGAAGCCTGGATTCGACCAGATAATGGTATGAAGCATCGTGAAGCCTGGATTACGACCAGATAATAATAAAAGGATTGAAGCCTGGTTTACGACCAGATAACAGTACAAGACACCGTGAAGCTTGGATTTCGACCAAATAGCAGTTTACCTGGGAAATTACTAAGAAGCCCGAATTCGACCGAATATTAGTGTTCCCTAAATTCAAGTTGAAGCCCGGATGCGGCCGGATAATAACTCATTTTCTTCTGAAGCCTGGATTACGACCAGAGAAGAATCAAGAAATTCCGAAGCCTGGATCACGACCGGATAGTAGTCAGTCTTATCACTATGAAGCCTGGGTCACGACCAGATAGTACTTCATTCTCACCTCTTCAATTAAGATACGATTCCTCAGTAGAATAACAGACGACTGAAGCTCCTAAAATTCAACTTTTCTTTCAGGACAGAGAACAACATTCCCCAGCAGAATCTTCCTCAACAACAGGTGTACAAGCTCTCTCTAAGGAATATCTTATGCGATCAAAACTCCTTCGGATGACATCTTTAATCCCATCTCCTATCATTCATTTCCAAATGGCATATGTAGGCCCATTCCCGACATCACAAGACAAATACTACTTTGTGCGAGTGCAAATTTCTGGGCACTCTAGTGTTCAATCCTCTTCCACCTTCGGATCACGAAAGGCCAGCAAGCCAATCTACATCCTCAGGTTTAAGAAGATTGAACAGGGGCAGCTGTTGTACCCCAAAATTTGCCCTCCCATATTTCTCAAAACATTTTAAGAGAAAATCTCAAGTTGCTCAAGGAAGCCCAAGGGTTGACCAGACAAACTCTCTCCTAAGGCAGTCTACCTCAAATTAGGGTTTCATTTTGCATCAAGATACTTGAGTCCAAGGGATCCCAAATGCTCACCATTGTCCTAATATGTTCTCAATGTCATCCATGTCAAGTTTCAAGCCTTGCAGATGAAGTTTTCTCAGTCAATTGCTCAAAGGCCTGAAAATCGACTGTGTTAGGGCAAAAGTCAACTGTGGCCCACATACAGTCAAACTTCAAGATTTTTGGTCAACATCCTCATTTTTAAGTACATTTCATCATTTGATCAAGGGTTGATCATGATTCATCAAGGATTGCTCATAATTCATTAAGAACCAAAAGTTGCTAAATTAGGGTTTTGTAGGAAAAGTCAACTCAACTTTGACCAAGCATAACTTTCTCATAATTTATGATAAATGACCCATACCAATCTCATTTTGAAGAGGATGAAATTATCTACAATCCATCTTCAGCTTCCAAGTTCAAAATATGCACTCACAAGAAGTTATGAATTTGGACATTATAGGTCATTTTGAAAAGTCAACAAAAACACATTTTTTGTCAAAGCTTCATACATGAACATGGAATACAAAATTGATATGAGACCAAAAGGGTTGCTTATAGGACATATCCAGATTGCTAAAAAGTCCAAGAACACCTTTAAAGAGTCAAAATTGAGGAATTTATGCATTGGTGAAGTTGACCCTTTTTGCAAAATTGTCAAAAGTCAACTATGCCTAAAATTGCAAATTTTGCTAAATGGGCCTAACTTTTTGCACTTGTCTTGAGTTGGTAGCATGATCCACGAGCCCTAGATCTTTCCACTTGTCATTATCTCATTTTTATTATTTATTTTGATTTTTATTTGAATTAAATCAATTTAAATCAAAACAAATCATGGAAATATAAAAAACATTGAAATCTCAAGATTTTGTACATGTTTCAGGTCCTATATCCAGCTAGCATAAGATTGAATTCGTGCAAAGCCTGGGTGTGCACAAAAAGATTGAGTTTGGCCTATTTTTGGAAGTATCTTCAAGTGAATCAAATCCAAATCAAAAGCTATAATGTAGGAAGATTGAGATCATGTTTGCAACCCTAATTCAATCATTGATATATATTGAACAATTGCAGACCTAAAACAAGAGGCTAGAGAGGCGTGAGAAGTCAGAATAAACTTGAAAAAAACACAAAAAAGTGCTGAGTTGAATTCATAGTTCCAGGCATTCACAAGGCTTCCTGACCATCCCGATCACTTCCTGGGATCACAAGCAAGAGAAACCAATCAAGAACAAACATTTCCAGGCGCTAAAACCCACTATAAGTCAACCACGACTTTGGTTTGTTCTTGAAATCGAATTGCATGATTCTGACACTTATAGCATGAAATAATTATAGATTCTTGCTCCTTGAAACATTTCCAAACTATCCATAACATTTAATTGCATTTTCATGGACTGTATTAGAATTTGCCGTTGTTAGGGTTTTTTGCTTCGATTTGGAATCTCTTCATACAGGTAAAATTGGGCCATAAAAGGAACACCATCGTGCTCGGCAGGCCAAGACGAATCAATCCATGGCTTTAGTTTTTATTTATCATGCTTGTATTGGATTTTGAGAATTGCAGGACCTGTAGCTATGGACATATGTCCGTAGGTAAAAGTCTGTGACTTTTACCAACGGAGAGAGGAAGAAGATGACATACGTGGCTCCATCCCATTTGTGCATTTGAATTCACGCGCGTGTTTTACAGCTAATGTCATTTTATTCTTTTTTATTATTTTTTTTCATTTAATAATCAATTGAACCAAATGGCCCACTAGTGGCCAGGTAAGCGCTAAGGCATTGGAGAGCTTGAGGTCAGGGGTTCGACCCCTGCCTCCAACATTTGCATTTTTCTTGAATTTTCTCTACAGATTCCCTGTTCCACAAGGCATGAAGATCACCATGGGGCATCATCTCCTAACCAACAAATCACCAACCATCCAGATCTGAAGGCCATCCTTTGAGGGACCATGATACGCCTCAGTCAACGCATAGCACTGGAATGGGCAGTTCAACGTGGGTCACCTTCTTTTGGGCCCAGATTGCTAGCAATGCACCCCCTAATTACTCATAACCAGGCCCAAATCTCTTTTCTCTTTCACTTTATATTTTCTTTATTTTTTTTCATATAAATTATTTTTACTAACAAATTAATTATTCTTTTTATCAAAAAATCACAAAAAATAATTTTTCACCCAATTAGATTTAGGTTTATTTTTTATCAAAAAAATTAATTAATTTAATTAGGTATTTAATTTTAGGTAAATTTAATTATTTTGTAAATAAGTTAAAATTAATTAGAACAATTAGGGTTTTTTTTTTGTTTCTAACTTAATTCTATTTTCTTTTTCTTAAAAATAACCAAAAATACAAAAATAGGCCATGAAAATTATTTTCTGTGCTTTTTTCCTTTCCAGTTGGATAAAATAAAAGTCGGTGACGACTCTTGCTTATCACGAAATTTTGCAAACACAAACGCAAAACGCAAACCAGCATCTCAAAACAGTCCCGGTTCTGACCACCGTATCACATTATCCATTATTATTATTCAATGTACAATAAAAGCACGCAACTCAGTTGGTAAAGGGGTAGTGGAAAAGGCCACGGGACCTGGGTTCGAATCCCAGGTCCCCCCCATATATTTCATATTGTTTTTCATTGCTTAATCAGACGTGTGTATAAGTGTGATGACCACCATGGACCATCATCATCCAACCAACCAGATGTCCAGGAAGCCAGATCTGATGGCCATCATGTGATGATCCACCAAAGGCCTTGGTCAATGCACAACAGGGAATCTTGCCATTCACACCCCTCCAATTTGCTGGTTACAGGCCCAAATTTCCTTTTTCTCTATTCTTTTATACTTTCTTTTATTTAATCCATTTAATTTATTTTTTTTACTCACGCAAAATTAATTCTATTTTATTAAAAAAATCACAAAAGTAATTTTTCATCCAATTAGATTTAGGTTTTTTTTATCAAAAACATTAATTTAATTAGTTTATTTAATTTTAGGGTAACTTAAATTATTTTGTAAATAAATTAAAACAAGTTAGAAATTAGGGTTTTGTTTAATTTAAATTCTATTTTCTTTTTCTTAAAAAAACCAAAAATACAAAAATAAGTCAGGTAAATTATTTTCTTTAAATTAATTTAATTACTAATTAGATTTGTATTTAATTTAAAACATTATTCTTTTTTTCTTAAAAATAATCGAAAACAACAAAAAATAATTTTTTTCTTTAATTAGGTTAGACGGGGTCAAAACCCTAGTTTCCTTGCGTTCTATATTCGTCGCGCGCTTATTTATTTTTACCATATTGATGTAATTGCTCATGGGATGTAATAGATTAATTAGGGCTTTTTTTGTTCATTTATCGTTTTTTTTACGAGTTGCTTTTGGCTATGTAATTAATACCCGAAGCCTTGTAATAGAGTAGCTTTACTTTCCACATTTTAATTTCCACAAAATAACTGTTAGATGTATGAATATTAGGGTTGCATGACAAGAATGTATGTTGAAATTAAAACAGTTAGCAAACCCTAAATGTGCAAGGATAATAAACTTGAAATTGAATCACTCGCACATGCGCACTCCTAGGGTATAATCCCACTTCGGTTGCCTTTGATAAACGATCATTAAGAATAGGGTATTTTAGTGGTCGCTCTTTTATCTCAAAGATCAAAGTTGCCTCAGAACGGTTGCCTCGAATATTGATCTTAAGACATTAGGGTTATTACTAAGACGTCCTAACATTGCTTTAGTGATCGTACGTCCCTTTCGAATTGACCCTTAAAACTCCAACGACGGTGCTACCTGCTCACTAATAGTAGGATAGCGCTGTCTAAAGGAAACGAACATAGAACAATTCTTTTTTCGAGTAGGTAGATGCTAGTAGGTACTTGCTCAAAACAAACAAACTTTTCCACACTTACACTCTTTTCAAACAAAGTTTTCAAAAAATACTTAGTAACACTCTTGAAGACAGAAGCAAGGGTTAAATCGAAGTCAAAAAAAAAACTTTTTTTTTCAAATCAAACACGCCTAAGCAATTTTGAAAATGATGAGCAAGTACCTAAGAGCCCATGGAAAACCATGGATGGAAAAGGTGCTAATACCTTCCCTTTCTATAATCTACCCCCCGTACTCAAAATCTCGAAAAAGGAATTTTTCTGTGCTTTTTTCCTTTCCAGTTGGATAAAATAAAAGTCGACGGCGACTCTTGCTTACCGCGACATTTTGCAAACACAAACGCAAAATGCAAACCAGCATTTTAAACAGTTTCGGTTCTGCCACCGTATCACAAACCCTAATTCTAATTATTTTAAATTATAATAAAAAAGACATTTAATTACCCTAATTTAACTAAACTAATTAATTAATAAAAATATTTTTATGAAAAAAAAGGATTTTTGATGTTTTTATGATTTTTTGATTAAATAAAAAAAAATATGATTTTTTTATATTTTGGTATTATTGAAAAAACATAATTAATAAATAATAAGAAAAAGAATTAAAATAAATAAAAAAAGTAAGAATTTGGGCCTGTATAAGAAACCCAAGGGGGGGGGGGTGTTTTTGATTTTTTTTGTTAGGCCCATGCATACTGAGCCCATGCCTGCGCCATATCCAGTGTAGCTTCATTCTGATGGTTCATGGTATGACTGCACGTACTGGATGTTGGATCTTTATATGATGAGATCTTGGGGTTGAATTTGGAGACGCATGATGGACATTAGGCAAGGAGGTACACTGGGTCTGCAATGAACAAACGAGAAAATGAAAAAAACTCCAGACCTGGGTATCGAACCCAGTTCTTCCCCTTTGCAAACGCTTCCCTTTACCACCTGGCCATGTTATCTTTTGTTTATATAAATGGACAACATATATTATATTGAAATAATGGTCAGTGCTTATGAAAAATGCACGCGAATTCAAATTGGCCACTGGGATCATGCCACCTATTCTTATTCTTCTTGGGATCGTCATTTTAGATAAAGTCCCTTTACCTGCAGACGATGTCTGTAGCTACATCCCTATGAATCTCAAAAGAACTCAAACAAGCAGGATAGATTAAATCCAAACTCATAGATCAACTAGGTTTGATCTCGTGAGTATGATGATACTCCTCTCGTGCCCTAATTTCACCTGTATTAAAAATCCCTGAAATGCAACCTCAAACCCTAAAAATGGCAGTTGTCCATGTATGCGTCAAAACTTGCAATTAGTGATTCAAACATGTTCTAAACATCCATACAAACAAGAATGCATGATCAAAAGTATTTATAACGCATGTATGACTGTAATTGTTTTTGAAAAGAAAATGCAAATAGTGATCGGATTGGTAGTGATTCTGAGAGTTTTGACACTTGGAAATAATGTAATTAGTCTCAGTGTGTCTCCAGGAATATGTTGCAACCTTTAGAACCTCTTGAATCTGCCTCAAACTCCAGGAATATGTTGCAACCTTTTGCACTCGCATGAAGTAACACGGATCGGAGATATCAGGAATAGGCTTACAGATGCATGTGATACAGTGGGAGAACTGACTTGAGGTTTTGCATTTGTGTTCAAAAATGTTTCGGTTTAGCAAGAGTCGTCACCGACTTTTTATTTTATCCAAAAAAAGGTCAAAAAGCACAGGAAAGACCTTTGAGATGTTTTCTTGGGTTCGGGGGGTAGATTATGAAAAGGGAAGGTTCAAGCACCCTTTTCATCCATGGTTATCCATGTGCTCTTAGTTACTTGTTTAGATCACTTGCTTTTGCTTTTCAATTGTTTGAAATGGTGCTTTGTGTGTGGTTTTGAAAATGTTTTAAAAAGAGGCCATCGTTGTGGAAACCTTTGTAATGATTCTTGTTTGAATATATACAAAGGTGTTTGTCTTTTGAAAAGATTTCAATGCTTGAAGGTTTGATTTGGGAAATGTTTTGAAATTGTGTTGTGAGGTGTGTTTGAAAATAGCAAGGATGTTTTGCAAGATTAGACCAAGTAACTAAGAGTTATCTACCCTATTTTACTCAAAGATCTTTCCTATATGTTTTTAACCCTTTTGACAGTGTTGTTTTACCATTGCATTTGGTAAACAACCTTGTATTAGGATGTTAAACGGGACAGGCGCGGGTCATCGTATAGACCATGATACCAATCGTGTTAAGTATCTTTAGCAATTTTCCGAGGGACTAGATCATTTTGTGTAGGCAACCAAGATAGGGTCATCAAGGGAATATGATCTTTTGTTTTGTTTTTGTTTTGCCAAAGTACTCAACATGCATAACATGGCCAATTTTTAAGGCAACAAGTGGATGAAACCCTAGGGGTGCAAGTGTGCATTGTGTATTGATTTATGTGATCGATGGATCTGGAACTGACTGTTTAACGCTGGATCGCGAAATGTCGCGGAAGCAAGAGTCGCCACCGTCTTTTATTTTCTCCAACATGGACAGGACAAAAGCACAGCAAAATTCCTTATGAGATAGTTTCTCGGTTCGGGAGGTAGATTTATAGAAAGGGAAGGTGTTAGCACCCTTTCTATCTGTGGTTGTCCACGGGCTCTTAGATACTTGCTCATTTGTGTTTTCAAAGTGTTTGCTTTTTAATTGTGAGTGAGTTTGAAAAAGTTTCTTTGAAAGTTTCAGATCGACTCTTGTATCAGTCCTCAAGAGTGTTTGAAACATTGTTTTGAAAGCTTTTTGAAAAGTGTCAATGTGAAAAGAGTTTTGATTTGTTTTTGAAATAGCAAGTATCTATGAGTCATCTACCTACCCTAAGGAATTAGGCTGTGTAAATGTCCTTAAGGTAGTGCCATCCCACCATTGAGAGGTAGGTAGCACCACCGTTGGAGGTGTTCGGGTCAATTCATTTCTAGGGACAGTGTGGTCACCAGAGCAACAGTAGGACACCTTAGAAGCTACCCTTATGCCATTGATCCTTTTTTTAATTCGAGGCAACTTTTCCGAGGCAACTTTTCCAAGGCAACTGGATCATGTCATGGACATAAGGACTTACTAAAACGTCCTATACTCGACGACCACGTTTCGAGGGCAAGGCAACAGTGAGGCGTACCCTAGAAGTGGTGTGTGAATTTGTGTGTCATTTTCAGTTTATGTTATCTTTGATCATGGCACGGTGAACTACGCTTGTTTTTAATTAGCATGCATTCTTTCATACAAGTTAACAGTTAAAAGGGGTGCGGAAAGTAAATTGCGGAAATGTAAATCCTACGCTATTACAAGGCGCGGGTCTATACATCGCCAAATTTTTACAAAGACCCATTTTAAGTAAATAAGTGCAGAAAATAAAAAAAACAGTAAAAGGTCCTATTTACTATTACATATCCTGAGCAATTACATAATAATCAAATAAAGTAAAATGCGCGCGAACAAGTTAATCGAGAATGTCTAAGGGTGTTGACCCTTTTAAGAAGAGAAATTAATTTTTTTGGTCTTTTATGAAAATGTTAGTTAAATTAATTTAATGATAGAGTAATTATTTTTGGTGTTTTTGAGTTTTAAAATTAAGAAAGAAATTAAACCTAAATTAAAGAACTAAATTAAATTAATAAATTAATTAATTAATGAAAAAATAAATTATGACATATTTTGATTTTTTTATTATTTTAAGAAAGAAAATAAAATTAATTAAATTAGTATTTAAAACCTAATTAAGTCTAATTAATTTTTAATATTACAAAAAAAATAAATTAGAGCTTCCTAGAATTTAAAACCTAATTAATTAATTAAATTTTATTAAAAAAAAGAATTCTGAAATTTATTTGGGTAAAAATATTTTTGTGATTTTTGAAATAAAAAAGAAAATTAATTTTTGTTAATAAAAACAAATTAAATAAATTAAAATAAAATAGAAAAGAAAATTTAAGGGAAAAGAAAATGGGCCTGGTTTTTGTAGCAAAAGGGGGGTGCGGATGGCAAAGCTGAGCCCAAACACTGATGGCCTCTCTCTCTCTCGTCCAATTGCCTTGTGATAGCTTGCATATATGTTATGTAAAATGATTCCAATCAGCATTAAGGCCAATAACATAATGCATTCATGCTTGGGATTTTCCATAAACTCCATTGAAACACTTTCCATTTTTGTGTCAAAATTTGAATTCTTGCTTGATTTAGCCCTTTGCACGAATTTGGAATGGTCATGATGGTGTATCAAAGCATTTCAATACAAGAAATATCCCCTAATTAACTTCTTTGATTTTTATTTGATTTTAAAAGATTTAAAATGAATTAAATCAAATAAAATTAAATAAAAATGAAAAAATTAATTTTAAATCTTGAAATAATTTGTGGGACACGTGGGAAGCATGGCCAAGCTGAAACAAGTGGAAAAAGTGGGTCCCTTTTGTCAAAAATGAAGTTTCAAGGATAATTGGTTTTGGCCATTTCACAAAAATTTCCCAACTTCTCCAATGCATATCTTGCTCAATTTTGAAGCTATGAACATGTTCTTGGACATTTTGGAAAGGTCTTGAAGTCCTCTAACCAATGTCTTTGGTCCCATTTCATTTTGATTTACCAATCTCAAGTTATGGTCTTTGACTTAAAGTCCCTTTTTGTTGACTTTTGAAAATGACCTATAATGTTGAAATTGATAACTTTTTGTGAGAGCATTTCTTGGACTTTGAATGTGAAGATGAGTTGTAGGAAATGTCTTCCCCTTCAAGATGAGCATTGGATGGGATTTTTCTGATGAACCATGAAAAAGTTATGCCTTGGTCAAGTTACAGTTGACTTTTCAACTGTCCAAAAATAGAAACTTTTGCATCTTGAGTCTTTTTGAGCCATACTTTGAGAATCATGATCAAGAATTGATCAAATGATGTTTGTGGCTTCAAAATAAGATGTTGACCAAAAATTTTGACTTTTGACTGCCAAATGATCATTTTGCCCCTGCAGTTGACTGTAGAGCAATTAGGGTTTTTGACTGTGCAACTTGACCTTGTGAGCCTTGAAACTTGACATGTAGGTGCTTGACAATGTGTATGAACATATGGGACTTGATTGAGCCCTTGGAAACTTCAACTTTCTTGCAAGAACCAAAACCCTAGTTTGGCTGGCTTAGGAGGATGGTTTGACTATGTAGCCCTTGAGTAGACTTTGAACCATTTGAGGTGATGCTTGTCAAAAACTTTGAAGATTTATGGGAGGGAAAATTTTGGGGTACAACAGTTGCCCCTGTTCAATCTTCTTAGACCTGAGGATGTAGATTGGCGTGTGTGCCTTTCGTGATCCGAAGGTGGAAGATGATTGAACACTAGAGTGCCTAGAAATTTGCACTCACATAGTTGAGTATCAGCAATGTGACAGCGGGAATGGGCTTACAGATGCCATTTGGAGAGATGATGGATAGGAGGATGGGCTTATAGATGCCATCTGGAGATGTGACAGAACCTTGTCGGGAATGGGCTTATAGATGCCATTTGGAACTGTGATGGATAATTGTGGAGATGGGCTTATAGATGCCATCGGGAGGTGTCGATCGCGTAAGAGATTCCTTAGCGAGAACTTGCATACCTGAGAAAGAAAGAAAATTACCTGGTCTGTTACAGGAGTTGATCTTCAAACTCTTTATGTAGACGTGCCCTGGCTGGATACAAGTATCAAATCTTTAAACTCTTCAGACGTGCCCTGGCAGGATACAAGAATCGAGTATGGTAATGTAGTCGTCAACAGATACACCCTGGCAAGATACAGGAATCGGATCTTCGAACTCTTCAGACGTGCCCTGGCAGGATACATGAATCGAGTCTGGTAATGTAGTCGTCAACAGATACACCCTGGCAAGATACAGGAATCGGATCTTCGAACTCTTCAGACGTGCCCTGGCAGGATACAGGAATCGAGTCTGGTAATGTAGTCGTCAACAGATACACTCTGGAAAGATACAAGAATCTGATCTTCGAACTCTTTAGACGTGCCCTGGCAGGATACAGGAATCGAGTCTGGTAATGTAGTTGTCAACAGATACACCCTGGCAAGATACAGGAATCAGATCTTCGAACTCTTCAGACGTGCCCTGGCAGGATACAGGAATCGAGTCTGGTAATGTAGTCGTCAACAGATACACCCTGGCAAGATACAGGAATCGGATCTTCGAACTCTTCAGACGTGCCCTGGCGGGATACAGGAATCGAGTCTGGTAATGTAGTTGTCAACAGATACACCCTGGCAAGATACATGAATCGGATCTTCGAACTCTTCAGACGTGCCCTGGCAGGATACAGGAATCGAGTCTGGTAATGTAGTCGTCAACAGATACACCCTGGCAAGATACAGGAATCGGATCTTCGAACTCTTCAGACGTGCCCTGGCAGGATACACGAATCGAGTCTGGAATTAGTCGTCAACAGATACACCCTGGCGAGATACAGGAATCGGATCTTTAGTTGCGACCGTTGATAGTAATCATCTTTGTACTGACCTTTGTCCTGAAAAGACAAAACGTTAGTTATATGTGATGTCATGATGTATGACATGCGTGATGTTCTCAAACTGAATGAGATTGTATGTTCATGATGCGTATGTGCATGCTATAATGTATGAAGATATGATGTTTATGAAATGTATGTTTTTGTCTAGGAAAATAAATCTTTGACGGGTGCCGGGAAGTTGAATCATGGGCTAATGTTGAAGAGTAGAGCTCTTTGTTTCCGCTGGGGATGATGGTTGCAAGAACAAACCGGTAGGAGAAGATGACTCCGTTGGGGAATAAACTTGTTGAGGAGATTACTCTGCGGGGAAATACTTTGTGGGGAAAGAGAGGTACTTTGTTGAGATGTTGATGATAACTCCGCTGGGGATACTATTGTTAAGTTCTGTTGGAAGATTGGATGAACTCCGTTGGGGATGGGAAGACTTCGCCGGGGACGATCCTTCCGTGGTTTTTAGCTGAGGATAACCCAGTTATAAGCTCTGGTGGAGCATAACCTTTGAATAAAAAGTCTGGGGAGACGCATTCGTGCTCTGTAGGGGATAAGCTTCCAGAATCTACTGGGGATAAGCTTCCTACTGGGGAGATGGTTCAACTCTCCTGGGGAGACTTTGAGACTGCACTGGGGAAGTGGCTCTACTGGATGTCTGATATTCCACCGGGGAACAATCTTATATTAAGACTGTTGGGGATGCTTGTTAAGAATGTTTGTATACTCCACTAAGGAATGTTGAGATCTGCTGGGGGATACCCAACTTCCTTAAGGCTGACAAGATAACTCTGCTTGGGGAGAGTATCGCTGACTTGCTGGCTCACTCTCTGGGGAATTAAGATATCTTGGTTATGTTCTTCAGCTGAACTTACCCTGGTACCTGGGTGGACATAGCAATTAGATCGCTTAGACAACTCATTATTGCCCCTGTTTCTAATGTCACATGTAATTAATCCTTTTGTTTCGTATGCAAATATTTATGAGTTAGCAATTAGTGTCAAATGCATATATCACAAATTGAACCTTGGACGTTCTTCGCAAAAAAAAACAGAAAAAGGAAAAACAATTGGCAATTTGTCTGAAAAGTGAATTTATATTGATTTTTGAATTTGCCTGTAAATAGGCGTTTATGTACAAGAGGCTGATGTCCTAGTAAGAGGACGCCGCCGAACAAAAGAGTTTATACAATTTGTACAAAGGGAAAACAAAACAGCTATGTGAAAAGAATAATCCCACTGGGTTCCAACTCCGCTATCGCCTTTATATCTTCGAGCGTCTCATCACTTTGCTGCTCAGTTGACGATGAAGCTGATTGATTGATGCCGTTTGAACTTGATAGTTGATACCGGATTCTGGATGCAAAGTGATCCAATGAGACATAGTATTACGCTTTAATCCCTAACTTTTGCCTGGACCGCCCTTTCGGGTTTTCAGTCCACCGGGATACCCATTTTTGCCCAAGCCGCCTTTTCAGGTTTTCGACTTGCCGGGTGTACAGATTTTTCATTTCATCCCTCATTTTGCCCGAACCCTTTTGGTTCGCCGGGAAGCCCTAATTTTTTCCTAGGTACGTCAACCTAGCGGGTCTTTTATCATGCGTAGTATCTTTTTACTATGTCTGCATTGGCAGGGTGAGGAAGGTCGTCACCATCCATCGTGGTTAGAATCATGGCTCCTCCTGAGAACACATGTTTAACCACAAATGGCCCTTCGTACGTAGGGGTCCATTTTCCCCTGGGATCACTTTGAGGAAGAATGATGCGTTTGATTACCAGGTCCCCAACTTGATACTCTTGTGGTCTGACTTTCTTGTTAAATGCCCTGATCATCCGTTTTTGGTACGTCTGACCATGACAAATAGCGGTGAGTCTCTTTTCGTCAATTAGATTTAACTGATCAAGTCGAGTCTGGATCCAGTCATCTTCGCTCAAATCTTCATCCTTCATTATCCGGAGAGAGGGTATTTGAACTTCAATCGGCAAGACTGCCTCCATGCCATAGACCAAGGAAAAAGGAGTTGCCCCGATTGACGTTCTTGCTGAGGTACGGTACCCGTGAAGAGCAAACGGTAACATCTCGTGCCAATCTTTATAGGTCACTGTCATCTTCTGCACAATTTTCTTGATATTCTTATTTGCTGCTTCTACAGCCCCATTCATCTTCGGTCGGTAAGGAGAGGAGTTGTGGTGCTGTATCTTGAATTGCTCGCAGAGCTCAGTGATCATCTTGTTATTGAGATTGGTACCATTATCTGTAATGATTCTTTCTGGGACGCCGTATCGACAGATCAAGTTATGACGAATGAACCGTGCCACAACATTCTTGGTTACAGTAGCGTAGGAAGCCGCTTCAACCTACTTCGTGAAGTAATCAATCGCTACCAGGATGAAGCGATGCCCGTTGGATGCCGTAGGTCTGATCTCGCCGATCATATCAATGCCCCACATTGCAAAAGGCCAAGGTGCAATCAAGACATTCAGAGGGACTGGAGGAACGTGCACCTTATCTGCATAAATCTGACACTTATGGCATGTCCTAGAATGTTGGTAACAGTCAGCTTCCATTGTGGACCGGAAATATCCTGCCTGAAGGATCTTCTTTGCCATGGTATGTCCACTGGAATGTGTTCCGAAGGTACCTTCATGTAGCTCTGCCATGATCTTCTCTGCTTCAGTTTTATCCACACAACGCAATAAAGTTGAATCATGGTTTCTCTTGTATAGAATACCATTGCTGAGGAAGAACTTCGTTGCGAACCTTCTCAGAAACTTCTTGTCTTTGACAGATGCACCTTCAGGGTATTCTTGAGCTTCCAAATACCTCTTCACTTCATGGTACCAGGGTTTTTCAGTTACTACCTCAGCCTCAAGATCACAACAGTATGCAGGTTCGTCCAGTTTCCAGATAATGATCCGGGGAGCCTCATTGTCCCACTTGACTTTGAACATGGACGACATCGTAGCTAGCGCGTCCGCGAACTGATTCTCCTCTCTTGGGAAATGTTCAAAAGTTATCTCTGTGAAATGGGGGATCAATGTCAACACACATTCTCTGTAAGGAATAAGATTTGGATGTTTCGTATCCCACTCGCCTTTAATCTGATTGATCACGAGAGCAGAATCCCCGAAGACACTCAGAAACTTGATCCTTAAGTCAATCGCAGCTTGAAGACCCATGATGCATGCCTCATATTCCGCCATGTTGTTGGTGCAGTTGAAACATAGCCGGGCAGTGAGTGGAGTATGAGTGCCTTGAGGGGATATGATCACAGCGCCAATACCGTTACCCAAAGCGTTGGAGGCTCCGTCAAAATGCATAGACCATCGGTATCCTTCCTCAGGTCCTTCATCCGGTCCAGGTACTTCACAATCAGTCACTATCATGATGCTCTCGTCCGGAAACTCGAAGTTCATTGACTGATAGTTGTCTACTGCCTGGTGTGCCAAGTGATCTGCCAATACACTTCCCTTGATAGCTTTCTGAGTTGTGTACTGGATGTCGTATTCTGTCAAGATCATTTACCATCTTGCTATTCTCCCAGACAGAGCAGGCTTTTCAAATATGTACTTTATTGGATCCATCTTTGAAATCAACAAGGTAGTGTGAGTCAACATATACTGTCTCAGCCGGCGAGCAGCCCATACCAAAGCGCATCAAGTTTTCTCGAGCAGTGAGTATCGGGTCTCACAGTTGGTAAACTTTTTGCTAAGGTAATAAATGGCATGCTCTTTTCGGCCAGACTCGTCATGCTGCCCCAGCACACACCCCATTGAGCTGTCAAGTACTGTCAGGTATAGTATTAGAGGTCTCCCTTCAACCGGTGGCATAAGGATGGGTGGTTCTTGGAGATACTCTTTGATTTTGTCGAAAGCGGCCTGACATTCATCATTCCAACGCACTACTTAATCTTTCTTCAGCAGCTTGAAGATTGGTTCACAAGTAGCAGTTAGGTGTGAGATGAATCGGGCAATGTAATTCAGACGTCCCAGAAAGCCTATGACTTCTTTCTCTGTCTTAGGAACTGGCATCTCTTGTATGGCTTTAACCTTGGCAGGGTCCACTTGAATACCCTTGTCACTTACGACGAAGCCTAGTAGTTTTCCAGATCTTACCCTGAAGGTGCACTTGTTCGGGTTCAATCTCAGCTTGTATAACTTCAGACGGTCAAACAATTTCTGCAGATGGTCAAGGTGTTCCTCCTCAGTTTGGGACCTTGCAATCATGTCGTCGACATACACTTCAATCTCATGATGGATCATGTCATGAAATAAAGCAACCATGGCACGTTGGTAAGTTGCCCCAGCATTTTTCAATCCAAAAGGCATGACCTTGTAACAGAAGGTGCCCCACTGAGTAACAAAGGTAGTCTTTTCCATATCTTCAGGAGCCATCTTGATTTGATTATAACCTGAAAAGCCATCCATGAAAGAGAACACCTTGTGCTGAGCAGTATTGTCAACCAGAACGTCGATGTGAGGCAAAGGGAAATCATCTTTAGGGCTTGCCCTGTTCAAATCCCTGTAATCGACACACATTCTTACCTTACCATCTTTCTTAGGCACCGGAACCACGTTGGCAACCCACTTAGGGTAAGAAGTAACTGCTAGAAAACCGGCATCAAATTGTTTCATAACCTCAGCTTTGATCTTCTCGGACATCTCTGGACGCATACGGTGGACCTTTTGCTTAACCGGAGGGCAGTCTTCCTTGGTAGGTAGGTGATGGACCACAATGTCAGTATCCAACCCAGGCATGTCTTCGTAAGACCAGGCGAAGATCTCCACATAATCATGCAACATCTGAATCAACCGTTGTTTCACGCTGAGCTCCAGATTGGCACCAATCTTAACTTCCTTTCTGTCTGTCTCAGTACCCAGATTTACCGTTTCCACTGGCTCTTCATGTGGCTGAATGGCCCTCTCTTCCTGGAGTAACAGTCTTGCAAGCTCACCAGGCACTTCGCAATCATCTTCACCTTCGTCTTCGGCTAAGTTGATCGGATTTTCGAAGTCATAACTGGCAGTAGCAGAGTCGTTACCAGTGAGATCCAGAGTGGATTGAAACCTGTACGAGTGAGTGTGTGTAAATACAGCTGTCTTGCAATATATAAAGAAAGAAAGGGAGCGCAAGATTTGAAATGTGAAAAACGTCCAATGCTTTTATTCATGATATATGAAAGTGACAAACAAAAGCCCTCACAAAGAAAACCACGGTGCCTCTGGTAAGACACCGGGCCATAAAGTTTCAAATTATTGTTTATTACAAATCCAAAACAAAGAAGTTCATTACTGGGTGACAAAAGTAATGGGTGTAAAGTCTTTGGCAGTCCAGTTGCTTGGTCCACCGTTGGTCGTTGAGTAGATCCAGCTGTCAAACTCGGATTCTTCCACTTCGTCTTCATCCCCAATAGCATTTACTCCATGGTTAGGCATGGGAGCAGTCACCACGTTAGGCTTCTCGGGTGCCTCAAACTGAACCTCTTTAGCATCAATAAGGTCTTGAACCTTATTCCTAAGAGCCCAACAGTCATCTGTGTTATGCCCCGGGCTATCAGAATGATAAGCGCAACGGGCGTTGGGGTTATACTTCGGAGATGCTGTGTTTACCACCTTTGGAGCTTCCTTGACAGTTACCAGGCTAGTTGACAACAGTTGTGGTAAGATCTGAGAGAGAGTCATGCTAGCCGAGCATACTGCAGTTTGGGCCTCTCAGCTCTTGGCTGGTTGTACTGTTGAGGAGCAGCAGCAGGCTTAGAAATAACCACCGCGTTGACAGCTTGGCGGCGCTCCGGTTTGTTCTGTCTCCTGGGACCATACACAGCACTGGCCTCCTTCTTGAAGGGCTTCTTTTCAGTATTTGAGGAGGCACCCTTCTGTATCTTTCCCGATTTTATACCAGCTTCGATCCTTTCACCAGTCAGGATCAGGTCAGTAAACCCAGCAGAGGAATTACCAATGAGATGGTTGAAGAATGGACCAGATAGGGTCCCCAAGAACATGTCCACTAGCTCACGATCTGTCAATGGTGGCTGCACCCTGCCAGCCAGATCTCTCCATTTCTGTGCGTACTCGTTAAAACCTTCACCCGTTCCCAGTGACATACCCTGGAGTTGGGTATGCGTGGGAGCGAGGTCAGAATTATATTGATACTGCTTGTAGAAAGCAGTGGCCAGATCCTCCCAGTTACGAATGTTGGTTCCATCCAGCTGATAGAACCATTCGAGGTGAGTCCCTGAAAGGCTCTCCTGGAAGAAGTGAATCCATAAGTTTTTGTCTGCTGTGTAAGGATGGATCTTCCTTACATAAGAACGGAGGTGCATCTTGGGACAGGAAGCCCCGTCATACTTCACAAAGGCAGGCGCCTTGAACTTGTGTGGGATCACCACCCCAGAAGATAAACCCAAGTCTCCAAAATCCAACCCAGGCACACGTTGAATCTCCATAGCATTTAACCTGTCCTCCAGTTGTTTGTACCGGTCCTTAGCAGGAGGGTACTGTTCATCGTTGAAGTCTGTCTCAGTGTCAGAGACCACAGGACTAGGGACCTCTCTCCCTTGGTGACTACCTTCCCCCACAGATGGAGTAGTGCTCTCAGCTTCATTCTGCAATGTGTTCCCGAGTCTGCGCCCAGTGTTGAATAGCACAGTCCTCTTCTTCTTCTTATTCTTCTTCAGGAGCAAAGCCTTCATCTCTTGTTGTCCCTGGGCCAAGTTCATGACCATCTCCTGAAATTGGGCGTTCTGGGCCTAGAGGGCCTTGATAGCTTGCTCGGTAGTGAGTTCAGGATTCATGATGCTTGAGTGCTGAAATAAACAGCGAAGAAGATTAAGCAACCTGTAGAAAAAAGGGTACCTGTGATGCATATGATGAATGAAATGCGTATGAATTATGTTTTCAAAGACAATCGGGAGTCAACTTTGTAAACAAAAGGAACACTTTATTAAATTCAAACTTTAAATTGTTCAACAATCTGCCCTTAGGCGTTACAAGAATGAAAATACTGAAAAGGAAATAAAGCTGTAAAAGAAACATCCAAAGCCCATCAGTGCTCCCATGGCCTCCTCTTCTCAGTACGGATATAGTCATTCAGGGTTCGCTCGTTCTCCAGTTGCTTGGTCAGCTTCTGGATCTTCTGTTCCTGTTCGTTGAACTTTTCCCGATAATAATCCCGCTCTTCCTGTAGTTGCGCCCAAGACCTCTTTAGTGTATCAACATCAGTGGGTATCTGAGGAGGGAAAACAGTTGGAGGAACCCCATCTCCATTAGGACTTTCAAGAATGATAGGCCTGACAGCTTCATATGGCATACCTAACTTCTGAGCACGGACGCGGACCCACTTGTAATAGGGTTCCATTGGTAGAGAAGTCTTCGGTCCCAACTCATGTGGGTCAGCTTTGTGAATTCTGTCCCAAGCTTTGATGAATCTACGGCGCAGTTTGTCACTATCTTTCTGAAACTCAAAACTGATGTGAGGCACCAGCATCTCATGAGGCCCTGCTCTTCTGGCTCTTCCAAACTGACGGAGAGCTAAACATGGATTATAAGAGATTCCTCCCTGAGTGCCAATCAATGGAACATTAGGATATTCTCCGCAACGATCAATAACAGCTACCTCATCCAAACCCCTGAGAGTCCAAGTGATGTCATTATCAGTGAGAGACATTAACCTATGAGCCCAGCCTCTTCCTTCTTGATTCTTTAGCACGAACTTGGGGAGGTGCGAAATAAACCACCTCGCCAACAAAGGAGTACAACACCACAGAGTTCCTCGTCTTCGGGCAGTACGAGCATAGAGTTGTTGCAAGACATCACCCAAGAGAGTGGGTACAGGGTTCCGAGACATGAAGATCCTTATGACATTGATATTGACAAAGTTGTCAGGATTTGGAAACAATATTAGCCCATAGATTAAGAGAGCCAGAATGTCCTCGTACGCCCTGAAGTCTAAGTCATTCCAGAAACTGTTAGCTTTACCAATCAGAAACTTAGCCAAGAAGCCCTTAACTCCGCTTCTAGTCACCCAGTTGTCCATTACCTCCTGGTTGGTCAAGGGAAGGGCTGCAGCAATCTCCTCGAGCCTAAGAGTCTTTTCCCAACCAGTGAAGGGAGTCTGATCCAAGATAGGGATGCCAAGCAAATCAGAGAACTCTTCCAGGGTAGGGACCAGCTAGAAGTCTTGAAAGGTGAAGCACTGGTACAGAGGGTCATAAAACTGGGTCAGGACACTCATCAGTTGTTGGTCCCACTTTGCCGTGACTAAACTGAGAAGAGAACCATGCCTCTGGATGAAGGAAGTAGTATTTGGAATTCTGCTAACCAACTCTTCAAGCAACTCAGGTGGGTGAACAAAATTGAACCGGATAGTGTTCCTTCGCATAGGCATCATAATGTCCTACAAAACAGAGCAAAGGTGAAACCCTTTTGTCTTTGAAATGGTCAGTCCTTATGCAGGATGCATGCAATGTTCATGATGGCATGATGTTATGATAAAGCACACCACAAATATTCACAAAGGCAAACATGATAAGGCATACAAGTCACACAAGACAAGCCCTTAGAGTTTAGGCCAGCATGGGGTCTAGGTATTACCCTCTTTCAGATTGTTGGTTAAGACCTGTCCTAATCAAAAGTAACCAGGTTCTAGAGGATCCCAATATCAATGACTACCCTCAATCGGTCATAACTCCAGCATCGCAATCTTTTCTTGCGGCCAGAACCATTGCGAGAGTTTAGCCTCAATGGGTGTAGCATACTGCTACTATTCTATTGGCCAAGTTGGGTCATTTAAGGTTCTAAGGTCGATTGGTGCTTAATGACTCCTTAGAAGACCCATATTATCCTCGTTGCAACACAAGGGATATTGGTACAGACCAAGGTGCCACACCAACGTAGCCACTGCTTCACCCATGTCGGTCTACGCCGGACAAGTCCCTCACAGCTTATGCTACCTAACAGGGTATCCCCAGATCCGGGTTAGGATCTATGTAACTCCGATGCAGCCCACAATAATAAAGCAAACAAACACATCAATTGAAAACACAAGTGATCTTAGTCCTAAGGTACACCTCACTTTATAAGAGTCCCCAGCAGAGTCGCCAGTTCTGTGATCGGTGGATCTGGAACTGACTGTTTAACGCTGGATCACGAAATGTCGCGGAAGCAAGAGTCGCCACCGTCTTTTATTTTCTCCAACATGGACAGGACAAAAGCACAACAAAATTCCTTATGAGATAGTTTCTCGGTTCGGGAGGTAGATTTATAGAAAGGGAAGGTGTTAGCACCCTTTCTATCTGTGGTTGTCCACGGGCTCTTAGATACTTGCTCATTTGTGTTTTCAAAGTGTTTTCTTTTTAATTGTGAGTGAGTTTGAAAAAGTTTCTTTGAAAGTTTCAGATCGACTCTTGTATCAGTCCTCAAGAGTGTTTGAAACATTGTTTTGAAAGCTTTTTGAAAAGTGTCAATGTGAAAAGAGTTTTGATTTGTTTTTGAAATAGAGCAAGTATCTATGAGTCATCTACCTACCCTAAGGAATTAGGCTGTGTAAATGTCCTTAAGGTAGTGCCATCCCACCATTGAGAGGTAGGTAGCACCACCGTTGGAGGTGTTCGGGTCAATTCGTTTGTAGGGACAGTGTGGTCACCAGAGCAACAGTAGGACACCTTAGAAGCTACCCTTATGCCATTGATCCTTTTTTAATTCGAGGAAACTTTTCCGAGGCAACTGGATCATGTCATGGACATAAGGACTTACTAAAA
Source organism: Vicia faba (assembly GCA_948472305.1). Taxonomy (NCBI): domain Eukaryota; kingdom Viridiplantae; phylum Streptophyta; class Magnoliopsida; order Fabales; family Fabaceae; genus Vicia; species Vicia faba. Next base: position 155,253,515 of record OX451739.1, read on the forward strand.
CGTCCTATACTCGACGACCACGTTTCGAGGGCAAGGCAACAGTGAGGCGTACCCTAGAAGTGGTGTGTGAATTTGTGTGTCATTTTCAGTTTATGTTATCTTTGATCATGGCACGGTGAACTACGCTTGTTTTTAATTAGCATGCATTCTTTCATACAAGTTAACAGTTAAAAGGGGTGCGGAAAGTAAATTGCGGAACTGTAAATCCTACACTATTACAAGGCGCGGGTCTATACATCGCCAAATTTTTACAAAGACCCGTTTTAAGTAAATAAGTGCGGAAAATAAAAAAAACAGTAAAAGGTCCTATTTACTATTACATATCCTGAGCAATTACATAATAATCAAATAAAGTAAAATGCGCGCGAACAAGTTAATCGAGAATGTCTAAGGGTGTTGACCCTTTTAAGAAGAGAAATTAATTTTTTTGGTCTTTTATGAAAATGTTAGTTAAATTAATTTAATGATAGAGTAATTATTTTTGGTGTTTTTGAGTTTTAAAATTAAGAAAGAAATTAAACCTAAATTAAATTAATAAATTAATTAATTAATGAAAAAATAAATTATGACATATTTTGATTTTTTTTAATTATTTTTAGAAAGAAAATAAAATTAATTAAATTAGTATTTAAAACCTAATTAAGTCTAATTAATTTTTAATATTACAAAAAAAAAATTAGAGTTTCCTAGAATTTAAAACCTAATTGATTAATTAAATTTTATTAAAAAAAAGAATTCTGAAATTTATTTGGGTAAAAATATTTTTGTGATTTTTGAAATAAAAAAGAAAATTAATTTTTGTTAATAAAAACAAATTAAATAAATTAAAATAAAATAGAAAAGAAAATTTAAGGGAAAAGAAAATGGGCCTGGTTTTTGTAGCAAAAGGGGGGTGCGGATGGCAAAGCTGAGCCCAAACACTGATGGCCTCTCTCTCTCGTCCAATTGCCTTGTGATAGCTTGCATATATGTTATGTAAAATGATTCCAATCAGCATTAAGGCCAATAACATAATGCATTCATGCTTGGGATTTTCCATAAACTCCATTGAAGCACTTTCCATTTTTGTGTCAAAATTTGAATTCTTGCTTGATTTAGCCCTTTACACGAATTTGGAATGGTCATGATGGTGTATCAAAGCATTTCAATACAAGAAATATCCCCTAATTAACTTCTTTGATTTTTATTTGATTTTAAAAGATTTAAAATGAATTAAATCAAATAAAATTAAATAAAAATGAAAAAATTAATTTTAAATCTTGAAATAATTTGTGGGACACGTGGGAAGCATGGACAAGCTGAAACAAGTGGAAAAAGTGGGCCCCTTACGTCAAAAATGAAGTTTCTAGGATAATTGGTTTTGGCCATTTCACAAAAATTTCCCAACTTCTCCAATGCATATCTTGCTCAATTTTGAAGATATGAACATGTTCTTGGACATTTTGGAAAGGTCTTGAAGTTCTCTAACAAATGTCTTTGGTCCCATGTCATTTTGATTTACCAATATCAGTTATGGTCTTTGACTTAAAGTCCCTTTTTGTTGACTTTTGAAAATGACCTATAATGTTGAAATTGATAACTTTTTGTGAGAGCATTTCTTGGACTTGGAATGTGAAGATGAGTTGTAGGAAATGTCTTCCCCTTAAAGATGAGCATTGGATGGGATTTTTCTGATGAACCATGAAAAAGTTATGCCTTGGTCAAGTTACAGTTGACTTTTCAACTGTCCAAAAATAGAAACTTTTGCATCTTGAGTCTTTTTGAGCCATACTTTGAGAATCATGATCAAGAATTGATCAAATGATGTTTGTGGCTTCAAAATAAGATGTTGACCAAAATTTTTGACTTTTGACTGCCAAATGACCATTTTGTCCCTGCAGTTGACTGTAGAGCAATTAGGGTTTTTGACTGTGCAACTTGACCTTGTGAGCCTTGAAACTTGACATGTAGGTGCTTGACAATGTGTATGAACATATGGGACTTGATTGAGCCCTTGGAAACTTCAACTTCCTTGCAAGAACCAAAACCCTAGTTTGACTGGCTTAGGAGGATGGTTTGACTGTGTAGCCCTTGAGTAGACTTTGAACCATTTGAGGTGATGCTTGTCAAAAACTTTGAAGATTTATGGGAGGGCAAATTTTGGGGTACAACAATTTACATGCTTTTTTGTCTTGGATTAGGTCATCTAGCGATTGATTTTGAATCTTGCCATACACGCCTAATTACTATACAGTATATAGAAAGCAATAAATTGCGAAAATTAAAAGTCTAAGTTATTACAAAAGTATCCGGGGATGGGGGTACAAATTATTACAAATGGGGATGAATCTCACAAGAATAATAATGTCCAAATATCAAGTATTACAACCAAATCGAATCGTTGCAATTCAATATAAAGTTATAACAAATTAAGGAATCAATAATATTATGAGATGCATGTATTTATTTAAAAAATAAACAAATAAAAATCTATTCTAAAAAAGAAAGATTAAATATTTTTATTATTATTCTTTGTATTTTATTATTTATGTAAAATAAAAAGTTTAAAGGAAGAAAAATTAATTAAACAAAATTTCTATTATTCTTGTATTTTTATTAATCAATAAAAAAGGGTTTAAAGAAAACAAAATTAATTAAATTAATGTTCTTTATTATTTTTGGTATTTTATTGTTAAACATAAGAAAAATAATGAAAATAAAAATGATTAAAATTAGTTAAGAAAAAGAAAATTAAACTAAATTAATTTTAATTTGATAAAAACAATATTGAATTTTATTAATTTATTAAAGAAAGAAGAAAATTGAAATAATTTGAAAATGGGCTTAAGAGTTTGTGTTGGGCCCAAATAAACAATGAAAGAAAACAAAAAAAAAGTTAGAATGGAGGGGGTATGAGTCAGCAATGGTTATGGGCTTAAGGGATGGGGCGGACAGGCCCAAGGCCCAAGTTTTGTTCACATTTTGTTAGGGTTCTCAGAATGTAGGGTTTGTGAACAATTTAGGGTTTGTGTGTTTTACAGCGGCGCCACTCTCTCGTTCTCCCTCTTCATCTTTCTCACTCTCACGCATTCTGATTCTCCTCCTACCTAAGCCGCCGGAGCGCCCTCACCTCTCACCTTTTCTCAATGATCAGTGGCTCTATTTTCAGACGGTACGGTTCGTCTCTTTTGATTTTAACAGCTTTTTCAGTTTGTTGTTTAATTCGCATGCTTGTTCAGTTTCGTTTTGCTTACTTGTTTAACCTATGGTTTTTTGTATGCCTAAAACAACAGTAAAGGGGTTTGAGAAGCATACCTTGGGACTTTCTCTATGAAGAGGAGAGGAAAGGTGAGACAGGGAGATGGAGGTGCTTCCTTGGTGGCTTGGAGGCGGAGGGGAGATGATGACGGTTACACTCACACTCTTCTGGTATATCTTTTGTCCCTTTAGTACCTTGAATGATGATGCTTGAATGCTTCTGACTTTGTTTGTTTGTTGATGATGAGACTATTCTGAAACTTTGATATTTCTTTTCCTCTCTCTTGCCTTTGAATGGTGATTTGTTGCTTTTTGTTAATGATGATAACAGTTCTGAAACTTGTTGCCTCTTTCCTCTCTCTTTGAATCTGAATGTTGATGAAACTTGCTTCTGAAACTTTTGAATTTGAATGTTGCTATTTTTTGGTTGTTGATGAGTTATTATTCTGAAACTTGTTGTTGGGGGTTTGGAAACTTGGGGAATTTGGTTGATGGCGAAGGGTGCAGGCTTGTTGGCTTTCAGAGGGTTCTGTGGTTTGTAGTTTCAGGCTTGGTATTCTGCTTGATTGTTGTTCTTGCTGTTACAGGATTTTGTGGTTTGTGAATGTTGCTGGCCTGTTTGCTTGGTTTGAACTGCTATATAGATTTGTTTGCAGTTTTGGTTTGTTTGCAGTTTGGCTAGGCAGTCTGGCTTGTTGTGAAACTGTCGGGCAGTTTCTTTGGTACTGCAGGTTTTTTTGAAGTTTGTTGCTAGCTTGTGCAAGTTTGATGATCTGTTAGCAGGCTGATTCTTTTTGAAATTGTTAACAGTCTGGCTGTTGTTTGAGTTTTGGAACTGGTGTACAGTTTGTGACTTGGTGATTTGTTATAGTTTGGTTGCTAACAGGTTTGGGAGAGTTGTTTGCACAGGTCTGGGAGTTTTTGTTATGTTTTCACAGGTCTGGGAGTTTTGCTGGCTTGGAGATCTCTTTAAACTGTTATGCAGTTTATGGTTTTATATCCCTTTTGACTTTGTTTTGCAACTTGTGATAGATTTTCTGCCAAACTGTACAAAATAAAAAAGGTGATATCTTTCTCTCTTTCTCTCTCCATGACAAAGCACTTTTGCTTTTCCACCTTATTTTCTGAAAAGTTTGCCCATCAATCCCCGGAAAATGATGAAAAGCTATGACAAGCTTTTGACTTGTGATTTGGTTTTCCTCCTGCATTTTACTTTTGGCCTGCTGTTTGATTTTCCATCTACTTTCTGCATTTGTACCTTTTGCATCCAGTTTGCTTTGCTCAGTTACTTAGTACAGTTTGCTTAGTACAATTTGCTTTGCTTGACAGTTTGGTTTGTTGCAAGACTTGGTTAACTGCAATGTAATGTTGCAATGTTTGCCATGTTGTTTGATTAAGTTGCAATGCTTCAGTTTGCCTTTGTAACCTGCTTTGTACAGTTTGGCCTATGTTTTGCATTTGAACCAATTGCTTTTGTATGCTTGCATTTTTCATTTTTCATTTTTATTTTTCTCTTTGTGAACCAAGAAGAGCAATCTTCTTGTGAATTGCAAAGAGAAAAATAAAACGTGATGAAAAATAGCACTCTGATTTCGGACATCAAACTTTAATGATGAAAGATTTTCTTTTCTCTTTCTTTTGTTTTTTTTCTTTTCATATTCAACTAACTTTACTAATCCCTTTTCCTTTGTTTTTTTCATGTGAGCACAACTTGGGTGATGACAAAGCAGAAGAAGTCGGAGACTTTGTGGCGAGCACGGGAACAATAGAAGTTTAGGCTTAGACTTTTCTCTTTGTAACTTAGGGATAAATATTCAAACAAATGTACCAATTTAATGTTCAAATACAATAAGTTACACAACTTAAAGCATTTAAATAACAAAGTGTATTGTAACATTTTTTGAAATAAATGAAAAAGTCTTTATCCAATAAAATTCTTCTACTGTAAATAATTTGCAATTCTTTCTTTGCATCTTCACTTATTATTTAAGATTCCTGATTTAAAATAACTGAAACTGCATTCCAATATTTCCAATACAAATAACTTAAATTCCAAGTAATCCCAAAAAACTTTGTAATCTCATAACCTTGCAACAGCATTCCAATCAAAATACGCACTGTGCATTCCAACAAACAAGCAAACATGAATTCCATTAATAAGCAAACGTATTAACAGACGCACATCATTTGGTTAACCTGGATCAAACAAAACCTGAATATTCCACATGACCATCTCAGTTCCTATCTCTTATTTCAGATAAACAAACCTTGAGAACCATCAGTAACCTTTCAGCAAACTTGAAAAAGTGTGAAAACACGTGACAGTTAATTGAATTTCTGAGAATTATGTTTCTTCTGAGAAATGCGAGAGAAAAACCTAATTCTTGATTTACTGCCAAAGAAAAGTCTGTTTATCGATTCTTGAGCCAATCTTTGAAAATCTGAGAAAACCCTAGGGTTGTGATTTCTTGTGAAAAAGGGAGGGCAAATTTTGGGGTACAACAGCTGCCCCTGTTCAATCTTCTTGAACCTGAAGAGTTAGATTGGCAAGTTTGTCGTTCGCGACTCGAAGGTAAAAGATGATTGGACACTAGAGTGCCCATAAATTTGCACTCGTCAAAGCATAGTTGAGGGAATGGGCTTAAAGATGCCATTTGGAGATGTGACAGAATCTTGTCGGAGATGGGCTTAAAGATGCCATTTGGAGATGTGACGGGATCTTGTCGGAGATGGGCTTAAAGATGCCATCCAAGAATGTTTGTCAAACTGTATATTATAGGTGAAAGAATGAGTATCAGAAAGGTATCCATGTCTGGAACGTCTCTGAGCTGCGGGTCTGAATAAGCAATAGATTAGCATCCGTGTTTGGAGCCTCCGTAAACTGTTTTCAATAAGCTGAATCTGAACAAGTGATAGATTAACATCCATGTTTGGAAGCACCCGTAAACTGTTTTCATGATCCTTGGGTTGAACAAGCAATAGATTAACATCCATGTTTGGTGCATCCGTAAACTGTTTTCAAAAGTTGAATCTGAACAAGCGATAGATTAGCATCCATGTTTGGAGCGTCTGTAAACTGTTTTCAAAAGTTGAATCTGAACAAGAGATAGATTAACATCCATGTTTGGTGCATCCTTAAACTGTTTTCAAAAGTTGAATCTGAACAAGCGATAGATTAGCATCGATGTTTGGAAGCACCCGTAAACTGTTTTCATGATCCTTGGGTTGAACAAGCAATAGATTAACATCCATGTTTGGTGCATCCGTAAACTTTTTTCAAAAGTTGAATCTGAACAAGCGATAAATTAGCATCCATGTTTGGAGCGTCCGTAAACTGTTTTCATGATCCTTGGGTTGAACAAGCAATATATTAACATCCATGTTTGGTGCATCCGTAAACTGTTTTCAAAAGTTGAATCTGAACAAGCGATAGATTAGCATCCATGTTTGGAGCGTCCGTAAACTGTTTTCAGAAGTTGAATTTGAACAAGCGATAGATTAACATCCATGTTTGGAAGCACCCGTAAACTTTTTTCAAAGGTTGAATCTGAATAAGCGATAGATTAACATCCATGTTTGGAGCGTCCGTAAACTATTTTCAAAGGTTGAATCTGAACAAGCGATAGATTAACATCCATGTTTGGAAGCACCCGTAAACTGTTTTCATGATCCTTGGGTTTGAACAAGCAATAGATTAACATCCATGTTTGGAGCATCCATAAACTGTTTTCAATAAGATGAATCTGAACAAGCGATAGATTAACATCCATGTTTGGAAGCACCCGTAAACTGCTTTCATGATTCTTGAGTTGAAACTTGCTAATCTTATCCTGAAAAGGGTAAAATATTAGCTGAAACACAAAGTTATGTTGCATGAAATGTATGATTCAAAATATGTGTTTTGTCAATGCTCATGATTTATGAATGTAATGTATGCGCATGTAAGCTGATAAGCTGTCTTGCTGAGGAAAATAAATCCTGGAGAGCTGGAGATAATAAAATCTTTGACCGCTGTCGGGGAAAATGAATCCTGGACCACTGTTGAAGAGTATGTGTGTCTTCAAGCTTTTTGACAACCTCTGTGGGGAGGAGCTATACTGCTGGGGAAATCAGGAGTTTGGGTTGAATGCCAATCTGCTGGGGATTCCTGTTTTGTTGTTTGAGGAGAACTCCACTGGGGAATACTTGAAAACTCTGTGGGGTAATTGAGAATGAGAATCTTCATTCTGCTAGGGGAATTTGTGTTGAGGAGTCAAGAACGAGAATCTTTGATCCGCAGGGGATTAAAAACTCTGACAAATTTATGCTGAGAGTAAAGAAGGCTCTGGCAACTTCACTGGAGAATCAAGGATGAGACTCTTGATTTTGTTGGGGAGTAAAAACTATGTGGGGAATAGCCGTACTGTTGAAGAGTAGCTATCCTGCTGCTCAGGACTCTGAGAAAAGCTTATTCCTGTCTAGAAGAAGTTAGGTTGTATGCCACTTTGAGAATGGGAATCTTCATTCTGTCGGGAATATCAGGAATTCAGGTTGTATGCCACTTTGAGAATGAGAATCTTCATTTTGTTGGGAATATCAGGAATTTAGGTTATATGCCACTTTGAGAATGAGAATCTTCATTATGTCGGGAATATCAGGAATTCAGGTTGTATGCCACTTTGAGAATGAGAATCTTCATTCTGTCGAGAATATCAGGAATTCAGGTTGTATGCCACTTTGAGAATGAGAATCTTCATTCTGTTGGGTTAGGAGGTTGGGTGTATGCCAATCTACTGGGGAAGCAAGAATGAGAATCTTCATTCAGGCGTTTGGGTCAGGAGGTTGGGAGTATGCCAATCTTCTGGGGAAGCAAGAATGAGAATCTTCATTTAGGCGTTTGGGTCAGGAGGTTGGGAGTATGCCAATCTTCTGAGGTTTTAAGGATGAGAATCTTCATTCTATTAAGGGTATCAGGATCTTGGGAGTATACCAATCTTCCGAGGTTTTAAGGATGAGAATCTTTAGTCATGAGAGAAATAGAATTTTAGGAGCTTCAGTTGTCCGTTATTCTGCTGGGGCATCATCTTCATTGAATTTTGGGAACCTCGATCATCCATTATTCTGTTGAGAAATCATATCTATTGAATTTTGGGAACCTCGATCGTCTGTTATTCTGTTGAGAAATCATCTCTGTTGAAGATGAAAGTTGGATGCACTACTATTTGGTCGTGGTCCAGGCTTCATAGCTTGAATTTGATTGTATCTTTCCTGAAAGGTAAAGGTTAGTGGCATCTATCAAACAATGACGTTCTCAAAATAAATGAGATTGCGTTGTATGATGTCCTGATGTATGGATGTGTAATGTTTTTCAAGACAACTTCTCGCTGGGGAAAATAAATCCCGAACTGGTGATGGAGAAAAGAGTTAGATTCTTCGTCTTTGATAGTGAAAAATCTGGAAGTGAATCAGAATGAATCGTTGAGAGATTTATCTGAAACAGCAAAATCCGGAATATCTTCCATTGGAATGAGAATCAGGGAGATCTTAGTGTCGATCTGACTGAGCCAGAGAAGGTCTTGGATTAATCTTTGACTCAACCGGATGATGAAGGAATCTTGGATGATTACTAATCCAAAAGGTGATGAAGGAATCTTGGACGATTACTACTCCAAAAGGTGATGAAGGAATCTTGGATGATTACTACTCCAAAAGGTGATGAAGGAATCTTGGACGATTACTACTCCAAAAGGTGATGATAACCTTTACCTGCTGATCAATCTGCATATGTTATGAATGTTGTTGAAATGTAATTTGTTTTGGAGAATAAATCCTTGACCCATGACCACTGGTCTGCTAGAGAGGTGAAGAACTTCGAGGATTCTTGAGTTTCTTTTCAGAGGGATTTTAGAGAGATTTGTCATTGCCCCAAGTATCAAATGTTTGTGGCACTGCCAGGAAATTTGGACCGTACGTAACCCTTTGATGAGATTGACGTTTAATGCTCCAAGTGATGGAGATGGAGACTTGCCCCAGGTTACTCTACAATTGAGAGATTTCTTGAAATCTTGACTGGACTGCCCCAGGTTAACTGGACTTTGAGAGATTTCCTGAAATCTTGACTGGACTGCCCCAGGTTAACTGGACTTTGAGATATTTTTTGAAATCTTGACTGGACTGCCCCAGGTTTACTGGACAATTCCATGCCAAGTCCCCTTTTGTTGATAGGAGATTTTTGCAACTGAAGTGTCATCCCACTTGAAGTGATTTTGTTCACTGAGAGACTTTTCGTTCATCGGAACTTTCATTGTATGAATTTCTTCGCTGTCAAACAAATAGCCATATGCAAACGATGATATTCAAATAATGCAAAGTTTATGCTTGTCTTGAAATTTTAAGAAATGCGTTTTTTAGCAGAAAACTTTTATAAGACAAATTCAACACAAGATTTAGAGCAAAGCCTTACAGGAGTCAGGATACCTTTTGTAGCAGTATGCTTTCGAACTAACCCATGCTTCAATTAGGACTTCTGAAGGGTTGTAACATGGCTTGGTTCAAGGTTTAAGAAAAAAAGGATAAAGGCTCGAAGTATATTTGTACCCACCCGCTCTTCGTGATGTTCTTCAATCCTAAACTAGTTAATTGTGCGTCGAACTCTATTCGAGTTTGAAATAACATTTTGGTGATGGTTCACACAAGTTGAATTTGTTGGAAAGCAGTCATTTTTTGCAACATTTTTCATGTTGTTGAGGATTTATAGTGACCTCTTTTTTTTATATTTATTTATCCCTAACTTTTTCCTGACTGTTTTCATTTTTGAGATTACAGTCAGCGGGATGTCCCAGCTTTCGCAAGTCTCCTTTGTAGGTTTTGACTCAGTGGGCTTTTCTCTTTTTTTTTTAGAGATAATGACTGCCTATGAGATAAGGAACCATCATTGTCTTTTGGTTCCAAAGGAATGTTTTTGATGTCATTAGTTGTATTACAGGATGAGAGTTTGCGACTTTAACACGCACTTGAATTAACTGAGAGACCACCCTGCCCCAGGTTTGATTAAAGGTTTCAATTTGTGTTAAAACAGAAAACTTCTACTTCTTTGGCTCGGAAGGGTTGACTAGGGATTATCTTTCTCATAACTCCGGTGTTTAGGATTTGAAAGAAATGCATGTACATCGTCAGCAAGGTCTGTCCAAAAGCATACTGTATGAGATTGTGGCATTATTTTCGTCATCCTCCCTCTAAAGGCTTATAACTTTTAGCAAGAGTTAAATGTCATCAAGAAAGTAGAAAGCATAGTTCAAGTATAGTGAAAACGAATGGATGAATTCAAGACAAACATATGCAATGCATTAATGAAACAGAGTCTGACATTAACAGATAATTGTTTGAATAACAAAAGAAATTACAACTTGAAAATTCAAATGAAACAAAAGCCTCTTTGTCTGAACTTGTAGCTTTAGGTGGAGAACCCTCAGTGGAAGATTTTCATCTGACCATCTTGCGTGAATTCCAGCGTTGTTTCTTTAACCAGATCTTGAATTTTGTTTTTCAATGCCCAAAAGCTATCAGTGTCATGCCCTGTTGGAATGATACGCACATCTCGCATTTGGATTGTACCCTGGGGAGGATGTTTTGGGACGCCGAGGAGGGTCCCTTAATTCAACCAGCTTGACCTTCAACAAGCGTTGCAGCACTTGGGATAATGGCATGTTAATCTCGGTGGAGTGCTTTTCAGATGCATTTTGCTCACGCCAATTATCCTGTTGATACTGGTGAGGTTGTTGTTGGGCTTGTGACCCTGAAGCAAATTGGGGAGACTTTCCCTTGACTTATTGTCTCAAAGGAGGTTGAATGATGACTTGGTCCTCAACCCTTATTGTTTTCCCCACTTGGTTACATCCATCTTGATGCAGTTTATTGATGAGGACCTTTAGCTCCTCTTGTCCTTGAGCCAGGTTTTGAATAAGAGCCATCTGGACCACCAGTTGTCCCATCATCTGAATTCTCATTGTTGCCATCTCAATCTGTAGCACTTCCAACTGATCATTCCTGACGCCGCCTGGATTCCCTGGGACCATGCCCCTTGTTAGGAGAGCTTTCACTTCTTCCTGCCCCTTGGACAGGTTCAAGAACATTTCTTGAAGCTGAGCGTTTTGAGCCTGGATATCTTTGACAGTCTTCTATAGAGCCATCTCTACTGAAATAAACAGTAGGAAGGTAAGGAGACCTGAAAGGGGAAAACCTGTCATGATATGATGCATGATATGTGGATGCATGTTTTCAGGGATCTCGCGGGGTAAACACAAGAAAATGTTAGAGGTTGAACTTCGATCAACATCTTTGATTGGAGAACTTTGTATTGGTGGATGTCTTTCCACGAGAATCAAGCTCACCATGTCAAGTGGGTCATAGCCCTCGATTCAAGTTGTTGTACTTGATTTTGACGGTGTTGGTTTAGAGGAAAATGAATCCTATTGCCCTTCGGTAGACGTCTGGTTCAATGTGACCCTGCATCAAAGACCCTCGAGATCCTTTAAATGGTTATTGAAAATGCTATGGTATGATGTTATGATGTTATGTACAGATATGCAAAAGTAAGCAAGTGTATATACAGACAGTCATATTCACACAAAGTAGACAAGTCCTTAGGTTTAGGCTTGCATGAAGTTTGTAGGTAAGTACCCTCTTGAAGTTAGTTGGCTCAACCTGTCCTAGAAATAGTGACTGGGTTCTAAGGAGCTCAATATCACCGGATTATTTTCTGTGTTCATTGTCTCAGTTTATCCACTTAACTAGTGACCGAAATATTCCAAGAAAATAACCCTCAATGAGTTTAGTATCGAGTATCTACCAACTTTGGACTGCACCAAAGCCGGTCATCTCACTACCCCTAAAAAGGCCAAGATGGTCAAGTAAGGTTCTAAGAGTTCATTAGTGCTTCATGACATCACTCAGCGGCCCCGTATTCTCTTTGATTGACTCAAAGGCTACCGGTACCCACAAATATGTCGCACTAACGTAGCCACTGCTTCAACCATGTCGGTATACCCCGCACAGTTCCCTCGCAGTTTATTGCTACTTACCTAAAAGGTGCCCCCAAATCTGGGTGTAGGATTTAAAACAAACCCAAACAAGGAACCAAATGTAAAGCAAATCAAAGCAAATAAGATAAGCATGTAAAGGTGATCTAAACCCTAAGGTTACTCCACTTTTAGATATTTTCCCCAGCAGAGTCGCCAGTTCTGTGATACGGTGGAAGAACTGACTTGAGGTTTTGCGTTTGTGTTCGCAAATGTTTCGGGCAAGAGTCGCCACCGACTTTTTATTTTATCCAAAGGAAAGGTCAAAAAGCACAGGAAAGACCTTTGAGATGTTTTCTTGGGTTCGGGGGGTAGATTATGAAAAGGGAAGGTGCAAGCACCCTTTTCATCCATGGTTATCCATGGGCTCTTAGTTACTTGTTTAGATCACTTGCTTTTGCTTTTCAATTGTTTAAAATGGTGCTTTGTGTGTGGTTTTAAAAGTGTTTTGAAAAGAGGCCATCGTTGTGGCAACCTTTGTAATGATTCTTGTTTGAATATATACAAAGGTGTTTGTCTTTTGAAAAGATTTCAATGCTTGAAAGTTTGATTTAGGAAATGTTTTGAAATTGTGTTGTGAGGTGTGTTTGAAAATAACAAGGATGTTTTTCAAGATTAGATCAAGTAACTAAGAGTTATCTACCCTATTTTACTCAAAGATCTTTCCTATATGTTTTTAACCATTTTGACAGTGTTGTTTTACCATTGCATTTGGTAAACAACCTTGTATTAGGATGTTAAACGGGACAGGCGCAGGTCATCGTATAGACCATGATAGAAATTGTGTTAAGTATCTTTAGCAATTTTCCGAGGGATTAGATCATTTTGTGTAGGCAACCAAGATAACGTCATCGAGGGACTATGATCTTTTGTTTTGTTTTTGTTTTGCCAAAGTACTCAACATGCATAACATGGCCAATTTTTAAGGCAACAAGTGGATGAAACCCTAGGGGTTCAAGTGTGCATTGTTGTTGTACCCCAAAATTTGCCCTCCCATATCCTTCAAGATTTGCCAAGATCATGCTTCAAAATCTCCCAAGGGTTGTACAGTCCAATTGCCTCCTAACAGTCAAAAATTAGGGTTTTGGTTCTGGCAAAGAAATTGAAGTTTCCAAGGGTCCAAACAAGTCCCACATGCTCATATACATTGTCAAGCATCCTTATGTCAAGTTTCAAGACTCACAGCACAAAATTGCACAGTCAAAAACCCTAATTGCTTCACAGTCAACTGCAGGGGAAAAATGGTCATTTGACAGTCAAAAGTAAAAAATTTTGGTCAACATCTTATTTTGAAGCCACAAACATCATTTGATCAATTCTTGATCATGATTCTCAAGGCATGGCTCAAAAAGTGTCAAGATGCAAAAGTTTCTATTTTTGGACAGCTGAAAAAGTCAACTGCAGGGGAAAAATGGTCATTTGACAGTCAAAAGTCAAAAATTTTGGTCAACATCTTATTTTGAAGCCACAAACATCATTTGATCAATTCTTGATCATGATTCTCAAGGCATGGCTCAAAAAGTCTCAAGATGCAAAAGTTTCTATTTTTGGACAGTTGAAAAAGTCAACTGCAAATTGACCAGGGCATAACTTCCACATGGTTTATCAGAAAAATTCCATCCAAAGCTAATTTTGAAGAGAATGACATTTCCTACAACTCATCTTCACACTTCAAGTCCAAGAAATGCTCTCACAAAAAGTTATCAATCTCAACATTATATGTCATTTTCAAAAGTCAACAAAAAGGCACTTTAAGTCAAAGACCATAACTTGAGATTGGTAAATCAAAATGACATGGGACCAAAGACATTGGTTAGAGGACTTCAAGACCTTTCCAAAATGTCCAAGAACATGATCAATGCTTAAATATTGAGCAAGATATGCCTTGTGGAAGTTGGGAAATTTTTGGGAATTTTGAAAAGTCAACTTTGCTTCAAATGCCTCAAAATTGCTAATGGGCCTCAATTTCTTCCATGAACCATTACCCAAAGGCCATGCACGACACATTAAGCTAAAAGGGATTTATTTTCTTATTTTTAATTAATTAATTGAATTTTTAATCCTATTAATTCATTTAATTAAAATTAATTATGAGAAAAATACTAAACAAAGGTTTTGAATCTTTTTGTGCAGCATTCCCACCCATTATGAATCAAATATTTCGTGCATCACTCAAAAGGAAAGATTCTATACAATTGGCAATAGTTTCATGGAAAAAAGATTGAAATTGATCTCATGGAAAATCAAATCTCCAAATCATCAATGCATGGGTTATAGGCTGGTTTTCTTAACCTAATTCACCCACATACATAAGCACAATCGAAACCTAATGCCCTGGACACAGAAGCTGCGCATAAACTTCAAGAACAACATTGCATTTTTTGACAAAAAAGTTGAAAACTATTTTGGTATCTAGAGGGAGATTCAAGGCTGCAAAAGTATTCCAAAAGCTTGCAAGACATTCAGGAAACTATTGCAATCGAAACCAAGTCTCCATACTTCAAGGGTTGGTAGAACGACATCATACTTTCTTGAAAATTATCCATTATCATTTTATGATTAACATGCATTTTTCATCTGTTTTTAATGTTGATTTATACTAATATGAATGTCCTGAAGCTATTGATGTCCTTGAATTGAATTAATAAGGCCTGTATAGAAAGTTGCCATTAACGCTTGCTAGGGTTTCTGAAGCTCCAAAAGAGGGGTTCCTTCATCTGGAAAAATTGGACAACCAAAGTGATACCATTGGATTCGTGACATCCAAACGAAGCAAAGCCACTACTCGCGCCCTTTTTATATGTGCCCAGGAGCTAATCACTATTTTTCATGTTTGAGTTTAGTGGGGGTTTAAAACCCCCCTATCTGTTTGATAATTGCAGGAATAAAAGGAAGACGATGCTAGCGTGTCCAAGCCTGACTGGATGATTCAAATATTGGCGCGTGATTTCTTGCTTCAGGCCACTAGCGCTTGTTTTCATGTATATTATTTACGTTCCACTAATATGACAAAGAGACTCAATGGCCTGGATGGTTGATGCGTTGGCTTGCAGGTACTGGGACCTGGGTTCGATTCCCAGGTCCCCCACTTCTTCCATAATATTTTTCTCAATATGTTTCTATGCAGTACGCTCTCAAAAGACCATCATACATCCTCGCCTGCTTGTCTGCCAAGTGTCCAGGGGTCCCAATCCAAAGGCCAGAACATGCAGCTTACCATACGCATTAGTCAACTGCTTCCCACGTGATCCTGGAAAGTCAAAAAAGGCTTAGAATGCAGTGGGCCAAAATGCTTTAATGGACCTCCAAATTGGGCCAGATACCCCCCTGCTGTTTGTATTCTATTCTTCTTTCTAATTTTCTTCTTTCTTTTCAATTCTTTTTTTATTTGTTTTAATTATTTAGTTAATTCGCAAAAATAATTTTCATAACACAAAAAAATCAGAAATAAAAAAAAAATAAAATATGTTTATTTAATATTTAATGCATTAATATTTTTGTAAATAAATTTTTAATAATCAATTTAGTAAAATTAGGTTTTAATTTTAATCTTTTCTTAATAACTAAAATATGTAGAAATTAGGTTTTTTAACATTTTTTATTCTTTTTCTTAATAAATAATTTCTTCCTCTTATTATTATTAATTATTAATTATTTTGTAAATAGACATGTAATTAATTAATTAGGGTAAATTAGGTTAAACTTGAACATTTTTTCATAAATAATTAAAAACGACTTAGAACTAGGGTTTTATTTAACTTTTAATTTTCGTTAATTTTCTTTATTTCATAAAATACCAAAAAAACAAAAACAACTTCTTTTCTTTATTTAATCATTAATTAGCCTTTTTAATTTCAATTTAATCTTTAAAGGGTCCAACGCCCTCGCATATTCGATTCTAATTTCTTTTCGCGCGTTTGTTCTTATTTCTCATTTTAAATATAATGTAATTGCCCAAGCCTTGTAATAGTAATTAGGAAATTTATTTACTTTCTGCATTTTATTGAAAAAACGGGTCTTTGTTAATTTGGCGATGTATAGACCCGCACCTTGTAATAGCGTAGGACCTTTATTTTCCGCATTTTAATTTCCGCACCCCTTAACTGCTAAAACTTTGCATGAAAGAATGAATGGCCCAAATAAAATCAAAGCGTAGCTCACCAAATGCATAACAAGATAAAACATAACTGAAAACAACACACAAATTCACACACCACTCTTAGAGTACGTCTCACTGTTGCCTTGCCCCTCGAAACGTGGTCGTCGAGTATAGGACGTTTTAGTAAGTCCTTATGTCCATGAACATGGCATAAGGGTAGCTTCTAAGGTGTCCTACTGTTGCTCTGGTGACCACACTGTCCCTAATCCCCGAATTGACCCGAACACCTCCAACGGTGGTGCTACCTATCTCTCAATGGTGGGATGGCACTACCTTAAGGACATTTACACAGCCTAATTCCTTAGGGTAGGTAGATAACTCGTAGATACTTTCTCTAATTCAAAACAAATAAAAAACTCTTTTCACACCGACACTTTTCAAAAAGCTTTCAAAACAACTTTTCAAACACTCTTGAGGACTGATACAAGAGTCGATCTGAAACTTTCAAAGAAACTTTTTCAAACCCACTCACACTTTGAAAAGCAAACAAACATTTTGAAAACACAAATGAGCAAGTATCTAAGAGCCTATGGATAACCATGGATAGAAAGGGTGCTAACACCTTCCCTTTCTATAAATCTACCTCCCGAACCGAGAAACTATCTCATAAGGAATTTTGTTGTGCTTTTGTCCTGTCCATGTTGGAGAAAATAAAAGACGGTGGCGACTCTTGCTTCCGTGACATTTCGCGAACCAGCGTTAAACAGTCAGTTCCAGATCCACCGATCACAGAACTGGCGACTCTGCTGGGGACACTTATAAAGTGAGGTGTACCTTAAGACTAAGATCACTTGTGTTTTCAATTGTTGTGTTTGTTTGCTTTATTATTGTGGGCTGCATTAGAGTTACATAGATCCTAACCCGGATCTGGGGATACCCTGTTAGGTAGCATAAGCTGTGAGGGACCTGTCCGGCGTAGACCGACATGGGTGAAGCAGTGGCTACGTTGGTGTGGCACCTTGGTCTGTACCGATATCCCTTGTGTCGCAACGAGGAGAATATGGGTCTTCTGAGGAGTCATTAAGCACCAACCGACCTTAGAACCTTAAATGACCCAACTTGGCCAATAGAACAGTAGCAGTATGCTACGCCCATTGAGGCTAAACTCTCGTGATGGTTCTGGCCGCAAGAAAAGATTGCGATGCTGGAGTTATGATCGATTGAGGGTAGTCAGTGATATTGGGATCCTCTAGAACCCGGTTACTTCTGATAGGACAGGTCTTAACCAACAAACTGAAAGAGGGTAATACCTAGAACCCATGCTGGCCTAAAATCTAAGGGCTCTTTTGTGTGACTTGTGTGCCTTCGTACTTGACTACTTACATGCTTGTTATCTGACACTTGAGTTTCTTGCAGGTTTTGTTTACAGTCCTTAATCTGGACCCATAACAGGGTTTACCTATGTTACGCCACGCATAGCATAACATCATAACATCATACCATTGCATGCATCCTACATAAGGACTAATCCATTTCAAGGATCTCAAGGGTCTGTGGTGCAGGTCACGATGAACCAAACTGTCTAGCAAGGGGAAAAGGGGATTTATTTTCCTCTAAGCCAAGGTTGTCAGAGGCTATGACCCACTGGATATGGTGAGCCCTTGACCCTTGAAGAAGGACTCTCAACAACATGCAGTTCCTTCAATCGAGCTATCGGATCCCAACTCTAACAATTTTCTTGTTTACCCCGCGAGATCCTTGAAAACATTGCATGCATACATACATATCATTGCATTACAGGTATCCTTGTTACAGGTCACTTACCTTCTTCGCTGTTTATTTCAGCAATGGCTTCCCAACAATACAACCAGGACCTTCATGCTCAAGAGACTCGGTTCGGGGAAATCCTCCTGAATCTATCCAAGGGGCAGGAAGAGCTGAGAACACTTCTCATGGGGACTGTGGTCAAGAACAGTGCTGAGGATGATAAGGACGAACGGCTGAAACATCTGCAAGCTGAGGTGGATGCAATGAGAGCCCAGATGTTGGGGCAAGTAACTATCATTCAAGGCTTAGCTCAAAGACAAGAAGAGCTCGGGGTTCTCGTCAACCAACTACTTCGAGGTAACCAGCTGGGGAAAACATCTAAGGTTGATGAGCCAGCCATCATTCAACCACCTTTGAGACCAGAATACAAGGGGAGAGCTCCTCAAATGGCTTCAGTGTCACAAATTCAGCATCAACCTCACCAGCTTCAGCCAGACAAGTCCAAAAGGCAATTCACCAAGCTCAACGTATCGTTGCCTCAAGCTTTACAACAACTGTTGAGGTTGAATTTGGTAACTCTAAGGGATCCTCCTAGGAATCCCAATAGGACACCTTCGAGGTATAACCCCAACGCCCGCTGCGCTTATCATTCTGACAGCCCGGGGCATGCTATAGATGATTGTTGGACCTTGAAGAACAAGATCCAGGACCTGATTGATGAAGGAGCTGTGGAATTCACCCAAGATGGCCAGGCTGAGTGCTTCTACCATCCCTACAGGATTCACCAGTTGAAGTAACAAGCCCTGAGATGAAAAGACTTTTTGTTCATTAGGATTTTCAATTTGTAATTTTCTTTTGTTCAAACATTTACTCATGTTAAACGTTGTTATTTCATTAATGCATCGCATGTGTCTGTTTTGAATTAATATATTCGCATTCGCTATATTCAAACTGCTTTCATTTTTTGATGTCAACTCTCAATTTATAATTCTGAGCCTCTTGAGGGAGGATGACGAAAACGATACCACAATCTACAATATGCTTTTGAACAGACCCCGCTGATGAGGCACAGGAATTGTTTCAATTCCTAAACACTGGAGTTATAAGGAAGATAATCCCTCGTCAACCCCTCTGAGCCAAAGAAGTTGGAGTTTTTTCTTCTTTTTTTCGAAATTAAAACCCTTAATCATAACCTGGGGCAGGGTAGTTCTCTCAGTTGATCCAAGTGTATAACAAATGGCACCAAAGAGGTCCTTACAAAACAAAAGACAGTGATGGTTCCGAACAATCATACAGACAGGCAGTCATTACTTCTCAAAATAAAAACCCATTAAGTCAAAACCTATGAAGGAGACTTACAAAACTGGGGCATCCCGCTGACTGTAATCACAAAAGAAACAGTTCAGGCAAAAAAACAGGGATAACAAAATCAAAAAAAAGAAGAAAGAGGTCCTACAAACCCTCAACCAAAAAAGAAATGACGGCCTATTCGAAATAAACTATCGGTATCCGAACCATCACCGGAATATCAGAGCAAAGACTCAAACAAGGTCTAACGCACGATCAACTGAGCTTAGGTTTGAAGAACATCACGAAGAACGGGTGGGTACAAATAATTTGAGCCTTTATCCTTTGTTTCTTAAACAGTGAACCCGACCACGTTATAACCCTTAAAAAGTCCTAGCTGAAGCATGGGTTAGTTCGAAAGCATACTGTTACAAAAGGTATCCTGACTCCTTAAGGCTTGCGGTAAAATAACGAGTTGACATCGCAGTTTACGAAATTCACTTGTTTTTACTAAAAAAATGCATTTTCAAAAAACTTCAAGACAGACATAAGCTTTGCATTTTTAACATAACATTGTTTGCATATGACTATTTGTTTGAACAGCAGGGAAATTCGCACGATGAATACCTAGTGAACAAAAGCACTTACAATCAAGGGGCAGACATGATCATGGTCTATTATCTGGGGCAGTCCAATCAAGATTCGGAGAATCTCTCAAAGGCCAAATAGCCTGGGGCAAATCTCCGCCTGGGTCACTTGGGGCACTCCAGCAACGAATCTTGCCTGATTAAACATCTTCTGGGGCATGACAAAACACTTCTAACAGGGGTAACTCCCTACATTCTGAGAGCGTGGACATAGTCGGAAAAAAATACTACGCATAATCAAAGACCCGCTAGGTTGACACACCTAGGCAGAAATAAGGGCTTCCCGGCGAACCAAAAGGGTTCGGGCAAAAATAAGGGATGAAAATGAAAGAAAATTGTACACCCGGCAAGTCGAAAACCTGCAAAGGCGGCTTGGGCAAATATGGGTATCCCGGTGGACTGAAAACCCAAAAGGGCAGTCCAGGCAAAAATTAGGGATCAAAGCGTACGACTATGTCCCGTCATCTCGTCACTTGTCTATCAGAAGAAGAAGATTTGTCAAAAACGGCAGTTATCAAGGCCTCCACAGGTACCTTTTCTCCAGCAGAAACTGGGGCAATACGAGTTGTCTAAGCAATCTAATGGCTCTGTCCACCAAGGTACCAAGGTAAATTCAGTTGAGAATGTAACCAAGTTATCATTAAATCCCCAGAGAGTGAGCCAGCAAGTCAACATACTCTCCCCAAGCAAAGTTATACTGTCAGCCTTAAGGAAGTTGGGTATCCTCCAGCAGATCTCAGCATTCCCCAGTGCAATATACAAACATTCTTAACAAGCATCTCCGGCAGTCTTGATCTAAGATTGTTCCCCGGCGGTATACCGGACATTCAGTGGAGCCACTTCCCCAGTATATCTCAAAATTTCCCCAGGAGAGTCTAGTCTAAAGATTTCCCCAGGGAAGCTGAATCATCTCCCCAGCAGGAAGCTTATCCCCAGTAGATTCTGGAAGCTTCCCCCCTACAGAGCACGAACGCGTCTCCTGGCTTTATTCAAAGGTTATTTCCCTACCAGGATATAACTGGGTTATCCTCAGCCAAAAGCTACGGAAGGATCATCCTCGGCGAAGTCTTCTTACCCCCAGTGGAGTCTATTAAAACTTCCAACATAACAACGGTATCCCCAGCGGAGTTATCACCAACATCTCAACAGAGTACCTCTCTTCCCACAGAGTATTGTTCCCCAGCAAGATCGCTAGAATAATTTCCCCCCGCAGAGTAATCGCCAAGTTTATTCTCCAACAGAGTCATCTTCTCCTACCGGTGTTCTGGCAACTATCATCCCCAGTGGAAACAACGAAACTCTTCTCTTCAACATCAGCCCAGGATTTAACTTCCCGGCACCCGTCAAGGATCTATTTTCCTAGACAAAAACATACATTCATAAACAACACATTTTCATACATTACAGCATGCATATACGAATCATGAACATGCAATCTCATCTCGCATGTCATACATCATGACATCGCATACAACTAACGTTTTGTCTTTTCAGGACAAAGGTTAATACAAAGATATTTGCTATCAATGGTCGCAACTAAAGATCCGATTCCTGTATCTCGCCAGGGTGTATCTATTGACGACTGATTCCAGACCCGATTCCTGTATCTTGCCAGGGTGCGTCTGAAGAGTTTGAGGATCCGATTCCTGTATCTCGCCAGGGTGTATCTGTTGACGACTAGCATTACCAGACCCGATTCCTGTATCTTGTCAGGGTGCGTCTGAAGAGTTTGAGGATCTGATTCCTGTATCTCGCCAGGGTGTATCTGTTGACGACTAGCATTACCAGACCCGATTCCTGTATCTTGCCAGGGTGTGTCTGAAGAGTTCGAAGATCCGATTCCTGTATCTTGCCAGGGTGTATCTGTTGACGACTAGCATTACCAGACCCGATTCCTGTATCTTGCCAGGGTGCATCTGAAGAGTTTGAGGATCCGATTCCTGTATCTCGCCAGGGTGTATCTGTTGACGACTAGCATTACCAGACCCGATTCCTGTATCTTGCCAGGGTGTGTCTGAAGAGTTCGAAGATCCGATTCCTGTATCTTGCCAGGGTGTATCTGTTGACGACTAGAATTACCAGACCCGATTCCTGTATCTTGCCAGGGTGCGTCTGAAGAGTTTGAGGATCTGATTCCTGTATCTTGCCAGGGTGTATCTGTTGACGACTAGCATTACCAGACCCGATTCTTGTATCTTGCCAGGGTGCGTCTGAAGAGTTTGAGGATCTGATTCCTGTATCTTGCCAGGGTTTATCTGTTGACGACTAACATTACCAGACCCGATTCCTGTATCTTGCCAGGGTGCGTCTGAAGAGTTCGAAGATCCGATTCCTGTATCTTGCCAGGGTGTATCTATTGACAACTATATTCTTCGGACTCGATTCCTGTATCTCGCCAGGGCACGTCTGAAGAGTTTAAAGATTCGATTCCTGTAACCAGCCAGGGCACAGCTACATAAAGAGTTTGAAGATCAACTCCTGTAACATGCCAGGTAATTATCCTTCTTTTTCAGGTACGCAAGTTCTCGCTAGGAAAACTCTTACGCGATCGACACCCAGATGGCATCTATAAGCCCATCCACCTATCCATCACCTCTCAACATGGCATCTGTAAGCTCATCTTCCTATCCATCAATCTCCAAATGGCATATGTAAGCCCATTCCCACCACCATACTGCTAACACTCTACTATGTGAGTGCAAATTTCTTGGCACTCTAGTGTTCAATCATCTTCCACCTTCGGATTACGAAAGGCACGCCAGCCAATCTACACCCTCAGGTTTAAGAAGATTGAACAGGGGCAACTGTTGTACCCCAAAATTTTCCCTCCCATATCCTTCAAGATTTGCCAAGATCATGCTTCAAAATCTCCCAAGGGTTGCACAGTCCAATTGCCTCCTAACAGTCAAAAATTAGGGTTTTGGTTCTGGCAAAGAAATTGAAGTTTCCAAGGGTCCAAACAAGTCCCACATGCTCATATACATTGTCAAGCATCCTTATGTCAAGTTTCAAGACTCACAGCACAAAATTGCACAGTCAAAAACCCTAATTGCTTCACAGTCAACTGCAGGGGCAAAATGGTCATTTGACAGTCAAAAGTCAAAAATTTTGGTCAACATCTTATTTTGAAACCACAGACATCATTTGATCAATTCTTGATCATGATTCTCAAGGCATGGCTCAAAAAGTCTCAAGATGCAAAAGTTTCTATTTTTGGACAGCTGAAAAAGTCAACTGCAAATTGACCAGGGCATAACTTCCACATGGTTTATCAGAAAAATTCCATCCAAAGCTCATTTTGAAGAGAATGACATTTCCTACAACTCATATTCACACTTCAAGTCCAAGAAATGCTCTCACAAAAAGTTGTCAATCTCAACATTATAGGTCATTTTCAAAAGTCAACAAAAAGGCACTTTAAGTCAAAGACCATAACTTGAGATTGGTAAATAAAAATGACATGGGACCAAAGACATTGGTTAGAGGACTTCAAGAGATTTCCAAAATGTCCAAGAACATGATCAAAGCTTAAAAATTGAGCAAGATATGCCTTGTGGAAGTTGGGAAATTTTTGGGAATTTTGAAAAGTCAACTTTGCTTCAAATGCCTCAAAATTGCTAATGGGCCTCAATTTCTTCCATGAACCATTACCCAAAGGCCATGCACGACACATTAAGCTAAAAGGGATTTATTTTCTTATTTTTAATTAATTAATTGAATTTTTAATCCTATTAATTCATTTAATTAAAATTAATTATGAGAAAAATACTAAACAAAGGTTTTGAATCTTTTTGTGCAGCATTCCCACCCATTATGAATCAAATATTTCGTGCATCACTCAAAAGGAAAGATTCTATACAATTGGCAATAGTTTCATGGCAAAAAGATTGAAATTGATCTCATGGAAAATCAAATCTCCAAATCATCAATGCATGGGTTATAGGCTGGTTTTCTTAACCTAATTCACCCACATACATAAGCACAATCGAAACCTAATGCCCTGGACACAGAAGCTTCACAGAAACTTCAAGAACAACATTGCATTTTTTGACAAAAAAGTTGAAAACTGTTTTGGTATCTAGAGGACGATTCAAGGCTGCAAAAGTATTCCAAAAGCTTGCCAAGACATTCAGGAAACTATTGCAATCGAAACCAAGTCTCCATACTTCAAGGGTTGGTAGAATGACATCATACGTTCTTGAAAATTATCCATTATTGTTTTATGATTAACATGCATTTTTCATCTGTTTTTAATGTTGATTTATACTAATATGAATGTCCTGAAGCTATTGATGTCCTTGAATTGAATTAATAAGGCCTGTATAGAAAGTTGCCATTAACGCTTGCTAGGGTTTCTGAAGCTCCAAAAGAGGGGTTCCTTCATCTGGAAAAATTGGACAACCAAAGTGATACCATTGGATTCGTGACATCCAAACGAAGCAAAGCCACTACTCGCGCCCTTTTTATATGTGCCCAGGAGCTAATCGCTATTTTTCATGTTTGAGTTTAATGGGGGTTTAAAACCCCCGCAATCTGTTTGATAATTGCAGGAATAAAAGGAAGACGATGCTAGCGTGTCCAAGCCTGACTGGATGATTCAAATATTGGCGCGTGATTTCTTGCTTCAGGCCACTAGTGCTTGTTTTCATGTATATTATTTACGTTCCACTAATATGACAAAGAGACTCAATGGCCTGGATGGTTGATGCGTTGGCTTGCAGGTACTGGGACCTGGGTTCGATTCCCAGGTCCCCCACTTCTTCCATAATATTTTTCTCAATATGTTTCTATGCAGTACGCTCTCAAAAGACCATCATACATCCTCGCCTGCTTGCCTGCCAAGTGTCCAGGGGTCCCAATCCAAAGGCCAGAACATGCAGCTTACCATACGCATTAGTCAATTGCTTCCCACGTGATCCTGGAAAGTCAAAAAAGGCTTAGAATGCAGTGGGCCAAAATGCTTCAATGGACCTCCAAATTGGGCCAGATACCCCCCTGCTGTTTGTATTCTATTCTTCTTTCTAATTTTCTTCTTTCTTTTCAATTCTTTTTTTATTTGTTTTAATTATTTAGTTAATTCGCAAAAATAATTTTCATAACACAAAAAAATCAGAAATAAAAAAAAATAAAATATGTTTATTTAATATTTAATGCATTAATATTTTTGTAAATAAATTTTTAATAATCAATTTAGTAAAATTAGGTTTTAATTTTAATCTTTTCTTAATAACTAAAATATGTAGAAATTAGGTTTTTTAACATTTTTTATTCTTTTTCTTAATAAATAATTTCTTCCTCTTATTATTATTAATTATTAATTATTTTGTAAATAGACATGTAATTAATTAATTAGGGTAAATTAGGTTAAACTTGAACATTTTTTCATAAATAATTAAAAACGACTTAGAACTAGGGTTTTATTTAACTTTTAATTTTCGTTAATTTTCTTTATTTCATAAAATACCAAAAAAACAAAAACAACTTCTTTTCTTTATTTAATCATTAATTAGCCTTTTTAATTTCAATTTAATCTTTAAAGGGTCCAACGCCCTCGCATATTCGATTCTAATTTCTTTTCGCGCGTTTGTTCTTATTTCTCGTTTTAAATATAATGTAATTGCTCAAGCCTTGTAATAGTAATTAGGAAATTTATTTACTTTCTGCATTTTATTGAAAAAACGGGTCTTTGTTAATTTGGCGATGTATAGACCCGCGCCTTGTAATAGCGTAGGACCTTTATTTTCCGCATTTTAATTTCCGCACCCCTTAACTGCTAAAACTTTGCATGAAAGAATGAATGGCCCAAATAAAATCAAAGCGTAGCTCACCAAATGCATAACAAGATAAAACATAACTGAAAACAACACACAAATTCACACACCACTCTTAGGGTACGCCTCACTGTTGCCTTGCCCCTGAATCGTGGTCGTCGAGTATAGGACGTTTTAGTAAGTCCTTATGTCCATGAACATGGCATAAGGGTAGCTTCTAAGGTGTCCTACTGTTTCTCTGGTGACCACACTGTCCCTAATCCCCGAATTGACCCGAACACCTCCAACGGTGGTGCTACCTATCTCTCAATGGTGGGATGGCACTACCTTAAGGACATTTACACAGCCTAATTCCTTAGGGTAGGTAGATGACTCGTAGATACTTGCTCTAATTCAAAACAAATCAAAAACTCTTTTCACACCGACACTTTTCAAAAAGCTTTCAAAACAACTTTTCAAACACTCTTGAGGACTGATACAAGAGTCGATCTGAAACTTTCAAAGAAACTTTTTCAAACCCACTCACACTTTGAAAAGCAAACAAACATTTTGAAAACACAAATGAGCAAGTATCTAAGAGCCCATGGATAACCATGGATAGAAAGGGTGATAACACCTTCCCTTTCTATAAATCTACCTCCCGAACCGAGAAACTATCTCATAAGGAATTTTGCTGTGCTTTTGTCCTGTCCATGTTGGAGAAAATAAAAGACGGTGGCGACTCTTGCTTCCGCGACATTTCGCGAACCAGCGTTAAACAGTCAGTTCCAGATCCACCGATCACAATTGTGTATTGATTTACATGCTTTTTTGTCTTGGATTAGGTCATCTAGCGATTGATTTTGAATCTTGCCATACACGCCTAATTACTATACAGTATATAGAAAGCAATAAATTGCGGAAATTAAAAGTCTAAGTTATTACAAAAGTATCCGGGGATGGGGGTACAAATGGGGATGAATCTCACAAGAATAATAATGTCCAAATATCAAGTATTACAACCAAATCAAATCGTCGCAATTCAATATAAAGTTATAACAAATTAAGGAATCAATAATATTATGAGATGCATGTATTTATTTAAAAAATAAACAAATAAAAATCTATTCTAAAAAAGAAAGATTAAATATTTTTATTATTATTCTTTGTATTTTATTAATTATGTAAAATAAAAAATTTAAAGGAAGAAAAATTAATTAAACAAAATTTCTATTATTCTTGTATTTTTATTAATCAATAAAAAAGGGTTTAAAGAAAACAAAATTAATTAAATTAATGTTCTTTATTATTTTTGGTATTTTATTGTTAAATATAAGAAAAATAATGAAAAGAAAAATGATTAAAATTAGTTAAGAAAAAGAAAATTAAACTAAATTAATTTTAATTTGATAAAAACAATATTGAATTTTATTAATTTATTAAAGAAAGAAGAAAATTTTGAAATAATTTGAAAATGGGCTTAAGAGTTTGTGTTGGGCCCAAATAAACAATGAAAGAAAACAAAAAAAAGTCAGAATGGAGGGGGTATGAGCCAGCAATGGTTATGGGCTTAAGGGATGGGGCAGACAGGCCCAATGCCCAAGTTTTGTTCACATATTGTTAGGGTTCTCAAAATGTAGGGTTTGTGAACAATTTAGGGTTTGTGTGTTTTACAGCGGCGTCGCTCTCTCGTTCTCCCTCTTCATCTTTCTCACTCTCACGCGTTCTGATTCTCCTCCTACCTAAGCCGCCGGAGTGCCCTCACCTCTCACCTCCTCTCAATGATCAGTGGCTCTATTTTCAGACGGTACAGTTCGTCTCTTTTGATTTTAACAGCTTTTTCAGTTTGTTGTTTGATTCACATGCTTGTTCAGTTTCGTTTTGCTTACTTGTTTAACCTATGGTTTTTTATATTCCTAAAACAACAGTAAAGGGGTTTGAGAAGCATACCTTGGGACTTTCTCTATGAAGAGGAGAGGAAAGGTGAGACAGGGAGATGGAGGTGCTTCCTTGGTGGCTTAGAGGCGGAGGGGAGATGATGACGGTTGCACTCACACTCTTCTGGTATCTCCTTTGTCCCTTTAGTACCTTGAATGATGATGCTTGAATGCTTCTGACTTTGTTTGTTTGTTGATGATGAGACTATTCTGAAACTTTGATATTTCTTTTCCTCTTTCTTGCCTTTGAATGATGATTTGTTGCTTTTTGTTAATGATGATAACAGTTCTGAAACTTGTTGCCTCTTTCCTCTCTCTTTGAATCTGAATGTTGATGAAACATGGCTTCTGAAACTTTTGAATTTGAATGTTGCTATTTTTTGGTTGATGATGAGTTATTATTCTGAAACTTGTTGTTGGGGGTTTGGAAACTTGGGGAATTTGGTTGATGGCGAAGGGTGCAGGCTTGTTGGCTTTTAGAGGGTTCTGTGGTTTATAGTTTCAGGCTTGGTATTCTGTTTGATTGTTGTTCTTGCTGTTACAGGCTTTTGTGGTTTGTGAATGTTGTTGGCCTGTTTGCTTGGTTTGAACTGCTATATAGATTTGTTTGCAGTTTTGGTTTGTTTGTAGTTTGGCTAGGCAGTTTGGCTTGTTGTGAAACTGTCGGGAAGTTTCTTTGGTACTGCAGGTTTTTTTGAAGTTTGTTGCTAGCTTGTGCAAGTTTGATGATCTGTTAGCAGGCTGATTCTTTTTGAAATTGTTAACAGTCTAGCTGTTGTTTGAGTTTTGGAACTGGTGTACAGTTTGTGACTTGGTGATTCGTTATAGTTTGGTTGCTAACAGGTTTAGGAGAGTTGTTTGCACAAGTCTGGGAGTTTTTGTTATGTTTTCACAGGTCTGGGAGTTTTGCTGGCTTGGAGATCTCTTTAAACTATTATGCAGTTTATGGTTTTATATCCCTTTTGACTTTGTTTTGCAACTTGTGATAGATTTTCTGCCAAACTGTACAAAATCAAAAAGGTGATATCTTTCTCTCTTTCTCTCTCCATGACAAAGCACTTTTGCTTTTCCACCTTATTTTCTTAAAATTTTGCCCATCAATCCCTGGAAAATGATGAAAAGCTATGACAAGCTTTTGACTTGTGATTTGGTTTTCCTCCTGCATTTTACTTTTGGCCTGCTGTTTGATTTGCCATGTACTTTCTGCATTTGTACCTTTTGCATCCAGTTTGCTTTGTTCAGTTGCTTAGTACAGTTTGCTTAGTACAGTTTGCTTTGCTTGACAGTTTGGTTAGTTGCAAGACTTGGTTAGTTGCAATGTAATGTTACAATGTTTGCCATGCTGTTTGATTAACTTGTAATGCTTCAGTTTGCCTTTGTAACCTGCTTTGTACAGTTTGGCCTATGTTTTGCATTTGAACCAATTGCTTTTGTATGCTTGCATTTTTCATTTTGCATTTTTATTTTTCTCTTTGTGAACCAAGAAGAGCAATCTTCTTGTGATTTGCAAAGAGAAAAATAAAACGTGATGAAAAATAGCACTCTGATTCTGGACGACAAACTTTAATGATGAAAGATTTTCTTTTCTCTTTCTTTTTTTTTCTTTCATATTCAACTGACTGTACTAATCCCTTTTCCTTTGTTTTTTTCATGTGAGCACAACTTGGGTGATGACAAAGCAGAAGAAGTCGGAGACTTTGTGGCGAGCACGGGAACAATAGAAGTTTAGGCTTAGACTTTTCTCTTTGTAACTTAGGGATAAATATTCAAAAAAATGTACCAATTTAATGTTCAAATACAATAAGTTACACAACTTAAAGCATTTAAATAACAAACTGTATTGTAAATTTTTTTTGAAATAAATGAAAAAGTCTTTATCCAATAAAATTCTTCTACTGTCAATAATTTGCAATTATTTCTTTGCATCTTCACTTATTATTTAAGATTCCTGATTTAAAATAACTGAAACTGCATTCCAATATTTCTAATACAAATAACTTAAATTCCAAGTAATCCCAAAAAACTTCGTAATCTCATAACCTTGCAACAACATTCCAATCAAAATACGCACTGTGCATTCCAACAAACAAGCAAACATGAATTCCATTAATAAGCAAACGTCTTAACAGACGCACATCATCTGGTTAACCTGGATCGGACAAAACCTGAATATTCCACATGACCATCTCAGTTCCTATCTCTTATTTCAGATAAACAAACCTTGAGAACCATCATTAACCTTTCAGCAAACTTGAAAAAGTGTGAAAACACGTGACAATTAATTGAATTTCTGAGAATTATGTTTCTTCTGAGAAATGCGAGAGAAAACCCTAATTCTTGATTTACTGCCAAAGAAAAGTCTGTTTGATCGATTCTTGAGCCAATCTTTGAAAATTTGAGAAAACCCTAGGGTTGTGATTTCTTGTGAAAAAGGGAGGGAAAATTTTTGGGTACAACAATGCCATTTGGAAGTTGATGTAGACTCGTCAAAGATGGGCTTAAAGATGCCATCCGGAAAAGATATCGATCGCATAAGATATTCCTTTGCGAGGATCCATGTACCTGTTGTTGAGGAGAACTTCGTCGGGGAATGCTCATAGAGTTTAGGAGCTTCAGTTGTCCGTTACTCTACTGGGGAATGATTGAGGAGGTGGAAGTGAGTGGTGTATCTGGTCAGGGTCCAGGTTGCATAATGACTTACTGAGGGAATGTGAAATCGATTGTATCTGATCAGGTCCAGGTCTTACAGCATTGTGGAATGTTGTTTGGAGATAAGAGAGAAGGAACCTGGATAGTAGGGTTACTTCGAAATGAAAGCCTGGATAGTAGGGCTTGAGAAGGAACCTGGGTCGTAGGGTTTCCTCGAAATGAAATCCTGGATAGTAGGGCTGTGAGAAGGAACCTGGATAGTAGGGTTACCTCGAAATGAAAGCCTGGATAGTAGGGTTGTGAGAAGGAACCTGGATAGTAGGGTTGCCTCTAAATGAAAGCCTGGATAGTAGGGCTGTGAGAAGGAACTTGGGTCGTAGGGTTGCCTCGAAATGAAAGCCTGGATAATAGGGCTGTGAGAAGGAACCTGGATAGTAGGGTTGCCTCGAAATGAAAGCCTGAATAGTAGGGTTGTGAGAAGGAACCTGGATAGTAGGGTTGCCTTGAAATGAAAGCCTAGATAATAGGGCTGTGAGAAGGAACCTGGATAGTAGGGTTGCCTCGAAATGAAAGCCTGGATAGTAGGGCTATGAGAAGGAACCTGGATAGTAGGGTTACTTCGAGATGAAAGCCTGGATAATAGGGCTATGAGAAGGAACCTGGATAGTAGGATTGCGTTGAAATGAAAGCCTGGATAGTAGGGTTGTGAGAAGGAACCTGGATAGTACAGTTATTTCGAGATGAAAGCCTGGATAATAGGGCTATGAGAAGGAACCTGGATATTAGGGTTGCCTCGAAATGAAAGCCTGGATAGTAGGAATATGAGAAGGAACCTGGATAGTAGGGTTACTTCGAGATGAAAGCCTGGATAGTAGGGCTGTGAGAAGGAACCTGGATCGTACGGTTACTTCGAAATAAAAGCTTGGATAGTAGGGCTGTGAGAAGGAACCTGGATAGTAGGGTTACTTCGAGATGAAAGCCTGGATAGTAGGGTTGTGAGAAGGAACCTGGATCATAGGGTTACTTTGAAATGAAAGCTTGGATAGTAGGGCTTGTGAGAAGAAACCTAGGTCGTAGGGTAACTTCGAAATGAGTTTGGGTAAAACTTCAGAGGGAACCTAGGTGACGTTGCCTTGTGATGAGTCGGTGTAGGACTTCAGAGGGAACCTGGGTAAGGTTATCTTATGATGAGTCGGTGTGGGACTGCATTTGGCCACGCAGATAATTACTCTGTTTAGTTTCAGGAGCTAATCTTGGACCTGCTGGAGATTATTGATGATAACCATCCTTCCTGAAAAAGTACAGGGTTAATTATGTGCGATACATGAAATACATTATGTGATGATGTTCTCAAAATAAATGAGGTTATGCTGTTATGTAATGTGTATGCGCTTGTCATGATGTATGAACATGAAATGCTATTGTGATAATCCGAGTCTGGGAAAATAAATCCCTGACTGATGCTGAAGAGTATTGGAAATGGTATTCTTGACTGTAGAAAACCGTGGTTCTTATACCTCCGCTGGGGATGGTGAACAGAGATGACTAACTGGGGATTTACGTCCATTCGTCTTGTGAATATTCTGCCGGAGGAGACCCTGTCTGAGGATAACTCTACGGGGAATAACTCTGTTGGTACATCTGCTGATCAGGAGAAATAAATTCAGCTGGGGATGAATTTCCGTTGCTGGAGATAATGAGCTCTTGTTGGAGATTGAGCTTCCGTTGTGAGAGAAATAAACTCTGCTTAGGGAAAATGAAGAACTAAGAACTGCTTGCAAAAAATCGATTGGGGAACATAGATGTCAGCTCTCTGTAGGAATTTGTTGGGGAAAGTAACTTCTTGTTTTGGAGAGGATAATATCAAGGTTGTGATTACCTCTACTCTGTGGGGAGTGAGGATGTCACGAGGTCGTATGTACTGATGACTGCGTTTCAAAAGCTATCTCTGCCTTGGTACCTGTTAGACTGAGTAACTGTCGGGTTTGACATTTTTACTCCTGTTTCTTGAGTTACGAGCAATTTTCCTTCTGTTTCTTATGCAAATATTTATGAATAGAAATTATATTCAAATTCACATGTCAAGAATAATTCATTGGAATTTCTCGCAAAACAAAACAGAAAAAAGAAAAATAGACACACAGTTTTGTACTTTCAAAAATGATTTGTATTGATTTGAAGTTTTACCTGTAATAGGAATTTTTGTACAAGGAGGTCGACACTCTAGTAAGAGAATGCCGCTGTAAAAATAGAAACTATACAATAATGTGTACAATGAAACAAAAACAGCTATGTGCAACAATCCCATTGAGTTCCAATTCTGCTATTGCCCCTATGTTTGAGCTTGACAGTTGATTACTGAAGTCCTGATCGCAAGGTGATCCAATGGAATATAGTGATACACTTTAATCCCTAACTTTTTCCTGGACCGCCCTTTTGGGTTTTCAGTCCACCGGGATACCCTTTTTTTCCCAAGCTGCCCTTTCGGGTTTTCGACTTGCCGGGTGTACAGATTTTTTTCATTTTCATCCTTTATTTTTTTCCGAACCCTTTTGGTTAGCCGGGAAGCCCTTATTTTTGCCTAGGTATGTCAACCTAGCGGGTCTTTGTTCTATGCATAGTATCTTTTCACTATGTCTGCATTAATAGGGTGAGGAAGGTCGTCACTGTCCATGGTGGTCAGGATCATGGCTCCACCTGAGAAAATGTTCTTAACCACAAATGGCCCTTCGTATGTGGGGGTCCATTTTCCCCTGGGATCACCTTGCGGCAGTATGATGCGCTTGATTACTAGATCCCCTACTTGATATTCTTGACGTATGACTTTCTTGTTGAAAGCCTTGATCATTCGCTTCTGATACATTTGACCATGGAAGACAACAATAAGTCTCTTTTCATCGATCAGATTCAGTTGATCAAGTCGGGTATGGGTCCAGTCGTTTTCGTTTAAACCCGCATCCTTCATAATCCTTAAAGAAGGGATCTGGACCTCGATGGATATGACTTCTTCCATGCCATATACCAGAGAGTAAGGTGTTTCCCCTGTCGACGTTCGTGCTGAGGTACAATACCCATGGAGAGCGAATGGTTGCATCTCATGCCAATCTTTGTATGTTATCGTCATCTTCTGTATTATTTTCTTGATATTCTTATTAGCCGCTTCAACAGTCCCATTCATCTACAACCGGTAAGGGGAAGAGTTATGATGCTGAATCTTGAACTATTTATAGAGATCGGTGATCATCGCTGTTGTACCCCAAAATTTGCCCTCCCATATTCTTCAAAATTTGCCAAGTCAAAAGGTTCAAAAAGTTCCCCAAGGGTTACACAGTTCAAAGGCCTCCTAAACAGTCAAAATTAGGGTTTTGATTCTGACAAATAAAATGAAGGTTCCAAGGGTCCAATCAAGTCCCACATGCCTATAAACATGGTCAAGCATCCTCATACCAAGTTTCAAGACTTACAGCACAAAATTGCACAGTCAAAAGTCCTAATTGCACTATAGTCAACTGTAGGGGCAAAATGGTCATTTGACAGTAAAAAGTCCAAATTTTTGGTAAACATCTCATTTTGAAGCCACAAACATCATTTGATCAATGCTTAATCATGATTCTCAAAGCTTGGCTCAAAAATCATCAAGATGTAAAAGTTTCCATATTTGGACAGTTGAAAAAGTCAACTGTAACTTGACCAAGGCATAACTTCCACATGGATTATCAGAAAAATTCCATCCAAAGCTCATTGTGAAGATAAAGACATTTCCTACAACTCCTCTTCACACTTCAAGTCCAAGAAATGCTCTCACAAAAAGTTATCAATTTCAATATTATAGGTCATTTTCAAAAGTCAACAAAAAAGGACTTTAAGTCAAAGGCCATAACTTGAGATTGGTAAATCAAAATGACATGGGACCAAAGGAATTGGTTATAGGACTCAAAGACCTTTCCAAAATGTCCAAGAACATGAGCAAAGCTTAAAAATTGAGCAAGTTATGCCTTGTAGAAGTTGGGAAATTTTTGGATATTTTGAAAAGTCAACATTGCTCCAAATGACCTAAAAATGCTAATGGGCCTCTTTTTCTTCCACAATTCATCATCCAAGGCATGTGCACGACCATTTGGCCCAAAGGGAATCTTTTTGTCATTTTTATTTATTTATTTGGATTTTTTATTATTAATAATTCATTTAATTAATTAAAATACATGAAAAATACCAAACCAATGCAATCAAATCTTTTTGTGCATGGAATAGGTTTAAAATTTCGTGCATGATCATATATGGAAGGAATTGAAGTGATTGGCCATGATTTGTACCAAATAGGCATGAAAAAATATTTGAAAAGATCCTTGAAAATCAAATCTTGAAAATCATGAATGCAAAGGTTTTTGTTTGATTTCTTTGACCTAAAACCTTCACACATACATATATAGTGCAACCCTAATGCCAATAAGCTCCCAGCTGCGCCATAGACAAAGAATCAAACTCACACTTTTGCCTAAAATTTTCAAAACTGAAAACAAGGTTCCAAGAGGTTTCAAGCCAAAATACTTGTCTCATCACCTTCCTGAGACATCAAGCAACGATTTTGAATCACTTCCCACATCCCTAACGCCCAGAATTGGTATACAAAACTCAAACTTTTTCATGTAATATGCATATTCGTATTTCAAATTCCTAGCATTCTCATTGCATTTTATTCATGGATTTGTACTAATGAGACCTTTCTGAAGCTAACAATGTGGTTTGATTGAAGTTTTGTGCATCATACGCGAAATTGCCATTGTTGCCTTTTAGGGTTACAGAGGTCATGAATTAGGGTTTCTTTATTCTGGAACAATTGAGATTCGAGACATATATCATCGAAACAAGCGTGCTTGGACGAAAAGAACCCAACCCTCGCGCTTAATTTATGAGGCCATATGGCCTATTCGCTATTTTTTAGAAAGGTGCTTTTGGGGACGGTTCAAAACCGTTGCCCATTCTTTTTTTGTTTCAGGAAAACACAAAGCGAGGAAGACGAAGGCTAGGTGTAAGGCAGTCGTTGGTTGGTTTGAATTTCGCGCGAAAAAGGAGCATTAACATTTGTTTTGTTTTATTATATTTATTAGTTATATGATATACAGATAAACAAAGCAGCTTCAGTGGTAGGCGTGTACGTTGGTAAACCACTGGACCTGGGTTCGAACCCCAGGTCCCCATCCCATTCCATAATATTTTTCATAATATATTCCTATGCAGTTCAAGCTTCAAAGCCTACCATGCACTCATAATCTCAACGCACCACGTGGCCACTGAAGACCATCCAAGGGCCCAGATCTGAGGAGCTCCATATACCCTGGTCAAATATGCCTCACACGCCCAGAAAGGTCAAACCAAGCCAGGCTTCTTGGGCCCAAATTGCTAAGAAAAAACCTCCTATCTGGGGACAGAACCCCCCTAGGTTTGCAATATTCCTTTCATTATTTTTTTATTTATTTCAATTATTGTTCTTTTTAATTAATTCTTTTAATTTAGTATTTTCATGAAAAAACATAAAAACAATATAAAATCAAAAAAGACAAAAAATAAGTATTTTTATTTCATGTTATTTTTATAAATAAATTGCATTAATTAATTTTAGTTTTTAAATCTAGGATTAATCTTAATATTTTTCAATAAAACTTAAAATTTGTAGAATTAGGGTTTGCATCAATTTTTATCCTTTTTTTCTTTTCTTTTCACTAATAGTTAAATATGTATTTTTATAAATCAAATTGCATGTAAATAATTAATTTAATCTTAGGTTTAAATTTTAATATGTCTTCTTAATAAATTAAAAAAAACTAGAATTAGGGTTAATATTCTTTTCATTTAATTCTCATTAAAATCATAAATATCAAAATATCAAAAAAACAATTTCCTTTTCTTTTAATTTAATTAATTTAACAATTTAATTTAATTTCGCAAAAAGGGTCCAACGCCCTCGTTTCTAATTTTAATTCAATTCGCGTATTTATTTCTT
Source organism: Vicia faba (assembly GCA_948472305.1). NCBI lineage: Eukaryota > Viridiplantae > Streptophyta > Magnoliopsida > Fabales > Fabaceae > Vicia > Vicia faba. Next base: position 155,289,945 of record OX451739.1, read on the forward strand.
TTTTTTAATATTTATGTACCTCTCCCAAAGCCATGTAAATATTTATCTTTCGCACTTTACTTTACTTCTTTATTTTATGTCAAATCGGGTCCTGGATTAAATTTGGCGATGTGGACCCGCGCCTTTGTAATAGTTTAGGAATTTTATCTTTCCGCAATTTTTTAACTGTTAAATAATGGCATGCAAGAATGAATGACGAAATAAAAACAAACGCATAGATCACTTTGACAAAAGACAAAAATAAATGAAAACGACACACAAATCACACACCACCCCTAGGGTATGCCTCACTGTTGCCTTGCCTCGAAAGGTGATCGTCGAGTAGAGGATGTCTTAGTAAGTCCTCATGATCCGGGAACCTGGCATGAGGGTAGCTTCTAAGGTGTCTTCCCATTGCTCTGGTGATCACCATGTCCCGAACCTCGAATTGACCCGAACACCTCCAACGGTGGTGCTACCTACCTCTCAATGGTGGGATGGCACTACTTTAAAGGACATTTACACAGACGAATTCCTTAGGGTAGGTAGACGACTCTAGATACTTGCTCTAACTTCAAAAAACAAAATTCAAAATACTTTTCACACCGACACCTTTTCAAAAAGCTTTCGAAAGCAATTTTTCAAACACTCTTGAGGACCGATACAAGAGTCGAACTGAAATTTTCAAAGAAACTTTTTAAAACCCACAGTTGAAAAGCAAACAAACCATTTTTGAAAACACAAGTGAGCAAGTATCTAAGAGCCCATGGATAACCATGGATAGAAAGGGTGCTAACACCTTCCCTTTCTATAACCTACCTCCCGAACCGAGAGCAATCTCTTTAAGGAATTTTTCTGTGCTTTTGTCCTTTCCATTTGGAGAAAATAAAAGACGGTGGCGACTCTTGCTTCCGCGACATTTCGTGAACCAGCGTTAAACAGTCAGTTCCAGATCCACCGATCACAGAACTGGCGACTCTGCTGGGGATGCTAAACTTAAAGTGAGGTGTACCTTAGGGTTAGTTCATAACTGTGTTTTCAATTGTATTGACTTGTCTGCTTTAAATTTGTGGGTTGCATGGGAGTTACATAGATCCTAACCCGGATCTGGGGATACCCTATTTAGGTAGCATAAGCTGTGAGGGACCTGTCCGGCGTAGACCGACACGGGTGAAGCAGTGGCTACGTTGGTGTGGCACCTTGGTCTGTACCGATATCCCATGTGTTGTAACGAGGAGAATATGGGTCTTCTGAGGAGTCATTAAGCACCAACAACCTTAGAACCTTAAAAGACACAACTTGGCCATTAGAACAGTAGCAGTATGCTACGCCCATTGAGGCTAAACTCTCGTGATGGTTCTGGCCGCAAGAAAAGATTGCGATGCTGGAGTTATGACCGATGGAGGGTAGTCAATGATATTGGGATCCTCTAAGAACCCGGTTACTTTGATAGGACAGGTATGAACCAACAAACTGAAAGAGGGTAGTACCTAGACCTCATGCTGGCCTAAACTTTAAGGGCTTGCCTTGTGTGACTTGTGTGCCTTACCATGTTTGCCTTTGTATCTATTTGTGGTGTGCTTTATCATAACATCATAACATCATGAGCATTGCATGCATCTTGCATAAGGACTGACCATTTCAAAGACAAGAGGTTTTCACCTTTGCTCTGTTTTGTAGGACATCATGATGCCTGTGCGAAGGAATACTATCCGGTTCAACTTTGTTCATTCACCTGAATTGCTTGAAGAGTTGGTTAGCAGAATTCCAAATACCACTTCCTTCATTCAGAGGCATGGTTCTCTTCTCAGTTTAGTCACTGCAAAGCGGGATCAACAGTTGATGAGTGTTCTGACCCAGTTCTATGACCCTCTGTACCAGTGCTTCACCTTTCAAGACTTCCAGCTGGTCCCTACCCTGGAAGAGTTCTCAGATTTGCTTGGTATCCCTATCTTGGATCAGACTCCCTTCACTGGTTGGGAAAAGACCCTCAGGCTTGAGGATGTTGCTCCAGCTCTTCCCTTGACACATCAAGAGGTAATGGACAACTGGGTAACTAGAAGCAGAGTTAAGGGTTTCTTGGCCAAGTTTCTGATTGGTAAAGCTAACAGTTTCTGGAATGACCTAGACTTTAGGGCATATGAAGACATCTTGGCTCTCCTAATCTATGGGTTAGTTTTGTTTCCTAATCCGGACAACTTCATCAATGTCACTGCCATAAGGATCTTCATGTCTCAGAATCCTGTGCCCACTCTCTTGGGTGACATCTTGCAACAACTCCATGATCGTACTACCCGAAGACGAGGAACCCTATGGTGTTGTATCCCTTTGTTGATGAGGTGGTTTATTTCGCACCTCCCTAAGTTCATGCTGAAGAACCAAGAAGGAAGAGGTTGGGCTCATAGGTTAATGTCTCTCACCGACAAAGACATCATTTGGACTTGCAGAGGTTTGGATGAGATAGCTGTTATTGATCGATGTGGGGAATACCCTAATGTTCCTCTGATTGGTACCCAAGGAGGAATCTCTTACAATCCATGTCTAGCGCTCCGTCAGTTTGGAAGAGCAAGAAGAGCAGGGCCTCATGAAATGTTGGTGCCTCACATCAGTTTTGAGTTTCAGGTGGATAGTGACGAGTTGCATCGTAGGTTCGTCAAGGCTTGGGACAAAGTTCATAAAGCTGACCCACAAGAGCTGGGGCCAAAGACTTCTTTACCTATGGAAGCCTACTACAAATGGGTTCGCATCCGTGCTCAGAAGTTAGGTATGCCGTATGAAGCTGTCAGACCCGTCATTCTTGAGTGTCCTGACAAAGATGGTGTTCCTCCAACTGTCCTTCCTCCTCAGATACCTACTGATTATGAGACATTAAAGAGGTCTTGGTCGCAACTGCGAGAAGAACGGGATTCTTACCGGGAAAAGTTCAACGAGCAGGAATTGAAGATCCAAAAGCTGACAAAGCAGTTGGAGAATGAGCGAGCTCTGAATGCCTACATCCGTACTGAGAAGAGGAGACCATGGGATCAATAAGGAGCTCTGAATGTGCTTTTACAGTTTTATTTCCCTTTTCAGTATTTCCTTTCATGTAACGCCTAAGGGCAACCTGTTGAACAATTTAAATTTCAAAGTTGAATCTAATGAAGTGTGTTCCTTTTTGTTTACAAAGTTGATTCCCGATTATCTTTGAAAACATAAATCATACGCATTCCATTCATCATGTGCATAGCAGGTTTTCCTCTTTTCAGGTTGCTTACCGTTCTTCGCTGTTTATTTCAGCATCATGAATCCTGACTCATCATCAACTGAGATGTCCATCAAGGCTCTCCAGGCGCAGAATGTGCAATTTCAGGAACTAATCATGGGTTTGGCTCAGGGCCAAGAAGAGCTGAAGGCTCTGCTCCTGAAGAAGGAAAAGAAGAAGAAGAGAAGGACTGTTCTGTTCAACTCGGGCCGAAGGTTTGGCAACACTCTGCAAAATGAAGAGGCTGGTTCTTCCATTGGCAAGGGTACTCCTCAAGCGGAAAAAGGTCCTAGTCCGGTAGTCTCCGACAACGAGACTGATTTTGATGAAGAACAATATCCTCCGGCAGAAGACTGTTACAAGCAGTTGGAGGACAGATTGAATGCTATGGAGATCCAACAAGTGCCTGGGCTGGATTTCGGAGATTTGGGTTTGTCTACTGGTGTGATCAATCCTCGTAAGTTCAAAGCACCATCTTTCACTAAGTACGACGGGGCGTCTTGTCCCAAGCTACATCTCAGGTCCTATGTTCGGAAGATTCAACCGTACTCAGTGGATAAGAATTTGTGGATCCACTTCTTCCAGGAGAGTCTTTCAGGGACTCATCTCGAATGGTTCTATCAGCTGGATGGGACCAAGGTTCGTAACTGGGAGGAGTTGGCTACTGCTTTCTATAAGCAATATCAGTATAATGCCGACCTTGCCCCTACACGTACCCAACTCCAGGGTATGTCGTTAGGTTCAAGTGAAGGTTTTAAAGAGTACGCTCAGAAGTGGAGTGTTGTACCCCAAAATTTGCCCTCCCATATTCTTCAGAAATTGCCAAGTCAAGCTTCAAAATTCCCCAAGGGTTGCACAGTGCAAGAGCCTCCTGAACAGTCAAAATTAGGGTTTTTGTTCTGATCAAGAAAATGAAGTTCCTAAGGGTCCAATCAAGTCTCACATGCCTACAAATATGGTCAAGCATCCTCATACCAAGTGTCAAGACTTTCAGCACAAAATTGCACAGTCAAAACCCTAATTGCACTACAGTCAACTGTAGGGGCAAAATGGTCATTTGACAGTCAAAAGTTCAAATTTTTGATCAACATCTCATTTTGAAGCCACAAACATCATTTGATCAATGCTTGATCATGATTCTCAAAGCTTGGCTCAAAAATCATCAAGATGCAAAAGTTTCCTTATTTGGACAGTTGGAAAAGTCAACTGTAAATTGACCAGGGCATAACTTTCACATGGATTATCAGAAAAATTCCATCCAAAGCTCATTTTGAAGAGAAAGACATTTCCTACAACTCATCTACATACTTCAAGTCCAAGAAATGCTCTCACAAAAAGTTATCAATTTCAACATTATAGGTCATTTTCAAAAGTCAACAAAAAGGGACTTTAAGTCAAAGGCCATAACTTGAGATTGGTAAATCAAAATTACATGGGGCCAAAGGCATTGGTTATAGGACTCAAAGACCTTTCTAAAATGTCCAAGAACATGAGCAAAGCTTAAAAATTGAGCAAGTTATGCCTTGTGGAAGTTGGGAAATTTTTGGAAATTTTGAAAAGTCAACATTGATTCAAATGACCTAAAATTGCTAATGGGCCCATTTTTCTTCCACAATTCATCATCCCAAGCATGTGCACGACCACTTGGCCCAAAGGGAAGTATTTCTTCATTTTTTATTCATTTATTTGAATTTTTATTAATAATAATTCATTTAAATCAAATTAAATACATGAAAAATATTTAACCTAAGTTTTACAATCTTTTTGTGCATGAAATCTACTCAATAATTCGTGCATAATCAAATAGGGAAAGATTTGGAGAGATTGGATCATGATTGGTACAAAATTGCATGAAAAAGATTGAAAAAATGATGATTGAAAATCAAATCTCAAAAGCCATGAATGCAAGAGATTCTGATCAAGTTTGTTGACCTAATTTATTCATACATAAGTATAGAATCAAAACCTAATGCCATGAACCATTGAGCTGCGCTAGAAACCATTCACCAACTTGAAATTTTTTGCAAAAAAACTCAATTCTGAAAACAAGGTTAGAGGGCGATTCAAGCTGAGATATTCATCTCATCATCTTCCTGAGACCTTCAGCAACGTACCTGAATAGATTTCCAAGTCCCTAACGCCTTGAATCATTGTACAGAAGTCACACTTTTCCATTTTTTTCTCATAATCGTGTTTTACATTCTATGCACATTCATGGCATTTTGTTTATATATTCATGATCAGTGAAGTGTTTGCAAGCTAACCATATGCCTTGATTGGATTATTATGCGCTGTACGCAAAGATACCATGTTCGTTTTTTAGGGTTGCAGGAATTACAATTTGGGGCTTTCCATCCAAGGAAAAATTGAGACTTGGGACCTTGACCATTAAAACGAGCGTGTCTGGACGAAAAGAATCCATGTGTCGCACCCAATTTATGAGCGTCCTAGAGCTATTCGCTATTTTTCCATAGATGGCCTAAGAGAACGCTCAGGAAACCGTGGCCTTTGTCCTTTGTATTTCAGAAAAAAAATATACAACGAGGAAGATGACCTCGTGGCATAAGTTGGTTGGCTAGTTTAAATTTCGCGCGCTGATTTCCACTAACCATTATTTTCTCATTATATTATTCTTCAGTTATTTAATATACAAGAAGCGCGTTCAGTACAATTGGCAAGGCATGAAACTGGTAATCTCTAGGACCTGGGTTCGAGCCCCAGGTCCTCACCCCCCTTCATATTATTTTTTCTTTGATGATTACATGCAGCTTCAGTGTAAAGGCACACCATACACTCACAAAATCCAGCCTTCCACGCGTATGCCTAGATCAATCCAAGGGCTACAGTTTGAAGGATACCATGAACGTGAGTCAATGCACTCACACGCTGGGATGAGAGGTCAACGAAATCAGGAGCTTAGTGGGCCTAAAAGTGCTAACAAGCCCTCCACTTTGGGGACTGATACCCCCCTAGGTTTGCCATGTTTTTTTAATTAATTCCATTTTTCTTTTAATTATTATTTGTTTAATTAATTTGTTATTTTCATAAAATATAAAAAACACACAAAAAAATCAGAAAAGAGAAAAACAATAAATATTTTTATTTTTAGTATTTTGTAAATAAATTCCTAAATTATTTAGTTTTAAATTAGGTTGTAATTTTAATTCTTTTAATAAAAAATCTAAAAAACATAGAATTAGGGTTTAATTAATTTTTTTTATTATTCTTTTTTTCTTTTATTCCATAATAATTAAATAATTAAATATTTATTTTTATAATTAAATTCGCATGTAAATTAAATAGGGTTAATATTAGGTTTTAATCTTCTTTTCTTAATAAATTAAAAAAAACAAATAGAATTAGGGTTAGCATTTAATTTCAATTAATTCTTTTTCATATTAAATCCTAAAACACTAAAAATACCAAAAACATCTCCTTTTCTTTTTCTTTATTAATTAATTCCATGTAATTTTAATTTTGCAAAAAAGGGTCCAACGCCCTCGTTTCGATTTAATTCTTATTCACATATTTATTTTATTGCGTTTAAATATTTATGTATCTCTCCCAAGGCCATGTAACCTTTTAATTTTCTCGCACTTTTCTTTACTTTCTTTATTTTTTTTCTGTCAAATCGGGTCCTGGAAATTTTGGCGATGTGGACCCGCGCCTTTTGTAATAGCTTAGAATTTTTACTTTCCCGCAATATTTTTAACTGTTAACAAATGGCATGAAAGAATGTATGGACAAAATAAAAACAAGCGTAGAACACCAATAACATGACAAGATAAATGCAAATGAAAACGACACACAAATCACACACCACCCCTAGGGTACGCCTCACTGTTGCCTTGCCTCGAAAGGTGATCGTCGAGTAGAGGATGTCTTAGTAAGTCCTCATGATCCGGGAACCTGGCATGAGGGTAGCTTCTAAGGTGTATTCCTATTGCTCTGGTGATCACCATGTCCCGAACCTCGAATTGACCCGAACACCTCCAACAGTGGTGCTACCTACCTCTCAATGGTGGGATGGCACTACTTTAAAGGACATTTACACAGACGAATTCCTTAGGGTAGGTAGACGACTCGTGGATACTTGCTCTAATTCAAAACAAAACAAATCAAAAATACTTTTCACACCAACACATTTTCAAAAAGCTTTCGAAAGCATTTTTCAAACACTCTTGAGGACCGATACAAGAGTCGAACTGAGATTTTCAAAGAAACCTTTTTTTAAAACCCACAATTGAAAAGAAAACAAACCATTTTGAAAACACAAATGAGCAAGTATCTAAGAGCCCATGGATAACCATGGATAGAAAGGGTGCTAACACCTTCCCTTTCTATAACCTACCTCCCGAACCGAGAGCAATCTCTTTAAGGAATTTTTCTGTGCTTTTGTCCTTTCCATTTGGAGAAAATAAAAGACGGTGGCGACTCTTGCTTCCGCGACATTTCGCGAACCAGCGTTAAACAGTCAGTTCCAGATCCACCGATCACAGAACTGGCGACTCTGCTGGGGACTATCTTAAAGTGAGGTGTACCTTAGGACTAGGATCACTTGTGTTTTCAATTGCTTTGACTTGTTTGCTTTATTATTGTGGGACTGTCTTGGGAGTTCTATAGATCCTAACCCGGATCTGGGGGATACCTTCTTAGAAAGTAGCAACAAGGCTGTGAGGGAACTGTGCAGGGTATACCGACATGGTTGAAACAGTCTGCTACGTTGATGTGGCACTTTGGTGTGTACCGGTAACCCTTGAGTTTAGTCAAGGAGAGTACGGGGCCTCCGCGTGGTGTCATGAAGCATCAATAGACCTTAGGAACCTTAATTGAACCATCTTGGCCTCTTTAGGGTAGTGAGATAACTGACTTTGGTGCAGTCCGAGGTTGGTTGATACTCGATACTACACTCAATTGAGGGTTGCTTTCCTGGAATATTTCGGTCGCCAGTTCAGTGGCTAAATCGAAACGATGAACAATGAAAGCAATCCAGTGATATTGGGACCCTTAGAACCCGGTTACTTCTAATAGGACAGGTTGAGCCCACCAACTTCAAGAGGGTAATACCCAGACCCCATGCTGGCCTTAAACTCTAAGGGCTTTCTCTTGTGTGACTTGTGTGCCTTCGTACTTGACTACTTGCATGCTTGTTATCTGACACTTGAGTTCTTGCAGGTTTTGTTTATAGTCCTTAATAGGGACTCATAACAGGGTTTACCGAGTCTCTTGCAGGTTTTGTTTATAGTCCTTAATTGGGACCCCTAACAGAGTGTACTGAGTTTCTTGCAGGTTTTGGTTTGCAGTCCTTAATTAGGGCTCATAACAGGGTTTATTCATATTACCCCATACATCATGACATCATATCATTGCATACATCCTAACCCATTTCAAGGACCTCAAGGGCTTGTGATGCAGGTCATGATGAACCAAACATCTAGCAAGGGGCAAAGAGGATTTATTTCCCTCTAGCCAAAGTTGTCAGGGGCTATGACCTACTGGATATGGTGAGCCTTTGACCCTTGAAGAAGGACTCTCAACAACATGAAGTACCTTCAATCAAGTTACCAGTTTCCAACTCTAACAATTTGTTTACCCCTCGAGGTCCTTGAAATCATTGCATGCATATCATACATATCCTTGCATAACAGGTACCCTTTCTCTGCAGGTTGCTTACCTTCTTCGCTGTTTATTTCAGCAGTCTCGTCATGAATCCTGAATCCTCAACCGAGCACACTATCAAGGCCCTCCAGGCTCAGAACGCCCAGTTCCAAGGGCTGAGCATGAATTTGACCCAAGGGCAACAAGATCTGAAGGCTCTGCTCTTGAAGAAGGAAAAGAAGAAGAAGAGGACTGTTTTGTTCAGCCCTAGACGCAGATCTGGGAACACCCTGCAGGAGGAAGCTGAGAGGACAACTCCATCTGTGGGGAAAGGCAGTCATCAAGAGGAAAGGGTCCCCAGTCCAGTGGTCTCCGACAATGAGACAGATTTCAACGACGAACAGTACCCTCCGGCTAAGGATAGGTACAAACAGTTGGAAGACCGGCTAAGTGCTATGGAGATACAAAAAGTGCCTGGCCTGGACTTCGAGGATCTAGGTCTGTCTTCTGGGGTAGTGATCCCGCACAAATTCAAGGCACCTGCCTTTGCAAAGTACGACGGGGCATCCTGTCCAAAGCTGCATCTCAGGTTATACATGAGGAGGATCCAGCCCTACACGGCCGACAGGAACTTATGGATCCACTTTTTCCAGGAAAGTCTTTCAGGGACTCAGCTTGACTGGTTCTATCAACTGAGTGGAGCCAGCATCCGTACCTGGGAAGACTTAGCCACTGCATTCTACAAGCAGTACCAGTACAATGCCGACCTCGCTCCCACGCGCACTCAGCTTCAGGGGATGTCTATGGGTACGGGTGAAAGTTTCAAAGAATATGCCCAAAAATGGAGGGACCTTGCTGGAAGGGTACAACCACCTCTGACTGACCGCGAGCTCGTCGACATGTTCTTGGGGACCCTGTCTGGTCCATTCTTCAACCACCTGATTGGGAATTCTGCTGCTGGGTTTACAGATCTGATCTTGACCGGGGAAAGAATAGAATCCGGCATCAAGTCAGGGAAAATACAGAATGGTGACTCCTCAAACATTGTGAAGAAACCATCCAAGAGAGAATCTAGTGTTGTCAACGCAGTAACTATTGCAAAGCCGGCCGGTGCTCCTCAGCGTCACAATCAACAAAGGGAAGAAAGACCTAAGAGGCAATTTACTCCCCTCGGCATGACCTTGTCACAGATATTGCCACATCTGCTGGAAACCAAGTTGGTAACTCTCATGGATCCCCCGAAGAATCCTAACAGGACACCTTCAAGGTACAATCCCAACGTTCGCTGCGCTTATCATTCTGACAGCCCGGGGCATGCTACAGATGACTGTTGGACTTTGAGGAATAGGGTTCAAGATCTGATTGATGCAAAGGAAGTCCAGCTTGACTCTCCAGAGACTCCCAATGTGACAACTGCTCCCTTGCCAAGACATGGCTAGGATTGGATTTTTTGTTCATTCGAATGTTCAATTTGTAATCTTCTTTCAATTGTTCAAACATTTTGTTTCATGTCAAACATTGTTATTTCATTAATGCACTACACATGTCTGTTTTGAAGTAATTATTTCGTATTCACTATGTGCAAATTATTTTCATATTTTTTCTGATGTCAACTCTCAATTAATAATTCTAAGCCTCTTGAGGGAGGATGACGAAAACGATACCACAATCTACAGTATGCTTTTGAACAGACCCCGCTGATGAGGTACAGGCATTGTTTCAACCCCTAAACACTGGAGTTATAAGGATGATAATCCCTCGTCAACCCCTCTGAGCCAAAGAAGTAGGAGTTTTTTTTCTTTTCGAAAATTAAAACCCTTAATCATAACCTGGGGCAGGGTAGTTCTATCAGTTGATCCAAGTGCATAACAAATGGCACCAAAGAGGTCCTTACAAAACGAAAGACAGTGATGGTTCCGAACAATCAATAAAGAAAGGCAGTCATTATCTCAAAAATAAAAAACCCATTAAGTTAAAACCCATGAAGGAGACTTACAAAACTGGGGCATCCCGCTGACTGTAACTCCAAAAGGAAACAGTTCAGGCAAAAAAAAGAAAGGGATAACGAAATCAAAAAAGAAAGAGGTCCTACAAACCCTCAACAAAAAAGGAATGACTGCCTATTCAAAATAAATTACCAACATCCGAACCATCACCGGAAAATCAGAGCAAAGACTCGAACAAGGTCTAACGTATGATCAACTGAGTTTAGGTTTGAAGAACATCACGAAGAGCGAGTGGGTACAAATAATTTGAGCCTTTATCCTTTGTTTCTTAAACCGTGAACCAGGCCACGTTATAACCCCTAAAAGTCCTAGTTGAAGCATGGGTTAGTTCGAAAGCATACTGTACGAAAAGGTATCCTGACTCCTTAAGGCCTACGGTAAATACGGAGTTGACATCACGTTTTACAAACATTCACTTGTTTTATGAAAAAAAAATGCATTTTCAAAATCTTCAAGACAGACATAAGCTTTGCATTTTTGATATAACATTGTTTGCATATGACTATTTGTCTGAACAGCAGGGAAATTCGCACGATGAATACCTAGTGAACAAAAGCACTTCCGAACAAGGGGCATGATATGATCATGGTCTATTATCTGGGGCAGTCCAATCAAGATTCGGAGAATCTCTCAAAGGCCAAATAGCCTGGGGCAAATATCCGCCTGAGTCACTTGGGGCATTCCAACAACGAATCTTGCCTGATCAAACACCTTCTGGGGCAGGACAAAATACTTCTAACAGGGGCAACTCCCTACATCCTGAGAACATGGACATAGTCGAAAAGATACTACGCATAATCAAAGACCCGCTAGGTTGACACACCTAGGCAAAAATAAGGGCTTCCCGGCGAACCAAAAGGGTTCGGGCAAAATGAAGGGATGAAATGAAAAAATCTGTACACCCAGCAAGTCGAAAACCTGAAAAGGCGGCTTGGGCAAAAATGGGTATCCCGGTGGACTGAAAACCAGAAAGGGCGGTCCAGGAAAAAGTTAGGGATCAAAGCGTACGACTATGTCTTGTCACCTTGTCACCTGCCTACCAGAAGAAGGTTTGTCTATCAACAACTATCAGCACCTCGCAGGTCTTCCTCTCCCACCTCAGAAACAGGGGCAATAAAGAGTTGTCTGAACGATCTAAGGGCTCTGTCCATCAAGGTACTAAGGTAGGTTCAGCTAAAGAACATGACCAGTACATCTTAATTCCCCAGAGAGTAAGTCAGCAGTCAGTGCATTCTTCTCCAAGTAGAGTTATCAAATCTTAAGGAAGTGGAGTATCCTCCAGCAGATCTCAATATTCCCCAGCAGCATATGTATTCTTAACAAGCATCCCCGGCAGTCTTGACCTAAAGATTGTTCCCCGGCGGTATACCAGACATTCAAAGGAATCACTTCCCCCGCAGTTCAAAACTTCCCCAAGAGAGTCCAATCCAATTCCCCCAGGAAAATTGGAATTCATCTCCCCCAAGCAGCAAGCTTATCCCCAGTAGATTCTGGAAGCTTATCCCTCGCAGAGCACGAACGCGTCGCCCGGCTTTATTCAAAGAGTTATTTCCTTAACAGGATATAACTGGGTTATCCTCAGCCAAAATCCATGGAAAGAGCGTCCCCGACGAAGTTCTCTTATCCCCAGCAAAGTCTATCAGCACTTCCAACACGACAATGGTATCCCCAACGGAGTTATCATCAGCAATTCAACGAAGTATCTCTCTCCCCACAGAGTATCGCTTCCCAGCAAGATCGTCAGAGTACTTTTCTCCCTGCAGAGTAATTCATTCGCCAAGTTTATTCCCCAACGGAGTCATCTTCTCCTACCGGTATTCTTGCAATCATCATCCCCAGCGGAGACGAAGAACTTTACTCTTCAGACATCAGCCCAGGACTTAATTTCCCGGCACCGGTCAAGGATTTACTTTCCCAAGACGAAGATACATTCATAAACATCACATTTTCATACATCATGATACATGCATATACGCATCATGTCATACAATCTCATTTATGTCGTTGCTTGATCCATATCATGCACTGCATATGACTGACCTTTACCTTTCAGGAAGGATACAGTTAAATGATCAATCCAGTCAGGGTAGACAAATTCAGTCAAAAGAGACCAATCCAGTCAAAGAAGACAAATTCAGTCAGAGAAGACAAATTCAGTCAGAGAAGATAAATTCAGTCAAAGTAGACAAATCCAGTCAAAAGAAGACAAGTCCAGTTAAAATTACTTCCACTCGTCGTTATAGACACTCGTCGTCATAGACACTCGTCGTTATAGACACTCGTCGTTATAGACACTCGTCGTCATAGACACTCGTCGTTATAGACACTCGTCGTTATAGACACTCGTCGTCATAGACACTCGTCGTCATAGACACTCGTCGTTATAGACACTCGTCGTTATAGACACTCGTCGTTATAGACACTCGTCGTTATAGACACTCGTCGTCATAGACACTCGTCGTTATAGACACTCATCGTTATAGACACTCGTCGTCATAGACACTCGTCGTTATAGACACTCGTCGTTATAGACACTCGTCGTTATAGACACTCGTCGTTATAGACACTCGTCGTTATAGACACTCGTCTTCATAGACACTCGTCGTCATAGACACTCGTCGTCATAGACACTCGTCGTCATAGACACTCGTCGTTATAGACACTCGTCGTTATAGACACTCGTCGTTATAGACACTCGTCGTGATAGACACTCGTCGTTATAGACACTCGTTGTTATAGACACTCGTCGTTATAGACACTCGTCGTTATAGACACTCGTCGTTATAGACACTCGTCGTTATAGACGCTCGTCGTTATAGACACTCGTCGTTATAGACACTCGTCGTCATAGACACTCGTCGTCATAGACACTCGTCGTCATAGACACTCGTCGTTATAGACACTCGTCGTTATAGACACTCGTCGTTATAGACACCCGTCGATAAAGACCACCCGTCCATGGAAATAACCCGTTAGTAGAGACGACTCACCAACCTTGCATTACCAGATCCGATTCCTGTATCTTGCCAGGGTGTATGTATCTGTTGAAGACATTTCAAGGCCTTCTCTAGTCCAGCTAAATCGACTCCCAACAGATTTTTCTGATGAAGACTCAGTAGAAGTTATCTCAGGTTTTTCTCAAACGTTCGCTGTTGAGATTATAATTTCCTATGGTTCTCTCCCCGACGGTGCGTGAGATGATAATCCCATTTCAGATTATAATTTCCTATGGTTCTCTCCCCGACGGTGCGTGAGATGATAATTCCATTTCGGGTTATAATTTCCTATGGTTCTCTCCCCGACGGTGCGTGAGATGATAATCCCATTTCAGGTTATAATTTCCTATGGTTCTCTCCCCGACGGTGCGTGAGATGATAATTCCATTTCAGGTTATAATTTCCTATGGTTCTCTCCCTGACGGTGCGTGAGACGATAATTCCATTTCAGGTTATAATTTCCTGTGGTTCTCTCACCGTTCATGCTAAGGTAGTAACCCCACTGGTTCATTCATCACCGTTTGAAGCTCCAGACTCAGCTCCTGTAACCAGTCAGGACACATCTATATCAAGCATCTGAAAGCCAACTCCTGCAACATGTCAGGTACTCATTTTTCTTTTGCAGGTATGCAGGTTCTCGCTAAGGAATCTCTTACGCGATCAATGTCCAGATGGCATCTATAAGCCCATCATCCTATCCATAAATCTCCAAATGGCATCTATAAGCCCATTTCCATCACATTGCTACTATGTGAGCGCAAATTTCTGGGCACTCTAGTGTTCAATCATCTTCTACCCTCGGATTACGAAAGGCACGTCAGCCAATCTGCATCCCCGGGTCTAAGAAGATTGAACAGGGGCAACTGTTGTACCCCAAAATTTGCCCTCCCATATTCTTCAGAAATTGCCAAGTCAAGCTTCAAAATTCCCCAAGGGTTGCACAGTGCAAGAGCCTCCTGAACAGTCAAAATTAGGGTTTTTGTTCTGATCAAGAAAATGAAGTTCCTAAGGGTCCAATCAAGTCTCACATGCCTACAAATATGGTCAAGCATCCTCATACCAAGTTTCAAGACTTTCAGCACAAAATTGCACAGTCAAAACCCTAATTGCACTACAGTCAACTGTAGGGGCAAAATGGTTATTTGACAGTCAAAAGTTCAAATTTTTGATCAACATATCATTTTGAAGCCACAAACATCATTTGATCAATGCTTGATCATGATTCTCAAAGCTTGGCTCAAAAATCATCAAGATGCAAAAGTTTCCTTATTTGGACAGTTGGAAAAGTCAACTGTAAATTGACCAAGGCATAACTTTCACATGGATTATCAGAAAAATTCCATCCAAAGCTCATTTTGAAGAGAAAGACATTTCCTACAACTCATCCTCATACTTCAAGTCCAAGAAATGCTCTCACAAAAAGTTATCAATTTCAACATTATAGGTCATTTTCAAAAGTCAACAAAAAGGGACTTTAAGTCAAAGGCCATAACTTGAGATTGGTAAATCAAAATGACATGGGGCCAAAGGCATTGGTTAGAGGACTCAAAGACCTTTCTAAAATGTCCAAGAACATGAGCAAAGCTTAAAAATTGAGCAAGTTATGCCTTGTGGAAGTTGGGAAATTTTTGGAAATTTTGAAAAGTCAACATTGATTCAAATGACCTAAAATTGCTAATGGGCCCATTTTTCTTCCACAATTCATCATCCCAAGCATGTGCACGACCACTTGGCCCAAAGGGAAGTATTTCTTCATTTTTTATTCATTTATTTGAATTTTTATTAATAATAATTCATTTAAATCAAATTAAATACATGAAAAATATTTAACCTAAGTTTTACAATCTTTTTGTGCATGAAATCTACTCAATAATTCGTGCATAATCAAATAGTGAAAGATTTGGAGAGATTGGATCATGATTGGTACAAAATTGCATGAAAAAGATTGAAAAAATGATGATTGAAAATCAAATCTCAAAAGCCATGAATGCAAGAGATTCTGATCAAGTTTGTTGACCTAATTTATTCATACATAAGTATAGAATCAAAACCTAATGCCATGAACCATTGAGCTGCGCTAGAAACCATTCACCAACTTGAAATTTTTTGCAAAAAAACTCAATTCTGAAAACAAGGTTAGAGGGCGATTCAAGCTGAGATATTCATCTCATCATCTTCCCGAGACCTTCAGCAACGTACCTGAATAGATTTCCAAGTCCCTAACGCCTTGAATCATTGTACAGAAGTCACACTTTTCCATTTTTTTCTCATAATCGTGTTTTACATTCTATGCACATTCATGGCATTTTGTTTATATATTCATGATCAGTGAAGTGTTTGCAAGCTAACCATATGCCTTGATTGGATTATTATGCGCTGTACGCAAAGATACCATGTTCGTTTTTTAGGGTTGCAGGAATTACAATTTGGGGCTTTCCATCCAAGGAAAAATTGAGACTTGGGACCTTGACCATTAAAACGAGCGTGTCTGGACGAAAAGAATCCATGTGTCGCGCCCAATTTATGAGCGTCCTAGAGCTATTCGCTATTTTTCCATAGATGGCCTAAGAGAACGCTCAGGAAACCGTGGCCTTTGTCCTTTGTATTTCAGAAAAAAAATATACAACGAGGAAGATGACCTCGTGGCATAAGTTGGTTGGCTAGTTTAAATTTCGCGCGCTGATTTCCACTAACCATTATTTTCTCATTATATTATTCTTCAGTTATTTAATATACAAGAAGCGCGTTCAGTACAATTGGCAAGGCATGAAACTGGTAATCTCTAGGACCTGGGTTCGAGCCCCAGGTCCTCACCCCCCTTCATATTATTTTTTCTTTGATGATTACATGCAGCTTCAGTGTAAAGGCACACCATACACTCACAAAATCCAGCCTTCCACGCGTATGCCTAGATCAATCCAAGGGCTACAGTTTGAAGGATACCATGAACGTGAGTCAATGCACTCACACGCTGGGATGAGAGGTCAACGAAATCAGGAGCTTAGTGGGCCTAAAAGTGCTAACAAGCCCTCCACTTTGGGGACTGATACCCCCCTAGGTTTGCCATGTTTTTTTAATTAATTCCATTTTTCTTTTAATTATTATTTGTTTAATTAATTTGTTATTTTCATAAAATATAAAAAACACACAAAAAAATCAGAAAAGAGAAAAACAATAAATATTTTTATTTTTAGTATTTTGTAAATAAATTCCTAAATTATTTAGTTTTAAATTAGGTTGTAATTTTAATTCTTTTAATAAAAAATCTAAAAAACATAGAATTAGGGTTTAATTAATTTTTTTTATTATTCTTTTTTTCTTTTATTCCATAATAATTAAATAATTAAATATTTATTTTTATAATTAAATTCGCATGTAAATTAATTAGGGTTAATATTAGGTTTTAATCTTCTTTTCTTAATAAATTAAAAAAACAAATAGAATTAGGGTTAGCATTTAATTTCAATTAATTCTTTTTCATATTAAATCCTAAAACACTAAAAATACCAAAAACATCTCCTTTTCTTTTTCTTTACTAATTAATTCCATGTAATTTTAATTTTGCAAAAAAGGGTCCAACGCCCTCGTTTCGATTTAATTCTTATTCACATATTTATTTTATTGCATTTAAATATTTATGTATCTCTCCCAAGGCCATGCAACCTTTTAATTTTCTCGCACTTTTCTTTACTTTATTTATTTTTTTCTGTCAAATCGGGTCCTGGAAATTTTGGCGATGTGGACCCGCGCCTTTTGTAATAGCTTAGAATTTTTACTTTCCCGCAATATTTTTAACTGTTAACAAATGGCATGAAAGAATGTATGGACAAAATAAAAACAAGCGTAGAACACCAATAACATGACAAGATAAATGCAAATGAAAACGACACACAAATCACACACCACCCCTAGGGTACGCCTCACTGTTGCCTTGCCTCAAAAGGTGATCGTCGAGTAGAGGATGTCTTAGTAAGTCCTCATGATCCGGGAACCTGGCATGAGGGTAGCTTCTAAGGTGTCTTCCTATTGCTCTGGTGATCACCATGTCCCGAACCTCGAATTGACCCGAACACCTCCAACAGTGGTGCTACCTACCTCTCAATGGTGGGATGGCACTACTTTAAAGGACATTTACACAGACGAATTCCTTAGGGTAGGTAGACGACTCGTGGATACTTGCTCTAATTCAAAACAAAACAAATCAAAAATACTTTTCACACCAACACATTTTCAAAAAGCTTTCGAAAGCATTTTTCAAACACTCTTGAGGACCGATACAAGAGTCGAACTGAGATTTTCAAAGAAACCTTTTTTTAAAACCCACAGTTGAAAAGCAAACAAACCATTTTGAAAACACAAATGAGCAAGTATCTAAGAGCCCATGGATAACCATGGATAGAAAGGGTGCTAACACCTTCCCTTTCTATAACCTACCTCCCGAACCGAGAGCAATCTCTTTAAGGAATTTTTCTGTGCTTTTGTCCTTTCCATTTGGAGAAAATAAAAGACGGTGGCGACTCTTGCTTCCGCGACATTTCGCGAACCAGCGTTAAACAGTCAGTTCCAGATCCACCGATCACATGGAGGGATCTGGATGGCAGGGTGCAGCCTCCGTTGACTGATCGGGAGTTGGTAGACATGTTCTTGGGGACCCTATCTGGGCCATTTTTCAACCATCTTATCGGTAACTCATCTGCAGGGTTTACTGATCTTATTCTGACTCGAGAGAGAATTGAGGCTGGGTTGAAGTCTGGTAAGATTCCGAAGGGTGCATCGTATAGTTCTGAAAAGAAACCCTTCAAGAAGGAGGCCAGTGCTGTATATGGCTCCAGGAGACAAGAGAAATCTGAGCGCCGCCAATCTGTCAGTGCGGTAATGATTGCTAAGCCTGCTACCGCTCCTCGGCCAACCAATCCTCAAAGGGCTGAAAGACCTCGGAGAGAGTTTACCCGTTTGAGCATGACTTTGTCGCAGATCTTGCCACAGTTGATATCCACCAATTTAGTGACTGTCAGGGAGGCCCCTAAAGTTGTAAACACTGCCTCTCCAAAATACAACCCAAATGCCCGCTGTGCTTATCACTCTGATAGCCCGGGGCATTCCACTGATGACTGTTGGGCATTAAGGAATAAGGTGCAAGACCTTATCGATGCAAAAGAGATACAGTTTGAAGTGCCTGAGAGGCCGAATGTGGTTACTGCTCCTATGCCCCAGCATGGAGTAAATGCGGTTGATGAAGACGTTTATGCTGTTTCTGTGAGTGATCTAGCTACTCCTTTGAAGACTGTCAAGAGGAACCTACTGCTGGCCGGTTTATTTCCGGGTTGCAGTGAGGGTTGCCTGTTCTGTGCTGTTTCCCTATCTGGTTGTCCCTTGCTGAAGTTAGGCATCCAAAGCCTGATGGACAGTAAGGAGATTTTGTTCAAGAAGTCTGCTGTTCAATTGGTTCCGGTAGAAGAAGTGTCTGTGGTTACCATCTTCAATAATCCAATCAAGGCTCTCCCGAAGAAGCCTGTCCAAATCATGACTGTTGCACCTGTTGTTATTACTGTTCCGGGGCCTCTCCTCTACGTATCTGATAAAGCTGTCCCCTGGCATTATGGGGCAGACGTATATGTGAATGGAATCAAACAAGAATTCAACACTGGCGTCAGTATCTGCGATATCACTGGCCCAGCCAAGGTTACCCGCAGTGGCAGGCTCTTCTCGCCTGACATTGCACCGCCCGCTACTCGAAGACCCCTCCTTATAACACCTACAAGTGTACCTGTTCCTGTTGTTGACCAAGTCGTTTCCCCTACTGCCGAGTCATCCAATGCTCGGGGCAAAGGTATTGAAGATGAGCCTGCCCGGATGGAGGCACCGATACCTATAAATGCTGAAGCCTCCCAACAAAAAATGGAGGAGATTCTAAAGATAATAAAAAAAAGTGACTTTAATGTTGTGGAACAGCTGGGGCATACGCCCTCCAAGATCTCCATGCTCTCCTTATTGCTATGCTCTGAGGCCCATGCTAAGGCCTTGATCTCATTTCTCAAGACGGCCCATGTGCCACAGGAGACATCTGCAGTCTAGTTCACTGATTGCGTAGCAAATCTGACAGCGGACAATGGCTTGGGTTTCTCAGATGCTGGCCTGACTGCGAAGGGAAGAGACCACAATGATGCCCTGCATGTCTCTATCGAATGCAGGGGCACTACTCTGGCACATGTATTGGTGGATACTGGTTCTTCTTTGAATGTTCTACCAAAGAAGGCTTTAGACCATTTGGATTGTGAAGGCCTGGAATTAAAACCCAGCAATATCATCGTCAGGGCCTTTGACGGTTCAAAAAGGATGGTTCATGGAGAGGTTGACATTCCTATTCGTGTGGGCTCTCAGGTGTTTGACTCTACTTTTTATGTGATGGATATCCGTCCATCGTACTCTTGTCTACTGAGTCGACCTTGGATCCATAAAGCTGGGGCAGTGACCTATACCTTGCACCAGAAGCTAAAATACCCCGTCAGAGGGAAGATCATCACTATGCAAGGAGAGGAGGAGTATATGGTGAGCCATCTGAATTCCTTCAGATACATTGAGATGGATGGGGAGTTTATTGAAACCCCCTTTCAGCATTTCGAGGAGGTGCTTCCAATTTCAGCAGCAGCAGAAACAGCGGTCGAAGAGGATGTTCCCTTGAAGATGGCTTCCCTGAAGGATGCCCGGGCTGTGGTTCAAAAAGGTGAATGTGCTAACTGGGGCAGGCTTCCCGACTTTACACAGAAAACTGACAAATTTGGACTGGGTTTTACTGCAGAGGGTCAGAAAGCTATGCGGAAGGCGAAGACCAGAAGACCTCCTGTGCTCATCACAAATCTAGGAGTGAATGCTGTCGGGGAGGATAATGAAGTGGATGAAGCTGAGTTCAATAGCTGGATCTATCCGACGACTGAAGGCGGATTGACCAATTGGATTGTCAAAGACCATACTCCTGTTACTTTTGTTACGCAGTAATAAACTTCTTTGTTTTGTTATTTGTAATAAACAATTAATTGAACTCTATGGCCCGGTGTCTTACCCGAGGCACCGTGGTTTTATTTGTGAGGGCATATAAATTGTCATTTCATATATCATAAATGAAAATCTTGGACGTTCTCTCGCATTTCAAATCTTATGCTCCTTTTATGTCTTTCCTTCCTTTATATATGTTGTACCCCAAAATTTTCCCTCCCATATTTTTCAAGAAAATTACCAAGTCAAGTCACAGAGTTCCCCAAGGGTGGCACAGTGCAAAGGTCTCCCATACAGTCAAAACTAGGGTTTGAGTTCTGATCAAGAAAATGAAGTTTTCAAAGGCCCAACCAAGTCTCATATGCCTACAAATATGGTCAAGTATCCTCATATCAAGTTTCAAGGCATTCAGCTCAAAATTGCACAGTCAAAACCCTAATTGCACTACAGTCAACTGTAGGGGCAAAATGGTCATTTGACAGTCAAAAGTTCCAATTTTTGGTCAACATATCATTTTGAAGCCACAAACATCATTTGATCAAGGCTTGATCATGATTCTCAAAATTTGGCTCAGAAAATCATCAAGATGCAAAAGTTTCCTTATTTGGACAGCTGAAAAAGTCAACTGAAATTGACCAGGGCATAACTTTCACATGGATTATCAGAAAAATTCCATCCAAAGCTCATTTTGAAGAGAAAGACATTTCCTACAACTCATCTTCATACTTCAAGTCCAAGAAATGCTCTCACAAAAAGTTATCAATTTCAACATTATAGGTCATTTTCAAAATTCAACAAAAAGGGACTTTAAGTCAAAGGCCATAACTTGAGATTGGTCAATGAAAATGACATGGGACCAAAGACATTGGTTAGAGGACTCAAAGACCTTTCCAAAATGTCCAAGAACATGAGAAAATCTTAAAAATTGAGCAAGTTATGCCTTGTAGAAGTTGGGAAATTTTTGGATATTTTGAAAAGTCAACATTACTTCAAATGACCTAAAATTGCTAATGGGCCCATTTTTCTTCCATGATTCATCATTCTAAGCATACGCACGACCACTTGGCCCAAAGGGAAGTATTTTCTCATTTTTTATTTATTTATTTGAATTTTTATTTATATTAATTCATTTAAATCATTTAAATATATGAAAAATATTTAATTCACCCTAACCAATCTTTTTATACATGTTTTATGCTCAATATTTCGTGCCTAGCCAAATAAGGAAAGAATTGGAGCAATTGGATATGATTTGAATCAAAGAACACATGGAAAAAGATATGAAAAGATCCTTAGAAAATCAATTATCAAAAACAATGAATGCCATGGATTTGATTGATTTTTCTTGACCTAATAGACTCCATACAAATGCTGGATCACAACCCTAATCACAATAGAGGCGCAGCAGCTCAGAAGAGGCCATTGCAAACTTGAATTTTTCTCTAAAGAACTCAAAACTGAAATCATTGTTACAGGTCGATTCAAAGCACAAAACTTGTTTCAATAGCTTCCTCAAGATTCCCTGAACACATTCCAATCAAAAACATCCATTCAAACTCCAAGAACTGGTATATTGAGCCGGAACTGCATCAAGAAAAATTCACAATCGTGCATCATGATTCACGCATCCTTTGCATTTTTTATTCATTGATTCATGTTCATTATGAGATTCTAAAGCTAACCATTATGTTTAATTGAATTATTATGCTGTATACGAGATTTCGCCATGTTTGATTTCTAGGGTTGGCAGAGTTCTAAATTAGGGATTTCAAAACAAGACAAAATTGGAACCCATGAGTCATACCATTCGCTTCAGCGTACTCAGGCGATTCCAAACCAACCCTCGCGCTCAATTTATGAGTTCCTGAGGGCTAATCGCTATTTTTCAATAGCTGGCCTAAGAAAACGCCATAAAAACCGTTGCTTTTGTTTTTGTATTACAGGGATGAGGAAGAAGATGGAGTCGTGGCATAAGCTGGTTGGTCTGTTTGAAAATTGGCGCGCGGACCCACTAACATTTTGCTTTTCTTTTATATTATTTATTTGTTACTAATATATCAAACGCGTTGTAGTGGCTCAGCTGGCAAAGTGCAGTGTTGTTAACCCTCATGACCTGGGTTCAAGTTCCAGGTCTACATATTTCCATATTATTTTTCCATAGCAATTCCCATGCGCTTCAAGGTTGCTGGAGCGTCATATTCCTTCATCATCTATCTATCCACGCGTCCATCAGAAGCAATCCAAGGGTGCAAAATTGATGAGCACCATAAACCCTGGTCAAAGTGCTAACACGCTACTCAAAAAGTCAATGGACCTGAAGCTTGTTGGGCCAGGATTCTTGGATCTATACCTCCATATTGGGGCCTGAACCCCCCCTGGTTTGCAAATTCTATATATTTTCTTTATGTTTTATTATTAATTATTGTTTTATTTGCTTTATTGTTTTAATTTAATTAATTATTTTTTTTACAAAATACAAAAACCTCATAAAAATCAGAAAAGATAAAAAAATATAATAAGTATTTTATTTTAATTATTTTCATAAACAAATTGTATGTAAATAAATGCTTGGAAATTAATTAGTTTAAAATAGGTCTTTAATTTTAATTTATTTTTAATAACAAAAATACAAAAAATGTAGAAATAGGTTTAATAATTGTTTTATTCCTTTTGATTTTTCTTTTTCACAATAATATTATTTATCTTATTTATTTTCATAATTAAAATTGTAAGTTAATTAGGGTTCCATTTAGGTTAAAAAACTCCAATGTTTTCTTAATAACTTAAAAATAATTAGAATTAGGTTTAACATTTTATTTTAATTTTAACTAATTCTCCCTTTTTCTATTAAATCCTAAAATATTAAAAACCCAAAAAACAAATTCTTGCTTCATTTTGATTAATTTTAATTCCTTATTAATTTAATTTTTTGCAAAAGGGTCCAACGCCCATGTTCTTAATTTTATTTAATTTCGCATATTTATTTTATGTCATTTAAATAATTATGTACCTCTCCCGAAGCCTTGTAAATATTACTTCTCGCACTTTTAATTCTTTTAATTTCTTTATTTACTTTCTGTCAAATCGGGTCCGGTTTAATTTTGGCGATGTGAACCCGCGCCATTTGTAATAGCTTAGAATTTACTTTTCCGCAAATATTTTTAACTGTTAAACAAAGCATGCAAGAATGAATGGCCTTAAATAAAAACAAGCGTAGAACACCAATAACATGACAAGATAAATGCAAATGAAAACGACACACAAATCGCACACACCACCCCTAGGGTACGCCTCACTGTTGCCTTGCCTCGAAAGGTGATCGTCGAGTAGAGGATGTCTTAGTAAGTCCTCATGATCCGGGAACCTGGCATGAGGGTAGCTTCTAAGGTGTCTTCCCATTGCTCTGGTGATCACCATGTCCCGAACCTCGAATTGACCCGAACACCTCCAACGGTGGTGCTACCTACCTCTCAATGGTGGGATGGCACTACTTTAAAGGACATTTACACAGACAAATTCCTTAGGGTAGGTAGGCGACTCTAGATACTTGCTCTAAATTCAAAACAAATTCAAAAATACTTTTCACACCAACACCTTTTCAAAAGCTTTCGAAAGCAATTTTTCAAACACTCTTGAGGACCGATACAAGAGTCGAACTGGAATTTTCAAAGAAACTTTTTAAAACCCACAGTTGAAAAGCAAACAAACCATTTTGAAAACACAAATGAGCAAGTATCTAAGAGCCCATGGATAACCATGGATAGAAAGGGTGTTAACACCTTCCCTTTCTATAATCTACCTCCCGAACCGAGAGCAATCTCTATAAGGAATTTTTCTGTGCTTTTGTCCTTTCCATTTGGAGAAAATAAAAGACGGTGGCGACTCTTGCTTACCGCGACATTTCGCGAACCAGCGTTAAACAGTCAGTTCTAGATCCACCGATCACAGAACTGGCGACTCTGCTGGGGACAATCTTATAAAGTGGGGTGTACCTTAGGGTTAGTTCATAACTGTGTTTTCAATTGCTTTCCTTGTTTGCTTTAAATTGTGGGTTGCTTGGGAGTTCTATAGATCCTAACCTGGATCTGGGGATACCTTTCTTAGAAAGTAGCAACAAGGCTGTGAGGGAACTGTGCGGGGTATACCGACATGGTTGAAACAGTCTGCTACGTTGATGTGGCACTTTGGTGTGTACCGGTAACCCTTGAGTTCAGTCAAGGAGAGTACGGGGCCTCCGCGTGGTGTCATGAAACATCAACAGACCTTAGGAACCTTAATTGAACTATCTTGGCCTCTTTAGGGTAGTGAGATAACTGACTTTGGTGCAGTCCGAGGTTCGTTGATACTCGATACTACACTCAATTGAGGGTTGCTTTCCTGGAATATTTCGGTCGCCAGTTCAGTGGCTAAATCGAAACGATGAACAATGAAAGCAATCCCGTGATATTGGGACCCTTAGAACCCGGTTACTTTGATTAGGACAGGTTGAACCCACCAACTTCAAGAGGGTACTACCCAAACCCCATGCTGGCCTTAAACCTTAAGGGCTTGTCTTGTGTGCCTTGTGTGCCTTACATGTTTGTCTTTGTAAATATCTGTGGTGTGTTTAATCATAGCATCATGACATCATCCAGCATCATATGCATTGACTAACCATTTCAGGGGTTCGAATCTTCATCTTTGTTCTTTGTTTTGTAGGACATGGAAACTGTTCGTAGAAAGACAATTCAAATCAATCTTGTAAGGGTACCTCCTCAGCTTAAGGAGCTTATATCCAGGATTCCCGAGAACTCTTCATTCAGTGAAAGACATGGAAGCCTCATCAGCTTGGTCAACACCAACATTGAGGAAGATATGATAAAGGTTCTGTTCCAATTCTTTGACCCCCTGCATCACTGTTTCACCTTCTTGGACTATCAGTTGGTACCTACATTGGAGGAGTTCTCCCGGCTCCTGAAGATCCCTATCCTTGATCAGTTACCCTTCAACGGTACAGAAAAAGAACCTAAGCTTGAAGAGATTGCTAAAGCCTTGCACCTACAGGCATCTGACCTCAAGGGACATTGGGAAGTTAGAAGTGGTATCAAAGGGTTCTTAGCCAGGTTTCTTTTTGAAAAGGCCCATGAATGTTGGAACTCCCTTGACTTGCAAGCTTTTGAAGAAGTGGTAGCCCTTCTTGTCTATGGTTTGGTGTTGTTCCCTAACCCAGATCAGCTTATTGATATCAGTGCTGTTCAGATCTTTATGTCCAGGAATCCCATACCTACATTGCTGGGAGACATCCTTCACTCATGTTACACTCGAACCATGAGAAAAAGAGGCGTCCTTATGTGTTGCACTCCTCTCCTGGGAAGGTGGTTTATTTCGCACCTTCCACAATCAGTTTTGAAGAATGAGCGGGGTTTGAGATGGTCACAACGGTTGATGACTCTTACACATGCAGATATACATTGGTGCCCTAGGTCCAGAGAAGATGTCACTATCATTGATCGTTGCGGGGAATACCCTAATGTTCCTTTACTTGGAATCAGAGGAGGTATTACTTATAGCCCATGCCTGGCTTGGAGACAGTTTGGTTATGCTCGGAGAGATGGTCCTCATGACATGTTAATTCCTGACATAGTTTTTGACTTCGACAACGATACTCAAGGACTTCGCCAGAGATTTATCAGAGCTTGGAGGATGCCCAGTAGGATAGACAGCAAGACACTGGGGCACAGGAATTCCATCCCGTTGGAACCTTACCTCAAGTGGGTACGAGCCCGCTCCCAGAAGTTAGTGATGCCCTATCCTCACATGCTCCCGGTAATCAAGGAACCAGTCTTGGAAGGAGAAGTGTCCCATACTATTCAGCACCCTGATATGCCCACATCCTGGGAAGAGATGCAGAAGAGCTGGATCCAGCTTAAGGAAGAAAGGAATTCTCTTGAGACTAGCCTAAATGCCAGTGAAAAGAAGGTCTTGGAGCTCACCCGCCTGTTGCATGAGGAGAGGAATCTCAACACCTACATAGCTCCAAAGAGGATGCGCAGTGTATTTTGGGATTGATTTGACTTTTTGTACTTTTGCCCATGAGGCTTTGATGTATTAAACAATGATTTCTTTAATGATAACGTGTGTTCCTTTTTGTCTACAACAAATTTGAACTTTCGAACCCTTGAATGCATTGCATAAACGCATTTCATACATCATGTGCATAGCAGGTTTTTCCTCTTTTCAGGTTGCTTACAGTTCTTCACTGTTTATTTCAGCATCATGAATACCGACTCTGCATCAACTGAGACATCAATCAAGGCTCTTCAGGTGCAGAATGCACAATTCCAGGAATTAATCAAGGGTCTGGCTCAAGGCCAAGAAGAACTGAAGGCTATGCTCCTGAAGAAGGAGAAGAAGAAGAAGAGAAGAACTGTTCTGTTCAACTCGGGCCGAAGGTTTAACAATACTCTGCAACAGGAAGAGGCTGGTTCTTCTGTTGACAAGAATTCTCCTCAGGCAGAAGCAAGGGTTCCTAGTCCGGTAGTCTCTGACAACGAGACAGATTTTGATGAAGAGCAGTACCCTCCTGCAGAAGACAGGTATAAGCAACTGGAAGACATATTGAAGGCTATGGAGGTTCAACAGGTACCTGGGCTGGATTTCGGAGATCTGGGTTTGTCAACTGGTGTGATCATCCCCCACAAGTTCAAAGCACCCTCCTTCTCTAAATATGACGGGGCGTCTTGTCCCAAGCTGCATCTAAGGTCCTATGTTCGGAAAATTCAGTCGTACTCTGCGGATAAGAATTTATGGATCCACTTCTTTCAGGAGAGTCTTTCAGGGACTCATCTCGAATGGTTCTATCAGCTGGATGGGACCAAGGTTCGTAACTGGGAGGAGTTGGCTACTGCTTTCTATAAGCAGTATCAATATAATGCCGACCTTGCCCCCACACGTACCCAACTCCAGGGTATGTCGTTAGGTGCAAGCGAAGGTTTTAAAGAGTACGCTCAGAAGTGGAGAGACCTGGCTGGCAGGGTGCAGCCACCGTTGACTGATCGGGAGTTGGTAGACATGTTCTTGGGGACCCTATCTGGGCCGTTTTTCAACCATCTCATCGGGAATTCATCTGCAGGGTTCACTGATCTAATCTTGACTGGAGAGAGGATTGAAGCTGGGTTAAAGTCTGGAAAAATTCCGAAGGGTGCATCATCTAGTTCTGAGAAGAAACCCTTCAAGAAGGAGTCTAGTGCCGTATATGGTTCCAGGAAATCAGAGAGACATGAGCACCGCCAATCTGTCAGTGCGGTAATGATTGCTAAGCCTGCTGCCGCTCCCCGGCCAAACAATCCTCAGAAGGCTGAAAGACCCCGGAGAGAATTCACCCGCTTAAGCATGACTTTGTCGCAGATCCTGCCACAGTTGCTCTCAACCAATTTAGTGACTGTCAGGGAGGCGCCGAAGTTCCCAAATACTGCATCCCCCAAGTACAACCCGAATGCTCGTTGTGCCTACCATTCAGATAGCCCGGGGCACTCTACCGATGACTGTTGGGCGTTAAAGAACAAGCTGCAGGACCTTATTGATGCCCAAGAAGTACAGTTTGAGGCATCTGAGAAGCCTAATGTAGTGACAGCTCCCCTGCCTGCTCATGGAGTTAATGCTATTAGGGACGAAGAGGAAGTTGATGAAGCTGAGTTTGATAGCTGGATCTACCCGGCAACCGACCGTGGACTCAACAATTGGAGTGCGAAGGACAACTTATCTGTTTCTCTTGTTACTGAGTAATGAATTCCTATGTTTTGGTATTTTGTAATAAACAATGATAAACTCTATGGCCCGGTGTCTTACCCGAGGCACCGTGGTTCTATTTGTGAGGGCATACAAATTGTCATTTCATATATCATGAATGAAAATCTTGGACGTTTTTTCGCATTGCAAATATTGTGCTCCTTTTCTGTCTTTCTTTTCCTTTACATAATTTTTAAAACAGCTGTATTTACACACACATTCACTCATACAGGTTTCAATCCACTCTGGATCTCACTGATAACAACTCTGCTACTGCCAATTATGACTTCGAAAATCCGATCAACTTAGCCGAAGACGAAGGTGAAGATGATTGTGAAGTGCCTGGCGAGCTTGCAAGACTGTTGCTTCAGGAAGAGAGGGCAATTCAACCCCATGAAGAGCCAGTGGAAACAATAAACTTGGGTACTGAGGCGGACAGAAAAGAGGTAAAGATTGGTGCCAACCTGGAGCTCAGCGTGAAGCAACGGTTAACCAAGATGTTACATGATTATATGGAGATCTTTGCCTGGTCCTACGAAGACATGCCAGGGTTGGATACCGATATTGTGGTCCATCATTTGCCAACTAAGGAAGACTGCCCTCCAGTTAAGCAAAAGGTCCGTCGGATGCGTCCAGAGATGTCCGAGAAGATTAAAGCCGAGGTCATGAAATAGTTTGATGCTGGGTTCCTTGCAGTGACTTCTTACCCTCAGTGGGTTGCTAACGTGGTGTCAGTACCTAAGAAGGACGGTAAGGTCAGAATGTGTGTCGATTACAGGGATCTGAACAGGGCCAGCCCCAAAGATGACTTCCCCTTACCTCACATTGATGTCCTTGTTGATAATACAGCTCAGCACAAAGTATTCTCTTTCATGGATGGCTTTTCAGGTTACAATCAGATCAAGATGGCACCTGAAGACATGGAAAAGACTACATTTGTTACTCAGTGGGGCACCTTCTGTTACAAGGTCATGCCATTTGGATTAAAGAACGCTGGGGCAACCTACCAACGTGCCATGGTTGCTTTATTTCATGATATGATCCATCATGAGATAGAAGTGTATGTTGATGACATGATCGCAAGGTCCCAAACCGAGGAAGAGCATCTAGATCATCTGCAAAAGTTGTTTGACCGGTTGAAACTGTACAAGCTGAGACTGAACCCGAACAAGTGCACCTTCGAGGTAAGATCGGGAAAGTTACTAGGCTTCGTGGTCAGTGATAAAGGTATTCAAGTGGATCCTGCTAAGGTCAAAGCTATTCAAGAGATGCCAGTTCCTAAGACAGAGAAAGAGGTCAAAGGCTTTTTAGGACGCCTGAATTACATTGCTCGGTTCATCTCACATCTGACTGCTACCTGTGAGCCAATCTTCAAGCTGCTGAAGAAAGATCAGGTAGTACGTTGGAACGATGAATGTCAGGCTGCTTTTGACAAAATCAAAGAGTATCTCCAAGAACCACCTATCCTTATGCCACCGGTTGAAGGGAGACCTCTGATACTATACCTAACAGTGCTTGACAACTCAATGGGGTGTGTGCTGGGGCAGCATGACGAGTCTGGCCGAAAAGAGCATGCCATTTATTACCTTAGCAAAAAGTTTACCGACTGTGAGACCCGATACTCACTGCTTGAGAAAACTTGCTGCGCTTTGGTATGGGCTGCTCGCCGGCTGAGACAGTATATGCTGACTCACACTACCTTGTTGATCTCAAAAATGGATCCTATAAAGTACATATTCGAAAAGCCTGCTCTATCTGGGAGAATTGCAAGATGGCAAATGATCTTGACGGAATACGACATTCAGTACACAACCCAGAAAGCCATCAAGGGAAGTGTATTGGCAGACCACCTGGCACATCAAGCTGTAGATGACTATCAGTCCATGAACTTCGAGTTTCCGGATGAAAGCATCCTGATAGTGACTGATTGTGAAGTGCCTGGACCGGATGAAGGACCTGAACCAGGATCCCGATGGTCTATGCACTTTGACGGAGCCTCCAATGCTTTGGGTAATGGTATCGGCGCCATAATCATATCTCCTCAAGGTACTCATACTCCACTCACTGCCCGGCTATGTTTCAACTGTACCAACAACATGGCGGAGTATGAGGCGTGCATCATGGGTCTTCAAGCAGCAATCGACTTAAGGATCAAATTTCTCAGCGTCTTCGGAGATTCCGCTCTCGTGATCAATCAGATCAAAGGAGAGTGGGATACGAAACATCCAAACTTGATTCCTTATAGAGAATGTGTGTTGACCCTGATCCCCCACTTCACAGAGATAACCTTTGAACACTTTCCAAGAGAAGAGAATCAGTTGGCGGACGCGTTAGCTACAATGTCTTCTATCTTCAAAGTTAAATGGGATAATGAGGCTCCCCGGATCATCATCTGGAAACTGGACGAACCGGCATACTGTTGTGATCTTGAAACGGAATCAGTGACTGAGAAGCCTTGGTACCATGAAGTGAAAAGATATCTGGAAGCTCAGGAATACCCTGAAGGTGCATCTGTCAATGATAAGAAGTTCCTGAGAAGGTTCGCAGCAAAGTTCTTCCTTAGCAACGACATCTTGTACAAGCGAAACCATGATTCAACCTTACTGCGTTGTGTGGATAAAACTGAAGCAGGAAGGATCATGGAAGAGCTACATGAAGGGACCTTTGGTACACATTCCAGTGGACACACTATGGCTAAGAAGATCCTACGGGAAGGATACTACTGGTCCACAATGGAAGCTGACTGTTACCAACATTCCAGGACATGCCACAAGTGCCAGATCTATGCAGATAAGGTGCATGTTCCTCCGGTTCCCCTGAATGTTCTGACTGCGCCTTGGCCGTTTGCAATGTGGGGCATAGACATGATCGGAGAGATTAAACCTACTGCATCCAATGGACATCGCTTCATCCTAGTGGCGATTGATTATTTCACGAAATGGGTTGAAGCAGCGTCCTATGCTACGGTAACCAAGACTGTCGTGGCACGGTTCATTCGGCACAACCTGATCTGTCGGTATGGCGTCCCTGAGCGGATTATTACAGACAACGGTACCAATCTTAACAACAAGATGATCGCTGAGCTCTGCGAACAGTTCAAGATACAGCACCACAATTCTTCTCCTTACAGACCGAAGATGAATGGGGCTGTAGAAGCAGCAAATAAGAACATCAAGAAAATCGTGCAGAAGATGACAGTGACTTACAAAGATTGGCACGAGATGTTACCGTTCGCTCTACATGGGTACCGTACCTCAGCTAGGACGTCAACCGGGGCAACTCCTTTTTCCCTGGTTTATGGTATGGAGGCAGTCTTGCCGATCGAAGTGCAAATACCCTCTCTCCGGATAATGAAGGATGCAAATCTGAACGAAGATGATTGGATCCAGACACGACTTGATCAGCTCAACCTTATTGATGAAAAGAGACTTGCTGCTATCTGCCATGGTCAGACGTATCAGAAACGGATGATCAGGGCATTTAACAAAAAGGTCATACCACAGGAATATCAAGTCGGGGATCTGGTAATCAAGAGAATCATCCTTCCTCAGAGTGATCCAAGGGGCAAATGGACCCCTACGTACGAAGGGCCATTTGTGGTTAAGCATGTGTTCTCAGGAGGGGCCATGATTCTAACCAACATGGATGGTGACGACCTTCCTCACCCCGCCAATGCAGACATAGTAAAAAAATACTACGCATAAAAAAGACCCGCTAGGCTGACATGCCTAGGCAAAAGTTAGGGCTTCCCGTCGAACCAAAAGGGTTCGGGCAAAATGAAGGGATGAAATGAAAAAATCTGTACACCCGGCAAGTCGAAAACCTGAAAAGGCGGCTTGGGCAAAAATGGGTATCCCGGTGGACCGAAAACCCGAAAGGGCGGTCCAGGCAAAAATTAGGGATAAAAGCGTAATACTATGTCTCATTGGATCACTTTGCATCCAGAATCCGGTATCTACATCAAGTTCAGACGGCATCGATCAGTCAGCTTCACCTTCAACCAAGGTCATCAAGTGATGAGACGCTCGGAGTTATAAAGGCAATAGCAGAGTTGAAACCCAGTGGGATCATTCATTTCACACAGCTGTTTTATTTTCTTTTGTACAAAATTTGTATAAACTCTTTTGTTCGGCGGCGTTCTCTTACTAGGACGTCAGCCTCTTGTACACAAAACGCCTATTTTCAGGCCATCCAAAAATCAATACAAATATATTTTCAGTTAAACGTGCCAAGTGTTTTTCTTTTTCTGTTTTGTTTTGCGAAGAACGTCCAAGGTTCAATTTGTGATATATGCATTGACAATAATTTGCTAACTCATAAATATTTGCATACGAAACAAAGGAATTAATTGCAGGTGACACTAGAAACAGGGGCAATAAAGATTTGCCTGAGCAGTCCAATTGTTTTATCCTCCAAGGTACCAAGGTAGGTTCAGCTAAAGAACATGACCAGTACATCTTAAATTCCCCAGAGAGTAAATCAGCAGGTCAATACATTCTTCTCCAAGCAGAGTTGATAAATCTCAAGGAAATTGAGTATCCTCCCGTAGATCTCAATACTTCCCCAACAGCCTATATTCTTAACAAGCATCCCCGGCAGTCTTGGTCTAAAGATTGTTCCCCGGCGGCGTATCAACATTCAAAGGGATCACTTCCCCAGCATATCAAAACTTCCCCAGAAAAATCCAGTTTCCCCAGGAAAGTTGGATTTCATATCCCCAAGCAGTAAGCTTATCCCCAGTAAATTCTGGAAGCTTATCCTTCGCAAAACACGAACGCGTCGCCCGGCTTTATTCAAAGAGTTATTTCCTTAACAGGATATAACTGGGTTATCCTCAGCCAAAAGACACAGAAAGATCGTCGTCGACAAAATCTTTTTATCCCCAGCGAAGTCTATCAACACTTCCAGCACAACAAGGGTATCCCCAGCAAATTATTATCTACACTCAGCAAGGCATCCCTCTTCCCACAGAGTATTGCTTCCCAGCATGGTCGTTAGAATATATTTTCTCCCCGCAGAATCTCCCATTCGCCAAGTTTATTCCGCAACGGAGTCATCTTCTCCTACCGGTATTCTTGCAGTTATCATCCCCAGCGGAAGCAAAATCTATTCTCTAACATCAGCCCAGGACACGACTTCCCGGCACCCGTCAAGGATTCACTTTCCTAAACGAAGACAAAAACATACATAAAACATCACATACATCGTTATAACATGCATAGACACATCATATCATACAAGTCTCATTTATATTGAGAACATCATTGCTTGATCCATATCATGCATTGCATATGACTGACCTTCACCTTTCAGGAAAGATTCAGTTAAGTCCTCAGCTATATTCAAAGACCTTGTCCGGTTCAGTTAAATCGACCCTAAGATTTTCCTGATGCTTATCCAGTCAAAGGCCTTCTCTGGTTCAGTCAGATCGACCCTAAGATTTCCCTGATGCTTATCCAGTTGAAGATATTCCAAGACCTTGTCCGGTTCAGTTAAATCGACCCTAAGATTTTCCTGATGCTTATCCAGTCAAAGGCCTTCTCTGGTTCAGTCAGATCGACCCTAAGATTTCCCTGATGCTTATCCAGTTGAAGATATTCCAAGACCTTGTCCGGTTCAGTTAAATCGACCCTAAGATTTTCCTGATGCTTATCCAGTCAAAGGCCTTCTCTGGTTCAGTCAGATCGACCCTAAGATCTCCCTGATTCTTGTCCAGTTGAAGATATTCCAAGACCTTGTCCGGTTCAGTTAAATCGACCCTAAGATTTTCCTGATGCTTATCCAGTCAAAGGCCTTCTCTGGTTCAGTCAGATCGACCCTAAGATTTCCCTGATGCTTATCCAGTTGAAGATATTCCAAGACCTTGTCCGGTTCAGTTAAATCGACCCTAAGATTTTCCTGATGCTTATCCAGTCAAAGGCCTTCTCTGGTTCAGTCAGATCGACCCTAAGATCTCCCTGATTCTTGTCCAGTTGAAGATATTCCAAGACCTTGTCCGGTTCAGTTAAATCGACCCTAAGATTTTCCTAATGCTTATCCAGTCAAAGGCCTTCTCTGGTTCAGTCAGATCGACCCTAAGATTTCCCTGATGCTTATCCAGTTGAAGATATTCCAAGACCTTGTCCGGTTCAGTTAAATCGACCCTAAGATTTTCCTGATGCTTATCCAGTCAAAGGCCTTCTCTGGTTCAGTCAGATCGACCCTAAGATCTCCCTGATTCTTGTCCAGTTGAAGATATTCCAAGACCTTGTCCGGTTCAGTTAAATCGACCCAAAGATTTTCCTGATGCTTATCCAGTCAAAGGCCTTCTCTGGTTCAGTCAGATCGACCCTAAGATCTCCCTGATGCTTATCCAGTTGAAGATATTTCAAGACCTTGTCCGGTTCAGTTAAATCGACCCTAAGATTTTCCTGATGCTTATCCAGTCAAAGGCCTTCTCTGGTTCAGTCAGATCGACCCTAAGATCTCCCTGATGCTTATCCAGTTGAAGATATTTCAAGACCTTGTCCGGTTCAGTTAAATCGACCCTAAGATTTTCCTGATGCTTATCCAGTCAAAGGCCTTCTCTGGTTCAGTCAGATCGACCCTAAGAACTCCCTGATGCTTATCCAGTTGAAGATATTCCAAGACCTTGCCCGGTTCAGTTAAATCGACCCTAAGATTTTCCTGATTCTTATCCAGTCAAAGGCCTCCTCTGGTTCAGTCAGATCGACCCTAAGATCTTCCTGATTCTTATCCCAGTAGAAGACACCCAAGATTTTCCTCAACGAGCGTTGTTGAAGTTAAAGTCGCCCAAGGTTCTCTTACCATTCATGCTAAGGCAGTAACCATCCCTGGTTCATTCATCGCCGTTTGAAGCTCCAAACCCAGTTCCTGTAACCAGTCAGGACATATCTATGCCAAGCATCTAAAATCAGCTCCTGCAGCGTGTCAGGTACTCATCTTTTCTGTTGCAGGTATGCAGGTTCTCGCTAAGGAATCTCTTACGCGATCAACATCCAGATGGCATCTATAAGCCCATCATCCTATCCAGCAATCTCCAAATGGCATCTATAAGCCCATTCCCCCCATCACACTGCTAACATGTGAGCGCAAATTTCTGGGCACTCTAGTGTCCAATCATCTTCTACCCTCGGATTACGAAAGGCACGTCAGCCAATCTGCATCCTCAGGTCTAAGAAGATTGAACAGGGGCAACTGTTGTACCCCAAAATTTTCCCTCCCATATTTTTCAAGAAAATTACCAAGTCAAGTCACAGAGTTCCCCAAGGGTGGCACAGTGCAAAGGTCTCCCATACAGTCAAAACTAGGGTTTGAGTTCTGATCAAGAAAATGAAGTTTTCAAAGGCCCAACCAAGTCTCATATGCCTACAAATATGGTCAAGTATCCTCATATCAAGTTTCAAGGCATTCAGCTCAAAATTGCACAGTCAAAACCCTAATTGCACTACAGTCAACTGTAGGGGCAAAATGGTCATTTGACAGTCAAAAGTTCCAATTTTTGGTCAACATATCATTTTGAAGCCACAAACATCATTTGATCAAGGCTTGATCATGATTCTCAAAATTTGGCTCAAAAAATCATCAAGATGCAAAAGTTTCCTTATTTGGACAGCTGAAAAAGTCAACTGAAATTGACCAGGGCATAACTTTCACATGGATTATCAGAAAAATTCCATCCAAACCTCATTTTGAATAGAAAGACATTTCCTACAACTCATCTTCATACTTCAAGTCAAAGAAATGCTCTCACAAAAAGTTATCAATTTCAACATTATAGGTCATTTTCAAAAGTCAACAAAAAGGGACTTTAAGTCAAAGGCCATAACTTGAGATTGGTAAATCAAAATAACATGGGACCAAAGACATTGGTTAGAGGACTCAAAGACCTTTCCAAAATGTCCAAGAACATGAGAAAAGCTTAAAAATTGAGCAAGTTATGCCTTGTAGAAGTTGGGAAAGTTTTGGATATTTTGAAAAGTCAACATTACTTCAAATGACCTAAAATTGCTAATGGGCCCATTTTTCTTCCATGATTCATCATTCTAAGCATATGCACGACCACTTGGCCCAAAGGGAAGTATTTTCTCATTTTTTATTTATTTATTTGAATTTTTATTTATATTAATTCATTTAAATCATTTAAATATATGAAAAATATTTAATTCACCCTAACCAATCTTTTTATACATGTTTTATGCTCAATATTTCGTGCCTAGCCAAATAAGGAAAGAATTGGAGCAATTGGATATGATTTGAATCAAAGAACACATGGAAAAAGATATGAAAAGATCCTTAGAAAATCAATTATCAAAAACAATGAATGCCATGGATTTGATTGATTTTTCTTGACCTAATAGACTCCATACAAATGCTGGATCACAACCCTAATCACAATAGAGGCGCAGCAGCTCAGAAGAGGCCATTGCAAACTTGAATTTTTCTCTAAAGAACTCAAAACTGAAATCATTGTTACAGGTCGATTCAAAGCACAAAACTTGTTTCAATAGCTTCCTCAAGATTCCCTGAACACATTCCAATCAAAAACATCCATTCAAACTCCAAGAACTGGTATATTGAGCCGGAACTGCATCAAGAAAAATTCACAATCGTGCATCATGATTCACGCATCCTTTGCATTTTTTATTCATTGATTCATGTTCATTATGAGATTCTAAAGCTAACTATTATGTTTAATTGAATTATTATGCTGTATACGAGATTTCGCCATGTTTGATTTCTAGGGTTGGCAGAGTTCTAAATTAGGGATTTCAAAACAAGACAAAATTGGAACCCATGAGTCATACCATTCGCTTCAGCGTACTCAGGCGATTCCAAACCAACCCTCGCGCTCAATTTATGAGTGCCTGAGGGCTAATCGCTATTTTTCAATAGCTGGCCTAAGAAAACGCCATAAAAACCGTTGCTTTTGTTTTTGTATTACAGGGATGAGGAAGAAGATGGAGTCGTGGCATAAGCTGGTTGGTCTGTTTGAAAATTGGCGCGCGGACCCACTAACGTTTTGCTTTTATTTTATATTATTTATTTGTTACTAATATATCAAACGCGTTGTAGTGGCTCAGCTGGCAAAGTGCAGTGTTGTTAACCCTCATGACCTGGGTTCAAGTCCCAGGTCTACATATTTCCATATTATTTTTCCATAGCAATTCCCATGCGCTTCAAGGCTGCTGGAGCGTCATATTCCTTCATCATCTATCTATCCACGCGTCCATCAGAAGCAATCCAAGGGTGCAAAATTGATGAGCACCATAAACCCTGGTCAAAGTGCTAACACGCTACTCAAAAAGTCAATGGACCTGAAGCTTGTTGGGCCAGGATTCTTGGATCTATACCTCCATATTGGGGCCTGAACCCCCCCTGGTTTGCAAATTCTATATATTTTCTTTATGTTTTATTATTAATTATTGTTTTATTTGCTTTATTGTTTTAATTTAATTAATTATTTTTTTTACAAAATACAAAAACCTCATAAAAATCAGAAAAGATAAAAAAATATAATAAGTATTTTATTTTAATTATTTTCATAAACAAATTGTATGTAAATAAATGCTTGGAAATTAATTAGTTTAAAATAGGTCTTTAATTTTAATTTATTTTTAATAACAAAAATACAAAAAATGTAGAAATAGGTTTAATAATTGTTTTATTCCTTTTGATTTTTCTTTTTCACAATAATATTATTTATCTTATTTATTTTCATAATTAAAATTGTAAGTTAATTAGGGTTCCATTTAGGTTAAAAAACTCCAATGTTTTCTTAATAACTTAAAAATAATTAGAATTAGGTTTAACATTTTATTTTAATTTTAATTAATTCTCCCTTTTTCTATTAAATCCTAAAATATTAAAAACCCAAAAAACAAATTCTTGCTTCATTTTGATTAATTTTAATTCCTTATTAATTTAATTTTTTGCAAAAGGGTCCAACGCCCATGTTCTTAATTTTATTTAATTTCGCATATTTATTTTATGTCATTTAAATAATTATGTACCTTTCCCGAAGCCTTGTAAATATTACTTCTTGCACTTTTAATTCTTTTAATTTCTTTATTTACTTTCTGTCAAATCGGGTCCGGTTTAATCTTGGCGATGTGGACCCGCGCCATTTGTAATAGCTTAGAATTTACTTTTCCGCAAATATTTTTAACTGTTAAACAAAGCATGCAAGAATGAATGGCCTTAAATAAAAACAAGCGTAGAACACCAATAACATGACAAGATAAATGCAAATGAAAACGACACACAAATCGCACACACCACCCCTAGGGTACGCCTCACTGTTGCCTTGCCTCGAAAGGTGATCGTCGAGTAGAGGATGTCTTAGTAAGTCCTCATGATCCGGGAACCTGGCATGAGGGTAGCTTCTAAGGTGTCTTCCCATTGCTCTGGTGATCACCATGTCCCGAACCTCGAATTGACCCGAACACCTCCAACGGTGGTGCTACCTACCTCTCAATGGTGGGATGGCACTACTTTAAAGGACATTTACACAGACAAATTCCTTAGGGTAGGTAGGCGACTCTAGATACTTGCTCTAAATTCAAAACAAATTCAAAAATACTTTTCACACCAACACCTTTTCAAAAGCTTTCGAAAGCAATTTTTCAAACACTCTTGAGGACCGATACAAGAGTCGAACTGGAATTTTCAAAGAAACTTTTTAAAACCCACAGTTGAAAAGCAAACAAACCATTTTGAAAACACAAATGAGCAAGTATCTAAGAGCCCATGGATAACCATGGATAGAAAGGGTGCTAACACCTTCCCTTTCTATAATCTACCTCGCGAACCGAGAGCAATCTCTATAAGGAATTTTTCTGTGCTTTTGTCCTTTCCATTTGGAGAAAATAAAAGACGGTGGCGACTCTTGCTTACCGCGACATTTCGCGAACCAGCGTTAAACAGTCAGTTCTAGATCCACCGATCACAGAACTGGCGACTCTGCTGGGGACAATCTTATAAAGTGGGGTGTACCTTAGGGTTAGTTCATAACTGTGTTTTCAATTGCTTTCCTTGTTTGCTTTAAATTGTGGGTTGCTTGGGAGTTCTATAGATCCTAACCCGGATCTGGGGATACCTTTCTTAGAAAGTAGCAACAAGGCTGTGAGGGAACTGTGCGGGGTATACCGACATGGTTGAAACAGTCTGCTACGTTGATGTGGCACTTTGGTGTGTACCGGTAACCCTTGAGTTCAGTCAAGGAGAGTACGGGGCCTCCGCGTGGTGTCATGAAACATCAACAGACCTTAGGAACCTTAATTGAACTATCTTGGCCTCTTTAGGGTAGTGAGATAACTGACTTTGGTGCAGTCCGAGGTTCGTTGATACTCGATACTACACTCAATTGAGGGTTGCCTTCCTGGAATATTTCGGTCGCCAGTTCAGTGGCTAAATCGAAACGATGAACAATGAAAGCAATCCCGTGATATTGGGACCCTTAGAACCCGGTTACTTTGATTAGGACAGGTTGAACCCACCAACTTCAAGAGGGTACTACCCAAACCCCATGCTGGCCTTAAACCTTAAGGGCTTGTCTTGTGTGCCTTGTGTGCCTTACATGTTTGTCTTTGTAAATATCTGTGGTGTGTTTAATCATAGCATCATGACATCATCCAGCATCATATGCATTGACTAACCATTTCAGGGGTTCGAATCTTCATCTTTGTTCTTTGTTTTGTAGGACATGGAAACTGTTCGTAGAAAGACAATTCAAATCAATCTTGTAAGGGTACCTCCTCAGCTTAAGGAGCTTATATCCAGGATTCCCGAGAACTCTTCATTCAGTGAAAGACATGGAAGCCTCATCAGCTTGGTCAACACCAACATTGAGGAAGATATGATAAAGGTTCTGTTCCAATTCTTTGACCCCCTGCATCACTGTTTCACCTTCTTGGACTATCAGTTGGTACCTACATTGGAGGAGTTCTCCCGGCTCCTGAAGATCCCTATCCTTGATCAGTTACCCTTCAACGGTACAGAAAAAGAACCTAAGCTTGAAGAGATTGCTAAAGCCTTGCACCTACAGGCATCTGACCTCAAGGGACATTGGGAAGTTAGAAGTGGTATCAAAGGGTTCTTAGCCAGGTTTCTTTTTGAAAAGGCCCATGAATGTTGGAACTCCCTTGACTTGCAAGCTTTTGAAGAAGTGGTAGCCCTTCTTGTCTATGGTTTGGTGTTGTTCCCTAACCCAGATCAGCTTATTGATATCAGTGCTGTTCAGATCTTTATGTCCAGGAATCCCATACCTACATTGCTGGGAGACATCCTTCACTCATGTTACACTCGAACCATGAGAAAAAGAGGCGTCCTTATGTGTTGCACTCCTCTCCTGGGAAGGTGGTTTATTTCGCACCTTCCACAATCAGTTTTGAAGAATGAGCGGGGTTTGAGATGGTCACAACGGTTGATGACTCTTACACATGCAGATATACATTGGTGCCCTAGGTCCAGAGAAGATGTCACTATCATTGATCGTTGTGGGGAATACCCTAATGTTCCTTTACTTGGAATCAGATGAGGTATTACTTATAGCCCATGCCTGGCTTGGAGACAGTTTGGTTATGCTCGGAGAGATGGTCCTCATGACATGTTAATTCCTGACATAGTTTTTGACTTCGACAACGATACTCAAGGACTTCGCCAGAGATTTATCAGAGCTTGGAGGATGCCCAGTAGGATAGACAGCAAGACACTGGGGCACAGGAATTCCATCCCGTTGGAACCTTACCTCAAGTGGGTACGAGCCCGCTCCCAGAAGTTAGTGATGCCCTATCCTCACATGCTCCCGGTAATCAAGGAACCAGTCTTGGAAGGAGAAGTGTCCCATACTATTCAGCACCCTGATATGCCCACATCCTGGGAAGAGATGCAGAAGAGCTGGATCCAGCTTAAGGAAGAAAGGAATTCTCTTGAGACTAGCCTAAATGCCAGTGAAAAGAAGGTCTTGGAGCTCACCCTCCTGTTGCATGAGGAGAGGAATCTCAACACCTACATAGCTCCAAAGAGGATGCGCAGTGTATTTTGGGATTGATTTGACTTTTTGTACTTTTGCCCATGAGGCTTTGATGTATTAAACAATGATTTCTTTAATGATAACGTGTGTTCCTTTTTGTCTACAACAAATTTGAACTTTCGAACCCTTGAATGCATTGCATAAACACATTTCATACATCATGTGCATAGCAGGTTTTTCCTCTTTTCAGGTTGCTTACAGTTCTTCGCTGTTTATTTCAGCATCATGAATACCGACTCTGCATCAACTGAGACATCAATCAAGGCTCTTCAGGTGCAGAATGCACAATTCCAGGAATTAATCAAGGGTCTGGCTCAAGGCCAAGAAGAACTGAAGGCTATGCTCCTGAAGAAGGAGAAGAAGAAGAAGAGAAGAACTGTTATGTTCAACTCGGGCCGAAGGTTTAACAATACTCTGGAACAGGAAGAGGCTGGTTCTTCTGTTGACAAGAATTCTCCTCAGGCAGAAGCAAGGGTTCCTAGTCCGGTAGTCTCCGACAACGAGACAGATTTTGATGAAGAGCAGTACCCTCCTGCAGAAGACAGGTATAAGCAACTGGAAGACAGATTGAAGGCTATGGAGGTTCAACAGGTACCTGGGCTGGATTTCGGAGATCTGGGTTTGTCAACTGGTGTGATCATCCCCCACAAGTTCAAAGCACCCTCCTTCTCTAAATATGACGGGGCGTCTTGTCCCAAGCTGCATCTAAGGTCCTATGTTCGGAAAATTCAGCCGTACTCTGCGGATAAGAATTTATGGATCCACTTCTTTCAGGAGAGTCTTTCAGGGACTCATCTCGAATGGTTCTATCAGCTGGATGGGACCAAGGTTCGTAACTGGGAGAAGTTGGCTACTGATTTCTATAAGCAGTATCAATATAATGCCGACCTTGCCCCCACACGTACCCAACTCCAGGGTATGTCGTTAGGTGCAAGCGAAGGTTTTAAAGAGTACGCTCAGAAGTGGAGAGACCTGGCTGGCAGGGTGCAGCCACCGTTGACTGATCGGGAGTTGGTAGACATGTTCTTGGGGACCCTATCTGGGCCGTTTTTCAACCATCTCATCGGGAATTCATCTGCAGGGTTCACTGATCTAATCTTGACTGGAGAGAGGATTGAAGCTGGGTTAAAGTCTGGAAAAATTCCGAAGGGTGCATCATCTAGTTCTGAGAAGAAACCCTTCAAGAAGGAGTCTAGTGCCGTATATGGTTCCAGGAAATCAGAGAGACATGAGCACCGCCAATCTGTCAGTGCGGTAATGATTGCTAAGCCTGCTGCCGCTCCCCGGCCAAACAATCCTCAGAAGGCTGAAAGACCCCGGAGAGAATTCACCCGCTTAAGCATGACTTTGTCGCAAATCCTGCCACAGTTGCTCTCAACCAATTTAGTGACTGTCAGGGAGGCGCCGAAGTTCCCAAATACTGCATCCCCCAAGTACAACCCGAATGCTCGTTGTGCCTACCATTCAGATAGCCCGGGGCACTCTACCGATGACTGTTGGGCGTTAAAGAACAAGCTGCAGGACCTTATTGATGCCCAAGAAGTACAGTTTGAGGCATCTGAGAAGCCTAATGTAGTGACAGCTCCCCTGCCTGCTCATGAAGTTAATGCTATTAGGGACGAAGAGGAAGTTGATGAAGCTGAGTTTGATAGCTGGATCTACCCGGCAACCGACTGTGGACTCAACAATTGGAGTGCGAAGGACAACTTATCTGTTTCTCTTGTTACTGAGTAATGAATTCCTATGTTTTGGTATTTTGTAATAAACAATGATAAACT
Organism: Vicia faba; assembly: GCA_948472305.1. NCBI lineage: Eukaryota > Viridiplantae > Streptophyta > Magnoliopsida > Fabales > Fabaceae > Vicia > Vicia faba. The sequence continues at coordinate 155,333,336 of OX451739.1, forward strand.
CTATGGCCCGGTGTCTTACCCGAGGCACCGTGGTTCTATTTGTGAGGGCATACAAATTGTCATTTCATATATCATGAATGAAAATCTTGGACGTTTTTTCGCATTGCAAATATTGTGCTCCTTTTCTGTCTTTCTTTTCCTTTACATAATTTTCAAAACAGCTATATTTACACACACATTCACTCATACAGGTTTCAATCCACTCTGGATCTCACTGATAACAACTCTGCTACTGCCAATTATGACTTCGAAAATCCGATCAACTTAGCCGAAGACGAAGGTGAAGATGATTGCGAAGTGCCTGGCGAGCTTGCAAGACTGTTGCTTCAGGAAGAGAGGGCAATTCAACCCCATGAAGAGCCAGTGGAAACAATAAACTTGGGTACTGAGGCGGACAAAAAAGAGGTAAAGATTGGTGCCAACCTGGAGCTCAGCGTGAAGCAACGGTTAACCAAGATGTTACATGATTATATGGAGATCTTTTCCTGGTCCTACGAAGACATGCGAGGGTTGGATACCGATATTGTGGTCCATCATTTGCCAACTAAGGAAGACTGCCCTCCAGTTAAGCAAAAGGTCTGTCGGATGCGTCCAGAGATGTCCGAGAAGATTAAAGCCGAGGTCATGAAATAGTTTGATGCTGGGTTCCTTGCAGTGACTTCTTACCCTCAGTGGGTTGCTAACGTGGTACCAGTACCTAAGAAGGACGGTAAGGTCAGAATGTGTGTCGATTACAGGGATCTGAACAGGGCCAGCCCCAAAGATGACTTCCCCTTACCTCACATCGATGTCCTTGTTGATAATACAGCTCAGCACAAAGTATTCTCTTTCATGGATGGATTTTCAGGTTACAATCAGATCAAGATGGCACCTGAAGACATGGAAAAGACTACATTTGTTACTCAGTGGGGCACCTTCTGTTACAAGGTCATGCCATTTGGATTAAAGAACGCTGGGGCAACCTACCAACGTGCCATGGTTGCTTAATTTCATGATATGATCCATCATGAGATAGAAGTGTATGTTGATGACATGATCGCAAGGTCCCAAACCGAGGAAGAGCATCTAGATCATCTGCAAAAGTTGTTTGACCGGTTGAAACTGTACAAGCTGAGACTGAACCTGAACAAGTGCACCTTCGGGGTAAGATCGGGAAAGTTACTAGGCTTCGTGGTCAGTGATAAAGGTATTCAAGTGGATCCTGCTAAGGTCAAAGCTATTCAAGAGATGCCAGTTCCTAAGACAGAGAAAGAGGTCAGAGGCTTTTTAGGATGCCTGAATTACATTGCTCGGTTCATCTCACATCTGACTGCTACCTGTGAGCCAATCTTCAAGCTGCTGAAGAAAGATCAGGTAGTACGTTGGAACGATGAATGTCAGGCTGCTTTTGACAAAATCAAAGAGTATCTCCAAGAACCACCTATCCTTATGCCACCGGTTGAAGGGAGACCTCTGATACTATACCTAACAGTGCTTGACAACTCAATGGGGTGTGTGCTGGGGCAGCATGACGAGTCTGGCCGAAAAGAGCATGCCATTTATTACCTTAGCAAAAAGTTTACCGACTGTGAGACCCGATACTCACTGCTTGAGAAAACTTGCTGCGCTTTGGTATGGGCTGCTCGCCGGCTGAGACAGTATATGCTGACTCACACTACCTTGTTGATCTCAAAAATGGATCCTATAAAGTACATATTCGAAAAGCCTGCTCTATCTGGGAGAATTGCAAGATGGCAAATGATCTTGACGGAATACGACATTCAGTACACAACCCAGAAAGCCATCAAGGGAAGTGTATTGGCAGACCACCTGGCACATCAAGCTGTAGATGACTATCAGTCCATGAACTTCGAGTTTCCGGATGAAAGCATCATGATAGTGACTGATTGTGAAGTGCCTGGACCGGATGAAGGACCTGAACCAGGATCCCGATGGTCTATGCACTTTGATGGAGCCTCCAATGCTTTGGGTAATGGTATCGGCGCCATAATCATATCTCCTCAAGGTACTCATACTCCACTCACTGCCCGGCTATGTTTCAACTGTACCAACAACATGGCGGAGTATGAGGCGTGCATCATGGGTCTTCAAGCAGCAATCGACTTAAGGATCAAATTTCTCAGCGTCTTCGGAGATTCCGCTCTCGTGATCAATCAGATCAAAGGAGAGTGGGATACGAAACATCCAAACTTGATTCCTTATAGAGAATGTGTGTTGACCCTGATCCCCCACTTCACAGAGATAACCTTTGAACACTTTCCAAGAGAAGAGAATCAGTTGGCGGACGCGTTAGCTACAATGTCTTCTATCTTCAAAGTTAAATGGGATAATGAGGCTCCCCGGATCATCATCTGGAAACTGGACGAACCGGCATACTATTGTGATCTTGAAACGGAATCAGTGACTGAGAAGCCTTGGTACCATGAAGTGAAAAGATATCTGGAAGCTCAGGAATACCCTGAAGGTGCATCTGTCAATGATAAGAAGTTCCTGAGAAGGTTCGCAGCAAAGTTCTTCCTTAGCAACGACATCTTGTACAAGCGAAACCATGATTCAACCTTACTGCGTTGTGTGGATAAAACTGAAGCAGGAAGGATCATGGAAGAGCTACATGAAGGGACCTTTGGTACACATTCCAGTGGACACACTATGGCTAAGAAGATCCTACGGGAAGGATACTACTGGTCCACAATGGAAGCTGACTGTTACCAACATTCCAGGACATGCCACAAGTGCCAGATCTATGCAGATAAGGTGCATGTTCCTCCGGTTCCCCTGAATGTTCTGACTGCGCCTTGGCCGTTTGCAATGTGGGGCATAGACATGATCGGCGAGATTAAACCTACTGCATCCAATGGACATCGCTTCATCCTAGTGGCGATTGATTATTTCACGAAATGGGTTGAAGCAGCGTCCTATGCTACGGTAACCAAGACTGTCGTGGCACGGTTCATTCGGCACAACCTGATCTGTCGGTATGGCGTCCCTGAGCGGATTATTACAGACAACGGTACCAATCTGAACAACAAGATGATCGCTGAGCTCTGCGAACAGTTCAAGATACAGCACCACAATTCTTCTCCTTACAGACCGAAGATGAATGGGGCTGTAGAAGCAGCAAATAAGAACATCAAGAAAATCGTGCAGAAGATGACAGTGACTTACAAAGATTGGCACGAGATGTTACCGTTCGCTCTACATGGGTACCGTACCTCAGCTAGGACGTCAACCGGGGCAACTCCTTTTTCCCTGGTTTATGGTATGGAGGCAGTCTTGCCGATCGAAGTGCAAATACCCTCTCTCCGGATAATGAAGGATGAAAATCTGAACGAAGATGATTGGATCCAGACACGACTTGATCAGCTCAACCTTATTGATGAAAAGAGACTTGCTGCTATCTGCCATGGTCAGACGTATCAGAAACGGATGATCAGGGCATTTAACAAAAAGGTCATACCACAGGAATATCAAGTCGGGGATCTGGTAATCAAGAGAATCATCCTTCCTCAGAGTGATCCAAGGGGCAAATGGACCCCTACGTACGAAGGGCCATTTGTGGTTAAGCATGTGTTCTCAGGAGGGGCCATGATTCTAACCAACATGGATGGTGACGACCTTCCTCACCCCGCCAATGCAGACATAGTAAAAAAATACTACGCATAAAAAAGACCCGCTAGGCTGACATGCCTAGGCAAAAGTTAGGGCTTCCCGTCGAACCAAAAGGGTTCGGGCAAAATGAAGGGATGAAATGAAAAAATCTGTACACCCGGCAAGTCGAAAACCTGAAAAGGCGGCTTGGGCAAAAATGGGTATCCCGGTGGACCGAAAACCCGAAAGGGCGGTCCAGGCAAAAATTAGGGATAAAAGCGTAATACTATGTCTCATTGGATCACTTTGCATCCAGAATCCGGTATCTACATCAAGTTCAGACGGCATCGATCAGTCAGCTTCACCTTCAACCAAGGTCATCAAGTGATGAGACGCTCGGAGTTATAAAGGCAATAGCAGAGTTGAAACCCAGTGGGATCATTCATTTCACACAACTGTTTTATTTTCTTTTGTACAAAATTTGTATAAACTCTTTTGTTCGGCGGCGTTCTCTTACTAGGACGTCAGCCTCTTGTACACAAAACGCCTATTTTCAGGCCATCCAAAAATCAATACAAATATATTTTCAGTTAAACGTGCCAAATGTTTTTCTTTTTCTGTTTTGTTTTGCGAAGAACGTCCAAGGTTCAATTTGTGATATATGCATTGACAATAATTTGCTAACTCATAAATATTTGCATACGAAACAAAGGAATTAATTGCAGGTGACACTAGAAACAGGGGCAATAAAGATTTGTCTGAGCAGTCCAATTGTTTTATCCTCCAAGGTACCAAGGTAGGTTCAGCTAAAGAACATGACCAGTACATCTTAAATTCCCCAGAGAGTAAATCAGCAGGTCAATACATTCTTCTCCAAGCAGAGTTGATAAATCTCAAGGAAATTGAGTATCCTCCCGTAGATCTCAATACTTCCCCAACAGCATATATTCTTAACAAGCATCCCCGGCAGTCTTGGTCTAAAGATTGTTCCCCGGCGGCGTATCAACATTCAAAGGGATCACTTCCCCAGCATATCAAAACTTCCCCAGAAAAATCCAGTTTCCCCAGGAAAGTTGGATTTCATATCCCCAAGCAGTAAGCTTATCCCCAGTAAATTCTGGAAGCTTATCCTTCGCAAAACACGAACGCGTCGCCCGGCTTTATTCAAAGAGTTATTTCCTTAACAGGATATAACTGGGTTATCCTCAGCCAAAAGCCACAGAAAGATCGTCGTCGACAAAATCTTTTTATCCCCAGCGAAGTCTATAGACACTTCCAGCACAACAAGGGTATCCCCAGCAAATTATTATCTACACTCAGCAAGGCATCCCTCTTCCCACAGAGTATTGCTTCCTAGCATGGTCGTTAGAATATATTTTCTCCCCGCAGAATCTCCCATTCGCCAAGTTTATTCCGCAACAGAGTCATCTTCTCCTACCGGTATTCTTGCAGTTATCATCCCCAGCGGAAGCAAAATCTATTCTCTAACATCAGCCCAGGACACGACTTCCCGGCACCCGTCAAGGATTCACTTTCCTAAACGAAGACAAAAACATACATAAAACATCACATACATCATTATAACATGCATAGACACATCATATCATACAAGTCTCATTTATATTGAGAACATCATTGCTTGATCCATATCATGCATTGCATATGACTGACCTTCACCTTTCAGGAAAGATTCAGTTAAGTCCTCAACTATATTCCAAGACCTTGTCCGGTTCAGTTAAATCGACCCTAAGATTTTCCTGATGCTTATCCAGTCAAAGGCCTTCTCTGGTTCAGTCAGATCGACCCTAAGATTTCCCTGATGCTCATCCAGTTGAAGATATTCCAAGACCTTGTCCGGTTCAGTTAAATCGACCCTAAGATTTTCCTGATGCTTATCCAGTCAAAGGCCTTCTCTGGTTCAGTCAGATCGACCCTAAGATTTCCCTGATGCTTATCCAGTTGAAGATATTCCAAGACCTTGTCCGGTTCAGTTAAATCGACCCTACGATTTTCCTGATGCTTATCCAGTCAAAGGCCTTCTCTGGTTCAGTAAGATCGACCCTAAGATCTCCCTGATTCTTGTCCAGTTGAAGATATTCCAAGACCTTGTCCGGTTCAGTTAAATCGACCCTAAGATTTTCCTGATGCTTATCCAGTCAAAGGCCTTCTCTGGTTCAGTCAGATCGACCCTAAGATTTCCCTGATGCTTATCCAGTTGAAGATATTCCAAGACCTTGTCCGGTTCAGTTAAATCGACCCTAAGATTTTCCTGATGCTTATCCAGTCAAAGGCCTTCTCTGGTTCAGTCAGATCGACCCTAAGATCTCCCTGATTCTTGTCCAGTTGAAGATATTCCAAGACCTTGTCCGGTTCAGTTAAATCGACCCTAAGATTTTCCTGATGCTTATCCAGTCAAAGGCCTTCTCTGGTTCAGTCAGATCGACCCTAAGATCTCCCTGATGCTTATCCAGTTGAAGATATTTCAAGACCTTGTCCGGTTCAGTTAAATCGACCCTAAGATTTTCCTGATGCTTATCCAGTCAAAGGCCTTCTCTGGTTCAGTCAGATCGACCCTAAGATCTCCCTGATGCTTATCCAGTTGAAGATATTTCAAGACCTTGTCCGGTTCAGTTAAATCGACCCTAAGATTTTCCTGATGCTTGTCCAGTCAAAGGCCTTCTCTGGTTCAGTCAGATCGACCCTAAGATCTCCCTGATGCTTATCCAGTTGAAGATATTTCAAGACCTTGTCCGGTTCAGTTAAATCGACCCTAAGATTTTCCTGATGCTTATCCAGTCAAAGGCCTTCTCTGGTTCAGTCAGATCGACCCTAAGATCTCCCTGATGCTTATCCAGTTGAAGATATTCCAAGACCTTGCCCGGTTCAGTTAAATCGACCCTAAGATTTTCCTGATTCTTATCCAGTCAAAGGCCTCCTCTGGTTCAGTCAGATCGACCCTAAGATCTTCCTGATTCTTATCCCAGTAGAAGACACCCAAGATTTTCCTCAACGAGCGTTGTTGAAGTTAAAGTCGCCCAAGGTTCTCTTACCATTCATGCTAAGGCAGTAACCATCCCTGGTTCATTCATCGCCGTTTGAAGCTCCAAACCCAGTTCCTGTAACCAGTCAGGACATATCTATGCCAAGCATCTAAAATCAACTCCTGCAGCGTGTCAGGTACTCATCTTTTCTGTTGCAGGTATGCAGGTTCTCGCTAAGGAATCTCTTACGCGATCAACATCCAGATGGCATCTATAAGCCCATCATCCTATCCAGCAATCTCCAAATGGCATCTATAAGCCCATTCCCCCCATCACACTGCTAACATGTGAGCGCAAATTTCTGGGCACTCTAGTGTCCAATCATCTTCTACCCTCGGATTACGAAAGGCACGTCAGCCAATCTGCATCCTCAGGTCTAAGAAGATTGAACAGGGGCAACTGTTGTACCCCAAAATTTGCCCTCCCATATTTTTCAAGAAAATTACCAAGTCAAGTCACAGAGTTCCCCAAGGGTGGCACAGTGCAAAGGTCTCCCATACAGTCAAAACTAGGGTTTGAGTTCTGATCAAGAAAATGAAGTTTTCAAAGGCCCAACCAAGTCTCATATGCCTACAAATATGGTCAAGTATCCTCATATCAAGTTTCAAGGCATTCAGCTCAAAATTGCACAGTCAAAACCCTAATTGCACTACAGTCAACTGTAGGGGCAAAATGGTCATTTGACAGTCAAAAGTTCCAATTTTTGGTCAACATATCATTTTGAAGCCACAAACATCATTTGATCAAGGCTTGATCATGATTCTCAAAATTTGGCTCAAAAAATCATCAAGATGCAAAAGTTTCCTTATTTGGACAGCTGAAAAAGTCAACTGAAATTGACCAGGGCATAACTTTCACATGGATTATCAGAAAAATTCCATCCAAACCTCATTTTGAAGAGAAAGACATTTCCTACAACTCATCTTCATACTTCAAGTCCAAGAAATGCTCTCACAAAAAGTTATCAATTTCAACATTATAGGTCATTTTCAAAAGTCAACAAAAAGGGACTTTAAGTCAAAGGCCATAACTTGAGATGGGTAAATCAAAATGACATGGGACCAAAGACATTGGTTAGAGGACTCAAAGACCTTTCCAAAATGTCCAAGAACATGAGAAAAGCTTAAAAATTGAGCAAGTTATGCCTTGTAGAAGTTGGGAAATTTTTGGATATTTTGAAAAGTCAACATTACTTCAAATGACCTAAAATTGCTAATGGGCCCATTTTTCTTCCATGATTCATCATTCTAAGCATATGCACGACCACTTGGCCCAAAGGGAAGTATTTTCTCATTTTTTATTTATTTATTTGAATTTTTATTTATATTAATTCATTTAAATCATTTAAATATATGAAAAATATTTAATTCACCCTAACCAATCTTTTTATACATGTTTTATGCTCAATATTTCGTGCCTAGCCAAATAAGGAAAGAATTGGAGCAATTGGATATGATTTGAATCAAAGAACACATGGAAAAAGATATGAAAAGATCCTTAGAAAATCAATTATCAAAAACAATGAATGCCATGGATTTGATTGATTTTTCTTGACCTAATAGACTCCATACAAATGCTGGATCACAACCCTAATCACAATAGAGGCGCAGCAGCTCAGAAGAGGCCATTGCAAACTTGAATTTTTCTCTAAAGAACTCAAAACTGAAATCATTGTTACAGGTCGACTCAAAGCACAAAACTTGTTTCAATAGCTTCCTCAAGATTCCCTGAACACATTCCAATCAAAAACATCCATTCAAACTCCAAGAACTGGTATATTGAGCCGGAACTGCATCAAGAAAAATTCACAATCGTGCATCATAATTCACGCATCCTTTGCATTTTTTATTCATTGATTCATGTTCATTATGAGATTCTAAAGCTAACCATTATGTTTAATTGAATTATTATGCTGTATACGAGATTTCGCCATGTTTGATTTCTAGGGTTGGCAGAGTTCTAAATTAGGGATTTCAAAACAAGACAAAATTGGAACCCATGAGTCATACCATTCGCTTCAGCGTACTCAGGCGATTCCAAACCAACCCTCGCGCTCAATTTATGAGTGCCTGAGGGCTAATCGCTATTTTTCAATAGCTGGCCTAAGAAAACGCCATAAAAACCGTTGCTTTTGTTTTTGTATTACAGGGATGAGGAAGAAGATGGAGTCGTGGCATAAGCTGGTTGGTCTGTTTGAAAATTGGCGCGCGGACCCACTAACGTTTTGCTTTTCTTTTATATTATTTATTTGTTACTAATATATCAAACGCGTTGTAGTGGCTCAGCTGGAAAAGTGCAGTGTTGTTAACCCTCATGACCTGGGTTCAAGTCCCAGGTCTACATATTTCCATATTATTTTTCCATAGCAATTCCCATGCGCTTCAAGGCTGCTGGAGCGTCATATTCCTTCATCATCTATCTATCCACGCGTCCATCAGAAGCAATCCAAGGGTGCAAAATTGATGAGCACCATAAACCCTGGTCAAAGTGCTAACACGCTACTCAAAAAGTCAATGGACCTAAAGCTTGTTGGGCCAGGATTCTTGGATCTATACCTCCATATTGGGGCCTGAACCCCCCCTGGTTTGCAAATTCTATATATTTTCTTTATGTTTTATTATTAATTATTGTTTTATTTGCTTTATTGTTTTAATTTAATTAATTTTTTTTTTTACAAAATACAAAAACCTCATAAAAATCAGAAAAGATAAAAAAATATAATAAGTATTTTATTTTAATTATTTTCATAAACAAATTGTATGTAAATAAATGCTTGGAAATTAATTAGTTTAAAATAGGTCTTTAATTTTAATTTATTTTTAATAACAAAAATACAAAAAATGTAGAAATAGGTTTAATAATTGTTTTATTCCTTTTGATTTTTCTTTTTCACAATAATATTATTTATCTTATTTATTTTCATAATTAAAATTGTAAGTTAATTAGGGTTCCATTTAGGTTAAAAAACTCCAATGTTTTCTTAATAACTTAAAAATAATTAGAATTAGGTTTAACATTTTATTTTAATTTTAATTAATTCTCCCTTTTTCTATTAAATCCTAAAATATTAAAAACCCAAAAAACAAATTCTTGCTTCATTTTGATTAATTTTAATTCCTTATTAATTTAATTTTTTGCAAAAGGGTCCAACGCCCATGTTCTTAATTTTATTTAATTTCGCATATTTATTTTATGTCATTTAAATAATTATGTACCTCTCCCGAAGCCTTGTAAATATTACTTCTCGCACTTTTAATTCTTTTAATTTCTTTATTTACTTTCTGTCAAATCGGGTCCGGTTTAATTTTGGCGATGTGGTCCCGCGCCATTTGTAATAGCTTAGAATTTACTTTTCCGCAAATATTTTTAACTGTTAAACAAAGCATGCAAGAATGAATGGCCTTAAATAAAAACAAGCGTAGAACACCAATAACATGACAAGATAAATGCAAATGAAAACGACACACAAATCGCACACACCACCCCTAGGGTACGCCTCACTGTTGCCTTGCCTCGAAAGGTGATCGTCGAGTAGAGGATGTCTTAGTAAGTCCTCATGATCCGGGAACCTGGCATGAGGGTAGCTTCTAAGGTGTCTTCCCATTGCTCTGGTGATCACCATGTCCCGAACCTCGAATTGACCCGAACACCTCCAACGGTGGTGCTACCTACCTCTCAATGGTGGGATGGCACTACTTTAAAGGACATTTACACAGACAAATTCCTTAGGGTAGGTAGGCGACTCTAGATACTTGCTCTAAATTCAAAACAAATTCAAAAATACTTTTCACACCAACACCTTTTCAAAAGCTTTCGAAAGCAATTTTTCAAACACTCTTGAGGACCGATACAAGAGTCGAACTGGAATTTTCAAAGAAACTTTTTAAAACCCACAGTTGAAAAGCAAACAAACCATTTTGAAAACACAAATGAGCAAGTATCTAAGAGCCCATGGATAACCATGGATAGAAAGGGTGCTAACACCTTCCCTTTCTATAATCTACCTCCCGAACCGAGAGCAATCTCTATAAGGAATTTTTCTGTGCTTTTGTCCTTTCCATTTGGAGAAAATAAAAGACGGTGGCGACTCTTGCTTACCGCGACATTTCGCGAACCAGCGTTAAACAGTCAGTTCTAGATCCACCGATCACAGAACTGGCGACTCTGCTGGGGACAATCTTATAAAGTGGGGTGTACCTTAGGGTTAGTTCATAACTGTGTTTTCAATTGCTTTCCTTGTTTGCTTTAAATTGTGGGTTACTTGGGAGTTCTATAGATCCTAACCCGGATCTGGGGATACCTTTCTTAGAAAGTAGCAACAAGGTTGTGAGGGAACTGTGCGGGGTATACCGACATGGTTGAAACAGTCTGCTACGTTGATGTGGCACTTTGGTGTGTACCGGTAACCCTTGAGTTCAGTCAAGGAGAGTACGGGGCCTCCGCGTGGTGTCATGAAACATCAACAGACCTTAGGAACCTTAATTGAACTATCTTGGCCTCTTTAGGGTAGTGAGATAACTGACTTTGGTGCAGTCCGAGGTTCGTTGATACTCGATACTACACTCAATTGAGGGTTGCTTTCCTGGAATATTTCGGTCGCCAGTTCAGTGGCTAAATCGAAACGATGAACAATGAAAGCAATCCCGTGATATTGGGACCCTTAGAACCCGGTTACTTTGATTAGGACAGGTTGAACCCACCAACTTCAAGAGGGTACTACCCAAACCCCATGCTGGCCTTTAACCTTAAGGGCTTGTCTTGTGTGCCTTGTGTGCCTTACATGTTTGTCTTTGTAAATATCTGTGGTGTGTTTAATCATAGCATCATGACATCATCCAGCATCATATGCATTGACTAACCATTTCAGGGGTTCGAATCTTCATCTTTGTTCTTTGTTTTGTAGGACATGGAAACTGTTCGTAGAAAGACAATTCAAATCAATCTTGTAAGGGTACCTCCTCAGCTTAAGGAGCTTATATCCAGGATTCCCGAGAACTCTTCATTCAGTGAAAGACATGGAAGCCTCATCAGCTTGGTCAACACCAACATTGAGGAAGATATGATAAAGGTTCTGTTCCAATTCTTTGACCCCCTGCATCACTGTTTCACCTTCTTGGACTATCAGTTGGTACCTACATTGGAGGAGTTCTCCCGGCTCCTGAAGATCCCTATCCTTGATCAGTTACCCTTCAACGGTACAGAAAAAGAACCTAAGCTTGAAGAGATTGCTAAAGCCTTGCACCTACAGGCATCTGACCTCAAGGGACATTGGGAAGTTAGAAGTGGTATCAAAGGGTTCTTAGCCAGGTTTCTTTTTGAAAAGGCCCATGAATGTTGGAACTCCCTTGACTTGCAAGCTTTTGAAGAAGTGGTAGCCCTTCTTGTCTATGGTTTGGTGTTGTTCCCTAACCCAGATCAGCTTATTGATATCAGTGCTGTTCAGATCTTTATGTCCAGGAATCCCATACCTACATTGCTGGGAGACATCCTTCACTCATGTTACACTCGAACCATGAGAAAAAGAGGCGTCCTTATGTGTTGCACTCCTCTCCTGGGAAGGTGGTTTATTTCGCACCTTCCACAATCAGTTTTGAAGAATGAGCGGGGTTTGAGATGGTCACAACGGTTGATGACTCTTACACATGCAGATATACATTGGTGCCCTAGGTCCAGAGAAGATGTCACTATCATTGATCGTTGCGGGGAATACCCTAATGTTCCTTTACTTGGAATCAGAGGAGGTATTACTTATAGCCCATGCCTGGCTTGGAGACAGTTTGGTTATGCTCGGAGAGATGGTCCTCATGACATGTTAATTCCTGACATAGTTTTTGACTTCGACAACGATACTCAAGGACTTCGCCAGAGATTTATCAGAGCTTGGAGGATGCCCAGTAGGATAGACAGCAAGACACTGGGGCACAGGAATTCCATCCCGTTGGAACCTTACCTCAAGTGGGTACGAGCCCGCTCCCAGAAGTTAGTGATGCCCTATCCTCACATGCTCCCGGTAATCAAGGAACCAATCTTGGAAGGAGAAGTGTCCCATACTATTCAGCACCCTGATATGCCCACATCCTGGGAAGAGATGCAGAAGAGCTGGATCCAGCTTAAGGAAGAAAGGAATTCTCTTGAGACTAGCCTAAATGCCAGTGAAAAGAAGGTCTTGGAGCTCACCCGCCTGTTGCATGAGGAGAGGAATCTCAACACCTACATAGCTCCAAAGAGGATGCGCAGTGTATTTTGGGATTGATTTGACTTTTTGTACTTTTGCCCATGAGGCTTTGATGTATTAAACAATGATTTCTTTAATGATAACGTGTGTTCCTTTTTGTCTACAACAAATTTGAACTTTCGAACCCTTGAATGCATTGCATAAACGCATTTCATACATCATGTGCATAGCAGGTTTTTCCTCTTTTCAGGTTGCTTACAGTTCTTCACTGTTTATTTCAGCATCATGAATACCGACTCTGCATCAACTGAGACATCAATCAAGGCTCTTCAGGTGCAGAATGCACAATTCCAGGAATTAATCAAGGGTCTGGCTCAAGGCCAAGAAGAACTGAAGGCTATGCTCCTGAAGAAGGAGAAGAAGAAGAAGAGAAGAACTGTTCTGTTCAACTCGGGCCGAAGGTTTAACAATACTCTGCAACAGGAAGAGGCTGGTTCTTCTGTTGACAAGAATTCTCCTCAGGCAGAAGCAAGGGTTCCTAGTCCGGTAGTCTCCGACAACGAGACAGATTTTGATGAAGAGCAGTACCCTCCTGCAGAAGACAGGTATAAGCAACTGGAAGACAGATTGAAGGCTATGGAGGTTCAACAGGTACCTGGGCTGGATTTCGGAGATCTGGGTTTGTCAACTGGTGTGATCATCCCCCACAAGTTCAAAGCACCCTCCTTCTCTAAATATGACGGGGCGTCTTGTCCCAAGCTGCATCTAAGGTCCTATGTTCGGAAAATTCAGTCGTACTCTGCGGATAAGAATTTATGGATCCACTTCTTTCAGGAGAGTCTTTCAGGGACTCATCTCGAATGGTTCTATCAGCTGGATGAGACCAAGGTTCGTAACTGGGAGGAGTTGGCTACTGCTTTCTATAAGCAGTATCAATATAATGCCGACCTTGCCCCCACACGTACCCAACTCCAGGGTATGTCGTTAGGTGCAAGCGAAGGTTTTAAAGAGTACGCTCAGAAGTGGAGAGACCTGGCTGGCAGGGTGCAGCCACCGTTGACTGATCGGGAGTTGGTAGACATGTTCTTGGGGACCCTATCTGGGCCGTTTTTCAACCATCTCATCGGGAATTCATCTGCAGGGTTCACTGATCTAATCTTGACTGGAGAGAGGAATGAAGCTGGGTTAAAGTCTGGAAAAATTCCGAAGGGTGCATCATCTAGTTCTGAGAAGAAACCCTTCAAGAAGGAGTCTAGTGCCGTATATGGTTCCAGGAAATCAGAGAGACATGAGCACCGCCAATCTGTCAGTGCGGTAATGATTGCTAAGCCTGTTGCCGCTCCCCGGCCAAACAATCCTCAGAAGGCTGAAAGACCCCGGAGAGAATTCACCCGCTTAAGCATGACTTTGTCGCAGATCCTGCCACAGTTGCTCTCAACCAATTTAGTGACTGTCAGGGAGGCGCCGAAGTTCCCAAATACTGCATCCCCCAAGTACAACCCGAATGCTCGTTGTGCCTACCATTCAGATAGCCCGGGGCACTCTACCGATGACTGTTGGGCGTTAAAGAACAAGCTGCAGGACCTTATTGATGCCCAAGAAGTACAGTTTGAGGCATCTGAGAAGCCTAATGTAGTGACAGCTCCCCTGCCTGCTCATGGAGTTAATGCTATTAGGGACGAAGAGGAAGTTGATGAAGCTGAGTTTGATAGCTGGATCTACCCGGCAACCGACCGTGGACTCAACAATTGGAGTGCGAAGGACAACTTATCTGTTTCTCTTGTTACTGAGTAATGAATTCCTATGTTTTGGTATTTTGTAATAAACAATGATAAACTCTATGGCCCGGTGTCTTACCCGAGGCACCGTGGTTCTATTTGTGAGGGCATACAAATTGTCATTTCATATATCATGAATGAAAATCTTGGACGTTTTTTCGCATTGCAAATATTGTGCTCCTTTTCTGTCTTTCTTTTCCTTTACATAATTTTCAAAACAGCTGTATTTACACACACATTCACTCATACAGGTTTCAATCCACTCTGGATCTCACTGATAACAACTCTGCTACTGCCAATTATGACTTCGAAAATCCGATCAACTTAGCCGAAGACGAAGGTGAAGATGATTGCGAAGTGCCTGGCGAGCTTGCAAGACTGTTGCTTCAGGAAGAGAGGGCAATTCAACCCCATGAAGAGCCAGTGGAAACAATAAACTTGGGTACTGAGGCGGACAGAAAAGAGGTAAAGATTGGTGCCAACCTGGAGTTCAGCGTGAAGCAACGGTTAACCAAGATGTTACATGATTATATGGAGATCTTTGCCTGGTCCTACGAAGACATGCCAGGGTTGGATACTGATATTGTGGTCCATCATTTGCCAACTAAGGAAGACTGCCCTCCAGTTAAGCAAAAGGTCCGTCGGATGCGTCCAGAGATGTCCGAGAAGATTAAAGCCGAGGTCATGAAATAGTTTGATGCTGGGTTCCTTGCAGTGACTTCTTACCCTCAGTAGGTTGCTAACGTGGTGCCAGTACCTAAGAAGGACGGTAAGGTCAGAATGTGTGTCGATTACAGGGATCTGAACAGGGCCAGCCCCAAAGATGACTTCCCCTTACCTCACATCGATGTCCTTGTTGATAATACAGCTCAGCACAAAGTATTCTCTTTCATGGATGGCTTTTCAGGTTACAATCAGATCAAGATGGCACCTGAAGACATGGAAAAGACTACATTTGTTACTCAGTGGGGCACCTTCTGTTACAAGGTCATGCCATTTGGATTAAAGAACGCTGGGGCAACCTACCAACGTGCCATGGTTGCTTTATTTCATGATATGATCCATCATGAGATAGAAGTGTATGTTGATGACATGATCGCAAGGTCCCAAACTGAGGAAGAGCATCTAGATCATCTGCAAAAGTTGTTTGACCGGTTGAAACTGTACAAGCTGAGACTGAACCCGAACAAGTGCACCTTCGGGGTAAGATCGGGAAAGTTACTAGGCTTCGTGGTCAGTGATAAAGGTATTCAAGTGGATCCTGCTAAGGTCAAAGCTATTCAAGAGATGCCAGTTCCTAAGACAGAGAAAGAGGTCAAAGGCTTTTTAGGACGCCTGAATTACATTGCTCGGTTCATCTCACATCTGACTGCTACCTGTGAGCCAATCTTCAAGCTGCTGAAGAAAGATCAGGTAATACGTTGGAACGATGAATGTCAGGCTGCTTTTGACAAAGTCAAAGAGTATCTCCAAGAACCACCTATCCTTATGCCACCGGTTGAAGGGAGACCTCTGATACTATACCTAACAGTGCTTGACAACTCAATGGGGTGTGTGCTGGGGCAGCATGACGAGTCTGGCCGAAAAGAGCATGCCATTTATTACCTTAGCAAAAAGTTTACCGACTGTGAGACCCGATACTCACTGCTTGAGAAAACTTGCTGCGCTTTGGTATGGGCTGCTCGCCGGCTGAGACAGTATATGCTGACTCACACTACCTTGTTGATCTCAAAAATGGATCCTATAAAGTACATATTCGAAAAGCCTGCTCTATCTGGGAGAATTGCAAGATGGCAAATGATCTTGACGGAATACGACATTCAGTACACAACCCAGAAAGCCATCAAGGGAAGTGTATTGGCAGACCACCTGGCACATCAAGCTGTAGATGACTATCAGTCCATGAACTTCGAGTTTCCGGATGAAAGCATCATGATAGTGACTGATTGTGAAGTGCCTGGACCGGATGAAGGACCTGAACCAGGATCCCGATGGTCTATGCACTTTGACGGAGCCTCCAATGCTTTGGGTAATGGTATCGGCGCCATAATCATATCTCCTCAAGGTACTCATACTCCACTCACTGCCCGGCTATGTTTCAACTGTACCAACAACATGGCGGAGTATGAGGCGTGCATCATGGGTCTTCAAGCAGCAATCGACTTAAGGATCAAATTTGTCAGCGTCTTCGGAGATTCCGCTCTCGTGATCAATTAGATCAAAGGAGAGTGGGATACGAAACATCCAAACTTGATTCCTTATAGAGAATGTGTGTTGACCCTGATCCCCCACTTCACAGAGATAACCTTTGAACACTTTCCAAGAGAAGAGAATCAGTTGGCGGACGCGTTAGCTACAATGTCTTCTATCTTCAAAGTTAAATGGGATAATGAGGCTCCCCGGATCATCATCTGGAAACTGGACGAACCGGCATACTGTTGTGATCTTGAAACGGAATCAGTGACTGAGAAGCCTTGGTACCATGAAGTGAAAAGATATCTGGAAGCTCAGGAATACCCTGAAGGTGCATCTGTCAATGATAAGAAGTTCCTGAGAAGGTTCGCAGCAAAGTTCTTCCTTAGCAACGACATCTTGTACAAGCGAAACCATGATTCAACCTTACTGCGTTGTGTGGATAAAACTGAAGCAGGAAGGATCATGGAAGAGCTACATGAAGGGACCTTTGGTACACATTCCAGTGGACACACTATGGCTAAGAAGATCCTACGGGCAGGATACTACTGGTCCACAATGGAAGCTGACTGTTACCAACATTCCAGGACATGCCACAAGTGCCAGATCTATGCAGATAAGGTGCATGTTCCTCCGGTTCCCCTGAATGTTCTGACTGCGCCTTGGCCGTTTGCAATGTGGGGCATAGACATGATCGGCGAGATTAAACCTACTGCATCCAATGGACATCGCTTCATCCTAGTGGCGATTGATTATTTCACGAAATGGGTTGAAGCAGCGTCCTATGCTACGGTAACCAAGACTGTCGTGGCACGGTTCATTCGGCACAACCTGATCTGTCGGTATGGCGTCCCTGAGCGGATTATTATAGACAACGGTACCAATCTGAACAACAAGATGATCGCTGAGCTCTGCGAACAGTTCAAGATACAGCACCACAATTCTTCTCCTTACAGACCGAAGATGAATGGGGCTGTAGAAGCAGCAAATAAGAACATCAAGAAAATCGTGCAGAAGATGACAGTGACTTACAAAGATTGGCACGAGATGTTACCGTTCGCTCTACATGGGTACCGTACCTCAGCTAGGACGTCAACCGGGGCAACTCCTTTTTCCCTGGTTTATGGTATGGAGGCAGTCTTGCCGATCGAAGTGCAAATACCCTCTCTCCGGATAATGAAGGATGCAAATCTGAACGAAGATGATTGGATCCAGACACGACTTGATCAGCTCAACCTTATTGATGAAAAGAGACTTGCTGCTATCTGCCATGGTCAGACGTATCAGAAACGAATGATCAGGGCATTTAACAAAAAGGTCATACCACAGGAATATCAAGTCGGGGATCTGGTAATCAAGAGAATCATCCTTCCTCAGAGTGATCCAAGGGGCAAATGGACCCCTACGTACGAAGGGCCATTTGTGGTTAAGCATGTGTTCTCAGGAGGGGCCATGATTCTAACCAACACGGATGGTGACGACCTTCCTCACCCCGCCAATGCAGACATAGTAAAAAAATACTACGCATAAAAAAGACCCGCTAGGCTGACATGCCTAGGCAAAAGTTAGGGCTTCCCGTCGAACCAAAAGGGTTCGGGCAAAATGAAGGGATGAAATGAAAAAATCTGTACACCCGGCAAGTCGAAAACCTGAAAAGGCGGCTTGGGCAAAAATGGGTATCCCGGTGGACCGAAAACCCGAAAGGGCGGTCCAGGCAAAAATTAGGGATAAAAGCGTAATACTATGTCTCATTGGATCACTTTGCATCCAGAATCCGGTATCTACATCAAGTTCAGACGGCATCGATCAGTCAGCTTCACCTTCAACCAAGGTCATCAAGTGATGAGACGCTCGGAGTTATAAAGGCAATAGCAGAGTTGAAACCCAGTGGGATCATTCATTTCACACAGATGTTTTATTTTCTTTTGTACAAAATTTGTATAAACTCTTTTGTTCGGCGGCGTTCTCTTACTAGGACGTCAGCCTCTTGTACACAAAACGCCTATTTTCAGGCCATCCAAAAATCAATACAAATATATTTTCAGTTAAACGTGCCAAGTGTTTTTCTTTTTCTGTTTTGTTTTGCGAAGAACGTCCAAGGTTCAATTTGTGATATATGCATTGACAATAATTTGCTAACTCATAAATATTTGCATACGAAACAAAGGAATTAATTGCAGGTGACACTAGAAACAGGGGCAATAAAGATTTGTCTGAGCAGTCCAATTGTTTTATCCTCCAAGGTACCAAGGTAGGTTCAGCTAAAGAACATGACCAGTACATCTTAAATTCCCCAGAGAGTAAATCAGCAGGTCAATACATTCTTCTCCAAGCAGAGTTGATAAATCTCAAGGAAATTGAGTATCCTCCCGTAGATCTCAATACTTCCCCAACAGCATATATTCTTAACAAGCATCCCCGGCAGTCTTGGTCTAAAGATTGTTCCCCGGCGGCGTATCAACATTCAAAGGGATCACTTCCCCAGCATATCAAAACTTCCCCAGAAAAATCCAGTTTCCCCAGGAAAGTTGGATTTCATATCCCCAAGCAGTAAGCTTATCCCCAGTAAATTCTGGAAGCTTATCCTTCGCAAAACACGAACGCGTCGCCCGGCTTTATTCAAAGAGTTATTTCCTTAACAGGATATAACTGGGTTATCCTCAGCCAAAAGCCACAGAAAGATCGTCGTCGACAAAATCTTTTTATCCCCAGCGAAGTCTATCAACACTTCCAGCACAACAAGGGTATCCCCAGCAAATTATTATCTACACTCAGCAAGGCATCCCTCTTCCCAGAGTATTGCTTCCCAGCATGGTCGTTAGAATATATTTTCTCCCCGCAGAATCTCCCATTCGCCAAGTTTATTCCGCAACGGAGTCATCTTCTCCTACCGGTATTCTTGCAGTTATCATCCCCAGCGGAAGCAAAATCTATTCTCTAACATCAGCCCAGGACACGACTTCCCGGCACCCGTCAAGGATTCACTTTCCTAAACAAAGACAAAAACATACATAAAACATCACATACATCGTTATAACATGCATAGACACATCATATCATACAAGTCTCATTTATATTGAGAACATCATTGCTTGATCCATATCATGCATTGCATATGACTGACCTTCACCTTTCAGGAAAGATTCAGTTAAGTCCTCAGCTATATTCCAAGACCTTGTCCGGTTCAGTTAAATCGACCCTAAGATTTTCCTGATGCTTATCCAGTCAAAGGCCTTCTCTGGTTCAGTCAGATCGACCCTAAGATTTCCCTGATGCTTATCCAGTTGAAGATATTCCAAGACCTTGTCCGGTTCAGTTAAATCGACCCTAAGATTTTCCTGATGCTTATCCAGTCAAAGGCCTTCTCTGGTTCAGTCAGATCGACCCTAAGATTTCCCTGATGCTTATCCAGTTGAAGATATTCCAAGACCTTGTCCGGTTCAGTTAAATCGACCCTAAGATTTTCCTGATGCTTATCCAGTCAAAGGCCTTCTCTGGTTCAGTCAGATCGACCCTAAGATCTCCCTGATTCTTGTCCAGTTGAAGATATTCCAAGACCTTGTCCGGTTCAGTTAAATCGACCCTAAGATTTTCCTGATGCTTATCCAGTCAAAGGCCTTCTCTGGTTCAGTCAGATCGACCCTAAGATTTCCCTGATGCTTATCCAGTTGAAGATATTCCAAGACCTTGTCCGGTTCAGTTAAATCGACCCTAAGATTTTCCTGATGCTTATCCAGTCACAGGTCTTCTCTGGTTCAGTCAGATCGACCCTAAGATCTCCCTGATTCTTATCCAGTTGAAGATATTCCAAGAACTTGTCCGGTTCAGTTAAATCGACCCTAAGATTTTCCTGATGCTTATCCAGTCAAAGGCCTTCTCTGGTTCAGTCAGATCGACCCTAAGATCTCCCTGATGCTTATCCAGTTGAAGATATTTCAAGACCTTGTCCGGTTCAGTTAAATCCACCCTAAGATTTTCCTGATGCTTATCCAGTCAAAGGCCTTCTCTGGTTCAGTCAGATCGACCCTAAGATCTCCCTGATGCTTATCCAGTTGAAGATATTTCAAGACCTTGTCCGGTTCAGTTAAATCGACCCTAAGATTTTCCTGATGCTTATCCAGTCAAAGGCCTTCTCTGGTTCAGTCAGATCGACCCTAAGATCTCCCTGATGCTTATCCAGTTGAAGATATTTCAAGACCTTGTCCGGTTCAGTTAAATCGACCCTAAGATTTTCCTGATGCTTATCCAGTCAAAGGCCTTCTCTGGTTCAGTCAGATCGACCCTAAGATCTCCCTGATGCTTATCCAGTTGAAGATATTCCAAGACCTTGCCTGGTTCAGTTAAATCGACCCTAAGATTTTCCTGATTCTTATCCAGTCAAAGGCCTCCTCTGGTTCAGTCAGATCGACCCTAAGATCTTCCTGATTCTTATCCCAGTAGAAGACACCCAAGATTTTCCTCAACGAGCGTTGTTGAAGTTAAAGTCGCCCAAGGTTCTCTTACCATTCATGCTAAGGCAGTAACCATCCCTGGTTCATTCATCGCCGTTTGAAGCTCCAAACCCAGCTCCTGTAACCAGTCAGGACATATCTATGCCAAGCATCTAAAATCAGCTCCTGCAGCGTGTCAGGTACTCATCTTTTCTGTTGCAGGTATGCAGGTTCTCGCTAAGGAATCTCTTACGCGATCAACATCCAGATGGCATCTATAAGCCCATCATCCTATCCATCAATCTCCAAATGGCATCTATAAGCCCATTCCCCCCATCACACTGCTAACATGTGAGCGCAAATTTCTGGGCACTCTAGTGTCCAATCATCTTCTACCCTCGGATTACGAAAGGCACGTCAGCCAATCTGCATCCTCAGGTCTAAGAAGATTGAACAGGGGCAACTGTTGTACCCCAAAATTTGCCCTCCCATATTTTTCAAGAAAATTACCAAGTCAAGTCACAGAGTTCCCCAAGGGTGGCACAGTGCAAAGGTCTCCCATACAGTCAAAACTAGGGTTTGAGTTCTGATCAAGAAAATGAAGTTTTCAAAGGCCCAACCAAGTCTCATATGCCTACAAATATTGTCAAGTATCCTCATATCAAGTTTCAAGGCATTCAGCTCAAAATTGCACAGTCAAAACCCTAATTGCACTACAGTCAACTGTAGGGGCAAAATGGTCATTTGACAGTCAAAAGTTCCAATTTTTGGTCAACATATCATTTTGAAGCCACAAACATCATTTGATCAAGGCTTGATCATGATTCTCAAAATTTGGCTCAGAAAATCATCAAGATGCAAAAGTTTCCTTATTTGGACAGCTGAAAAAGTCAACTGAAATTGACCAGGGCATAACTTTCACATGGATTATCAGAAAAATTCCATCCAAACCTCATTTTGAAGAGAAAGACATTTCCTACAACTCATCTTCATACTTCAAGTCCAAGAAATGCTCTCACAAAAAGTTATCAATTTCAACATTATAGGTCATTTTCAAAAGTCAACAAAAAGGGACTTTAAGTCAAAGGCCATAACTTGAGATTGGTAAATCAAAATGACATGGGACCAAAGACATTGGTTAGAGGACTCAAAGACCTTTCCAAAATGTCCAAGAACATGAGAAAAGCTTAAAAATTGAGCAAGTTATGCCTTGTAGAAGTTGGGAAATTTTTGGATATTTTGAAAAGTCAACATTACTTCAAATGACCTAAAATTGCTAATGGGCCCATTTTTCTTCCATGATTCATCATTCTAAGCATATGCACGACCACTTGGCCCAAAGGGAAGTATTTTCTCATTTTTTATTTATTTATTTGAATTTTTATTTATATTAATTCATTTAAATCATTTAAATATATGAAAAATATTTAATTCACCCTAACCAATCTTTTTATACATGTTTTATGCTCAATATTTCGTGCCTAGCCAAATAAGGAAAGAATTGGAGCAATTGGATATGATTTGAATCAAAGAACACATGGAAAAAGATATGAAAAGATCCTTAGAAAATCAATTATAAAAAACAATGAATGCCATGGATTTGATTGATTTTTCTTGACCTAATAGACTCCATACAAATGCTGGATCACAACCCTAATCACAATAGAGGCGCAGCAGCTCAGAAGAGGCCATTGCAAACTTGAATTTTTCTCTAAAGAACTCAAAACTGAAATCATTGTTACAGGTCGATTCAAAGCACAAAACTTGTTTCAATAGCTTCCTCAAGATTCCCTGAACACATTCCAATCAAAAACATCCATTCAAACTCCAAGAACTGGTATATTGAGTCGGAACTGCATCAAGAAAAATTCACAATCGTGCATCATGATTCACGCATCCTTTGCATTTTTTATTCATTGATTCATGTTCATTATGAGATTCTAAAGCTAACCATTATGTTTAATTGAATTATTATGCTGTATACGAGATTTCGCCATGTTTGATTTCTAGGGTTGGCAGAGTTCTAAATTAGGGATTTCAAAACAAGACAAAATTGGAACCCATGAGTCATACCATTCGCTTCAGCGTACTCAGGCGATTCCAAACCAACCCTCGCGCTCAATTTATGAGTGCCTGAGGGCTAATCGCTATTTTTCAATAGCTGGCCTAAGAAAACGCCATAAAAATCGTTGCTTTTGTTTTTGTATTACAGGGATGAGGAAGAAGATGGAGTTGTGGCATAAGCTGGTTGGTCTGTTTGAAAATTGGCGCGCGGACCCACTAACGTTTTGCTTTTCTTTTATATTATTTATTTGTTACTAATATATCAAACGCGTTGTAGTGGCTCAGCTGGAAAAGTGCAGTGTTGTTAACCCTCATGACCTGGGTTCAAGTCCCAGGTCTACATATTTCCATATTATTTTTCCATAGCAATTCCCATGCGCTTCAAGGCTGCTGGAGCGTCATATTCCTTCATCATCTATCTATCCACGCGTCCATCAGAAGCAATCCAAGGGTGCAAAATTGATGAGCACCATAAACCCTGGTCAAAGTGCTAACACGCTACTCAAAAAGTCAATGGACCTGAAGCTTGTTGGGCCAGGATTCTTGGATCTATACCTCCATATTGGGGCCTGAACCCCCCCTGGTTTGCAAATTCTATATATTTTCTTTATGTTTTATTATTAATTATTGTTTTATTTGCTTTATTATTTTAATTTAATTAATTATTTTTTTTACAAAATACAAAAACCTCATAAAAATCAGAAAAGATAAAAAAATATAATAAGTATTTTATTTTAATTATTTTCATAAACAAATTGTATGTAAATAAATGCTTGGAAATTAATTAGTTTAAAATAGGTCTTTAATTTTAATTTATTTTTAATAACAAAAATAAAAAAAATGTAGAAATAGGTTTAATAATTGTTTTATTCCTTTTGATTTTTCTTTTTCACAATAATATTATTTATCTTATTTATTTTCATAATTAAAATTGTAAGTTAATTAGGGTTCCATTTAGGTTAAAAAACTCCAATGTTTTCTTAATAACTTAAAAATAATTAGAATTAGGTTTAACATTTTATTTTAATTTTAATTAATTCTCCCTTTTTCTATTAAATCCTAAAATATTAAAAACCCAAAAAACAAATTCTTGCTTCATTTTGATTAATTTTAATTCCTTATTAATTTAATTTTTTGCAAAAGGGTCCAACGCCCATGTTCTTAATTTTATTTAATTTCGCATATTTATTTTATGTCATTTAAATAATTATGTACCTTTCCCGAAGCCTTGTAAATATTACTTCTCGCACTTTTAATTCTTTTAATTTCTTTATTTACTTTCTGTCAAATCGGGAACGGTTTAATTTTGGCGATGTGGACCCGCGCCATTTGTAATAGCTTAGAATTTACTTTTCCGCAAATATTTTTAACTGTTAAACAAAGCATGCAAGAATGAATGGCCTTAAATAAAAACAAGCGTAGAACACCAATAACATGACAAGATAAATGCAAATGAAAATGACACACAAATCGCACACACCACCCCTAGGGTACGCCTCACTGTTGCCTTGCCTCGAAAGGTGATCGTCGAGTAGAGGATGTCTTAGTAAGTCCTCATGATCCGGGAACCTGGCATGAGGGTAGCTTCTAAGGTGTCTTCCCATTGCTCTGGTGATCACCATGTCCCGAACCTCGAATTGACCCGAACACCTCCAACGGTGGTGCTACCTACCTCTCAATGGTGGGATGGCACTACTTTAAAGGACATTTACACAGACAAATTCCTTAGGGTAGGTAGGCGACTCTAGATACTTGCTCTAAATTCAAAACAAATTCAAAAATACTTTTCACACCAACACCTTTTCAAAAGCTTTCGAAAGCAATTTTTCAAACACTCTTGAGGACCGATACAAGAGTCGAACTGGAATTTTCAAAGAAACTTTTTAAAACCCACAGTTGAAAAGCAAACAAACCATTTTGAAAACACAAATGAGCAAGTATCTAAGAGCCCATGGATAACCATGGATAGAAAGGGTGCTAACACCTTCCCTTTCTATAATCTACCTCCCGAACCGAGAGCAATCTCTATAAGGAATTTTTCTGTGCTTTTGTCCTTTCCATTTGGAGAAAATAAAAGACGGTGGCGACTCTTGCTTACCGCGACATTTCGCGAACCAGCGTTAAATAGTCAGTTCTAGATCCACCGATCACAGAACTGGCGACTCTGCTGGGGACAATCTTATAAAGTGGGGTGTACCTTAGGGTTAGTTCATAACTGTGTTTTCAATTGCTTTCCTTGTTTGCTTTAAATTGTGGGTTGCTTGGGAGTTCTATAGATCCTAACCTGGATCTGGGGATACCTTTCTTAGAAAGTAGCAACAAGGCTATGAGGGAACTGTGCGGGGTATACCGACATGGTTGAAACAGTCTGCTACGTTGATGTGGCACTTTGGTGTGTACCGGTAACCCTTGAGTTCAGTCAAGGAGAGTACGGGGCCTCCGCGTGGTGTCATGAAACATCAACAGACCTTAGGAACCTTAATTGAACTATCTTGGCCTCTTTAGGGTAGTGAGATAACTGACTTTGGTGCAGTCCGAGGTTGGTTGATACTCGATACTACACTCAATTGAGGGTTGCTTTCCTGGAATATTTCGGTCGCCAATTCAGTGGCTAAATCGAAACGATGAACAATGAAAACAATCCCGTGATATTGGGACCCTTAGAACCCGGTTACTTTGATTAGGACAGGTTGAACCCACCAACTTCAAGAGGGTACTACCCAAACCCCATGCTGGCCTTAAACCTTAAGGGCTTGTCTTGTGTGCCTTGTGTGCATTACATGTTTGTCTTTGTAAATATCTGTGGTGTGTTTAATCATAGCATCATGACATCATCCATCATCATATGCATTGACTAACCATTTCAGGGGTTCGAATCTTCATCTTTGTTCTTTGTTTTGTAGGACATGGAAACTGTTCGTAGAAAGACAATTCAAATCAATCTTGTAAGGGTACCTCCTCAGCTTAAGGAGCTTATATCCAGGATTCCCGAGAACTCTTCATTCAGTGAAAGACATGGAAGCCTCATCAGCTTGGTCAACACCAACATTGAGGAAGATATGATAAAGGTTCTGTTCCAATTCTTTGACCCCCTGCATCACTGTTTCACCTTCTTGGACTATCAGTTGGTACCTACATTGGAGGAGTTCTCCCGGCTCCTGAAGATCCCTATCCTTGATCAGTTACCCTTCAACGGTACAGAAAAAGAACCTAAGCTTGAAGAGATTGCTAAAGCCTTGCACCTACAGGCATCTGACCTCAAGGGACATTGGGAAGTTAGAAATGGTATCAAAGGGTTCTTAGCCAGGTTTCTTTTTGAAAAGGCCCATGAATGTTGGAACTCCCTTGACTTGCAAGCTTTTGAAGAAGTGGTAGCCCTTCTTGTCTATGGTTTGGTGTTGTTCCCTAACCCAGATCAGCTTATTGATATCAGTGCTGTTCAGATCTTTATGTCCAGGAATCCCATACCTACATTGCTGGGAGACATCCTTCACTCATGTTACACTCGAACCATGAGAAAAAGAGGCGTCCTTATGTGTTGCACTCCTCTCCTGGGAAGGTGGTTTATTTCGCACCTTCCACAATCAGTTTTGAAGAATGAGCGGGGTTTGAGATGGTCACAACGGTTGATGACTCTTACACATGCAGATATACATTGGTGCCCTAGGTCCAGAGAAGATGTCACTATCATTGATCGTTGCGGGGAATACCCTAATGTTCCTTTACTTGGAATCAGAGGAGGTATTACTTATAGCCCATGCCTGGCTTGGAGACAGTTTGGTTATGCTCGGAGAGATGGTCCTCATGACATGTTAATTCCTGACATAGTTTTTGACTTCGACAATGATACTCAAGGACTTCGCCAGAGATTTATCAGAGCTTGGAGGATGCCCAGTAGGATAGACAGCAAGACACTGGGGCACAGGAATTCCATCCCGTTGGAACCTTACCTCAAGTGGGTACGAGCCCGCTCCCAGAAGTTAGTGATGCCCTATCCTCACATGCTCCCGGTAATCAAGGAACCAATCTTGGAAGGAGAAGTGTCCCATACTATTCAGCACCCTGATATGCCCACATCCTGGGAAGAGATGCAGAAGAGCTGGATCCAGCTTAAGGAAGAAAGGAATTCTCTTGAGACTAGCCTAAATGCCAGTGAAAAGAAGGTCTTGGAGCTCACCCGCCTGTTGCATGAGGAGAGGAATCTCAACACCTACATAGCTCCAAAGAGGATGCGCAGTGTATTTTGGGATTGATTTGACTTTTTGTACTTTTGCCCATGAGGCTTTGATGTATTAAACAATGATTTCTTTAATGATAACGTGTGTTCCTTTTTGTCTACAACAAATTTGAACTTTCGAACCCTTGAATGCATTGCATAAACGCATTTCATACATCATGTGCATAGCAGGTTTTTCCTCTTTTCAGGTTGCTTACAGTTCTTCACTGTTTATTTCAGCATCATGAATACCGACTATGCATCAACTGAGACATCAATCAAGGCTCTTCAGGTGCAGAATGCACAATTCCAGGAATTAATCAAGGGTCTGGCTCAAGGCCAAGAAGAACTGAAGGCTATGCTCCTGAAGAAGGAGAAGAAGAAGAAGAGAAGAACTGTTCTGTTCAACTCGGGCCGAAGGTTTAACAATACTCTGCAACAGGAAGAGGCTGGTTCTTCTGTTGACAAGAATTCTCCTCAGGCAAAAGCAAGGGTTCCTAGTCCGGTAGTCTCCGACAACGAGACAGATTTTGATGAAGAGCAGTACCCTCCTGCAGAAGACAGGTATAAGCAACTGGAAGACAGATTGAAGGCTATGGAGGTTCAACAGGTACCTGGGCTGGATTTCGGAGATCTGGGTTTGTCAACTGGTGTGATCATCCCCCACAAGTTCAAAGCACCCTCCTTCTCTAAATATGACGGGGCGTCTTGTCCCAAGCTGCATCTAAGGTCCTATGTTCGGAAAATTCAGCCGTACTCTGCGGATAAGAATTTATGGATCCACTTCTTTCAGGAGAGTCTTTCAGGGACTCATCTCGAATGGTTCTATCAGCTGGATGGGACCAAGGTTCGTAACTGGGAGGAGTTGGCTACTTCTTTCTATAAGCAGTATCAATATAATGCCGACCTTGCCCCCACACGTACCCAACTCCAGGGTATGTCGTTAGGTGCAAGCGAAGGTTTTAAAGAGTACGCTCAGAAGTGGAGAGACCTGGCTGGCAGGGTGCAGCCACCGTTGACTGATCGGGAGTTGGTAGACATGTTCTTGGGGACCCTATCTGGGCCGTTTTTCAACCATCTCATCGGGAATTCATCTGCAGGGTTCACTGATCTAATCTTGACTGGAGAGAGGATTGAAGCTGGGTTAAAGTCTGGAAAAATTCCGAAGGGTGCATCATCTAGTTCTGAGAAGAAACCCTTCAAGAAGGAGTCTAGTGCCGTATATGGTTCCAGGAAATCAGAGAGACATGAGCACCGCCAATCTGTCAGTGCGGTAATGATTGCTAAGCCTGCTGCCGCTCCCCGGCCAAACAATCCTCAGAAGGCTGAAAGACCCCGGAGAGAATTCACCCGCTTAAGCATGACTTTGTCGCAGATCCTGCCACAGTTGCTCTCAACCAATTTAGTGACTGTCAGGGAGGCGCCGAAGTTCCCAAATACTGCATCCCCCAAGTACAACCCGAATGCTCGTTGTGCCTACCATTCAGATAGCCCGGGGCACTCTACCGATGACTGTTGGGCGTTAAAGAACAAGCTGCAGGACCTTATTGATGCCCAAGAAGTACAGTTTGAGGCATCTGAGAAGCCTAATGTAGTGACAGCTCCCCTGCCTGCTCATGGAGTTAATGTTATTAGGGACGAAGAGGAAGTTAATGAAGCTGAGTTTGATAGCTGGATCTACCCGGCAACCGACCGTGGACTCAACAATTGGAGTGCGAAGGACAACTTATCTGTTTCTCTTGTTACTGAGTAATGAATTCCTATGTTTTGGTATTTTGTAATAAACAATGATAAACTCTATGGCCCGGTGTCTTACCCGAGGCACCGTGGTTCTATTTGTGAGGGCATACAAATTGTCATTTCATATATCATGAATGAAAATCTTGGACGTTTTTTCGCATTGCAAATATTGTGCTCCTTTTCTGTCTTTCTTTTCCTTTACATAATTTTCAAAACAGCTGTATTTACACACACATTCACTCATACAGGTTTCAATCCACTCTGGATCTCACTGATAACAACTCTGCTACTGCCAATTATGACTTCGAAAATCCGATCAACTTAGCCGAAGACGAAGGTGAAGATGATTGCGAAGTGCCTGGCGAGCTTGCAAGACTGTTGCTTCAGGAAGAGAGGGCAATTCAACCCCATGAAGAGCCAGTGGAAACAATAAACTTGGGTACTGAGGCGGACAGAAAAGAGGTAAAGATTGGTGCCAACCTGGAGCTCAGCGTGAAGCAACGGTTAACCAAGATGTTACATGATTATATGGAGATCTTTGCCTGGTCCTACGAAGACATGCCAGGGTTGGATACCGATATTGTGGTCCATCATTTGCCAACTAAGGAAGACTGCCCTCCAGTTAAGCAAAAGGTCCGTCGGATGCGTCCAGAGATGTCCGAGAAGATTAAAGCCGAGGTCATGAAATAGTTTGATGCTGGGTTCCTTGCAGTGACTTCTTACCCTCAGTGGG
The DNA here is from genome assembly GCA_948472305.1 of Vicia faba. NCBI lineage: Eukaryota > Viridiplantae > Streptophyta > Magnoliopsida > Fabales > Fabaceae > Vicia > Vicia faba. The sequence continues at coordinate 155,363,294 of OX451739.1, forward strand.
TTGCTAACGTGGTGCCAGTACCTAAGAAGGACGGTAAGGTCAGAATGTGTGTCGATTACAGGGATCTGAACAGGGCCAGCCCCAAAGATGACTTCCCCTTACCTCACATCGATGTCCTTGTTGATAATACAGCTCAGCACAAAGTATTCTCTTTCATGGATGGCTTTTCAGGTTACAATCAGATCAAGATGGCACCTGAAGACATGGAAAAGACTACATTTGTTACTCAGTGGGGCACCTTCTGTTACAAGGTCATGCCATTTGGATTAAAGAACGCTGGGGCAACCTACCAACGTGCCATGGTTGCTTTATTTCATGATATGATCCATCATGAGATAGAAGTGTATGTTGATGACATGATCGCAAGGTCCCAAACCGAGGAAGAGCATCTAGATCATCTGCAAAAGTTGTTTGACCGGTTGAAACTGTACAAGCTGAGACTGAACCCGAACAAGTGCACCTTCGGGGTAAGATCGGGAAAGTTACTAGGCTTCGTGGTCAGTGATAAAGGTATTCAAGTGGATCCTGCTAAGGTCAAAGCTATTCAAGAGATGCCAGTTCCTAAGACAGAGAAAGAGGTCAGAGGCTTTTTAGGACGCCTGAATTACATTGCTCGGTTCATCTCATATCTGACTACTACCTGTGAGCCAATCTTCAAGCTGCTGAAGAAAGATCAAGTAGTACGTTGGAACGATGAATGTCAGGCTGCTTTTGACAAAATCAAAGAGTATCTCCAAGAACCACCTATCCTTATGCCACCGGTTGAAGGGAGACCTCTGATACTATACCTAACAGTTCTTGACAACTCAATGGGGTGTGTGCTGGGGCAGCATGACGAGTCTGGCCGAAAAGAGCATGCCATTTATTACCTTAGCAAAAAGTTTACCGACTGTGAGACCCGATACTCACTGCTTGAGAAAACTTGTTGCGCTTTGGTATGGGCTGCTCGCCGGCTGAGACAGTATATGCTGACTCACACTACCTTGTTGATCTCAAAAATGGATCCTATAAAGTACATATTCGAAAAGCCTGCTCTATCTGGGAGAATTGCAAGATGGCAAATGATCTTGACGGAATACGACATTCAGTACACAACCCAGAAAGCCATCAAGGGAAGTGTATTGGCAGACCACCTGGCACATCAAGCTGTAGATGACTATCAGTCCATGAACTTCGAGTTTCCGGATGAAAGCATCATGATAGTGACTGATTGTGAAGTGCCTGGACCGGATGAAGGACCTGAACCAGGATCCCGATGGTCTATGCACTTTGACGGAGCCTCCAATGCTTTGGGTAATGGTATCGGCGCCATAATCATATCTCCTCAAGGTACTCATACTCCACTCACTGCCCGGCTATGTTTCAATTGTACCAACAACATGGCGGAGTATGAGGCGTGCATCATGGGTCTTCAAGCAGCAATCGACTTAAGGATCAAATTTCTCAGCGTCTTCGGAGATTCCGCTCTCGTGATCAATCAGATCAAAGGAGAGTGGGATACGAAACATCCAAACTTGATTCCTTATAGAGAATGTGTGTTGACCCTGATCCCCCACTTCACAGAGATAACCTTTGAACACTTTCCAAGAGAAGAGAATCAGTTGGCGGACGCGTTAGCTACAATGTCTTCTATGTTCAAAGTTAAATGGGATAATGAGGCTCCCCGGATCATCATCTGGAAACTGGACGAACCGGCATACTGTTGTGATCTTGAAACGGAATTAGTGACTGAGAAGCCTTGGTACCATGAAGTGAAAAGATATCTGGAAGCTCAGGAATACCCTGAAGGTGCATCTGTCAATGATAAGAAGTTCCTGAGAAGGTTCGCAGCAAAGTTCTTCCTTAGCAACGACATCTTGTACAAGCGAAACCATGATTCAACCTTACTGCGTTGTGTGGATAAAACTGAAGCAGGAAGGATCATGGAAGAGCTACATGAAGGGACCTTTGGTACACATTCCAGTGGACACACTATGGCTAAGAAGATCCTACGGGCAGGATACTACTGGTCCACAATGGAAGCTGACTGTTACCAACATTCCAGGACATGCCACAAGTGCCAGATCTATGCAGATAAGGTGCATGTTCCTCCGGTTCCCCTGAATGTTCTGACTGCGCCTTGGCCGTTTGCAATGTGGGGCATAGACATGATCGGCGAGATTAAACCTACTGCATCCAATGGACATCGCTTCATCCTAGTGGCGATTGATTATTTCACGAAATGGGTTGAAGCAGCGTCCTATGCTACGGTAACCAAGACTGTCGTGGCACGGTTCATTCGGCACAACCTGATCTGTCGGTATGGCGTCCCTGAGCGGATTATTACAGACAACGGTACCAATCTGAACAACAAGATGATCGCTGAGCTCTGCGAACAGTTCAAGATACAGCACCACAATTCTTCTCCTTACAGACCAAAGATGAATGGGGCTGTAGAAGCAGCAAATAAGAACATCAAGAAAATCGTGCAGAAGATGACAGTGACTTACAAAGATTGGCACGAGATGTTACCGTTCGCTCTACATGGGTACCGTACCTCAGCTAGGACGTCAACCGGGGCAACTCCTTTTTCCCTGGTTTATGGTATGGAGGCAGTCTTGCCGATCGAAGTGCAAATACCCTCTCTCCGGATAATGAAGGATGCAAATCTGAACGAAGATGATTGGATCCAGACACGACTTGATCAGCTCAACCTTATTGATGAAAAGAGACTTGCTGCTATCTGCCATGGTCAGACGTATCAGAAACGGATGATCAGGGCATTTAACAAAAAGGTCAGACCACAGGAATATCAAGTCAGGGATCTGGTAATCAAGAGAATCATCCTTCCTCAGAGTGATCCAAGGGGCAAATGGACCCCTACGTACGAAGGGCCATTTGTGGTTAAGCATGTGTTCTCAGGAGGGGCCATGATTCTAACCAACATGGATGGTGACGACCTTCCTCACCCCGCCAATGCAGACATAGTAAAAAAATACTACGCATAAAAAAGACCCGCTAGGCTGACATGCCTAGGCAAAAGTTAGGGCTTCCCGTCGAACCAAAAGGGTTCGGGCAAAATGAAGGGATGAAATGAAAAAATATGTACACCCGGCAAGTCGAAAACCTGAAAAGGCGGCTTGGGCAAAAATGGGTATCCCGGTGGACCGAAAACCCGAAACGGCGGTCCAGGAAAAAATTAGGGATAAAAGCGTAATACTATGTCTCATTGGATCACTTTGCATCCAGAATCCGGTATCTACATCAAGTTCAGACGGCATCGATCAGTCAGCTTCACCTTCAACCAAGGTCATCAAGTGATGAGACGCTCGGAGTTATAAAGGCAATAGCAGAGTTGAAACCCAGTGGGATCATTCATTTCACACAGCTGTTTTATTTTCTTTTGTACAAAATTTGTATAAACTCTTTTGTTCGGCGGCGTTCTCTTACTAGGACGTCAGCCTCTTGTACACAAAACGCCTATTTTCAGGCCATCCAAAAATCAATACAAATATATTTTCAGTTAAACGTGCCAAGTGTTTTTCTTTTTCTGTTTTGTTTTGCGAAGAACGTCCAAGGTTCAATTTGTGATATATGCATTGACAATAATTTGCTAACTCATAAATATTTGCATACGAAACAAAGGAATTAATTGCAGGTGACACTAGAAACAGGGGCAATAAAGATTTGTCTGAGCAGTCCAATTGTTTTATCCTCCAAGGTACCAAGGTAGGTTCAGCTAAAGAACATGACCAGTACATCTTAAATTCCCCAGAGAGTAAATCAGCAGGTCAATACATTCTTCTCCAAGCAGAGTTGATAAATCTCAAGGAAATTGAGTATCCTCCCGTAGATCTCAATACTTCCCCAACAGCATATATTCTTAACAAGCATCCCCGGCAGTCTTGGTCTAAAGATTGTTCCCCGACGGCGTATCAACATTCAAAGGGATCACTTCCCCAGCATATCAAAACTTCCCCAGAAAAATCCAGTTTCCCCAGGAAAGTTGGATTTCATATCCCCAAGCAGTAAGCTTATCCCCAGTAAATTCTGGAAGCTTATCCTTCGCAAAACACGAACGCGTCGCCCGGCTTTATTCAAAGAGTTATTTCCTTAACAGGATATAACTGGGTTATCCTCAGCCAAAAGCCACAGAAAGATCGTCGTCGACAAAATCTTTTTATCCCCAGCGAAGTCTATCAACACTTCCAGCACAACAAGGGTATCCCCAGCAAATTATTATCTACACTCAGCAAGGCATCCCTCTTCCCACAGAGTATTGCTTCCCAGCATGGTCGTTAGAATATATTTTCTCCCCGCAGAATCTCCCATTCGCCAAGTTTATTCCGCAACGGAGTCATCTTCTCCTACCGGTATTCTTGCAGTTATCATCCCCAGCGGAAGCAAAATCTATTCTCTAACATCAGCCCAGGACACGACTTCCCGGCACCCGTCAAGGATTCACTTTCCTAAACGAAGACAAAAACATACATAACACATCACATACATCATTATAACATGCATAGACACATCATATCATACAAGTCTCATTTATATTGAGAATATCATTGCTTGATCCATATCATGCATTGCATATGACTGACCTTCACCTTTCAGGAAAGATTCAGTTAAGTCCTCAGCTATATTCCAAGACCTTGTCCGATTCAGTTAAATCGACCCTAAGATTTTGCTGATGCTTATCCAGTCAAAGGCCTTCTCTGGTTCAGTCAGATCGACCCTAAGATTTCCCTGATGCTTATCCAGTTGAAGATATTCCAAGACCTTGTCCGGTTCAGTTAAATCGACCCTAAGATTTTCCTGATGCTTATCCAGTCAAAGGCCTTCTCTGGTTCAGTCAGATCGACCCTAAGATCTCCCTGATTCTTGTCCAGTTGAAGATATTCCAAGACCTTGTTCGGTTCAGTTAAATCGACCCTAAGATTTTCCTGATGCTTATCCAGTCAAAGGCCTTCTCTGGTTCAGTCAGATCGACCCTAAGATCTCCCTGATGCTTATCCAGTTGAAGATATTTCAAGACCTTGTCCGGTTCAGTTAAATCGACCCTAAGATTTTCCTGATGCTTGTCCAGTCAAAGGCCTTCTCTGGTTCAGTCAGATCGACCCTAAGATCTCCCTGATGCTTATCCAGTTGAAGATATTTCAAGACCTTGTCCGGTTCAGTTAAATCGACCCTAAGATTTTCCTGATGCTTATCCAGTCAAAGGCCTTCTCTGGTTCAGTCAGATCGACCCTAAGATCTCCCTGATGCTTATCTAGTTGAAGATATTTCAAGACCTTGTCCGGTTCAGTTAAATCGACCCTAAGATTTTCCTGATGCTTATCCAGTCAAAGGCCTTCTCTGGTTCAGTCAGATCGACCCTAAAATCTCCCTGATGCTTATCCAGTTGAAGATATTCCAAGACCTTGCCCGGTTCAGTTAAATCGACCCTAAGATTTTCCTGATTCTTATCCAGTCAAAGGCCTCCTCTGGTTCAGTCAGATCGACCCTAAGATCTTCCTGATTCTTATCCCAGTAGAAGACACCCAAGATTTTGCTCAACGAGCGTTGTTGAAGTTAAAGTCGCCCAAGGTTCTCTTACCATTCATGCTAAGGCAGTAACCATCCCTGGTTCATTCATCACCGTTTGAAGCTCCAAACCCAGCTCCTGTAACCAGTCAGGACATATCTATGCCAAGCATCTAAAATCAGCTCCTGCAGCGTGTCAGGTACTCATCTTTTCTGTTGCAGGTATGCAGGTTCTCGCTAAGGAATCTCTTACGCGATCAACATCCAGATGGCATCTATAAGCCCATCATCCTATCCAGCAATCTCCAAATGGCATCTATAAGCCCATTCCCCCCATCACACTGCTAACATGTGAGCGCAAATTTCTGGGCACTCTAGTGTCCAATCATCTTCTACCCTCGGATTACGAAAGGCACGTCAGCCAATCTGCATCCTCAGGTCTAAGAAGATTGAACAGGGGCAACTGTTGTACCCCAAAATTTTCCCTCCCATATTTTTCAAGAAAATTACCAAGTCAAGTCACAGAGTTCCCCAAGGGTGGCACAGTGCAAAGGTCTCCCATACAGTCAAAACTAGGGTTTGAGTTCTGATCAAGAAAATGAAGTTTTCAAAGGCCCAAACAAGTCTCATATGCCTAAAAATATGGTCAAGTATCCTCATATCAAGTTTCAAGGCATTCAGCTCAAAATTGCACAGTCAAAACCCTAATTGCACTACAGTCAACTGTAGGGGCAAAATGGTCATTTGACAGTCAAAAGTTCCAATTTTTGGTCAACATATCATTTTGAAGCCACAAACATCATTTGATCAAGGCTTGATCATGATTCTCAAAATTTGGCTCAGAAAATCATCAAGATGCAAAAGTTTCCTTATTTGGACAGCTGAAAAAGTCAACTGAAATTGACCAGGGCATAACTTTCACATGGATTATCAGAAAAATTCCATCCAAAGCTCATTTTGAATAGAAAGACATTTCCTACAACTCATATTCATACTTCAAGTCCAAGAAATGCTCTCACAAAAAGTTATCAATTTCAACATTATAGGTCATTTTCAAAATTCAACAAAAAGGGACTTTAAGTCAAAGGCCATAACTTGCGATTGGTAAATCAAAATGACATGGGACCAAATACATTGGTTAGAGGACTCAAAGACCTTTCCAAAATGTCCAAGAACATGAGAAAAGCTTAAAAATTGAGCAAGTTATGCCTTGTAGAAGTTGGGAAATTTTTGGATATTTTGAAAAGTCAACATTACTTCAAATGACCTAAAATTGCTAATGGGCCCATTTTTCTTCCATGATTCATCATTCTAAGCATATGCAAGACCACTTGGCCCAAAGGGAAGTATTTTCTCATTTTTTATTTATTTATTTGAATTTTTATTTATATTAATTCATTTAAATCATTTAAATATATGAAAAATATTTAATTCACCCTAACCAATCTTTTTATACATGTTTTATGCTCAATATTTCGTGCCTAGCCAAATAAGGAAAGAATTGGAGCAATTGGATATGATTTGAATCAAAGAACACATGGAAAAAGATATGAAAAGATCCTTAGAAAATCAATTATCAAAAACAATGAATGCCATGGATTTGATTGATTTTTCTTGACCTAATAGACTCCATACAAATGCTGGATCACAACCCTAATCACAATAGAGGCGCAGCAGCTCAGAAGAGGCCATTGCAAACTTGAATTTTTCTCTAAAGAACTCAAAACTGAAATCATTGTTACAGGTCGATTCAAAGCACAAAACTTGTTTCAATAGCTTCCTCAAGATTCCCTGAACACATTCCAATCAAAAACATCCATTCAAACTCCAAGAACTGGTATATTGAGCCGGAACTGCATCAAGAAAAATTCACAATCGTGCATCATGATTCACGCATCCTTTGCATTTTTTATTCATTGATTCATGTTCATTATGAGATTCTAAAGCTAACCATTATGTTTAATTGAATTATTATGCTGTATACGAGATTTCGCCATGTTTGATTTCTAGGGTTGGCAGAGTTCTAAATTAGGGATTTCAAAACAAGACAAAATTGGAACCCATGAGTCATACCATTCGCTTCAGCGTACTCAGGCGATTCCAAACCAACCCTCGCGCTCAATTTATGAGTGCCTGAGGGCTAATCGCTATTTTTCAATAGCTGGCCTAAGAAAACGCCATAAAAACTGTTGCTTTTGTTTTTGTATTACAGGGATGAGGAAGAAGATGGAGTCGTGGCATAAGCTGGTTGGTCTGTTTGAAAATTGGCGCGCGGACCCACTAACGTTTTGCTTTTATTTTATATTATTTATTTGTTACTAATATATCAAACGCGTTGTAGTGGCTCAGCTGGCAAAGTGCAGTGTTGTTAACCCTCATGACCTGGGTTTAAGTCCCAGGTCTACATATTTCCATATTATTTTTCCATAGCAATTCCCATGCGCTTCAAGGCTGCTGGAGCGTCATATTCCTTCATCATCTATCTATCCACGTGTCCATCAGAAGCAATCCAAGGGTGCAAAATTGATGAGCACCATAAACCCTGGTCAAAGTGCTAACACGCTACTCAAAAAGTCAATGGACCTGAAGCTTGTTGGGCCAGGATTCTTGGATCTATACCTCCATATTGGGGCCTGAACCCCCCCTGGTTTGCAAATTCTATATATTTTCTTTATGTTTTATTATTAATTATTGTTTTATTTGCTTTATTGTTTTAATTTAATTAATTATTTTTTTTACAAAATACAAAAACCTCATAAAAATCAGAAAAGATAAAAAAATATAATAAGTATTTTATTTTAATTATTTTCATAAACAAATTGTATGTAAATAAATGCTTGGAAATTAATTAGTTTAAAATAGGTCTTTAATTTTAATTTATTTTTAATAACAAAAATACAAAAAATGTAGAAATAGGTTTAATAATTGTTTTATTCCTTTTGATTTTTCTTTTTCACAATAATATTATTTATCTTATTTATTTTCATAATTAAAATTGTAAGTTAATTAGGGTTCCATTTAGGTTAAAAAACTCCAATATTTTCTTAATAACTTAAAAATAATTAGAATTAGGTTTAACATTTTATTTTAATTTTAATTAATTCTCCCTTTTTCTATTAAATCCTAAAATATTAAAAACCCAAAAAACAAATTCTTGCTTCATTTTGATTAATTTTAATTCCTTATTAATTTAATTTTTGCAAAAGGGTCCAACGCCCATGTTCTTAATTTTATTTAATTTCGCATATTTATTTTATGTCATTTAAATAATTATGTACCTCTCCCGAAGCCTTGTAAATATTACTTCTCGCACTTTTAATTCTTTTAATTTCTTTATTTACTTTCTGTCAAATCGGGTCCGGTTTAATTTTGGCGATGTGGACCCGCGCCATTTTTAATAGCTTAGAATTTACTTTTCCGCAAATATTTTTAACTGTTAAACAAAGCATGCAAGAATGAATGGCCTTAAATAAAAACAAGCGTAGAACACCAATAACATGACAAGATAAATGCAAATGAAAACGACACACAAATCGCACACACCACCCCTAGGGTACGCCTCACTGTTGCCTTGCCTCGAAAGGTGATCGTCGAGTAGAGGATGTCTTAGTAAGTCCTCATGATCCGGGAACCTGGCATGAGGGTAGCTTCTAAGGTGTCTTCCCATTGCTCTGGTGATCACCATGTCCCGAACCTCGAATTGACCCGAACACCTCCAACGGTGGTGCTACCTACCTCTCAATGGTGGGATGGCACTACTTTAAAGGACATTTACACAGACAAATTCCTTAGGGTAGGTAGGCGACTCTAGATACTTGCTCTAAATTCAAAACAAATTCAAAAATACTTTTCACACCAACACCTTTTCAAAAGCTTTCGAAAGCAATTTTTCAAACACTCTTGAGGACCGATACAAGAGTCGAACTGGAATTTTCAAAGAAACTTTTTAAAACCCACAGTTGAAAAGCAAACAAACCATTTTGAAAACACAAATGAGCAAGTATCTAAGAGCCCATGGATAACCATGGATAGAAAGGGTGCTAACACCTTCCCTTTCTATAATCTACCTCCCGAACCGAGAGCAATCTCTATAAGGAATTTTTCTATGCTTTTGTCCTTTCCATTTGGAGAAAATAAAAGACGGTGGCGACTCTTGCTTACCGCGACATTTCGCGAACCAGCGTTAAACAGTCAGTTCTAGATCCACCGATCACAATATATATTTCAAAACAGCTGTATTTACACACACTCACTCATACAGGTTCCAATCCACTCTGGATCTCACTGGTAACGACTCTGCTACTGCCAGTAATGACTTCGAAAATCCGATCAACTTAGCCGAAGACGAAGGTGAAGATGATTGCGAAGTGCCTGGCGAGCTTGCAAGACTGTTGCTTCAGGAAGAGAGGGCAATTCAACCACATGAAGAGCCAGTGGAAATAATAAACTTGGATACTGAGGCAGACAGGAAAGAGGTAAAGATTGGTGCCAACCTAGAGCTCAGCGTGAAGCAACGGTTGACCAAGATGCTACATGATTATATGGAGATCTTTGCCTGGTCCTACGAAGACATGCCCGGGTTGGATACCGATATTGTGGTCCATCACTTGCCAACTAAGGAAGACTGCCCTCCGGTTAAGCAAAAGGTCTGCCGTATGCGTCCAGAGATGTCCGAGAAGATCAAAGCCGAGGTTATGAAACAGTTTGATGCTGGGTTCCTTGCAGTGACTTCTTACCCTCAGTGGGTTGCTAATGTGGTGCCGGTACCAAAGAAGGATGGTAAGGTCAGAATGTGTGTCGACTACAGGGATCTGAACAGGGCCAGCCCCCAAGATGACTTCCCCCTACCTCACATTGATGTCCTTGTTGACAATACAGCGCAGCATAAGGTGTTCTCTTTCATGGATGGCTTTTCAGGTTACAATCAGATCAAGATGGCTCCTGAAGACATGGAAAAGACTACTTTTGTTACTCAGTGGGGCACCTTCTGCTACAAGGTCATTCCTTTTGGACTAAAGAACGCTGGGGCAACCTACCAACGTGCCATGGTTGCCTTATTTCATGACATGATCCATCATGAGATAGAGGTGTATGTGGACGACATGATCGCAAGGTCCCAGACTGAGGAATAACACCTTGATCATCTGCAGAAGTTGTTTGACCGGTTGAAGTTGTACAAGCTAAGGTTGAACCCGAACAAGTGTACCTTCGGGGTAAGATCTGGGAAATTGCTAGGCTTCGTTGTAAGTGATAAGGGTATTCAAGTGGACCCTGCCAAGGTCAAATCTATTCAATAGATGCCAGTTCCTAGGACAGAGAAGGAAGTCAGAGGCTTTTTAGGACGCCTGAATTACATTGCTCGGTTCATCTCGCACCTAACTGCCACCTGTGAACCAATCTTCAAACTTCTGAAGAAAGATCAGGTAGTACGTTGGAATGATGAATGTCAGGCTGCTTTTGACAGAATCAAAGAGTATCTCCAAGAACCACCCATCCTTATGCCATCGGTTGAAGGGAGACCTCTGATACTATACCTGACAGTACTTGACAATTCAATGGGGTGTGTGCTGGGGCAGCATGACTAGTCTGGCCGAAAAGAGCATGCCATTTATTACCTTAGCAAAAAGTTTACCGACTGTGAGACCCGATACTCACTGCTTGAGAAAACTTGTTGCGCTTTGGTATGGGCTGCTCGCCGGCTGAGACAGTATATGCTGACTCATACCACCTTGTTGATCTCAAAGATGGATCCGATAAAGTACATATTTGAAAAGCCTGCTCTGTCTGGGAGAATTGCAAGATGGCAAATGATCTTGACGGAATACGACATTCAGTACACAACCTAGAAAGCCATCAAAGGAAGTGTATTGGCAGACCACTTGGCACATCAGGCCGTAGACGACTATCAGTCAATGAACTTCGAGTTTCCAGATGAAAGCATCATGATTGTGACTGATTGTGAAGTACCTGGACCGGATGAAGGACCTGAGAAAGGATCCCGATGGTCTATGCACTTTGACGGAGCCTCCAACGCTTTGGGAAACGGTATTGGCGCCATAATCATATCACCTCAAGGCACTCATACTCCACTCACTGCCCGACTATGTTTCAACTGTACCAACAACATGGCAGAGTATGAGGCGTGCATCATGGGTCTTCAAGCTGCGATCGACTTAAGGATCAAGTTTCTGAGTGTCTTCGGAGATTCCGCTCTTGTGATCAATCAGATCAAAGGAGAGTGGGATACGAAACATCCGAATCTTATTCCTTACAGAGGATGTGTGTTAACATTGATCCCCCACTTCACGAAGATAACCTTTGAACACTTTCCCAGAGAGGAGAATCAGCTGGCGGACGCGTTAGCTACAATGTCTTCTATGTTCAAGGTCAAATGGGACAATGAGGCTCCCCGGATCATCATCTAGAAACTGGATGAACCGGCATACTGTTGTGATCTCGAGACTGAATTGGTGACTGAGAAGCCTTGGTACCATGAGGTGAAGAGATATCTGGAAGCTCAGGAATACCCTGAGGGTGCCTCTATTAATGATAAGAAGTTCCTGAGAAGGTTCGCGGCAAAGTTCTTCCTTAGCAACGACATTTTGTACAAGCGAAACCATGATTCAACCTTACTGCGTTGTGTGGATAAGACTGAAGCAGAAAGGATCATGGAAGAGCTACATGAAGGGACCTTTGGTACACATTCCAGTGGGCACACTATGGCAAAGAAAATCCTCCGGGCAGGGTATTTCTGGTCCACAATGGAGGCTGACTGCTACCAACATTCTCGGACATGACATAAATGCCAGATTTATGCAGACAAGGTGCATGTTCCTTCTCTTCCTCTAAATGTTCTGACTGCGCCTTGGCCGTTCTCAATGTGGGGCATAGACATGATCGGTGAGATTAAACCTACGGCATCTAATGGACATCGCTTCATCCTGGTAGCGATTGATTATTTCACGAAGTGGGTCGAAGCAGCATCCTATGCTACGGTAACCAAGACTGTTGTGGCACGGTTCATTCGGCATAACCTGATCTGTCGATACGGCGTCCCTGAAAGAATCATTACAGACAACGGTACCAATCTGAATAACAAGATGATCACTGAGCTCTGCGAGCAGTTTAAGATACAGCACCACAATTCTTCTCCTTACAAACCGAAGATGAATGGGGCTGTAGAAGCAGCAAATAAGAACATCAAGAAAATCGTGCAGAAGATGACAGTGACTTATAAAGATTGGCACGAGATGTTACCGTTTGCTCTACATGGATACCGTACTTCAGCCAGGACATCAACCGGGGCAACTCCTTTCTCCTTGGTTTATGGTATGGAGGCAGTCTTACCGATCGAAGTGCAAATACCCTCTCTCCGGATAATGAAGGATGCAAATCTGAACGAAGATGATTGGATCCAGACACGACTTGATCAGCTAAACTTAATTGATGAAAAGAGACTTGCTGCTATCTGCCATGGTCAGACGTACCAAAAACGGATGATCAGGGCATTTAACAAGAAAGTCAGACCACAAGAGTATCAAGTTGGGGATCTATTAATCAAACGAATCATCCTTCCTCAGAGTGATCCAAGGGGAAAATGGACCCCTACGTACGAAGGGCCATTTGTGGTTAAGCATGTGTTCTCAGGAGGAGCAATGATATTAACCAACATGGATGGTGACGACCTTCCTCATCCCGCTAATGCAGACATAGTAAAAAGATACTACGCATGAAAAAGACCCGCTAGGCTGACATGCCTAGGCAAAAATTAGGGCTTCCCGGCGAACCAAAAGGGTTCGGGCAAAATGAAGGGATGAAATGAAAAAAACTGTACACCCGGCAAGTCGAAAACCTGAAAAGGCGGCTTGGGCAAAAATGGGTATCCCGGTGGACTGAAAACCCGAAAGGGCGGTCCAGGCAAAAGTTAGGGATAAAGCGTAATACTATGTCATTGGATCACTTTGCATCCAGAATCCGGTATCTACATCAAGTTCAGACGGCATCGATCAGTCAGCTTCATCTTCAACCAAGGTCATCAAGTGATGAGACGCTCGGAGTTATAAAGGCAATAGCAGAGTTGAAACCCAGTGGGATCATTCATTTCACACAGCTGTTTTATTTTGTACAAAAATTGTATAAACTCTTTTTGTTCGGCGGCGTTCTCTTACTAGGACGTCAGCCTCTTGTACATAAACGCCTATTCACAGGCAAATTCAAAAAATCAATAAAATCACTTTTCAGTTAAAATTGCCAAATGTTTTTCCTTTTCTGTTTTGTTTTGCGAAGAACGTCCAAGGTTCAATTTGTGATATATGCATTGACAATAATTTGCTAACTCATGAATATTTGCATACGAAACAAAGGATTAATTACAGGTAACATTAGAAACAGGGGCAATAAAGAGTTGTCTAAGCAATCTAATTGTTCTATCCTCCAAGGTATCAAGGTAGGTTCAGCTGAAGAACACAACTAGATATCTTAATTCCCCAGAGAGTAAGCCAGCAAGTCAATACACTCTCCTCAAGCAAAGCTATTATCAAACCTTAAGGGAGTTGGGTATCCTCCCGCAGATCTCAACATTCCCCAGCAGCATATATACAGGTATTCTTAACAAGCATCTCCGGCAGTCTTGGTCTAAAGATTATTCCCCGGCGGTATATCAAACATTCAATGGAGTCACTTCCCCGGTACAATTCAAAATTTCCCCAGGAGAATCCCATCTAATTCCCCAGGAAAGTTGGAATTCGTCTCCCCAAGCAGTAAGCTTATCCCCAGTAGATTCTGGAAGCTTACCCCTCGCAGAGCACGAACGCGTCTCCCGGCTTTATTCAAAGAAGTTATTTCCCTACTAGGATATAACTGGGTTATCCTCAGCCGAAAGCCACGAAAAGATCGTCCCCGACAAAGTCTCCTTATCCCCAGCGAAGTCTATTAACACTTCCAAAAGAACAGTGGTATCCCCAGTGAAGTTACCATCAACATTTCAGCAAAGTATCTATCTCCCCACAGAGTATTGTTCCCCAGCAAGATCATTAGAGTACTTTTCTCCCCGCAGAGTAATCCATTCGCCAAGTTTATTCCCCAACGGAGTTATCTTCTCCTACCGGTATTCTTGCAGCTATCATCCCCAGCGGAGGCAAAAATCTATTCTTCAATATCAGCCCAGGATATGACTTCCCGGCACCCGTCAAGGATTTATTTTCCTAAGACGAAAACATACATTCATAAACATCGCACTCCCATACATATATGCATCACATCTTACAAATCTCATTATGTTGAGAACATCACTGCTTGATCCATGTCATGCATTGCATATGACTGACCTTTACCTTTCAGGAAAGATTCAGTTAAGTTCTCAGCTATTTCAAGACCTAGTCTGGTTCAGTTAAATCGACTCCAAAGATTTCTCTGTTTCTTATCCAGTCAAAGGCCTTCTCTAGTTCAGTCAGATCGACCCTAAGATCTCCCTGTTTCTTATCCAGTTGAAGACATTTCAAGACCTAGACCGGTTCAGTTAATCGACCCTAAGATTTTCTGTTTCTTATCCAGTCAAAGGCCTTCTCTAGTCCAGTTAAATCGACCCCAAACAGATTTTCCTGATAAAGACTCAGTAGAAGTTATCCCAGATTCTCTCAATGATTGCTGTTGAGGTTGTAGTCGCCTATGGTTCTCTCCCCGATACTGCGGAGGTAGTAATCATCCCAAGATTCGCTCAACGATTGCTGTTGAAGTTGAAGTTATCCAAGATTCTCTCAATGATTGCTATTGAGGTTGTAGTCGCCTATGGTTCTCTCCCCGATCCTGCGGAGGTAGTAATCATCCCAAGATTCGCTCAACGATTGCTGTTGAAGTGAAGTTATCCAAGATTCTCTCAATGATTGCTATTGAGGTTATAGTCGCCTATGGTTCTCTCCCCGATCCTGCGGAGGTAGTAATCATCCCAAGATCCGCTCAACGATTGCTGTTGAAGTGAAGTTATCCAAGATTCTCTCAATGATTGCTATTGAGGTTGTAGTCGCCTATGGTTCTCTCCCCGATCCTGCGGAGGTAGTAATCATCCCAAGATTCGCTCAACGATTGCTGTTGAAGTGAAGTTATCCAAGATTCTCTCAATGATTGTTATTGAGGTTGTAGTCGCCTATGGTTCTCTCCCCGATACTGCGGAGGTAGTAATCATCCCAAGATTCGCTCAACGATTGCTGTTGAAGTTGAAGTTATCCAAGATTCTCTCAATGATTGCTGTTGAGGTTGTAGTCGCCTATGGTTCTCTCCCCGATACTGCGGAGGTAGTAATCATCCCCAGATTCGCTCAGCGTTCCTGTTGAGGTTGAAGTCGTCCAAGGTTCTCTCACCGTTCCTGTTGAGGTAGTAACCACCCCTGGTTCATTCATCACCATTTGAAGATCCAGATCCAGCTCATGTAACCAGTCAGGACACATCTACACAAAGAATTTGAAGACCAGCTCCCGTAACATACCAGGTACTCATTTTTCTTTTGCAGGTACGCAAGTTCTCGCTAAGGAATCTCTTACGCAATCAGCACCCAGATGGCATCTATAAGCCCATCCACCTTCCATCATCTCTTAGCATGGCATCTATAAGCCCATCATTCTACTCATCAATCTCCAAATGGCATCTATAAGCCCATTCCCATCACACTGCTACTATGTGAGCGCAAATTTCTGGGCACTCTAGTGTTCAATCATCTTCCACCTTCGGATTACGAAAGGCACGTCAGCCAATCTGCATCCTCAGGTCTAAGAAGATTGAACAGGGGCAACTGTTGTACCCCAAAATTTGCCCTCCCATATTCTTCAAAATTTGCCAAGTCAAAAGGTTCAAAAAGTTCCCCAAGGGTTACACAGTTCAAAGGCCTCCTAAACAGTCAAAATTAGGGTTTTGATTCTGACAAAGAAAATGAAGGTTCCAAGGGTCCAATCAAGTCCCACATGCCTATAAACATGTTCAAGCATCCTCATACCAAGTTTCAAGACTTACAGCACAAAATTGCACAGTCAAAAGTCCTAATTGCACTACAGTCAACTGTAGGGGCAAAATGGTCATTTGACAGTCAAAAGTCCAAATTTTTGGTAAACATCTCATTTTGAAGCCACAAACATCATTTGATCAATGCTTTATCATGATTCTCAAAGCTTGGCTCAAAAATCATCAAGATGTAAAAGTTTCCATATTTGGACAGTTGAAAAAGTCAACTGTAACTTGACCAAGGCATAACTTCCACATGGATTATCAGAAAAATTCCATCCAAAGCTCATTGTGAAGATAAAGACATTTCCTATAACTCCTATTCACACTTCAAGTCCAAGAAATGCTCTCACAAAAAGTTATCAATTTCAACATTATAGGTCATTTTCAAAAGTCAACAAAAAGGGACTTTAAGTCAAAGGCCATAACTTGATATTGGTAAATAAAAATGACATGGGACCAAAGGAATTGGTTAGAGGACTCAAAGACATTTCCAAAATGTCCAAGAACATGAGCAAATCTTAAAAATTGAGCAAGTTATGCCTTGTAGAAGTTGGGAAAGTTTTGGATATTTTGAAAAGTCAACATTGCTCCAAATGACCTAAAAATGCTAATGGGCCTCTTTTTCTTCCACAATTCATCATCCAAGGCATGTGCACGAACATTTGGCCCAAAGGGAATCTTTTTGTCATTTTTATTTATTTATTTGGATTTTTTATTATTAATAATTCATTTAATTAATTAAAATACATGAAAAATACCAAACCAATGCAATCAAATCTTTTTGTGCATGGAATAGGTTTAAAATTTCGTGCATGATCATATATGGAAGGAATTGAAGTGATTGGCCATGATTTGTACCAAATAGGCATGAAAAAATATTTGAAAAGATCCTTGAAAATCAAATCTTGAAAATCATGAATGCAAAGGTTTTTGTTTGATTTCTTTGACCTAAAACCTTCACACATACATATATAGTGCAACCCTAATGCCAATAAGCTCCCAGCTGCGCCATAGACAAAGAATCAAACTCACACTTTTGCCTAAAATTTTCAAAACTGAAAACAAGGTTCCAAGAGGTTTCAAGCCAAAATACTTGTCTCATCACCTTCCTGAGACATCAAGCAACGATTTTGAATCACTTCCCACGTCCCTAACGCCCAGAATTGGTATACAAAACTCAAACTTTTTCATGTAATATGCATATTCGTATTTCAAATTCCTAGCATTCTCATTGCATTTTATTCATGGATTTGTACTAATGAGACCTTTCTGAAGCTAACAATGTGGTTTGATTGAAGTTTTGTGCATCATATGCGAAATTGCCATTGTTGCCTTTTAGGGTTACAGAGGTCATGAATTAGGGTTTCTTTATTCTGGAACAATTGAGATTCGAGACATATATCATCGAACCAAGCGTGCTTGGACGAAAAGAACCCAACCCTCGCGCTTAATTTATGAGGCCATATGGCCTATTCGCTATTTTTTAGAAAGATGCTTTTGGGGACGGTTCAAAACCGTTGCCCATTCTTTTTTTGTTTCAGGAAAACACAAAGCGAGGAAGACGAAGGCTAGGTGTAAGGCAGCCGTTGGTTGGTTTGAATTTCGCGCGAAAAAGGAGCATTAACATTTGTTTTGTTTTATTATATTTATTAGTTATATGATATACAGATAAACAAAGCAGCTTCAGTGGTAGGCGTGTACGTTGGTAAACCACAGGACCTGGGTTCGAACCCCAGGTCCCCATCCCATTCCATAATATTTTTCATAATATATTCCTATGCAGTTCAAGCTTCAAAGCCTACCATGCACTCATAATCTCAACGCACCACGTGGCCACTGAAGACCATCCAAGGGCCCAGATCTGAGGAGCTCCATATACCCTGGTCAAATATGCCTCACACGCCCAGAAAGGTCAAACCAAGCCAGGCTTCTTGGGCCCAAATTGCTAAGCAAAAACCTCCTATCTGGGGACAGAACCCCCCTAGGTTTGCAATATTCCTTTCATTATTTTTTTATTTATTTCAATTATTGTTCTTTTTAATTAATTCTTTTAATTTAGTATTTTCATGAAAAAACATAAAAACAATATAAAATCAAAAAAGACAAAAAATAAGTATTTTTATTTCATGTTATTTTTATAAATAAATTGCATTAATTAATTTTAGTTTTTAAATCTAGGATTAATCTTAATATTTTTCAATAAAACTTAAAATTTGTAGAATTAGGGTTTGCATCAATTTTTATCCTTTTTTTCTTTTCTTTTCACTAATAGTTAAATATTATGTATTTTTATAAATCAAATTGCATGTAAATAATTAATTTAATCTTAGGTTTAAATTTTAATATGTCTTCTTAATAAATTAAAAAAAAACTAGAATTAGGGTTAATATTCTTTTCATTTAATTCTCATTAAAATCATAAATATCAAAATCTCAAAAAAACAATTTCCTTTTCTTTTAATTTAATTAATTTAACAATTTAATTTAATTTCGCAAAAAGGGTCCAACGCCCTCGTTTCTAATTTTAATTCAATTCGCGTATTTATTTCTTTTTTTTTAATATTTATGTACCTCTCCCAAAGCCATGTAAATATTTATCTTTCGCACTTTACTTTACTTCTTTATTTTATGTCAAATCGGGTCCTGGATTAAATTTGGCGATGTGGACCCGCGCCTTTGTAATAGTTTAGGAATTTTATCTTTCCGCAATTTTTAACTGTTAAATAATGGCATGCAAGAATGAATGACGAAATAAAAACAAACGCATAGATCACTTTGACAAAAGACAAAAATAAATGAAAACGACACACAAATCACACACCACCCCTAGGGTATGCCTCACTGTTGCCTTGCCTCGAAAGGTGATCGTCGAGTAGAGGATGTCTTAGTAAGTCCTCATGATCCGGGAACCTGGCATGAGGGTAGCTTCTAAGGTGTCTTCCCATTGCTCTGGTGATCACCATGTCCCGAACCTCGAATTGACCCGAACACCTCCAACGGTGGTGCTACCTACCTCTCAATGGTGGGATGGCACTACTTTAAAGGACATTTACACAGACGAAATCCTTAGGGTAGGTAGACGACTCTAGATACTTGCTCTAACTTCAAAAAACAAAATTCAAAATACTTTTCACACCGACACCTTTTCAAAAAGCTTTCGAAAGCAATTTTTCAAACACTCTTGAGGACCGATACAAGAGTCGAACTAAAATTTTCAAAGAAAATTTTTAAAACCCACAGTTGAAAAGCAAACAAACCATTTTTGAAAACACAAGTGAGCAAGTATCTAAGAGCCCATGGATAACCATGGATAGAAAGGGTGCTAACACCTTCCCTTTCTATAACCTACCTCCTGAACCGAGAGCAATCTCTTTAAGGAATTTTTTTGTGCTTTTGTCCTTTCCATTTGGAGAAAATAAAAGACGGTGGCGACTCTTGCTTCCGCGACATTTCGCGAACCAGCGTTAAACAGTCAGTTCCAGATCCACCGATCACAATCGCGTTATTGAGATTTGTACCATTGTCAGTAATAATTATCTCTGGCACACCATACTTTTGTACCCCAAAATTTTCCCTCTCATATTTCCCAAGACATGGCAAGAATAGTCTCCAAGTTGCTCAAGATTGCTCAAGAGTTGGACAGTCAAACTATCTCCTAAGGCAGTCAACCTCAAATTAGGGTTTTGTGTTGCATCAAGGTCCTTGAATCCAAATGACCTCAAGTGCTCCACAATTTCCTAATATGTTCTCAAGTTCATCCATGTCAAATTTCAAGCCTTGCAGAGGAAATTTGGTCAGTCAATTGCTCAAGAGGTCCGAAAATCGAATGTGTTAGGGCAAAAGTCAACTGTGACCTATAAACAGTCAAACCTCAAGATTTTTTGTCAACATTCTCATTTTGAAGGATATTTCATCATTTTATCAAGGGTTGATCATGATTCATCAAGGATTGCTCAAAATTCATCAAGGCTCAAAAGTTGCTAAATTAGGGTTTTATAGGAAAAGTCAACTCAACTTTGACCAAGCATAACTTTCTCATACTTTATGAGAAATGACCCATCCAAATCTCATTTTGAATAGGATGCAATTTCCAACAATCCATCTTCATACCCCAAGATCAATAAATGCACTCACAAAAAGTTACAAATTTGGACATTATAGGTCATTTTTGAAAGTCAACAAAAACACCTTTTTTTTCAAAGCTTATAACTTGAGCATGGAACATCAAAATGAGATTATACCAAAATGGTTGGTTAGAAGACACCTCAAGGTTTCTAAAAAGTCCAAAAACACCTCCAAAAGTTCAAAATTGAATAAGTTATGCATTGTTGAAGTTGGGCATTTTTGCAAAATTGCCAAAAGTCAACTATCCCCAAAACTTCAAATTTTGTCAAATGGGCCCATTCTTTTCCACTTGATTTGGTCTTGTCACACTACACATGTGTCCTAGCTTCAGCTTTGTGTCCATTTATTAATTTTTCTATTTTATTTGATTTTTTATTGAATTAATTCATTTTAAATCAATTTAAATCAAATAAAATCTAAATATTGATGACTTATGATCTTTTTTATTGTTATAGGTCTTAATTGTCATCATGGACATGATCAAATCCGTATCAAGCCATATCATGAACAAAATATTGGATTTTGGACAAAGTTGGAAGGTTTTCAATGGAGGATCAAATCAAATCCTAAAACATCAATCCACAAGGATTCAGCCCAAGAAAGTTAACCTAATTCACTCCATGTTACATATACAATGCAAAGGCATGAGTTTTAGAGGTTGAAGGCTGCAAAATCACAAGAACAAAACTTGAGAAAACTTGGAAAAAGTGTGAATCTGAAATCGTGTTTAGAGATAGTTTCAATACAAAATCTCAACACCACTCCATTGCTGGTCAATCACTGAGTGAGAAGCAATCAAAAGCAAGCTCTCTCCCCCCCCCCCCTCAATCGCGCTGTAAGTCTCTCTGAAAATCGCTCTGCACTTGAAATCGTAACTCCATATTTCTGCATCTTTTGAACAAATCTTTGGTATAATCATGCTTATCGTTCAATTTCTAAGCTTTCTGCATCATTTGATTGCGTTTTCATGAGCCATAGCCGTGTAACCGAACCTAGGGTTTTGGAAGTTTGTTTTTGGGCGTTTTCTCTACAGGTAAAATCAGCGCCATTAATGGATATAGGCGTGCTCAGGATGCTCAGACGAATCGAACCATGGTCTTAAAATCAATTTTAGTGGCCTAGAATAGATTTTGGAATGCACATGCGCATTTAGCAATTGGCCCATTCAAATACTTGGCGCGTGTTTTTAATTTTCTGGCATATTGTTTGTTTTCCCAATATAATAATTATTGTCCATTCCACTAACAATTAAAAGGCGCTGGCTGAGTGGTAGTGGAGCATATGCATTGGCTAACAAGACCTGGGTTCGAATCCCAGGTCCCCCCCATATTTGTTATCATTTTCTTCTAGGTATTCCAATGCAAGCTTCAACGCGTGGTTCACCATACACCCTCATGCAATCAGTGGACAGATGGCCTCCAGGCCAAATCTGATGGTCCAGATGGGAGATCCACCATGGTGCCTAGTCAAAGTGCATACGTGGAATCAGGAGAAGTCAAGGCAGGCTTGCACAAATGGGCCATCCAATTGCTAATCTCACCCCTGATCAGGCCCAAAACCCCCTTGGTTATTTCTATTTCTTTCTTTCTTTTTATTTTATTTATTTATTTGATTAATTATTTTTATTATTTAATCACTAACCAATTAATCTTTCTCTTAATAAAATCAAAAACAAAAAAATATATTTTATTTATTAAAATTAAATTCAGCCCTTTATTTTTGTAAATAAATATTAATTCAATTAATTTAGTTTAATTAGGAAATAACTTTAATATTTTTGCGATAATTAAAATTAATTTAGACGATTAGGTTTTTATTAACTTTAATCAAATTTATTTCTATTTCTTTAAAAATCCAAAAATACTTTTTCTAATTTATTTATTTATTTATTTAATTGTTAACTTAATTTAATTTCTTTTAACCCAAAAATAACCAAAAAATCACTTTCTTTCAAAAAAGGGTCCAAACCCTAAAAAATTCGCATTCGATTTAATTTCCCGCACGCGTGCCATCTTACCATATTATTGTATCTGTTTCCCGGAATGTAATAGTTTAATTAGGACTTAAATTATTTTACCACTTTATTTACTTTCCGCATTTTAATTTCAAGGGTTGTTTGTGGCGATGTAAATACCCGACGCCTTGTAATAGTTAGATTTAATTTCCGCAATTTAATTTCCGTAACTTATAAATCGTTAGATGTTTGACAATAGGGAATGCATGACAAGATCAAATGTTTAAACCTAAAATCAACATAGATAACCATTGACATGTACAAAGATAAAATTAACCGAAACGACACACTCGCACATGCGCACTCTTAGGGTACACCTCACTTGGTTGCCTTCGAACGTGGTCATTGAGTATAGGAAGTTTTAGAGGTTGCCCTCTTGTCCAAAGATCATAGTTGCCTCGAAACGGTTGCCTCAGAAAAATGATCTAAGACATTAGGGTTATCGCTAAGGCGTCCTAACATTGCTTTAGTGACCACACGTCCCTTAATCGAATTGACCCGTAAAACTCCAACGATGACGCTACCTACTCATTAATAGTGGGATAGTATTGTCTAAAGGACATTAGCACAAATTGATTCCTTTTTCGAGTAGGTAGATGGTTCTTAAGTACTTGCTCTTTCTAAAACAAAACAAAACTTTTCGCACTTACACCTTTCAAACCAAAAACTTCTTTCAAACCCACAAACACAAAGAAAAGCAAATTTTGAAAACACTTTGAGCAAGTACCTAAGAGCCCGTGGATAACCACGGATAGAAAGGGTGCTAACACCTTCCCTTTCTATAATCTACCCCCCGGACCCGAGAAACATCTCGAAAAAGGAATTTTTCTGTGCTTTTTTCCTTTCCTTGTTGGATAAAATAAAAGACGGTGGTGACTCTTGCTTACCGTGACATTTTGTGAAAACAAACGCAAAACGCGAACCAGCATTCCAAAATAGTCAGTTCTCTCCCATCGTATCACACATACCAACAGATTAAGTTATGCCTGATAAACCGCGCAACAACGTTCTTGGTCATAGTAGCAAAAGAGGCAACCTCAACCCATTTCGTAAAGTAATCAATAGCCACCAGAATGAAGCGATGCCCGTTTGACGCAGTAGGTCTGATCTCGCCGATCATGACAATGCCCCACATTGCAAAGGGCCAAGGAGCCGTCAAGACATTTAGAGGAACCGGAGGTACATGCACTTTATCAACATAGACTTAACACTTATGACAAGTTCGAGAGTGCTGATAACAATCTGCCTCTATAGTGGACCAATAATATCCTGCCCGTAGGATCTTTTTTGCCATGGTATGTCCACTTGAATAGGTTCTGAAGGTGCCTTCATGTAGATCTGTCATGATCCTCTCTGCTTCGCTTTTGTCTACACACCGCAGTAAAGTAGAGTCATGGTTGCGCTTGTAAAGGATGCCATTACTGAGGAAGAACTTCGCAGCAAACCTTCTCAAAAACTTCTTATCATTGACAGGTGCCCCCTCGGGATACTCCTGAGCCTCGAGATACCTCTTCACCTCGTGAAACCAGGGTTTATCCGCTACCTCTTCCGTCTCAATCTCACAGCAGTGTGCTGGTTCGTCCAACCTCTTGATGGTGATTCGGGGAGCTTCAGTGTCCCACTTGACTTTGAACATGGAAGACATAGTAGCTAGCGCGTCCGCTAACTGATTATCCTCTCGCGGGAAATGTTCAAAGGTTACTTCCTCAAAATGTGGCAGCAGTGTCAGTACATGCTCTTTGTATGGTGTTGTACCCCAAAATTTTCCCTCCCATATTTCTCAATACATTTCAAGTGAGGTCCTCAAATTGCTCAAGGAAGCCCAAGGGTTGACCAGACAAACTCTCTCCTAAGGCAGTCTACCTCAAATTAGGGTTTCAGTTTGCATCAAGATGTTTGAGTCCAAAGGATCCCAAATGCTCACCATTGTCCTAATATGTTCTCAAGATCATCCATGTCAAGTTTCAAGCCTTGCAGAGGAAGTTTGCTCAGTCAATTGCTCAAAAGCCTGAAAATCGACTATGCTAGGGCAAAAGTCAATTGTGTCCTACATACAATCAAACTTCAATATTTTTGGTCAACATCCTTATTTTGAAGCATTAATCATCATTTGATCAATGGTTGATCATGATTCCTCAAGGATTGCTCACAATTCATCAAAACCCAAAAGTTGCTAAATTAGGGTTTTGCAGGAAAAGTCAACTCAACTTTGACCAAGCATAACTTTCTCATACTTTATGAGAAATGACCCATACAAAGCTCATTTTGAAGAGGATGCAGTGTTATACAATCCATCTTCAGCTCCCAAGTTCAAAATATGCACTCACAAGAAGTTATGAATTCGGACATTATAGGTATGCAGGCATAATTTGAGTTTGAGATGTCAAATCTATGTTGATGACATCATCTTTGGATCTACTAAAACCTCTATGGGAAGAGAGTTTGCTAAATGTATGCAGGCAGAGTTTGAGATGAGCCTAATGGGGGAACTCAAATTCTTTCTGGGCATTCAGATAAACCAAACCCTAGAAGGAACTTACATTCATCAGAGCAAATATGTCATAGAACTTCTTAAGAAATTTGATCTCTCAGAATGTAAGCCCTCAAAGATTCCAATGCACCCCACATGCATTCTGGAAAAGAAAAAGGTAAGTAAAAAGGTAGAACAGAAGGTCTACAGAGGTATGATTGGTTCTCTTCTCTATCTGACGGCTTCAAGGCCTGACATTTTATTTAGTGTTTGCTTATGTGCTAGATTCCAATCAGATCCTAGAAAATCTCAGTTAACAGCAGTTAAGAAAATTTTCAAGTATCTGAAAGGTACTACTAATCTGGGTTTGTTTTATAGAAAATCAAATGATTACAACTTAATAGGATATTGTGACGCTGACTTCGCTGGAGACAGGGTAGAGCGTAAAAGCACTTCTGGAAGTTGCCAGTTTCTGGGAGAAAATCTGATCTCACGGACCAGCAAGAGATAGTCCACAATTGCACTATCAACAGCAGAAGCTGAATACATAGCATCTGCTGGATGTAGCACGCAAATGCTCTACATGAAAAGTCAACTTGGAGACTTCAACATATTTGAGAGTAAGATTCCTATCCTCTATGATAATACTTCTGCTATTTGTATCAGTAAGAATCCAATTTTGCATTCTAGGGCTAAGCATATAGAAATAAAACATCATTTTATTATGGACTATATTCAGAAAGGGATTCTTAGCTTAAAATTTATTGACACAGACCATCAATGGGCTGATGTCTTTACAAAACCTCTTTCTGAAGATAGATTTAACTTCATTCTGAAACATCTCAGCATGAAGCTATGTGTGATACGGTGGGAGAACTGACTTGGGTTTTGCGTTTGTTTTCGCAAATGTTTCGGTTTAGCAAGAGTCGCCACCGACTTTTTATTTTATCCTAAGGAAAGGTTAAAAAGCACAACAAAAACCTTTGAGATGTTTTCTTGGGTTCGGGGAGTAGATTATAGAAAGGGAAGGTATTAACACCCTTTCTATCCATGGTTATCCATGGGCTCTTAGTTACTTGCTTAGATCACTTGCCTTGCATTTTCAATTGTTTGAAATGGTGCTTTGTGTGTGGGTTTGAAAATATTTTGAAAAGAGGCCATTGTTGTGGCAACCTTTGTAATGATCCATGTTTGAATGTATACAATGGTGTATTTGTCTTTTGAAAAGTTTTCAATGTTTTTGAAAGTTGTTTTGAAAGTGTGTTGTGATGTGTGTTTTGAAAAATGGCAAGGATTGTTTTGCAAGGTTGGTCAAGTAACCAAGAGCTATCTACCCTAAATTTCTCAAAGATCTTTCCTATGTTTTAACCCTTTTAACAGTATTGTTCCACCATTGTATTTGGTGGACAATCTTGTGTTAGGATGTTAACGGGACGGGCGTGGGTCATCGTTTAGACCATGATTGCAATAGTGCCAAGTGTCTTTGGCAATTTTTCCTTTAAG
Source organism: Vicia faba (assembly GCA_948472305.1). Taxonomy (NCBI): domain Eukaryota; kingdom Viridiplantae; phylum Streptophyta; class Magnoliopsida; order Fabales; family Fabaceae; genus Vicia; species Vicia faba. Next base: position 155,389,902 of record OX451739.1, read on the forward strand.
GGACTTGATCATTTTTAGGCAACTTTCGAAAGCGTCATCGAGGGACTATGATCATTTGAATTGTTTTGTTTTGCCAAAGACACCCAACATGCAACATGGCCCATTATTGAAGGCAACAAGTGGAGTAACCCTAGGGGTGCAAGTGTGATTAGTGTTGTCCATTTTCATGCTTTGTTGTCTTTGAATTAGGTCAAGCTATTTGTTATTTTTGATTTGCATACAAAACCCTAAGTCTATCATGGTATAATTAGAAAGCTTTAAAATGCGGAATTTAAAGTCCTAAATTATTACAACATAATTATGGGGATGGGGGTACAAATGTTCAAATGGGGATATTTAGCAAGAAATTTAAATCTAAGCTATTACAATCCAAATTGAATATACAAGTTATTTAATTGTACAATAATTAACTAAATACAATAAATATGCAAAATGCACAAAAATGGTTTTATATGTATGTAAAAGTATTTTTCATGTGACATATAAACAAAAATAAAAAAAAGTTAATTTTTGGATATTTTCATGTTTTAGGGCAAAACCCTAATTTTGTAAATAAATAGTATTTATTATTTATATCATATACAATATTTATTAATTATACACAAAAATAAATAAAAGAGAAGTATATTTGTAAAAAAGTAATTTTTGAGGTCAAATATTAATAAAAGAAAAAATGTATTATTTTTATATTTTTATCCTAAATATTCTAATAAATAAATATAAGTATTTATACTATGTATTAAATATATTAAATATACACAAAAATAAAATATTAATTATTTACAAAAAAAAAAGTATATTTTTTAGAAAATGTTTTCAGAAAATGCAAATAAAAATAATAACTAAAAGTATATATTTTCACATTATTTTTAAGGTTTTAAATAAAAGTATTATATTTATTTATATATACAAGTGTAAACAAAACAAATAAATTCAAAATAAATGCAAAAATATATGGAAAAATATTTTTTAATATTTTTTATGTTTTGACAAAAAATAATAAGTCAGGAGAAAAAATAAAAAGTAAAAAATGATTAAAAAATCACACAATGGGCCAAGGGGGTGTAAGTGTAAAAAGGTGGTGTAAACAGAAAAAACAAATCAGGCCCAGCCCAAAGAGGCTTGTCTTCAACCTCCAGCCAGTTTCAAACACAAAAACGCGCGTTTTCTTCCATCCCTGCTATCTCTTGATCCTTTGACTTTTAACAAAAACTTATAACATCAAAAATGTAGAGCATCAAACCACGAATTCATACATATAAAGAACTTGATCTAACTCTCAGAAATGAGAGAGAATTTCTTCTCCCCCAATTCCTGACCTAACTTTTTTTCAATGTTCAGGTTCAAAATTCTCTCAGTACACACAACATAAATGAAAAGTAAGGATATGGGTAGTTTCAGGGCCATGAGTAGGACATACTTTCTTCACAAACCTAAGCCTAGATATGGTTGGATAGAGAGATAGAAGTTCAAACTTTTACCTGTTCAGCTTGAGTCGTGCACAACAATGGAGGTGCTTTCAATGAAGTTTAAGGACTTGTACAGCTTGCTTGAGGTCCAGGGATGCTCTTCCAACCTCTAGCTTGCTTTGAAACTAACTGAATCGAGCTATGTAACTCAACCTACACAATTGAAAAAATGAAGATGGCAAACTTGGTTAGGGGTGTTACAGTCTGTAGCTAGGGCTTGGGATAGTTTGTATGGATGATATAGGATGTGTTTGAAGTGGTTTGGACAAAAACGCGCGAGGGAATGATGCTGGCCAAGTCAATCTGCAACAGGGACTCTGTTTTGCAGAAAAAATGTGATTTGATGGATGAGGAGGTATTGAGGGTTAAGGGCTCGTGTTCTAGGTTGGTTAGGGAGTATGCAATGTATGGACAAAGTTTGTTTAGGCTCTTGCTTGCAGGAAGTGAATGTGGTACCAGTTTTGCAAAGTTTCTTCTTATCTAAGTAAGAGTTGTAAAGTTAGATTGTAGGCTCATACAGGCCCCTCAAGTATGCTGCATTATTCCTTCTTGATCAGTGGGATATGTCCATAATCTTGTTCCCAAAAGATCTTGCCTGTACCTCTTTGATTTGCTTTTTGACATAAAGTGTATCTTTACAAGAATGGCTAAAATGCTTTTTCCAAATATGGCTTAATCTTGCAAGTAATGGTTAAACACACAAAATAAGGCTTTAACACAAAGGATTGGAATTAAATTATTGAGTGTGGATGAGATAAAAGGCCTGTAATCTAGCTTGGATCATGCTGAGTTCAAAATGCCAATGTTATGTACATGAATTTGGCCATGAACAAAGTGACTTTTGCCCATCTTGACAAATTCGAATCTCCCTAACCACAAGGGTGTTTGATGAGTTCTTAGACAATTTGGAAAGCTTGGAATGTGTAATACAATCCATCTTTATAATGCAAGTTGAAATTCCAAGTGGAAGCATGTGAAAAGTGGCCATGAAGTTGGGCAAAAATCCTGCCTAAAATAGGTCAAAAAATTTCTAAGTTAAGAATATTTTGCACCCTTATTCCAAAAATCATAACTTGAGCTACAAGCTTCTTTTGAGGAAACTTTGTGAATCAAAGTTGTAGATTTTTCAATGGACTACAACTTTCATGTTTTGAGTTTTGTTTGAATCCAAATATATCTTCATGAAAAGATGGGACAAAGTTAGGAAAAAATTAGGAAATTTCATAACTTAGAAAATTTCTAAGTTATGAAATTTCTTCGTTTCAAACCCTAATTTGTAATTTTTGGTTTCTTGATGAACAAGTTTCATAATTTGACATGTTTTGATGAAAAATGAATCTTGACACTTGATTTTGACCAAAAAGTCAAAGTTTGACTTTTCAATATACAGTCAAATTTTGATCAATTGACTGGAAAATTCATCTGTCAATCCTGTGCATTTGGGACTTTTTGAACTTGTTGAATGTGTCAAGAACATGCCATTGAGTCCTTGAGTCCATATGTGAGCTTGATTTTCCATTGGCTAGGTCAAACAGTCAAAAATTGCCTTTGTGCAGTCAAAACCCTAAAAATGACCATTTTGCCCTTTTGGTGATCTGATCAAATTTCTTGTGGAATTGTGATCCAAACTTGACCAAATGGTTCATATGAGTTCATAATGTTGATGTGGGTCAAAAATCATGAAGTTTGACTGTCAATTGGCCATAGTTGACTTTTTCCCCAATACAACTGATTTCTAGGTCAACTGTCCAGTTGACTGGGCAAAGATCGGAATCAAGGCTTGAAACTTGGTATGCATAAACTTGTGAGTCCAACATGAAGCATGAAAGTCATTTTGGGCATTTTAGGTCAAAACATCTTTGTGCAAACTCAAACCCTAATTTGGGTCAACAGTGCAAGGAGGAGTCTCGAGCAGAGCAAACCCTAACTTGATCTTGAGCTTCAAGGGTCTTGGGATGAGAAAATGTTGAAGAAATGAGAGGGAAAGTTTTGGGGTACAACAGTTGCCCCTGTTCAATCTTCTTGCACCTGAAGAGTTAGATTGGTAGGTTTGCCTTTCGCGTCTCGAAGGTAAAAGGAGATTGGACACTAGAGTGCCCTTAAATTTGCACTCGTCAAAACAATGGATGCGGGAATGGGCCTAGAGATGCCATTTGGAGATGGGATTAAAGATGCCATCTGAAAGGGTGACAGAATCTTGTCGGGGATGGGCTTAAAGATGCCATCTGGAATGTTTGTTGAACTGCAATGTGATAGGTCAGAAGAATGAGGATCAAAATGGTATCCGTGTCTGGAATGAATTTGAACTGCATCTAAGGACTGAGTTTGTATGAGCAGAAGAATGGCCTCATTGTCTGGGGCGCATCTGAGCTGTAACTGTGCTTGAAGAATGAATATCAGAATGACTGTCGTGTCTGGGGTGTATCTGTATTGTATCTGTGTAATAGAGAAACATCTGTATGGAGCAACTGCGTGCTGGAAACAAATTCTGAATGAGTGACAGAATGGCAACCGTGTCTGGAGCGTATCTGGACTGTATCTGAAGTTAAAAGTTGTATGAGTAGCAGAATGACTTCCGTGTCTGGAGTGTATCTGAAACTGTAACTGGGATTGAGATCAGTATGAGTAATAGAATGACTTCTGTGTTTGAAGTGTATCTGATACTGTAACTAGGATCTAAATAAATGACAGAATGACTTTCGTGGCGAACGCACTGGGGAGAATCAAACTGCTGTTGTAAGGGTCAGAATGGTATCCGTGTTTGGAATGCATTGAACCTTGAGGTGGATAAGTGAATCTGAATAAGAGATAGAATGGCTGTCGTGTCTAGAGCGTATCTAGTCTGTATTTGATTGATGTAGTCTGAATGAGTAGTAGAATGACCACCATGTCTGGGGTGTATCTGTATTGTATCTGTGTAATTGTTAATGATAGCCTTTTAATCTTATCCTGAAAAGGGTGAAATGTTAGCTAAAACACAAAGTTATGTTGCATGATATGTATGATGCAATATACGTTACATCAATGTTTATGATATGAACGTAAATGAATGCGCATGTAAGCTGAAGAGCTGTCTTGCTGAGGATAGATGAATCCTGGAGATACCGAATCTTGACTGCTTCCAGGGAACGTGAATCCTTGACTGCTGCAGGGGAAGACAAGACTTTTGATTGCTGAGGATAAGACATCCTTGTTGACTACTGCTGGAGAATTAGGAGCATGGGTTGTATACCAATCTTCTGGGGATTCTTGTCTTGAGGAGATCTTCACTGGAGAACATCTGATTATCCTGTGAGGAACTGAGAATGAGCCTTCACTCTGCTTGGGGAAACGCAAGATCTTCACTTGTTGAGGGATCTTAGGACCACTGCTGGGGAACAGGCATTCCTTGGTGACTTGCGGGGAATGAGAATTTCTGAAGATCTCTACTGGGGAGTTCAGAATCTGGTAGGCTCATGCTGGAGAGGTATGACTGAGAATCTTCAGTTTGGTGGGAAGTATCTATGTGGGGAGAAGGTTCACTAGCCTGATTCGACTGGGGATTGATGGTTGGAAATTTTAGTTCCGCTGGGGATTTGATTTTCAGATTTTAAGGCTCCACTGGGGATTCTGAATTTTAATTCTGAGGGGAATTGAGTTCTAGAAGGCTCTCTGGCTGGGGAAATCAGTGTTGGGAAAGCTTTCTCTGCTGAGGATCCTGAAGTTTAACTCTGTTTGGGGAATTAAGTTCTGGATCGAGGAATTTGGAGTTTTAGATCTGCTGGCGATTTCTTCTAAAAGGGCATCGAGATATCTACCTGTACCCTCGGCCTATCAGTAATTATCCTTCTTGATTTGTAAGGAAAATGACTATGTTCAAATGCATATGCCTATTTAACAAAACATTGGACGTTTCTCAAAATAAAACATAAATGTAGAAAAGCAAGAGAAGACAAAGCAAATTTCTGTATCTGGAAAAGTATTTGTATTAACTTTCTACGAGTATATTTGTACAAAGGAGACAGTCATCCTAGTAAGAGGATGTTGTCGTAAAAATTGAAAAATTTATACAAAAGAAAGATGGCTATGTGAAACAATTCCATGGGATTCCATTCTGCTATAGCCTTCATAACTCTGAATATCGGTTCATTCAATGCTTCGTCTGCCGGTGACTGGATTGATCAGAAGCTTGGAGCTGGTTGATAAAGAGATTTTCCCAAAAGTGATCCGACGAGACATATTCATACGCTTTAATTCCCTAACTTTTGCCTGAATCGCCCTTTCAGGTTTTCGATCCACCGGGAAACCCCTTTTTGCCCAAGCCGCCCTTTCGGGTTTTCGACTTGTCGGGTGTACAGATTTTTTTTGTTTTATCCCTAATTTTTGCCTGAACCGCCCTTTCGGGTTTTCGGTCCACTGGGATGCCCATTTTTGCCCAAGCCGCCCTTTCGGGTTTTCGACTTGTCAGGTTGTTTTATGCGTAGTATCTTTTGACTATGTCTGCGTTCGCAGGGTGCGGTAAATCATCGCCGTCCATGGTGGTCAGAATCATTGCTCCACCAGAAAATATGCTCTTGATCACAAATGTTCCTTCGTATGTAGGAGTCCATTTTCCCCTGGGATCACTCTGCGGCAGGATAATCCGCTTGATTACGAGATCTCCGACTTGATATACTTGACGTCTGACTTTCTTGTTGAAAGCCTTGATCATCCGTTTTTGATACGTTTGACCATGGCAGACAGCAGCGAGTCGCTTCTCGTCAATCAAATTGAGTTGATCGAGTCGGGTATGAATCCAATCATCTTCATTCAAACCTGCATCCTTCATAATCCTTAGAGAAGGAATCTGAACTTCCATGGGAAGGACAGCTTCCATGCCATATACCAAAGAGAATGGGGTTTCCCCGGTTGAAGTGCGTGCCATGGTACGGTATCCATGCAGAGCAAACGGTAACATCTTATGCCAGTCCTTGTAAGTGACTGTCATTTTCTGAATGATCTTCTTAATGTTTTTGTTCGCAACTTCAACAACACCGTTCATCTTCGGCCGATAGGGAGATGAATTGTGATGATAAATCTTGAACTGTTCGCACAATGCGGTGATCATAGTATTATTTAGATTTGTACCGTTGTCTGTTATGATCATGTCCGAAACACCATACCGGCATATGAGGTTTTGCTTGATGAAGCGGGCAACCACATTTTTAGTAACAGAGGTGAAGGAAGCTGCTTCGACCCATTTGGTGAAGTAGTCAATGGCAACCAGGATGAAGCGATGTCCGTTGGATGCCGTGGGCTTGATTTCTCCAATCATGTCAATGCCCCACATTGCAAATGGCCAAGGAGCTGTCAGCACGTTGAGAGGAACCGGAGGAATATGAATCTTGTCAGCGTAGACTTGACATTTGTGGCAGGTACGGGAATGCTGATGGCAATTTGCTTCCATGGTAGACCAGTAATAGCCTGCCCTTAGGATCTTCTTAGCCATTGTATGCCCGCTCAAATGGGTGCCAAATGTACCACTGTGCATCTCGGTCATGATTAACTCTACTTCAGCTTTGTCTACACATTGGAGTAAAACACAATCATGGTTGCGCTTATAGAGGATGCCATTGCTCAGGAAGAACTTGGCAGCAAATTTCCTTAGGAACTTCTTGTCATTTACGGAAGCTCCTTCGGGATATTCTCTAGTCTGGAGATACCTTTTGATTTTGTGAAACCAGGGTTGTTCCACTACTTCTTCGGTATTAATCTCGTGACAATGCGCAGGTTCATCCATTCGCTCGATGGTGATTTGGGGAGCCTCGTTATCCCAGTTGAGTTTAAACATGGAAGACATTGTGGCCAGAGCATCTGCTAGCTGATTCTCTTCTCGTGGGAAATGCTCGAAGGTAATTTGCTCGAAATGAGGCAACAATGTCAGGACATGTTCTTTGTATGGGATAAGATTAGGATGCTTGGTATCCCACTCTCCTTTGATTTGACTGATAACCAAAGCCGAGTCCCCAAATATGATCAAAGATTTGATCCTCAAGTCTATAGCAGCCTTGAGACCAAAGATGCAATCTTCATATTCAGCCATGTTGTTTGTGCAGCTGAAGCAAAGTCGAGCCGTGAAAGGTGTGTGACAACCTTCCGGGGAAATGAGTACCGCACCGATACCGTTTCCAAGTGCATTTGAAGCACCATCAAATTACAGGGTCCATCGGTATCCCTTTTCAGGTCCGTCGTACGGTCTGTTACCTTCAATGTTGTCCAAATTCATGATGTCCTCGTCTGGGAAGTCAAATCTCATGGATTGATAATCTTCGATAGCTTGATGAGCTAGATGATCAGCTAGTACACTCCCTTTTATAGCTTTTTGAGTGGTGTACTGGATGTCATACTCAGTTAGGATCATTTGCCATCTAGCTATTCTTCCAGATAAAGCGGGCTTTTCGAAGATATACTTGATAGGATCCATTTTGGAAATCAACAAGGTGGTATGAGTCAGCATATACTGCCTTAGTCGGCGAGCAGCCCATACCAAAGCGCAGCAAGTTTTCTCGAGCAGTGAGTAGCGAGTCTCACAGTCGGTAAACTTTTTGTAAGGTAATAAATAGCATGCTCTTTTCGACCAGACTCGTCATGCTGGCCCAAAACACACCCCATTGAGTTATCCAAGACAGTCAGATACATGATCAATGGTCTTCCTTCGAGGGTGGCATCAGAATAGGAGGTTCTAGCAAATACTCCTTGATCTTATCAAAAGAAGCTTGGCAATCGTCGTTCCATTCGACTACCTGGTCTTTCTTTAATAATTTGAAAATTGGCTCACAGGTAGAAGTCAGATGAGAGATGAATCTGGCAATATAGTTTAAGCACCCCAAGAACCCTCTAACCTCCTTTTCAGTACGGGGAGCAGGTATCTCTTGTATTTCTTTCACTTTTGCTGGATCGACCTCAATGCCTTCGTTGCTGACAATAAACCCTAGAAGTTTACCAGACCTAACTCCAAAAGTACACTTACTTGGATTCAGCCTGAGTTTGTATTCTTTCAACCTGGCAAACAGCTTTTCCAGGTGTTCAAGGTGTTCCTCCTCTGTTTGTGACCGAGCTATCATATCGTCTACGTAAACTTCGATCTCATGATGTATCATATCATGAAATAAAGCTACCATGGCGCGTTGATAAGTTACCCATGCGTTCTTCAGTCCGAACGGCATCACCTTGTAGCAGAAGGTACCCCATTGTGTAACAAAGGTTGTTTTCTCCATGTCCTCGGGGGCCATTTTAATTTGGTTGTAGCCCGAGAATCCATCCATGAAGGACAACACTTTGTGCTGAGCTGTGTTGTCAATCAGAATGTCGATATGTGGTAGCGGAAAATCATCTTTAGGGCTAGCCCTATTCAAATCCCGGTAGTCCACACACATCCTGACCTTGCCGTCTTTTTTAGGTACTGGCACGATGTTAGCAACCCATTGTGGATAGGATGTAACATCCAGAAAGCCAGCGTTGAATTGTTTCATTACTTCTGCTTTAATCTTCTCAGACATGTCGGGCCTCATTCAGAGGACTTTTTGCTTGATCAGTGGACAATCCTCTCTTGTAGGGAGACGGTGAACCACGATGTCTGTGTCTAAACCTGGCATCTCTTCGTAAGACCAGGCGAAGATTTCAACGTATTCATTTAACAGCTGTATCAGACGCTCCTTGACACTTGGTTCCAGATTGGCACCTACTTGTACTTCCTTCCGATCTTCCTCTGTTCCTAAGTTGACAGTTTCCAACAACTCTTTGTGAGGTAAGATGGCCCTTTCCTCTTGCTGTAGAAGTCTGGCTAATTCCCCTGGTACTTCACAACCTTCGTCATCTTCATACTCAGTTTGATTGACCAGATCTTCAGAGTTATTGAAGGACATAGCAGAATAGTCACCCATAGAATCCAGAGTGGATGGGTACCTGCATTTGTAAGTGTGGGTGTGTGTAAGGGATAGCCATCCTTAAACAAAAAATGCAAAAGGAAAGAAAATGAACACAGCAGTTTATCAATGAAAAACGTCCAATGAATCATTAAACATTGCATATGGATATGAAGATAATCAAAACCCTTACAAATGGACCTACATGCCCCGGGCAAGGCATGAGGTGAAAAAGTAGTGTACGGATTGTTCAAAAGTAATTATTACAGACCACAGGAAATGTTTGACAGATAATTACTGATTAATAAAAGTAATGGGGACAAAGTCCTTTGCCTCCCAGTTGCGTAGTCCTCCTTCGATGGTTGGGTAGATCCAATCTTCCATGTTGGCCTCTTCGTCTTCACCTTCCAAAGCATTGATCCCATAAGGAGAGATCTTGATGGGTGTTCTTTCAACTTTTGAGCGGCGCATAGCTTTCTGCCCTGCAGCAGTGAATCCTAATCCAAACTTGTCTGTTTTGTGCGGAATATCGGGAAACTGCCCCCATGTTGAGCTCTTCCCTTCCTTCATTGCGGCCTTCGCTTCTTTTAGAGATGCCATCCTAGCCATCTGCTTTGGTACCTCAGCTACCATTTTTGCTACTGCCACCTTAGGAGAGACTTCTTCGAAGTGCTGGAATGGTGTCTCAATGAATTCACCCTCTACCTCTACATACCGAAAGGAGTTCAGGTGGCTGATCATATATTCCTCTTCACCGTGGACGGTTATGATCTTTCCTTTGACAGGGTACTTCAACATTTGATGTAAGGAGGAGGTAACCACCCCAGCGTTATGTATCCATGGCCTCCCTAGTAAGCAAGAGTATGACGGACGGATGTCCATCACATAGAAAGTTGAGGGGAACACTTCTGTGCCAAACTTAATGGGAATGTCTACCTCCCCGTGTACCATTCTCTTTGACCCATCAAATGCCCTTACAATGATATTACTTGGCCTTAACTCCAAGCCTTCACAGTCTAATCGGTCGAGAGCCTTCTTAGGCAGCACGTTCAGAGAAGAACCCGTGTCGACCAAAACATGGGCCAGAGTAGTTCCTTGGCATTCTACTGACACATGTAAGGCGTCGTTGTGCTTTCTTCCTTTTGGGGTCAGGTCGGCATCAGAGAAACCTAAGCCGTTGTCCGCGGTAAGGCTGGCCACGCAATCTTGGAATTGGTCTGCAGAGGTTTCCTGGGGCACATGGGCTGTCTTCAGGAATTTTATCAATGCTTTAGCGTGCGCCTCAGAGCAAAGCAGTAATGCTAACATGGAGATCTTCGAGGGGGTTTACCCCAGTTTCTCTACCACGTCATAATCACTCTTTTTAATTATCTTCAGGATCTCCTCCATCTCTTTCTTAGAGGTTTCCAGGATGACCAAAGGTTGAGCCCTCGTCCTGACGAGCTCATCTTGGATCCCTTTCCCCTTATCAGCAAAAGTAGGAGGGACAACAACAAGAATAACAATTTCTTCAATCAACGGAGTTCTTGCGGAAAGTTTTATTGGTGCAGGAATAACTTTGGCAGCAGATGAGGGTCCAAAGATTGCCTTTGGGGGGGCAATCTCTGGAGAAAATATTCTCCCACTTTCGGGTGATCTTGCTTGTGCCGGCAATGTTTCCAATGCTGGCATCTTCTTCATCAGAGCTTCCTTCGGTTATTTCAACTTGCTTAATACCATGGTAGTAGATTTCTCCACCGTAATTCCATGGTATTGATTTTTTAGAACTGTAGGGGACATGCCCTGGCATAGTTATTTTCAGAGGAACAGACTTTGTAGCGGATGTAATCTTAACAGGCTTTCTGACGGCCTTGGAAAGATTGGCGTAAATGGTGATAATTGAAACATCTTCAGTAGGGGTTGGAATAGCAGGAATATTTTCAAACAGAATTTGTTGACTGTCCATCAGGCCTTGGATGCCTTTCTTCAGTAATGGGCAATCGATTGGTAGATAGTAACAACAGTAGCAGTCTTCTTTGCACCCTGGGAAAATCCCAGCCTTTAACAGATTTAACTTGATCGTTAACAACGGAGTCATCAGGTCATCAACACTAGAAACATACCGATCTTCTTCAATAGCATGGACATTCCGACCATGCTTCGGCATCAGAGCAGATATTATGTTTGGCTTCTCTGGAGCATAGAACTCCACCTCTTTTGCATCTATCAAGTCTTGAATTTTATTTTTTAGCGCCCAAAAATTGTTTGTGTCATGTCCGGCTCTATCGGAATGGTAGGCACATTTAGCATTGGCATTGTAAGCCGGTGAGGTTGTATTCACATTTTTCGGCGCTTCTTTGATATTTGTGAGATTCAGCTTTAACAAGTGCGGAAGAACTTGCGCGGGCGTCATATTGATGCGGGCGTACTGCCGTGGTGTCCGTTCTCCCCATTGCTGTTTAGGTCTGGACTGATTTCCGCGAGGCTGATCATTTGATGAATTTTGGATCATCACGGCCCCCACAGTCGGACGACGCTCAGTTCTTCCCACTCCTCTCTGAGAGTACACAACAGTCGTTTCCTTCTTCGCCGGAAATGATTTCTTAGCAGTTGTAGATGCAGAGGCATCCTTCTGAATCTTCTCATTCTTGATACCGGCTTCTACCCGCTCGCCAGTCAGAATTAATTCAGTAAACCCTGCGGAAGAGATACCGATCAGATGGTTAAAGAATGGACCAGACAGGGTCCCCATGAACATATCAACAAGTTCTCTATCGGAAAGAGGTGGCTGCACTCTTCCGGCCAGATCGCGCCACTTCTGGGCGTACTCCTTGAATCCCTCACCTGAGGCCATCCCCATACTCTGTAGCTGAGTACGGGTTGGCGCCAAGTCAGAGTTATACTGATATTGGCGATAAAAAGAAGCTGCCAGATCCTCCCAACTATGTATCTCTGACCTTTCCAGCTTGTAAAACCAGTCTAGCTGAGTGCCAGACAGGCTATCTTGAAAGAAGTGTACCCAAAGATTTCTGTCGGAAGTATGAGGTTGGATTCTTCGGACATACGACCTTAGGTGCATCTTCGGGCAGGACAACCCGTCATATCTTGCAAAAATTGGCACTTTAAACTTCGGGGGGGATCACAATTCCAGCAATTAATCCCAAATCTTCGAAATCTAAGCCGAGAACTCTCTGCAGCTCCATAGCTGCCAACCTGTCCTCCAAGTTTTTATACTTATCGTCGGCGGGCGGGTATTGTTGCTCTGAGTAGTCTTCGTCTTCTTCAGCCTCTTCTTCTTCAACTTCAGATTCGGAAGGTACCGCAGCCCCTTTTCCTTTACTGGTTTCTTCTTCGGATGCAGAAGGAAATTCAAGAACTCTTCTGGCTTCACCCTCAAACCTTCTTCCCAGGGTAGCCACCCCGACTCTTTTCTTCTTCTTTTTCACTTTCTCTTTGTTCCCCAGCAGGACTTTTAAATCCTCCTGTCCCTTTGCCAAGGTCATCAGGAGATGTTGAAATTGTGAGTTTTGAGACTGCAAATCCTTGACCGTCTGTTCGAGATCCATCTTACTGAAATAAACAGCAGAAAGATAAGGAAACCTGGTGTGGAGACCTGCTTATGCGCATGATGAATGATATGTTTATTTATGCAATGCATTCAAGGATTTAGAAAATTCAAAATTGTTGCAAACAAAAAGAACACACGTCATATTAATAAGAAGAAATTTCGTTAGTACATAAATGCCCCATGGGCCAAATATTACAAAAAAACTTCTCAAGGTAAAAAGACGTTGCGCATCCTCTTTGGTGCGATGTAGGTGTTGAGGGTCTCTTCCTCATGGAGTCGGCGGGTAAGCTCCAAAACCTTCTTCTCACTGGAGTAGAAGCTGGCTTCAAAAGTATTTCGTTCCTCCTTGAGTTGGATCCAACTCTTCTGCATCTCCTCCCATGATGTTGGCATGTCAGGATATAGGATGGTGTAGGGAACCTCTCCTTCCTTAACGGGCTCTTTAATCACAGGGAGAACATGAGGGTAAGGCATCATTAGACTATGGGCTCGGGTTCGTACCTGTTGTACCCCAAAATTTTCCCTCCCATATTCTTCAAAGATTTGTCAAAAGCATGTTTCAAAATTCCCCAAGGGTTGCACAGCTCAAGGGCCTCCTAAGTAGTCAAAATTAGGGTTTTGGTTCTGACAAGGTAAATGAGGTTTCCAAGGGTCCAATCAAGTCCCACATGCTTATAAACATGGTCAAGCATCCTCATATCAAGTTTCAAGACTTACAGCTCAAAATTGCACAGTCAAAAAACCCTAATTGCACTACAGTCAATTGTAGGGGCAAAATGGTCATTTGGCAGTCAGAAGTTCAAAATTTTGGTCAACATCTCATTTTGAAGCCACAAACATCATTTGATCAATGCTTGATCATGATTCTCAAAGCTTGGCTCAAAAATCATCAAGATGCAAAAGTTTCCTTATTTGGACAGCTGAAAAAGTCAACTGTAAATTGACCAGGGCATAACTTTCACATGGATTATCAGAAAAATTCCATCCAGAGCTCATTTTGAAGAGAAAGACATTTCCTACAACTCATCTTCATACTTCAAGTCCAAGAAATGCTCTCACAAAAAGTTATCAATTTCAACATTATAGGTCATTTTCAAAAGTCAACAAAAAGGGACTTTAAGTCAAAGGCCATAACTTGAGATTGGTAAATCAAAATGACATGGGACCAAAGGCATTGGTTAGAGGAATCAAAGACCTTTCCAAAATGTCCAAGAACATGAGCAAAGCTTAAAAATTGTGCAAGTTATGCCTTGTGGAAGTTGGGAAATTTTTGGATATTTTGAAAAGTCAACATTGATTCAAATGACCTAAAATTGCTAATGGGCCTCTTTTTCTTCCACAATTCATTATCCAAGGCATGTGCACGACCATTTGGCCCAAAGGGAAGTTTTTCTTCATTTTTTATTTATTTATTTGGATTTTTATTATTAGTAATTCATTTAAATTAATTAAAATACATGAAAATATTAAACATAATGTTTCAAATCTTTTTATGCACATAATATCTCCAAGATTTCGTGCAAGTCAGATTAGGAAAGAATTGAAGCTAATTGGACATGATTTGGTAGCAAAAGCATAAAAAAAGATTGAAAAATTATGGTTTGCAAATCAAATATTTTTCACATCAATGCATGGATTTTTGATCAAGTTTCTTAACCTAAAACACTCCCACATAATTACAGAACGAAACCCTCGTGCTCACGGACTGAAAGCTGCGCCATACATAGAAAACAAAACTTGAGTTTTTGGTTGAAAAATTGAAAACTGAAAACAGGGATAGAGGTCGATTCAAGCCAAGAAATTCATCTCATCACCTTCCTGAGACCTTAAGCAACGTACCTGACTAGGTTTCCACGTCTCTAACGCCTTGAATCATTGTACAGAAGTCAAACTTTTTCACTTTGTTCTCATAATCGTATTTTAATATTTATGCATTTTTATGGCATTTCTTTCATAGATTCTGACTAATGAGAAGATTCTGGAGCTAACCATATAAGTTAATTGTGTTTTTATGCGCTATACATGATTCTACCATTGATGCAGGCTAGGTTTTCTTGAGTTCCAAATTAGGCGTTTCTAAAAGCCATAAAATTAGAGCCTCATAATATCATGACCAGATTCAGTGCGTTGGGACGAAAATAATGAAACCCTCGCGCCTAATTTCTGAGGCCACATGGCCTAATCGCTATTATCAAATTAAGCATAATTTGGGGGGGTTCGAAACCCCCGCTAACCGTTTTCTATTTTTCAGGAAAAACAAAACCATGGGGAAGACGATGAAGTGGCCAGCTCTGGTTGGTCTATTCAAAAATTCGCGCTAAAAGTCCACTAGCGTTCTGTTCTATTTTATATTAATTGTTGGTTATTATATAAACAAAGAACTCAAGCAGCGCGTTTGGTAAAGTGCAAGACTGGTAAACCACAGGACCTGGGTTCGAGCCCCAGGTCCTCACTCTTTCCCTATTATTTTTCAATTAACGTTCCTATGCAGCGTCAACACTAAAGCACGCCATGCACTCATGCTACCAAACGTCCACGCGTCCCACTGGACTCAATCAAAGGCCAGGATCTGAAGACTACGGTGGACCTAAGTCAACGCCCCACACGCATCCTGAAAAAGTCAGCCAGGCCAAAGGCCATTGGGCCAAATTGCTAAAGTCTCACCTCCAAATTAGGGGCAGAACCCCTTAGGTTTGCAATACTTTTTTTCATTTTTTTTTATTTCAATTATTATTCTTTTTATTAATTCTTGTAATTTAATTATTTTCATAAAAAACACCAAAACAATAAAAAATCAGAAAAGAGACAAAAATTAATATTTTTATTTAATGTTATATTTTTTGTAAATAAAATTCATTAATTCACTTAGTTTTAATTTAGGGTTTAACCTTAACATTTTTTTTCAATAAAAACCTAAAATTGGTAGAATTAGGGTTTGAATAATTTTTTATCTTTTTTTCTTTTCTTTCATGATAATTAAATATTTCCTATTATTTATTTTTGTAATTAAATCGCATGTAAATAATTAGGTTAATATTAGGTTAAAATTTAATTCTTTCTTAATAAACTAAAAAACAACTAGAATTAGGGTTAGCATTTTATTTTAATTAATTCTCTTTCATTAAAATCATAAAATACAAAAAAACAAAAACAATTTCTTTTCATTTTAATTTTATTAATTTAATAATCATTTAATTTAATTCCATTAAAAAGGGTCCAACGCCCTCGTTTTTAATTCTTATTTAATTCGCATATTTATTTCTTCTTCGTATAATTTTTATGTATCTCTCCCAAAGCCGTGTAATTAATTTCTCGCACTTTACTTTACTTTATTTCTTTATTTTTCCGTCAAATCGGGTTTTGGAAATTTTGGCGATGTGGACCCGCGCCTTTTGTAATAGCTTAGAACTTTACTTTTCTCGCACTCTTAAATGTTAATCAAGGCATGCAAGAATGAATGGACAAAAATGAAGACAAACGCATAGATCACCCATAACATGACAAGATAAAATATCTGAATCTGACACACAAATCACACACCACCCCTAGGGTACGCCTCACTGTTGCCTTGCCTCGAAAGGTGATCGTCGAGTAGAGGATGTCTTAGTAAGTCCTCATGATCCGGGAACCTGGCATGAGGGTAGCTTCTAAGGTGTCTTCCCATTGCTCCGGTGATCACCATGTCCTGAACTTCGAATTGACCCGAACACCTCCAACGGTGGTGCTACCTACCTCTCAATGGTGGGATGGCACTACTTTAAAGGACATTTACACAGACGAATTCCTTAGGGTAGGTAGACGACTCTAGATACTTGCTCTAATTTCAAAACAAATTCAAAAATACTTTTCACACCAACACATTTTCAAAAAGCTTTCGAAAGCATTTTTTAAACACTCTTGAGGACCGATACAAGAGTCGAACTGGAATTTTCAAAGAAACTTTTTAAAACCCACAGTTGAAAAGCAAACAAACCATTTTTGAAAACACAAATGAGCAAGTATCTAAGAGCCCATGGATAACCATGGATAGAAAGGGTGCTAACACCTTCCCTTTCTATAACCTACCTCCCGAACCGAGAGCAATCTCTTTAAGGAATTTTTCTGTGCTTTTGTCCTTTCCATTTGGAGAAAATAAAAGACGGTGGCAACTCTTGCTTCCGCGACATTTCACGAACCAGCGTTAAACAGTCAGTTCCAGATCCACCGATCACAGAACTGGCGACTCTGCTGGGGACTTAAACTTAAAGTGAGGTGTACCTTAGGGTAGTTCATAACTGTGTTTTCAATTGTATTGACTTGTCTGCTTTAACTTTGTGGGTTGCATGGGAGTTACATAGATCCTAACCCGGATCTGGGGATACCCTGTTTAGGTAGCATAAGCTGTGAGGGACCTATCCGGCGTAGACCGACACGGGTGAAACAGTGGCTACGTTGGTGTGGCACCTTGGTCTGTACTGATATCCCTTGTGTTGCAACGAGGAGAATATGGGTCTTCTAAGGAGTCATTAAGCACCAACAACCTTAGAACCTTAAATGACACAACTTGGCCATTAGAACAGTAGCAGTATGCTACGCCCATTGAGGCTAAACTCTCGTGATGGTTCTGGCCGCAAGAAAAGATTGCGATGCTGGAGTTATGACCGATTGAGGGTAGTCAAGGATATTGGGATCCTCTAAGAACCGGTTACTTTGATAGGACAGGTATGAACCAACAAACTGAAAGAGGGTAGTACCTAGACCTCATGCTGGCCTAAACTTTAGGGGCTTGCCTTATGTGACTTGTGTGCCTCACCATGTTTGCCTTTGTATCTGTTTGTGGTGTGCTTTATCATAACATCATAACATCATGAGCATTGCATGCATCCTGCATAAGGACTGACCATTTCAAAGACAAGAGGGTTTCACCTTTGCTCTGTTTTGTAGG
The DNA here is from genome assembly GCA_948472305.1 of Vicia faba. Classification (NCBI taxonomy): domain Eukaryota; kingdom Viridiplantae; phylum Streptophyta; class Magnoliopsida; order Fabales; family Fabaceae; genus Vicia; species Vicia faba. The sequence goes on from OX451739.1 coordinate 155,407,725, forward strand.
ACATCATGATGCCTGTGCGAAGGAATACTATCCGGTTCAACTTTGTTCATTCACCTGAGTTGCTTGAAGAGTTGGTTAGCAGAATTCCAAATACCACTTCTTTCATTCAGAGGCATGGTTCTCTTCTCAGTTTAGTCACTGCAAAGCGGGATCAACAGTTGATGAGCGTTCTGACCCAGTTCTATGACCCTCTGTACCAGTGCTTCACCTTTCAAGACTTCCAGCTGGTCCCTACCCTGGAAGAGTTCTCTGATTTGCTTGGTATCCCTATCTTGGATCAGACTCCCTTTACTGGTTGGGAAAAGACCCTCAGGCTTGAGGATGTTGCTGCAGCTCTTCCCTTGACACATCAAGAGGTAATGGACAACTGGGTGACTAGAAGCGGAGTTAAGGGTTTCTTGGCCAAGTTTCTGATCGGTAAAGCTAACAGTTCCTGGAATGACCTGGACTTTAGGGCATATGAAGACATCTTGGCCCTCTTAATCTATGGGTTAGTCTTGTTTCCTAATCCTGACAACTTCATCAATGTCACTGCCATAAGGATCTTTATGTCTCAGAATCCCGTGCCCACTCTCTTGGATGACATCTTGCAACAACTTCATGCTCGTACTACCCGAAGACGAGGAACCCTATGGTGTTGTATCCCTTTGTTGGTGAGGTGGTTTATTTCGCACCTCCCCAAGTTCGTACTGAAGAACCAAGAAGGAAGAGGTTGGGCTCATAGGTTAATGTCTCTCACCGACAAAGACATCATTTGGACTTGCAGAGGTTTGGATGAGATAGCTGTCATTGATCGATGCGGGGAATACCCTAATGTTCCTCTGATTGGTACCCAAGGAGGGATCTCTTACAATCCATGTCTAGCGCTCCGTCAGTTTGGAAGAGCAAGAAGAGCAGGGCCTCATGAGATGTTGGTGCCTCACATCAGTTTTGAGTTTCAGGTGGATAGTGACGAGCTGCGTCATAGGTTCATCAAGGCTTGGGACAAAGTTCATAAAGCTGACCCACAAGAGTTAGGGCCAAAGACTTCTTTACCTATGGAAGCCTACTACAAATGGGTTCGCATCCGTGCTCAGAAGTTAGGTATGTCGTACGAAGCTGTCAGACCCGTCATTCTTGAGTGTCCTGACAAAGATGGTGTTCCTCCAACTGTCCTTCCTCCTCAGATACCTACTGACTATGAGACATTAAAGAGGTCTTGGTCGCAATTGCGAGAAGAACGGGATTCTTACCGGGAAAAGTTCAACGAGCAGGAATTGAAGATCCAGAAGCTGACAAAGCAGTTGGAGAATGAGCGAGCTCTGAATGCCTACATCCGTACTGAGAAGAGGAGACCATGGGATCAATAAGGAGCTCTGGATGTTCTTTTACAGTTTTATTTCCCTTTTCAGTATTTCCTTTCATGTAACGCCTAAGGGCAACCTGTTGAATAATTTCAGTTTCAAAGTTGAATCTAATGAAGTGTGTTCCTTTTTGTTTACAAAGTTGATTCCTGATTGTCTTTGAAAACATAAATCATACGCATTCCATTCATCATGTGCATAGCAGGTTTTCTTCTTTTCAGGTTGCTTACCGTTCTTCGCTGTTTATTTCAGCATCATGAATCCTGACTCATCATCAACTGAGATGTCCATCAAGGCTCTTCAGGCGCAGAATGCGCAATTTCAGGAATTAATCATGGGTTTGGCTCAAGGCCAAGAAGAGCTGAAGGCTCTGCTTCTGAAGAAGGAAAAGAAGAAGAAGAGAAGAACTGTTCTGTTCAACTCGGGCCGAAGGTTTGGCAATACTCTGCAGAATGAAGAGGCTGGTTCTTCTATTGGCAAGAGTACTCCTCAAGCGGAAAAAGGTCCTAGTCCGGTAGTCTCCGACAACGAGACTGATTTTGATGAAGAGCAATATCCCCCTGCAGAAGACAGATACAAGCAGTTAGAAGACAGGTTGAATGCTATGGAGATCCAACAGGTACCCGGACTGGATTTCAGAGATTTGGGTTTGTCTACTGGTGTGATTATTCCTCGGAAGTTCAAAGCACCATCTTTCACTAAGTACGACGGGGCGTCTTGTCCCAAGCTACATCTCAGGTCCTATGTTCGGAATATTCAACCGTACTCAGCGGATAAGAATTTGTGGATCCACTTCTTCCAGAAGAGTCTTTCAGGGACTCATCTCGAATGGTTCTATCAGCTGGATGGGACCAAGGTTCATAACTGGGAGGAGTTGGCTACTGCTTTCTATAAGCAGTATCAATATAATGCCGACCTTGCCCCTACACGTACCCAACTCCAGGGTATGTCGTTAGGTTCAAGTGAAGGTTTTAAAGAGTACGCTCAGAAGTGGAGGGATCTGGCTGGCAGGGTGCAACCTCCGTTGACTGATCGGGAGTTGGTAAACATGTTCTTGGGGACCCTATCTGGGCCATTTTTCAACCATCTTATCGGGAATTCGTCTGCAGGGTTCACTGATCTGATTCTGACTGGAGAGAGAATTGAGGCTGGGTTGAAGTCTGGAAAGATTCCGAAGGGTGCATCGTCTAGTTCTGAGAAGAAACCCTTTAAAAAGGAGGCTAGTGCTGTATATGGCTCCCGGAGACAAGAGAAATCTGAGCGCCGCCAATCTGTCAGTGCGGTAATGATTGCCAAGCCTGCTGCCGCTCCTCGGCCAACCAATCCTCAAAGGGCTGAAAGACCCCGAAGAGAGTTCACCCGGTTAATTATGACTTTATCGCAGATCTTGCCACAGTTGCTGTCCACCAACCTAGTGACTGTTAGAGAGGCACCCAAAGGTGTAAACACTGCCTCCCCCAAGTACAACCTGAATGCCCGTTGTGCGTACCATTCTGATAGCCCGGGGCATTCCACTGATGACTGTTGGGCATTAAGGAATAAGGTGCAAGACCTTATTGACGCGAAAGAGATACAGTTCGAAGCGCCTGAGAGGCCAAATGTGGTAACTGCTCCTATGCCTCAGCATGGGGTAAATGCTGTTGATGAAGAGGTGTACGCTGTTTCTGTGGATGATCTAGCCACTCCCTTAATGACTGTCAAGAAGAACCTACTGCTGGCCGGTTTATTTCCGGGTTGCAGTGAGGGTTGCCTGTTCTGTGCTGTTTCCCTATCTGGTTGTCCCTTGCTGAAGTTAGGCATCCAAAGCCTAATGGATAGCAAGGAGATTCTGTTTAAGAAGTATGTTGTTCAGTTGGTTCCGGTAGAAGAAGTTTCCGTGGTTACCATCTTCAATAACCCAATCAAGGCTCTCCTGAAGAAGCCTGTTCAAATCATGACCATCGCACCTGTTGTTATCACTGTTCCGGGGCCTCTTCCCTACGTATCTGATAAAGCTGTCCCCTGGCACTATGGGGCAGACGTATATGTGAATGGAATTAAACAAGAGTTCAACACTGGCGCCAGTATCTGTGATATCACTGGCCCAGCCAAGGTTACCCACAGTGGCAGGCTCTTCTCGCCTGACATTGCACCGCCCGCTACTCGAAGACCCCTCCTTATAACACCTACAAGTGTACCTGTTCCTGTTGCTGATCAAGTTGTTTCCCCTGCTGCCGAGTCATCCAATGCTCGGGGTAAGGGAGTTGAAGATGAGCCTGCCCGGATGGAGGCACCGATACCTGTAAATGCTGAGGCCTCCCAACAAGAGATGGAGGAAATCTTGAAATTATAAAGAAGAGTGACTTCAATGTTATGGAACAGTTGGGGCATACGCCCTCCAAGATCTCCATGCTCTCTTTATTGCTATGCTCCGAGGCCCATGCTAAGGCCTTGATCTCATTTCTCAAGACGGCCCATGTACCACAAGAGACATCTGCAGTCCAGTTCACTGATTGTGTAGCAAATCTGACAGCGGACAATGGCTTGGGTTTCTCAGATGCTGACCTGACTGCAAAAGGAAGAGACCACAATGATGCTCTGCATGTCTCTATCGAATGCAGGGGCACTACTCTGGCGCATGTATTGGTGGATACTGGTTCTTCCTTAAATGTGCTACCCAAGAAGGCTTTAGACCGTTTGGATTGTGAAGGCCTGGAATTAAAACCCAGCAATATCATCGTCAGGGCCTTTGACGGTTCAAAAAGGATGGTTCATGGAGAGGTTGACATTCCTATTCGGGTAGGCTCTCAGGTGTTCGACTCTACATTTTATGTGATGGATATCCGTCCATCGTACTCTTGTCTACTGGGTCGGCCTTGGATCCATAAAGCTGGGGCAATGACCTCTACCTTGCACCAGAAGCTGAAGTACCCTGTCAGAGGGAAGATCGTCACTGTGCAGGGAGAGGAGGAGTATATGGTGAGCCATCTGAATTCCTTCAGATACATTGAGATGGATGGGGAGTTTATTGAAACCCCCTTTCAGCATTTCGAGGAGGTGCTTCCAATTTCAGCGGCAGCAGAAACAGCAGTAGAAGAGAATGTTCCTTTGAAGATGGCTTCCCTGAAGGATGCCCGGGCTGTGGTTCAAAAAGGTGAATGTGCTAACTGGGGCAGGCTTCCTGACTTTACACAGAAAACTGACAAATTTGGACTGGGTTTTACTACAGAGGGTCAGAAAGCTATGCGGAAGGCGAAGACCAGAAGACCTCTTGTGCTCATTACAAATCCAGGAGTGAATGCTGTTGGGGAAGACAATGAAGTGGATGAAGCTGAGTTCAATAGCTGGATCTATCCAACAACTGAAGGCGGATTGACCAATTGGATTGTCAAAGACCATACTCCTGTTACTTTTGTTACGCAGTAATAAACTTCTTTGTTTTATTATTTGTAATAAACAATAAATAAACTCTATGGCCCGGTGTCTTACCCGAGGCACTGTGGCTTCATTTGTGAGGGCATATAAATTGTCATTTCATATATCATAAATGAAAATCTTGGACATTTTCTCGCATTTCAAATCTTATGCTCCTTTTCTGTCTTTCCTCCCTTTATATATATTTCAAAACAGCTGTATTTACACACACTCACTCATACAGGTTTCAATCCACCCTGGATCTCACTGGTAACGACTCTGCTACTGCCAGTTATGACTTCGAAAATCCGATCAACTTAGCCGAAGACGAAGGTGAAGATGATTGCGAAGTGCCTGGCAAGCTTGCAAGACTGTTACTTCAGGAAGAGAGGGCAATTCAACCCCATGAAGAGCCAGTGGAAACAATAAACTTGGGTACCGAGGCAGACAGGAAAGAGGTAAAGATTGGTGCCAACCTAGAGCTCAGCGTGAAGCAACGGTTGACTCAGATGCTACATGATTATATAGAGATCTTTGCTTGGTCCTACGAAGACATGCCCGGGTTGGATACCGATATTGTGGTCCATCATTTGCCTACTAAGGAAGACTGCCCGCCGGTCAAGCAAAAGGTCTGTCGTATGCGTCCAGAGATGTCAGAAAAGATTAAAGCCAAGGTTATGAAACAGTTTGATGTTGGGTTCCTTGCAGTGACGTCTTACCCTCAGTGGGTTGCTAATGTGGTGCCGGTACCAAAGAAAGACGGTAAAGTCAGAATGTGTGTCGACTACAGGGATCTGAACAGGGCCAGCCCCAAGGACGACTTCCCCTTACCTCACATTGATGTCCTTGTTGACAATACAGCTCAGCATAAGGTGTTCTCTTTCATGGATGGCTTTTCAGGTTACAATCAGATCAAGATGGCACCTGAAGACATGGAAAAGACTACATTTGTTACTCAGTGGGGCACCTTCTGTTACAAGGTCATGCCTTTTGGACTGAAGAATGCTGGGGCAACCTACCAGCGTGCCATGGTTGCTCTATTTCATGACATGATCCATCATGAGATAGAAGTGTATGTGGACGACATGATCGCAAGGTCCCAGACTGAGGAAGAGCACCTAGATCATCTGCAGAAGTTGTTTGACCGGTTGAAACTGTACAAGCTGAGATTGAACCCGAACAAGTGCACCTTCGGGGTAAGATCTGGAAAATTGCTAGGCTTCGTTGTAAGTGATAAGGGTATTCAAGTGGATCCTGCCAAGGTGAAAGCTATTCAAGAGATGCCTGTTCCTAGGACAGAGAAAGAGGTCAGAGGCTTTTTAGGACGCCTGAATTACATTGCTCGGTTCATCTCACACCTAACTGCTACTTGTGAACCAATCTTCAAGCTGCTGAAGAAAGATCAGGTAGTACGTTGGAATGATGAATGTCAGGCTGCTTTTGACAGAATCAAAGAGTATCTCCAAGAACCACCCATCCTTACGCCACCAGTTGAAGGGAGACCTCTGATACTATACCTGACAGTACTTGACAACTCAATGGGGTGCGTGCTGGGGCAGCATGACGAGTCTGGCCGAAAAGAGCATGCCATTTATTACCTTAGCAAAAAGTTTACCGACTGTGAGACCCGATACTCACTGCTTGAGAAAACTTGCCGTGCTTTGGTATGGGCTGCTCGCCGGCTGAGACAGTATATGCTGACTCACACTACCTTGTTGATCTCAAAGATGGATCCTATAAAGTACATATTCGAAAAGCCTGCTCTGTCTGGGAGAATTGCGAGATGGCAAATGATCTTGACGGAATACGACATTCAGTACACGACCCAGAAAGCCATCAAGGGAAGTGTATTGGCAGACCACTTAGCACATCAGGCAGTAGACGACTATCAGTCAATGAACTTCGAGTTTCCGGACGAAAGCATCATGATAGTGACTGATTGTGAAGTACCTGGACCGGATGAAGGACCTGAGGAAGGATCCCGATGGTCTATGCACTTTGACGGAGCTTCCAATGCTTTGGGAAACGGTATCGGCGCCATAATCATATCACCTCAAGGCACTCATACTCCACTCACTGCCCGGCTATGTTTCAATTGTACCAACAACATGGCGGAGTATGAGGCGTGCATCATGGGTCTTCAAGCTGCGATCGACCTAAGGATTAAGTTTCTGAGTGTCTTCGGAGATTCCGCTCTCGTGATCAATCAGATCAAAGGAGAGTGGGATACGAAACATCCGAATCTTATCCCTTACAGAGAATGTGTGTTGACTTTGATCCCCCACTTCACGAACATAACCTTTGAACACTTTCCAAGAGAGGAGAATCAGTTGGCGGACGCATTAGCTACAATGTCTTCTATGTTCAAGGTCAAATGGGATAATGAGGCTCCCCAGATCATCATCTGGAAACTGGACGAACCGGCATACTGTTGTGATCTCGAGACTGAATTGGTGACTGAGAAGCCTTGGTACCATGAGGTGAAAAGATATCTGGAAGCTCAGGAATACCCTGAAGGTGCCTCTATCAATGATAGGAAGTTCCTGAGAAGGTTCGCGGCAAAGTTCTTCCTTAGCAACGGCATCTTGTACAAGCGAAACCATGATTCAACCTTACTGCGTTGTGTGGATAAAACTGAAGCAGAAAGGATCATGGAAGAGCTACATGAAGGGACCTTTGGTACACATTCCAGTGGACATACAATGGCAAAGAAGATCCTTCGGGCAGGGTATTACTGGTCCACAATGGAAGCTGACTGTTACCAACATTCCAAGACATGCCATAAGTGCCAGATTTATGCAGACAAGGTGCATGTTCCTCCAGTTCCTTTGAATGTTCTGACTGCGCCTTGGCCGTTTGCGATGTGGGGCATAGACATGATCGGTGAAATTAAACCTACGGCATCTAATGGGCATCGCTTCATCCTGGTAGCGATTGATTATTTTACAAAGTGGGTTGAAGCAGCTTCCTACGCTACGGTAACCAAGACTGTTGTGGCACGGTTCATTCGGCATAACCTGATCTGTCGATACGGCGTCCCTGAGAGAATTATTACAGACAACGGTACCAATCTGAATAATAAGATGATCACTGAGCTCTGCGAGCAGTTCAAAATACAGCACCACAATTCTTCTCCTTACAGACCGAAGATGAATGGGGCTGTAGAAGCAGCAAATAAGAATATCTAGAAAATCGTGCAGACGATGACAGTGGCTTATAAGGATTGGCACGAGATGTTACCGTTCGCTCTACATGGGTACCGTACCTCAGCTAGGACGTCAACCGGGGCAACTCCTTTCTCTTTGGTTTATGGTATGGAGGCAGTCTTACCGATCGAAGTGCAAATACCCTCTCTCCGGATAATGAAGGATGCAAATCTGAACGAAGATGATTGGGTCCAGACACGACTTGATCAGCTAAATCTTATTGATGAAAAGAGACTTGCTGCTATCTGTCATGGTCAGACGTATCAAAAACGGATGATCAGGGCATTTAACAAAAAGGTCAGACCACAGGAATATCAAGTTGGGGATCTGGTAATCAAGCGAATCATCCTTCCTCAGAGTGATCCAAGGGGCAAATGGACCCCTACGTACGAAGGGCCATTTGTGGTTAAACATGTGTTCTCAGGAGGAGCCATGATTCTAACCAATATGGATGGTGACGACCTTCCTCACCCCGCCAATGCAGACATAGTAAAAAGATACTACGCATGAAAAAAGACCCGCTAGGCTGACATGCCTAGGCAAAAATTAGGGCTTCCCGGCGAACCAAAAGGGTTCGGGCAAAATGAAGGGATGAAATGAAAAAAATCTGTACACCCGGTAAGTCGAAAACCTGAAAAGGCGGCTTGGGCAAAAATGGGTATCCCGGTGGACTGAAAACCCGAAAGGGCGGTCCAGGCAAAAGTTAGGGATAAAAGCGTAATACTATGTCTCATTGGATCACTTGGCATCCAGAATCCGGTATCTACACCAAGTTCAGACGGCATCGATCAGTCAGCTTCATTCTTCGTTTAGGTCATCAAGTGATGAGACGCTCGGGGATATAAAGGCAATAGCAGAGTTGAAACCCAGTGGGATCATTCATTTCACACAGCTTTTTTATTTTTCTTGTACAAAATTTGTATAAACTCTTTTGTTCGGCGGCGTTCTCTTACTAGGACGTCAGCCTCTTGTACACAAAACGCCTATTTACAGGCCATTCAAAATCAATACAAATATATTTTTCAGTTAAAAGTGCCAATTGTTTTTCTTCTTCTGTTTTGTTTTGCGAAGAACGTCCAAGGTTCAATTTGTGATATATGCATTGACAATAATTTGCTAACTCATGAATATTTGCATACGAAACAAAGGGTCAATTACAGGTAACATTAGAAACAGGGGCAATAAAGAGTTGTCTAAACAATCTAATTGTTCTATCCACTAAGGTACCAAGGTAGGTTCAGTTGGAAAACATAACCAGATATCCTAATTCCCCAGAGAGTAAGCAGGCAGTACACTCTCTCGAAGCTATAGTATCAAACTTAAGGAAGTTGGGTGTCCTCCAGCAGATCCCAACATTCCCCAGCAGTATGCATGCATTTTTAACAAGCATCCCCGGCAATCTTGGCCTAAAGATTGTTCCCCGGTGGTATATCAAATATTCAGTGGAACTACTTCCAATACATCTCAAAACTTCCCCAAGAGAGTCCAATCCAGCTTCCCCAGGAAAGTTGGAATTCACCTCCCCAAGCAGTAAGCTTATCCCCAGTAGATTCTGGAAGCTTACCCTCGCAGAGCGCGAACGCGTCTCCCGGCTTTATTCAAAGAGTTATTTCCTTACTAGGATATAACTGGGTTATCCTCAGCCAAAAGCCACGGGAAGATCGTTCTCGGCGAAGTATTCTTATCCCCATCGAAGTCCATTAACGCATCCAACGTAACAATGGTATCCCCATCAAGTTATTATCAACATTCCAGCAAAGTATCTCTCTCCCCACTGAGTATTGCTTCCCAGCAAGATCGTTAGAGTACTTTCCTCCCTGCAGAGTTATTCCATTCGCCAAGTTTATTCCCCAACGGAGTTATCTTCTCCTACCGGTATTCTTGCAATCATCATCCCCAGCGGAAGCAAAATCTATTCTCCAACATCAGCCCAGGAGTGACTTCCCGGCACCCGTCAAGGATTTACTTTCCTAGACGAAAAATACATTCATAAACATCGCACTTCCATACATCATTATAGCATGCATAGACGCATCTTACAAATCTTATTTATGTTGAGAACATCATTTCTTGGTCCATATCATGCATTGCATATGACTGACCTTTACCTTTCAGGAAAGATTTAGTTAAATTCTCAATCATATTTCAAGACTCTAAGACCTTATCTGGTTCAGTTAAATCGACTCCAAAGATTTCTCTGGTTATTATCCAGTCAAAGGCCTTCTCTGGTTTGGTCAGATCGACTCCAAAGATCTCCCTGTTTCTTATCCAGTTGAAGACATTCAAGACCTAGACCGGTTCAGGTAATCGACTTCAAAGATTTCTTATCCAGTCCAAGGCCTTCTCTAGTCCAGCTAAATCGACCCCAAACAGATTTTTCTGATGAAGACTCAGTAGAAGTTATCCAAGGTTTTCCCAATAATTGCTATTGAGGTTGTAATCGCCTATGGTTCTCTCCCCAATGCTGCGGAGATGATAATTCCATCCCAGGTTTTCTCAATGATTGCTATTGAGATTGTAATCGCCTATGGTTCTCTCCCCAATGCTGCGGAGATGATAATTCCATCCCAGGTTTTCTCAATGATTGCTATTGAGATTGTAATCGCCTATGGTTCTCTCCCCGATCCTGCGGAGACGATAATTCCATCCCAGGTTTTCTCAATGATTGCTATTGAGATTGTAATCGCCTATGGTTCTCTCCCCAATGCTGCGGAGATGATAATTCCATCCCAGGTTTTCTCAATGATTGCTATTGAGATTGTAATCGCCTATGGTTCTCTCCCTGATACTGCGGAGATGATAATTCCCACCAAGATTCTCTCAATGTTTTCTGTTGAGGTTGTAGTCGCCTATGGTTCTCTCCCCGATCATGCGGAGGTGGTAATCCCAAGATTTGCTCAACGATTGCTGTTGAAGCTGAAGTTATCCAAGGTTCTCTCACCGTTCCTGTTGAGGTAGTAACCATCCCTGGTTCATTCATCACCATTTGAAGCTCCAGATTTAGCTCCTGTAACTAGTCAGGACATATCTATACAAAGCATCTGAAGACCAGCTCCTGCAACATGTCAGGTACTCATTTTTCTTTTTGCAGGTACGCAAATTCTCGCTAAGGAATCTCTTATGCGATTGACACCCAGATGGCATCTATAAGCCCATCCACCTTCCATCATCTCTTAGCATGGCATCTATAAGCCCATCATCCTATCCAGCAATATCTAAAATGGCATCTATAAGCCCATTCCACCATCACACTGCTACTATGTGAGCGCAAATTTCTGGGCACTCTAGTGTTCAATCATCTTCCACCCTCGGATTACGAAAGGCATGTCAGCCAATCTGCATCCTCAGGTCTAAGAAGATTGAACAGGGGCAACTGTTGTACCCCAAAATTTGCCCTCCCATATTCTTCAAAGATTTGTCAAAAGCATGTTTCAAAATTCCCCAAGGGTTGCACAGCTCAAGGGCCTCCTAAGCAGTCAAAATTAGGGTTTTGGTTCTGACAAGGTAAATGAGGTTTCCAAGGGTCCAATCAAGTCCCACATGCTTATAAACATGGTCAAGCATCTTCATATCAAGTTTCAAGACTTACAGCTCAAAATTGCACAGTCAAAAAACCTAATTGCACTACAGTCAATTGTAGGGGCAAAATGGTCATTTGGCAGTCAGAAGTTCAAATTTTTGGTCAACATCTCATTTTGAAGCCACAAACATCATTTGATCAATGCTTGATCATGATTCTCAAATCTTGGCTCAAAAATCATCAAGATGCAAAAGTTTCCTTATTTGGACAGTTGAAAAAGTCAACTGTAAATTGACCAGGGCATAACTTTCACATGGATTATCAGAAAAATTCCATCCAAAGCTCATTTTGAAGAGAAAGACATTTCCTACAACTCATCTTCATACTTCAAGTCCAAGAAATGCTCTCACAAAAAGTTATCAATTTCAACATTATAGGTCATTTTCAAAAGTCAACAAAAAGGGACTTTAAGTCAAAGGCCATAACTTGAGATTGGTAAATCAAAATGACATGGGACCAAAGGCATTGGTTAGAGGAATCAAAGACCTTTCCAAAATGTCCAAGAACATGAGCAAAGCTTAAAAATGGAGCAAGTTATGCCTTGTGGAAGTTGGGAAATTTTTGGATATTTTGAAAAGTCAACATTGATTCAAATGACCTAAAATTGCTAATGGGCCTCTTTTTCTTCCACAATTCATTATCCAAGGCATGTGCACGACCATTTGGCCTAAAGGGAAGTTTTTCTTCATTTTTTATTTATTTATTTGGATTTTTATTATTAATAATTCATTTAAATTAATTAAAATACATGAAAATATTAAACATAATGTTTCAAATCTTTTTATGCACATAATATCTCCAAGATTTCGTGCAAGTCAGATTAGGAAAGAATTGAAGCTAATTGGACATGATTTGGTAGCAAAAGCATAAAAAAAGATTGAAAAATTATGGTTTGCAAATCAAATATTTTTCACATCAATGCATGGATTTTTGATCAAGTTTCTTAACCTAAAACACTCCCACATAAGTACAGAACGAAACCCTCGTGCTCACGGACTGAAAGATGCGCCATACATAGAAAACAAAACTTGAGTTTTTGGTTGAAAAATTGAAAACTGAAAACAGGGATAGAGGTCGATTCAAGCCAAGAAATTCATCTCATCACCTTCCTGAGACCTTAAGCAACGTACCTGATTAGGTTTCCACGTCTCTAACGCCTTGAATCATTGTACAGAAGTCAAACTTTTTCACTTTGTTCTCATAATCGTATTTTAATATTTATGCATTTTTATGGCATTTCTTTCATAGATTCTGACTAATGAGAAGATTCTGGAGCTAACCATATAAGTTAATTGTGTTTTTATGCGCTATACATGATTCTACCATTGATGCAGGCTAGGTTTTCTTGAGTTCCAAATTAGGCGTTTCTAAAAGCCATAAAATTAGAGCCTCATAATATCATGACCAGATTCAGTGCGTTGGGACGAAAATAATGAAACCCTCGCGCCTAATTTCTGAGGCCACATGGCCTAATCGCTATTATCAAATTAAGCATAATTTGGGGGGGTTCGAAACCCCCGCTAACCGTTTTCTATTTTTCAGGAAAAACAAAACCATGGGGAAGACGATGAAGTGGCCAACTCTGGTTGGTCTATTCAAAAATTCGCGCTAAAAGTCCACTAGCGTTCTGTTCTATTTTATATTAATTGTTGGTTATTATATAAACAAAGAACTCAAACAGCGCGTTTGGTAAAGTGCAAGACTGGTAAACCACAGGACCTGGGTTCGAGCCCCAGGTCCTCACTCTTTCCCTATTATTTTTCAATTAACGTTCCTATGCAGCGTCAACACTAAAGCACGCCATGCACTCATGCTACCAAACGTCCACGCGTCCCACTGGACTCAATCAAAGGCCAGGATCTGAAGACTACGGTGGACCTAAGTCAACGCCCCACACGCATCCTGAAAAAGTCAGTCAGGCCAAAGGCCATTGGGCCAAATTGCTAAAGTCTCACCTCCAAATTAGGGGCAGAACCCCTTAGGTTTGCAATACTTTTTTTCATTTTTTTTTATTTCAATTATTATTCTTTTTATTAATTCTTGTAATTTAATTATTTTCATAAAAAACACCAAAACAATAAAAAATCAGAAAAGAGACAAAAATTAATATTTTTATTTAATGTTATATTTTTTGTAAATAAAATTCATTAATTCACTTAGTTTTAATTTAGGGTTTAACCTTAACATTTTTTTTCAATAAAAACCTAAAATTGGTAGAATTAGGGTTTGAATAATTTTTTATCTTTTTTTCTTTTCTTTCATGATAATTAAATATTTCCTATTATTTATTTTTGTAATTAAATCGCATGTAAATAATTAGGTTAATATTAGGTTAAAATTTAATTCTTTCTTAATAAACTAAAAAACAACTAGAATTAGGGTTAGCATTTTATTTTAATTAATTCTCTTTCATTAAAATCATAAAATACAAAAAAACAAAAACAATTTCTTTTCATTTTAATTTTATTAATTTAATAATCATTTAATTTAATTCCATTAAAAAGGGTCCAACGCCCTCGTTTTTAATTCTTATTTAATTCGCATATTTATTTCTTCTTCGTATAATTTTTATGTATCTCTCCCAAATCCGTGTAATTAATTTCTCGCACTTTACTTTACTTTATTTCTTTATTTTTCCGTCAAATCGGGTTTTGGAAATTTTGGCGATGTGGACCCGCGCCTTTTGTAATAGCTTAGAACTTTACTTTTCTCGCACTCTTAAATGTTAATCAAGGCATGCAAGAATGAATGGACAAAAATGAAGACAAATGCATAGATCACCCATAACATGACAAGATAAAATATCTGAATCTGACACACAAATCACACACCACCCCTAGGGTACGCCTCACTGTTGCCTTGCCTCGAAAGGTGATCGTCGAGTAGAGGATGTCTTAGTAAGTCCTCATGATCCGGGAACCTGGCATGAGGGTAGCTTCTAAGGTGTCTTCCCATTGCTCCGGTGATCACCATGTCCCGAACTTCGAATTGACCCGAACACCTCCAACGGTGGTGCTACCTACCTCTCAATGGTGGGATGGCACTACTTTAAAGGACATTTACACTGACGAATTCCTTAGGGTAGGTAGACGACTCTAGATACTTGCTCTAATTTCAAAACAAATTCAAAAATACTTTTCACACCAACACATTTTCAAAAAGCTTTCGAAAGCATTTTTTTAAACACTCTTGAGGACCGATACAAGAGTCGAACTGGAATTTTCAAAGAAACTTTTTAAAACCCACAGTTGAAAAGCAAACAAACCATTTTTGAAAACACAAATGAGCAAGTATCTAAGAGCCCATGGATAACCATGGATAGAAAGGGTGCTAACACCTTCCCTTTCTATAACCTACCTCCCGAACCGAGAGCAATCTCTTTAAGGAATTTTTCTGTGCTTTTGTCCTTTCCATTTAGAGAAAATAAAAGACGGTGGCGACTCTTGCTTCTGCGACATTTCGCGAACCAGCGTTAAACAGTCAGTTCCAGATCCACCGATCACAGTACCCATTTGAGATAAGGCTCAAGAGGGATGGAATTCTTGTGCCCCAGTGTCTTGTTGTCTACCTTGTTAGGCATCCTCCAAGCTCTGATGAATCTTTGGAGAAGTCCTTGCGCATTGTTGTCGAAGTCAAAAACTAGGTCAGGAATCAACATGTCGTGAGGTCCATCCCTCCGTGCATATCTAAATTGTCTCAAAGCTAGACAAGGGTTGTAGGTAATGCCTCCTCTAATGCCAAGTAATGGAACATTAGGGAACTCTCCACAACGATCGACGATGATGACATTTTCTCTAGACCGAGAACACCAATGTACATCAGAGTGAGTGAGGGTCATCAATCGTTGTGACCACCTTAAGCCTTGGTCATTCCTCAAAACAGATTGTGGAAGGTGCAAAATAAACCACCTTGCAAGGAGAGGAGTACAACACATGAGAACACCCCTCTTTCTCATTGTTCATGTGTAAAATGAGTGGAGGATGTCCCCAAGCAATGTTGGTATGGGATTCCTGGATAGGAAAATCTTGACGGCGTTGACATCTTTAAGCTGGTCAGGATTTGGGAACAGGACCAACCCATAAATGAGGAGTGCCACAATTTCTTCAAAGGCTTGTAGATCCAATGAATTCCAACACTCTTGTGCTTTCTCAAACAAGAATTTTGCCAAGAAGCCTTTGACACCGCTTCTAGTTTCCCAATGCCCCTTGATGTCAGATGGTTGCAAGTGTAGTGCTTGAGCAACATCTTCAGGCTTTAGTTCTTTTTCCGTACCGTTGTAGGGTAGTTGATTAAGAATAGGAATTCTCAAGAGTTGAGAAAATTCCTCCAAAGTGGGCACCAATTGGTAGTCGGGGAATGTGAAACAGTGGTGAAGGGGGTCAAAGAACTGGAACAACACCTTTACCATGTCCTCTTCAATGTTGGTGTTGACTAGGCTGAGCAGTCTACCATGTCTTTCACTGAAGGGAGAGCTTTCCGGAATTCTGGATGTGAGCTCCTTGAGTTGAGGAGGGATTCTCACAAGGTTGACTTGGATAGTTTTCCTGCGAAGAATTTCCATGTCCTACAAAATAAGAACAAAGATGAAGATCCAAACCCTTGAAATGGTTAGTGTATGCATATGATGCTTTATGATGTTCATGATGTATGCATAAACATATGTACAAGCAAGTCACACAAGACCCTAGTTTCAGGCTTGCATGGGGTTTCATAGGTAAGTACCCTCTTGAGTGTAGTTGGCTTAAAAACCTGTCCTATAAATAGTAACCGGGTTCTAAGGAGCTCAATATCATTGGATTGTTTTCCATGTTCATTGTTTTGGTTTAGCCACTTAACTAGCGACCAAAATATTCAAAGAAAACAACCCTCAATGAGTGTAGTATCGAGTATCTACCAAATTCGGACTGCACCAACACCGGTCATCTCACTACCCCTAATAAAAGGCCAAGATGGTCAAGTAAGGCTCTAGGTCATTAGTGCTTAGTGACATCACTCAGCGGCCCCGTACTCTTCTTGATTGAACTCAAGGGTTACCGGTACTCACAAATATGTCACACTAATATAGCTATTGCTTCAACCGTGTCGGTATACCCCGCACAGTTTCCACAATGTATTGTTATCTATGAATGTTTCCCCAAATCCGGGTGTAGGATTTCAAGCCCAAACAAGAGAACCAAGATGTAAAGCAATCAAAGCAAACAATTAGTCATGCAAAAGGGTGATCTAAGCCCTAAGGTTACTCCACTTTCAAATGAATCCCCAACAGAGTCGCCAGTTCTGTGATACGGTGGGAGAACTGACTTGGGTTTTGCGTTTGTTTTCGCAAATGTTTCGGTTTAGTAAGAGTCGCCACCGACTTTTTATTTTATCCTAAGGAAAGGTTAAAAAGCACAGCAAAAACCTTTGAGATGTTTTCTTGGGTTCGGTGAGTAGATTATAGAAAGGGAAGGTATTAGCACCCTTTCTATCCATGGTTATCCATGGGCTCTTAGTTACTTGCTTAGATCACTTGCCTTGCATTTTCAATTGTTTGAAATGGTGCTTTCAATTGTTTGAAATGGTGCTTTGTGTGTGGGTTTGAAAATATTTTGAAAAGAGGCCATTGTTGTGGCAACCTTTGTAATGATCCATGTTTGAATGTATACAAAGGTGTATTTGTCTTTTGAAAAGTTTTCAATGTTTTTGAAAGTTGTTTTGAAAGTGTGTTGTGATGTGTGTTTTGAAAAATGGCAAGGATTGTTTTGCAAGGTTGGTCAAGTAACCAAGAGCTATCTACCCTAAATTTCTAAAAGATCTTTCCTATGTTTTAACCCTTTTAACAGTATTGTTCCACCATTGTATTTGGTGGACAATCTTGTGTTAGGATGTTAACGGGACGGGCGCGGATCATCGTTTAGACCATGATTGCAATAGTGCCAAGTGTCTTTGGCAATTTTTCCTTTAAGGGACTTGATCATTTTTAGGCAACTTTCGAAAGCGTCATCGAGGGACTATGATCATTTGAATTGTTTTGTTTTGCCAAAGACACCCAACATGCAACATGGCCCATTATTGAAGGCAACAAGTGGAGTAACCCTAGGGGTGCAAGTGTGATTAGTGTTGTCCATTTTCATGCTTTGTTGTCTTTGAATTAGGTCAAGCTATTTGTTATTTTTGATTTGCATACAAAACCCTAAGTCTATCATGGTATAATTAGAAAGCTTTAAAATGCGGAATTTAAAGTCCTAAATTATTACAACATAATTATGGGGATGGGGGTACAAATGTTCAAATGGGGATATTTAGCAAGAAATTTAAATCTAAGCTATTACAATCCAAATTGAATATACAAGTTATTTAATTGTACAATAATTAACTAAATACAATAAATATGCAAAATGCACAAAAATGGTTTTATATGTATGTAAAAGTATTTTTCATGTGACATATAAACAAAAATAAAAAAAGTTAATTTTTGAATATTTTCATGTTTTAGGGCAAAACCCTAATTTTGTAAATAAATAGTATTTATTATTTATATCATATACAATATTTATTAATTATACACAAAAATAAATAAAAGAGAAGTATATTTGTAAAAAAGTAATTTTTGAGGTCAAATATTAATAAAAGAAAAAATGTATTATTTTTATATTTTTATCCTAAATATTCTAATAAATAAATATAAGTATTTATACTATGTATTAAATATATTAAATATACACAAAAATAAAATATTAATTATTTACAAAAAAAAAGTATATTTTTTAGAAAATGTTTTCAGAAAATGCAAATAAAAATAATAACTAAAAGTATATATTTTCACATTATTTTTAAGGTTTTAAATAAAAGTATTATATTTATGTATATATACAAGTGTAAACAAAACAAATAAATTCAAAATAAATGCAAAAATATATGGAAAAATATTTTTTATGTTTTGACAAAAAATAATAATTCAGGAGAAAAAATAAAAAGTCAAAAATGATTAAAAAATCATACAATGGGCCAAGGGGGTGTAAGTGTAAAAAGGTGGTGTAAACAGAAAAAACAAATCAGGCCCAGCCCAAAGAGGCTTGTCTTCAACCTCCAGCCAGTTTCAAGCACAAAAACGCGCGTTTTCTTCCATCCCTGCTATCTCTTGATCCTTTGACTTTTAACAAAAACTTATAACATCAAAAATGTAGAACATCAAACCACGAATTCATACATATAAAGAACTTGATCTAACTCTCAGAAATGAGAGAATTTCTTCTCCCCCAATTCCTGACCTAACTTTTTTTCAATGTTCAGGTTCAAAATTCTCTCAGTACACACAACATAAATGAAAAGTAAGGATATGGGTAGTTTCAGGGCCATGAGTAGGACATACTTTCTTCACAAACCTAAGCCTAGATATGCTTGGATAGAGAGATAGAAGTTCAAACTTTTACCTGTTCATCTTGAGTCATGCACAACAATGGAGGTGCTTTCAATGAAGTTTGATGACTTGTACAGCTTGCTTGAGGTCCAGGGATGCTCTTCCAACCTCTAGCTTGCTTTGAAACTAACTGAATCGAGCTATGTAACTCAACCTGCACAACTGGAAAAATGAAGATGGCAAACTTGGTTAGGGGTGTTACAGTCTGTAGCTAGGGCTTGGGATAGTTTGTATGGATGATGTAGGATGTGTTTGAAGTGGTTTGGACAAAAACGCGCGAGGGAATGATGCTGGCCAAGTCAATCTGCAACAGGGACTCTGTTTTGCAGAAAAAATGTGCTTTGATGGATGAGGAGGTATTGAGGGTTAAGGGCTTGTGTTCTAGGTTGGTTAGGGAGTATGCAATGTGTGGACAAAGTTTGTTTAGGCTCTTGCTTGCAGGAAGTGAATGTGGTACCAGTTTTGCAAAGTTTCTTCTTATCTAAGTAAGAGTTGTCAAGTTAGATTGTAGGCTCATACAGGCCCCTCAAGTATGCTGCATTATTCCTTCTTGATCAGTGGGATATGTCCATAATCTTGTTCCCAAAAGATCTGGCCTGTACCTCTTTGATTTGCTTTTTGACATAAAGTGTATCTTTACAAGAATGGCTAAAATGCTTTTTCCAAATATGGCTTAATCTTGCAAGTAATGGTTAAACACACAAAATAAGGCTTTAACACAAAGGATTGGAATTAAATTATTGAGTGTGGATGAGATAAAAGGCCTGTAATCTAGCTTGGATCATGCTGAGTTCAAAATGCCAATGTTATGTACATGAATTTGGCCATGAACAAAGTGACTTTTGCCCATCTTGACAAATTCGAATCTCCCTAACCACAAGGGTGTTTGATGAGTTCTTGGACAATTTGGAAAGCTTGGAATGTGTAATACAATCCATCTTTATAATGCAAGTTGAAATTCCAAGTGGAAGCATGTGAAAAGTGGCCATGAAGTTGGGCAAAAATCCTGCCTAAAATAGGTCAAAAAATTTCTAAGTTAAGAATGTTTTGCACCCTTATTCCAAAAATCATAACTTGAGCTACAAGCTTATTTTGAGGAAACTTTGTGAATCAAAGTTGTAGATTTTGAAATGTACTACAACTTTCATGTTTTGAGTTTTGTTTGAATCCAAATATATCTTCATGAAAAGATGGGACAAAGTTAGGAAAAAATTAGGAAATTTCATAACTTAGAAAATTTCTAAGTTATGAAATTTCTTCATTTCAAACCCTAATTTGTAATTTTTGGTTTCTTGATGAACAAGTTTCATAATTTGACATGTTTTGATGAAAAATGAATCTTGACACTTGATTTTGACCAAAAAGTCAAAGTTTGACTTTTCAGTATACAGTCAAATTTTGATCAATTGACTGGAAAATTCATCTGTCAATCCTGTGCATTTGGGAATTTTTGAACTTGTTGAATGTGTCAAGACCATGCCATTGAGTCCTTGAGTCCATATGTGAGCTTGATTTTCCATTGGCTAGGTCAAACAGTCAAAAATTGCCTTTGTGCAGTCAAAACCCTAAAAATGACCATTTTGCCCTTTTGGTGATCTGATCAAATTTCTTGTGGAATTGTGATCCAAACTTGACCAAATGGTTCATATGAGTTCATAATGTTGATGTGGCTCAAAAATCATGAAGTTTGACTGTCAATTGGCCATAGTTGACTTTTTCCCCAATACAGCTGATTTCTAGGTCAACTGTCCAGTTGACTGGGCAAAGATTGGAATCAAGGCTTGAAACTTGGTATGGATAAACTTGTGAGTCCAACATGAAGCATGAAAGTCATTTTGGGCATTTTAGGTCAAAACATCTTTGTGCAAACTCAAACCCTAATTTGGGTCAACAGTGCAAGGAGGAGTCTCGAGCAGAGCAAACCCTAACTTGATCTTGAGCTCCAAGGGTCTTGGGATGAGAAAATGTTGAAGAAATGAGAAGGAAAATTTTGGGGTACAACACTATGCCCAGAATCTATCCATGAAGATCTGAAAGTTTCATTTCAAGGATAGAAGCGTGCAGTTCACATAATCAAACAGTTGTCATCCATTCATCAACCACTTTTTGAGGCTGAACACGCGTTCAATTTTCTGAAAGGTCAAAGACGCTGATTGGGTGCATTGAGACACTTGTCAAGGATAACCATTCAAGTATCTTTCTAAATCCCCTAATTTCAGGTGTCATTAATGCTTATAATCATGGCTAATTATTTCTTTTTCTTATTGTTTACGTTTTCAAAGAAACCTATTTAAACTCAAATTTTACTTTTTACATTCACTTCTTTTTACTCTCATCAATATTTCCTATCGTTTCAAGTTCTTGTTTTCGAAAACCCCTTTCATCTTCCTCAAAATCTCGTGTGAACAATGGCTTCTTCAAGTGTCAAAAATGTCAGTGCTCATGAATCTGCTTCAATGGAACAGTATGAAGAACCCTACAGAACGCTCCTCACTCCTATTGATAATCTGGAAGTTCTCTCAGAATTGATTATTGATTTTGAAAGCTTGCAAGAAAATGGCTTCAATCTGTATGAAGACGTTACTGCTCAAGGATGGAACGGGTACTTTGACCGTCTATTGGGTCCAACCTTTCCCATTCTTGTAAAAGAATTCTGGATACATGCTTCTTCTTTAAATCATCAGGTTACTTCTTATGTCATGGGGAAGAAAATTGTTATTACAGAAGACCTAATTGCAAAGCTTCTTGGATACAATGGTGGAGGTGTCAGATGCATTGACATGGCTGAGAGATGCTCTGACGTAAGCTCTATTGCAAGAGAAATTTTTACTCATGGACTACCCTCCAGTAAAATCAGAGATTTGAAGGATCACCATTAAATTTGGGCCAGAATCATTATGGGGTGTATCAACCACAGGAAGCCAACAAGCTCTCCTGATTATATCAACATTGATCAACAATTTCTGATCTACTTCATTGCTAAGAGGACAAAGGTAAATCTTCCGCACTTGTTGTTTAATCATCTTAGAACTAGTGTGAAGGAAACAAGAGAAGACGAAAGGACCAAGAGGGATTGGATTCCCTTAGGCAGGCTCATATCAGATATTCTAACAGAGAATAGGCTGATAGAGCATTTGACGGAAGCTCAGGAAATCAACACATTGGAAGCAACCGTTGGGAATCCCCTGAACGCTAAAAATCTGAAGAAGATGAAAATCATTGAGAATATCAAGAAGGAACCAACCGTTACTTCTCATGCAACCATCACTTCAAGAAGGATACCTCTGGATGATTTTCCTCTATTCTCTGAGATTGACTCCAAACCAGAAATAATAGTCAGATATCTGGGCGCGTGCAAGGAAGATGGTACTGCACCAGAAGTCAACATCCAGGACTTGCACAAGGCTGCTCCAGAAGTTGCTTTAAAGAAGACCAAGAAGAGGAAAGCAGCAGGAGAAGGACCATCTCAGAGCCAAAAGCTGCCAAAAAGAAAGGTAATCCCTCTTTCGTTTCTGTTATAGAATCAATAAATGTATCAACATCTGAAGCCATGCCTTCTCAACCAGAAAATCCAACTCCCCAAACATTTGAAGACTTTGACATAGGGTTTGATCCATCAGAAACTCTAGGTCTGAATGAAACTCACTCCCTTTCTCAAAATCCAAATCCTGAACATGACGAACCAGAACTTGTCGAAGTTCTGTCTGATATTGATTTATTTGACCAAGACTTTTCCTCTCCCTTACCACAAAATCCAAATTCTCAACTCCCAGAAAATACAAACTCTGATACCACACCAGAAATTCCGCAACCACACTCTTCACAAACAAAAATTCCACAACAAGAAATTTCACAACCACAATCACCTCAACAAGAAATTCCTCAACCAGAAATACCACAACCAGAAGATCTGAACTCCAATTCACCACAACCAGAAACTCAACTTTGTGAAGATCAATCTTCTGATATCCATGAACTAGAACCCCTAACATGCTACAACAAACCAATATGAAGAATCTCCTTCAGATTCTGATACAATTTCAATACCTGGAATCACAGAACCTCTTGCAGTTCGTATGCCTCTCACGATTCACGATATTCTAGAAATCCCTTCATCTCTGGAATCCACACCTCCAAACACCCTCACTAGACCAATCATCATACCCGACTCTCCAGCTCCTTCACCTACTAGTCGTTCAGCTGACAACTTAAGACTTGTCATTGATCCAATCTTGCTGGAAAGACTAACCTCCACATCTCTCAAAACTACCATTCCCAAACCCAAACCAACTAAAACCACATCAGATGTTGGTACAAATTTGTTGATTTTTGAAACAAGAATGCAGGAATGGATAAATTCTTTGAAGTATGCTAGTCAAGAGATGACTAATCCTGCTGCTTCTGATTATATGTGGACAAGATTCAGAAACTGGCTAAGTTCTGAAATGTTGAAGCTGAAGGAACAGAGTTATGAACAGGTTCAGCAGAACTTTAGTGATAAGCTGAAGGCTTTTTAAGACCAAGCTCTGAGCCAACTGTTCAAGAAAGACATCCTCTCGCTGGATAATGCTCCCTGGAAAGAGCATCATCCTTCAGATGAAGCTAAACCAGAATCAGAAAGTCTCTCCCTGACTGCTGCTCCAGAAGACATGATTGCATCAGAAGAAATGGTTCACTCTGAACAAGCTGCAGAATGCTCTGAGCAACGTCCAACTCCTGAAGAAACTCCAGCATCTTCCTTAGTTATGCAAACTCTAGAAGAGTTGAAGAAAGAAAATGCTCTAATCCATGCAAGGTTGGATAAGCAGGAGGTCACGAAAAAAGAGATTAAAAGTATTCTGGGTAAACAGGAAGACACTATAAAGGAAATCAGAGGCATATTGGGCAAGCAAGAAGAGTCTAATACTCGGATTAAAAGCTTGTTGGAAGCGTTGTTCACACGTCTTCCCCCTCCTTCTTAGATTTCTTTTTAAATATGTTTATTTGTAACGTTTAATTTTTACCTCTTTTGTTCTGGAACTTGTCATTGCATCGTGTTTTTAATATAATTCATCTCTTTTGGTTATGATTATATTGCCTTTTTGATAACTGACAAAAAGGGGGAGAAAGTAAGATATTTTCAATAATGGTTTACCGAGATAAAAGTCTCAAACATTCTGTATTACTTAACCTCTACCTTCTGAAAAGTTTGAACAGGTACAACTTCTGATAGGAGATGCAGCTAAAACTCTGATGAGAAAGAACTTAAGGGAAGTAATCAACTCATGGGGAGTTTCTCTTAAACCTTTTGTTCTTTATTTTTAATTGAAAAATCTAGTTTTTGTCATCATCAAAAAGGGGGAGATTGTTAGAACATAGTTTGATTCTACAACCCTTAGTTAGAGTTTTGATGATAACAAATACAAAGAACAAATATGCACCTTAAAAATTATGTTAATTTGTATGCAGAAGTTCTGACCAAAGCAACATCAGAAGATAAGCCATAAGAGCTACACGCTGAAGCAATCAGAACATGCGCTGAAGATTGATGACCAGAACCTGCGCTTAAGCAAAGTAAACTCTGATTCTGAACAAGAACATGTTAATCCAAGTCATCTATTTTGAAGCGTCAGCAGTAGGAAAGGATGTAAGATTCTGAGTGTTACTGATCATTCAAGACAGCATCAATTCCAACGGCTTCTTTCAGACAGGATCTTCTCCAAATGGAAAGTGAGTTAACATCATTAAACACGCTTGATGATCAACATAAATCCATGGCCTATATAAACAAAGTCAGTGTTCAAAATCGTTGACGATTTGCCAATACCACTCACGCATATTCAAAAAGCTGCAAGCAATATTCATCATCTTTCAAGCTATTTTTGTGTAAATTATCACAGTTGTGATAACAGTTTTTGTAACGAAAAACAACAACACACATTCTTGTATAATTGTTTTGAAACAGTATTCCTTGAGATTAACCGGATTGTGGTTGTACTCAAGAAGACTTTAACAGTTGTTAAAGTAGTGATTGTAATCCTTTTGTGATTAGTGAATTAAGACCTCGTTGGAGAGAGGCGAAATCACCTTGACGGGTGGACTGGAGTAGTTTGAGATCAAACGAACCAGGATAAAAATACTGTGTCATTGCGCTTTTGATTTCAAGTTTTCAATTCAACCCCCCTTCTTGTGTTTTTCACATCTTCAGATGTTTTGTTTGAAATTGAGCGAGTAATTAGGAGCATTCTACCTACTCAAAAGTCTTTCATGTTCATTTCCTTTTCCTTTGACATTGTTATCTTACCATTGATTTGATAAGTAACCCTATCTTTGAATGTTAACGGGACGGGTGTGGGTCATCGTATAATCATGATTAACAATGTTGTAAGGTATCTTAGCATTTTCTTTTAGGGACTAAAATCATTTGAAAATGCAATTTAGATAGCGTCATCGAGAAACTATGATCTTATATTTTTACTTATTTTCTTATAAGTAATTTATAATCTCTACTTGACAAAAGAGCTATTTTCTCTCATTGTTCAAATTGAATAAACAATTCATGTATTTTTTTTTATATATATTGTTTTTACTATTGTGGATTTGTGGTTTTATTTGCGGAAATTGTTAGATTATAGTAGTAATTGTTTAAGACAATTTAATTTTGATAGTCACTGTATTTGTCTCAAACATTAGTTTTTGATGTGTTTGATCTATCATCCATTTCGCAACCGACCTATATGTGAAGCAAAGAAAAATGACCACTAGTTTTCAATCAACACTTACAATAAAACAAAACTATGGAGATAGCACCAAAAAAATGAGCTCCACTTCAAAATATGTTGAACAATTCCAATAGAATAACATATCTCTTTCTCTTGTTTTTGGTAAGTTCCAACCAAAGATGGGAGAACCAACAGAAAGGTATGTAGTATCAAACTTTGTTTCACATTTATCCAAACATGTTTTTGAATCTCGTAGGTGTTTCTTCCTCAGATATGCAGTGGTGACAGGCTCAAACAAAGGAATTGGGTTTGAGATAGTGAGGCAGTTAGCTGAAGCTGGAATCAAAGTAGTGCTTACAGCAAGAGATGAGAAAAGAGGTCTTCAAGCATTGGAAACACTTGAAGCTTCTGGTTTATCTCATTCTGTTGTTTTTCATCAACTAGATGTGGCTGATGCTTCAAGTGTAGCTACTCTTGCAGATTTTGTCAAATCACAGTTTGGCAAACTTGATATTCTGGTAACCTTAAATTAATGTTTTCTCCTTATAAAAATGTTTAATTTCTAGATCTTACTATTTCATGAGTAGAGACTATTGTTTTTGTAGGTTAATAATGCTGGGGTTGGTGGAATTGAAATTAAAGATAGTAATTTATTCAGTTCAGCAATCATTACAAACGGGGTTAGTGTGTATATATATATATATATATCAATATCTGAACTTGTATAATGATTTTGAATATTGACTTGTTCTTACTTTGCAGCAGGCACTATCTGATGATGAATTGAGAAGTTCAATGACACAAACATATGAGTCAACTAAAGAATGTTTGAAAATAAATTATGATGGAGCTAAAACAACATTTGAACATCTTGTTCCTCTCCTCCAGTTATCAGATTCACCAAGAGTAGTCAATGTATCATCATCATTGAGCAAGATAGAGGTAAGCAAACTTTTACATTAATATAATGTTTATTTAAATTAGCATTGTTACTTATATTGATTATTGATGTGAAAGCAGTGTGTATCAAATGAATGGGCTAAAGGAGTTTTCAGTGATGTTGAAAACCTTACAGAAGAGAGAATAGATGAAGTGTTAAAGGAATTTCTCAAGGATTTTGAACAAGGGTCTTTAGAAAGAAATGGTTGGCCTAGGTATTTGGCTGCCTATACTGTTGCTAAAGTTTCAATGAATGCTTATACAAGAATTATTGCGAAAAAATATCCGAATTTCTGCATCAATTGTGTTTGTCCTGGTTATGTGAAGACAGATATGACTGCGAATACAGGTTTCTACACTGCAAAAGAAGGCGCTGTGCATCCTGTTAGGTTAGCATTGCTTCCCAATGGTAGTCCATCTGGTCTCTACTATATCCAAAATGTACTCTCATCATTTTGACTCATATGCACCATAGATGTAACCATTTTAGAGGGTTAATAAACTGTAATAATTGGGATATAAAGATATATTTGATTTCAATTACAATTTGTTTGTTAATCGTTGGAACGTACATTTGATTCTATCGCTAATGGTAAGATTGAGCCATCTTTGGAACAATCTTCTTAAGTATAGGTTTCACTCATTCCACATCCAACAAATTCCTAGGGTATTTATTTACTAATTTCGTCTTGAATAGAAGCTCTAACTTTTCGTCTCTTTGATTTTAGATTACAACTCAAGCTTAACTTATATGTTTCTTTTTTAATATTTAATGATCGAAAACAGTTTAGCGGATGCTCAAGCAAAGCAGGCTGTTAATATTGAAGGTTAGACCTCAAGAATTATCTCAGATTCTTACAGGTTTTAATCAATGTTTGATTCTTTGATATTATAATATTTTAGAACTGAACTGACTTGCACCCAAGGCTTCTTTGAAACCAAAAACTATCTTTGGTTTATTGTATTTGGTTTTCTATTTCCATTTAGATAATACTTTGGAAACAATATTATGAACAATCTTTTTATAGCTTGCAATACAAGCTTTCGTTTCTATATATGTATGTTAGTATTTGGTAGAGGAACTTAAAGTTTAACATGGATCTTAAACTTTTTTTGTTGAAGGTGAAGTTCAAGAAGATGATCTCGTTGCAAGATCTGACAATATGCCATGCCACTGCCAAAAACTATTGGCAACTATGTTACATTTCTTGTTGAAGGTTTGCTTAGAAATTTAGCATAGTGGATGTTTTACATGTTAATAAAAGTACACAGAATATGATTTTTGTGGATACATTCATTGATAAACTAACAACCTATAAATAGACAAATACATAAGTGAAGGTATCATGAAAATAGGCACTATCTAATAAGTTCAAAATAAACTCCTATTGACTAGGTAAACTGAAACAAATTTACTAGGTATACTGAAACAAACTTACTGACACTCCTAAAAACTAGGACAACTCAAACGTGCAAATTATTAAATTTTCTCAACAATCCCTCCCTTAAACTGATGCTCCAGACACACATTCAGTTTAGTAAGAGTTAAGCTTTGAAACCCCACTCCTCAAATTGAAAACTGTGAAGTACAAACACCAAGTAGCCTCCTGAGCTTCTGAAATGCAGGGAACTTGAGAGACTTGGTTAGAATATCAGCTATCTGGTCTTCACTTCTGCAGTAAGTAAGATTAATAACTCCATCATTTGTGAGATCCCTCAAAAAATGATACTTCACATCTATATGTTTGCTTCGACCATGTAAAACTGGATTTTTTGAAAGCTTTATTGCTGAACTATTGTCACAGTAAATCTGAGTAGGTCCATCCTCCTTAAAATGCAGCTCTTTAAGAATTCTCTTTAGCCATATAGCTTGACAAGCACAAGCTGTTGCAGCAACAAATTCAGCTTAAGTGGATGACAATGTGACAATAGGTTGCTTCTTTGATGACCATGAAACAACTCCTGTCCCCATCTTAAAAACATACTCAGATGTGCTTTTTCGATCGTCCGAATCTCCTACATAATCACTATCTGTAAACCCAAACAAATCTGACTTTTCTCCACTCTTGTAGAACAACCCATTATCCTTAGTACCTTGCAAGTACCGAAAAATTCTTTTTGCAGCCAAGAGATGAATCTCTGTGGGACATTCCATGTACCTGCTAATCAAACTTACAGCATACATTATATCAGGTCTTGTTGCTGTCAAATACATTAAACTCCCCACTATTTGTTTGTAAATAGTGTCATCAACCTTCTTTCCGCCATCATCTTTGTTTAACTTCATACCAAACTCAGATGGAGTATTTACAGGATTGTAATCCTTCATTTGAAACTTGTTCAAGATTTCTCGCACATACTTCTTTTGAGAAATAAAAATTCCAGTAGAAGATTGACCACTTCAATGCCAAGAAAGTAATGCATCATGCCAAGATCAGACATCTCAAATTCAGCCATCATGGATTTCTTAAAACTTCCAAACATAGCTGTATTATTTCCAGTGTAGATCAAATCATCTACATACAAGCAAATAATGAGCATTTTTCCTCCATCTTCAGTCTTTGTAAAAAGTGTATGTTCATAAGGAAATTTTTGAAATCCTTCCTTTAAAAAATAAGTTTATATACGATTATACCAAGCCCGTGGAGCTTGTTTTAACCCATATAGAGCTTTCTTTAACTTATACACTTTGTGCTCATTGCCAAGCTTTACATAACCAGGAGGTTGATCGATAAATACCTCTTATCGCAAATCTCCATGGAGGAATGTTGATTTCACGTCCAACTGGAGGATAGGCCATGAGTTTTGAGCTGCCATAGCAATCACCAATCTAATTGTATCGTGCCTTGCAACAGGAGCAAAGACTTCTTTATAATCAACACCAAACTCCTGCTTGTAGCCCTTAGCTACCAAGCGTGCCTTGTATTTGTCAACCTCACCATTCTCTTTCAGCTTTGTTTTGTAAACCCACTTTACACCAATTGTCTTCTGCCCTTTTGGAAGATCACATAGCTCCCACGTGTCATTTCTTTCGATTGCTGTAATTTCAGCATCCATAGCCATTCTCCATTTTGATTCTTTGACAACCACTTCAAAGATGGTAGGATCACAATCTGAAAATAGAGCAAAGTGTATAAGTGGGTCATCACCTTGGTCAACTCCAGTTACCTTATAATCAGTCATCCATGCTGGTTTCCTTCGAACACGTTGAGGCCTTTGTGATTCAGCTGTATGTGGGCTTTGATCAGTTGGGACGATTTGAGTGACTTCATCTTCTTGCTTTCTATCCATAGGTTGCTGCCCATTCTCCCCATCATCAAAATCAGCAGGAATACTTTCTTTAACACCATTTTGATTCCATGACCAGGTGCTTTTTTCATCAAATACCACATCACGGCTGATGACAATTTTCTTGGTGCTAGGATTGTACAATTTATAAGCTTTTGACTCATCACTAACACCAAGAAAAATACATTTTTCTCCCTTGTTGTCTAGCTTTCTCCTCTTCGCATCTGGAATATGGGCATAGGCAATACACCCAAAAATTCGGAAATGATCTACGGTAAGTTTCCTTCCGCTCCATGCTTCCTCTGGTGTCAAATTTTTAACAGCAAGTGTAGGACTTCTGTTCAATAAATGAGTGCTCCAATTAACTGCTTCCGGCCAGAAACTTTTTGGAATGCCACTTGTTGTCAAAAGGCTACGCACCATATTCATAATAGTGCAGTTCTTCCTCTCGCATACACCATTTTGTTGGGGTGTATAAGCTGCTGTAAGTTGTCTCTTGATTCCATGGTTCTCACAAAAATTTGCAAATTCACGTGAGTTATATTTCCCACCACGATCCGTGCGAAGAACTTTTATTGGGTTACCAACTTCTTTCTCGACAAGCGTTTTATAGCTTTTAAAAGCTACAAAGGCTTCAGATTTTTCTTGCAAAAAATAAAACCAAATCCTACGACTATAATCATCAATGAAAGTAATTATATATCTTTTACCTCCATTAGAATGTGGTGTTATTGGCCCACAAATGTCGGAATGAACAAGCTCCAATGTTTTCTTCGCTCTCCAAGATTTTCCTTGTGGGAATTGAGTACGGTGTTGTTTGCTAACAACACATTCTTCACAAACTTGAGAAGAAGCTGTAATTTGAGGAAGCGTCGTCACCATGCCTTTTTGATGTTGTGTTTTCAATCCTCCAAAATTCAGATGCCCATAGCGAAAGTGCCATAGCCATGCCTTATCTTCTAATTTTGTCGAGAAGCACGAATGAGCTGTGTTGTGGAGATAAAGTGGGAACATACGATTCGTCGTCATGTTAACTTGAGCAATTAAGCCCAACTTTGCATCTTGAATCTGACATACTCCATCTTTGATAAAAATCTCGTAACCCTTTTCTTGTAACTGACCCACACTAAGCAAGTTGGTTTTTAAATCAGGCACAAAAAGAACATTAGCTATAGTGTGGGTGGAATTTCCTTTGGTTTGGATTGTTACCTTTCCTTTTCCCATAACATAAATTTTGGAGTTGTCACCAAACTTAACAGAGCTGCGAAAGGATTCATCTAAGTCAGAAAATGCCTCCTTCTCTCCACACATGTGGTTGCTGCAGCCAGTGTCTAAATACCACATGTTTTATTGAGTTTCTTCCTTCACGTGACACACCATCAACAGAGACACCTCTTCTTCCTTCTCTGCAAAGTTAGTTTGATCTCCACTTCTTTTATTCAAATCAGTTTGACATTCTGATTTATAATGGCCATACCTATGACATCTGAAACATTCAACATTGGACTTGTCTGCTGACTTTGATCGATAAGTTATTGAGTGGTATCCTCCGCGTCCTCGGCCTCTTCCTTGAAATTGACTCTCTTGATGATGATTTTGCTGTTGGTTCCCATGATCATTGTTGTTTCTGAATCCTCTATTTCGACCTCTACCTCTTCCTCGTCCTCTATCGGCTCTACTCGGTATGAAGTGATTTTCGGATACGGCCTTCAATGCTTGTTCTTCTTTCTCCTGTTGGTTAAATTTTTTGTTCATGAACCAACAAGGAACTTTGCAATTCATCAATTGAAAGTTCATCAACATCATTGGCTTCTTCTATCGAACAGACAACAAAATTAAATTTTGGTGTCAAGGATCAAAGAATCTTCTCAACAATGAGAACATCCTCTGTCTTGTCGCCATGGATCCGCATCTTGTTAACGATTGTCATTGTTCTTGAAAAATAGTCTGTTACTGATTCTCCTGACTTCATTTGAAGTATTTCGAACTCCGAACGAAGTGCTTGAAGTTGCTGCCTATTAGCCCTTGTCGTACCTTGGTACTTCTTCTTCATGGAATCCCAAATATGCTTGGCTGAGTCTTTGCAAAGAATGGTTTCCAAAATTGAGCGATCGATAGCTTGGAAGAGATAATTTTTTGCTTTAAGGTCCTTTAACTCCAGCCCTTCAAGCTCTGTCTTTTGCGCATCTGTCAGCGTAACACCTGTTGCGGTTTCTGCTACTCCAGAAACAACAACCGTCCAATATTCTTTGGATCTCAAGAAGTTCTCCATGAGCATGCTCCAATGGTCATAGTGACCATCAAAGCGTGGAATAGATGCTTGCACAAAGCTATTTTCAGAAGCCATGTGTGCAGGAAAAAAACTACAGTTTTTCCTGTTTCTCTCCCTCACCGTATTTTTTTCCTCTCAATTTGCAGTCCCTCTCACGTAAAACCAGGCTCTGATACCACTGTTAATAAAAGTACACAGAATATGATTTTTGTGGATACATTCATTGATAAACTAACAACCTATAAATAGGCAAATACATAAGTGAAGGTATCATGAAAATAGGCACTATCTAACACGTTCAAAATAAACTCATATTGACTAGGTAAACTGAAACAAATTTACTAGGTATACTGAAACAAACTTACTGACACTCCTAAAAACTAGGACAACTCAAACGTGCAAATTATTAAATTTTCTCAACATTACATGTAATACTACTTGATGTCAAAAGGTCAAATGTTGTTTGCAATATTGTAAATTTGAACATGCTTTCATGTATGGGACATGAAAATTTTGTTGTGATGTTTGTTTGTGATATACATATTTCTGAATTTTTGTTTACTATGTTCATATGAAAAACTCTTGTAACTTCAGCTTTGTGATGTTATGAAAAAATCATAGTTGTTGTTGGAAAGTTGTAGGAAAATTGATGGAAAATTGTAATGTTGATGTTGGAAAGTTTAGGAAAATTGATGGAAAATTTCAATGTTTCTGTTGGAAAATTGTAGGAAAATTGATGGAAAATTTTAATGTTATTGTTCTATTTTATGTGATTTGCTGCAGGTTCAGGTTTGGGTGGAGAAACCTGAACTCAACGGGTGTGGACGTGGGTGTTATTTTTCTACCTGAATAGCCTTTAGGTTTGGGTCCAGGTTCGGGTGGTGATTTCAGGAGATGATAATATATGGAGATGATAATTAGACGAGGTAGGCTGTGTGACAAGACACCGCGCGCGATTATTTTTATAAAATAATCATGATATAAAATGAATCCTTATAATTTCAGACATGGATTGACCATATAGAAAAGGTCTCAAAATGTTCAAGAAAGTTTAGTAAAGATTTGAAGTAGAAAAGAAAACGAAAATAATTAAAGTAGATGAATGAGAAATTGTAGTAGCTAACTCCAATGATTTGGTTCACCACTACAAGAAAGATGGTCCCCAGCGACATATATTAGCGACGTGGTTATCACGTGAGTAATAAATGCAGTTGCGACGTGATAACCACGTCACAAACATATTTTAATGATACATAACGCAAGTCAGAGGTGGTTGTTTGGAAAAAGAATCAGCGACGTGTCTTACACGTCACTACAGAAGGGGGAAATTTGAAATTTGGTAGTGACGTGATAGCCACGTCGCTACATTAAAGGGGGGAAATTAAAGTTGATTGATGACAGGGTGGCAGAGTGGGAAAGTGAATTATATTTCTGTTGAGTGTGTAGCGACGTGGGTATCACGTGGCAATGTTGCGACGTGACAATCACGTCGCTACTTGATGTTTACATCTCCACAAAATTCCCATTCGTTACAGCATCTGGTGTGGTTTGTTTCCTCTTCCTTTCTTCTTCCTTTCTCTTCCTTTCTTCTTCCTTTCTTCTTCCTCTCAAACCCAAATTCCCAAATCAAATTTCCTCCATCCCAAATTGTTGAAGAAGAATAAGGTATTCATATTTTGATAAATTTTTATTTCATTTGTTCATTATTTATTATACTGGTAATAAATATTAAAAAGGGTATTTTGTTTAACCTGTAGAGAAATTTGAAGAAGAACACCAAGAGCTACACAAGAAGAAGCAAATTAAGTGAAGAAATTATATAGAGGTATTTATGCATTTTTTTATATTTTATATGTATTATATAGATTAGTAGTATATGTATTTTGTTTATGTGAATTAAATAAATATTTTACTTAATTTTAGTTTTAGGTTAATTAGTATTATAGGTTAATGTTTAAAATAAAATGAAAATTAGAATGTTTTATATATTAATATATTATTAAACAGAAATATTATTGTTAATATATATAGGTTAATATTTATTAATATTATTGCATGTTATATAGACATATAAAAAAAATTTGTTAGTATATACGTATAAAATTAAAAAAATTTGAATATATATTAAAATAAAAATTTTTAGAAAATATAAAATTAAAAGTCTTATTTTTTATAGATGTATATATATATATATGTTAACACATAAATTTAATAACATATTTAAAAACAAAAATATATACTATATTTATTATAATAGTTTTATTTTTTTATTTATATGTTAAAGATATGAAAAAAAAATTATATATTAAAATAATAATTTATAAAAAACATAATTAAAAAAAGAGTATATATATTATATTATTATTTTAATATTATTGTTATATATATAATAAAAAGTATATATGTTACATTATTTGTTTTCTAATATTATTGTTGTATATATAATAAAAAGTAAATATGTTATATTATTGTTTTTTGATATTATTGTTATATAATAAAAAATTATATATTTTACATTTGAATATTTATTTATATGTTAGTATATATATAAAAAAGTAAAATTTATATTTTTAAGAATAGTATTAAATAGTTTAAGAATAATATTATTAAGTTGATTAATATTTCTAATGAAAAAGACAATGATTGTATAAATGTGCAGTATGGAATATTATCGGTATTATCGTAGTTGGATGTACGATAGAACATATCCAAGAAGAAGTGGACTTAAACCCAATTTTATAGTAGGAGTTGATGGGTTTATTAAGTGGGCGTTTGCTCAGGATTATTGTCGAAGCGAAGGAGGGGTTAGGTGTCCCTGTCTTAAATGTGAATGTAGACCAATAATTAGTGACCCAGAGGAAGTAACACGTCATCTACATAGAAGGGGATTCATTGAAAATTATTGGGTTTGGACGTATAATGGTGAAGAACTACCGGTTAATGTACCAGAGACTAGCAACACGCATGTTTCAAGTAGTCGACCGGTTATGGAGTATGAGGAGAACTTTAATTTGATCGGTGACATGGTTGAGGATGCTTTTGGTGTGAACGTGACATATGATGAACCTGGAGATTTTGACGGGGAAGAGTTGCCGAATGAGGAAGCGCAAAGATTTTATCAATTATTGAACGACATGAATACGCCGTTGTTTGAGGGGTCGTCAGACTCAAAGCTATCAATGTGTGTGAGATTATTGGCCGCCAAGTCAAATCGGAATGTTTCTGATCAATGTCTGGAACATTTTGCAAAAATGATGTTGAACTCCACCGCTACGAAAGACAACTTGCCTACAAGTTATTATGATGCAAAGAAGTGGGTGTCGAAGTTGGGTTTAAAAGTAAGAAAGATTGACTGTTGCATTAACGGTTGCATGTTGTTTTATGACAATGAGTTTGGTACTCAAGATGGATCGTTAGACGAGCTGCCTTGATGTGGACCGTTAATGACTTTCCAGCATATGGCATGTTGTCTGGTTGGGGTACGCATGGAAAAATGGGTTGTTCGCATTGCATGGGATACACCAAAGCATTTACGTTGGATAAAGGTGGGAAAAGCTCATGGTTTGACTGTCACCGCAGATTCCTACCAGCAAATCATCCATATAGAAGAAACAAGACAAATTTTAAAAAAGATGTACGAGAGAAAGATTTTCCTCCGCCTCGATTGCCACCAGGGGTTATATGGAACCAAGTATGTGAACTACCAAAATTTACAGATACTGGCAAAGCATGCCGAATTGAAGGTTACGGCGTCACCCACAATTGGACAAAAAGAAGTATATTTTGGGATCTTCCGTATTGGAAAGATAATTTGTTGCGCCATAATCTTGATGTTATGCATATTGAGAAGAATTTTTTTGATAATGTATTTAACACAGTGATGGATGTGACAGGAAAAACAAAAGATAATGAGAAGGCCAGACAAGACATGGGAATTTGGTGTAATCGAAGAGAGTTGGAGTTGAAGCCTCAACTGAATGGAAAATTATTAAAACCCAAGGCTTGTTTCAGTCTGACTTCCCAAGAAGCTAAAGCGGTTTGTCGATGGTTAAAAGAATTGAGAATGCCCGATGGGTATTCATCAAATTTAGCAAGGTGTGCTGACCCTAACACTGGAAAATTACATGGTATGAAAAGTCATGATTGTCACATTTTTATGGAACAGTTGCTACCAATTGCATTTGGATTGCTACCCAAACATGTTCTTGACCCACTAACTGAAATTAGTCAATTTTTTAGAGATATTTGTGCGTCAGCTTTAAAAGTGGAAGACATCATTAAGTTGGACCAAAACATTGCACTCATTCTTTGTAAGTTGGAACAAGTATTTCCGCCTGGTTTCTTTGACTCCATGGAACATTTACCTGTGCATCTTGCATATGAAGCTTATCTTGGTGGACCTGTTCAATATAGGTGGATGTATCCGTTTGAAAGGTTCATGGGTGATTCAAAGAGATCGGTGAAAAATAAAGCTAGAGTAGAAGGATCTATATGTGCACATTACTTGCATCGGGAAATATCACATTTTTGCAGTCACTATTTCAATCACTTGATGTTAACTTCTAGAATCATACGGAATCCTGTAAATGTCAATCAGAGGAGTCAATTCACCTTATCAGTCTTTGCGCTTCCAGGTCGACCTTCTGGAAAGAAGGGTGTGCATTGGTTGACCCAAAAAGAAATGCAATCTGCACATGTCCATGTCTTGATCAACTGCGTTGAAGTTAAACCATATCTTGAGTAAGTTTACCAAAACTTTTTAAACTTATGGTGTGTGTATACCAAACTTATTAAACTTATGGTGTGTGTTTTGTAGGGAATTTAACAATGCCTATTTTCATAGTACCGGGGTACAGTCAACATCAGGTGTCATTCATGCTCAATTTCCCTCATGGTTCAAGCAAACATTGTCTAGCGTTCTTGCACTAACTCCAGAAATACTCCATTTGAGAAACTTGGCAGAAGGCCCTATCCAAAGCGCAAATGATTGGCACACATACTTCGTGAACGGATATAAATTTCACACTGAGGCATGGACCGAAGGGAAAAAAACCATAAATAGTGGTGTTTTTGTAAAAGGAGTTATAGATGGCGGTGAAGACGACTTCTATGGATTTGTTAAACATATCTACGAGTTGGTATACAATTACTTGGACACGGAAAATAAAGTTGTCTTGTTTTATTGTGAATGGTATGATCCAACTAGAGGCACAAAGATAGACAAGTCATATGGTTCTGTCGAGATTCAAATGAACCGGAGATACAAAGAATATGACCCTTTCATAATGTCACATATTGTTAGGCAAGTTTATTATGTTCCTTATCCTTCATTTGTAATACGTAAAAGAGGATGGTGTATTGTAATAAAAACAAAACCGCTAGGTCATATTGAAACTGGAGATCTAGTGGAAGATGCTGCCTACCAAGTTAATGACGTTGAACAGATTAATGATGTGGTTGCAGCTGAAGACATTACAACTTTGTCTGATACAACTGTTGAGGGACTTCAAGTTGATGCGTCTATATTGTTGGTTGATAATAATGTGGATGAAGACAATGATGAAGAGTTTGAATCCGAGGACAATATTACATCGGATGATGAACATGATATGGATAACGAGCATGAAGATTTAGATTAATTAATCACTTAATGTAATATTAATTAATATCTATTGAACATGTATATATTGAATTTGTCAATGAATATATATTTATGTCAATGACTTTATTATCTTTGTTTATGAAAATATATATAACTAGATAAAATGCCACCGAAGAATAAGGATAGCGGTAAGAAGTCTCAGCGTCCGAGGGTAGTAACATGTGAGTCTCCTCACTCAGCCATGTGCCCACCCCCTCAGAGTCAGGTTGATCCTATGTCCCTGGCCAGTACTCAGGGTTTTGTCTCATTACTCTCCTCCCATACATTCCCGTCTGGGGTACCTGCATCTTTTGTGCCACCTGGAGGCCCTGGTTTCCTTTTCCCACAGACTCAGATGCCGTCTTCCTTCCAGCATGCGGGAGGATCTAGTTTCCCTTTCCCACCGACCCAGATGCCGTCATCCTTCCAGCAGGAGGGAGGATCTAGTGTTCCTTTCCCACCGACTCAGATGCCATCTTCCTTCCAGCATGCGGGAGGATCTAGTTTCCCTTTCCCACCGACCCAGGTGCCTTCATCTTTCCAGCAGACTGGTGTCCCCTCATCATTCCAGCAGACGGGGGGAGGACCCAGTTTTCCATTTCTACAGACTGGCGTGCCTTCATCATTCCAGCAGACGGGGGGACCCACACAGATGTCTTCATCCTTCCAGCAGGCGGGAGGGTCCAGCACCCCACACTCCATACACATTGGAGGACCCAGCAGTCCACGTCCGACACAGGCTGGACGATCCCCCAGTCCCTATCCCACACAGGCTGGAGGAACCCGCGCCCCACGTCCTAGATGGACCGGAGGATCACGCACCCCACATCCCACACAGGCTGCAGGATCCAGCACCCCACATCCTACACAGGCTGACGGTGATGCAGATGTGGTAGCTGATGATATAGATGGAGTTGATCTTCGTGAGAGAGATGATCCGAGTGAGATTCATGTCATTGACGGGAGGTTTTGGATTTGGCCCAAAGGAAGCAAGTAAGTTTCTTATATAAACTTTTATTTAAGTACATATTCATTTTAATATTTTGTATAAATTTATAATTAATATTGTTTATTCAAAATCTTGTTGTTTAGTTTCGCGCCGAGTCGGACTGCTGCCAAGGTTATTAATTATATAATCCAGCAGATGTATAAATCATCTTGGAGGAACTTTGGCGAGGTTAATGTGTGTGGGATCCGTTGAATGAGAAAATTATGGAAAAAATCTATTATAGCAGAACTTCTAGAAGATTTTCTGATATAATGCGGCGAGTTAGGGAGAATTATGAGCTGCATGGTATCCGTCCTAACTGGATAGGCGTAGAGGTTTTTGGCGAACTTCGTACATATTGGGGTTCGCCAGAATTCAAGGCCAAATCCGAAAATTTTAAGAAGATGAGGGCATCCGAAAAGGGGGGATGTGTCAATACTGTTGGAAATATTAGCACTGCAGAGCATGTCCGGCGGATGGTAAACATTACTAATTTTTTAAGTTATATATATTTTTATTCATAATATTTTTTACTAATTATTTTTAACTTTATTGTTTAGACTAAGGAGATGGGGAGACCACCATTGATCATTGAGTTGATTACGAGGACTCGGACAAAGAAATCGGGAGGTTTTGTCGACGAGCGCACAAAGAGAGCTTTTGTAAATAATTTAATTTATGTTTTTTTTAAGTTAATAACAAAAATAGTGACGTTATTTTCACGTGGCAATCTATAAGTTGTGGCGTGATTATCATGTGGCAACTGATAAATTGCCACGTGACTGATTTTCATGTGGCAACTGATACATTGCCACGGGAAAATCACGTGGCAATTCATAAGTTGATTTGTGAAAATCACGTGACAAATTTTTAATATATTTGAATTTAGTATAATTTAATATATAAATGTTTTAATTTAGCATAAATTTAATATATATATATATATATATATATATATATATATATATATATATATATATATATATATATATATATATATATATATATATATATATATATATATATATATATATATATATATATATATATATATATATATATATATATATATATATATATATATATATATATATATATATATATATATATATATATATATATATATATATATATATATATATATATATATATATATATATATATATATGTAATTTTTTTTTAATTTTATTATTTAATGTATGTGTAGGATGATTATCAGACATTGCTTGTACGTTTTTTGGAACACAATCCTCAATATAGACCAGCAGAAGGGGAGCCGCTTAATGGTGATGTTGATTTCTATATTTGGAATGAGGTTGTTAATGGAAAAGGGCCTAATGGTTGCTTTTTTGCGGGAGGAAATTTGGCCGCCGGCTTGAGAGTTGGTGATCGTAATCTGTTTCAACGACTTAGAGATGGAGAGGGAGGGTCACGTCAACCGAATATGACACAGGATCAACTTGAAACAGTAAGACAATTGGAGGCAAGTGAAGTGAGACGCGAAATGGAGGCCCAAATGACGACAATGAGGCAAGAGCAGGAGCAGCAGTTAGAGATCATGCGGAAGAGGCAATCTGATATGGAGGAGCAGATGAGACGGTTTATGCAAGGTGGTGGAAATCAAAATGTTCCTGATACACAGCCGGATGATGACGGAATTGATGATTTTGATCTTGATAATTATCCGGGTGAAGATACCCCGTGAAAACATTTTATTTATTTCGTTTTTAAATTTGCATTTATGTAAGATATTTATTTTTATCATTTTAAATTATTAAATTATATAACATTTTATTATATGACTTTATTTTATAAAATTCTATTATTCGAATATATAATAAAATACTATTATTCTAATAATTTTAATATATAAATTTTATTATATAAATTTTATTATTTAAATTTTATTATATAAATTTTATTATATAAATTTTATTATTTAAATTTTGTTATATAAATTTTATTATTTAAATTTTATTACATAAATTAATTAATATAAAAAATAATTACTAAACAATTTTTTAAAAAATAAAAACGTCACCTGTAGCGAAGTGGGAATCATGTCACAAATTAGTGAAATGATTCTCACGTCGCAACTAAAGCTGTTGTATGTCAGATTGTATATTCCCTAAAACAAAGCTTTTGTGACGTGAATACCACGTCACAACTTTGTGACATGGGAATCACGTCGCTACTGGCTTGCCACTGGCTCCCCAGCGACATATGTCTCCACGTCGCTATTTTTGTTTTGCCACGTGATTTTGATGTTTGCCACGTGATTTTCACGTGACAAATAAGCTTCTTTTTTATAGTACACGTAGCCTAAATTTATCCTACCTTAACCATATTACAACCTTAAAACCTTAAAAAATTTGTGTAATAATGATTTTATAGATTGTTTAGATGTACTTCAAGCCTATGTTAAAGTGATCTTACATGTTGATTGAGTGAATATATTTTATTTGAACTAGTGAAAAGAGAGAAATTTAAAAAGATAAGATGAAGGAATGAAGTCTTTTAAGTTATACATCCCAAGACATGGGAATGGAAATGAAAATTAAACAAGAGTATGTAAGTAATTTGGTAAGTAGCATCAACTGATAAATTATCACCAAAAACATGTAACTTTAAATTTTGATGATCTCCTTTTTCAAACATTTTCTTTGAGGATAAGGAAAGGTTCAAGTTTGGGGTTATGATGATAGTCAATCACAATGTTTGTAAAACTTATTTTATATTTTTAAGAGTTTTTACTATTAATGTGTTACATGTTTTGTAGACTTTAATAAAGAAATCGATAATTCGCAAAAGAAACTAATTGTGAAGATATCTTGGTTGAAGTAAATATGAAGTTTGATGCCTCTATCAATGGTAGCATCAACATCGTCCATGCTACCTTTCAAAATACTCTCAACCATGTGGAGTTGTTTTGTCCCAACCTTAAGATCCCTTTGGAGTTATTGAACCCAGAGAAGGTTGTTGATGAATAAGTCGTGTGGCTTTATTGATCAATTCTTGTAATTTACCACATATTATATAAATTATAATAGTATTTCATCAAACACGTCATGACTTTGTTTTTCAATGAATATAGTTCTTTTATACACGGTTAAACTCAATTTCTTTTCATTTGCTTTGCTTGGATTTGTTCACTATTTAGCTTTATGTGACTTTAATCGCACCATAGTCTTCCATGATTTAATTTTATCATGTGATTTTCTATGGTTTTATTCATATGACCTCTCATGATTTTATTTCATCAAGTAATTTTCCATGCTTTTATTTATCTTGTAATCTTTCATGGTTTTATTCCATCATGTTCGTATCTGAAACCAGATGCCAGAGTATGCTTTGACGTCTTTGTGTGCCCAACTAAGGGGTGGTTCCTCTTCTATGTCCCTATGTATTTAGGGCTCTATCTCTCATGCTCTAGAGTGATTAGCTACCAAGAGATAGGTGTTCCAGTTGTGACTTTGTGCCCATTATTTATCTCGTATCTTTTTCTTATATTAGGAAAGAAAATCATACAATCCCAATTGGAAACAAGTTTTTCATCTTTGGCATTCTTCCCTCAGACACGGGTTGTCTTAGTATAAGGTATACCCACTAAAACTCCTGAGGTCAAACTCACTTGTTATATTTTGTTGCGACTGCTTGCTTGGCAACGACTCTTATAAAAGAGCTTGAAGTTATTCTATCTTTCAAAAGGTGCACCTTTTTGCTAATATCTTAGGAATTATATCTTTGTGGTAGAGGATGTGTTGTTCTCTAGTTCAACTTTCCTATTTTAATAAGGATGACAACTTTAGTCCCGTAATTGAGTCAAATGGGTGTCTCACCCATTGTTGAATATGGTGTAGTTCTATAAGCCCAAAGAACATGTGGGAGCTCCTTTGTGCTTAACAGGTTCACGCCTTTTCTTCAGTCCTCTGAGAAAAACCCAATTTTTCGTTTTGCGCTTGCTCGTTGATCTAAGGGTGTTCAACCGACGTGAAATATTGTTTATCCTTAGGTCCTCCAGCAACTTCTTCAAGTTCTTATCTGTAAATTGTGTCCTGTTATCCATCATGATGGATTGAGGGATTTTGTACCACTTCAAGATGTTTCTTTTAAAGAATTTCAAAATGTTGGAAGCAATGATCTTCACCAGGGCCTCTGATTCGACCCACTTTGTAAAGTGATATACCTCGACAATCAAGAACATTAACTAATCCTAAGCTAGAGGAAATGGATCGAGGATGTTCATGCCCCATTATGAGAAATGCCAAGGCAATTTCAACACGTGTAACTCAGATGTAGGGGCGTTATGAACATCTATATGTATTTGGCATTGGTCACACTTATTCACATGATCTTAGCATATTGAACCCTGGCCTACCACTATACCCAGCCCTCAGGACTTTCATAGCTAGAGCCATAACTTCCTAGTGTTGTTCAGTTATCCCTTTGTGTACCTTAGTGAGGGTGTAGACGACTTCTTCCCTTTTGAGGAATTTTAGTAAAGGGTCAATAATCCTTTTCTATATAAAGTTCCTTTTATCACCAAATATGAGTCGACCATTCTTTTTATAAGAGTAGCCTCAGCCAAATCGGTGGAAAGTGTTCTATTCTCGGTGTTTTCTACAATGTGCAAGATCTAGGAAAGTGGTGAGGTGCCTTCTATGACTTCCATCTTTACTTTAGGGGTTTTGATGCTCAGACTCCTCAGATTTTCCTAGATGAAAGAATGATTAATCACGAAGGATCCAGTGCTCACAAGCTTAAAAACAACGCCTTCCCTGTTATTGTGCTCTCTTGGGATGTGTGAAATTTCATAGATTTTGAATTTTGTCAACATTTCTCTTGTCACGGCTACATATCATTGTAAAAAGTTTTTGGTTTGAGCATCTCTTTTGACTTGAGGCACTACCAACTAGGAATTTGTTCATAATTTAATGTTTCCCCCCTCATCTCGACGGACAATGCAAAGTCAACGATGAAAGCTTCATACTCAACCTGGTTATTTGTAGTAGAGAATTCAAAATGCAGGGATAACTAGATCACCAGGCTAGCTTCATACTCTAATATTAGGTTGATCCCACTTTCTCGACTATTGAAAGCACCGTTTGGGATAATTGTCTACGTATGGGATGATTCTAGAGTTCCCAAAGTCATTTCTTCTATGAAATTTGCGAACAATTGTGTCTTCAGGGCTTTCCTATGAGTACAATTTCAAGTTCATCATTAGATGTTTTGCATGATGTCAAAACTTGGAAAAGCTACCATTTATGTACATTAGATGATATCTCTATGTATTCTGGTACTCCTTTGCATTAGGGGTCTTAGGAACCATTAAAAAGCATTTTGAAATTGATCCAAGTCATGAAAAACAAGTTTCTGCATAAACTTTCATTGCATAAGTCAACACATAC
This sequence comes from Vicia faba, assembly GCA_948472305.1. Lineage (NCBI taxonomy): Eukaryota > Viridiplantae > Streptophyta > Magnoliopsida > Fabales > Fabaceae > Vicia > Vicia faba. The sequence goes on from OX451739.1 coordinate 155,451,886, forward strand.
GATTTTCAAATTGACACATTAAACTCAGTTTTGAAGCTTGTAGCCTCTGGAAGGCTTAGGTCGACACATACTGAAGCATTTATGAAATTGCAGGAAATTCTTATTTTATGTGTCGACACATACAAATTTCAGGTCGACACATTTACTATTGTTTTAAAGCCTGTAGCCTCTGACTTGCTTCAGTCGATACATACCTTCCTTCAGATTGACAAATACAGCTTAAACTTAACGTATGTGTTGACACATATGATTTATAGGTCGATACATACTGATTGTTTTGCCCTAAATTTCTTTTTAATTCCGAAAAACTCCTTTTTGCCCTAAATTTCCAAAACTATAAATACATCATTCATGCATCATTCCAACTTGATAATACCATAAAAATATCCTACATTTACTCTTCATCTTTAACCTCCAGCTTATGCATACACACTAACAAACCATTGTAACGATTATTTGTTGAGGTGTCATCTAGACGAGGTTTGATAACGTTCGATTAGGTTCTTATGTAGCCGAGAATATTGGGTTGAGATTTGTAGGGGTCTTCATTTGGAAAAACTACGTGTTTGTCCTCCAAGATCGTTGAGTGATTTGGGGGTTTTCGTGCAAGACATTCAAGAGAGGATTGTGTCCAAGTGAAGCCATTTGGAGATAAAGAATGCAAAGTGAAATTCTGGCTACAGATACTCAATGTCACGTTCAATGTTATGACACCGTATCTGACTTTCTATAAGACAGTAAATACAAAAACAGTAAAGAACACAGTCAATTGTTTACCCAGTTCAGTGTGCAACAACACCTACTCTGGGGGCTACCAAGCCAGGGAGGAAATCCACTATAAGAGATATTAATTCAGTAATAAACCAACCAGTTTATCTCCTTCACTTAAGACCTACCCAATGCAACTTCAATCTAAGTACAACTTAAACCTGAGTTCCTACTCACTCCCCCTCAATCACAGCAGTGATACTTAAAACAATTGACTAATGATTTAATGAAGACACTCTTCAAAACATACACTTGATTATGCTTCACAGCTTTTTAATCAAGCAACACAAACACTCTTGCTTCACAGCTTTGAGTGATACATAACCTAACTTGACTTTGCTTCAAAGCTTTAGTCAAGAGACACAAAACACTCTTGCTTCAAAGCTTTGAGTGATACAAAACCCTTACAATTAAAACCTATTCCAAGTCACTTATCACAATGATACTTTCTTGGATTACAATAGTTAAAGCTATACAGCTTCTAAAAGATCTTCTATCAAAAGGGATAAATTCCAAACAGCAACCCTGTTGAATATATAGCAGCTGCATCTTCAGTTAGGGTTTCCACAAAAAGCTAGGGTTAATTCCGTTTGACCTTAAGACTTGGTCACATGACTTTATCAACCAGGTTAGGGTTGAGCTAGGTTAACCCCAAGTCCACGAGATTTTCTGTTCTGGAAAGACTGAGTCATTTTCCTGAAAAAACTCAGAATTACCCAAACTGCATAACTGTTAGTTCAGAACAAGATGTCTTAACATTTGTTATGACATCTGAATTCCTGTCTACTGATTTTGGTAAATGTGATCTTTTTGCAAAATGCTCAGATACACACTCATAAACAGCAGCACCTGTATGACAATATTTTTCTGCAAAGGTACCTAATAAACTAGAATGTTATGACATCAGTCATGACATTCACACACCTGGTTTTACCAAAAATGCATGCCAATAACTAAACAACTACAAACTCCCCCTTTGGCAGATTTTTGGCTAAAGCCCCTAAGCAATCAGAGATAGATAGCAGCAAAATAAATATGACTGCAGAAAAATAGAATGTCTATCAAGTAATTGACCACATAATAATATCTCCCCCTCTTTAGCCACAAATGGGCCAAAGATACATGTTCTTAAAAGTTATACAGTCATCCCAAAAGTAATAAAAACAACAACTAAAAACTGAACACACTTGCAAACTCCACCAGGAACCAGCAACAACTCCACCAACCTTTAAGCACTGTCCCCTTCAGAGGAGCTAGTTTCTTCAGTATTGAGTTGATCTTCAGCAGCACCCTCTTCCCTTCTGTTTCCTTCAGCTTCCTCCTTTTCTAACCTAGCAATTAGGTTTTCTAGGGTCTTTTTCCTAGTCTCCGGCTCTTTGCAGGTCTCTTTCAATACAGCTATAACATCAAATGTTTTGGACTGAGTCTTCACAGATGATGTCTCAGCTGATGTTATGACAATATCAGGAGCATGAGATCCCTGAAACAGCTTGTAGTGTAACCCAAGAGCAGGAGCTCTTTTGCAAGCAGTATCTCTTGCCACCATGATATCAGGGTACTGTGCAAGGATAATTCCACACAGGAGGGAGGGAAAGGCAATAGGGCCTTTGACAGCAAAGCTACCAGCATGTTTTAGAGTTTGTTCAAAAATATACCTGCCATAGTCAAATTCAGTCTTGGTTCCCACAGCATAAATAAATCTCCCCAATCCTGTGGAGATAGTAGATTTATGGTTTGTAGGGACCCAGTTGGCTGCACCAATCTTGTGCAGGATGTCAAATTTTATGCTTAGTTTGCTGGCATTCAGCTTGCCTTTCAAGAGCCAGCACTTAACTTGTCTTGCTGTGATGGTTTGACAAACTTCATTGTCAGTGACTTCCAGTTCAGGGCAATCCTCATTTGATCTTCCAAGAAATTTGTTAATTTTTGATGGAGAGAAATTAACCCTTCTTCCTCTAACATAAACACATTCAAAGTCAGCTGACCTTCCATCAGCATATTCATCAGACAAGTTAACTATGAACTCCTTGACCAGATTTTCATAGCACTTGGTAAATTTTACCGCAGTCTTCATCAGTCCAGCAGTTTTAATCAGGTCCATGATTTCCTTGCACTCCATGGCATCATTGTTTAGCTCTATTTCTAAAGCTATTCTCTTCAAGCAAACATACTTCCATCTGTTGGCATTGTCAGGGTGGTGAAAAGAGATATTGTCTGTTGGGACTTCAGGAACTCTAGCCATTTTGCTGGAGGGGAGTTTCCTTCTGATAGGAATTTCTTCAACATCAATCTCAAACTCTGATTCCTCATTAGAATCAGAAGACTCAGGTTCTTTTCTTTTCTTTGTAATTGGTTGTCTACCAGTATGCACTTGGGCTTTCACCTTCCCTTTGGACTGACCAGTTTTCACAGATTCTACCCCAGTCTTGCCTTCAGCCTTGGATTTCTTATTAGCAGGTTTCTCTTTGGTCATACAATGTGCAGCATTCTGATTACCCTTTCTTCTCATCATTCTCCTAGCTATGCTAGGGTTTACATTGGCAATTAGATCATTGTCTGAGTATTCCTCGTCCACATCAATGACAGGTGGATCAACAGTTTTCTCTGAAGGGTTCTGAATGTTGTCATTTGGTGTCACAACATTCTCAGAGACATCTACATTTGCTTCAACATTTGGGCTTGCTGATTCTTGATTTAATGGGACAGAAATCCCCGGTACAGAGTGGTTTTCGCTTAGTATTCTTGTAACAAGCCTAGCAATTGCTTGATGTACTTGAGCTGATCCTTCCCTATTTGGTACAGAGGAAGAAGGGTGAGAAGGATTACCAGAAGCAGTAGCTTGAGCTCTTCCTGCATGCCTAGTTCTCAGCTTTTTGACTTTGGAGGGGTCAGTTGCCATTTCTCTGAGAGGAGTGATCTCCAGGACTTCAGAATCTATGCATGTGGTGATTGCTCGAGAATCTTGGTCAGATGATGAAGATGAAGTGGTCGCCTTGGTTGAAGATGATGTTTGAGACATTTTGATTGACTTAGAGCACCAGTAGCAATTTGAGAGAAAACTTTGATTGAGAGAAGGGAATAGGTTGCAAAGACGAGAGAGGTAGGAGGCAAATGAGAGTCTATTCAACTTCTTAATAATTTTGAAAGAATTGGAAAAACAAATGATTAACCCACTAAAAATAGACTTAACAAAAATAACTCCTTCAATCCTTGCTTTAAGCAAAATTAATTGCTATAATTTCTCATGTTGGCAAATACCCATCTTGCCCCTCAAGTTTTCAAGTTGATTTCCATCAAGAGCCTTGGTAGAAAAATCAACCAGCTGGAGCTTAATGATACCATGTTCCTGTTTAATTGTCTTCTTCTCTACAAGGTCAATGTGCTTGGTCCTGCTATGCTGAATAGGGTTCTTGGAAATATTGATTGTATTCAGATTGTCACAATACAATGTCACAACATCTTGTGAGACATTATACTAAGTGAGCATCTGTTTTGTCCAGATAATTTGAGAACAGCTACAACCAGCTGCAACTATTTTAGCACAGAGTTGAAAAGGCAATCTTTTGACATGAATCATAGCTCTGGCAGATTCCTGTATGATCCTATTTTTCCTTCTGTCAACTCCATTTTGATGAGGAGGTATAGGAGAAGAGACTTCATGACTCATTCCTTCTGAGATACAGAATTTATTAAACTTGTTGTTTCCAAAATCCTTGTCATGATCACTTCTGATTCTGACAATACATCCTTCTTTTTGGGTTTTCTTGCACTGTTCTCTAAAAACTTCAAGGTTATTCACCACATCATAGACATATCTCTTTTTACCAAGCCTTTCAATTTGATGTTCACCACAAACCCTCCTTTTATCAATTTGCAGTCTTGGAATCCTTCTGACTGCTTCCATAGAGATAGTTCTTTTCATTCTTCTTAGATGAAGATGGTCAAGTTTATGGTGCCACAGTTTCATCTCTTTTTCTTCTTTGGTAATAGAACACATAGTGGAGTTATTAGTGTTCTCAGGCTGCCACAAGTAACAGTTATCTTTAGATCTGATTCCTTTCATTACAACTTCTAGTTTTTCATTAATTACTAGACATTCAGATTTTGAGAAGTTGACCTTGAATCCTAGATCACATAATTGACAGATACTAATGAGATTAGCAGTCAGACCTTTTACCAATAGTACTTCATTCAGATTTGGAACTTCAGGGCAGTCCAAATTACCAACTCCTTTGATTTCACCTTTAGCACCATCTCCAAAGGTCACATAACTAGTGGTGTGAGGTTTAACATGATTGAGAATGTTCTTTATTCCAGTCATGTGCTTAGAGCACCCACTGTCAAAGTACCAGCCCTCCTTTGCAGAGACTCTCAGGGAAGTGTGGGCTATCAGGGCAGTAGCCTTTTTCTTCCATTGAGGAGTACATGGTACCCTTTTTGACTTAGGTTTAACACCTGAGTTTTGATTAGGGTATCCATGCAATTTGAAGCAGAAAGGCTTTATGTGGCCATACCTCTCACAATGATGACATCTCCATCTTTGGTACTTTTTCTTCATATATCTCTGTTCCTGATGTTGAGAGTTGTGTTGAGACATCTGCTTTGACATTTGTTTAACAGGCCTGATCTTCTTGTCTGCACCAGATTTCTTAGCTCCCACAAATCCTAGTCCAGATTTGTTTCCCACATTTTGTCCAACCTGAAGGATCTCTTCCAATTTGTCTGTTCCATTAGTCAGCATCTTGACAGATTTGGTCATTTGGTTCAGTTGTGAGTTCAGCAATTGAACTTCCCCTTCTAGATGACTTATAGTTTCAAGGTCTGCCCTTTTTTCAGCCTCCAGCTTTATGATGAGTTTTGATTGTTTCTCATTCTGCACACAGACTTCAGCACTTCTGATACACAATTTCTTGTAAGTATCAGCCAGTTCTTCAAATGTCACTTCTTCATCACTAGTGTCACTTTCAGAGGTACAAACACCAGTTAGAGCAGTAACTAGTTTGGCAGATTCTTCTTCAGAATTACTTTCTGAATCACAGTCAGACCAAGTGACAGTCATTCCTTTCTTTTGTTTCTTAAGAAAGGTAGGACATTCAGTTCGAATATGCCCATATCCTTCACAACCATGGCATTGAATTCCTCTGCCTTGATTTCCCTTCTCTTCTGACCTAGGTCTTCTGCTGGAACTGTCAATGTCAGAGGGAATGTTATGAACATTAGACCTTGACTTTGGATCTATTCTTTTGATGAGTTTGTTGAATTGTCTTCCAAGCATGGCTATAGCTTCTGAAATATTTTCTTCTTCATCCTCCTTGTTTTCAACATCAGTGTTGGATACAAGTGATATGCTCTTGTTCTTCTTGTCACCATTTTCAGTGATCCCCATCTCAAAAGTCTGAAGAGACCCAATAAGTTCATCCACTTTCAACTTGCTGATGTCCTGGGCTTCCTCTATGGCAGTTACCTTCATTGCAAATCTTTTAGGCAAGGATCTGAGAATCTTTCTCACCAATTTTTCTTCTGACATCTTTTCTCCCAGTGCTCCTGAGGTGTTGGCAATCTCCAAGATGTTCATGTGAAACTCATGAATGGTTTCATCTTCCATCATTTTTAGATTCTCAAACTTGGTAGTCAACATCTGAAGCCTTGACATTTTTACTTTGAAAGTGCCCTCATGGATAGTTTTGAGAGTGTCCCAAACTTCCTTGGCCAGTTCATATTGATGTACTAGTCTGAATATGTTTCTATCAATTCCATTGAACAAGGCATTTAAAGCTTTGGAATTTCCCAGGGCTAACTCATCTTCTTCTTTACTCCAATCTTCCTCAGGCTTCAGACTGATTATCCCATCTTTCTCAGTTATGGAGGGATGGTTCCATCCTTTGTCAGCAGCTTTCCAAGCCTTTTTGTCCAGAGATTTTAAGAAGGAAATCATACGAGGTTTCCAGTAGTCATAATTTGTTCCATCCAGAATGGGTGGTCTATTTCCAAAACCTCCTTCTTTGTCCATAGTGCCAGAAAGTGATATCCCTAGATCTCACCCAGTAATACAGGCATGGTGCCCGCTCTGATGCCAATTGAAATTCTGGCTGCAGATACTCAATGTCACGTTCAATGTTATGACACCGTATCTGACTTTCTATAAGACAGTAAATACAAAAACAGTAAAGAACACAGTCAATTGTTTACCCAGTTCAGTGTGCAACAACACCTACTCTGGGGGCTACCAAGCCAGGGAGGAAATCCACTATAAGAGATATTAATTCAGGAATAAACCAACCAGTTTATCTCCTTCACTTAAGACCTACCCAATGCAACTTCAATCTAAGTACAACTTAAACCTGAGTTCCTACTCACTCCCCCTCAATCACAGCAGTGATACTTAAAACAATTGACTAATGATTTAATGAAGACACTCTTCAAAACATACACTTGATTATGCTTCACAACTTTTTAATCAAGCAACACAAACACTCTTGCTTCACAGCTTTGAGTGATACATAACCTAACTTGACTTTGCTTCAAAGCTTTAGTCAAGAGACACAAAACACTCTTGCTTCAAAGCTTTGAGTGATACAAAACCCTTACAATTAAAACCTATTCCAAGTCACTTATCACAATGATACTTGCTTGGATTACAATAGTTAAAGCTATACAGCTTCTAAAAGATCTTCTATCAAAAGGGATAAATTCCAAACAGCAACCCTGTTGAATATATAGCAGCTGCATCTTCAGTTAGGGTTTCCACAAAAAGCTAGGGTTAATTCTGTTTGACCTTAAGACTTGGTCACAGGACTTTATCAACCAGGTTAGGGTTGAGCTAGGTTAACCTCAAGTCCACGAGATTTTCTGTTTTGGAAAGACTGAGTCATTTTCCTGAAAAAACTCAGAATTACCCAAACTGCATAACTGTTAGTTCAGAACAGGATGTCTTAACATTTGTTATGACATCTGAATTCCTGTCTACTAATTTTGGTAAATGTGATCTTTTTGCAAAATGTTCAGATACACACTCATAAACAGCAACACCTGTATGACAATATTTTTCTGCAAAGGTACCTAATAAATCAGTACCTAATAAACTAGAATGTTATGACATCAGTCATGACATTCACACACCTGGTTTTACCAAAAATGCATGCCAATAACTAAACAACTACACAAAGGATCCTTTGGAGATAAAGAACACAAAGGATCCTTTGGAGATGAAAAATACAAAGGAAGTAGCGAGAGAACGGCAGATCAAATTGAAGTCTTGTGTTGTATTAGGTGAAATTAAAGGGTCGCAAAAGCTTTGGAGATAAAGTACGCAAAGTAGTAGCAAGATCCAGATAGTCAATTTGCAACTATTGTGTTTTAGTCTTTCTCAATATCAAAGGAAGAGAAGGGGTTGAATCAACAATAAACATTAGGGTTTGTGGAGTTTCTCTTGAACACTTCTCTTGTGTCAAATTTTTGTATAGTAAGAATTATCCTAATTTAATTTGAATTAGGCGCAGACGTACCGACACATGAGAAAGAAAGTGGAGAACTGTGAAGACAAATCTTCATGTCTCTTTTTCTAACCTGCGGACTCTGGCTCAACGGTACCACCAAGATATTCTTTTTATTTCGGAGACCTTAGCTACGACTTAGAAGCTGGAACCTCTTCGAGTGACTTTAAAATGTGATGCTTGTTTGGCGGTGGATGTGGTGGGAAGAAGTGGAGACCTTAGCTACGGCATAAGCGTAGAAGATTTAAGTTTGAGAACTGGTGGTTAAAAGAAGATGGATTCGCGGATGTAGTACATGATGGTTGGTTTTCTATCCCGAATCATCCTGTAGTGGAGCGAATAGACTTGGAACGTTGGAACTGCATGCGTATCAGGAAGAATAATGAGGAAAAAGATACTCTTCAGGAGAAGCTTGCTTGTTTTCGTAATATAAATGATTTGAATGTTGTAGCTCATTACATGGAGGCTCATCATGATTATAATAAAGTTCTTATCAAAGAGGATACTTACTGGCGTCAAAGAGCCAAAACGCATTGGCTTCAACATGGTGACCTAAATACTAAGTTCTTTCATCGTTCCGCTACAGTGCGGTGGAATTTTCAAAAAAAAATAAGGAATGCTTAAAAATGAGGATGAAGAAGAAATTAGGGATCAAGAAGTTATGTGTGGCATTGCAAAAAGATATTTTGATAAGTAGTTTGAAGCTAGGACAGGGAGATTCGAGCCAGTGTTGAACTTAATCCATCTTGTCATAACTGCTGCACTGCAAATAATGATTTTCTAACAACACCTATTTTGAAAGAGAAGCTTTATGAGGCATTGAGTCAAATCCATCGTGACAAATCTATCAGTCTTGATGGTTTTAATCCTACTTTTTATCAAAATTGTTGGTCCACATGTGGGAGGATATCTTTACTTAGGCGAAATGTTGGTCCGCATGTGGATGATGATGTGTGTTTCATCAGTAAATTATTTTGTGCGTGTGAATGCGGATAATGTTAGACCTATTTAGCCAGGGAGAGGATTGAGACAGGGGGATCCTCTATCCCCATATCTCTTTATTCTTATCACTGAAGGCCTCTCGGGTCTTGTTAAAGTAGTTGTATCTTGTAGGAATATCCATGGAGTCCATATCTGTAGAGGGACACCTAGTGTGTCTCACCTGCTTTTTGCCGACGTCTGTTTTTTTAGGGCAAATATAGATGAAGTCCATAATATTTTGGAGATCCTTAAGTTGTATGCGAATGCGTCTGGCCAAGATATTAACTTGGCTAAATTTGAGGTGTTCTTTAACAGGAATATTAGTATACCTGCTCAGGAAGATCTAGCTAGCATAATGGGAGTTCGACATGTTCTAGGTACAAGAAACTATCTTAAACTTCCTTCTCTTATAGGCCGCAGTAAGAAGACCACCTTTGGTTATGTGAAGGATAGGGTCTGGAAGAAGATCAACTCATGACTTAGTAGGCCATCTTTTCATTTTGCCTGATGGGATTATGGACGATATTGAAAAGATGATAAATTCCTTTTGGTGGGGAGGAGGCAGCAATAATAGTGGTATCAGGTGGATGTCGTGGGACAAGTTGACATGTACAAAGTATGAGAGAGGGCTCGGATTCCGAGATCTCCGTGCCTTTAATTTGGTTATGGTGACAAAATAAGGGTGTCATCTATTGACTAAGCCTCACTCTTTAGTTACTAGAATCTATAAAGCAAGGTATTTCCCTGGAACGAATTTCCTTGAAGCAAATTTGGATAATATTCCTAGTTTTGTTTGGCGGAGTATTTGGCAAGATCGAAAAGTTCTAGCTCTTGGGTGCAAGTGGAACATTAGTGATAGGAGGAACATTCCGATGATGTATGTGCCTTAGCTTAGAGAGAAAACTGAAGGTAGTTTGAAAGGGCCTCAAAGATAAGGTGTGCATGACATTATTGTAAATGACATATTTTCTCCTATTGATAAATATTGAAATGTTCAGTTAATTAGAGAGTTGTTTGATTATGTAATGGTGGAGGATATTCTTCAGGCTCCCCTAGTTGAATATGTAGTTGAAGACAGTTGGAATCGGAAGGAAGAACAAAATGGATATTATAGTGTGCGGTCGGGCTATAGGTTGTGGAGAAAGTAGCAAGGGCGGTCGAGTTTTCTTACTGTGAATGTGGATTGGTGAAGTCTTTGGAATATCAAGGCACCGTTAAGAGTAAAACATTTGTTATGGCGACTTTGTAGGGATTATCTTTCGACTAGAGTGAGGTTGCGATAACACCATGTTTCGTGTTCGTCTGGTTATCTCTTTTGTGAGCATCAACTGGAGGATTCGTAGCATGTCTTCTTTGGTTGTGATGTTGCAATCTAGTGTTGGAGAGCATTAGGTTTGTGGCATATTATTGATCCACGTTTAAATTCTTATGATGATTCTATATCTTTAATTCTTGATATTTGTAGTAACAATGATAGAATGATTGCGGACAGAGTTGCGGTTATGATTGATGTTATGTGTGAAAATATAAATAATTTGATTTGGATTAATGAGAAAGATGAGTTTTCTAAACTCGATTTGCATGCTTATTGTAGTTGACAAAAGTGGTACACGGCTCAACAAAGTGTTGTTAGTGATCATTCCCACCTTGACAGTGTGAGGTGGAGGCCGCCGTCGGAAGGAAGATTGAAATGCAACGTAGGTGCGGGTTTTAACATTAGATGGAGTACTACCAATAGAGGTTGGTGTGTGAGAGATAACTTGGAAACTTTTGTTATCGTAGGGGAAGCTTGGGATTTCGGTCTCTACCCAACTCTTGAAGCGGAAGCTATGACTCTTAAAGAGGTTCTCCAAAATGCTATGGAGTTGAACTTGAAAAATGTTATCTTTGAAATTGACTCTCAAAGAGTTGCCAGGAAATTAGTACTAACAATAAGGAGTTTTCCGTGTTTAGTTTTATTATCTCTTCTATTCAAAATTAATTGTTATTTTGTCCTAATTTTGAGGTAAAATTTGTCAAATGCCAAACGAATTTGATTGCTCACACTATAACTAAAGCAGTCAATTCTTGAACTAAATGTAATTTATTTTATATAATTCCTCTTTGTATCGAAATTCTTTTGATTAATAATATAAGTTAAGTTCTTGTTTGTCAAAAAAAAAAAAAAGGATAATTATGAAGATAAGTGCATTGAAAAGTTGTAAACTAATTTTAAAATATAAAAAAATGATGACATAATTATGGAGGCTATTAACGAGAGAAAATAACAATTAAGGATATGTAAAATACTGTTTAGTTAGATTTAAGTTGAACTAGAAAGTAATTATGATTGTACTTACTTTTCTTTAATTAGTTGGTACCCGAAAAAAGACAACAATAATCAATATTATATTTAAAATTAAAATAGATTATTCATTTTAAAATATACTATATTGTTTAAAATTTAGTTTATTCATAAATAAATCATATGATGTTGTCCATAATCTAGATAACTCCTTCATGTCTCCTACTAATTTTCAGTAAATATATTCTATGAAATGTCATAATTTTTTGAGAAATTAATACGTGATGTCCAAAACTAAACATGTCATTTCTCAATTTTATTTATTTTAGTTTTGTCTTTATAAGATATAAATAATTTTTGAACGAAATTTTTTATAAAAGAGATGAAATTGCTGGTAGAAGGAATGAAATTTTCGGTACAGAACAAATTTTTGATACATCTCTATCAAATTTTTAGTAAGAATAAATTTTCGATGGTGCATTTGAAATTTCCGATAAATTGAAATTTTCAAATTTATGTGGCAGTATCAGAAATTTGAGTTATACTGAAATTTCTTGTAGGTTATGTATTCAAGTTTTTTCAACGGTCGGGATTTTGCCGACATATTTGGAGGGTTCTGATTGCACCGCTATATTTGTGTGGTCTAGAATGCATCACCATTTGTATAAATAAGGGTTTCACGTTATAAGATAAGACATCTCAAAAAATGTCATCTTCTTGAGTATCCGATTAATGCAGAAGTGTATTACAATGGATGCAACTTTGTTGTTGAATTCAAGATTTCAGATGGCTCTGAATCCCTTTCCACCTTGAAAGAAACGTTGAATGGTTTGTCGCCTGATTTCGATAACAGAAGGATGACAAAAGTCGAGTTTCGGGAGGATTGGATTGATACAAATGAAAGGGTGAAATAGAACCTAATCGAGTTGAAGAATGATGCAGATGTGAAGGCCATGTAGAAATCATTTCGCCGTAGGATAACTAAAGGTCCGATAGAGTTGGATGCAGAAATCTGAAGATCCGCCGACGACATAATGAAGATGCTGAAACAGAAACAGGAACATGTGCCTCCGCAGCATCTGGCTCCACAATAGAAACAGAAGTGTGTACCTCCGCAATAACTAACTCCACAATATGCTCCGCAACTGCCTCCTCAGCAGTGAAAACTCTCAATCTTCGACAACGGGGTACGTGAAACTGATTATGCTGCTCAGCCATCCATTTTTTGTGAAAACTGGTCAGAAGACGTCGGTCAGCTCGTAGCTCAGTAGACTGTGCCTCATCAACCCCCGTCTGAGCTTCCGCTCTATCTGCCTGTCTACCCGCAACGGTACCATCTTTGCCCCTGATCCTCATTGCAAAATAAGAAAACATTAGGAAAATATGAACTACCGGAAATTTCTAAATCTCCGTTATTTTTCAAAAACAAAATTGAACTATCAGAAATTTCAAAATTTCCGATATCTTGTTAAGTCCTGGAAATTTTGAAATTTCCGATACAAAAGGAAAATGTTTACACCGGAAATTTCAAAATTTCTAATACGAAAATACTGAATTTTTTGAAAATTTCAGTACAAAATACCAGATATTTCACAAATATATCAGAAATTCTTTATTGTCTCACTAAACTTCTGGTGTTGCCTTAAAATTTTCGATATCACCACATATATTTGAAAATTTCCGATTGATCCCAGAATTTTTAAATTTTTAAAAAATATTTAGATTTAAATAATTTAATCTTTTTATTCCACTTGAAAATGTCATGTATAAGAGAGAGAATTTACAGGTTAATTCCTCTAATTTTTGTTCCGGCCATTAAATGTTAGATAGACGAAATTTAATGAATACAAGAAGTTATGATAAAATTAATTACTAGTCGTAGAAACGGTTGTCGGAAAAGTACAACTTGTTTTAGGAAATGGTGAAACACCTCTAGTTAAATACCACCACCACTCTCAAATCAACATGCACATCACATAGCTAATAAAAAAATGGCAGAATCTGCACCACAAAGGTATAGTATAGTAGTAACAAGCTTTAATGTTGCATTCAATTTCAATCACTGTAAAATATTATTATTTGATTCGATTTTGATATACAGGTATGCAGTTGTGACTGGATCAAACAAAGGAATTGGATTTGAGATAGTTAAGCAGTTAGCTGAAGCTGGAATCAAAGTGGTGCTTACAGCAAGAGATGAGAAAAGAGGTCTTCAAGCTTTGGAAACACTCAAAGCTTCTGGTTTATCTGATTTTGTTGTTTTTCATCAATTAGATGTGGCTGATGCTGCAAGTGTAGCTGCTCTAGCAGATTTTGTCAAATCACAGTTTGGCAAACTTGATATTCTGGTAACCTTAAATTATTTTTAGTCATATGCATTGATATTCTGGAATATTGACAATATGAGAGACTAGGTTGATACAGTTATACATATGCATTGATATTCTGGAATATTTTTACTACTTTAAGCATTTAAAGAGTGCCCAAAGGACACTCGTTAGCATTTCCCTTTAAATAACATATAGATAAATGACACTCAAACACCATATGAATATATGTAGCAGGATAAATATCCTATATTTTTTACATTATAAATGTGTGTCTAGATCCGTGTCTATGTTGTGTTCTGATGATTGTGTTGGAATCCGTGCTTAGTAGGTTGTTGAGTTATGAACTATTTTGATAGCTTTGAAGGGAATCCCATGCTTCTAGTATATGCATATTTCCTTATGAAAAAGCTTCCTTGCAGGTTAACAATGCAGGGATTAATGGAACTGTAATTAATGACAAAGATTTAGCTACTGTGCTTATCTCTAACCCTGGAGTAAGTCTCTTTAGGTGCTTTCACCTTTAATTAATGATTGGTGTTTTTTCATTTCCTTTCATTGGGAGCTATCGACTCTTATTACTACTGCTTCTATCCTTAAGTTTAAGTTTCGGTTAGAAAAAAATTGTCTTTGTTGAGGAGTTTGGGGAGCGAAGCACGGGAGAATTTAAGAGATTTCGACACCATATATTTGTTAAAAATTTTAAAATATTGGGGGTTTGAGTGGATATGTGGCGTCAATATCTATGGGATCCATGAACGTTTAGTCCATTGACATTTCTGGCTCTCAGACTCTCCAACAACTGGTATCAAAGACTGGTTAGACTCAGCGGAAGTGAGATCTTAATATGGATCAAAGCTAGTGATGAGGTGACTCACGCTTGTGTGAGTGATTGTTGGGATTCAAGTGTGAGTGGTTAAGTTCCACATTGACTAGAAATGAAGGAAATATTGTTATATAAGAGAAATTACTTATACTTCCATTACCTTAAAGTTTTTGGTAGATATATGGCATCAAAGTCTCTTATACTTCCAAAGTTTGTAACTGTTTTATATTTTGGGCAGGGAATTGAAAAGCAACTATAATGGGTTTGAGTAATCATGAATTATCCTTTGCAGGCATTATCAGAAGATGAAAAGAAAAAGGCAGTGACTGAAACATATGAGTTAGCTGAAGAATGCTTGAAAATAAATTATTATGGTACTAAAATAACTACTGAATCATTTCTGGCACTGCTAAAGTTATCCGATTCGCCAAGAATTGTGAATGTATCATCCATTCTAGGGAAGTTAGAGGTAATTTGTTTTACTCCTTGTGATTTAGGCTTGAATTTGAATGAGGTATTAATATTGATGATTCTTGGTGTTAAATTCAGCGCATACAAAACGAATGGGCTGAAGAAGTCTTCAGCGATGCTGATAACCTAACCGAAGAGAAAGTGGATGAAGTACTAAAGAAGTTTCTACAAGATTTCAAAGAAGGCGGGCCTAAACGCAGGGGTGCTTATGTCATATCTAAAGCTGCTGTAAATGCTTATACAAGAATTGCTGCTAAGAATTTTCCTACTGTAAGTATCAATAGTGTTTGCCCGGGTTATGTCATCACTGATATAACTGCAAATACCGGTATCTTAACTGCTGAAGAAGGTGCTGCTAGTGTTGTCAAGCTAGCACTACTTCCCAATGGTAGTCCGTCTGGTCAATTCTATAGCAGGACTGCAGTGTCTTTGTTTTGATAAATATTGAAATTTTTGTTTAAGAATAAAATGTATTGTTGCTTTCTTGTTATTTTTGCATTTAAGATTGACAATACTATTGCTGTTGTTGTTTCTGTTGCATCAAGTTTTCTACATATAGTTAAAACAATAATTCGTATCTTATTGATGAATAACAAGTTTTCTTCCTGCACAAAATAGTGTTAAAATATGATATAGTCAAATTCAACAGGATGATTAATATCTTCTTTAATGGAATGTTGATCAGGTCATACTTTAGTTAGCTTAAAGACGGCATATAGAAAGCCAAAGCAAACTGACAAATATTACAAGCTGGCAAGGGAAAGGGCGTTACATTACATGATTACATGCATAGTAGTTTTATTTTAGTATATTATTACATGCTGTGTTTCATTGTTAAAAACACTCTACTCACATTTCAAACTTCAAAGTTGAAACTTAAAGATGAGAAAACCTGCAAACAGGTAAACTATTTTAATTGTACGCATTAATAAGTTCATTTTTGGAAGAGTCAAAAGTGATTTTGAAGAATTAAAATCTAGAGTATACCATATGGATGGGCGAAAAGTATCTTCAGTGATGCTGATAATCTAACAGAAGAGAAAGTGGATAAAGTATTGAAGAAATTTCTGAATGATTTCAAAGAAGGTTCATTAGATGGAGACAATGGTTGGCCTAAGACTTTGAGTGCCTATATCATTTCTAAAGCTGCAATTAATGCTTATACAAGAATTGTAGCTAAGAATTTCCCTTTTGTATGCATCAATAGTGTTTGCCCTGGTTATGTCGTAACAGATATAACTGACAATACCGGTTTCTTAACGGTTGAAGAAGGTGCTGCTAGTGTTGTGAGGCTGGCACTAATTCCTGATGATAGTCCTTCCGGATTCTTCTTTTACCGGAATGAAGTGTCTTCCTTTTGATTAGGACTCAAAATTTATGTTTATTGAATAATCAGGTTAATTAAGCGCTTATAGCATGAGTGCTATGCTAATAATATAAGTACTTATTGATAAGCTATTTTTCTCATTGAATTACCAATTGGCATGAAGTCCATAGCATGCAAATAGAAGTTCAAAATAAAAGAAAAAGTTGATGGTTCAATAAAATGATACAAGGAGCAATTAGTGGTTAAGGGAAAGACACAAACAAAAAGAATTGACTACATATATAAGTTTTCTCCAGTTGCTAAGATGACTACAGTCAGACTTCTACTAGTAATTGCTTTTGCGCAGAACTTGAACATTCATTAGCCTTTGATATTAACAACACATTCATTCACGGTGACTTGGATGAGTAACTCTATGTTGATGACCTTATTTTAATAAGGAAAATATATTCAACAGTTTCAAATTTTAAAATCACAATTAAAAACATTTTTTCATATTAAAGATCTTGGGGATCTTCAATACTTTCTTTGCATTGAAGTGACACAAAACAATCAAAGACTCTTTCTTTCTCAAAACAAAAAATTATTATTTAGATTTTGTCATCGGACACACTATCTTTAGGCCCATGATTTGCACATTTTTTATTCTTTGCCCTCTATTAATGCTGCTAGGTGCAGATGATTAATTGGTAGGCTATTTTATTTAACAACAACCATATCGGACATCATGATAGAATATAAATTAGTATAGAAGATTAAGAGAAATGAAAGTAAAAGACAATGAATATTATTGATCTTTGTTAACACAATTTAGTTAACAACATCTACCTCTATAATTTTTTTATTTATGTGATTAATTAGGATTACAATATTACATATAATATATATAATATAATTATTTCTCAATTTACGATAAGACCTCTAAATTGTATTATGGGTGCTACCGCCCCGCACCCCTTAGTCACCTACCTACAACAACACGGTTTGGCCTAAGACACTTTTGGAGTTTTCATATATTGTGTTTCTCTTTGTTTCACATATTGTGTTCTTCTTTATCGTAGTATGAGTCATACTCAACAATCTCCATCTTGTCGAGTATCAA
Organism: Vicia faba; assembly: GCA_948472305.1. Classification (NCBI taxonomy): domain Eukaryota; kingdom Viridiplantae; phylum Streptophyta; class Magnoliopsida; order Fabales; family Fabaceae; genus Vicia; species Vicia faba. Next base: position 155,469,465 of record OX451739.1, read on the forward strand.
ACTCCTGTGAATACTTTTCGCATGAAGATCACATCCTAGAAAATAGAGAGGTACGCCTCTTGCTTAACACTGAGAAATATATAACTAGTACAAACAATACTTGAACTTGTCACTGATGACTAGCTTGATCAATATATCAAATGCATTCTCTGAAGTATGAACATTTTCAAGTAATATCTGCCTAGATGCAAGTAAGTCTCTAATCTTGTGAAACTTAATATCAATATGTTTGGTCCTGACATGATACACCTGACTGTTTTTCAAATAAATGACACCGTGACTATCACTATGCCACAGAATTCCATCTTGCTCAACACCCAATTCTCTCAACAATCATGTAACTCATAAGGCTTCTTTGACAGCTTCACTTGCCGCCATGTACTATGCTTCAACTATTGACATGGCTACTATTGATTGACAAATGATTTCCAACAAATAGATCTTCATGTTAAAGTAAAGACATACCATATTTTTTACCTTTTATCACCTATATCACCAGTATAGTCTGAATCAGCATGTCCTACGACTAAAGCATCGCCATCACTACTAAGCATGATATCAGAACATGTTATAGTCTTTAAGTACATGAATATCCACTTGATTACTTTCCAAGGATACTTGTCCAGTTTGGACATAAACTTACAAGATCAAATTAGAGCTTATTTCAAATCGGGTCTATTATATACAATAACATGCATTAAACAACCAATCGTACTAGCATAAGGAACCTCTTATACTCAACTTATGCATATGTTTTTGGCACTAATCCAATGAGCGCTTAAAATGATTCTTCAATGGAGTTCTCACAACCTTTGAATTACTCGTGCTAGACTTATCAAGCACCTTTTCAACATAACTTTTCTAAGAGAGCCATAATTTTCTAGCACTTATATTCCCGTGAATTTACACACCAAGAATCTTCTTAGAAGTACATATGTCTTTCATTTCAAACTCATTTCTTAAGATGATTTTCATTTCATTTATTCCATGTAAAATATTATGTTCAGGAACCAAAAATGGATGCAGTTGGAGAACTGATGATCTTGAACGGTGGTGTTGATCTCCTTCACGGAGGCACGGGGTGGACCTACATGGTTAGCACTCTAACTTCCAAGTTAGTTCAAGATTTAAGATGAGTGTAGTAAAAAGTAGATATCAAGGAATGTACCTTGCTCTTAGTGTGTGAACTGATTTTATACCTTGGATCAAATAGAATAGATTTAAGATGAGTTTGGCCTTAATTATATGGGCTTATGGTCGACCCGTAACATAAATAATTAGAAACAATCAACATATCATCAACATAAAATAACATGAAAATAAAAGAGTCATTGTTGAGGATCCTAACATAAATACAACGATTATACTCACACCTTTTATAGCCAATCTGAAGCATGTATAAATCAAAGTGCATATACTATTTCCTTGAAGACTTTTTTAAATCAAACAAAGACCTCTTCAATTTACAAATTAGTCTGCCGTGTTCAGTGTCACTGAACCCCTTTAGTTTCTCATGTAAATTTTGTCATCTAGATTACCGTGAAAAATAGTATATTCATATCAATATGCTCAAATGCATGTCCCAACTGAAAACTAATGCTAACAATACCCTACAAGAAGTAAGTTTTACGACTGGAGAGAAAATATCATCACAATCAATCTCTTTTTTATGTGAGTACCCCTTTGCTACAAGAAGATCCTTTAACCTTTCCCCTTATTTTTTTTGTTACTGCTAGTTTTCTCTAGAACACTCATACAACTGATGACCCTTTTCCCCTTAGGAAGCTGAATAAGCTCCCATGTTTGATATTTATTCAAGGACTACATCTCCTCCCCCATTTCACTCATCCACATAACTTTCTCCTCACTAGCCATGACCTTTTGAAAGCTAGAAGGCTACTAAGTTTTCATATCCATATCTTTATAGTAGATTGGTTAAACAATGCTCTTTGTCACATACATGAATATAATTATGTACTCCACCTGAAACTTTAGTTGTAACACCCTATTTCTCCGTCGGTAGTTTAACCAAAAATCAGAGTAATTTAATTCATAAAATAAAACATCAAGAATAGGATACCACATCTTCATACATCATATATGCTCATATAAAAAAGATACACAACACATAATCACATGTTCACCAAGTCTGATCTTTATTTCATTTATTTGCAGCAGAAAACATCAACAGTAGTTATTCTAAATTCTTTAACACGAGTTATAATTATCATAAGTCAAACTTCAACATGTATCATCAAATAAATCCAACAAAGTGGAGTTCTACAATAGTTTACTCCTATCATGATAAAATAAACACGAAACCTCAAGTGTTACGTATCAGAGATGACACTGACTCAATCTACGCAAAATGAGGCACTTCTCAGCGAGTCTCTACCTCGAGCTACTTCAGATCATCTGCATGTTATCCATATAGAGGCAACATTCAAACAGAAGGGGTGAGATATCACAATAATATAATAAGTTATATAATCATAGGTATACGATAAATATATCACGCAAGATTCCAAACTCAACAATCATCAATCATAATTCATAATGATTATACAAGTACATATATATTTATCATCATCCATCATACAACACATACACACTATGCAACTCAACTTCATAGTTATATCAACAATTTAATCAAATGCAATGCAACTGACGCTGATGCAAGATGCATGTGGTACCAATAGGGCAGAACCTCCATCGTGATAATTCCAACTTAGGGCAACAATACCATAACGCCAATACAGGTCATCATTCACCAATACAGGCTATAGTTCGCCAATACATGCCATTGTATAGAGCATAAGCCCTTATCATGAATGCATACGAAACTGACGCATAACAACATTACATGCATTGATATTACTACTCACTAATGCCACGCCAATACAGGCCATCATCATCATGCAGTATTTATGTAATTCATTCATACATCATTCATACAAAACCATCATGTTCAATCACAACAATATGCATCACACTTCATAAAACATTAACACACAAGGCATAAACCTTCACCAAAATATTCATCATAAGATAGAAAATATCACACCACGTCAACACCAAAATCATCATGATTAATTCCACAACAACAACAATTCATCATTAAAAATATGACATTCTCAATTAATCTACTATACAAAGTATCTGCATATATTTCACAATACGACATAACTCGATAGTACGAAACACCCATCTACACATCAATTAGTTGAAATTTTGATGTTGAAATTATTTTTAATAGAAATTAAGTTAAACTAGTGATCCAACGATCTGAACTACGCATCAATCAAATACCCGAAATTCAAGTTATGAATTTGTGAAGTTTTACAAGATTTACAAACACCGACAACCTACAACAACAGACACTGACACCACAAAACATCTTTAAACACAAATTAAATTTAGTTTCATAACTTCAAACTATTTTTACAAGAAAGTGCATTGAATTAGCTTTTCAATGATTCAAATGGCGCCTAAAACGGACTTACGGTTTGAAAGTTATGAATTTTTGAAAATTTCATTTTTTTTTCAATTTGCTCTCGTGATAACCGATTACCCAATATGTGGTGCCCGGGTACACCCAGTCAAAATACCCAGAAACACTATTTTTTCACGCGGTAACCGGTTACCCATATACTGTAACCGATTCCCACTGTACTAGAGTCAAAAAACCAGATCTTTATGTTACAAAAATCATCATTTTCCAACCCAAAACCTCAATTTTTCTACATCAAAATACATAATCTAATTTATCACATTGTCATACTAAATCTACTACATTCTAACTCAATTCAAATCATCAATTATGTATAATTTCAATGGATTAAATCAAAAACAATCTACACCCAAAATCTATCATTCAATATCATCATCTACCCACAATTATACCACCTATTAGAGAGTCGGAACTCCACTCTTACCTTAGGTTGTAGATTCCTCAAGCTTTAACAACGATTCCTCTCTTCTTAGATCTTCCTCTTTCTTGCTTCTACTCTTGTCTCGCTTATACGATTGATCAAAATAAGAATGCTCTTTTATTCCCCTTGTTTTTAATTATCTAGCCTTTGGACCCCTAAACCACAAATCCCAACCTTGCCCTCACTTGTTCAACAGAAAGTTACCATCTTTCCCTTCTTGTCTTACACTATTATTCTCCTCATATTATTATAAATAATAATTCTAAATATTATTATTAGTCCAATTTAACCTCAAATAATTATTTAAGCTCTAAATAATGATAAACTAATTAAACCCTCATATTACTCTCATTCTCACACTACTCATAACACTGCATTCACCAATGCATCACCATGCATCTCATAACTCACTATAATTCATATATTCATCAATAATAACCAATATTCACACTAAATTAATTAAATAATTAATCTATATTTTTGAGGTGTTACTACTCTCTCCCACTTAGAATATTTTCGTACTAAAAAATTACCCGATGCGAATAACTCTGAATACGAATCTCACATCCTACTTTCCATCCTCCACGGGATGAACAACATCTCTACTATTTCATCACACAATACTACCATGAGAACACCAACGTAATCGTGATACCGACATCATCCGACGCATAATATTAGTACCACAATGCTACGATTCACTAATCGAACATGTAAATTAACACATCAATTGACATGGCACTAACACGAATAATATACAAACCTTTCACCTATCACTTCCAGTCTGGAATATCCAATAGTTTGCATTATCCCCGTAGCTTCGAATGTTTAATCGTTGACTCCAATAAGTCATACCCGCATAATGAACTGTGATACATCACGCTTCCTCTATGCCACTCTGATCATCTAATTTAAAGTCGTTGTCCTCATTTCGAATTCCATCCATTATCAGATCTATAAGTTTCACATCTATCTTCAGACCCTCTTTAGTATCCACCAGAAAATAATGGTTCACTTTTGACATTCTCAACCTTCCATTTTGCGGCGTTAGCTTGCGTATAACTCAACGTATCTTAATTGTCCAATAAGTCTCAATTCTTTCATAGCCACTTTTGCATTAGGTTCACATAAAATTGTGAACAACTATCCTTTGATAAAATATCAATTCACTTTACTCAGTATCAAGCTAGCAAGAAAAGTATATCATATCTACTATCAACAAGAGATTAAGGGTGATCAGTTCCTCAATTTGTCAATAGGTAGTCGACAAATATAATGGTGGCATAAATCATTGTTATCCAACTACAATAGTGTCCTTTACCTTGTACTCAAAGTTACCTAAGCATAAGGTCCAAAAATCTCTCTAAGGCTTACAAACGTTTTATTAATTTCCTTATTTTCAACCTCGTCATTGATACATAACAGCCAAAATCCATTATATATTCCACATACACGCGCGTAGCATAACACAATTGTTAAATATTCTCCCAATACCAAAATTGCTACTACACCAAGTACAATCCAAATCGGTTCGCTCCAAATGAAGTGTTTATCCAAGTAGAGAGCTTTAATATCATAAATCCTCTGTCTTTCCTTTAATATCATAACCTCATTGATCCCTATAATCTCACATTTGGATCTCATTCTAATCACAATCATAACATTACCATCTCGTCATCCGGTTGGTGATAAAGACTTCCAAAATTTTCCTGACACGTGTCAATACCATATCATTAATGACACACAATCCACGTCACCATTTAACTTCCTCTTTTCCTCAATGATTTCTCTACTCTAATCATTCTCAATTGGCATATGCCGTACCTTCATGTGCTTCTCTAATACCCTTACCTCCTTCCTATTACCAAACATCTCATACCTGACCTCATCTCAAATAAATGTGGTATTAATAAGTTAAGCTCAACAAGCTTCTAATCTTTGTAATCGACTTTGGAGTCGCTCAACTTAGAACTGCATCCACCTTGGACGGGTCTACAAATGCCTTCACTCAGAATAGAATACTCAAGAAATATCACCTCCTCAAACTATAATTTACACCTTGACAACTTAACATAAAGTTTCCTCCTTTCGACACTGCAATACAAATCACAGGGTTCAACATGTCCATAATTTGATTTGGATTAAATCAGAATGGCATCAATAAATACTATAATAAACTGATCCAAATATTCGTAATTCATATACCAGGTTCTAAAAGTTTTCTCTAACTATCCTCCTCCTTCACCTGAATTTGAAGGTAACTCAACCTCAACTCGATTATACTAAAGGCATACTCGCCTACTAGTTGATCCATTGGATCATCAATCATTTGAAGTGGATGTTTAAATTCAATCATTACCTTAGTCAACTATCTATAGTCAACACATGACCTCGTACTACCATCCTTATGAAGGAGTAAGAAAACACTTAGAAGGTGGGGTTGAATAAGTGACTCTTTTCGTTCTTTCAAAACAAAGCTCAAAACAATAATGGAATAACACAGTTATTTTTATCCTGGTTCGTTTGAACTCAAACTACTCCAGTTCACCCGCCAAGGTGATTTCGCCTTTCTCAACAAGGACTTAATCCACTATAATCAACTGATTATAATCACACAACAACTGTTGTGACTAACAATGCATAAGTAAACTTACAAGTGACTAACAGCACTAAGACCTAAATCTAGTCCTAGTCTGCTTGAGAAATCTGACCAAACTTGGTCTCTCAAGGAACAAATACATAAGTATAATCTTTACAGATAATTGAAATAGAGTTTGCTTCTAATCAAGCTATATCACAACTGTGATTTTTCTTAGAATGTAATACACAAAAATGTATGAACTATGAGTTTGTAAGCTTTTGAATCTTTCACGTAGTTTCTTGTTTTAACGTTGTTATATGCTTGCAATAAATGTCCTTCTATTTATAGTAGGAGTAATAAGACCGTTGCTGCCTTCAGAGGAAATGGAGAGCATTAAATTCTTTGCGTGTATCCTTGCAAAATTCCATTCTCCAAGAAACAAGTTGTAGGCACTTGAGTGCTTTCAGTCGTCTTTGCATTAATTAGCAAACGTCAGAATGTAAGAACATGTTTCCTTTACTTTGACAAGACACGTTGATTAAGACGTTGTTGCTTTAACTCAGAACATGCTTCATTCAATTTCTGGTCAGAGCGTTGTTTGCAAAGATCTTTGAACAACGCTTGCTTTCAAGTTATCTTCAGAATCAAGAAGCCTGCTATAAGTTAGAAGATACATTCAACAAATGAGTATTCTTACCAGAGTCAGCAGATGCGTTTAAATAAGAGGTTCTTTTATCAAATAACTTCTTCATAATCTTTGCTTAGCACTTTGGAATGTTTCTTGTCAGAACATTAACTAAGACATTCAAAACACATTCATTAGAGCATAAATTATCTTAAATATAATTTAGTTATCATCAAAACACTTGGGATAGGTCAGAACTAATCTTGTTCTTTCAATCTCCCCCTTTTTGATGATGACAAAAAAAATTATTTTAGATAAAGAAAAGAAACAGATTAAGAGATAAGAATCTCCCCCTGAAATGAATATTTCTATGCATAAGACATCCTGAGATTATTTAGTTAGAGTGATACACAGCCTTCTTTGAATTTCTTCAGAACTTCTTCAAGAAGATAAATCTTAGCTGGAATATTCTTTCAGAGTTAAATGATACCTGCAAAAATCTTTTGCACAAAAGGAATTCTTGCAATTTTGTTAGAATGTCTGAGACATAGTCCCATAACTGTTAAACAGTGATTAGTTCAAAAATGCACATTTTCTCCCCCTTTTTGGCATAATCAAAAAGTGTAATAAATGAGAAAATTTGAAAGATTTCATAAAAAGTTAAAAATAGATATCCAGAAGTACAAACAAAACATCCAAATAAGAGACAAAAAGAAACTAGGATTTCTTAGAGACAAGAGCCATCAAAAGGTTCTTGATCTCAAAGGCAGATTCACTTTGCATTGCCATCCAGTTCTTGAACTCTAGATTTGTTTGATCTTGCTTATCCATGCGTCTATTCAAGACTTCATTCTCCCTCTTTAGCTCTTTCAGAGTGTCCATAATGAGTGAGGTAGGGGCAGAAGATGATGAAGCTTCAGTAGAAACAGGGTCAGAAGCAGCAACTGATGAATCAGACTTCACAAAGGTGGAGAGCAGAGTGCCCAGATCCATTGCAAGAGTTGGCACAGGTTCAGGTCCATCCTTAACTGAAGGTTGATTCAATAGAACAATAGCCAGAGGATTTGAATCTTCAGAGTATTCTTCAGATTCATCTTCTGATATGTCCATCTTATCAGTTGGTGTATCAGCAATCAGTAGCGAAGACTTCTTATTCTAAGTATCAACAGCTTCTCTCTTGAAAACATGTAGAAGTTTGGAAAAGTTGTCCAGCACCTGAGAGCGGCATAAATCATGTAACTTCCGTGATTCAGCAACCAAGGTTCTTCTGAAAGTTTCCCATAGAAGATCTGTTGCTGCGGTGTTCACACTTCTGAGGCAATCTTCTTTCAGCGGTTGTAACCATGCCTGAATATTTGTTATAAAATTCTGAAACAAAATATTTACATCTGGCTGAATAGGTTTAGGGACAGTCGTTCTGTAAGATTTGTTTTTCAAGAATTGTAGAGATTGAGAGTCCACTACAGTTCTTAAAAAGCTATTGGTTTCAGGAGTATTTGTAGGTTCAGGTTCAGGTTGGTTAACACAAATAGGAGGTTCTGATATATCATGAGGTACGGATGGTTCAGCAATTTCAGTTTGTTAAAAAATTTGTTATTCTGGAATTTGAGGAGTTGAGAGAGGTGTTGTATGTTGTGGTGAGGTGGGTGGAGTGATATCAGGCGAAATTATTATTGTATAAGTGGGAGTGGGAATGGGATTTTGAGGTTGTGGTTGGTTCATAGCAAAAATGTTTTCAGTTGGTAGATTGAAATGAGGTTTTATGGTTGCTAGAGGTTCATTAATCCCAGGAATTCTCCAAGATCCAGCATCATACCATCCAGTGGGTCTGGGTGATAAAGGTCTAGGAGGGGGTCTTGAGAAACGTTCAGCAGGAATAGGTTGAAAAACAGATGGTTCAGGGGGTTCTGAATGAGAGGGTTCTGATTGGCTGTCAGAATGTTCATCAGAGTCAGAATCACTTAAATCTGTTGAAAACTGATTTTTACTAAGGTTGTCAGCAAGGGGTTCAGATGGTGAGGTTTGAGAGGATTCAGCAGATGCAGATATATTTTCAGAATTATAAACAGGTATAGTTTCAGCATGATTGCCTGTCTTCTTTTTCTTCTGAGGAGTGTCAGAAGGTCCTTCTACAACTTTTCTCTTCATAGATCCTTTGAGAACAACATCAGCAGCAACTTGATTTCTTCCTTGAAGCCAAGCTGGATCAATAGGTGATGTTGTTTCTCTGCAGGTCTCAAGATAGTGCAAAACCATACGAGAATGTTCCCCTGAGTTGAACATAGGAAAATCAGCAATAGGAATTCTTCTCTCCTTTACAATAGTTGACAGACATGGAGAGGGTTCCACCAGCAGTTTGTCAATAATTTTCCTCTTCAGCAAGTTCTTTCCAGTCATTGTCTTACCATAGATAGGTTCAAGCTCCCCCAGAAGATTTGCTTCTCTTAGGTGAGCAATCAGACCATTCTCAGTCAGAATGTCTGATAATAACCTCCCCATGGGAATCTAATTTCTCTTTGATTTGGGATTCTTCATCCTTTCAGCTTCTCTGGTTTCTTTGACATGGTTCCAGAGGTGTTCAAAAAGCAAGTAGGGCAAATCAATTTTGACATTGGTTCCAAGGCAAAACAGCAAATATTGTTGATCAGCGTTGATGTAATCAGGAGAACTGGTGTCTTTCCTGTGGTGAATACATCCATGAATAATCCTTGCCCAAATCTTATACTTGTCTTTCAAATCCCTAACTTTGGAGGAACCTTGACCATTGGTAAAAATCTCTGTGTATACCCTATGTTATACCCCAAAATTTGCCCTCCCATATTCCTCAAGAAATTGCCAAGCCAAGCTACAAAATTCCCCAAGGGTTGTGCAGTGCAACAGTCTCCTAAACAGTCCAAATTAGGGTTTTGAGTCTGATCAAGAAAAGGAAGTTTTCAAAGGCTTAATCAAGTCTCACATGCTTACAAACATGGTCAAGCATCCTCATATCAAGTTTCAAGGCATTCAGCTCAAGATTGCACAGTCAAAACCCTAAATTGCACTACAGTCAACTGTAGGGGCAAAATGGTCATTTGGCAGTCAAAAGTTCAAATTTTTGGTCAACATATCCTTTTGAAGCCACAAACATCATTTGATCAATGCTTGATCATGATTCTCAAAATTTGGCTCAGAAATCATCAAAGATGCAAAAGTTGCTATATTTGGACAGCTGAAAAAGTCAACTGAAATTGACCAGGGCATAACTTTCACATGGATTATCAGAAAAATTCCATCCAAAGCTCATTTTGAAGAGAAAGACATTTCCTACAATTCATCTTCATGTTCCAAGTCCAAGAAATGCTCTCACAAAAAGTTATCAATTTCAACATTACAGGTCATTTTCAAAAGTCAACAAAAAGGGACTTTAAGTCAAAGGCCATAACTTGAGATTGGTAAATCAAAATGACATGGGACCAAAGGTATTGGTTAAAGGACTCAAAGACCTTTCCAAAATGTCCAAGAACATGTGAAAAGCTTAAAAATTGAGCAAGTTATGCCTTGTAGAAGTTGGGAAATTTTTGTGAAATGGCAAAAGTCAACTATCTTTGAAAATCCAATTTTTGACAAAAGGGCCCCATTTTTTCCACTTGGTTCATCCTTGTCATGCCACACACGTGTCCCATGGTTAATTTCAAGACCAAATATTGATTTTTTTTATTTTATTTAATTTTTGATGATTTAATTCATTTTAATTCTTTGAAAATTCAAATAAAATTTAAAAACCAATGGAATAGTGTCATGTGAACTTGGACAATTTCTATGTATCATGAACCAACTCAAGAAATCAGGCTAGGGTTCATTTGCACACTAGGTCTAGGTTTTGGCTAAAAAGGAGGAAAAATGGTTAAGAGTGAAAACCCTAAGACCAATTCTCTCACAAGCATGAATTAAGGCAAAAGAGCAAGCCAATTCCATTCCATGATCATCACTGAGTCAAACCCTAACCATAGTGCAGCAAAAGGCGCGCTGAAAAGCCATTGGACAATTTGAAAATTTAGCCATATAAGTCAAATCTGAAATCAAGGTTAGAGGATCTTTTCAAGCCTTAATTCTTTTCCCATTAGCATCCTGAGGCACTCCTGAACGAATCTCAATCACAAACAACAACAAAAGCGTAAGGAATTGGTGGATCGTACTCAAACTGTACAGAAATTTTGTTGAAATCGTGTTCTCAATTCTAAGCATGATCATTGCATTTTAATTACATATTCATGTTCCTTACAAAGTTTCTAAGCTAACCATAACTGTTAATTGAATTTTCGTGCACTTTTGGCCAAGTTACCATGTTTGGTTTTTAGGGTTTCCAGCTTTTTGAATTGGGGCTTTTACAACGAAGCAAAATTAGGATTCCAAACTGTGACCATTGGATTAAGCAGGTTGAGACGAAGAACAAACACTACTCGCGCCCAATTTATTGGTCTTCTAATGTTAATCGCTATTTTCCTAAAGGTGACTTTAACCCACGCGTGAAAACTGTGGCCATAGGGTTTTGTATTACAGGGTACACGAGGAAGAAGGAGTCGTGGCAGCCAATGATACGTGTGTTTGAAATTTCGCGCGTCCCCTCCACTATGCGTTGGTTTTAATATTTGTTGTTTATTAACCATATTATATTAAATGAAATCAAGTGGCTCAGCTGGCAGGTACCAACGCATATGACTCTCATGACCTGGGTTCAAGTCCCAGGTCTGGCAAAAGTTCAATATTATTTTTCACAAGTGAATCCCATGCAATGCTGGAATGAAGACGCACCATACACCCAGGACCAAGCCTTGACACGTCTTCCTGGAGATCAAACTAAAGGCTTAGATTTGAGAGACACGCTGCACTTGGTCAAAGGCATCACACCTGAGCCAAAAAGTCAATGGACTTCAAAGCTAATGGGCCAGAAATTCCAGGCCTGGACCCTCCAAATTGGGGATACCCCCCCCCCCTTGGTTTGCCTTATTATTTATTTTTGTTTATTATTCTTTCTTTAATTTTTTTCTTTTATTTCTTTTACTTGCTATTTATTTAATTAATAATTTTTTACAAAAATACAAAAACATCACAAAAAATCAGAAAAGTCAAAAATTTTAATAATTATTATTATTTTTTTTTTTTAAATATTGTTTTTTTTTGTATAAATAATAACATGTAAATATTTAGTTTTAATTAGGTTTTCAATTTTAATCCTTTTTAATAAAAAATCAAAAAAATAGAATTTAGGTTTAATAACTTTTTATTTTCTTTTTTTTAATTTTCCCTTTTTTTCAGAATAATAATATTATTTATTTATTTTCACAAATTAAAAAATGTACATAAATTAATTTAGAATTAAATTAGGTTAGAAATTAAAAGTCAATATTTTCATAATAAACTTAAAAAAAAACATTAGAACTAGGGTTTAATTTCAATTAATTTTTCTTTTTTCTTTTTAAATCTAAAAAACACAAAAATACCATTTTTCATTTAATTTTAATTTTAGATAACTTAATTATTTTAATTCCTTTAAAGGGTTCAACGCCCTCGCATTTGATTATTTTCTTTTTCGCGCGTTTCATTTATTTCTTTTGTGAATATAATGTACTTGTACCAAAGCCATGTAATAGCTATTAGACATTTCTTTTCTGCAATTTATTTTCAAACGGGTCTGGATTAATTTGGCGTTGTAGACCCTCGCCCTTTGTAATAGCGTAGGACTTTTATCTTTTCCGCACTTTAAATTCCCGCACTTTTAACTGTTAAACAATAACATGAAAGAATGAATGCCCAAAAATAAAATCGAATCGTTAGATCACCAATGCATGACAAGACAAAATAATTGAAAAATGACACACAATTCGCACACACCACCCCTAAGGTACGCCTCACTGTTGCCTTTCGAAAGGTGATCGTCGAGTATAAGACGTCTTAGTAAGTCCTTATGTTCCATTGATCTAGTTGCCTCGAAACAAGTTGCCTCGGAATAGTTGCCTCGGAATAAAAGATCAATGGCATAAGGGTAGCTTCTAAGGTGTCTTCCCATTGCTCCGGTGATCACCACGTCCCTAAACCTCGAATTGACCCGAACACCTCCAACGGTGGTGCTACCTACCTCTCAATGGTGGGATGGCACTACTTTAAAGGACATTTACACAGACGAATTCCTTAGGGTAGGTAGGTTCTCAAGGATACTTGCTCTAATTTCAAACAAAACAAAAACCCTTTTCACCAACACACTTTCAAAAAACTTTCAAACAAACTTTTCAAACACTCTGACGCACGAGTTGAATTGAAACTTTTCAAAGAAACTTTTTTAAACCCACATTGAAAAGCAAGCAAACATTTTTGAAAACACATTGAGCAAGTATCTAAGAGCCCATGGATAACCATGGATAGAAAGGGTGCTAACACCTTCCCTTTCTATAACCTACCTCCCGAACCGAGAGCAATCTCTTTAAAGGAATTTTTCTGTGCTTTTGTCCTTTCCATTTGGAGAAAATAAAAGACGGTGGCGACTCTTGCTTACCGCGACATTTCGCGAACCAGCGTTAAACAGTCAGTTCCAGATCCACCGATCACAGAACTGGCGACTCTGCTGGGGACAAACTTAAAGTGAGGTGTACCTTAGGACTAAGATCATTGTGTTTTCAATTGCTTTCCTTGTGTGCTTTAAATTGTGGGTTGCTTGGGAGTTCTATAGATCCTAACCCGGATCTGGGGGATACCTTTTTAGAAAGTAGCAACAAGACTGTGAGGGAACTGTGCGGGGTATACCGACATGGTTGAAGCAGTCTGCTACGTTGATGTGGCACTTTGGTGTGTACCGGTAACCCTTGAGTCAGTCAAGGAGAGTACGGGGCCTCCATGTGGTGTCATGAAGCATCAACAGACCTTAGGAACCTTAATTGAACCATCTTGGCCTCTTTAGGGTAGTGAGATAACTGACTTTGGTGCAGTCCGAGGTTGGTTGATACTCGATACTACACTCAATTGAGGGTTGCTTTCCTGGAATATTTCGGTCGCCAGTTCAGTGGCTAAATCGAAACGATGAACAATGAAAGCAATCCCGTGATATTGGGAACCTTAGAACCCGGTTACTTTGATTAGGACAGGTTGAACCCACCAACTTCAAGAGGGTACTACCCAGACCCCATGCTGGCCTTAAACCTTAAGGGCCTGTCTTGTGTGCCTTGTGTGCCTTACATGTTTGTCTTTGTAAATATCCGTGGTGTGTTTAATCATAGCATCATGACATCATCCAGCATCATATGCATTGACTAACCATTTCAGGGGTTCGAATTTTCATCTTTGTTCTTGTTTTGTAGGACATGGAAACTGTTCGTAGAAAGACAATTCCAATCAGTCTTGTAAGGATCCCTCCTCAGCTTAAGGAGCTTATATCCAGGATTCCCGAGAACTCTTCATTCAGTGAAAGGCATGGAAGTCTCATTAGCTTGGTCAATACCAACATTGAGGAAGATATGATAAAAGTCCTGTTCCAATTCTTTGACCCTCTGCATCACTGTTTCACCTTCTTGGACTATCAGTTGGTACCTACATTGGAGGAGTTCTCCCGACTCCTGAAGATCCCTATCCTTAATCAGCTACCCTTCAACGGTACAGAAAAGGAACCTAAGCTTGAAGAGATTGCTAAAGCCTTGCACCTACAGTCATCTGACCTCAAGGGACATTGGGAAGTTAGAAGTGGTATTAAAGGGTTCTTAGCCAGGTTTCTGTTTGAAAAGGCCTATGAATGTTGGAACTCTCTTGACTTACAAGCTTTTGAAGAGGTTGTGACCCTTCTTGTTTATGGTTTGGTGTTGTTCCCTAACCCAGATCAGCTCATTGATATCAGTGCTGTCCAGATCTTTATGTCCAGGAATCCTATACCTACGTTGCTGGGGGACCTCCTTCACTCATGTTACACTCGAACCATGAGAAAAAGAGGTGTCCTTATGTGTTGCACTCCTCTCCTGGGAAAGTGGTTTATTTCGCACCTTCCACAATCAGTCCTGAAGAACGAGCGGGGTTTGAGATGGTCACAACGGTTGATGACTCTTACACATGCAGATATACATTGGTGCCCTAGGTCCAGAGAAGATGTCACTATCATTGATCGTTGCGGGGAGTATCCTAATGTTCCTTTACTTGGAATCAGAGGGGGTATTACCTATAGTCCATGCCTGGCTTGGAGACAATTTGGTTATGCTCGGAGGGATGGTCCTCATGACATGTTGATTCCTGACATAGTTTTTGACTTCGACAACGATACTCAAGGACTTCGCCAGAGATTTATCAGAGCTTGGAGGATGCCTAGTAGGATAGACAGCAAGACACTGGGGCACAGGAACTCCATCCCTTTGGAGCCTTACCTCAAGTGGGTACGAGCCCGCTCTCAGAAATTAGTAATGCCTTATCCTCACATGCTTCCAGTAATCAAAGAGCCTGCCTTGGAGGGAGAGGTGTCTCATGTTATTCAGCACCCTGATATGCCCACATCCTGGGAAGAGATGCAGAAGAGTTGGATCCAGCTTAAGGAAGAGCGGAATTCTCTTGAGACTAGTTTGCATGCCAGTGAAAAGAAGGTCTTAGAGCTCACCCGCCTGTTGCACGAGGAAAGGAACCTCAACACTTACATAGCTCCAAAGAAGATGCGCAACATATTTTGGATGTGATTTGATCTTTTTGTACTTTTGCCCATGAGGCTTTAATGTATTAAACAATGATTTTCTTAATAATAATGTGTGTTCCTTTTGGTCTACAACAAATTTGAATTTTCGAACTCTTGAATGCATTGCATAAACACATATCATTCATCATGTGCATCATAGGTACTCTTCTTTTCAGGTTGTTTACCGTTCTTCGCTGTTTATTTCAGCATCATGAATCCTGAATCATCAACCGAGGCGTCTATCAAGGCTCTTCAGGCGCAGAACGTCCAGTTTCAGGCGCAAAACGCCCAATTTCAGGAGTTGATCAAGGGCTTGGCTCAGGGTCAACAAGAGTTGAAGACCATGCTTCTGAAGAAGACTAAGAAGAAGAGGAGGACTGTGCTATTTAACACTGGGCGCAGACTCGGGAACACTTTAGTTGAAGCTGAAAGGACTCCTCCATCTGTGACGGAAGGTAGTCACCAAGAAAGGGAGGTCACTACTCCTGTGGGCTCTGATACTGAAACAGACTTCAACGACGAACAGTACCCCCCTGCTGAAGACCGGTACAAACAGCTGGAAGACAGATTAAAGGCTGTGGAAGTTCAACGGGTGCCTGGATTGGATTTCGGAGACTTGGGGTTATCTACTGGAGTGGTGATCCCACACAAGTTCAAAACACCTGCCTTCGTAAAGTATGATGGGGCTTCCTGTCCCAAGATGCACCTCCGTTCTTATGTAAGGAAGATCCAGCCTTACACAGCAGACAAGAACCTTTGGATCCACTTCTTCCAGGAGAGTCTTTCAGGGACTCACCTCAACTGGTTCTATCAGCTGGATGGAATCAGCATTCGTAACTGGGAGGATCTGGCCACTGCTTTTTACAAGCAGTATCAGTATAATGCCGACCTCGCTCCTACGCGTACCCAGCTCCAGGGTATGTCGCTAGGGTCGGGTGAAGGTTTTAAGGAGTACGCTCAGAAATGGAGAGACCTGGCTGGCAGGGTGCAGCCACCATTGACGGATCGGGAGCTGGTAGATATGTTCTTGGGGACCCTATCTGGTCCATTTTTCAATCATCTCATTGGTAATTCCTCTGCTGGGTTTACCGATCTAATCCTGACTGGTGAAAGGATCGAGGCCGGTATAAAATCGGGGAAGATACAAAAAGTTGCCTCCTCCAGTACTGAGAAGAAACCCTTCAAAAAGGAGGCTAGTGCTGTATATGGCTCCCGGAGAACAGAGCGACCTGAACACCGCCAATCTGTCAGTGCGGTAATGATTGCCAAACCTGCTGCCGCTCCTCGGCCAACTAATCCTCAAAAGTTTGAAAGACCCCGGAGAGAGTTTACCCGGTTAAGCATGACCTTATCACAGATCCTGCCACAGTTGCTATCCACCAATTTAGTGACTGTCAAGGAGGCTCCGAAGTTTCCCAACACTGCATCTCCCAAGTTCAATCCAAATGCTCGCTGTGCCTATCACTCTGATAGCCCGGGGCATAACACAGATGACTGTTGGGCCCTAAGGAATAAGGTTCAAGATCTCATTGATGCAAAGGAGATACAGTTTGAGGCGCCCGAGAGGCCGAATGTTGTAACTGCTCCCATGCCCCAGCATGGAGTGAATGCTGTTGAGGAGAATTTGTATGTAGCTTCGGTGGATGATGTTGCTACTCCGTTGCTGATGGTCAAGAGGAATCTGTTGCTAGCCGGTTTATTTCCGGGATGTAGCGAAAGTTGCCCTCTATGTGTTGCTTCTCCTGCTGGTTGTTCTCTTTTGAAGTCAGGCATCCAAAACCTGATAGATAGTAGAGAGATTTTGTTCGAAAAGACTATTGTTCCTGCTGCTCCTGTTGAAGAAGTGTCGATCGTTACCATCTTCAACAACTATTCCGAGGCTCCTTCAAAGAAGCCTATACAAATTTTGTCAGTTCACAAGAATGTTCCCATCACCATTACTGTTCCGGGGCCTATACCCTACAAATCTGATAAGGCTGTCCCATGGCACTATGGGGCGGATGTTTATGTTCTGGGTGTGAAACAAGAGTGCAACATTGATACTGGTGTCTCCAACATCACCGGGCCTGCTAAGGTCACTCGTAGTGGAAGACTGTTCTCGCCAGACATTGCTCCTCCAGCAATTCGTAGGCCTTTGATCTTCACACCTGCCAGAGAGCCTGTTTCTCCCCCTGACCAAGTATCCACCCCTGCTACTGATTCATCTGATACTCGGGGCAAGGGAATTGCTGCTGATATGCCTACCAGGACGGAGGCACCAAAAACCATTGTTGAGGCTTCCAAGCAGGAAATGGAAGAAATCCTCAAGATAATAAAGAAAAGTGATTTCAACGTTGTAGAACAGCTGGGGCACACCCCCTCTAAAATCTCCATGTTGTCACTGCTGCTGTGTTCAGAGGCCCATGCAAAGGCTCTGATTGCTTTCTTAAAGACAGCCCACGTCCCTCAAGAGATGACTGCTGACCAGTTCACCGACTGTGTGGCCAACCTAACTGCTGATAATGGCCTGGGTTTCTCTGATGCCGATCTGACAGCAAAGGGGAAGAACCATAATGATGCCCTGCATGTCTCCATTGAATGCAGGGGCACCACTCTTGCTCATGTGCTGGTTGACACAGGTTCTTCATTAAACGTGCTGCCCAAGAGGGCTCTGGATAGGCTGGATTGTGAGGGTCTAGAGCTCAAACCAAGTAACATTGTTGTCCGGGCCTTTGACGGGTCCAAAAGAATGGTGCATGGTGAAGTGGACATCCCAATCAGGGTTGGGTCACAGGTGTTCGATTCAAAATTCTATGTGATGGACATCCATCCGTCCTATTCTTGTTTGCTGGGTCGCCCATGGATCCACAAGGCTGGAGCTGTGACCTCCACATTGCATCAGAAGCTCAAGTACCCGGTCAGGGGGAAGATCGTAACAGTGCAAGGGGAAGAGGAATACATGGTCAGCCACCTCAACTCCTTCAGATATGTAGAAATGGATGGGGAGTTCATTGAAACCCCCTTTCAACATTTTGAGGAAGTACCACAAACCTTGGCAGCAGCAGAAGCAGATGAAGAGGTTTCTCCTATGAAGATGGCCTCCTTAAAGGACGCCCGGGCTGTGATCGAAAAAGGTGAATGTGCAAACTGGGGCAAGCTCCCTGATCTTACTCCTAAGACTAACAAGTTTGGGCTGGGTTTCACCACAGAAGCTCAGAAAGCGGTGCGCAAGGCGAGAATTGGAAGACCTCCTGTGCTCATCACCCACTCAGAGGTGAATGCTATTGGAGAGGAAGTCAAAGTGGAAGAGTCAGAGTTCGATAGCTGGATCTACCCGACGGCCGACGGTGGATTGACCAATTGGACTGCTAAAGATTTTACACCCATAACTTTTGTTCCCCAGTAATGAATTTCTTTGTTTTTGATTTGTAATAAACAATAATTTGAGACTATATGGCCCGGTGTCTTACCCGGGGCACCGTGGTTTTATTTATGAGGGCTTTTTGTTTGTCACTATCATATATCATGAATAAAAGCATTGGACGTTTTTCACATTTCAAATTTTGCGCTCCTTTTCTTTCCTTTCTTTACATATTGCAAAACAGCTGTATTTACACACACACTCACTCATACAGGTTTCAATCCACTCTGGATCTCACTGGTAACGACTCTGCTACTGCCAGTTATGACTTCGAAAATCCGATCAACTTAGCCGAAGACGAAGGTGAAGATGATTGCGAAGTGCCTGGTGAACTTGCAAGACTGTTACAGCGGGAAGAGAGGGCAATTCAACCCCATGAAGAGCCAGTGGAAACAATAAACTTGGGTACTGAGGAAGACAAGAAAGAGGTGAAGATTGGTGCCAACCTAGAGCTCAGCGTGAAGCAACGGTTGATTCAGATGCTGCATGACTATAAGGAAATCTTTGCCTGGTCCTACGAAGATATGCCCGGATTAGATACCGACATTGTGGTCCATCACTTACCAACTAAAGAAGATTTCCCTCCGGTTAAGCAAAAAGTCCGCCGTATGCGTCCAGAGATGTCCGAGAAGATTAAAGCCGAGGTTATGAAGCAGTTTGATGCCGGGTTTCTTGCAGTGACTTCTTACCCTCAGTGGGTTGCTAATGTGGTGCCGGTACCCAAGAAGGACGGCAAGGTCAGAATGTGTGTCGACTACAGGGATCTGAACAGGGCCAGCCCCAAGGATGACTTCCCCTTACCTCACATTGATGTCCTTGTTGATAATACAGCTCAGCACAAGGTGTTCTCTTTCATGGATGGCTTTTCAGGCTACAATCAGATTAAGATGGCACCTGAAGACATGGAAAAGACTACCTTTGTTACTCAGTGGGGCACCTTCTGTTACAAGGTCATGCCGTTCGGGTTAAAGAATGCTGGGGCAACCTACCAACGTGCCATGGTTACCTTATTTCATGATATGATCCATCATGAGATAGAAGTGTATGTTGACGACATGATCGCTAGGTCCCAAACTGAGGAAGAGCATTTAGATCATCTGCAGAAATTGTTTGACCGTTTGAAACTGTACAAGCTGAGGTTGAACCCGAACAAGTGCACCTTCGGGGTAAGATCTGGGAAGTTGCTAGGCTTCGTGGTCAGTGACAAGGGAATTCAAGTGGACCCTGCTAAGGTCAAAGCCATTCAAGAGATGCCAGTTCCTAAGACAGAGAAGGAAGTCAGAGGCTTTCTAGGACGTCTGAATTACATTGCTCGGTTCATCTCACACTTAACTGCTACCTGTGAACCAATCTTCAAGCTGCTGAAGAAAGATCAGGTAGTACGTTGGAATGATGAATGTCAGGCTGCTTTTGACAGAATCAAAGAATATCTCCAAGAACCACCCATTCTCATGCCACCAGTTGAAGGGAGACCTTTGATACTTTACCTGACAGTGCTTGATAATGCAATGGGGTGTGTGCTGGGGCAGCATGACGAGTCTGGCCGAAAAGAGCATGCCATTTATTACCTTAGCAAAAAGTTTACCGACTGTGAAACCCGATACTCACTGCTTGAGAAAACTTGCTGCGCTTTGGTATGGGCTGCTCGCCGGCTGAGACAGTATATGCTGACTCACACTACCTTGTTAATCTCAAAAATGGATCCTATAAAGTACATATTCGAAAAGCCTGCTCTGTCTGGGAGAATTGCAAGATGGCAGATGATCTTGACGGAATACGACATTCAGTATACGACCCAAAAAGCCATCAAGGGAAGTGTATTGGCAGACCACCTAGCACATCAAGCTGTGGATGACTACCAATCAATGAACTTCGAGTTTCCAGACGAAAGCATTATGATAGTAACTGACTGTGAAATACCTGGACCGGATGAAGGACCTGAACCAGGATCCCGATGGTCTATGCACTTTGACGGAGCCTCCAATGCTTTGGGAAATGGTATCGGCGCCATAATCGTATCTCCACAAGGTACTCATACTCCACTCACCGCCCGGCTGTGTTTCAACTGTACCAACAACATGGCGGAGTATGAAGCGTGTATTATGGGTCTTCAAGCTGCGATCGACCTGAGGATCAAATTTCTGAGTGTCTTCGGAGATTCTGCTATCGTGATCAATCAGATCAAAGGAGAGTGGGATACGAAACATCCAAACTTGATTCCTTACAGAGAATGTGTGTTGGCTCTGATCCCCCACTTCACAGAGATAACATTTGAGCACTTTCCAAGAGAAGAGAATCAGCTGGCGGACGCGTTAGCTACAATGTCTTCAATGTTCAAGGTTAAATGGGATAACGAGGCTCCCCGGATCATCATCTGGAAACTGGACGAACCGGCATACTGTTGTGATCTCGAAACTGAATTGGTAACTGAGAAGCCCTGGTACCACGAAGTGAAGAGATATCTGGAAGCTCAGGAATACCCTGAAGGAGCATCTGTCAATGATAAGAAGTTCCTGAGGAGGTTTGCAGCCAAGTTCTTTCTTAGCAACGGCATTTTGTACAAGCGAAACCAGGATTCAACCTTACTGCGTTGTGTGGATAAGACAGAAGCAGAAAGAATCATGGAAGAGCTACATGAAGGGACCTTTGGTACACACTCCAGTGGACACACCATGGCAAAGAAGATCCTACGGGCAGGGTATTACTGGTCCACCATGGAAGCTGATTGCTACCAACATTCTAGGACATGCCATAAATGCCAGATCTACGCAGACAAGGTGCATGTTCCTCCGGTTCCCCTGAATGTTCTGACTGCGCCTTGGCCGTTTGCAATGTGGGGCATAGACATGATCGGCGAGATTAAACCTACGGCATCCAATGGACATCGCTTCATCCTAGTGGCAATCGATTATTTTACAAAGTGGGTTGAGGCAGCATCCTATGCTACGGTAACCAAGACTGTTGTGGCACGGTTCATTCGGCACAATCTGATCTGTCGGTACGGTGTCCCTGAGCGGATTATTACAGATAACGGTACCAATCTGAACAATAAGATGATCGCTGAGCTCTGCGAACAGTTCAAGATACAGCACCACAATTCCTCTCCTTACCGACCGAAGATGAATGGGGCTGTAGAAGCAGCAAATAAAAACATCAAGAAGATCGTGCAGAAGATGACAGTAACGTATAAAGATTGGCACAAGATGTTACCGTTCGCTCTGCATGGGTATCGTACTTCAGCTAGGACGTCAACCGGGGCAACTCCTTTCTCTCTGGTTTATGGCATGGAGGCAGTCTTGCCGATTGAAGTACAAATTCCTTCTCTCCGGATAATGAAGGATGCAAATCTGGATGAAGATGATTGGATCCAGACACGACTTGATCAGCTCAACCTTATTGACGAAAAGAGACTTGCTGCTATCTGTCATGGTCAGACGTATCAGAAACGAATGATCAGGGCATTTAACAAAAAGGTCAGACCACAGGAATATCAAGTCGGGGATCTGGTGATCAAGCGAATCATCCTTCCTCAGAGTGATCCAAGGGGCAAATGGACCCCTACGTACGAAGGGCCATTTGTGGTTAAGCATGTGTTCTCAGGAGGAGCAATGATATTAACCAACATGGATGGTGACGACCTTCCTCACCCCGCCAATGCAGACATAGTTAAAAAATACTACGCATGAAAAAAAAGACCCGCTAGGCTGACATGTCTAGGCAAAAATTAGGGCTTCCCGTCGAACCAAAAGGGTTCGGGCAAAATGAAGGGATGAAAATAAAAATCTGTACACCCGGCAAGTCGAAAACCTGAAAAGGCGGCTTGGGCAAAAATGGGTATCCCGGTGGACTAAAAACCCGAAAGGGCGGTCCAGGCAAAAATTAGGGATAAAAGCGTAATACGATGTCTCATTGGATCACTTTGCATCCAGAATCCGGTATCTACATCAAGTCAAGACGGCATCGATCAGTCAGCTTCACCTTCAACTAAAGTCATCAAGTGATGAGACGCACGGGGCATAAAAGCAATAGCGGAGTTGAAACCCAGTGGATCATTCATCTTTCACACAGCTGTTTTATTTTCTTTTGTACAAAGCTTGTATAAACTCTTTTGCTCGGCGACGTTTCTCTTACCAGGACGTCAGCCTCTTGTACACAAAACGCCTATTCACAGGCTATTCAAAATCAATACAAATATACTTTTCAGTTAAACGTGCCAACCGTTTTTTCTTTTTTTTTGTTGTTTTGTTTTGCGAAGAACGTCCAAGGTTCAATTTGTGATATATGCATTGACAATAATTTGCTAACTCATAAATATTTGCATACGAAACAAAGAATTAATTGCAGGTGACACTAGAAACAGGGGCAATAAAGAGTTGTCTGAGCAGTCTAATTGTTCTATCCTCCAATGTGCCAAAGTAGGTTCAGCTAAAGAACCTAACCAGGCATCTTAAATTCCCCAGAAAGTGAGACAGCAAGTCAGTGCATTCTTCCCCAAGCAAAATTAACAAGTCTCAAGGAAATTGGGTATCCTCCAGTAGATCCCAATATTCCCCCAGCAGCATATATTCTTAACAAGCATCCCCGGCAGTCTTGGTCTAAAGATTGTTCCCCGGCGGCATACATCAACATTCAAAGGAATCACTCCCCAGGAGAGTCCCATCCAAGTTCCCCAGGAAAGATGGAATTCATCTCCCCAAGCAGTAAGCTTATCCCCAGTAAATTCTGGAAGCTTATCCCCTCGCGGAACACGAACGCGTCGTCTGGCTTGATTTAAAGAGTTATTTCCTTAACAGGATATAACTGGGTTATCCTCAGCCAAAAGCCAAGGGAAGGTCGTCGTCAACGTGGTTCTTTCCTATCCCCAGCGAAGTCAATTCACACTTCCAGTATAACAACGGTATCCCCAACAGAGTTACTATCAACATTCAGCAAGGCATCACTCTTCCCACAGAGTATTGCTTTCCAGCATGATCGCTAGAGTATCTTTTCTCCCCGCAGAATCTTCCACTCGCCAAGTTTATTCCGCAACGGAGTCATCTTCTCCTACCGGTATCCTTGCAGTTATCATCCCCAGCGGAGGCAAATCTATTCTTCGACACCAGCCCAGGATACGATTTCCCGGCACCCGTCAAGGATTTACTTTCCTAGACGAAAACATACATAAAACGTCACATACATCATTATAGCATGCATAACGCACTGCATCATACAAGTCTCATTTATGTTGAGAACATCATTGCTTGATCCATATCATGCATTGCATATGACTGACTTTTATCTTTCAGGAAAGATCCAGTTAAGTTCTCAAGCCACATTTCAAGACCTAGACCGGTTCAGTTAAATCGTCCCAAGAATTTTACTGATGCTTATCCAGTCAAAGGCCTTCTCTGGTTCAGTTAAATCGTCCCAAGATTTTCCTGATACTTATCCCTTTAAAGACATTTCAAGACCTAGACCGGTTCAGATAAATCGTCCCAAGATTTTCCTGATGCTTATCCAGTCAAAGGCCTTCTCTGGTTCAGTTAAATCGTCCCAAGATTTTCCTGATGCTTATCCCATTGAAGACATTTCAAGACCTAGACCGGTTCAGTTAAATCGTCCCAAGATTTTCCTGATTCTTACCCAGTCAAAGGCCTCTCTGGTTCAGTCAGATCGACCCTAAGATCTCCCTGATTCTTATCCCAGTAGAAGACACCCCAGATTTTTCTCAACGAGCGTTGTTGAAGTTAAAGTCACCCAAGACTCTCTTACCATTCATGCTAAGGAAGTAATCATCCCTGGTTCTTTCATCACCGTTTGAAGCTCCAGACTCAGCTCCTGTAACCAGTCAGGACACATCTAAACATCAGCTCCTGCAACGTGTCAGGTACTCATTTTTTGTTTTGCAGGTAGGCAGGTTCTAGCGAAGGAATCTCTTATGCAATCAAACATCCAGATGGCATCTATAAGCCCATTCCACCCTCATTGCTAACATGTGAGCGCAAATTTCCGGGCACTCTAGTGTCCAATCATCTTTTACCCTCGGATTACGAAAGGCACGTCAGCCAACCTGCATCCTCAGGTCTAAGAAGATTGAACAGGGGCAACTGTTATACCCCAAAATTTGCCCTCCCATATTCCTCAAGAAATTGCCAAGCCAAGCTACAAAATTCCCCAAGGGTTGTGCAGTGCAACAGTCTCCTAAACAGTCCAAATTAGGGTTTTGAGTCTGATCAAGAAAAGGAAGTTTTCAAAGGCTTAATCAAGTCTCACATGCTTACAAACATGGTCAAGCATCCTCATATCAAGTTTCAAGGCATTCAGCTCAAGATTGCACAGTCAAAACCCTAAATTGCACTACAGTCAACTGTAGGGGCAAAATGGTCATTTGGCAGTCAAAAGTTCAAATTTTTGGTCAACATATCCTTTTGAAGCCACAAACATCATTTGATCAATGCTTGATCATGATTCTCAAAATTTGGCTCAGAAATCATCAAAGATGCAAAAGTTGCTATATTTGGACAGCTGAAAAAGTCAACTGAAATTGACCAGGGCATAACTTTCACATGGATTATCAGAAAAATTCCATCCAAAGCTCATTTTGAAGAGAAAGACATTTCCTACAATTCATCTTCATGTTCCAAGTCCAAGAAATGCTCTCACAAAAAGTTATCAATTTCAACATTACAGGTCATTTTCAAAAGTCAACAAAAAGGGACTTTAAGTCAAAGGCCATAACTTGAGATTGGTAAATCAAAATGACATGGGACCAAAGGCATTGGTTAAAGGACTCAAAGACCTTTCCAAAATGTCCAAGAACATGTGAAAAGCTTAAAACGTGAGCAAGTTATGCCTTGTAGAAGTTGGGAAATTTTTGTGAAATGGCAAAAGTCAACTATCTTTGAAAATCCAATTTTTGACAAAAGGGCCCCATTTTTTCCACTTGGTTCATCCTTGTCATGCCACACACGTGTCCCATGGTTAATTTCAAGACCAAATATTGATTTTTTTTATTTTATTTAATTTTTGATGATTTAATTCATTTTAATTCTTTGAAAATTCAAATAAAATTTAAAAACCAATAGAATAGTGTCATGTGAACTTGGACAATTTCTATGTATCATGAACCAACTCAAGAAATCAGGCTAGGGTTCATTTGCACACTAGGTCTAGGTTTTGGCTAAAAAGGAGGAAAAATGGTTAAGAGTGAAAACCCTAAGACCAATTCTCTCACAAGCATGAATTAAGGCAAAAGAGCAAGCCAATTCCATTCCATGATCATCACTGAGTCAAACCCTAACCATAGTGCAGCAAAAGGCGCGCTGAAAAGCCATTGGACAATTTGAAAATTTAGCCATATAAGTCAAATCTGAAATCAAGGTTAGAGGATCTTTTCAAGCCTTAATTCTTTTCCCATTAGCATCCTGAGGCACTCCTGAACGAATCTCAATCACAAACAACAACAAAAGCGTAAGGAATTGGTGGATCGTACTCAAACTGTACAGAAATTTTGTTGAAATCGTGTTCTCAATTCTAAGCATGATCATTGCATTTTAATTACATATTCATGTTCCTTACAAAGTTTCTAAGCTAACCATAACTGTTAATTGAATTTTCGTGCACTTTTGGCCAAGTTACCATGTTTGGTTTTTAGGGTTTCCAGCTTTTTGAATTGGGGCTTTTACAACGAAGCAAAATTAGGATTCCAAACTGTGACCATTGGATTAAGCAGGTTGAGACGAAGAACAAACACTACTCGCGCCCAATTTATTGGTCTTCTAATGTTAATCGCTATTTTCCTAAAGGTGACTTTAACCCACGCGTGAAAACTGTGGCCATAGGGTTTTGTATTACAGGGTACACGAGGAAGAAGGAGTCGTGGCAGCCAATGATACGTGTGTTTGAAATTTCGCGCGTCCCCTCCACTATGCGTTGGTTTTAATATTTGTTGTTTATTAACCATATTATATTAAATGAAATCAAGTGGCTCAGCTGGCAGGTACCAACGCATATGACTCTCATGACCTGGGTTCAAGTCCCAGGTCTGGCAAAAGTTCAATATTATTTTTCACAAGTGAATCCCATGCAATGCTGGAATGAAGACGCACCATACACCCAGGACCAAGCCTTGACACGTCTTCCTGGAGATCAAACTAAAGGCTTAGATTTGAGAGACACGCTGCACTTGGTCAAAGGCATCACACCTGAGCCAAAAAGTCAATGGACTTCAAAGCTAATGGGCCAGAAATTCCAGGCCTGGACCCTCCAAATTGGGGATACCCCCCCCCCCCTTGGTTTGCCTTATTATTTATTTTTGTTTATTATTCTTTCTTTAATTTTTTTCTTTTATTTCTTTTACTTGCTATTTATTTAATTAATAATTTTTTACAAAAATACAAAAACATCACAAAAAATCAGAAAAGTCAAAAATTTTAATAATTATTTTATTTTTTATTTTTTTTTAAATATTGTTTTTTTTTGTATAAATAATAACATGTAAATATTTAGTTTTAATTAGGTTTTCAATTTTAATCCTTTTTAATAAAAAATCAAAAAAATAGAATTTAGGTTTAATAACTTTTTATTTTCTTTTTTTTAATTTTCCCTTTTTTTCAGAATAATAATATTATTTATTTATTTTCACAAATTAAAAAATGTACATAAATTAATTTAGAATTAAATTAGGTTAGAAATTAAAAGTCAATATTTTCATAATAAACTTAAAAAAAAACATTAGAACTAGGGTTTAATTTCAATTAATTTTTCTTTTTTCTTTTTAAATCTAAAAAACACAAAAATACCATTTTTCATTTAATTTTAATTTTAGATAACTTAATTATTTTAATTCCTTTAAAGGGTTCAACGCCCTCGCATTTGATTATTTTCTTTTTCGCGCGTTTCATTTATTTCTTTTGTGAATATAATGTACTTGTACCAAAGCCATGTAATAGCTATTAGACATTTCTTTTCTGCAATTTATTTTCAAACGGGTCTGGATTAATTTGGCGTTGTAGACCCTCGCCCTTTGTAATAGCGTAGGACTTTTATCTTTTCCGCACTTTAAATTCCCGCACTTTTAACTGTTAAACAATAACATGAAAGAATGAATGCCCAAAAATAAAATCGAATCGTTAGATCACCAATGCATGACAAGACAAAATAATTGAAAAATGACACACAATTCGCACACACCACCCCTAAGGTACGCCTCACTGTTGCCTTTCGAAAGGTGATCGTCGAGTATAAGACGTCTTAGTAAGTCCTTATGTTCCATTGATCTAGTTGCCTCGAAACAAGTTGCCTCGGAATAGTTGCCTCGGAATAAAAGATCAATGGCATAAGGGTAGCTTCTAAGGTGTCTTCCCATTGCTCCGGTGATCACCACGTCCCTAAACCTCGAATTGACCCGAACACCTCCAACGGTGGTGCTACCTACCTCTCAATGGTGGGATGGCACTACTTTAAAGGACATTTACACAGACGAATTCCTTAGGGTAGGTAGGTTCTCAAGGATACTTGCTCTAATTTCAAACAAAACAAAAACCCTTTTCACCAACACACTTTCAAAAAACTTTCAAACAAACTTTTCAAACACTCTGACGCACGAGTTGAATTGAAACTTTTCAAAGAAACTTTTTTAAACCCACATTGAAAAGCAAGCAAACATTTTTGAAAACACATTGAGCAAGTATCTAAGAGCCCATGGATAACCATGGATAGAAAGGGTGCTAACACCTTCCCTTTCTATAACCTACCTCCCGAACCGAGAGCAATCTCTTTAAAGGAATTTTTCTGTGCTTTTGTCCTTTCCATTTGGAGAAAATAAAAGACGGTGGCGACTCTTGCTTACCGCGACATTTCGCGAACCAGCGTTAAACAGTCAGTTCCAGATCCACCGATCACACCCTAGACATCTCCATTCTTCCAGTGGGCATTCCTGTAACTCCAAGTCCTTTAAATCCCAACAACCTTCTGATTAGATTTTCTGTAATGGATATTTCCTTGCCCATTACAAAGGAGAGAATAACCTTGGGAGTTGTAATAGCGTGAATCCAGAATTCTTTTACCAAATGAGGAAAGACTGGATCAATAAGACGATCAAAGTAGCTTTCCCAACCTTGAAACTTCACAGCAGGGAACAAGTCAAATCCATTCTCTCTGAGATTCTCAAAGTCTACTATTAGCTCACTCAAAACTTCCAAACTTTCTACCAGAATGAGTGTTGTCCTTTCAGGTATACAGTATTGCTCAGAGTGGGTAGAGGAAGAAGAAGCCATTGAAGTTCTATAACGTCATCAGTAGCTTTTGCACGCTTGACCTTTCAGAAACACACCACGTGTTCATCTCTTTCATAAAGGTTGAAATCTTCTAGTTGACTTTTCATCCAAATCATCTGAGAGCTACATCCAGCAGCAAATGTATATTCAACTTCTGTGGTTGATAGAGTAATTGTTGCTTGCTTCTTGCTGTACCATGAGATAAGATTGTCACCCAAAAACTGGCAGCTTCCAGAGGTGCTTTTTCTTTCAATTCTATCTCCAGCAAAGTCAGCATCACAATAACCTGCTAGTTTATAATCTTGTGATCTTCTGTAACACAGACCAAGATTAGCAGTACCTTTCAGATACCTAAGAATTCTCTTAACAGCTGTTAAATGAGATTCTCTAGGATCTGATTGGAATCTAGCACACAAGCACACGCTAAATAATATATCAAGTCTAGATGCAGTTAGATAGAGAAGGGATCCAATCATACCTCTATAGAGCTTCTGATCTACTTTCATACTTACCTCATCTTTACCTAGAATGCAGGTTGGATGCATAGGTGTCTTGGCATCTTTGCTTTCTGACATTTGAAATTTCTTTAGAATTTCTTTAACATACTTCGTCTGATGTATGAAAGTACCTTCTTGAGTCTGGTTGATTTGAATTTCAAGAAATAATTTCAATTCACCCATCATGCTCATTTCAAATTCTGCCTGCATTGTCTTAGCAAATTCTTTTCCAAGGGATATATTAGAGGTTCCAAAAATTATATCATCAACGTAAATTTGACAGATTAAAATATCATTTTTAAATGTTTTTCTGAAGAGAGTTGTGTCCACTTTTCCTCTGGTAAAATCTTTTTCTAATAGAAAGTTACTCAGACGATCATACCAAGCTCTGGGAGCTTGTTTTAAACCGTATAAAGACTTTTTTCAATTTAAAAACATGTTCTGGATGCTTTAAATTATTAAATCCAGGAGGTTGATGGACATATAATTCTTCTTCAATATAACCATTTAGAAATGCACTTTTAACATCCATTTGATACTATGAAATGTTATTTTGTACATCAAAAGAAATTAATAATCTTATAGATTCTAACCTGGCGACTGGGGCAAAGGTTTCATTATAATCAATTCCTTCTTGTTGACTATAACCATGTTCAACCAGTCGTGCTTTGTTTCTGATTACTTCACCTTGTTCATTCAATTTGTTTCTGAAGACCCATTTGGTTCCTATAACATTGAATCCTTTGGGTCTTGGAACAAGATTCCATACATCATTCTTTGAGAATTGATTTAGTTCTTCTTGCATTGCAAAGATCCAATCATTATCTTCCAAAGCTTCATCAATGGTAGTTGGCTCAATCAGAGAGACTAAACCAAACAAAGATTCTTCATTGATTCTGAGAGATGATCTTGTTCTGATGGGATCTTCTTTTCTTCCAATGATTACGTCTTCTTTGTGAGTTGAAGATAATCTAGGAAACCTTTTCTGTGTGGGTTGGTCATAGATTCTGAGATTGTTCAGAGCATTGTCAAGAGGATGATATGCTACGTCTTCTTTTGATTCTGAACTTTCAGAGTTTGAGTGATGATCTTCTGTACCTACAGAAAAATCAATTTGCTTTGGCTGTGGTTGGCCAAGCTTATCATCAAACCTGACTTTGATTGATTCTTCAACAATCAGAGTTTATGTGTTGTATACTCTATAGCCTTTTGAGCGTTCAGAGTATCCAAGTAGGAAACACTTTTGTGCTTTAGAATCAAACTTATTCAGAGTTTCTTTGGTGTTTAGTATAAAACAAGTACATCCAAAAGGATGGAAATAAGAAATGTTGGGCTTTCTGTTTTTCCACAATTCATAGGGAGTCTTTTCAAGAATAGGTCTTATAGAGATTCTATTCTGAATATAACACGTTGTATTCACAGCTTCTGCCCAAAAGTGCTTAGCCATATTTGTTTCATTGATCATGGTTCTGGCCATCTCTTGTAATGTTCTATTCTTTCTTTCTACAACTCCATTTTGCTGGGGAGTTCTAGGACAAGAAAAATTATGAACAATACCATTTTCTTTAAAATATTTTTCAAAATAATGATTTTCAAATTCACCACCATGATCACTTCTAACTTTTGTGATTTTAAAATCTTTTTCATTTTGCACTTGAGTATAGAAGTCAATAAATACAGAATGTGACTCATCCTTGTGTTTTAAAAACTTTACCCATGTCCATCTGCTGAAATCATCAACGATGACCAATCCATACTTCTTGCCTCTGATGGATGCAGTTTTAACTGGCCCAAACAGATCAATATGAAGTAACTCTAAAGGCTTAGAGGAAGAGACAACATTTTTAGATTTAAAGGAAGGTTTTGAAAATTTTCCTTTTTGACATGCTTCGCACATAGCATCTGAGTTGTACTTCAGGTTGGGAAGTCCTCTGACTAAATTTAATTTATTTAGTTGAGAGATTTTTCTAAGACTGACATGTCCCAATCTTCTGTGACATACCCATTGCTCATTGCTAACAGACAAAAGGCATTTTACGTTTTGAGATTTAAGATCTGATAAATCAATTTTGTAAATGTTGTTCTTTCTCTTGCCATAAAAGAGGATTGATCCATCCTCTTGATTTACAGCTTTACAGGAGTTTTGATTGAAGATAATGTCATAGCCATTGTCACTTAATTGACTTATGGACAATAGATTATGAGCTAATCCTTCTACTAATAAAACATTAGAGATAGAAGGAAGGTTACTGTTTCCTATGGTTCCAGAACCAATAATCTTCCATTTCTGATTACCTCCAAACTTCACATCTCCTCCAACTTTAAGTTCCAGGCTTTGGAACATAGACCTTTTTCCCGTCATGTGTCATGAGCATCCAGAGTCCAGGTACCATGACTGGTGTTTCAATTGAGCTGTTAAGGACATCTGCAACAAATATTATTTTATCCTTAGGTACCCATATCTTTTTGGGTCCTTTTGGGTTAGCATAAGAGTTTCCAGAATGTGATGTATATTTTATATCATGTGAGTGTCCAAACTTGAATTGCTTATTCATAGGTTTGTAAGTGAAGGTCATTTTAGCAACAAGTTTTGGAATGTATGTCTCCTTCCCTTTGGGAGGTTCATATTCAATTCCTCTTCTGTTTTTCCCACTAACTCCATAAATCATTGAAGCCATTTTGCTTATGTTTATGCTTTTAGTAAGAAAAGTTTGAAAGCTATAGTCATATTCTTTCAGAATATCTTTTGAACTAGATACAGACTCTGAACTAAAATTCTTTTGAACAATTTGAATTTCCTTTTCAAGTTTAAGATTGTTTTCTAAAAGTTCAGATTTTTCTGTTTCAAGTTTCTTAAAATCAGATGCAAGACTCTTCTTGAGTTTCTTGTGTTTGATTTTGAGCTTACTATAGTTTTCCAGAAGTTCTGATAAACTATCAGCAAGTTCTTCTCTAGAAAATTCAGAAAATACCTCTCTTTGTTCTGACTCACAGTCTGAGTCATCTTCTGTGATAACCATTAAAGCTAGGTTGGAATTTTCATCTTCAGAACCAGATTCATCTTCAGAAGAATATGAGTCATCCCAGGTTGCCATCATTCCTTTCTTCTTTCCAAATCTCTTCTTTGGTCTTTCTTTTTGAAGCTTTGGACAATCACTTTTGAAGTGACCAGGTTCTTTGCATTCATAACAGATGATCTCTCTTCTGTTTGACTTTTTGTGTCCAGAAGATTCTGGTTTATCTTCTGACTTCTTGAAGTTCCTGAACTTCTTTTGTCTGTGCTTCCACAGATGATTGATCCTTTTGGAGAGTAAAGATAGTTCGTCTTCTTCTGAAGCTGATTCTTCAGAGTTTTCTTCTTCAGCCTGAAAAGCGTTAGTATCAAATTTCTTAATTGATTTAAGGGCTAGAGACTTACCTTTCTTCTGAGGCTCATGCTCATCCAGTTCAATCTCATGACTTTTGAGAGCGCTGATGAGTTCCTCTAGAGACACATTGTTCAGATCCTTTGACACCTTGAAAGCAGTGACCATTGGTGCCCATATTTTGGGTAAGCTTCTGATGATCTTTTTCACGTGATCTGCTTTGGTATACCCTTTGTTCAAAACTCTCAGACCAGCGATCAGAGTTTGAAACCTAGAGAACATTGCTTCTATAGACTCACTTTCCTCAACTTTGAAGGCTTCATACTTCTGAACTAAAGCCAAAGCTTTAGACTCCTTAACTTGGGCGTTTCCTTCATGAGTCATTTTGAGAGACTCGAACATATCATGCGTTGTATCTCTATTAGTGATTTTTTCATATTCTACTTTAGAGATAGCATTTAAAAAAATATTTCTAGCTCTGTGATGATTTTTAAAATCAGCTTTTTATTGTCTATCCATAATTTTTCTATCCACTTTGTTTCCTTCTGAATCTGTAGGATGTTTGTAACCATCCAAGACTATATCCCAAAGATCACTATCATGACATAGAAAGAAACTTTCTAGTCTATCTTTCCAGTACTCAAAATCTTCTCCATCAAACACTGGAGGTTTGTTATAACTATTATTGTTTTGTTCAACGGCCATTGTGTTTTCTTCTGGATCTTTTCCTGACACAGTTAAGTGTTGAGCTCAGAGTCAAGCTTTGATACCAATTGAAGGAGTAATAAAACACTTAGAAGGGGGGTTGAATAAGTGACTCTTTTCGTTCTTTCAAAACAAAGCTCAAAACAATAATGGAATAACACAGTTATTTTTATCCTGGTTCGTTTGAACTCAAACTACTCCAGTCCACCCGCCAAGGTGATTTCGCCTTTCTCAACAAGGACTTAATCCACTATAATCAACTGATTACAATCACATAACAACTGTTGTGACTAACAATGCACAAGTAAACTTACAAGTGACTAACACCACTAAGACCTAAATCTAGTCCTAGTCTGCTTGAGAAATCTGACCAAACTTGGTCTCTCAAGGAACAAATACAGAAGTATAATCTTTACAGATAATTGAAATAGAGTTTGCTTCTAATCAAGCTATATCACAACTGTGATTTTTCTTAGAATGTAATACACAAAAATGTATGAACTATGAGTTTGTAAGCTTTTGAATCTTTCACGTAGTTTCTTGCTTTAACGTTGTTATATGCTTACAATAAATGTCCTTCTATTTATAGTAGGAGTAATACGACCGTTGTTGCCTTCAGAGGAAATGGAGAGCATTAAATGCTTTGTGTGTATCCTTGCAAAATTCCATTCTCCAAGAAACAAGTTGTAGGCACTTGAGTGCTTTCAGCCGTCTTTGCATTAATTAGCAAACGTCAGAATGTAAGAACGTGTTTCCTTTGATTTGACAAGACACGTTGATTAAGACGTTGGTGCTTTAACTCAGAACATGCTTCATTCAATTTCTGGTCAGAGCGTTGTTTGCAAAGATCTTTGAACAGCGCTTACTTTCAAGTTATCTTCAGAATCAAGAAGCCTGCTAGAAGTTAGAAGATACATTTAACAAATGAGTGTTCTTACCAGAGTCAGCAGATGCGTTTGAATAAGAGGTTCTTTTATCAAAGAACTTCTTCATAATCTTTGCTTAGCACTTTGGAATGTTTCTTGTCAGAACATTAACTAAGACATTCAAAACACATTCATTAGAGCATAAATTATCTTAAATATAATTTAGTTATCATCAAAACACTTGGGATAGGTCAGAACTAATCTTGTTCTTTCACCTTGTTGTACCCCAAAATTTGCCCTCCCTTTCTTCAGGAAACCATCTTAGATTTTTCAAAGTCCCCTGAAACAAATCCAAGCCCTGGGTTCTCCTTTTGCCCAAGCAAGCCACTTACAAGAGCAAGATGATCTCCCGAACTCCAGAAACAACGCTTTCATCTTGAGGAAAATCAAATTCTAAGTGCTTAGAATGTTTCTTTAAAATAAGTGTTTTTTAGAAAAAATCAGCGTTTCAGAACTTCTGGACCCATTCCAGATGAAGACGGTCAGAAGTTGCAAGCTTGGCTCAGGATGGTCAGAAGTTATCTCTTCAGCAGCTACATCAGTTCAATCAGAAGTTGTAAACATGGTTCAGAGTGTAAGCCTCAAACAGAACATACCCCTTCAGCAGTTACACAAGCTCAGTCAGAATTTGCTAAGGGAATGCAAAAGAAATATGAAAGTATAAAGGCACCTTCAGAACAGGTTGAAGTCAGAAGATGAAAGGTCAGAGGGATAGGTGTCACATTGATATAGAATCTCTAAGCCCAGTTTGTCCAGAAGTAGACCCAAGGAACGTACCAGAAAACCAGGAGAATCTCCAGAGTTTGCTAAAACAACAGGTAGCCAAGGCCAGAGCATGGTTTACACTGCTGATGCAACAACCAGAATGTTGGTATTGACAGGTCTTGTCACCATTTAATGCCCATTAATGCTTCCAACCACTCCTGAGCGATCACGTGTGGCTTGGAAAATGCTTTTGCACA
The DNA here is from genome assembly GCA_948472305.1 of Vicia faba. Classification (NCBI taxonomy): domain Eukaryota; kingdom Viridiplantae; phylum Streptophyta; class Magnoliopsida; order Fabales; family Fabaceae; genus Vicia; species Vicia faba. Next base: position 155,505,388 of record OX451739.1, read on the forward strand.
GATTCTGGCATGGGTCTTCACGCCACCGCCCATTTCAGAGGTCACTTCCCCCAATCTACGCCTGCTGCTGCTACCTAGGCTGAAAAAATAGCTGTTATCACAACTTCCCAGGAATTTCTGTCAAAGAACCAGTTCAAACTCTGTTGGCGCCTTAAATGTTCAAGGTATCCACAAGAACTTTGCCTATAAATAGAAAGCTTTCACCACTGCAAAAGACGTTCAAGAAGTTCAAGAAAAACAGAAAAATTGCTAAGAGAAAAACAAAACTCCTAGCAACATAACATTCTGAAACTCTGCCAAAATTTCCAGTTTTGTTTCATAACTTTAAGTTTCTCACCTTCAACTTCATCAAACACCCAGCTCTTTTCTGTAAACCAAAACGTTCTTTCCAAAACTTCTGACCCTATACACGTTTACACCTTCACTTCCCCTTTTCCAAATCTGTCCAGAACACCACCAGAACCAAAAGCTAACTTTCACTCACCATTTTCCAGAAAGTCAGGTAAGCACCTGCTGACCCTCACCACACTGTTAAGCATCATCAGCTGTGCATATTCAAGTAACATAATGTAAATATTCATGTTATCGTTGTTTATGTTCTGAGGACTCTCATACCTCAGAACGTTCTGAGCCAGTTTAGGACTTGCCTGTGACCTTGGTGATTCTGACCTCTGGGACATTTTGCTATTTTGCTGGATCCGTTCCAAATATGTTTTCTGTTTTGTGGAGTGACAACAGGATTGCAGATGTTCTGATTAATGCAGGAAAAAGCCCAGTGCTGACTTTGACGTTAGCACATCTGAAGCCTGTTTTGCTGTCAATGACCTCAGAACCTCTGAGAGTTATTGCCTTTTCAGCAGAATCTGAACTTCTGGGTTCTCCACTAACAAACTTCTGTCTTGCAGCGCAGGGAAATCAGAACCTCTGGTTTCCCCACTAACCAGATTCTGTTTTGCAGGTTCCAGAGTCAGAAGTTCTGACTCATCCAGTTTCACCAACAGGTTGATCATCCAACAGCGGATCTGGGTCAGAACTTCTGATGGCCTCCCAACAGCGCGCGGCCTCCCTCTCTCTCTCTATATATCTTGTTTTTCGCTATTTTCTTTTTTGTCTATTTTTCTCGTTGAACCCCCCATGTACAAATGTGTATCCCCCTCCCCTAACTATTGTAATAGCGTAGGATTTTACATTCCCGCTTCTTATTGCTAGTAATTAGGACGTGTATGGCAAGATAAAACTCAATGAAATAGAAAAACCTAATTCAAAGAAAAACTCTTGTATGCAATAAAACACACTTGCACACTAACACCCCTAGGGTACTCCACTTTGTTGCCTTCCAAAATTGGGCCATATTGCATGTTAGGTCTCTTTGGGCAAAACAAACGATTTAAAGGATCATGGTCCCTCGATAATATTTTTTTCAAAACAAGATGATCAAGTCCCTTAAGAAAAATGCCCAAAGATACTTGGCACCATTGCAATTATGGTCTAAACGACGACCCGCGCCCGTCCCTTTCACATCCTAACACAAGATTGCCCACCCAATACAATGGTGGAACAAACTTGTTGAAAGGGTTAAAACATAGCAATAATCTTTTGAGAAATTTAGGAGTAGACGACCTCTTGGTTACTTGAATCAAACTTGCAAAACAAAACACTTGCCTAATTTCAAAATCACACATCACTACATTTTCAGAACAACTTTCAAAAAAACATTGAAAAACTTTTTCAAAAGACATACACCTTTGTATACATCCCAACATGGATCATTACAAAGGTTGCCACCACATTGGCCTCTTTTCAAAAACATTTTCAAAACCCACACACTCGAGCACCATTTAAAACGATTGAAAACAAAAGGCAAGTGATCTAAGCAAGTAACTAAGAGCCCATGGATAACCATGGATAGAAAGGGTGCTAATACCTTCCCTTTCTATAATCTACTCCCCGAACCCAAGAAAACATCTCAAAAGGTTTTTGCTGTGCTTTTTAACCTTTCCTTAGGATAAAATAAAAAGTCGGTGGCGACTCTTGCTAACCGCAACATTTACGAATACAAACGCAAACCTCAAGTCAGTTCTCCCACCGTATCACAGAACTGGCGACTCTGCTGGGGACATTCTTTTAAAGTGGAGTAACCTTAGGGTTTAGATCACCTTTGTTTTCAATTGCTTGCTTTGTTTGCTTTTACATATTGTGGGCTTTGTATCGGAGTTTTATAGATCCTAACCCGGATCTGGGGAAACCCTTTTAGGTAGCAACAAGGCTGTGAGGGAACTGTGCGGGGTATACCGACATGGTTGAAGCAGTCTGCTATGTTGATGTGGCACTTTGGTGTGTACCGGTAACCCTTGAGTTCAGTCAAGGAGAGTACGGGGCCGCCGCGTGGTGTCATGAAGCATCAACTGACCTTAGGAACCTTAATTGAACCATCTTGGCCTTTTAGGGGTAGTGAGATAACTGACTTTGGTGCAGTCCGAGGTTGGTTGATACTCGATACTACACTCAATTGAGGTTTGCTTTCCTGGAATATTTCGGTCGCCAGTTCAGTGGCTAAATCGAAACGATGAACAATGAAAGCAATCCAGTGATATTGGGACCTTTAGAACCCGGTTACTTTTGATAGGACAGGTTGAACCCACCAAGCTTCAAGAGGGTAATACCCAGACCCCATGCAAGCCTAAACTCTAAGGGTTGGTGTGACTTGTGTGCCTTACCATGTTTTGCCTCTGTGAATGTTTATAGTGCATTTACTCATCACATCATTACATCATACAAACATCATGAGCATTGACTAACCATTTCAAGGGTTTCGAATCTTCATCTTTGTTCTTGTTTTATAGGACATGGAAACTGCTCGCAGAAAGACAATTCAGATTAGCCTTGTAAAGATCCCTCCTCAGCTTAAGGAACTTCTGTCCAGGATTCCCGAGGGTTCTTCATTCAGTGAGAGACATGGGAGACTCATCAACTTGGTTAACACCAACATTGAGGAGGACTTGATAAAGGTCCTGTTCCAATTCTTTGACCCTCTGCATCACTGCTTCACCTTCCCGGATTATCAGTTGGTGCCTACATTGGAAGAGTTCTCCCGACTTCTGAAGGTCCCTATCCTTGATCAACTACCCTACAACGGTACGGAAGAGGAACCCAAGCTTGAAGAGATTGCTAAAGCCTTGCACCTACAGACATCTGACCTCAAGGGACATTGGGAAGTTAGAAGTGGTATCAAAGGATTCTTAGCTAGATTTCTGTTTGAAAAGGCTCAAGAATGTTGGAACTCTCTTGACCTACGAGCTTTTGAAGAAGTCATGGCCCTCCTTGTCTATGGTTTGGTGTTGTTCCCTAACCCAGATCAGCTTATTGATATCAGTGTTGTCCAGATCTTTATGACCAGGAATCCTATACCTACACTGTTGGGGGACATCCTTCACTCATGTTACACTCGAACCATGAGAAGAAGGGGTGTCCTTATGTGTTGCACTCCTCTCTTGGGAAGGTGGTTTATTTCGCACCTTCCACAATCAGCTTTGAAGAACGAGCGGGGTTTGAGGTGGTCACAACGGTTAATGACTCTCACGCATGCAGATATACATTGGTGTCCTAGGTCCAGGGAAGACGTCACTATCATTGATCGTTGTGGGGAGTACCCTAATGTTCCTTTATTTGGAATCAAAGGAGGTATTACCTACAACCCATGCCTGGCTTGGAGACAGTTTGGTTATGCTCGGAAGGATGGCCCTCATGACATGTTAATTCCCGACATAGTTTTTGACTTCGACAACGATACCCAAAGACTTCGTCAGAGATTTATCAGAGCTTGGAGGATGCCAAGTAGGATAGACAGCAAGACATTGGGACACCGGAACTCCATCCTGTTGGAACCTTATCTCAAGTGGGTACGAGCCCGCTCCCAGAAACTAGTGATGCCTTATCCTCATATGCTTCCTGTGATCAAAGAACCAGTCTTGGAAGGAGAGGCGTCCTACACCATCCAACATCCTGACATGCCCACCTCCTGGGAAGAGATGCAGAAGAGCTGGATTCAACTTAAGGAAGAACGGAATTCTCTTGAAACCAATCTACATGCTAGTGAAAAGAAGGTCCTGGAACTCACCCGCCTGCTGCACGAGGAAAGGAATCTCAACACCTACATCGCGCCAAAGAGGATGCGCAATGTCTTTTTACCTTAAGGAGTTATTTTGTAATATTTGGCCCATGAGGCATTTATGTACTAACGAATTCCTCCTTATAAATATGATGTGCGTTCCTTTTTGTCTACAACAAATTTTGAATGTTCTAAATCCTTGAATGCATTGCATACATACGCATTCCATTGCACCATATGCATAGCAGGTACCCTATTTCACAGGTTGCTTAATTTTTCGCTGTTTGTGTGCACAGTCATCATGAATCCAGAGTCCTCCAGTGAGCAAGCAATCAAGGCCCTTCAGGCCCAAAGTGCACAGTTTCAAGAGATGGTCCTAAGCCTAGCCCAAGGTCAGCAAGAGTTGAAGACTCTACTCATGAAGAAGAAGAAGAAAAAGAGGACTGCATTGTTCAACACCGGACGCAGATTTGGGAACACACTCCACAATGAAGCTGATCCAACCACTTCTTCTGCTGAGAAAAATAGTCCCCAAGGGGGAGGAGCTCCTAGCCCCGCAGTCTCCGACAACGAGACGGACTATAACGACGAACAATACCCACCTGCTGCTGACAGATACAAACAATTGGAGGACCGCTTGAGCGCCATGGAGATTCAGAATGTGCCGGGACTGGATTTCGGAGATTTGGGGTTATCTTCTGGGGTAGTCATTCCACACAAGTTTAAGGCGCCTGCCTTCGCCAAGTACGATGGGTCTCCTGCCCGAAGCTGCATCTGAGGTCGTATGTAAGGAAAATCCAACCTTACACGGCGGATAAGAATCTCTGGATTCACTTCTTCCAAGACAGCCTCTCGGGGTCTCAGCTTGAATGGTTCTACCAATTAGATGGAACTAGCATCCGACACTGGGAAGATTTGGCAACCGCATTCTACAGACAATACCAATACAATTCTGATCTCGCTCCTACGCGTACCCAACTTCAGGGTATGTCTCTAGGAACGGGTGAAGGGTTCAAAGAGTACGCTCAAAAATGGAGAGATTTGGCTGGCAGGGTGCAGCCTCCATTAACTGATCGAGAGCTGGTTGATATGTTTCTGGGAACGTTGTCTGGTCCGTTTTTCAATCATTTGGTTGGTAACTCCTCCGCTGGGTTCACAGATTTGATATTAACGGGAGAAAGAATTGAAGCTGGCATCAGGTCAGGCAAGATACAAAAGGCTGCCTCTACAAGTGCTGAGAATAGGCCGTTTAAGAAAGAAGCAAGTGCCGTCTATGGTCCTAGAAGACAAGTCAAGCCCGAAAGTCGCCAAGCCGTCAATGCTTTGGTCATCTCTAAACCTGTTGCTGCTCCTCAGCAGTACAATCAACAAAGAAGTGAAAGGCCCAAGAGGCAGTATACCCGATTGAGTATGACATTATCTCAAATTTTACCCCAACTGTTATCCACCAACCTGGTGACCCTCAAAGAAGCTCCTAAGGTCGTCAACACTGCGTCTCCTAAATACAACCCAAATGCCCGGTGTGCTTATCATTCTGATAGTCCCGGGCACACTACTGATGATTGCTGGGCCTTAAGAAACAAAGTGCAAGATCTGATCGACGCGAAAGAAATTCAGTTTGAAGCACCAGAAAGACCAAATGTTGTAACGGCTCCTATGCCCCAACATAGGGTGAATGCCATTGAGGAAGAAGTGTACGCTGTTTCGGTAGATGAAGTTGTTACCCCTCTGAAGACTGTTAAGAAGAACCTACTGCGGGCCGGTTTATTTCCGGGTTGCGGTGAAGGTTGCCTATGCTGTGCTATTTCCCCATCTGATTGTCCCTTGCTAAGGTTAGGCATCCAAGGCCTAATGGATAGCAAGGAGATTCTATTCAAAAAGACTGCTGTTCATTTGGTTCCTATGAAAGAAGTTTCCGTGATTACCATCTTCAAAAATCCAATCAAGGCTCCCCCAAAGAAGCCTATTCAAATCTTGACAGTTGCGCCTGTGATCATTACTGTTCCAGGACCCCTCTCCTACGTGTCTGATAAAGCTGTCCCCTGGCATTATGGGGCAGACGTATATGTAAATGGAATCAAGCAAGAATTTGATGCTAGTGCCAGTATCTGCGATATCACCGGTCCGGCTAAAGTCACCCGCAGTGGCAGGCTCTTCTCGCCTGACATTGCGCCGCCCGCTATTCGAAAACCCCTCCTCATAAAACCTGCAAGTTTACCAAGTCCTGTTGCTGATCAAATTGTGTCCCCTGCTGCCGAGTCATCAAATGCTCGGGGCAAAGGGATTGAAGAAGAGCCTGCCCGGATGGAGGCACCAATACCCGTAAATGCTGAGGCCTCCCGACAAGAAATGGAGGAGATTCTGAAAATAATAAAGAAAAGTGATTTTAACGTTGTCGAGCAGTTGGGGCATACACCCTCCAAGATCTCCCTGCTCTCCTTATTGCTATGCTCCGAGGCCCATGCTAAGGCCTTAATCTCATTTCTCAAGACGGCCCATGTGCCGCAGGAGACGTCTGCAGTCCAGTTCACTGACTGCATAGCGAATCTGACGGCGGATAATGGCTTGGGCTTTTCAGATGCTGACCTGACCGCAAAAGGGAGAGACCACAATGATGCCCTGCATGTCTCTATTGAATGCAGGGGCACTACTCTGGCACATGTATTGGTGGACACTGGTTCTTCCTTGAATGTTCTTCCGAAAAAGGCTTTAGATCGTCTGGATTATGAAGGCCTGGAGTTGAAACCCAGCAATATCATCGTCAGGGCCTTTGACGGTTCCAAGAGGATGGTTCACGGAGAGGTTAACATCCCTATTCGTGTGGGCTCTCAAGTGTTCGACTCTACCTTTTACGTGATGGATATACGTCCATCATACTCTTGTCTGTTGGGTCGACCTTGGATCCATAAAGCAAGGGCAGTGACCTCCACCTTACACCAGAAGCTAAAGTATCCCGTCAGGGGGAAGATCGTCACTGTGCAAGGAGAAGAGGAGTATATGGTGAGCCATTTGAATTCCTTCAGGTACATCGAGATGGACGGAGAGTTCATTGAAACCCCCTTTCAGCATTTCGAGGAGGTGCATCCAATTTCAGCAGCTGCAGAGACAATAGCCGAAGAGAATGATTCCTTGAAGATGGCTTCCCTAAGGGATGTCCGGGCTGTGGTTCAGAAAGGCAATTGTGCACACTGGGGTCAGCTTCCTGACTTCACTCAGAAGAACGACAAGTTTGGGCTAGGCTTTACTGCAGAGGCTCAGAAGGCGGTGCGCAAAGAGAAGATCGGAAAGGCTCCGGTGTTTATTTCCAGCTCGAGGGTGAACGCTATTGAGGAAGATGTGGAGGAAGCAGAGTTTGATAGTTGGATCTACCCGACTGCCAACGACGGACCGAGCAACTGGACGGCAAAGGATTTTACCCCTATCACATTTGTCACGCAGTAATTAATTTCTTTTGATTTCCGAATTTGTAACAAACAATATGTTAAAACTTTGTTGGCTCGGTGTCCTACCCGGGGCATCGTAGCTCCATTTGTGAGGGCTTTTTGTATGACATTTTCATATATCATCAATCAAAACATTGGACGTTTGTTGCATTTCAAATCTTGTGCTCTTTTTCTTTCTGTGTTATATATATTGCAAAACAGCTATATTTACACACACTCACTTATACAGGTTTCAATCCACTCTGGATCTCACTGGTAACAGCTCTGCTACCGCCAGTTATGACTTCGAAAATCCGATCAACTTGGCCGAAGACGAAGGTGAAGATGATTGCGAAGTGCCTGGTGAACTTGCGAGACTGCTACTCCAGGAAGAGAGAGCTATTCAACCACATGAAGAGCCTGTGGAGACCATTAACTTGGGTACTGAGACAGATAGGAAAGAGGTCAAGATTGGTGCCAATCTAGAGCTCAGCGTGAAACAACGATTGATCCAAATGCTACAAGACTACATGGAGATTTTTGCTTGGTCCTATGAAGATATGCCCGGTTTGGATGCCGACATTGTAGTTCACCATCTGCCAACCAAGGAAGATTGCCCTCCGGTAAAGCAAAAAGTTCGACGAATGCGTCCAGAGATGTCTGAAAAGATCAAGGCCGAGGTTATGAAGCAGTTTGATGCCGGGTTCCTTGCAGTAACTTCCTACCCCCAGTGGATTGCCAATGTGGTGCCAGTACCGAAGAAGGACGGTAAGGTCAGAATGTGTGTTGACTACAGGGATCTGAACAGGGCCAGCCCCAAGGATGACTTCCCCCTACCTCACATTGATGTCCTTGTTGACAATACAGCTCAACACAAGGTGTTCTCCTTCATGGATGGTTTTTCAGGGTATAATCAGATCAAGATGGCTCCAGAGGATATGGAGAAGACTACCTTTGTGACTCAGTGGGGCACCTTCTGTTATAAGGTCATGCCATTCGGATTGAAGAATGCTGGGGCAACCTATCAACGTGCCATGGTTGCTTTATTTCATGATATGATCCATCATGAAATTGAGGTATACGTAGATGACATGATTGCAAGGTCTCAAACTGAGGAGGAGCACCTTGACCATCTGAAGAAGTTGTTTGATCGACTCAAGTTATACAAGCTGAGGTTGAATCCCAACAAATGCACCTTTGGGGTAAGATCTGGAAAATTGTTAGGTTTCATCGTAAGTGATAAAGGTATTCAGGTGGATCCTGCCAAGGTAAAAGCCATACAAGAGATGCCGACTCCAAAAACAGAGAAAGAAGTCAGAGGTTTCCTAGGTCGACTGAATTACATTGCTCGATTCGTCTCGCATCTAACTGCTACTTGTGAGCCAATCTTCAAATTGCTAAAAAAGGATCAAGTGGTACGTTGGAATGATGAATGTCAGGCCGCCTTTGAAAGGATAAAGGAATATCTCCAAGAGCCACCCATTCTTATGCCACCGGTGGAAGGAAGACCTCTGATACTTTACTTGACAGTGCTTGACAAATCAATGGGGTGTGTGCTGGGGCAGCATGACGAGTCTGGCCGAAAAGAGCACGCTATTTATTACTTGAGCAAAAAGTTTACCGACTGTGAGTCTCGTTACTCACTGCTTGAGAAAACTTGCTGCGCTCTTGTATGGGCTGCTCGCCGGCTGAGACAGTATATGCTGACTCACACTACTTTATTGATTTCAAAGATGGATCCCATCAAGTACATATTTGAAAAGCCCGCTCTTTCTGGGAGAATAGCGAGATGGCAAATGATCTTAACAGAATATGACATCCAGTATACAACTCAGAAAGCAATAAAGGGAAGTGTACTGGCTGATCATTTGGCACACCAACCTGTGGACGATTACCAATCATTGAACTTTGATTTTCCGGATGAAGATATCATGGTGGTAACTGACTGTGGAGTACCTGGACCGGATGAAGGACCTGAGGAAGGATCCCGATGGTCTATGCATTTTGATGGAGCCTCCAATGCTTTGGGTAACGGCGTCGGCGCTGTAATCATATCTCCCAAGGGAACTCATACTCCCCTCACCGCCCGATTATGTTTCAACTGCACCAACAACATGGCAGAATATGAGGCATGTATCTTGGGTTTACAAGCTGCAATCGACTTGAGGATCAAATTTCTAAGTGTCTTCGGAGATTCCGCTCTTGTGATCAATCAGATCAAAGGCGAGTGGGATACGAAACACCCGAATCTTATTCCTTACAAGGAGTATGTGTCGACCTTGCTCCCTCACTTTGAAGAGATAACTTTTGAGCATTTCCCCAGAGAGGAGAATCAGCTAGCAGACGCACTAGCCACGATGTCTTCAATGTTCAAAGTTAAATGGGACAATGAGGCTCCCCGAATCATAATCTGGAAGTTGGATGAACCGGCATACTGCTGTGAGCTCGAGACTGAGAAGGTGGCTGAAAAACCCTGGTATCACGAGGTAAAGAGGTACTTGGAAGCTCAGGAATACCCTGAAGGTGCATCCGTCAATGATAAGAAGTTCATGAGAAGGTTTGCTGCAAAATTCTTCCTCAGCAACGGCATTCTCTACAAACGGAATCATGATTCAACTCTGCTACGTTGTGTGGATAAGGCAGAAGCAGAGAAAATCATGACGGAACTGCATGAAGGTACATTTGGGACCCATTCCAGTGGACACACCATGGCTAAGAAAATCCTTCGGGCAGGATATTTCTGGTCCACGATGGAAGCCAATTGTTACCAACACTCCCGAACTTGTCATAAGTGCCAGATCTATGCTGACAAGGTGCATATCCCTCCAGTTCCTTTGAATGTCCTAACGGCACCTTGGCCTTTCGCAATGTGGGGCATCGATATGATCGGTGAGATCCGACCAACGGCATCCAATGGGCATCGCTTCATCTTGGTGGCGATCGATTACTTCACGAAATGGGTTGAGGCAGCTTCCTATGCCACAGTAACCAAGAGCGTCGTGGCGCGTTTCATCCGGCATAATTTGATCTGTCGGTACGGCGTCCCAGAAAGAATCATTACGGATAATGGTACCAATCTCAATAACAAAATGATCACTGAACTCTGTGAACAATTCAAGATACAGCACCATAATTCTTCCCCCTACCGGCCGAAGATGAATGGGGCTGTAGAGGCAGCCAATAAAAATATCAAGAAAATTGTGCAGAAGATGACAGTGACCTATAAAGATTGGCATGAGATGTTACCGTTCGCTCTTCATGGGTACCGCACCTCAGCAAGGACATCGACCGGGGCAACTCCTTTCTCCTTGGTCTATGGCATGGAGGCAGTCTTGCCAATCGAGATCCAGATACCCTCTCTCCGAATAATGAAGGATGCAGACTTGAATGAAGATGATTGGATCCAAACTCGACTTGATCAACTAAATCTGATTGACGAAAAGAGGCTCACTGCTATCTGTCATGGTCAAACGTATCAGAAACGGATGATCAGGGCATTTAACAAGAAAGTCAGACCGCAAGAGTATCAAGTTGGGGACCTGGTAATCAAACGCATCATCCTTCCTCAAAGTGATCCCCGGGGCAAATGGACCCCTACTTACGAAGGGCCATTTGTGGTTAAGCGTGTGTTCTCAGGAGGAGCCATGATCCTAACCACCATGGATGGTGACGACCTTCCTCACCCCGCCAATGCAGACATAGTGAAAAAATACTACGCATAAATAAAAGACCCGCTAGGTTGACATACTTAGGCAAAATAAGGGCTTCCCGGCGAACCAAAAGGGTTCGGGCAAAAATAAGGGATGAAATGAAAAAATCTGTACACCCGGCAAGTCGAAAACCTGAAAGGGCGGCTTGGGCAAAAATGGGTATCCCGGTGGACTGAAAACCCGAAAGGGCGGTCCAGGCAAAAGTTAGGGATAAAAGCGTAACACTATGTCTCATTGGATCACTTCGCATCCGGAATTCGGCATCAACTATCTGGCTCCAGATTTCGACATTGGCCAATCAGCTTCATCTTCAAATTAGGCAGCAAAGCGATGAGACGTTCGAAGACATAAAGGCAATAGCAGAGTTGGAACCCAGTGGGATTGTTCACATAGCTGTTTTGTTTTCTTTTTCAAATTGTAAACTCTATACTTTTTGGCGATGTCCTCTTACTAGGATGTCAGCCTCTTGTACAAAAAACGCCTATTCACAGGCAAAATTTAAATCAATACAAATTCACTTGTCCATACAAATTGCCATTGTTTTCCTCTTTTTGTTTTGTCTTGCGAAGAACGTCCAATGTTCATTTTTGATATATGCATTTGACATTAAAATTGCTGATTCATAAATATTCGCATATGAACAAGAGATTGATTACAGGTGACATCAAAGACAGGGGCAATGTGGGTTTGTCTATTGCCGTCTGGTTTGTTTTGTTCGCCAAAGCACCAAGGTAGGTTCAACTGAAGAATGTGGCCAAATCATCTTAACTCCCCGCAGAGTAAAAACAAGGTTCAGCATTACTTTCCCCAAGAGAAGTTGATCCCCCGTCGATCCTGAAGAAGCCCAACATTCCCCGGCAGGTCTTAAAGCTCATCCCCAGTAGATTCTGGAAGCTTATCCCCTGCGAAGAACGGACGTCTCGCCCAAGTTTTATTTAGAGTTATTTCCTCACAAGGACTTATAACTGGGTTATCCTCAGCTAAAGGCCACGGAAGACCGCTCTCGGCAAAGTTCCTTCAATCCCCAGCGGAGTCTATCTTTGGTATTCCCAAGCAGAGTTTATCTTTAGAGTTCCCCAGCGGAGTTTATTATCATTATCCTCAGCAGGCCTCTCATCAAAACTTCGGCCAAGTATCTCTTCCACAGAGCAGCTTCCCGGCCGTTCGTCAAGGATTTATTTTCCTAAGATGAAATTACACTCATAAACATTTCACATTCTCATACATCTTGCTTACATACATGATGAAACGCATACAAATGTTGAACATCATGACATCATGCATATCATACATCATGACATTGCATACAACTTACGTCTTTACCTTTTCAGGAAAAAGACAATCTCAAAAACAATTACCGTCAACTGTCGCAATTCCGGATTCGATACCTGTATCTAGCCAGGGCACATCTGAGAGTGACAGCATTTCCGGATTCGACTCCTGTATCCAGCCAGGGCATATCTGTTGACCACATTTCCAGACTCGATTCCTGTATCTAGCCAGGGCACGTCTGAAGAGTTCGAAGATTCGATTCCTGTATCCAGCCAGGGCACATCTATCAACTACAACAGCTCCAGATTCAATTCCTGTATCCAGCCAGGGCATATCTATTGACCACATTTCCAAACTCGATTCCTGTATCTAGCCAGGGCACGTCTGAAGAGTTCAAAGATTCGATTCCTGTATCCAGCCAGGGCACATCTATCAACTGTCACGTTTCCAGACTCGATTCCTGTATCTAGCCAGGGCACGTCTGAAGAGTCCGAAGATTCGATTCCTGTATCCAGCCAGGGCACATCTATTAACGACTATTTCCAGATTCGATTCCTGTATCTAGCCAGGGCACATCTGTAAGCAACCGATCGTAGATCCGATACCTGTATCTAGCCAGGGCACATCTGCATAAGGAGATTAAAGATCAAACACCTGTAACAAGCCAGGAAAACATCCGTCTTTCTCAAATATACAAGTTTCTCGCTAAGGAATCTCTTAGGCGATCGACACTTCCAAATGGCATCTATAAGCCCATTCCCGACAAGGTTCTGTCACGTCTCCGGATGGCATCTGTAAGCCCATCTCCCTATCTGTCACCTCTCCAAATGGCATCTGTAAGCCCATTCCTAACGTCACATTGCTGATACTTCAACATGCGAGTGCAAATTTCAGGGCACTCTGGTGTCCAATCTTCTTTTACCTTCGAGTCGCGAAAGGCAAACCCACCAATCTAACTCTTCAGGTTCAAGAAGACTGAACAGGGGCAACTGTTGTACCCCAAAATTTCCCCTCCCTTTCTTCAGGAAACCATCTTAGATTTTTCAAAGTCCCCTGAAACAAATCCAAGCCCTGGGTTCTCCTTTTGCCCAAGCAAGCCACTTACAAGAGCAAGATGATCTCCCGAACTCCAGAAACAACGCTTTCATCTTGAGGAAAATCAAATTCTAAGTGCTTAGAATGTTTCTTTAAAATAAGTGTTTTTTAGAAAAAATCAGCGTTTCAGAACTTCTGGACCCATTCCAGATGAAGACGGTCAGAAGTTGCAAGCTTGGCTCAGGATGGTCAGAAGTTATCTCTTCAGCAGCTACATCAGTTCAATCAGAAGTTGTAAACATGGTTCAGAGTGTAAGCCTCAAACAAAACATACCCCTTCAGCAGTTACACAAGCTCAGTCAGAATTTGCTAAGGGAATGCAAAAGAAATATGAAAGTATAAAGGCACCTTCAGAACAGGTTGAAGTCAGAAGATGAAAGGTCAGAGGGATAGGTGTCACATTGATATAGAATCTCTAAGCCCAGTTTGTCCAGAAGTAGACCCAAGGAACGTACCAGAAAACCAGGAGAATCTCCAGAGTTTGCTAAAACAACAGGTAGCCAAGGCCAGAGCATGGTTTACACTGCTGATGCAACAACCAGAATGTTGGTATTGACAGGTCTTGTCACCATTTAATGCCCATTAATGCTTCCAACCACTCCTGAGCGATCACGTGTGGCTTGGAAAATGCTTTTGCACAGATTCTGGCATGGGTCTTCACGCCACCGCCCATTTCAGAGGTCACTTCCCCCAATCTACGCCTGCTGCTGCTACCTAGGCTGAAAAAATAGCTGTTATCACAACTTCCCAGGAATTTCTGTCAAAGAACCAGTTCAAACTCTGTTGGCGCCTTAAATGTTCAAGGTATCCACAAGAACTTTGCCTATAAATAGAAAGCTTTCACCACTGCAAAAGACGTTCAAGAAGTTCAAGAAAAACAGAAAAATTGCTAAGAGAAAAACAAAACTCCTAGCAACATAACATTCTGAAACTCTGCCAAAATTTCCAGTTTTGTTTCATAACTTTAAGTTTCTCACCTTCAACTTCATCAAACACCCAGCTCTTTTCTGTAAACCAAAACGTTCTTTCCAAAACTTCTGACCCTATACACGTTTACACCTTCACTTCCCCTTTTCCAAATCTGTCCAGAACACCACCAGAACCAAAAGCTAACTTTCACTCACCATTTTCCAGAAAGTCAGGTAAGCACCTGCTGACCCTCACCACACTGTTAAGCATCATCAGCTGTGCATATTCAAGTAACATAATGTAAATATTCATGTTATCGCTGTTTATGTTCTGAGGACTCTCATACCTCAGAACGTTCTGAGCCAGTTTAGGACTTGCCTGTGACCTTGGTGATTCTGACCTCTGGGACATTTTGCTATTTTGCTGGATCCGTTCCAAATATGTTTTCTGTTTTGTGGAGTGACAACAGGATTGCAGATGTTCTGATTAATGCAGGAAAAAGCCCAGTGCTGACTTTGACGTTAGCACATCTGAAGCCTGTTTTGCTGTCAATGACCTCAGAACCTCTGAGAGTTATTGCCTTTTCAGCAGAATCTGAACTTCTGGGTTCTCCACTAACAAACTTCTGTCTTGCAGCGCAGGGAAATCAGAACCTCTGGTTTCCCCACTAACCAGATTCTGTTTTGCAGGTTCCAGAGTCAGAAGTTCTGACTCATCCAGTTTCACCAACAGGTTGATCATCCAACAGCGGATCTGGGTCAGAACTTCTGATGGCCTCCCAACAGCACGCGGCCTCCCTCTCTCTCTCTATATATCTTGTTTTTCGCTATTTTCTTTTTTGTCTATTTTTCTCGTTGAACCCCCCATGTACAAATGTGTATCCCCCTCCCCTAACTATTGTAATAGCGTAGGATTTTACATTCCCGCTTCTTATTGCTAGTAATTAGGACGTGTATGGCAAGATAAAACTCAATGAAATAGAAAAACCTAATTCAAAGAAAAACTCTTGTATGCAATAAAACACACTTGCACACTAACACCCCTAGGGTACTCCACTTTGTTGCCTTCCAAAATTGGGCCATATTGCATGTTAGGTCTCTTTGGGCAAAACAAACGATTTAAAGGATCATGGTCCCTCGATAATATTTTTTTCAAAACAAGATGATCAAGTCCCTTAAGAAAAATGCCCAAAGATACTTGGCGCCATTGCAATTATGGTCTAAACGACGACCCGCGCCCGTCCCTTTCACATCCTAACACAAGATTGCCCACCCAATACAATGGTGGAACAAACTTGTTGAAAGGGTTAAAACATAGCAATAATCTTTTGAGAAATTTAGGAGTAGACGACCTCTTGGTTACTTGAATCAAACTTGCAAAACAAAACACTTGCCTAATTTCAAAATCACACATCACTACATTTTCAGAACAACTTTCAAAAAAACATTGAAAAACTTTTTCAAAAGACATACACCTTTGTATACATCCCAACATGGATCATTACAAAGGTTGCCACCACATTGGCCTCTTTTCAAAAACATTTTCAAAACCCACACACTCGAGCACCATTTAAAACGATTGAAAACAAAAGGCAAGTGATCTAAGCAAGTAACTAAGAGCCCATGGATAACCATGGATAAAAAGGGTGCTAATACCTTCCCTTTCTATAATCTACTCCCCGAACCCAAGAAAACATCTCAAAAGGTTTTTGCTGTGCTTTTTAACCTTTCCTTAGGATAAAATAAAAAGTCGGTGGCGACTCTTGCTAACGCAACATTTGCGAATACAAACGCAAACCTCAAGTCAGTTCTCCCACCGTATCACACACCTTATTCTTTACTAACAACGTCAGAGCTCCCAAGTGATACGCACAGTCTTACAAGTCTACTATCCACACACCTTCTAATAGCTTCTTCAATTCTCCCAACTTTGAAGATGACATCATGTATGGTTCCATAGGAATAGGTCTGATACCAAGAACGAGATCAATAGAAAACTCCACCCCTCATCTAGCATCACCACGTGACAAATGAATTAATTCCAGGTGATGAGACCATTTTTAAAACAAACTTCATTACGTTAACTTACTATCGCTTTGAACGAAACTTGAATCGGACATCCATAACTCAAGTTATGAGTTTTTCAAAGAATTACAAAAATATTGTCAACTCAGTGGTAACAGGTTACCCTAATAGAGGTAACTGGTTACACCCCTCAAAACAACCAATCTACGCTACTGTTTGATGGTGTACACGAGTATCCATATATTGGTAACCGGTTACACGGAGTGCAGAAGCACTTTTCTGCTGCTTCTCGACACAAATATCACATTTCTTATCAACCCAAACAACATTCCTTGTATAACTCAAAAGACATATTACCTTGCTAAAACCTCAATTTTCAAAACATCAAAATTTCAATTCATTTCATAAGACTACTAATATTTTCTAGTGTTGAATATGACTCGCAATTCACAAATACCCAACAACATCAACGACATTCAGTAACCACCTACATGATACCTACAACAAAATCACAGCAACTCATCACTCCAGCATTACTCTGAACAGCGACATCACACACAATGGTAACTCAACACTGACAACTTCACGATCAACATGCAGTGCTAAAAACATTATAACCATCTAAGCTTCACCCTCTAAGAGTTATCTTACTTGCTTAACAAATATCTTCTAGCATAAGAATATGCATAGACTCACCAAAAAAAATTGTAATCACTGGGTTTAAATCTAAACAATTTACTCCAAGGATAACATTAAGTCAATCCATTATCTCTCTCTAACGACAAGTCGCAGTTGTCCCCAGGATAACATCAGGGCCCCCACACAATTGGCACATCATTAGCCATAACATCACATTCCACCCCTAGAGATGCGAATAACACAAGTACCTGATCATTCCCTCTCAAGGGAACTTCAACCTAACCGCTAGATACATATCTTGAATTTGTACTTCCTTCAAAATGGGGAAAAAACACAGTCTCACCAACATTTGTACTTATGCAAATCACGACACACTGAACCAATTGTTCCCACATGAACCATCTCAGAGGAGCACCAGATTCTCCCCCACTTATTTCAATCTCACTCCTGCAAACAAGTGATCAGTAAAACAAGAAAGCATCGATAGTGTTTCACACACATGTCACATACTTAGGAACAACACTTTAACAGAGAAATAGGATGTTACATTAGTGGTATCACAGCAGGTCGGTCCTAAGTGTTATGTACTCATATAAAAAGATATGCAACACATAATCACATGTTCACCAAGTTTGATCTTCATTTCATTTATTCGCAACGGAAAACATCAACCATAGTTATTCTTAACTCTTTAACATGAGTTATAATTATCATAATTCTAACTTCAACATGCATCATCAAATAAATCCAACAAAGTGGAGTTCTACAATAGTTTACTCCCATCATAATAAAACAAACGTGAAACCCCTAAGTGTTATGTATCAGAGCTGACAACAACTCAATCTATGCAAAATGAGGAACTTCTCAGCGAGCCTCTGTCTCGAGCTACTTCAGATCATCTGCATGTTACCCACGTAGAGGCAACAATCAAATAAAAGGGGTATCACAATAATATAATAAGTTATATAATCACAGGTATACGACAAATATATCACACAAGATTCCAAGCTCAACAATCATCAATCATAATTCATAATGATTATACAAGTGCATACATATTTATCATCATCCATCATACAACACATACCAACTATGCAACTCAACTTCATTGTTATATCAACAATTCAATCAAATATAATGCAATTGACGTTGATGCAAGATGCATGTGTTACCAATAGGGTAGAACCCTCATCATGATAATTCCAACTTAGGGCAACAACGTCATAACACCAATATAGGCCATCGTTCGCCAATACAGGCCATCATTCGCCAATACAGGCCATCATTTCGCTAATATAGGCCATTGTTTTGCCAATACAGGCCATCGTATAAAGCATAAGCCCTTATCATAAATGCATGTGACACTGACGTGCAACAACATAAAATGCACTGATATTACTACTCACCAATACCATGCTAATACAAGACATCATCATCATCATCATCATCATGCAATATTTATGCAATTCATTCATACAGCACCATCGTGTTCAATCACAACAATATGCATCGCACTTCATACAACATTAACACACAAGGCATAAACCTTCACCAAAATAATCATCATAAGATAGAAAATATCACATAAAATCAACACCAAAATCCTCATGATTAATTCCACAACAACAATAATTCATCATTAAAAATAGGACATTCCCAATTAATCTACTATACAAAAGATTTGCATATCTTTCACAAAACGACATAACTCGACAGTATGAAACACCCACCCATGCATCAATTAGTTGGAATTCTGGTACTAAAATTATATTTAAGAGAAAGTATGTTAAACCAGTGTTACAACAATCTGAACTACACATCAATTAGATACCCAAAACTCAAGTTATGAATTTGTGAAATTTTATAAGATTTACCAACACCGACAACCTACAACAACAGACACTGACACCACAAAACATCATTACACACAAATTAAATTTAGTTTCAGCATTTGAAACCATTTTTATAAGAAAGTGAATTATATTAGATTTCCAACAGTTCAAACGACACCCAAAACAGACTAACAATTTGAAAGTTATGAGTTTTTGAAATTTTAATTTTTTTTCAATTTGCTCTCTGGGTAACCGATTACCCAATATGTGGTACTCGGGTACACCCTGTCAAATGCCCATAAACGTTATTTTTTTACGTGGTAACCGGTTACCCATATACTGTAACCGACTCCCACTGTACTGGAGTCAAAAAAGCCAGATTTTTATGTTACGAAAATAATCATTTTCCAACCCAAAACCCCAATTTTTATACATCAAAATACATAATCTAATTGATCACATTGTCATACTACATCTACTACATTTTAACTTAATTCACATCATCAATTTTAACTTAATATATACCCAAAACCTAACATTCAATATCATCATCTACCCACAATTATACCACCTATAAGAGAGTCGGAACCCCACCTTTACCTTAGGTTGTAAATTTCTCAAGCTTCAACAACAGTTCTTCTTTTCTTAGCTCTTCCTCTTTCTCGCTTCTACTCTTCTCTCTTTTCTATGATCGATCAAAATAAGAATGCTCTTTTGTTCCTCTTGTTTTTACTTATCTAGCCTTTGGACCCCTAAATCACAAATCTCAACCTTGCCCTCACTTGTTCAACACAACGTTACCATATTTCCCTTTTTGCCTTACACTATTCTTCTCCTCATATTATTATAAATAATAGTTCTAAATATTATTATTAAATCCAATTTAACCTCAAATAATTATTTAAGCTCTAAACAATTATAAACTAATTAAATTCTCATATTAATCACATTCTCACACTACTCATAACACTGCATTCACCAATGCATCATCATGCATCACATAACTCACCATAATTCATATATTCACCAATAGTCACCAATATTCACACTAAATTAATTAAATAATTAATTAAGTAATTAATATAGATTTTTGGGGTGTTATATTAGGTATCTGATCAATTTAAATATCAGAGTCTGGTTCCTCTTATGGTGTAGGCACTACCTACATATTGTTCATTGGAGCTGGATGAACATCCACCTGAATCACTTGTTTGTTAGAAGTTTCTACCTTAAATGATAACACATTTGTTGCAAATGAATGCTTCAACATTAACTACTCATGAAAAACACGTTTAATGATAACCATGTTCTTTTAATTGGATTTCATAACTTGAACCTCTTCACACCTTTTTCATAATTGATTAAGACACGCTTCTCCAACTTTGGGTCAAGTTTGAATTGATCTTCACTGGATATATGCACATAAGGTGGACATCTAAAAATCCTTAAATTGTCATAATTAATAGGATCACATGTCCATACATTCTCCGCAACCTTCCCCTACAATGAAGCTTGTAGTGACCTGTTGATAATATAACATGTCATGTTAACTGCCTTTGCATAGAAAAATATTCATTCTCTCCAACACACCATTTTGTTGTGGTATCTTACAAACTGAAAAATGCCTTTAGATATCGTGTTCTTAATAAAAACTCTTGAAATTCGAATCAGTTTACTATGTAACATTATCTAATTGCAAATACTTGACTATTTTCTGTTTGATTCTCCATCCATTCCTTCCACAACTTGAATTTAGTAGAGACTTCAAATTTTTTTCTTCAAGAATTACACCTAAACCTTGCGAGAAAAAATATTTTCGAAAGTCATGAAATATCTAGAACCACCCATGAAAACATCTTTGGTAGGTCTCCATATATAAAAATTCACGTATCTTAAATTTCCTATATTTTGTGTTTTCCCTTCTTAAGCCAAACACAACATTGTTTCCCAAGTACACAATACTTGCACAAATAGATATTGTAAATATGAACAATATTCAATAGTTTTTTCTTATGAAGTTCCTGAAGGTGCGAGAAACACAAGAAAAGAGGGTTTGAATTGGGTTGCACCAAACATAATATTTTTACAACTCAAAACACAAAGATAACAAGTGAATAAAAATTGATGAGCACAATTATTTTTTATACTGGTTCACTGTTAACTAAGTTACTCTAGTCCATCCCACAAGGTGATTTTACCTTAGAAAAGAACTTAATCCACTATAATCAACCAGATTACAATCAACCACAATAAGTCAGATCAACCCTTTTGGAACCCCCAATAAGTATGTTGATCACTATTGCAACCACTATGAACACAACCAGAGTCTTCAGACCTTCACTCAATCACTTAAGAAATCTATCAATAATAGTTGATTACAAAGATGTGTATACGAAGATGCTTTTACACAAGAAGATTAAACAATGTTTAAGTATAACAACATAAAAGTGTTGATAGGAAGATACGATCAACAACTCCTTTCTTATTTAAAAAAACTATACAAAAAGAGATTTCTCTTCAGAGTTTTTCTGCAGCGGTTTTGTATAGATTTTGTTGAATTGATTCGTTAACTTAAAATTCTTCCAAGTACTTCTTTTATAGCTGAAAAGAAGAGATATGTTGGAAGGTATAATAGGAAATACAAATACATTTATATTGTTCCCAACGGTCATGGTGAGACTGATACACAATAGTACAAAAAGGCATGTCCTTGCGCCACTCTATAGAGTAGAGGTCATAATGTACTTTTGTATTTTTATAATCATCATCACACGCAATCCCTTTAGTCTTGATCTTCATCTTCTATGTCTTCATAGGCTTCTAATATATTTTGTTGATGAAGCATGTTGTAGAAGGACCAGAACTAGTATCTTCCAGAACCTAAGTCATTAGAACCTTTCAGGGCGTGTTCAGAGAACTTTTGCCTTCTAAGTTCTTTTAGCACTTGGTCTTCAGAAGAATGGCTTCAGATCTTCAGAACTTTGTTCAACATAACCTTTTTCTTCAGTATCTTCAAAGCTTGGAACAACAGAAGTAAAGCTTTAGAAGGCCTTCAAAGCTTCCTTGAATAAGTTACAATCAGAAGCTCTTTTACTAACGTTCCTTAGAACTATTGCATAAGATGCATTCCTTAATCTTGACTTAATTTGTAATACACCAAAGGTATTCTTCAAGAGTGTTGAATTTAGAACCTGATGACATCACACACATTCTTACCAAAGTCAGAACCTACATGATAAAAGCCACACACTAGACAGAAATTTGTTAGAGTACACAATTATTCTTAAAGATAACATGTAAAGTTATCATCCAAACATAAGGCGAGATGTAGTAAAAACTTTGTTCTCATTGTTCCATCACCTCAGGCTCACTAAGATGACTCAAACACATATACCAGAGTTTGGTTACATCATTATCATACTCAACACCTCATCTAAAACACGAATGTGAATCAAATTTGTGATATGATACAACACCTCGACTAAAACCCAAATTTGAATCAATCTTGTAACATTCTCCTTAATCTATTCCCAATCAGTAACCTCCTTGTCAGTTAATTTTGTCTCACGGAATTCCTTATGTAAACTTTGATGAGCCAATAAATTATTAACCCTCATTACCTATAATTTGAATTACTCGTTCCATCGAACCTTGTAACCTCGAATTTCACACAAAGGTTAATCACCAACTAATACCAATTGCTATAACATAAACCAATATAGAATATTAAAGAGAAACAAAAGTAAAAGACAATGAACATGTTTGATATTTTTTAAGGTAGTTCAACCAATGGTACCTACCTTTGCAACTATGTAGAGAATATAGCTCCTTTTATTTTTGTGATTTATCATGGTTACAATGATACAAGAAATATATATAATACTATAACTCAATTTACAATAGTACCTCTGAATTGTATTGCAGGGACTGCCGCCCTTGCACCCCCAGTACTCACCTACCCACAATAAACAGTCGCACCTAAGACATGTCTGGAGTGTCGATATATTGAACTCTTTATTATGCCACATACTATGTTCCTCTCTGTTCCATATATTGTGTTCCTCTTTATCATAATATGAGTCATACTTAATACATCATAGAAATTGGATCATTTGCTGCTTGAAAGCACTTCAGTTCCAATTTTATAAGTGTGAAGAGAGAGAATTTGAAAATAAAAAATAAAGTAGTAAAGATGAGAGAGATAAAAATGATGAGAGAGATAAAAATGATGAGAGAGATAGAAACAAAAAGTGAGCATGAGGGAGGGTTGTAGGTAAAAAGAAGCAGCAGGTGATCCAAATCCCACATCATAAGACTACTAACAAGTTAGCCAGTACTTGGTATCTTCTACTTTGATTCATCTTCAAGTAGTTTACACTATCTTGCATTACATAATATAATCACCAACTCAAGGGTTGTTTTATTCATTTTACTTCACTCTGCAACTTAAGGAATTAGTGACCTGATTGGACAACATATATCATTGTAAGAAAATATATGACATGGTTTTGCATTTTCTTAGTAAGGAGAATCTCTTATTTCATGGCCTAAAAGAAATAAACGACAGTCGCATCGTCGTCTTCTAGGATTGAATATTGCCAATTTGTTCCAACTGTTTGTGAACTTCAATGATTGACATTCATTTTCAATGATCTTCAACTGTCTTACATTTTACCTGCATTTTTCTATTGTGATAATCAATTTTCTCATGATATAGACACCATTGTAATCTTCCATGAACAAACTAAATAGATCAAAATCGATTGTCATGTGGTTTGTGAAAATTATATGTCATGTGATTTATGAAAAATATAGGCATGCATACTTCATTTAGTGCTTATTCACAATGCTTCTCAATAGACTAATAATCTAATAAAGCCTTTGCAACCTTAGTCTTTCCAATTATTAGGTTCCCTGCTTTGAGTTCCTTCCTTCCATTCATTCATAAGTTTGAAGGGTATTAGCATAAATTGAAAAATAAATTTTATTAATCTAAGTTTATTATATAAATATTTATGTTTTCTTCTAGTATGATTGAGAATGGAGGGAAAAGTGTTGGGGATTATGGAAGATTCAGGAGCTCCAACGAGACTAATGCTTCAGGACCATAACAGAGGGAGACTCCACATCTAAACTCAAAATCTTAAGGTGTTAGGTAAATGGATCTTCTCTCTTATAAATTCAATATTTCACTCATTCATAGACGATGTGAGACTTTAATCACTCACACTTTTACCCAACATTCTCCCTACAAGTGTGAGTCTCCTACATTCTATAACAAGATCTAACACTGCATCCAGCTCCCCCTCTCCCACCAAGCCGAACCACGACTCTAATACCATTATTGGGGAAAAACAAAATATTGAGAAAAAAGAACACAATAACAACACAAGTTTCAAGTGTTGTGTAAAGGTCCACATCAATTAGAAATAGATGGAATGTTAGGTTTATAAGAGAGGTGACCGATACCCTCATTTTCTTAAGGTTTTGAGTGGATATATGGTGTCAAGGTCTCTTGTAACCATGAACCTTTAACTCATTAACACTTTTAGACTTCACTCCTCGAACTTTTCATACAAGTGGGCTTATAAAAATGGTGACACATACCCCTATTGCCTTAAGGTTTTAGGTGGATATGTGGTGTCAAGGTCTCTTATAACCATGAACGTTTGGTCCATTGTCATTTCCGGACCTTGCTCCCCGGACTTCCCCAATAAAAAGTTCATCTGATAGTACTTTAGGGAGGAGATCAGAGAAGTACCCCCGACGCGCGAATTCCCGAGCCACGACCATATTATCACTAGTGCAAAAAGAATAATATAATTTTAAAATTTACACCCGATATACTAAAAATGGGTGTAAATAAGAAATATTGTGATAATTTTATAAATAAAGTATCATTTTAAGTATTAGCACATGATAATTTACATCATATATTTTAAAAATGGATGTAAATTAAAAATATTATTATAATCAAATCTCAATTATTCTCATTAAATTTAAAACAAGTATAAATTTAAATAGACTAAAAAAATTATTTAATTTTATAATTTCAAATATTAATCTAAACACGTTTACAAACCACATTATATTTAATTAAGTCTTAATTATCTATTTAAGTGAGTGTAAATTTATTAAGTTAATATTCTAAATAACAAGTTATCACTTTCCAGTAACATAAGTTTGACTACTTAAACATATCATTTAATATATGTAACTTAACATACACTGTCGAAAAATAAACAGAGAATAATAAGTTACCAACACACAGATTCAACAAACGTGAGAACGAAAAAAGCGATTCTTGCTCCTCTTAAAAGGGCATATCTAACGTGATTTTTGTTGGAAATCCACCAAATTCTATGATAAATTTCTACCACAATGACAATTTAATTATGAGACAAACAAAGAAAAGAAGACAAGACAAATATTTCTGCAGAGTTTCTCTCTGCCCACAAACTATGGAAAATTTTCTTAATCACTTGCAACTGCAAATTCTGTGATTACAATGAATTGACTTACTTGACTTGCTTTTGAAAAATAGGGGTTACTCCCTCTATTTATAACTGAGCTTACACCCAAAGCCCAAAGCCCAAAATATCTTTTTGTTACTAAATCAAATCAAATCAAATCTATTCTGGATTTAAATCAAATCTATTTAAATCTAAAATAAATCAAATCTTCTTTGACACTATGAATTACAATTTAACACACCACCTAATTCATTGTGTCTAAACTGTCTATGTTCATCATGGCTCTTAACTTTCTGAATACTTCGACTTGCACTCCCTTCTTCATGATGTCTGCAATCTGATTCTCAGTTCTGCAGTGTTCCAAATTCATCTTCCCATCTGCTACCTGCTCTCGAAGATAATGGAATCTCATTTCGATGTGCTTACTTCGACCATGTGCTATTGGATTCTTTGCCAGATTAATAGCTGACATGCTGTCTATCTTCATGGTAATTGCTCCATGATTTTTCCCTGTTATCTCTTCGACCAAGTTCACCATCCAAGTTGTTTGATATGCACAAAGAGAAGCAGCTATGTATTCTGCTTTGCATGATGATAATGCCACTACTGGTTCCTTTCTTGAATTCCAAGAAATTGGTGCACCACCTAGCATAAACACATATCTTGCTGTTGACTTTCGATCTTCAGCATCACTACACCAACTCGAATCAGTATATCTCACTAACTTGCATTCTTTTCCTTTATCAACTGCAGGAAACAAATGCCATAATCGAAAGTTCCTTTGAGATACCTTAGTATCCTCTTCATTGCTGCTAGATGTGATACCTTTGGCTTCTGCATAAATCTACTTACCATACCTACACTGTATGCTAAGTCAGGCCTTGTATGACAAAGATATCTTAATGATCCAATAAGTCTTCTGTATTGGGTTGGATCAACATCATCTTCATTTGCATCTTTCGACAGTTGCAGTCTTGGTTCTGCAGGTGTCGAAGTTGAGTTGCATTCTTCCATCTCAAACCTCTTGAGAATTTCTCCTGCATATCTTCTTTGATGCATCATCAAACCTCTACTGCTCTTGTCGAATTCGATACCAAGGAAATATGAAATCTCACCCAAATCAGACATTTCGAATTCCTTGCTGAGATCACCTTTGAAGTCTTTGATCTCACTTTTACAGCTACCTGTTATCAACAAATCATCTACATAGAGACATAATATAACCAATTTACTCTTGCTTCTTCTTACATATACTCCATGTTCAGTTGTGCACTTCACAAATTCCTTCTCTCTTAGAAAACTATCAATTTTCTTATTCCAAGCCCTTGGAGCTTGTTTCAATCCATACAGGGCTTTATGTAGCCTGACACCTTTCTTTCTCCGTCATGTTTCACAAACCCAAATGGTTGTTTAACATAGACTTCTTCATCTAAGGGTCCATTTAGGAATGCACACTTCACGTCCATCTGACATATGTGCCAACTGTTTATTTCTGCTAGACCAACAACCAACTTGATTGTTTCGATCCTAGCAACAGGTGCAAAAACTTCGTCGAAGTATATTCCTTCTTTATGTAGAAATCCTTTCGCCACAAGTCTTGCTTTGTGTCGAGTTACTTCACCTTTCGAATTCGTTTTCACTTTGTATACCCACTTGACATCAATTGCCTTCTTGCCTTGAGGCAATTCGACAAGTGACCAAGTGTTGTTGTCTTCGATAGACTTTACTTCTTCGTTCATTACTTTCACTCATTTCGAATCTTTTAATGCTTCAGCTGCATTAACAGGTTCGACATCTGCATAGAAAGCATAATGTACCAGCTCACCTTCATTATCTATTACATCATCTGATGTAATCACACAATCTTACAATCTTGCAGGCATGCGTCTTGTTCTTTGAGGTCTGCTTGTACTTGGTATATCTGCTGGTTCCTCTTGTCGAACTTCTCTTTCGACTTGAGTTTCTGGCTCTTCGAATAGGATTCCCACTGAATCTTTCTTGACATTTGCAGTCCAATCCCATTTTTTAAACTCATCTATGATCACGTCCCTGCTGATCACAATCTTCTTGTTCTCTGGATCGAACAACTTGTAGCCTCCTGTCGAATGATATCCAACTAGGATCATTTGACTTGACTTGTCATCAAGTTTTCTTCTCAACTGATCTGGAACATGTCTATGTGCAATAGATCCAAATACCTTCAGATGACTCAAGCTAGGCTTCACACCAGACCAACATTCTTCTGGAGTAATTCCTTCTAGTTTCTTTGTAGGACATCTGTTCAAAATGTATGTTGCAGTCGAAACAGCTTCAGCCCAAAACTCTTTAGGTAGACTCTTGCCTTTCAACATACTTCTCACCATATTCATGATGGTTCGATTTTTCCTTTCTGGAATTCCATTTTGTTGTGGAGTATAGGGTGGCACCACCTTATACACAATCCCTTCCTTTTCACATAATCTGTCGAAGTCTTTCGATACATATTCTCCACCACCATCAGTTCTCAAAACTTTGAGCTTTCGACCACTTTGTCTTTCGACCATAGACTTAAACTTGGTAAATACTTCGATCACTTCACTTTTCTTCTTGATCAGGTAAGTCCATAGATTTCGACTGAAATCATCTATGAATGTAACAAAGTATTTGTTACCTCCCATCGAATCCACCTGGATTGGTCCACATACATCAGAGTATATGACTTCAAGACTAGCCTTCGATCTGCTTCCTGCATCCTTGCTGAAGCTATTCTTGTGTTGCTTCGCCTGCACACATTCCCCACATACCTCGTTTGGAATGTCAATTTCTGGCAACCCTGAAACCATATTTCTTCTCTTCAAATCTCTGATGTCTCTGAAGTTGAGATGACCTAGTCTATAATGCCATATCCATTCATCTCTGCTAGCTGCAGTCGAAAGGCACTTGTGCTCCATCACATTTAGTTCAATCTTGAAGGTTCGATTCTGAGACATAGGAGCCTTCAAGATTACTCTCCCATTTGCATCAACGACTCTCATCAACTTATCTTCGATTGACACTTTATAATTCTTTTCGACCAACTGCCCTATACTGAGCAAATTGCTCTTCATGCCTGGTATGTACAACACATTGGAGATTACTGACCTTTTGCCATCTTTCCTCATAATCATAACATCACCAATACCTTCAACTGCCAGGGTATTGTCATTTGCAAATTTTACCATATTTTTCTTTGAGGGCTTTATATTGACAAACCAGTCTTTCCTTCCAGACATATGTGATGAACATCCTGAATCCAAGTACCATTGGTCCTTGAATCTATCTTCATCTCTTGTTGTGACCATCAGCATCATCTCTTCTTCTTCATGTTTTGCAAGCTTTGCATCACTTTCTTGATTCTTTCGTTATTCTGGACAATCACTCGAATAGTGTCCATATTTCTGACAATTGTAACATTGAATGTGACTCTTATTAGGTTTTCGACCACCACCTCTTCCTCTATTTGCAACACCACCTCTTTGGTTGCCTTGGTATGGTCTTCTTTGATTCGACACGTCTCCTTCGATTTGGTTTCCTCTATCATTCGATTTGTTGTAGCCACATCTACCTCTGTCGAAACACTTTCCTTTGCCTTTGGTCTCTTTTGCTGAATGTGCCTGCAAGGCCACATCACTCTTCGATTTTCCTGCAGCTCTTTCGTTCATTCTTTGTTCATGAGATTCAAGCGTCCCTTAAAGCTCTTCCTTTGTCAATTTCGACAAGTCTTTCCCCTCTTCTATCGCCACCACTATGTGGTCGAACTTAGGAGCTAAAGATCTCAAGATCTTCGACACAAAAGCTATTGTTGTTAACGCTTCTCCACATATCTTGATTTGATTTACTAGTTTTGTAACTCTAGTGAAGAAATCAGATATGTTTTCACTGTCTTCCATCTGAAGCAGTTCATAGGTCCTTTTGTGAGTTTGTAACCTCACTTCTTTCACCTTCTCAGCGCCTCCAAAAGACTTCTCAAGGATCTCCCAAGCTTCTTTTGTAGATTCTGAATCACTAACCTTTTCGAAATTGTCTGGGCTGACACATTGATGAATTATAAATAATGCTTTATAACTCAGCTTCTCAGATTCTGTGTATTTCTTCTTTTCTTCTTCTGAAGCGTTTTCGCCAAGCGCTTCGACTCCATCTTTTACAAGGTCCCAAAGACCTTGACACCTGAATAAGACTTTCATCTGTTTGCACCAATTCTCATAGTTGTCAACTTTCAGAATTGGTAGCGTTGCTGGATAGTTTGCATTCCCATAACTTGTCATCGTGAATTCTTCAATCGTTCTTGATTGACACTTCCCTTGAATCGAAACAAAAGCTCTTGATACCAGATGTTGGAAATCCACCAACTTCTATGATGAATTTCTACCATAATGACAATTTAATTATGAGACAAACAAAGAAAAGAAGACAAGACAAATATTTCTGTAGAGTTTCTCTCTGCCCACAAACTGTGGAAAACTTTCTTAATCACTTGCAACTGCAAATTCTGTGATTACAATGAATTGACTTACTTGACTTGCTTTTAAAAAATAGGGGTTACGCCCTCTATTTATAACTGAGCTTACACCCTAAGCCCAAAGTCCAAAATATCTTTTTGTTACTAAATCAAATCAAATCAAATCTATTCTGGATTTAAATCAAATCTATTTAAATCTAAAATAAATCAAATCTTCTTTGACACTATGAATTACAATTTAACACTTTTCGATCCTTTCTTCGAACAAATCCAATCTGCGGATGAAGTTAAGAGAAACGAAAGATACATGAAGATGATGCCGATGCGGATTCATGATGTAATTCGGTAGATGCGTTTTTTCCAGTGAATTTCAGTTTCAATCTTCTTCATCTCTCTCCTTCAATTGCTGTTGTATGATAGTTGTTCAATTATGGTTTATGTATAGTGTTAAATTATTAACGTCCTTTCGTAACTTGCACACCATGTGTTCGGTGAAATGCCTGAACTGAATTCTTTCTCTTTTTTGTTTGATTTCTGCTGTAGAATTGTTGGTGTTAGTTTTCATTGTTGTAGCGGGTTGTGGTTGGCGAATTGATGGAGAATTGTTGTGTTGATATTCATTGTTGTAACAGAATTTGTTTATTTAACAATGTAGCCTATGATGCATACTTTAATTATGGTTCTGAAATGCAATTCTTGCATTTGATGGAAATTATGTACTAGGACGGCTGAGCTATACTAAATATTTGTTAAAATATAGTTTATTTTATCCCCTATTTATTTAAAATATGTAGATTCTGTATAATTTATAATGTTTATCCTAATGTTAAATGTTATATGATTGAATTGAACAATAATGTGGATGATGAGAATATCAATTTAACAGTTATCCCTGTCTGATACTGCACTGCAGGTGCTAAAAATTTGTTATCTGACACATTTTATTTCGATTTAGTTTTGTTTATTTTGTGACTGCTTTTAATCTTAGTTTGTGATTGTCTGATTTATATAATGGAAATGTTGTTTATCTTATAAATTTAATGTTCATTTCATATTTAGTTTCTTTCTTTCCCATTACATGCTACGCCATAGTGATAGTCATGCACCACTCTGATGTTTACGGTGCTGATAATTTTCTCATACCCATTACTTTTCTGAGCCTTCTTCTTGCATTACTAAGTCGTTGAAGTTTTGTAGTTTGTTTTTTTCTTAGTGTTGGATGAAGATATTAACATCAATACAGATAGTGACATGTAGAAAATAATGCTCAAAGACTTCTTAGTCTCCTCATTAAAACACAAAGTTAAGGGCTCTGAAAGCTATCATAGTGATGAGTCAAATAAATATGATGAATATGTCATGAAGGTACAAATCTTATCGTGCACTAAAATTTGTGCTAATATAGGATGTAATTTCTCAATGTCTCTTCGACCTTTTTTTTTTGTCTCGGATGTAGAGTCATGATGATTTGGAACAAAGCGAAAAGACTACTAGTAATAATTCCAAGTCATCCACACGTTTTAGTAATAAGAATAAAATAAAAAGTACTACAGGATTGACTAAGGTAAAATTTAATTACAAGCTTTCCCACTTTTTGTATGTCATAATTTGTGTTCCTTCCTGTCCCTTTGGTCATTTTTACTCATTACCATCTTCAGTGCACAATGAAGAAAGGTGAAATTGATCCTGAAGATCTAATTGCTTGCAGAATTAAAATTTGTTGGCCTAGGGACAATAACTAAGTAATTAAGATAAATTTTCAGAGAACGGTTGCAGAACCAAAATAAATCAGTTATGTTGGGCACATTTTCAAAGACAACCTTTCTTGCAAATTTTGATGTGCTCCATCTGAACACGCCTTTCTTATTTTATTTATTTCTCAATTTCTTCATGGTTAATTCATTTGCTTGCATTAACTTCTATTACATTCTAATTGGAAATGTAATAGCAGTTGGCACTCTGCCTACCATGTTTCTTTCTACCCTATATATAAAATTTCAGTCAGTGCAGATCGGGAAACATTGATAGATGAGGTAACAGATATGATTGAGAGTGATCTAATCCTTCTTGGTGCAACTGCCGTAGAGGACAAGCTCCAAAATAGGGTGAGTTGGGAGACAAGTGATTTATTTGTTACAAGTATGTTGTTCCTCCAGGCTGTTATGTCTAGTGATATTGCAATCACACAGTTTCATTATTTGGAAAGGTTACTTCTTGTACATGGACATTGGTGTTACAGCAGGATCTCATCAATGGTATCTTGATACTCTCATCATTCTATAGATTACTTATTTGGTTTTGATATTAGCTTGCTTGTTGATTATTATTATTCTTAGTGTTTTGTTCCTATATGTTTGTTTATCATTCTACAAACAGATAAACCAAAGTTTTTGACTCTGAGATTTGGGGAACATGGTCTATCATTCTACGTATGTGGTTCCTATATGCACTTTTGAGTTTATCTGTTTGGAAACACTTGCAAGACTGTTGGGAAAATCTATGACATGTTCGTTAGCTGTTTTTAACTTATTAGTTTATGAAAATTAAAGCAACTTATAGCTTATGTGAAAACAATTTGACTTTGTTTTATCTTTTGTTATAAGCGAATAATTAGTTGTTTATTCAAACATTCTGTTTGTCATTTTTGGGATTATGGCTCATCCCGAGTTGGAAATAGTTTTCTGAATGAAATATAACTCCCCGTCCTCTGATCTGTAGTAGTTAAGGTGTTCATTATATATATAAAGCAATTGTATGCTTCTGCAGTTTATATAGGATGGGTTTAGAGTCTAATCAGTATCTTAATAGAAAATTTACTGTTGTGCGGCTGAACACATTTCTCTCGTTTGGTGTCTAACTATGATTTTATATGTAGGCACACCGGCAAGATAACAGATGAGCATGTGGATATTATGTAATGAAGAATATGTTTGACATTATTGATACTTCAATTGTTGATTCAATGAGGTAGTATAATTTAAAATATTTTCGTATTGCATGTATTTATTGAAAAACATGTACGTTGTTGTTTTAATATGTAGTTATTTAATTTATTATCTATTAAACTTGTAGATATTCACCAACATGTCATCCTGTAAAAAAAAGACAATTGACCATACTCAGCAACTTTGGGCAAAATGTTTTTTGCAAATGGTTGAAGATCAACGGCTAGAGGAGTAAAATCTTCAAGACCAAATGCAAATGGTTGGAGAGGATAAGGACCAAGAAAATATAGAAATGTTGCTGAAACAAAAGCGAAAGAAGAGAAATTATATATGAAGAAAGGGACATGAAATATTATGACTTGGTTGATTATTTTGTTGTTACATGAAGAATATTTTGTTGAATATTATGACTTCTTAGTACAAAAATATGATTTTGTATACTTTTTGATAAATATGAAGAAATATTATGACTTAGTAGTACATGAAATATGATTTTGTATACTTTTGGGTAAATATGAAAAAATGTGATAACTAAAATAAGGTGTAATGGTCGATTCACTAAGTGGGTCGGAACTGGTGCGAAAGCCTAAAAGAAAGTGTAATGGTATCATATGAAATTGGGTGTAAATGTAATTAAATAAAATAGGGTGTAATAGTATAAATTAAAATAGGGTGTAGATTTAGCATGTATTTACACCTGATTTTCTTTTAAAAGGGTGTAACTTAGCATGTATTTACACTCTATTTTTGTTAAAAAATGGTGTAACTTAGCATGTATATACACCTGATTTTTATCAAATCGGGTGTAGATTTGTTTGATTTAAATGTATATATGTAAAAATTTACACCTAATTTCTATTACAAAAGGGTGTAACTTAGCATGTATTTACACCCAATTTCTATTAAAAAGGTGTAACTTATCATCTATTTACACCTAATTTTTACCAAATGCGGTGTAGATTTATTTGATTTAAATATATATGTGTAATGATTTACACCTATTTTCTATAAAAAAAGGTGTAACTTATCATCTATTTACACTCAATTTTAACCAAACTTGGTGTAATTTGTTTGATTTAAATGTGTATGTATAATAATTTACATTTGTTTTCGATTAAAAAAGAGTGTAAATTTGTTAGACATTTCTCATCCATTGAATTTACACCTTTCAAAAACGGTGTAAATTATATAAAAAACGGATGTAAGTTTATATTTTTGTACTAGTGTATTCAACTTTTATATAAATAGTACATTATATAATTTTAAATGTTTTTTTTTTATAAAAACATAATTAATATATAAGGAAATTAAGAGTCGTCAATGGATACTTACTTACGGTGATCATATATTTTTTATTTCATTGTATCATTTCACTACCCAAGTATCTAACCTTACAAAACTACACCCAATACATATAGTGTATACGTCATCTCTTTCTCTTCTTTTTTTATTTCTATTTGTCTCTTCCATTCCTCATTTTTGTTCTCATCATTATCACAACAATCACTCTCCTTTATTCGATCTCATCAATGCAACAATAACCATCATTGTGGTATTTACATGGTTTGAGACTATCTAAAAGAGCAGCAAACCGTCAAATCTTATTTGATTATTATCTACATTTTAGTTAGTTTTTTTTACTATTATTATTCTTGAAAGTTTTGTGATATTCTCTGGCTCTTTTTTCAAAATAATGCAATGTAACTTTACAAGAAAATAGAAAGATGGAGATGATATCGTGATGTTCTTCGATAATTGCATAATATTTTAGTTTATTTATATTAACTTTGTCCACAATAACTTTTTTTTGTCTACTTTTGTTAGATAATTGTCTTAATATTTTGGATTATCATCCAATTCTATTTTATAATGCATTGGAGATATTATTTAGTAATTTTTTTAGATATTTGACAATTTTAATATGCTATTTTTTATGCATTATAAATATTTTGATTATAAATTTTTGTATGATTATGCATGGTAACAACGTATTATGTTGAATATTTATTTATTTTTTGACATAAAAGAAATATTAAAAACTGCAATTGCTTTTGAATTTTGTTTGTTATTGATGCAATATGTGTTTTTATTTTTCAAGAAAAGAAAAATGTAAAATATATGCATTTTTAAAATAATAATAATAATAATGGAATACTAGTGCCATACTTGGATCGAAAAATATAGAATTTTTTTAATATTCAATGTTCGTGAATCTTTGTGAGTATTATAAGGATCTGTGGGGATGAAAATGGAGAATAATATTCTTCTGTGAAAGAGGTCATGAATAGAGATAGAAAATTTTGAATTTTTTTTACTAAACTATCACCTTTTTAGAAAACAATTTCTATTACATCATTCAACTCAATCATATATTTCAATATACCATCTTTTTAAACAAGCAAAATTTGATTTATAGTACCTCTGTCGAATGAAGAGCGGAGTCTTTATATTTTATAGAGCATCCGCCTATTGAAAGTTCGGAGTTATGTGTTTCATTATTTTAAAATTAATATTTAAAAAGAATATATATTAAAATAAATATTATTAATTATAAAATATTAATATATATTGAAATAAATATTATAATTACTAATAAATAGTCTTTATATTATAAAAATAATAATAAATAATTTAAATTTATTTATATGTTTAGAATTATTTATATTAATTAATTTTTTATTATTTAAGTACAACTCTGTCACTGAAATTGGCGGAGCTTTTGATTATTTTATTATTTAAGTATAGATTTGTCAATACAATTGACTGAGCTTTCGATTATTTAATTATTTAACTACAGATCTGCCACTGTAATTGGCAGATCTTTTGATTATTTTATTTTTCATTTTTGCTGAATATTAAATAATTTTAATATTTTTCTTATAAATAACATTGCTTTCTATTTTAGTACTTGACATACCCTAATTTTTACCCCTAAGATCCTATCTATCACACCAATGCATCTCATCAAGATCACAAACTTGGTAACCTCTTAACCTTTGATTCTTTAGGGTTTGTCTTTGAGGTCACCAAGTACCTTTTGTATTTTCTTTTATCTTTGTGTTTGCTTACTTTTATGTTTTACTAATCCTATTCAAAATACAAAAAAAAAATACTTTGTTTTCTTTTCTTATTTTTGCAAGGTAGAGTTTCTTCATCAAGAGATCAAGATGGTTTCTAAATTTAGGGTTTTGGTCTCAAGTCAAAGATTGGTCAACCTTTGGTTCTCAGGAGCTTCAACTTCAAGGCATGACCTATAATCTTAGGTCACATTCATGTCAAGCTTCATCCAACTAATTGACCAAAAGAAATTCAAGTTTGATGCTTGATTTGCAAGTTAACTTAAGATAGGTTCATGTGTTTATTTTCATGCCTTCTTCATCATTTTTCTCAAGATTTCTTCAAGATTAATTAAAGATCATTTATGGATACTCCATTTTGAGTTCATATGATCATCCTTGTGCCTTGGAATGCAAGAAAACATAAAAAATAACAAGTTGGAACATGATGGTTGACCTAAAATTAAAGTATGGCATGCTTTTGGTCAAAATACCAAAACTTCTTCAATTCTCAATATTTTTGGGCGAGTTTCTTTGAGCCAATTGTCAAGAATGATGTCCTCTACAATTTTGCTTCAAAGGTAAAACATGAACTCAATTTCAAAGACCTTCAAATGTTAGAAGCCATGACTGGCCTAAAATTTCAGGTCATGATCCCAACTTTCAACCCTTTCGATTTTTACATCAAGCATCCAATTGACCAGGTTCTTTTTGTATTGTGTTCTACTCTATGAAAGAATCGTTTGGCAAAAAGAAAATCCAGAAACATACGAGTAGATTTGATTTGGCCTAAGCATGAACAAACATAAAATCTGTCTGTACCAAGTAACCTGTAATTAGAAATAACCTAAAACTAAAATGAGATCACTTTACACATGTGCAAACTTGTTTATCATGATGAAACACATTTGGTACAACACAAAACGACTGGAATAACTCAGCATATCACACATTTCATGCTTCATTTCACACTATTTAGGTATAGAACTTTCCAAATTTGATTCACACGATTGAAGATCAATTTGGCACGTATAATGAGCTCAACCATTCTCCTATAAATAGAGCTCACTTCTACACTGAAAACCAATCCTCAAAAGCCAAAGAAATTGTGCCTCCATATAACCAAAGCTCTCCAAAAACCATAAGTTTGTTTTCTCCTTTTCTCTTCATTTCAACTTCAATTATCCACCCAGAATCCTCCATCGGCATCATCTGAAGCTACCTGAAGCCTTACAGAAGTTAGACGCGACCTCTAAGCATCAACTTTATCTCACCATTTTCATACCTCATGAGCTTACTTCAAACAGGTAAATACGAGTTTCTATTTCACTCAAACAAGTTACCATACTCTTCGTATTGTTCATCTGAGTGAAATCCCTCACCTAGTTGGAATTTATTATTTATATTTGGCATTTAATTTTACTTTGAAGCTTTTATGTTTTCTGCATTTTTTTGTGCCAAATTCTCTCTACTTGGAGTGATTCAATGGCTCCAATGTAGAGAAATGAGAACGATGACATGAGTAGAAGCTAAACCGTGTGGTGTTTAAACTTAAAACTCAGAGTTCCTTGACATGCAAAATCACGAGTTATAGGTTGAAGATGAAGTGCTTCGTGCGCTGTGGAGCGAAATTCAAATCCTTTGTCCAATCAGTGTGTCACACTTCATCTTGATCGTTGTATTTTATTTTTTTTTATTTTTTTTTATTTCATTTTATTTCCTTTTCTTTCAAAAATCATTAAAAGTAGATCCATTAATATTTTTCACTTAATTTTTTTCATAATTTCCTAAAAATATTTTCTACTTTGTACAATTTTTTCATATTTTTTAAAATTATTTTTTGAATTTTTTGCTATTTCATTTTTTTTCTATTTTAATTTATTTCAAACAATTTTTTCTCATTGATTTTGAAGTATTTTAGATCCAATCTTTTGAGATTTTTTTACTTTCCATAATTTTCTTGAACATTTATTTGATGTTTTAGTGCATCATTTGAATTTTCCTTTTATTTTCCATTTTAAAACTTATTTTGAATCATTTTAATTTCATTTTAATTATTTATCTTCATTTTTTTTTAGTTTGACTTCTGTTGACTTGGATCATGGCTTGATTGATCAAATGCTTCATCAAGATCAACGGACTTTGGATGATACTTTGGTTGCATGAATCTTCATTGTTTCAAACTTATTATCAAATGATCATTTAGATTATTTTTGGTACTTTAGATTGGTGATAGGTTTATACCATTATGACATCAAGAGAGGTGATTGAAATTGATGATAGATTGATCTCATATTGTGATTCAATTTGGTTGCTCACCTTTTCCTCCTCATCTCTTTCTTCTTTTTATTTTTTGGTTAACTTCGATTAATTGTTGATTATTGATTTATCTTGTTCGATTAGGTTTGGGTTAATGCTATATGAACTTTCTTCATTTCAAATCTACTATTAAATGATTATTTGATCATTTTTTGTACTTTGGATTGATGTTAAGTTTGTATCAAGGTATCATGAAGAAATTGATTGAAGTAATGATCAAATCCCTTTGCCTTTGTGCTTTATCATCTTTCTTCTTTCTTTTGCTTTGTTTTAAAACTATGGTATTGCATTATTTTCGAAGAATGACTTTGTATCATTTCTATAACGTGAACTACACCTACGTTGCTATTGTCTGGCTTCTGATAGGTGCAACTTCTACATAAGTTCACTTACGATTGCTTAACACAACGCTAAATTTGTCCTGAATTGGATTATTAATTACTAACACCAATATTAAATCAATATTAATTGTGATAACTTTATATTTACACAACTTTATATTAATGTCATTTAATTTCTTGATCTTTACATTAATGCAATTTAATTTCAAGTACTTTACATTTCATGACATTTACATTTTATGCGATTTACTTTTATGTCTTTTTCATTTTGCTCCTTGGGCTTTTCTTTTCTTTTGAATCAAAATGCATTAATAAAGGCAAAACCATAAAAAAAAATTAATATATTCTTAAAGACTATTTGGTTACTATCTTTTGCTTGAGGAGTTTGGACTTTGGACCTAGGATTTAGAACATTTGCTTTGCATGGAGTGGAATCATCTGAGACATTATGGCTCATCTAGACCTCTGAACTTCAAATTAAGACTTGACTCTGATCACCTTGGAATTTCATCTGATATTTTGGATTTCATATGATGCTTTTAAAGTTCATCTGCTTGTGTAATTATTTATTGATGTTTGACTTGTGGCTTAAATCTAAAGGGAAACAAATGCTTCATCTTGACCAATGACAAATGCTTGCTCTTCTTGTGGTTAGTTCACTTGCACACACAAAGACTTTCTCTTGGGCTACCGTACAATGAGATCATTTATTTCTTGTCATTTACTTTATGCTTTAGGATAGTCTCTTCATCTTCTCTCCTTCTTTAATTTTCAAAATCTTCTCCCTATTTCAAAAAACTTTTTGTTTTCAAACTTCATATCCTTTCTTAGCAAACCTTAACTTTGTCAAGTGATCCAAGAAATATTTTTCCTAAATAAATGCTAAAACTCTTAAGCATATACAAACACTTTTCAAACTCCTAAAATAGACAAACCTCATCAAACTTATTTTTGTGCCTTAGTGCATTTTTCCTTTTCAAACCAAACTTTTTTTTTCTGAAAGAAAAGATATGAGTATATTCTCGATGATGCAAATTCCTATACTTCTACAGTATGCTGAGAAATTGATAGAAATTTTCCACTTGAATGTTGAGACATTCTTTTTGAGTAAATCCAAGCAAAATTCTCCATATCAAGATGATACAAATGCTCATTTCCTAATACTTGTGGATAGTAAGTTGAGTTTTCCACTCGAATACGGAAAAATATATTTTTCACCTAAAATTAATCAACAAACAAAAGCACATTTCATAAACAAATGCAAATGGTTCCTATGGAGTACCATAGATGTGAGGGGTGTTAATACATTCCCCTTGTATAACCAACCCTCGTACCTAAATCTCTCTTTTGTTTTGTTTTCAAAAAAATTTGTGGATTTTTTCGACCTTTTCCCTTTAGAAACAATAAAGTTTGTTTTTTCTGAGTTAAGTTAATCAATAGCTTAATCTCAATTTTTCTGAATAAGTTTGCGACCTTGTAAACCTCAAATATTTGCGACCTTGTAAACGTCAGACAATAGATCATATGTGTCTTGGCACACCACGAAACATGCAGCGAGAACATGTGAATGAGGAACACGGTATATTTGAAACTTTTCGCAGTCACACCAACGATCTATTAGGTTGACCTTGTAACGTCCCATATGCTTCCCCTCATCGTGGTCAATTGTCTCCCTCACACTGAAAGTGTTATGATTGTAGTCAAAAATATTTTCAGCATCTATACCGAAATTTGTGTACATGCGCTAAAAAAATATTCGTAATTTTGCTGATTGTGCAACACTACTTCAAACTTGAGGATGATCCAGGATGCCAAGACTAGCGCCAACGAATCCTAATCCATGTCAATTTCCATACGCGACCAAGTAAGTTAAAAACTTCTATTTTTTTAATATGTATTTTCAATCTTTTTGCTAATTAATTACTATTTCTTTTTAGGTGGTCCGCATATGTGATGGATCATTGCACTCATGGCTATCAGACTTACATCGATTATTTTGATCCAACTTATGTAATATATTCAAGACTAAAATACTAATATTTAAACTTTATATAGTTTTTGAAACTAATCAATTAAACTTATATAACAGTTTACATGGAGGTCTTATCTTAGACTTGAAAATTTGGATCCAACAGATAGTAACGCGTGGAGTTCAAAAACACTTATGATAAGTTTTACTATAGTTGAAATACATCATTCAGATATGGTTAAACTCTAATTTGACATTCAACAAGGCTACCAGATGCTTCAAAGTGCATGGAGGAGTGTCACGAAAGTTCAGTGAACAACCAATGGATGTATAGCAATTGGAAAGACCATTTCAAACAAGAGTGTCATCAATGGCATAACCACCATAATATTCTCTTATAAGGCGATATCACGTCAGAAGAATGTAAACCGAGTAAGGATTACATGGACTTGTATAAATCTGTGATAAATTTGTATCTATCACCAAATAGTTTCTTATTTGACTCTCGTAACCAACTCATATCTCACGACTAGAAAATTTGATTTCAGTGACCGAATTAGAGCCTGAAAAAACTTAAAAATCGGTCATTATACCATTTTGCGATTGATTTAGCGATCTTCATTTTTCAGTTGGAAAAATGCTGGTGGCTAACGTTTTGCAACGAATTCAGTGACCAAAGAGACCAAATTAGCCTGAAATTGAGATCAATTTTTATTCAGTATTTTAAATATTTTTTTATTATAACTTTTTAAACGGTATTTATAATCGTTTATTAATGAATTAATTCTTAATTGCATGATACAAGCACCACCTATGATATAGCACGCCGTAATTACCAGTTAGCAGGTTTATGATATGCATAGTTTCTATAAGGTATTTATATTATTTTTCAATGAAATTAATTTAAAACTGTGATATACAAGAAAAGCAACTGTTCTTTTTCTCTAGCCATTTAAATATGTATTAATAAAAATTTCCAAATAATATTTAAAAAATCAGTAATTATTATTTAATTTAATTGATTTAATAAAAAATGAAATAAAATTTTATCATACAATATTTTTATGCACATATAAATATTACAAATAAAAAAACCATCTTCTATTCAAATATAAAAATATAATTGTATAATTTTGTTATATAATTATATGCTTTATATGTTTTATTTGTTAAAATAATAATTAAAAAATCTGACAATACAATTTAATGAATTTATAAATTATGGAAGAATTAAAATTTTGAAAAAAAAGAAAAAAATTGTGAGAGAATTAGTAAATTAATAAGGAGGAAAGCAATAGCGAAAAAACAAAAATAAAAATTTTGGTCGTTGATTTGTTTCATAAATAAAATTTTATATAAAAATATTTTTGGAAATTGAATTTTCGGTCAAAATATTTCAGTCATTAAATTAGTGGTTAATTTTATTTTTGTGATCAATTTAGTGACATCTGAAACTTTAATCATGAATATTAAATATCGGTGGTTAGAGTGACCAAAAATTTTCAGTCACTAAGTCGATCACGAAAAGCGATTTTTTTAAATAGTGTCTTCAAACTTTCAACACACCAGATCATCAACAATCACTTACAATCAACAACCTTTCACTAACACCTAACCATCTTTCTTTAACACCCAACAACCTTTCACCTCAACACAACCACCTTATACCCAAAGTCAACAATATCACCAACAAAACTCTTCATTTAACCTCAGTCAATAGGGCGACATCCAACAACAAAACTCACATTTTACCCAATCTACATCATGCACCAGGCCACAAACATCATTTACACTACATATCCCACAAGACCACAACTATCAAACACCCCAACAACAAATGTCTTTTTCTCAGTCACAACAATTTATGTCGAATCCATCACATGATTCTGACCACCCCTTCATAAATAGCACAATGCCTATCATTATCCAACTAAATTGAAATTACGAGGGAACCAGATTAAGTTATGGCAGTATAACAACGACAAACCATATAAAGTCGAAGAATTGCTAAATCAAGGATCTGAGCAAGACTTTCTACTCAACCACAAAATGATGAGTTGACTCGTAGAGTAGACGCGCGCACTAGACAAAGTCTTTCGCGTGGAATCCACCAACACTTGACACAATCGGATCAAAATCCACGATAAATATAAATTATTATAATTTTTTATTAATTAATTATTAAATATTAATATAATTAATACTTTATTTGAATTATTTTTACTATTTCATTTATAAATTTCTCTAGCCAAATAAATTAATAAATATTTATAATAAATAATTATAATTTAGATAAATATTTAATTATTAATAATTATAATAAATTTAAATTATTTATTATTTAAATTTAATTATAATCAAATTTTAATATTATTATAAATAAAAATTAAATTAAATTAAATTTAAATACTACGAAACCTATATATATATATATATATATATATATATATATATATATATATATATATATATATATATATATATATATATATATATATATATATATATATATATATATATATATATATATATATATATATATATATATATATATGGGTGAATGAAGTCTTAATTTGAGGGAGAGAACAAAGAGAGAGGAAACATCCTCTGCACATTGTGCACTTGGTCATTACATTCTCTTATTTACTGTCACACATGATAGGTTCTTTCCTTTCAATTCAATTTTCTTCATTTGCAAAGTCAAGAGACCAAATCTATAACTTCTTGTTTAAGGCAACAAAATCCCTAATTACTTGGACGAAATACATGTTGGTCAATCCATATGATCTACGTACTTTAATATGCACGTTCTAGAATAGTCTAGAGCAACAATAATTTGAATAAACTGTTATCATTAATCATCGATGACAAGAATGAGTACTTATCGTTGACATTTTTATTTCTAGAAGAGCTAAATGTCCGTGTCTGTCGGAGAAATACTCCTATGTTCTAAGAAAATGTAGTTTAATTTTTTTATATAGATTATGAAAAATAATAAGTAATTGTGACGATATTGTAAGAAAAAATTATTGCTGATTCACAATTTAAATTCTTTGACCCTCTAGATGTTCCATGGCATTTATATAGTTTATGCTTTTCTGGACATGCTATGTCACACTAATATTAAGTTTTCAGTTGAATATCCCCTATTTTTTTAATAAGGAATTAAATTATCTTTTAAATTGACGATTCTGTGAATCAAATTGACTTTACGTTGATCCTCTAGAAGTTCCATGGTATCTCTACAATTTTTTAATATGTGTTGTTGTACGGTATTGTTATAAATAATATTATATAAATGTCAATAAAATATGAAATAAATAATATATTTGATAATTAAAAAACCTATTATAATATAATATAATATTTATTCTTTATAAAATAGTTAAACATTTTTAACGTAATTTAATTAAATAATTATAACTTTCATATAGTTTGCTTATTTAATATATGTTCCAAATTATCAAGATTAACTATTATCAAATTGAAACAAATTTGATTTTTTATTCAAATATTATTTTCGTGTTTTTTTATGTATCAATGTTTGTTTATGTATTAGTGATAAATATATTTCTAATTTTTTATATTTATCAAGTGCAAATATTTATCCCATTTTTTAAAAATAATTATGGATGATAAATTTGTTGTCCCTTATTATTTAAAAATATTATTCAATTACAAATGTTTTTCTTTTCTTTTTTAGGAATCATTGGAAATATCAATATTTGCTTAATATATTTTCAATGTCTTGATCTTAAAATTTGTATTTAGTATTTTTTTTTTCCACATAGTTATTAGTAGTAAATACATGTCTCTTAATTTTTTAATGTTAATCAGTGTCAATTACTTTATAAAATATATTAATTTATAAAATATATTAATGTCTTTTTAAGTTTATAGAATAACTCCATGTCTCATGTATAATTTTTATAAGAATTTTAGTTTATATATTATAATTATTCTTATTTTTCTTAAAATACAAATAGATATTAAATCTAATAAATTGATTTGTGACAAATTATTTATATGAGAAATATCAATGTTAGTTATTTTTTAAAACATGTTTATTATGTTTGTAAGAAATCGTTAACGTAGTTATGAAGTTGGTTAACGTAGTT
This sequence comes from Vicia faba, assembly GCA_948472305.1. NCBI lineage: Eukaryota > Viridiplantae > Streptophyta > Magnoliopsida > Fabales > Fabaceae > Vicia > Vicia faba. The sequence goes on from OX451739.1 coordinate 155,550,097, forward strand.
ATGAAGTTGGTGAGATATTAACAATTGATTAGGCGTTATACATGATATATTATTGTGATGGAGTTGTACATGTAAGTATTTTAACGTTCAAGTAAAATTTTATCGAATTTTTGATATATTATATGTATATAAAACATGTGTATTTTGATTTGACTTTTTATTGCTCTTTTTATAGGAGTTTTTTAGTGTTTTTGGAAATCATCTTTCAATATAACTATTGTGAACTATTAAAAATCTGTTACAGCTGTTAGTTTTTTGGAAAATAGTAGAATTTAACAGCATGACACTTTAGTTGGTTTTGGTTACTAGTTGTACTATTCTCTCGTGTGTATATATACATTGTTGTAATCCCAATTCAATGTTAATGCCACTTTTGATTCACCAATATTACTCTCTACCCTAATTCTCTCTCTCTCTCTCTCTCATTTCATCTTTATCAAATTTCTTTTCACCACTGTTACTACCTTCAAAGCTATGGTTTTATGTTTTATGTTGTTTTAACATTTGGCATCAAGAGCTCCGGTTATTGATCCTAATCCGCTGCAACAATGGCTACCGTTTCCAATGATCGAATTCCCACCAATCTCCCAATTCTTAATTCGAAGAACTACGACAAATGGGCGAAACAAATGAAGGTTTTGTTTGGTTATCAAGAGGTGCTTGAGATCGTCATCAATGGAGTTACACCGTTAGGGGCAGATGCTACCGATGCTCGTATGGCTACACACAAGGAAGAAAAGAAAAAGGATTACAAAGCCCTATTCTTGATTCACTCTTGTGTTGATAACGACAATTTCGAGAAGGTTGGTGATTGTGAATCCGCAAAGCAAGCATGGGAAATCTTGGAGAAAGCGTATGTCGATGCCGTCAAAGCGAAGGTGGTAAGGTTAAAAACTTACAAACGTCAATTCGAGTTAACGCAAATAGAGGACAAAGAAACGATCAACGATTACATCACGCGCATTACCCGGTTAGTCAACCAAATCAAGTCATGTGGCGAAACGATCCTTGAGCAGAATGTTGTATCGAAAGTGTTGCGTTCGTTAACATCACGTTTCGATAACATTGTTGTGGCTATTGAGGAGTCAAAGGATCTAACAACTTTGAGCAAAGATGAGTTGCAAAGTTCGTTAGAGGCGCATGAACAAAGGATGGATGAGAGAAGTGCCGACAAAGCCAAAGCGGAGATCGCTTTGCAAGCGCGTTTACATGAGAAGAACAATAGATCGAAAGGGAAGTGGACTTCTAAAAATAAGAAGAATTTTGGTGGAAAATATCCACAAAATTCAAAGGGTGAAGGAAGCTCCAAAGATGGTCATTAAAGCGCCCACAAACCGTTTGACAAAAGTTCTGTGAAGTGTTATAATTGTCAAAAGCTTGGATATTTTGCGAAAGAATGTCGCTCAAAACGCAAGGAAAAGGATGCGGATGAGGCTAAGGTTGCTAGGGAAGAGGTAGATGATGAAGATAACCTTCTTGTGATGATTACGGAAGAGAATTATGGCATTGTTGATGTTCCGGACAGCAGCTACTGTGGTGATAGTCTGCTGGACATCAGTTGTACAGTTTCGGAAAGTGGTGGAAAAATGCATTCGGATCGAAATGCATTACTTACTATGCATGATGAAGTTCAAAGTAAAGATGAGTGGTACTTGAATTTCAGTTGTTCAACACATATGATGGGTCGAAAGGATTGGTTTGTACAAATCAATCAAGCGGCAAAGAGTAAAGTCAATTTTGCCGACGACACCACTTTAAGAGCCGAAGGGGTAGGAGATGTTTTGATCGGAAGAAAGAATGGTGGACACTCTAGGATCAAAGATGTCTTGTACATACCGGGAATTAAGTGCAATCTTTTAAGCATTGGCCAATTACTTGAAAGAGGGTACTTAATTCGGTTGGAGAACAAGATGTTACGCGTTTTAGATTCAAACGGTGTGTTGATTCTAAAAGCGCTGATGGCTGCGAATAAAACTTTTAAGGTTGAGTTAAAGGTTATGGAGCATCGTTGTTTAGCTACCGCGGCAAGTAGAGATGAGTGGTTATGGAATTACCGTCTTGGTCACCTAAACTTTAGGGATCTTAAAATGTTGCAACAAAGTGAAATGGTAACGGGGCTGCCACATATTAGTGTTCTGACAGAATTATGTGAGGAATGTGTGAAGAGTAAGCAACACAAGAATCTGTTTAGCAAGGATGTGAGTCGAAGAACCAAAGGCTTACTTGAGGTGGTGTATTCAGATGTTTGTGGACCGATGCAAGTAGAGACTTATGGCGACAATCGATATTTTTTTACGTTCATTGACGATTTTAGTAGGAAGCTTTGGACATATCTTATCAAGAGAAAGGATGAGGTGTTTGGAGTGTTCAAGAGTTTCAAATCCATGGTGGAGCGTCAAAGCGGTCGGAAGCTCAAAATTCTCAAAACGGATGGTGGAGGTGAATATACCTCTAGTGAGTTTGGGAAGTTTTGTGATCTTGAGGGTATTGTGCGTGAGGTGGTGCCTCCATATACGCCTCAACAAAACGGAGCTGCCGAGAGGAAAAATCATACAATAATGAACATGGTGCGTAGTATGCTTTGTGGGAAGAAGTTACCTAAAGAATTGTGGGGTGAGGCCGTGTCTACAGCCACCTACTTGTTGAATAGGTGTCCTACTAAGAAGCTGGAGAAAATTACACCAGAAGAGGTTTGGAGTGGTTTCAAACCGAGTGTGAATCATTTGCGCATTTTTGGATCGATTGCATATCGTCATGTACCGAATCAACTTAGAAAGAAATTGGATGATAAAGGTGAGAAATTGATATTTGTTGGATATCACTCTACGGGAGGTTACAAGCTATTTGATGAGAGGAATCAGAAAATCGTGATAACCCGGGATGTGCAGTTTGATGAAATAAAAACTGCTGAAACAATAGGTGAACAGCAGCAGCAGCAGTTTATTGCTAATCGGTTACATCCTGCTGAACAGCAGCAATTTGTTAATTTGTTTGATCCGGAGAATTCCGATGCCGTTGTACCTGCACCTATAGTAGCGTAAAATGATGTTGTGAATAATGGTAGACCAGTGAGGCAAAGAGCCTTGCCTCATAGACTCCGAGATTGCAAAAGGTTCCAAGATAACGAAGTGAATAATGATGGTGATTTTGTTCATTTCGCGCTTATGGCCGAATCTGAACCGGTAAATGAGGAGGAAGCCTTAAGTGATCCTAAATGGATATGTGCAATGAAAGAGGAGCTGGAATCTATTGATAAAAATGGTACTTGAGAGTTGGTCGATTTACCACTTGGAAAGAAACCGATAGGTGTGCGATGGGTCTATAAAGTTAAAGCAAATCCTAAAGATGAAGTAATCAAGCACAAAGCTCGATTAGTGGCGAAAGGGTTCTTGCAACGTGAAGGCATAGACTATGAGGAGGTATTCGCACCGGTGGCTAGATTGGAGACTATTCGTTTGGTTGTTGGAATTGCGCATAGTAACAATTGGGTGATTTACCAAATGGATGTGAAATCTGCGTTTTTGAATGGTCCTCTTGATGAGGAGGTTTATGTGGGGCAGCCACCCGGTTTCATGATCAAAAATCAAGAGAGGAAGTACTACAAGCTACACAAGGCGTTGTATGGTTTGAAACAAGCTCCGAGAGCTTGGAACAAACGTATAGACGACTTTCTTATTGACATCGGTTTCAAATGGTGTGTATCCGAACATGGTGTCTATGTGAGATCGAATACTATTGATGGTGTTATTATACTTTGCTTGTATGTTGATGATATCTTGATTACGGGCAGCAATAACAAGAGTATTTCAAGGTTCAAAGTGGAGCTCATGAGTGAGTTTGAGACGACAGACCTTGGTGTCATGAGTTACTTTCTTGGCATAGAGTTTCACAAGTCAAAAGTGGGACTGCTTATGCATCAAAGGAGGTATGCTCTAGATATCTTGAAAAAGTGTGAGATGGAGCATTGTAATGCTTCTATTACACCCTATGAGGCTAGAGTACAGCTGTCCAAAAGTGATGATGAGGATGATGTGGACCCAACACTTTACCGAAGTTTGATTGGATCGTTACGGTACTTGTGCAATACTCGACCGGATTTGGCTTTTAGTGTCGGTATTGCGAGTAGATTCATGGAGAGACCTAAGGTGTCTCACTTGGCGGCGGTCAAGAGAATCCTTAGATATGTGAAAGGTACTCTTGGTTGTGGTATTTTGTTTCCCACATCGGATATGGGTCGCAAATGTACTGTATTTGGCTACACCGATTCTAATTGGTGCGGAGATAAAGATGATCGAAAATCTACGGCGGGTTACATCTTTATGTTCGGTAGTACACCAATCTCATGGTGTTCGAAGAAGGAACCAGTTGTAGCACTCTCTTCTTGTGAGGCCGAGTACATTGCGGCATCATTGAGTGCTTGCCAAGCTATGTGGTTAGTGAATCTTATGAAGGAATTGGGATGTGGTGATGATGATGCCACCACACTGTTTGTGGATAATGTTTTCGTGATAAATCTTGCGAAGAATCCGATTGCACACGGAAGAAGCAAGCATATTGAGATGCGGTTTCATTACTTGAGAGAATTGGTTGGTGATGGAAAGCTTAGATTGATCTATTGCCGAAGCGAGACCAAGTTGCAGATTTATTGACCAAGGGTGTGACAAATGAAGTGTTCAAGAGACTGTTGAAGAGCTTGAGCATGATGAACTTGGAGCAACTAAAGTGAGGTGGTGTGTTGTGAGCTGTTAAAAATCTGTTATAGCTGTTAATTTTTTGGAAAATAGCAGAATTTAACAGCATAACACTTTAGTTGGTTTTGGTTACTAGTTGTACTATTCTCTCGTGTGTGTATATATATATATATATTGTTGTAATCCCAATTCAATGTTAATGCCACTTTTGATTCACCAATATTACTCTCTACCCTAATTCTCTCTCTCTCTCTCTCTCTCATTTCATCTTTATCAAGTTTCTTTTCACCACTGTTACTACCTTCAAAACTCTGGTTTTATGTTTTATGTTGTTTTAACAATAAGATCATTGTCTAAATAAATAATTATTAGATTATAATTAATTTTTCATCGAAGATCCTCCTTCAACCATTTACTCGAATCAGGTCATTTCCTATGATATATCTATGGTTATTTTAAGGGATTCTAAAACCTTCCGTGAGTCTATAGCTGAAAATAGGATATTTTTTTACCTTAACTCAATGGTCTTACATCATAATAGTGTGTTAAGTTAAATGATCTATTGACATTAATAGTTCATTACTGTGTTATCGGGACTACACATGCTATTGGACAATGATTTAGGTCACAAATATAGTCTACGTTTAGGTTGGAACATATATCAATAGGGATGGCAAAAAAATATGTTCCACGGATATCTGCGGATAAAATCGGTTATGGATATGAGATGAATAACTTAATGGATATCCGTAGATAAAATAAATGGATATTTAGATACCCGTTATTTAATGGATATGAATACAGATTTAATAATATCCATACATGCGGATATCCGTATCCGTTAATTAATTATAAAAATTATTTAAATATTTATATATTTTACTAAGTCTTATCATTACTTTTTATTTTGTTTAGAACAATTATTATATGCTATGATGAATATTGTTTTGGTTAAAAATTATGGATATTCTATATGGATGTTATTATGTTTTGGTGAAAAAGACAAATATTAATATGATGAAATTTTGTTATTAAATTGAGACTAAATTGTATAAATGTTATATGATAATAATTTTTTTGTGTCTTTAAAAAAAACTGAAAAAATATTTTTTTTTTTAAAATAAAATGTTATCTACGGATATCTGTAAATATCCGTGGATATCTTAAAACCCGTAGATTATCCGTTTAGTAGATATCCACATGAATATGGAATGAATATGGATATCATATTTATCCAACCGAACGAACACGGATATCATATTATCCCCATAAATATCCATTTACATTCCTATATATCAATATCCATTTAAAGTTATAAATTATATCAATATCTAGTGTATGATTTTTATAAGAGATTGTAATTCATATACTAAAACTATTCTCAATTTTCTTTATAAAATATCTAAAAAATATTAAATTTAACTTTTTTTTCTATATATTTTTATTCAATATATTTGTCTCATGGATGAATGGTTCATTCCAATATCTTCTTAGTTTATTTATTTTTATAAAAATAAATTGAAAACATTATGGTAAAAAAATAGTTAGTATAATATGATTATTTCTTTTTTCGTATTAAAAACACTAATTAATTAATAATGAATTAAAAACACTAATTAATTAATGACGAATAATTTTTATTAGAGATAGAAATAGAACAAACCGACTAATAGGGACATACAACTAGTCTAAACAGGTCTAGATTTGGTCAGTTTTTTTTTTTATAAATAAAAAAGACTAAACTTTTTTATAAGTCTATTTAGATTAAAAAAATGTCACATGTCATAAAAAAACTTTTAAAACCAATCAAGTCCGTCTATTTAAATAAATAAGAATAAATTTATTATCATTAATATATTTTATTTATACTTTGAAATAAAATACAAAAATAAAGTATAGTTATCTTGAAGAATTTATGAAGATAAGCTGGAAAAAATTTATGAACAATGTCATAAGTTGTTTTCATAAGTTCTCTTAAACAAATAGTATCGCAAAACTTATGTTAATAGGTAAACTCGAACAAGTAAATGCAAATAAGCATTCAGTCTCTTTGATATTTTAATTTGTTAGTCTATTTAAATATTAGTTGAATTGCTTATTTATAAATGTTCAAATAAAATAGGCTTTTACGTAGGCCATTAGACCAAACAAATATTTGAAAAGTCTAAACTTAGACCCAAAAATAAATATATGATAGGTCACAAGACAGACTTAAACTTTATAAATTTTAACAGGACAAATTCAAATTTGACAAGGTCTAACTCGGCCCAACATATCCCTTACTTGTCATGTATAACCTTTATCATAAATTATAATTAATTTAATATACATATTATTTTAATTTTTACTTTTTTTGGTTTATAAATGAAGTAACAATAACCACCAAAATCTCATACACCACTATGAAGTTCGGGTTTGAATTTGAAATATATATATCTAACTATAATAAATTTTTCAGTTAATCTAAGCCTTACGAATACATATTATCATTTTAATTTTGAGGATAATTAATAAAATATTAACTTTTATTAATTAATTAATAGAAAATATTAAGTTTAATTAATTAATAGTATTCTTTAAAATATAATTTCTACATTATAACTATTCTCATTTTAATTTAAGTTATTTAAAAACATTAAATCAAACAAATTAATTAGTGAAATAGCAGTTGTCAAATGTAAAAATTGTAAATTTTATTGACTTCTTAATTGACTTTAAAAAATAACCTTAAAAAATTATAATTAATATAATAGAATTATTATTATTTTCGTTATTCATAAAATTATAAAATTATCGGGCTTCGGCTCTCTTATATAAAAAAAATTATAAAATTATTAATTTTAAATAATTATTTATTGACCAATATCTATGTGCATTTTTGAATGCTTCGACAATTTTTTCGTGGCTCATTTCTAAAAATAATGTATCAAAATTATAATTAATTTATTATGATTACTCTTATATTTATTTTTAAGTCAACGATAAAAAATAATTAATGTCATCTAGTTTTATAGTTTTAAATATTTATTTCATGTATTATTTTAATAATAAGAGATACATATTTTTATTTTATTTAAAATTTATTAAATTTAACACATTAGTTAATATTAAATATTTGTCAAACATAAAAGTTAAAATAAAGAAAATAATTTTAGAAAGAAGTAGATAACTTATATAAGAATTACCATTTATAAAAAATATATATAAAGTTAATTTTGATTTTATAGTGATACACTTTATCAAATAATATTATTAAATTAATATATTACAATTATTTGGTATTATGAAACTAATCAATTTGATATAATATTGAGAGATAAAATTTAAAAGTACTCCAAAAATTTAACGTGTCATGTTATGATAGAAATCGAGTATATTTGTTTAATAATATTATTAAATTAATTTAATATAACACAGGTTTTATTAAACTAATAAATTTAATGTAGTACTAGTAAGAAATTCGTGCTATTGCACGGGTCTCGTCAGGATTCACATTACATGTCTACCAAACTATTATTTGTAAAGTTTGAATTTATTTTTTAATTAGCTAATATTCACACAGTTACAAATATAAAATAGTAATATGCATCAATTTTTAAGTATTGATTCGTACTTATTATAAATCGTACAGTCGAATGTCTAACTCCAATTATATAAAACAGATGTAAAAGAAAGATTTAAAAGATGTACATTAAAATGAACAGTCTACAAATGATATCTTACAGACACATTCACATCTACCCATGAATCTTGATGAGTTAACAAACCCAGTTGAATCCAAATGAGTTAATTCTAAAAATTTATTAAAGATATTTTAGATATTAGCTCATTTTTACAAACCTAAAAAGTATGACAACTCCCATCAAATTTCAATTTTAAAACTTTCTTATTATATCATAAAATAAATCAGTCTAACTCTACAAAAATATTCATTAATCCAAAACGTTGTTTCATTGATCAATCTTTTACAAATTTTCAGTACCACTTTTCACTTCATGACATTTTCTAACAACACATTTTCTCCCAACCAAATATTGTTGCACAATAAGCACAAAAGACTGTTGTTTACATCTTGTTTTGGTAAACAACGCTAGTCTCTTAATAGAAAGTTTACTAGCAAGATCGACCAGGGAATCTCAATACAGTGCCTCAGTTCTCGAGTGTTTTCACAAAGTGTTTTCAAAAGGGGTCCGTTCGATTAAGGCGAAATGGATCTAAAAGCAATAAAGCAGGAAACGCAAAATAAAACAAAGACGTTTAAACTGTAAAAATGATGACATAACATCAAAACAATTGAAAATAGGTTGATTCAAACATACATCGCCTGTGCTTGACTCATTTCGCTCGTTCGCTTGGGTACTCTGAGTGACTAGCGTGTAGGAATGTGAAAGTCTGAACCTCTTACACTATGCACTGCTTTATTTATAATACATGAAAATAACTAATTTTTTGGCGGACTTCGCTTCCTTAAGAGACATGTGTCCCTTGTAACTTCCCTTCATGAACCCACATTCTCCATTCTTGCTATCGAACCCACGTTCTCTATTGTAACTTCTCTTCATGAACCCACGTTCTTCATTCTTGCTATCGAACCCACATTCTCTATTCATAAGACTTTGCTTCGTTAGTTATTCCATCTTTTAGGCTTTATAACACTCTTAGGCCCAATCCATTCCTCATGAGGCCTCTCTTCTGGCCGACCGCGTCTACAAGCCCAAATTTCCTTTTTATGAAATCTCCTCCGGTCGACAGCTTTTGCAGTTGACTTCCTATAGTCAAAAAATCTTCAAAGAACCTTTTTTTCTTTTGGTTTTATTTTGACCCCTTTGTAAAAATACTAGCCAACAAATTGTCCTCCAACATGTCTTTTTCGACTGAAAGAACAAAAATAGACATTTTAATATTTTTCTATTAGAGTGAAATGACGCCATCGTAATCATGATATTTTCCCTCAAACGTTACATCAGCAATCACACAACCACTATCCTATATTCTAGTTTCAACTTCCTAGGATAATCGTGGCCCCCAACTCACCAACTTCTTCAACTCCATTGCCACCTGTTTGACACTTGCCGATTGTGTAGCCACTTTCTCCTTAATATTTGGTCTCCTTGGTGGTATAAATACCCATTTCATCTCTCTGATTTCCTCTTTACATTTCCTTTCATACTCAAGCTATTTGTCTTCATACGCCACAAAACTTTTCATCTTTATTTTATTTCTTTTACCCCAAAAAAAAAAACTTCCATCATCTCCATGGCCGCTTCAACCCAAATCTCTAAACATATTCAAACTCCTCAGGAAATTGAATTGGTTTCCAACATGAAGGAGTTCTTTGTTCATGATCAAAACAATTTTGTCTTAGAACCAACGCCAACATGCAATCTCCAAATGTTTCACTCTGAGTTATTGCTTCCGTTCATCTGCAATGACACTTCTCACGCTTTATTGGGGCCTATTCCTGACGAGGTTAGGGTACCTAAACACTTGGAAGGCTACTTCCCTACTCACAAAACCACCAAACCCCCTGTCAACAGAGATTACCCCATAGATTTTTCGCACATCTACCGTACGTCTAAAGTCTTCCATTCCGACCCCGCTGTCAACCAAGATTATATTGCACGGTTGAATATAGTAGAAAAAGTGAATGGTGATGTTTGGAGGTCTCAAGGATTTTTTGACTTGATTCAACTTTCTAGGTTTGGCCCTAGTTATTACAATTACATGTTGATTTCCGAACTCTACTTTTGGGAAGGCTCTACAAACACCTTCCATTTTACAGTTGGGATGCTCACTCCCATCCTGTTTGATGTTGTGGCCATCACTGGTCTCCACCCTACATGTGAAGCGTTTCTCCCCACTGAAGTAGACGAAAACGTTATTCCTTTCAAAAAGGACATTGTTGGCTTCGCCAAATATATGAAGCATTTTAACACCAAAGGTGTCGACACTGTGTCTAATGAAGAACACATTTCCTTCTTGGACTTGTGGCTCTCTAAGTATGTTTTCCGCAATCGATATCTGAAGGTAGCTAAATGATTTATTGTGTTAGCTCATCACCTCCATCTGGGTTGACACATATGCTTGAGCAAACTTATTTTAGGATCGCTCTATGAATCACTCAGTGTGGGGGTCGATCATATGACCTCACTTTTATCTACTGTAAGCTATATGCTTGCTGGGCCTTTCTGGTTGTTTCAATTATGGTTAAATGCCACTTTTACGAGCCAACTCATATTGCGCCTCTTTGAAGCATAAGAGACTGCATTCGTCAATCGTGCCAACGAAAGCCTTCGTCTTGCTGCAATGACTCCTTCCAACAATGACATGACTCGAGATGATTCTCTTTAGAAATACTTGAAGTTTTTCTTCAAGTGCACTTATTTTCAACCAAGAATGGCACCCTTTGCTCTAGACCACATGTCTTGAGTTGTTTACTCGACCCTTTCCTCCTGCTGATCCTGCACAGGTCCCTGAATTCAAAGCCATCTGGAAAGCTTTTTAACCCCTAGGCTCATAGCATTTAGGGTAGGAGCTAATGATGGCGTGAAATTCCTATGATATCAGCCTAATCTAGTGGCTAGGAAGTTTGGCTTGTGCCAACCTTTGCCTCGCAGCTTTTATAAGCCATCAGACGAATTGTTCCTTTTATCTACCAGCTATAGTGAGGGAGATTATGCTCAACAACTTTAACATTTTGCTGTTGATGTCCCCAAGTTAACTCCTGTCACTTTCGAGCCCCTCTTCTATACCACTAAGGAGTTCTATGACTGTGGACTGTGCACTTTGTGCAACGTAATGGGACTCTCAAGTCTTTCAAAGCTCGATTGAACCATGCCTTTTAAGCAATGCAGCAAAAGTTTAAGAAAGGTATGGTTTACTGTTGTAGCCGTTAGTTGCCTTCTTGTTTATGTTTTGAATTCTAACGCTTTGTCTTATGTTATTGCCTTATTTAACTATCGAGCACAAGAAACGCGCCAAGGAAGCTATCACTGGTGGGACTGTTTCTCCCTCAGCTGATGAGGCCTTTGGAACTTCTTCTAAGATAATTTACTACCTTGATAGTTCACTAGCCGTTGGCGTTCCTTTCTAACCCACTGATCATGTTGACACGTTCGTGGGCTTCTGAAGCTAATGTCGTCTTCCCTCCTGATTCGTCCCCAAAGAGACGGAAACACTCTTCGAATCAAGAGAAACAAGTCGACGAAACGTCTTTGCCTACCATCTCCAAAAAATCCAAAAAAAAACCCAGTCGACCCGATCTGAGGTCGCCTCAAAAAAGGCCACTTCCGCCACTGTGCCTACTCCGGTGGTGGAAAGAGAACGAGTTTTGCAGCCTATGCCAACTCGACCAGAGAGCATTAACTCTAGTCCTAAAGAAGACCATCTGGTACCTTCTTCTTTAAAGACTCTTTATCTTAGAAATTGTTTGTCCTTTTGATGATTTTGTTCTCACTTTCCTTTATTGTTTCAGCAACCGATAGTTATAACAAAAAAACGCCCCACTAAGATTGTCTCGAAATCTCCCAAGATAAAAAAGAAACCAACTATGGTCTTGACTAATATCAAGACTTATGGGAGCGACTTCAACTCTCCCACCACTCAGGGTACTTTTGAGTATTCCCCTATAAGTGAGGGATTGGAGGATGACACCGATAATGACAGTCTGAGGGAGGGTATTAGAGGTGATGGCTTAAAGGATCCATAACATGTTGTTGTTGTTGATGTCACCACAACTACTAACCAAAATCTTTTCCAAATGGAAAAAGTGACTCTTCAGGCACCAACTTCTTTTGGCACCATCTTGATCCCTCTCAACGTGATTCATGCGACGACCACTATGTCGCCCTAACAAGTTGCTGCTTTGAGGCAAACCATCCCCTTTTAGTATTTAAAATTTTTGGTGAAAGCCTGAAATCGTTTGAAGGACGGAGGCTCCAGTACTTCTACTACATTTGGAGGTATCTCTTCTCTTGGGACTCAAGAAGAAGTCCTTGATCGTCTCAAAACCATGCTCTTCCATGTTGATTTGATCACCCGTTTGGAGGCGTATCCCTCTAATGGTATTAAGATTAAAGAAATGTTGAGGAAAGTTGACGTTCAATCCGCTTCTCCTTTAGTCCTAAAATTCGTGGTTGAAGCGTATATCTTCCTTGATCAGCTCTTGGTTGACTTGGATGAAAATAAAGAGATCTAGGAAAGACACCTTTCCAAGGAGAAAGAGCACGTTGTTGAATTGGCTTTCGTGAATTCTTCCATGGCCGCTAGTGAAGAAATGAAGGAAACTCTTGACAAAGAGATAACATACTTTAACACTAGGGCCACAAATATTTCCCAATTGGCAACAACAGATCGTAGTATTGAAGCAATAAATTGAAGGGCTGGAGAGGAAAATTGACGAAGCAAAGACTTTGCAAACTGCTAGGTTTCATGCAGCTGAATAGACATTGAATAACGAAGCTCTGGTTGGTGTCGATCATCTGGAGCGTGTTGGATATTGAGCTAGCCGATCTTGAAACCTCCATCTCGGTAACTAATGCTTGTCTAGTGCTCGCTAGAGAATGCTATATAACCCTAAAGAATAATGTGCCTTTTTAGTCTTTCGATATTACCTGTAATTTGAATTTGTTCTCTCCATACTTCTTTGTAATTCTTAGCTTGATTCATATTTCATGCCCTTTGGCGGCGTCCTTATTATGCAATGAATTTTATCCTTTGTTTATCATAATTTCTTACAACATAGGCCTATACCTCTTCAAGTATTTTCCATTTACTCGGAGTATTCGACCTTTTGGCGTAAGCTCTTCAAACTCATAATCATTGTTGGAAAAAACATGCACTACTCGAAATGGTCCTTCCCAGTTTAGTGACCATTTTCCAAGGACTCTATCCCCCATATCCATAGGAAGGATCACTTTCCAGACAATATCTCCAAAGACGAACGCCTTTGCATTCACCCTTTTGTTATAGGCCCTTGCTACTTGTTCCTTCTGTCTGAGCAAAGTATCTAATGCTGCCAGCTTGTGTTCTTCAACATCTACAAATGTATCATACATCATTCCCTAGTAATATTCAGTAGGGATATCTGATTGTCTTTGCACTCTGACTGATTGCAGATGAATCTCTAGAGGCAACACTACCTCGTGTCCATAAACTAAGTTGAAAGGCATTGTATTGGTCGACTCTTTTGGCGAGTTTCAACATGCCCACAATGCCCGACCCAGAGATTTATGCTAGCTTCTAGGTTTTTGGACAACATGTTTTTTGATCAAACTTATAATGACTTTTTTTGCTGCTTCGACTTGTCCATTCGCCTGAGCGTAATACGACGTTGATGTTAACAATTTAAACCCCATCTCTACAATGAACTCAGTTACCTTTCGACCTACAAACACGATCCCTTGATTTGTTGTTATAGTCTTTGGGATTCCAAACCTATGTATGATTTGGTTTTGAATGAAGGCCATTACTTCCTCTTGATCCATTTTAACCAGAGCAACGACCTCTACCCATTTTGAGAAATTATCAATACCTACTAAGATATATTTATGGACTTTCGATGAGGCAGGTTTAATTTCTCCTATAATATCCAAAGCCCATCCCCTGAAAGGCCAAGGTTTGACAACATAATGTAAATCGCTAGCTGGTACATGTTGAATTCCAGAATGTTTTTGGCATTCTTGGCAGCTTTTGGCAAACTTAATGCAATTTTTTAACATGATCGGCCAATGTACTCCTATTCGACATAACAACCAATTCACTTTTTGTCCTACCTGATGTATACCACAAGCTCCACTATGTACTTCAAATGTCTCTACATATGCTTCATTTTCCCCTAAGCATTTTAATAACACTCCTTCAGGCGTTTTCCTGAATAATCCGTTTCCCATCAACCTGTAACTTAACGCCATGTACTTTTTTTTTGTTTTGTCGTCCCAACTGGATTTTTTAAGTAGTCGACTATAGGTTTCCTCCATTCATTCTCAGCTAACGCATCAATGGAAAAAATTCCCTCAACCACTTCAAAATTTCCAAAATAATCATAATTCAGGAGATCATGGATCACTTCAGCCTCTACCCCCCAAGTTTTTGTCATTTGCGTTTTCTCACACACCAATTTATCTCTAACCTCAATGAAGTCCTCTATTCTCTCTTTAGGTAATTTATATCCATATGCTAATTAGGCCATGTCTTTTTCCTCTTGATTGTCAATATTATTCATATGACTAATCGACACGTTATCAAATTCCTGAAGTAAAGACAATGCTTTGGCCATATACATCACCATATGATCCTTAACACATTTGTATTCTTTGGTCAACTGTTTCACCACTAAATCTGAATATCCTTTGATATCAATGTCCTTGATTCCAACGTCTATCATAATTTGAAGTCTAATTATTAAGGCTTCGTATTCAGCCTCATTATTAGAGCATTCACCTTTAATCATATAACAAAGTCTAGTTGGAACTCCTTCTAGTGATAAAATAAAGATCCCTACTCTCGTTCCTTGTTTAAGTTTAGAACCATAAAAATAGCATTGCCATGACTTAGTGCTTATATAGGCTTCATTAATGTCGACCATAGAATGGTCAACTATAAAGTCTGCAATAATTTCCCCTTTTACTGCTTTTAAAGGAACATATGTTAAAGAATATTCAGTTAATGCTAGCGCCCATTTCCCAATTCGACCGTGTAAGATAGGTTTAGATAAATTATTCTTAATGACATCAAAATGAGAATAAACAGAAACTTCAACTGGTTTTATATAATGCTTAAGTTTAGTACATGAAAAATATAAACATAAACACAGTTTTTCAATTGCATTATATCTACTTTCAGCGTCATTTAACACTTGACTGAGGTAATAAATGGCTCTTTTGACTCCATTCTCATCTTCCTGGGCTAGTATACTTCCCAGTGTCGACTCTGATGCTGCAATGTAAAGTTTCATGCCTTTGTTTTTGTTTGGGGTTGCCAACATTGGAGGCTTCACCAACCAGTCTAATGCCTCTTGGTGTTCTCTTTCCCATATGAACTCAGAGTCTTTTCTTAGTTTTAACAAAGAAGAGAACACCAAAGTCTTCCCACCATGTTTGATACGGATCATCTCAAGAAATTTATCTTTCCCAACAACGATTGGAGCTCTTTCTTCATTGTTGGCGCTTTTGTACTCAAAATTGCCTTGGTTTTATTCTGGTTAATCTGTATACCCTTCTTATGCACTACAAAACCTATAAATTCTCTTGCACGAACACAAAAAGCACATTTTAATGGATTCATTTTTAATCCATATTCCCTCATTCTAATAAAAGACAGTTGAAGGTGGTCTAAGTGACCAGCTCCCGAGGGAGATTTGACTACAATGTCATCAATGTACACCTGCATGAAGGTGTCTATGAAATCATGAAACATTGAGTTCATTTATCTTTGATAAGTAGCCCCGACGTTTTTCAAACCAAAAGGCATGACTACCCATTTGTATATGCCTAGTGCCTCGGGCATCGAAACGCAGTTTTGAGGGTATCCTCTTCAGCGGTATAAATTTGATTATAGCCTGAATATCCATCCAAAAGACTTAAATATTCATATCCTGCGGCTGAATCGACCAACATTTCTACCATAGGCATTGGATATTCTTCCTTTGGCGTGGCTTTATTTAAATCCTTAAAATATATGCAAATTCTTAAAGCTCCATTCTTTTTTACCACATGGACTATATTAGCTAACCATTCAACGTACCTGACTGTCCCGATGAATCTGCTCTTTAACAATTGTTTGATCTCTACTTTGATTTCGGATAGCACTTCTGGCGCGAACCTCCTTGGCATCTGTTTGACTGGTCGCTTGCCTAGATTTATAGGTAGTTTAATTTCCACCATCTCCCTGCTCAAACCAGGTATCTCATTATAATCCCATGCAAAACAATCTTTGAATTCTTTAAGGAATTCAATTACTTGATCTTTCATCTTGATGTCGATCTTAGTGCTGATGTATGTAATTCACCTAATCGCACCATTACTCAAGTTAACTTCTTCCAATGGATCTTGTGCTTGCATCTTCAAAATATGATCTCTTGTATCTTTTCAAACCCCAAAGGCTCTTCTTCATATATGCAGTCAAGCCTCTGACTTTATGAAGTTGTTGTTATGCTTGGTTCTCTAACCCTTTCCACCATAATGGCTTTAGGCGCCATTTTTGCAATGCTTCTAACCTCTAAGGCCAAATTTATCCTGCTTTCGGCCATGTAGGCCAAAATCTTTGCCAAAGCATTTGACTCAGGCATCATTATGAGTTTGTTCTTCTCACCCTGTGGGTTCAAACTCCCCTTCTGTAGTTGGATATGTATCCATCTTTTTTTGGTCCCAAATGAAACCACGAGTGAGGTGTAGGGTTAGATACTTGATCATATCGGGATGTGACTTGAACACTACATCTTCTGGGTCACACTGAGGTATGGTCGCTAAGGCTTTGTCAAAATTCTTCCTGTTGACCATACCAACATCAGCAGTAAAGTAACTATGATCTACCTCAATGTTCTCCACAATCCCATCTTGGCACCATATGGATAAGTGTTGATGCAGAGTCGACAGTACTTCCCTAATGCCATGTATCTACTCACATCCTAGCAACAGATTATAGTTCACTTTGGACGTAATCACCATAAACAATGTTGGACTTGAAGTCGAGCCAACTGACAAATTTACTTGAATCACACCCAGTATGTGACTTGTTTTTCCTTCATAGTTCGATAAAACCATGTTATATGGTTTAAGGTCAGTGTCGAACTTACCAATCCTCTTTAACAATGATTGTGACATCAAGTTCACAACGACACCACCATCAACTAACACTTTGTTTACATGGAAACCATCAAATTTATCCCTTATAAACAAAGGCTTTACATGGTACATCATATCAGACGTATACTTCTCAAACATCGCATGTTGTTCTTCGACCACCCCATCATTCATAACATAGTAGCATAAGAGTTTTCAGCCTGCTGATTCTCCGTACATAGTTTCCTCTTCATCCCCAAGTTACTCTAACATGAAACCATACTCATTTGGAATGACTAACACAATATTACAATGTATAATCAAACCATCATCTGAATGGTCTTCAAAGTTATTAGATAGTTCATCGCCCATGTTGTCATCAGCAGGATTTTCAACTTTTGCTAGCGACGTACACACAACTGACATCGATAACATCTCTTTTGCTGGTCGACGACGCACTTCCTTCAGGACGCTCTCACCTTTTGATGGAGCAGCTTTTATTGATTCATATCTTGCAGCTTTCTTGTTTCTCTGAAACCTTCTCCACTGATTTCTTTCATAGGATTTTTCTCTTTGTATGTGGGAGGAACATGATAACTCTTTGAAGCGATCCCAACTTCAGCAAATTGGGAAGAACTAGATCCTTTCTCCATCATTTCCCATTTATGGCTCGAACCTAAACCCTTTTACCACCTTCCAATTCTGGTTTGCCCCCCTTGGATAGAAAGGATGGACCCAGTTATTGTTAGGAACATTATTTGGTGGTACAAAAGTCCTTTGATACGGAAAACCAGACTTTCCTTGAGGCACTTGGGCATTGTATGCCCCCTTCGCATGGTCGAACACCACCTTTGGATTCTTCTCTTAAGGTATTTTTTTCTCCAACTCCTCAATTTTCTTTGGAATGTTTTCATCATAAACTATGTTGCAATTTGGGCATAACATAGACCTGAAATTACCCAACTTTCACTTGTTCATAAAATCCACCAACTCCTCTTCAGGTTTGGGAAAAACAACCTTCATTAACTCAATAACAGTTTCTTTAGATGGTTCTTCATTTTTAGTTTCACAATCCATTTTCTCCTTGTCGTTTTGACTTCATGCTCTTCGAAAAAATTTACCACCGTCACTTCTTGTGGCTTAGACAAAGTTCCATTGCCACTTTTGAGACCCTCAGTAGTCTTAACTGTTACAGTTATCATTGGATCAACGGCCATAACTTGTTCATTCTCAATACCATCAGTAGTCTCGATTGTCAATGCTGTAAGTGAAGTGATAATGCCTTCCTCTTCGACTTGGAGACCATCATTAGCCTTGATCACCAGTACTTTTAATGGTTCGACAAAGTGCACATCAACAACATGCAAAGGGTTTGAATCGACTTTCAGGGAGTGTTGTACCCCAAAATTTTCCCTCTCATTTTACTCAAAAAATACTCCTAGAGGTCCTCAATTGCTCAAGGATGCCCAAGAATTAGCCAGACAAATTCTCTCCTAAGATAATGAACCTTCAACTAGAGTTTCCACTTTCATCAATATATGTGAACTCCAAAGGTCTCGAATCTTTTCCATGGTCCTAATATGTTCTCAAGACCATCCATGTCAAGTTTCATGCCTTGCACAATAAGTTTGCTCAATCAACTGCTCAAATGCCTAAAAATCAATAGTACTAGGTCAAAAGTCAATTGTGACCCTCATGCAGTCAAACTTGAATATTTTTGGTCAACATCAACATTTTGAAGTAACATCCATCATTTGATCAAGGATTGATCATGATTCCTCAAGGAATGCCCCAAATTCATCAAAACTCAAAAGTTGCTAAATTAGGGTTTCTATAGGAAAAGTCAACCAAACTTTGACCAAGCATAACTTTCTCATACTTTATCAGAAATTTTTCCTCCAAGTATCATTTTGAAGAGAATCCAATTCCCTACAACTTCTCTTCATCCCTCAAGTTCAAAAAATGCCTAAATCAAAAGACACAAGCTTAGACATTATAGGTCCATTCAAAAGTCAATAAAAACACCTTTCGGGTCAAAGGTCCTTACATGTACATGGAAGATCTAATGGAGATGAGACAAAAATGTTTGTTTAGAGGACATCCTAAGCTTTCTAAGAAGTCCAAGAACACCCTTTTAGGGTTAAAAATGAGAAAGATATGCATTGCTAAAGTTGACCAATTTTTGGAAAAGTGCATGAAGCAAATAATGACCGAACTTGAAAATTTTCCAAATGGGCCCATGCTTTCATGCTTGAAACTTGTTCCTAACATGGCCCACGACCCCTAAGCTCATTCATACTTTACTTTATTATTTTTATTATTTATATTGATTTTTTATTCATTAAAATTCAAAATTAAATAAAGAAATAATAGGAAATATGTAAGATATTGTGGTACGGTGGGAGAACTCACTTGAGATTTTGCGTTTTGTGTTCGCAAATGTTTTGGTTTAGCAAGAGTCGCCACCGACTTTTTATTTTATCCTAAGGAAAGGTTAAAAAGCACAGGAAAGACCTTTGAGATGTTTTCTTGGGTTCGGGGAGTAGATTATGAAAAGGGAAGGTGCAAGCACCCTTTTCATCAATGGTTATCCATGGGCTCTTAGTTACTTGTTTAGATCACTTGCTTTTGCTTTTCAATTATTTGAAATGGTGCTTTGTGTGTGGTTTTGAAAGATGTTTTGAAAAGAGGCCATCGTTGTGGCAACCTTTGTAATGATTCTTGTTTGAATGTATACAAAGGTGTTTTTGTCTTTTGAAAAGATTTCAATGTTTGAAAGTTTGATTTGGGAAATGTTTTGAAATTGTGTTGTGAGGTGTGTTTGAAAATAGCAAGGATGTTTTGCAAGTTTTTTGATCAAGTAACTAAGAGCTATCTACCCTATTTTACTCAAAGATCTTTCCTATATATTTTTAACCCTTTTGACAGTGTTGTTTCACCATTGCATTTGGTGAACAACCTTGTGTTAGGATGTTAAACGGGACAGGCGCGGGTCATCGTATAGACCATGATAACAATTGTGTCAAGTATTTTTGGCAAATTTTTGAGGGACTTGATTATTTTGTTTAGGCAACCAAGATAGCGTCATCGAGGGACTATGATCTTTTGTTTTGTTTTTGTTTTGCCAAAGTACCCAACATGCATAATATGGCCCATTTTTAAAGGCAACAAGTGGATTGTAACCCTAGGGGTGCAAGTGTGTATTGTGTTTTGATTTTCATGCATATTTGTCTTTGATTAGGTCAAGCTACTTGTTGATTTGGATTTTTGCATACAAACCCTAATCTCTAATCATGGCATAATTGAAAGCATAAAATGCGAGAATTAAAAGTCTAAGCTATTACAACATGATTATGGGGATGGGGGTACAATCTTTGAATGAGGGTGTATTTGACAAGAAATATAAACCCTAGTTTACTATTACATCCAAATTGAATTCAAATGCATAAATAATAAATAGACAATATTTAAATAAACAAAATAAATAAATATATCAAATAATATGAATTATGCAAAAAAGTTTATGTTTATTTTCCAAGTATGTAAAAATATTTAATGTAAAAATAAAGAAATAAATAAAAGATTAATTTTATTAGGTTAAGGGTAAACCCTAATTTTCTTTAAGAAAGTAAATATATTAATTATTTTTATTTATATACAATAAAAATAAAATATTATATGTAAAAAAAATATATATTTAGAAAAAGTATTTTTTAAGTATATTTAATAATAAAAATAAAAGTGTAATATTTTATATTTTTATTCTAAATATATAATAAAATAAGAGTATATATATATGTATATTATATTAAATATGTACAATAAATAAAAAATATAAAAAAATAAATTATATTTAGAATAATATTTCCAGTGTGAATAAAAAATAAAAGTATAATTTATATATTATTTTCAAGTTTTAATAAATAAGATAAAAGTATTTAAATTGCTTTTTATGTTAGAAAAATAAAAATAAAATGCAAAATAAAAGTGAAAAAATTACAAAAATATTTTTGAGCATTTTTTATATTTGGAAATAAATAAACAAAATCAGAAATGAAAATAAAAATGCAAAAATATAAAATAACAAGAAATTGGGTCAGGGGGTGCAAAAAGGAAAAAGGGAGGTGTCAATAATGAGCCAGGCCAAGCCCAGCCCACCACTTCATCTTCAACCTTCAGATTTTTGAAAACGCGCGCGTGCCCTGTACAACCACCAGATCCTGTATACGAGCTCTATTGCAAAAACACATAACATCAAACTTATAGATAATTTCAAGACGATTCCAACCATATAAACAACTTGTCTTAACTCTCAAAGACCAGAGAGAATTTCTCTGGCCCTAAAATCTAACCTAATTTTTTCAGTATGTTCATGGATGAAATTCTCTTAGCATGCTTAATATAAATGAAAACTGAGCACTTGTACAGCTTCATGGCAATGAATACTACATTTCTTATTCACAAACCTAAGCCTAAATGTTCCTAAATAGAGAAATAGGAAGTGGAAAAAAACCTGTTTCAGCTGACTTCGTGTAGGGAAATGTCGAGCTTTTCAACAAGGCTTGAGATGTCTAGGAGCTTGCTTGAACTTCACTTGACATTCTCCAATAGTCTGCTTGCCTTGAATGTACTTGAATCAGCCTATAGAACTCAACTTGAACAAGCTCAAAATGGAAATGGAAAACTCTGTAAATGGATTTACAGTTGGTGTTTGAGGTTTGGGATAGCTTGGATGAGTTGAATGGAAGGTGTTTGAAGCAATTTGGGCAAAACGCACGAGCCAATTGAGCTATGGAACTCAAGTTGCAGGTTCTACCCTGTTTTGCAAATGGAAGGTGATTTCTGGCTATGGGGTGTTTAGAGGCTCAAGCAATCGTGTTTCTGGCTCAAAGGGGTGTGAGAAATATGTTCAAACTGTTTGCATCAGTTTATCTTGGCTGGTGTTCAAGTTCTTAAGTTTTTGGACAAGTTTCTTCTTTTTGAAGTAAAATGTGGAAGTGATACGTAACAGGCTTTATCAGGCTATACAACACCTTGTAACCTCTGCTCTTAACCCCTCTAATTTATCGATTTGATTAGCTGCAAAAGATATGGACCAATGCTCAAAGATTGTGGTTTGACATAAAGCAAGATCATGGCAAAAATGGCAATGTACCTTTTTCTACTTAGGGATTAGTTTTGTGTACAATGCCTTAATGACCAAAACAAAAGCTTAGACCAATGGATTTACATTAAATTATTGAGTGTGAAGTGGTTCAGAGGCCTGTAATCTAGTGCAAAGCATGCTGACTTGAAAATGCAACATGTATGGACATGAATATGCCATGGATGAAAAGTGAGTTTTTGCCAACTTCATGCCTTCGGTTCTCTCTAACCACAAATGTGTTTGAGGATTTATTGGACATTTTGGAAAGCTTGCAACATTCTCTACAATCCATATTTGAAATGAAACTTGAGATTCAAAGTGGAACTATGTGAAAAATGGCCATGAAGGTAGGTCAAAATCCTGCCTAAACTAGGGCAAAATTTCACTAAGTTAAAAGTTTTAGGGACCCTTGTTCCAAAAATCATAACTTGATATCCAAGCTTCTTTTGAGAAAACTTTGTGAATCAAAGTTGTATACTTTGTGGAGGGATATAACTTTCATGTTAGAAGTTTTGTTTGAAACCAATTGCATCATGGTGAAAATGTTGGACAAAGTTGGGAAAAATTAAGAAAATTTCATAACTTAGAAAAATTCTAAGTTATGAAAATTTTCAATCTTAAACCCTAATTTGCAAAATTGGGTTTCTTGATGAAAAATTTTCATGTTTTGACACTTCTTGATGAAAAATGACCCTTGGCACTTGATTTTGACCAAAAAGTCAAAGTTTGACTTTTCAGTGTACAGTCAAATTTTGATCAGTTGACTGAAAAATTCATCTGTCAATCCAATGCAATTTGAGATCTTTTGAACTTGTTGAATAGGTCAAGATTATGCCATTGAGTCTTTGAGTCCATGGTTGAACCCAATTTGCCATTGGCTAGGTCAAAAATCAGAAATTGCCTTTGTACAGTCAAAACCCTAAAAATGACCATTTTGCCCTTTTGGTGATCTGATTAAATTTCTTGTGGAGTTGTGGTCCAAAATTGATCAAATGGTTCATATGAGTTCATAACGTTGATGTGGGTCAAAATTCATGAGGGTTGACTGTAAATTGGCCACAGTTGACTTTTTCCCTAATACAGTTGATTTCTAGGTCAACTGTCCAATTGACTGGGCAAAAATTTGATTCAAGGCTTGAAACTTGGTATGGACAAACTTATGAGTCCAACATGAAGTATAAAAGTCACTTTGGGCATTGTAGGTCAAAAAATCCCTGTGCAAACTCAAACCCTAATTTAGGTCATCAGTGCAAGGAGATGTCTTGAGCAGAGCAAACCTTAGCTTGATCTTGAGTTCAAAGAGCCTTGTGATGAGAAAAGTTGATAGAATGAGAGGGCAAATTTTGGGGTACAACAGTTTCCCCTGTTCAATCTTCTTGAACCTGAAGAGTTAGATTGGCAAGTTTGCCTTTCGTGACTTGAAGGTAAAAGATGATTGGACACTATAGTGCCCGTAAATTTGCACTCGTCAAAATGTAGCTGAGGGAATGGGCTTAAAGATGCCATTTGGAGATGGTAGAATCTTGTTGGAGATGGGCTTAAAGATGCCATCCAAGACTTTTTTTGTTAAAAATCAGGAGAATGAACACCAGATTGGTATCCGTATTTGGAACGTATCTGAGTTGTATCTGGAGATTGGATTCGTATGAGCAAAGGAATGGCGTCCGTGTCTAGAGCGTATCCGAGTTGTAATTGTATTTGATTCTTGAATGAATATCAGAATGACTGCCGTGTCTGGAGTGTATCTGTATTGTATCTGAATTCTGAATGGGCGACATAGAGACATCTGTGTATGGAGCATCTCTGGGCTGGGGATAAATTCCGAATGAGCGACAGAATGGCAACCGTGTCTGGTGCGTATCTGGACTGTATCTGAAGTTGAGATCTGTATGGGTAGCAAAATGACTTCCGTGTCTGGAGTGTATCTGAACTTGAAGTTGATAGTTGAATCTAAATGAGAAATAGAATGGCTTTCGTGTCTGGAGCGTATCTAGTCTGTATCTGATTGCTGAATTCTGAATGAGTAGTAGAATGACCTCCGTGTATGGGGTGTATCCATACTGTATCTGAATAAGAGATCTGAATGAGTAGCAGAATGACTTCCATGTCTTGGAGTGTATTCGTACTGTATCTGAAATCTTTGAACATTTGTTAAAGGTAGCTTTTAATCTTATCCTGAAAAGGGTAAAATGTTAGCTAAAACACAAAGTTATGTTGCATGATATGTATGATGCGATAAAGTGTGCTTTATCAATGTTTATGATATATGAATGTAATGTATGCGCATGTAAGCTAAATAGTTGTCTTTGCTGAGGAAAATAAGTCCTTGACAACCGAAGATAATAAAATCTTCGACTGCTGCCGGGGAAAATAAATCCATGACTGCTGCTGGAGATTCAAGATCTTTGACAATTCCCAGGGATTATCAAAACTTTGACAATTTCTGTGGGGATGTGAGAATCCTTCATGATTTTCCTGGGGAATAAGGAAAACTCTGACGATCTCTAATGGGGAATTAAAACCTGGGAGGCTTCAATCGGAGAAATGAGACCGAGAATCTTTGATTTGTTGGGAAACAAATCTGTGGGGAGAATGTTTATTTTGCCAGGGAAATCAGGAGCTTGGGTTGTATGCCAATCTACTGGGGATTCTTGTTTTGTGGAGAACTCCACTGGGGAATCAGAGGAAGTTGGATAGTATTCCACTGGGGTTTAAGATTTGAAGTTTTTGGACTCCACTGGGGAAGAAAGTTTAAAGTATTCTGTCTCCGCTGGGGATATACACTTTAAGGTTTTAGCTCCGTTGAGGATATGAATGACATACTGTAGGGGATTTCTTCTGGAATAGCCTAAAGACGTTTTCCTATACTTTCCACCTATCAGTAATTATCCTTTCTTATTTTGTTTTATTTGTAAGCAGTGATTATATTCAAATGCATATGCTCATTTAACAAACCATTGGACATTTTCAAATAAAACATAAGTATAAAAAGAAAGGAAAGGCAAGCAAATTTATGCACTTTGAAGTATCTTTGTATTAACTTTTGTAAGTATTTTCGTACAAAGGAGACAGACATCCTAGTAAGAGAATGTTGTCGAAAAATTGAGAAAAATTTATACAAAGAAAGATGGCTATGTGTAACAATTACATGGGGTTCCCATTCTGCTATAGCCTTCACAACTCTGAGTATCTTGTCCATTCGTTGCTTCGTCCGCGGATGATTGGATTGATCAGAAGCTTGGAGTTTGGTCGTGAAGAGATTGTCCTTAAAGTGATTCAACGAGACATAGTCATACGCTTTGATTCCCTAACTTTTGCCTGGACCGCCCTTTCGGGTTTTCAGTCCACCGGGAAACCCTTTTTTGCCCAAGTCGCCCTTTCGGGTTTTCAACTTGTCGGGTGTGCAGATTTTTTGATCTATCCCTAATTTTTGCCTGAATCGCCCTTTCGGTTTTTCGATTCACCGGGATGCCCATTTTTTCCCAAGTTTCCCTTTCGGGTTTTCAACTTGTTGGGTCGTTTATGCGTAGTATCTTTTGACTATGTCTGTGTTCGCAGGGTGCGGAAGGTCATCGCCGTCCATGGTGGTCAGAATCATTGCCCCACCAGAAAATATGTTTTTGATCACAAACGGTCCTTCGTAAGTAGGAGTCCACTTGCCCCTGGGATTACTTTGCGGCAAGATGATCCGCTTGATTACCAGATCTCCGACTTGATATACCCGACGTCTGACTTTCTTGTTGAAAGCCTTGATCATCCATTTTTGATACGTCTGACCATGACAAACAGCAGTAAGTCGCTTCTCGTCGATCAAATTAAGTTGATCAAGCCGAGTCTGAATCCAATCGTCTTCATTTAAACCGACATCCTTCATAATCCTCATGGAAGGAATCTGAACTTCCATAGGTAAAACAGTCTCCATGCCATATACCAAAGAAAAGGGGGTTGCCCCAGTTGAAGTACACGCCGTGGTACAATATCCATGCAGAGCAAACGGTAACATCTCATGCCAGTCCTTGTAGGTGACTGTCATCTTTTGAATGATCTTCTTGATATTTTTGTTCGCGGCTTCAACAACACCGTTCATCTTTGGCCGATAGGGAGATGAATTGTGATGTTGAATCTTGAACTGCTCGCACAGAGCGACAATCACAGTGTTGTTCAAATTTGTACCGTTGTCCGTGATGATCCTGTCAGGGATACCATACCGGCATATGAGGTTCTTCTTAATGAAGCGGGCAACCACATTCTTTGTAACAGAGGCGAAGGAAGCCGCTTCGACCCACTTGGTAAAATAATCAATAGCCACCAAGATGAAGCGATGTCCATTGGATGCCGTAGGCTTGATCACTCCAATCATGTCGATTCCCCACATCACGAATGGCCAAGGAGCTGTTAGAACGTTGAGAGGAACTGGAGGAACATGTACCTTGTCAGCATAGACTTGGCATTTGTGACAAGTACGAGAATATTGATGACAGTCAGCTTCCATGGTAGACCAGTAGTAGCTTGCCCGTAGAATCTTCTTAACCATCGTATGTCCGCTTAAGTGAGTGCCAAATGTGCCGCTGTGTATTTCAATCATGATCAATTCAGCTTCAGCCTTGTCCATACAACGAAGTAGAACACGATCGTGGCTGCGCTTATATAGGATACCATTGCTTAGAAAGAACTTGGCTGCGAACCTCCTTAAGAACTTTTTATCGTTGACTGAAGCTCCTTCAGGGTACTCTCGAATCTTGAGATACCTTTTGATTTCATGAAACCAGGGTTGTTCCACTACTTCTTCGGCATTAATCTCATGACAGTGCACAGGTTCGTCCATTCGCTCGATGGTGATTTGGGGAGCCTCATTATCCCAATTGAGTTTAAACATGGAAGACATTGTATCCAGAGCATCCGCTAGCTGATTTTCTTCTCGCGGGAAGTGCTCAAAGGTAATCTTCTCGAAATGAGGCAACAATGTCAAGACATGTTCTTTGTATGGGATACGATTAGGATGTTTAGTGTCCCACTCTCCTTTGATTTGACTGATAACCAAGGCTGAGTCCCCAAATACAATCAGAGATTTGATTCCCAAGTCAATAGCAGCCTTGAGACCAAAGATACAAGCTTCATACTCGGCCATGTTGTTGGTGCAGCTGAAGCAGAGTCTAGCAGTGAAAGGTGTATGGAAACCTTCTAGAGAAATAAGTACTGTGCCGATACCGTTGCCAAATGCATTTGAAGCACCATCAAAGTACAGGGTCCATCAGGATCCTTGTTCAGGTCCGTCATACGGTCTGTTACCTTCAATGTTGTCCAATGTCATAATGTCCTCGTCAGGGAAGTCGAACCTCATAGATTGGTAATCTTCGATGGCTTGATGAGCTAGATGGTCAACTAGTACACTCCCCTTCATAGATTTTTGGGTTGTGTACTGGATATCATACTCAGTCAGGATCATCTGCCATCTAGCGATTCTTCCGGATAAAGCAGGCTTCTCGAAGATGTAATTGATCAGATCCATTTTGGAAATCAGCAAAGTGGTATGTGTCAACATATACTGTCTTAGCCGGCGAGCAGCCCATACCAAAGCACAACAAGTTTTCTCGAGCAGTGAGTAGCGAGTCTCACAGTCGGTAAACTTTTTGCTAAGGTAATAAATGGCATGCTCTTTTCGGCCAGACTCGTCATGTTGGCCCAGTACATACCCCACTGAGTTATCCAAAATAGTCAGATACATGATTAAAGGTCTTCCTTCGACGGGTGGCATCAGGATATGAGGTTCCAACAAATACTCCTTGATCTTATCAAAAGCAACTTGACAATCATTGTTCCATTCAACCACCTGATCTTTCTTCAACAGCTTAAAGATTGGCTCACAGGTAGATGTTAGGTGAGAGATGAACCTTGAAATATAATTTAAGCGTCCCAAGAAACCTCTAACCTCCTTCTCAGTGCGGGGGGCGGGCATTTCTTGTATAGCTTTGACTTTGGCAGGATCAACCTCGATGCCTTTGTTACTGACGATGAATCCCAAAAGTTTACCGGACCTGACTCCGAAAGTGCACTTACTAGGGTTCAGTCTGAGCTTATATTCCTTCAATCTGACAAACAACTTTTGCAAATGGTCGAGGTGTTCTTCTTCTGTCTATGAACGGGCTATCATGTCGTCTACGTAGACTTCGATTTCATGATGTATCATGTCATGAAACAAAGCTACCATGGCTCGCTGATAGGTTGCCCCGACATTCTTCAGTCCGAATGGCATCACTTTATAGCAGAAGGTACCCCACTGTGTAACAAAAGTAGTCTTCTCCATGTCTTCGGGGGCCATTTTGATCTGGTTGTATCCCGAGAATCCATCCATGAAGGAAAATACCTTGTGTTGAGCTGTGTTGTCAACCAAGATGTCAATGTGTGGTAGTGGAAAATCATCTTTAGGGCTAGCCCTATTTAAGTCTCTATAGTCTACACACATTCTGACTTTTCCGTCCTTCTTAGGCACGGGCACAATGTTAGCAACCCATTGTGGATAGGAAGTAACAGCCAGAAAGCCAACATTGAACTGCTTCATCACCTCAGCTTTGATCTTTTCGGACATGTCGGGCCTCATTCGACGGACTTTCTGTTTGATTGGTGGACAGTCTTCTCTTGTAGGGAGACGGTGAACCACAATATCTGTATCCAGTCCCGACATGTCTTCATAGGACCAGGCGAAGATCTCAACATATTCATTCAACAACTGAACTAAGCGCTCTTTGACATTTGGTTCCAGGTTGGCACCCACTTTAACCTCTTTTCTGTCTTCAGCAGTACCCAAATTGATAGTCTCTAACAACTCTTCATGGGGCATAATAGCCCTTTCCTCTTGTTGCAAAAGTATAGCTAACTCTCCAGGCACTTCACAGTCTTCACCACCTTCGTACTCAGCGTGATTGACCAAATCTTCAGAGTCACTGAAGGCCAAAGCAGAATAGTCACCCATGGAATCCGAAGTGGATGGGTACCTGCATTTTGTGAGTGTGGGTGTGTGTAAGGGATAGCCATCCTTAAACAAAATAAAATGTAAAAGGAAAGAAAAAGAACACAAAAGTTTATAGATGAAAACGTCCATGATTCATTAAAAATGGCATATGAAAATGAAAAATCAAAACCCTTACAAAAGGACCTATATGCCCCGAGGAAGGCACAAGGAAAAAGAGTGTACAAATTGTTTAATTATTACAGACCAAACAGGAAATGTTCAAAAGATAAATTACTGATTGATGAAAGTAACGGGAACGAAGTCTTTCACCTCCCAGTTGTTCAGTCCCCCTTCAATGGTTGGAAAGATCCAATCTTCAAAGTTGCCTTCTTCATCATCATCTTCTAAGGCATGAACTCCATGGTGAGTGATTTTTAAGGGTGGTCCTCCAGCCCAGGAGCGACGCACAACTTTCTGGCCAGCAGCAATAAAACCCAATCCAAACTTGTCTGTCTTGTGAGGAAAATATAGCAGTTACCCCCAGACTGTACTTCCTCCTTCTTTGATTACAGCCTCCGCATCTTTAAGGGATGACATCCGGGACACATGCTTGGTAATGATAGGCACATCAACCATTGTCTTTGCTACTGCGACTTTAGGAGAAACCTCTTCAAAGTGTTGGAAAGGTGTTTCTATGAATTCACCATCTAACTCCACATAGCGGAAAGAGTTAAGGTGACTTATCATATACTCCTCCTCACCTTGAACCGTTATGATCTTACCTTGGACTGGATATTTTAGCATTTGGTGTAGAGAAGAAGTGACTGCCCCAACGTTGTGGATCCATGGCCTCCCCAACAAGCAAGAATATGAAGGACGGATGTCCATCACATAAAAAGTAGAGTTGAAAATTTTTGTACCCACTTTGATTGGAATGTCCACTTCTCCGTGAACCATCCGCTTAGAACCGTCGAAGGCTCTAACAATGATATTACTAGGCTTTAGGGTCAAACCTTCACAGTCCAATCTGTCCAACGCCTTTTTTGGTAGAACATTTAAAGATGAACCGGTATCAACCGGAACATGAGCAAGTGTGGTCCCTCTGCATTCTACCGAGACATGCAGCGCATCATTATGCTTTCTTCCCTTAGGGGTCAAATCAACATCAGAGAAACCAAGACCATTATCGGCTGTAAGGCTAGCCACACACTCTTGAAACTGATATGCAGAAGTTTCTTGAAGCATGTGTGCCGTATTTAAAAATTTGATCAAGGCTTTGGCATGAGCCTCAGAGCAGAGTAAGAGAGCCAGCATAGAGATTTTGGAAGGGGTTTGCCCCAGCTGCTCTATGACATCATAGTCGCTCTTCTTAATTATCTTTAAGATTTCCTCCATCTCTTTTTGGGTGGTCTCGGGGATAACCAAAGTCTGAGCCTTCATCCTGACAGGCGCTTCTTGGATCCCCTTACCTTTATCGGTAGTAACAACATAGGGTCTAGCTTCGGGAGCATCAATTTCTTCAATTACTGGACTTTGCACAGATGGCTTGACAAGCACAAAAGCTCTTGAGGGTCCGAAGACTTCCTGTGGAGGAGCGATCTCCAGAGAGAAGATTCTTCCGCTATGAGTTATCTTGCTTGTCCCTGCAATATTCCCTATATCAAGAGTTTCTTCATCGAAATTCTCTTCAGCTGATTCGATCTGCTTGACACCATGGTAGGAGATCTATCCTCCATAATTCCATGGTATCATCTTGTTGGACTTATACGGGATAGGCCCCGACATGGTAATCTTCAGCGGTACAAGCTTTGGATCAGGCGTAATCTTAACAGGCCTTTTGCAGGTCTTGGAAAGATTGTCGGAAATAGTGATTATAGCAATGTCATTGATTGGAGTAACAAAGGTAATAGGAGTAACATGAGTGATAGTAGCAACAAGAGTTTTCTGAAAGAGGATCTCTTGAGTATCCATCAGGCGTTGGATGCCTGATTTCAACAGTGGGCAGCCGGTTTGCAAGGTTGGACAAAAGTAACAATCTTTTTCACAGCCTGGGAATATCCCGACTTTCAACATATTTTCTTTAATCATTGGCAACGGAGTCATTAATTCATTAACAACGGTAACATGAAGATCTTCCACAATTGCATGGACATTATGACCATGTTTCGGCATAGGAGCAGATATCACATTAGGTTTTTCGGGAGCATCAAACTCTACCTCCTTGGCATCTATAAAATCTTGGATCTTGTTTTTAAGAGCCCAACATTTGTTGGTATCATGCCCTACACTGTCCGAGTGGTATGCACATTTTGCATTTGAATGATAATATGGAGAAGAGGTATTTGGGTTTTTTGGCGCTTCTTTTAAGTTGGTAAGGTTCAACTTTAACAGATGAGGGAGGACTTGAGCCGGTGTCATATTGATTCGGGTGAATTGCCGTTGTGGCCTTTCTACCCTTTGTTGATTAGCTCTTGGTTGATTGCTGCAAGGTTGATCGACTGAGGAGTTTTGGATCATCACAGCCCCCACCGCTGGTCGGCGCTCTATTCTCCCTTGGTTTCTCTGGGTGTGAACAGCAGAAACTTCCTTCTTGGATGGGAAGGTCTTCTTAATAGCAGTGGAAGCGGAGGCGTCCTTCTGAATTTTATCACTCTTAATGCCAACTTCAACCCTTTCACCGGTCAGAATTAATTCGGTGAACCCTGCAGATGAGCTCCCGATCAAGTGATTGAAGAATGCACCCGACAGATTCCCTAAAAACATGTCAACCAACTTTTTGTCCGACAATGGTGGCTGCACCCTTCCAGCCAAATCCCGCCACTTCTAGGCATACTCCTTAAATCCCTCATTAGAGGCCATACCCATACTCTGTAGTTGAGTACGAGTAGGCACTAAATCTGCGTTGTATTGGTATTGCCTGTAGAAAGCAGCAACTAAATCTTCCCAGTTATGAACATCAGATCTCTCAAGTTAATAGAACCAGTCCAATTGCGTACCCGACAAACTATCTTGAAAAAAGTGGACCCATAATTCCTTATCGAAAGAGTGAGGTTGGATCTTTCTGACGTAGGATCTCAGATGCATCTTTGGACAGGACAAACCGTCGTATTTAGCAAATGTAGGCACTTTGAACTTGGGAGGAATGACGATTCCAGCAACCAACCCTAGTTCTTCGAAATCTAACCCAGGTACCCTTTGCAACTCCATGGCTTCCAACCGATCCTCAATATTTTTATACTTATCATCCGCCAGAGGGTATTGCTGTTCGGAGTAATCTTTATCCTCTTCCTCCTCTTCTTCTTCAGCTTCAGATTCAGAGGGCATTGCAACTCCCTTTCCTTTACCAACCCCTTCGTCAGACGTCTAGGGGAATTCTAGAACTCTCCTAGCTTGATGCTCAAATCTCCTCCCCATAGTGGCCACACCAATTCTTTTCTTTTTCTTCTTTTCTGGTTCCTTCTCTTTCTCTAACAGTGCTTTAAGATCCTCTTGACCCTTTGCTAAGGTCATGAGGAGTTGTTGGAATTGTGAATTCTGTGCTTGCAGATCTTTAACCGTCTGCTCTATATCCATCTCCCTGAAATAAACAACAGAAAGATAAGGAAACCTGGTGTGAAGACCTATTTATGCATATGATGAATGATATGTTATTCATGTAATGCATTCAAGGATTCAAAAATTCAAATTTGTTGTAAACAAAAAGAACACACGTCATATTAATAAGAAGAAATTTGTTAGTACATAAATGCCCCATGGGCAAAATATTACAAAGTTTCTTAATGTAAAAAGACATTGCGCATCCTTTTTGGTGCGATGTAAGTGTTGAGAGTTTCCTCTTTGTGAAGTGGGCGAGTAAGTTCTAAAACCTTCTTCTCACTGGCATAGAAGCTGGCTTCAAAAGTGTTCCGCTCTTCCTTAAGTTGTATCCAACTCTTTTGCAATTCTTCCAATGATGTTGGCATGTCAGGATGTAGGAGGGTGTATGGAACCTCTCCTTCCATAACAGGCTCTTTGATCACGGGGAGAATGTGAGGGTATGGCATCATAAGATTCTGGGCGCGGGTTCGTACCCACTTGAGATAAGGCTCAAGAGGGGTGGAATTCTTGTGCCCCAGTGTCTTACTATCCACTTTGTTGGGCATCCTCCAAGCTCAGATAAACCTTTGTCGAAGTCCTTGAGCGTCGTTGTCGAAGTCAAAAACCAAGTCAGGAATCAGCATGTCATGAGGGCCATCCCTTCGGGCATACCCAAATTGCCTCAGAGCTAAACAGGGGTTGTAGGTAATGCCTCCCCCAATGCCAATTAGTGGGACATTATGGAATTCCCCACAATGATCAATGATGATGACATTTTCTCTGGACCGAGAACACCAATGAACATCAGAATGTGTGAGGGTCATCAACCGTTGTGACCACCTTAAACCCTGCTCATTCTTCAAAACTGTTTGGGGAAGGTGAGAAATAAACCACCTTGCTAGAAGAGGAGTACAACACATGAGAACACCTCTCTTCCTCATTGTTCGTATGTGAAATGAGTGTAGGATGTCCCCAAGAAATGTAGGCACAGGATTCTGAGATATAAAAATCTTGACAACATTCTCATCTATAAGCTGATCAGGGTTTGGGAACAAGACCAACCCATAGATGAGGAGTGCTACAATCTCTTCAAAAGCTCGCAGATCTAGAGAATTCCAGCAGTCTTGTGCCTTCTCAAACAAAAACTTTTCCAAGAAACCCTTGACACCACTTCTGGTTTCCCAATGACCTTTGATATCAGATGGTTGTAAGTGTAAGGCTTGGGCAACATCTCCAAGATTTGGTTCTCTTTCTGTACCGTTGTAGGGTAGTTGATGAAGAATAGGAATCCTCAGGAGTTGAGAAAATTCCTCCAAAGTAGGTACTAGTTGGTAATCAGGGAATGTGAAACAGTGGTGTAGGGGGTCAAAGAACTGGAAAAGAACTTTCACCATGTCTTCTTCAATGTTGGAGTTGACCAAGTTGAGGAGTCTACCATGTATTTCACTGAAGAGAGAATTCTCTGGAATCTTGGAAGTAAGCTCCTTGAGTTGAGGAGGGATTCTCACAAGGTTGACTTGAATTGTTTTCCTGTGAAGAGATTCCATGACCTACAAAACAAGAACAAAGATGAAGATCCAAACCCTTGAAATGGTTAGTGGATGTATATGATGCTTTATGATGTTCATGATGAATGCACAAACATATGCACAAACAAGTCACACAAGATCCTAGTTTCAGGCTTACATGAGGTTTCATAGGTAAGTACCCTCTTGAAGTTAGTTGGCTTAACCTGTCCTATTAATAGTAACCGGGTTCTAAGGAGCTCAATATCACTGGATTATTTTCTGTGTTCATTGTTTCAGTTTAGCCACTTAACTGGCGACCGAAATATTCCAAGAAAACAACCCTCAA
This sequence comes from Vicia faba, assembly GCA_948472305.1. Lineage (NCBI taxonomy): Eukaryota > Viridiplantae > Streptophyta > Magnoliopsida > Fabales > Fabaceae > Vicia > Vicia faba. The sequence continues at coordinate 155,585,092 of OX451739.1, forward strand.
TGAGTGTAGTATCGAGTATCTACCAACTTCAGTCTGCACCAAAGCCGGTCATCTCACTACCCCTAATAAGGCCAAGATGGTCAAGTAAGGTTCTAAGAGTTCATTAGTGCTTCATGACATCACTCAGCAGCCCCGTATTCTCTTTGATTGACTCAAAGGCTACCGGTACCCACAAATATGTCGCACTAATATAGCTATTGCTTCAACCATGTCGGTATACCCCGCACAATATCCACAACGTATTGCTATTTACCTATGAATGTTTCCCCACATCCGGGTAGAGGATTTCAAGCCCAAACAATAGAGCCAAATGTAAAGCAATCAAAGCAAACAAGATAAGCACGCAAATGTGATCTAAACCCTAAGGTTACTCCACTTTTAAAGTTTTCCCCAGCAGAGTCTCCATTTCTGTGGTACGGTGGGAGAACTGACTTGAGATTTTGCGTTTTGTGTTCGCAAATGTCTCGGTTTAGCAAGAGTCGCCACCGACTTTTTATTTTATCCTAAGGAAAGGTCAAAAAGCACAGGAAAGACCTTTGAGATGTTTTCTTGGGTTCGGGGAGTAGATTATGAAAAGGGAAGGTGCAAGCACCCTTTTCATCCATGGTTATCCATGGGCTCTTAGTTACTTGTTTAGATCACTTGCTTTTTATTTTCAATTGTTTGAAATGGTGCTTTGTGTGTGGTTTTGAAAGATGTTTTGAAAAGAGGCCATCGTTGTGGCTACCTTTGTAATGATTCTTGTTTGAATGTATACAAAGGTGTTTTTGTCTTTTGAAAAGATTTCAATGTTTGAAAGTTTGATTTGGGAAATGTTTTGAAATTGTGTCGTGAGGTGTGTTTGAAAATAACAAGGATGTTTTGCAAGTTTTTTATCAAGTAACTAAGAGCTATCTACCCTATTTTACTCAAAGATATTTCCTATATATTTTTAACCCTTTTGATAGTGTTGTTTCACCATTATATTTGGTGAACAACCTTGTGTTAGGATGTTAAACGGGACAGGCGCGGGTCATCGTATAGACCATGATAGCAATTGTGTCAAGTATTTTTGGCAAATTTTTGAGGGACTTGATCATTTTGTTTAGGCAACCAAGATAGCGTCATCGAGGGACTATGATCTTTTGTTTTGTTTTTGTTTTGCCAAAGTACCCAACATGCATAACATGGCCCATTTTTAAAGGCAACAAGTGGATTGTAACCCTAGGGGTGCAAGTGTATATTGTGTTTTGATTTTCATGCATATTTGTCTTTGATTAGGTCAAGCTACTTGTTGATTTGGATTTTTGCATACAAACCCTAATCTCTAATCATGGCATAATTGAAAGCATAAAATGCGAGAATTAAAAGTCTAAGCTATTACAACATGATTATGGGGATGGGGGTACAATCTTTGAATGGGGGTGTATTTGACAAGAAATATAAACCCTAGTTTACTATTACATCCTGTGATCGGTGGATCTGGAACTGACTGTTTAACGCTGGTTCGCGAAATGTCGCGGAAGCAAGAGTCGCCACCGTCTTTTATTTTCTCCAAATGGAAAGGACAAAAGCACAGAAAAATTCCTTAAAAGAGATTGCTCTCGGTTCGGGAGGTAGGTTTATAGAAAGGGAAGGTGTTAGCACCCTTTCTATCCATGGTTATCCATGGGCTCTTAGATACTTGCTCAATGTGTTTTCAAAAATTGTTTGCTTGCTTTTCAATTGTGGGTTTAAAAGTTTCTTTGAAAAATTTCAGTTCGACTCGTACGTCAGAATGTTTGAAAAGTTTTCTTTGAAAGCTTTTGAAAATGTGTTGGTGTGAAAAGTATTTTGTTTGTTTTGAAGAGAGCAAGTATCCTTGAGAACCTACCTACCCTAAGGAATTTGTCTGTGTAAATGTCTTTTAAAGTAGTGCTATCCCACCATTGAGAGGTAGGTAGCACCACCATTGGAGGTGTTCGGGTCAATTCGAGTTTGTAGGGACATGGTGATCACCGGAGTAATGGGAAGACACCTTAGAAGCTACCCTCATGCCAGGTTCCCGGATCATGAGGACTTACTAAGACGTCCTCTACTCGACGACCACCTTTCGAAAGGCAACAGGTGAGGCGTACCCTAGGGGTGGTGTGTGCGAATTGTGTGTCATGTTTCAGTTATTTGTCTTGTCATGTTTATTTGTGTTCTACGCTTGATTTTAATTAAGACATTCATTCTTGCATGCTTTTTAACAGTTATATATTTGCGGGAAAATAAATCTAAACTATTACAAATGGCGCGGGTCCACATCGCCAAAATTAAACCGGACCCGATTTGGACTGAAAAATAAATAAAGCGAATAAAAGTGCAAGAAATAAAATTGTTACAAGGCTTTGGGACATGTACATAATTATAATAAACGACAAAGTAAAATGCGCGAAATTAATAATTAAAAGTATGGGCGTTGGACCCTTTTGCAACAAATTAATGAATAAAGAATTTAAAATTAAAATGGGTATGTTTTTAGTATTTTGTTTTTTAAGATTTAAAAGAAAAAGAATTGATTAAAATAAAATGAAACGTCAAACCCTAATTCTAATGTTTTTTAAGTTTATTATGAAAGATATTGAAATTTAACCTAATTTAAACCCTAATTTATTTATGTGCAAATTTGATTATAAAAAATAAATAAATAATAATATTATGATAAACAAAGGAAAATTTGAAAGGTATAAAAATTATCAATTAACCTAATTCTATATTTTTTGGATTTTATTAAAAGGAATTAAAGTTAAAAAACCTAATTAAACTAAATAATTTACATATTAATTATTTACAAGAAAATAAATAAAATAAATATTTTTTATGTTTTTTATCCTTTTTCTGATTTTTTTGTGATGTTGTTATATTTTATGGCAATAATTAATTAAATTAAACAATCAAGAAAATAAAATAATAAATTAAGTGAAACACAAGAAAAATAAAAAGAATGGCAAACCAAGGGGGGGGGGGGGGTAGCCCCAAAATTGGAGGTACAGGCCTGGCAATCTGGCCCATTTATCTTTGAGTTCGTTGACTTTTTGAATCCTGTATGATACGTTGACTGGGAGTACAGCGTGTTCATCCATCCTATGCCTTTGGATTGATCCCCAGGAAGACGTGTCATGCTTGATCTTGAGGCGTATGGTGAACCCCAGCGTGGAGCCTGCATAGGAATTGTTATACAAAAATAATATGGAATTTGTTCAGACCTGGGACTTGAACCCAGGTCTTGGAGGTTGTATGCATCACGTGTTGCCAACTGAGCCATTGAACTTCATTTAATATATTATAGTGAATAAACAACAAAAATCAAAACCAACGCGTAGTGGAGGGAACGCGCGAAATTTCAAACGAACGTATCACTGGCTGCCACGGCTTCTTCTTCCTCGCGTACCTGAAAAATAAAACACAATAGCAACGGTTTTAACGCGTTGCTTTAAGCATGCTATGGGAAAATAGCGAATAGGGCTATGGTGGTCATAAATTCATCGCGAATAGTGCTTTTTCTTCGTCTTGATGAGCTGATTTGAATGGTCATACTTTCATGGGCTAATTTTTCTTTATCGCCAAAGCCCCAATTTTGAATCCCTGTAACCCTAGAATCTCAAACATGGCATAATCTCGTATGGTTAATAAAAACGCAATTAAAGGTAATGATTAGCTTGGAAACTCCAACATGAACAAGAATTCATCAATCAAAATGCAAAAAGATGTATGATTTGAGATATGCGATTTCAAAAGTTTCGAGGTACAGTCTGAGTTCTTGATACCGATTCAGGGCGTTTTGGTTCTTGTTTGTGATTGGAATCTGATCAGGAGAGTTTGAGGAAGCTATTGGAATCAGTCTTAGGGCTTAAAACTACCTAGAACCTTGATTTCAGATTTTTTGTTATATGGCCAATTTTTCAAGTCTTCAATAAGCTTTTGAGCGCAGCATATGATGTGTTATGGTTAGGGTTTGACTTGGCACCTATGAGGGAAGAGAATTAGCTTGTTATTTGACCTTGATTCATGCTCATGAGAGAACTAGTCCTAGGGTTTTCACCATTAACCAATTTTCCCTTTTTTTAAGCCAACCAAGACTTGGTGTGCAATTTAACCCTAGCCTGAGTTTTTGAGTTGGCCCATGATATATGGAAGCTGTCCAAATTCAAATGACACTATTCCATTGGTTTTTGAATTTTATTTGAATTTTTAAAGATTTAAAATGAATTAAATTATCAAAAATTAAATAAAATAGAAAAATCAATGTTTGATCTTGAAATTAATCATGGGACACGTGTGTGGCATGACAAGGATGAATCAAGTGGAAGAAAGTGGGCCCTTTTGTCAAAAATTGGAGTTTCAAGGATAATTGACTTTTGCCATTTCACAAAAATTTCCCAACTTCTACAAGGCATAACTTGCTCAATGTTTAAGCTTTTCACATATTCTTGGACATTTTGGAAAGGTCTTTGAGTCCTCTAACCAATGCCTTTGGTCCCATGTCATTTTGATTTTCCAATCTCAAGTTATGGCCTTTGACTTAAAGTCCTTTTTTGTTGACTTTTGAAAATGACCTATAATGTTGAAATTGATAACTTTTTGTGAGAGCATTTCTTGGACTTGAAGTATGAATATGAGTTGTAGGAAATGTCTTTCTCTTCAAAATGAGCTTTGGATGGAATTTTTCTGATAATCCATGTGAAAGTTATGCCCTGGTCAATTTCAGTTGACTTTTTCAGCTGTTCAAATATAACAACTTTTGCATCTTTGATGATTTCTGAGCCAAATTTTGAGAATCATGATCAAGCATTGATCAAATGATGTTTGTGGCTTCAAAATGATATGTTGACCAAAAATTTGAACTTTTGACTGTCAAATGACCATTTTGCCCCTACAGTTGACTGTAGTGCAATTTAGGGTTTTGACTGTGCAATTTTGAGCTGAATGCCTTGAAACTTGATATGAGGATGCTTGACCATGTTTGTAAGCATATGAGACTTGATTGGGCCTTTGAACACTTCCTTTTCTTGATCAGACTCAAAACCCTAATTTTGACTGTATGGGAGACTGTTGCACTGCACAACCCTTGGGGAATTTTGTAGCTTGGCTTGGCAATTTCTTGAGGAATATGGGAGGGCAAATTTTGGGGTATAACACATCCAAATTGAATTCAAATGCATAAATAATAAATAGACAATATTTAAATAAACAAAATAAATAAATATATCAAATAATATGAATTATGCAAAAAAGTTTATCTTTATTTTCCAAGTATGTAAAAATATTTAATGTAAAAATAAAGAAATAAATAAAAGATTAATTTTATTAGGTTAAGGGTAAACCCTAATTTTCTTTAAGAAAGTAAATATATTAATTATTTTTATTTATATACAATAAAAATAAAATATTATATGTAAAAAAAATATATTTAGAAAAGTATTTATTACGTATATTTAATAATAAAAATAAAAGTGTAATTTTTTATATTTTTATTCTAAATATATAATAAAATAAGAGTATATATATATGTATATTATATTAAATATGTACAATAAATAAAATATATACAAAAATAAATTATATTTAGAATAATATTTTCAGTGTGAATAAAAAATAAAAGTATAATTTATATATTATTTTCAAGTTTTAATAAATAAGATAAAAGTATTTAAATTGCTTTTTATGTTAGAAAAATAAAAATAAAATGCAAAATAAATGTGAAAAAATTACAAAAATATTTTTGAGCATTTTTTATATTTGGAAATAAATAAACAAAATCAGAAATGAAAATAAAAATGCAAAAATATAAAATAACAAGAAATTGGGTCAGGGGGTGCAAAAAGGAAAAAGGGAGGTGTCAATAGTGAGCGAGGCCAAGCCCAGCCCACCACTTCATCTTCAACCTTCAGATTTTTGAAAACGCGCGCGTGTCCTGTACAATCACCAGATCCTGTATACGAGCTCTATTGCAAAAACACATAACATCAAACTTGTAGAGAATTTCAAAACGATTCCAACCATATAAACAACTTGTCTTAACTCTCAAAGACCAGAGAGAATTTCTCTGGCCCTAAAATCTAACCTAATTTTTTCAGTATGTTCATGGATGAAATTCTCTTAGCATGCTTAATATAAATGAAAACTGAGCACATGTACAACTTCATGGCAATGAATACTACATTTCTTATTCACAAACCTAAGCCTAAATGTTCCTAAATAGAGAAATAGGAAGTGCACAAAAACCTGTTTCAGCTGACTTCGTGTAGGGAAATGTAGAGCTTTTCAACAAGGCTTGAGATGTCTGGGAGCTTTCTTGAACTTCACTTGACCTTCTCCAATAGCCTGCTTGCCTTGAATGTACATGAATCAGCCTATAGAACTCAACCTGCACAAGCTCAAAATGGAAATGGCAAACTCTATAAATGGAGTTACAGTTGGTGTTTGAGGTTTGGGATAGCTTAGATGAGTTGAATGGAAGGTGTTTGAAGCAATTTGGGGCAAAACGCACGAGCCAATTGAGCTATGGAACTCAAGTTGCAGGTTCTGCCCTATTTTGCCAATGGAAGATGATTTCTGTCTATGGGGTGTTTAGAGGCTCAAGCAATCGTGTTTCTGGCTCAAAGGGGTGTGAGAAAGATGTTCAAACTGTTTGCATCAGTTTATCTTGGCTGGTGTTCAAGTTCTTAAGTTTTTGGACAAGTTTCTTCTTTTTGAAGTAAAATGTGGAAGTGATATGTAACAGGCTTGTTCAGGCTATACAACACCTTGTAACCTCTGCTCTTGGCCCCTCTAATTTGTGGATTTGATTAACTGCAAAAGATCTGGACCAATGCTCAAAGATTGTGGTTAGACATAAAGCAAGATCATGGCAAAAATGGCAATGTACCTTTTTCTACTTAGGGATTAGTTTTGTGTACAATGCCTTAATGACCAAAAAAAAGCTTAGACCAATGGATTTGCATTAAATTATTGAGTTTGAATAGGTTTAGAGGCCTGTAATCTAGTGAAAATCATGTTGACTTGAAAATGCAACATGTATGAACATGAATATGCCATGGATGAAAAGTGAGTTTTTGCCAACTTCAAGCCTTCGATTATCTCTAACCACAAATGTGTTTGAGGAGTTCTTGGACATTTTGGAAAGCTTGAAACATTCTCTACAATCCATATTTGAAATGAAACTTGAGATTCAAAGTGGAACTATGTGAAAAATTGCCATGAAGATAGGTCAAAATCCTGCCCAAACTAGGGCAAAATTTCACTAAGTTAAATGTTTTAGGGACCCTTGTTCCAAAAATCATAACTTGAGATATAAGCTTCTTTTGAGAAAACTTTGTGATAAAAATTGTAGACTTTGTGGACGGCTACAAATTTCATGTTGGAAGTTTTGTTTGAATCCAATTTCATCATGGTGAAAATGTTGGACAGAGTTGGGAAAAATTAAGAAAATTTCATAACTTAGAAAAATTCTAAGTTATGAAAATTTTCAATCTTAAACCCTAATTTGCAAAATTGGGTTTCTTGATGAACAAGTTTCATGTTTTGACACATATTGATGAAAAATGACCCTTTGCACTTGATTTTGACCAAAAAGTCAAAGTTTGACTTTTCAGTGTACAGTCAAATTTTGATCAGTTGACTGAAAAATTCATCTGTCAATCCAATGCAATTTGAGATCTTTTAAACTTGTTGAATAGGTCAAGATGATGCCAGTGAGTATTTGAGTCCATGGTTGAACCCTATTTTTGCCATTGGCTAGGTCAAAAATCAGAAATTACCTTTGTATAGTCAAAACCCTAAAAATGACCATTTTGCCCTTTTGGTGATTTGATCAAATTTCTTGTGGAGTTATGGTCCAAACTTGATCAAATGGTTCATATGAGTTCATAATGTTGATGTGGGTCAAAATTCATGACGTTTGACTGTAAATTGGCCACAGTTGACTTTTTCCCCAATACAACTGATTTCTAGGTCAACTGTCCAATTGACTGGGCAAAAAATTGATTCAAGGCTTGAAACTTGGTATGGACAAACTTATGAGTCCAACATGAAGTATGAAAGTCACTTTGGGCATTTTAGGTCAAAAAATCCCTGTGCAAACTCAAACCCTAATTTAGGTCACCAGTGCAAGGAGATGTCTTGAGCAGAGCAAACCCTAGCTTGATCTTGAGTTCAAAGAGCCTTGTGATGAGAAAAGTTGATAGAATGAGAGGGCAGATTTTGGGATACAACATATATGATTTCCAAATCTTTTCTCATTAAATAATGGACAACAAAAGCTGGTATATCAAGATAAAACCGTGGAGGAAGGAAAAGATTGGATTTGTTTCAAAAAATGAGCAAAAATCAAATAATTGAATGCAAATATTTTCTCATTAAAAGCATGGATATTCTTCCTCTTTTGTTACCCTAATTTGATTTGCTACATATACACAGTGACCCTAAGTCAAAAGGACACGCAACCTGCCTCACTCAAACCCTAAAGGTTTTCAAATTTTCTCAAAAATAATGCAAGCATATACCATAAGATCCAAGCTATTTTCGTCCAACCTAAGCCTTCTATCATACTCCTGAAGATGCCAGGAATCCATCCCTGTCAATCTTCAGGCTTGTAAACCTCTCAAACACTCAGGCTAAGCATCTCCAATTTATGGTAAGGTTGGGATCCAAAGCTTTGCAAAGACACAAATAAATTAGCTTTCATTACATATTCATGCTCATATCATTATTTTGATCCATTCTAACGTGAAGCATGAGAGTATGGATGCAGATTTAAGAGGTTGCCATTGTCAGGGCTTTAACAAGCCATGGAACGAATAAGATGATACAAGCACTTTTAGGCGAAACTAAGGCCATATTTGGATTCCTGGGAAAATTTCAAGGGGAATATGGTCTTTTTGTGCCTCTTAATCCTCATGTTTTGGAGGTTTGAACGTTAGGGTTTGTCGGAGAAGACGATCGGAGCACAGCTCCGGTGTGGTTGACCCCAGCTGACTCAGGCGTACGCGTGTGTGGCAATTCCTCATGTTATGATTGGTTCGTTTCAAATACCAGGGGCCCATAACGCTTGTGTGTCTTGACAACTCAGCATTTACTTTCATTTCATATTATATTGTTATGTTTTGTTTATATTCACGAATGAATAACCAACATAGATGGAAAGGCAAGCGAGCATATGAGGGGAAAGAGCTGCATTCAAGTCCCAGGTCCAGCATTTTGCTATTTTCTGATTTATTCATTGCAGATCCAACACATTACACTCCCAAACGCGCACCATGTGGCACATGCTCATCACCATTGAATCATCCACGCCCAAGATCCAATTCCCCAGTAATGCATCCCCATGATGGACCTCCCTAACGCAACAACACCTGATCCAGCATAGCAATGGGGCAACAAGACAGGGCTTTGGACAAATTCATGCAGTTCACCTCCACTATGGGCTTACACCCCCCTCAGGCCCATTTTCTAAACTCTTTTAATCTTTTTTTATTTTATTTTCATTATTTAAGTTTAATTTCTTTTTAAATCATTTTTTTTATAAAATCATAAAATCACAAAAAAAAAAAAAAGGATTTAGTTTTTTTTTTTCTAAATTAATTTTTGTAAATTAATTAATTTCTCAATTTTAATCAATTTTTTTTCATTAACTAAAATTAATTAGACAATTAGGTTAAATTTCAAATGTTTTTTCATTAAAAAAATCCAAAAAATATTTTAATAATCAAATTAGTTTTTTTTAGGGTTTCTTGAACTTTTTTTCCAATTTTAATTCCCGCGCGTAATTATTTTGCCGTACGATTATTATTTATAATTATGTAATTGCTCCTAGTTTGTAATAACTTAATTAGGGTTTATAATTTCCGCACTTTACTTTTCTATCGTTAATTATGTAATTGCCCCGAAGCTTTGTAATTGCTAGGAACTTTATCTTTTTGCTATTTATTTTCCTGCACAATAAACTGCTTAGATGAATGGTTAATAGGGTTACATGAAAGATAATGTTTAATTGAACATAGATAATCCTAAATGCGCAAGATAAATGAACAGAATCAAGCACACTTGCACATGCTCACCCTTAGGGTACTCCTCACTTGGTTGCCTTTTGAATTACGGTCACAATTCTCGAAACACGAGAATTCTTTGTGGCTGTCCTTAAGTCTAGAGATCACTAGTCCCTCGATGAACCTATCGACTGTTGCCTCGGTATAAAAGTGATCTTAGGGCTTTAGGACAATTACTAAGAGTTCTTGCCCTGTTACCTTAGTGACCGTACGTCCCTTGCGATAGTCCCTCAACATCCAACGACTAGAGTTACCTACTCACTAATAGAAACACTGTCTAAAGGATAGGAGGAAAATAACAAATTTTTCCGAGTAGGTAGATAACTGTTAGGTACTTGCTAAAAAAAACTCTTTCACACCAACACTTTCAAAACAATTTTCAAAATCAACTTCGTCACACTCTTGAGTACAGATACAAGGGTTACCACGAAGTTAAACAAAAACTTTTCAAAACACACACAAGCAATTTCAAATGAGCAAGTACCTAGGAGCACGTGGAAAACCACGAATAGAAAGGGTGCTAACACCTTCCCTTTCTATAATCTACCCATGTACTCAGAAATATCTTGAAAAAGGTTTTTTCTATTCTTTTCCCTTTTCCTTTGTTGGATGAAATAAAAGTCGGTGGCGACTCTTGCTTACCGCGATATTTGCAAATAAAAAATGCAAACCAGTATAACAGTCGGTTCTACCACCGTATCACCAGAACTGGCGACTCTGCTGGGGACCTAATAAGTGGGGTATACCTTAGGATCTAGGTCATTTTTAAAATTGCTTTCTTGTTTGCTTTGCCTGCTTTATCTTTAAGGGTTTTTGCTTGGGTATTATTGAAGATCATACACCCGGATCTGGGGACACTCTTTAGGTAAACAGAAATAGATCGTGGAGACTGTACGATATAGACTGATATGGTTTAAGCGATGGCTGTGTTGGCGTGTCACTTTGGTTGGTACTGGTATCCTTCGTGTGGAAATGAGGAGAATAGGGGGCTGCCGCGTGGTGTCGAAAAGCACTAACGGACCTTAGAACCTTAGTTGAACAAACTTGGCCATTAGAAAGTAGTGAGATAGCTGGCCTCAATATAAAGCTGAGGATTGGTTGATACTCGATGCTACACTCATTGAGATCAGTCTTTCGGGATATTTCGGCCGCAAGAAAAGATTGCCTGAGCTGAAACAATGCCTGATAAAGGATGATACGTGATATTGAGAATCCTTAGAACTAGGTTACTTTTCTAAGACAGGTTTGAAACCAACTAAACTTCAAGAGGGTACTTAACTTTGACCTCAAGCAAGCCTTTGAACCTAAGGTCTATTGTGTGCTTTGCGTGTGTGTGATTTACTCTGTTTGAACATGACATCAGGCATCATAACATAGAATCCATTCTTATTACACTAACCATTTCAAGGACCGAGGGAATTTATCTTTGTTCTGTTTTGCAGATCATGGATTCCGCTCGTAGAAACACTATATGAATCAGCTTTGTGAGAATACCTCTCCAACTCAAAGAGCTAGTATCAAAGGTTCCTGAAACTTCTTCGTTCACTAAGAGACATGGTCGACTTCTCAACCTGGTTACTTCGAGCTTTGATGAAAAGATGATGGGGGTACTCTTTCAGTTCTTTGATCTCAAGCACCACTGCTTCACCTTTCCAGACTATCAGTTGGTGCCTACCATGGAAGAGTTCTCTCAGTTATTGGATCTACCTATTCTTGACCAGATGCCTTTCACAGGTTCAGAAGAAGTTCCCAAACCAGAGATCATTGCCTCAGCTTTGCATCTGAAACAGGCCGACGTGGTATCCAATGGGAAAATAAGAAGCGGAGTCAAGAGTCTTCTAGCCAAGTTCCTAATAGAGAAGGCCCAACTGTTTTGGAATGATTTGGACTTTCAGGCTTTTGAGGAGGTTTTGTCCCTTCTAATTTATGGGTTAGTAATGTTCCCTAACCCAGACTTGCTCATAGACGTGAATGCTATCAAGATATTCCTCTCTCACAACCATGTGCCTACTTTTCTCGGAGATATCTTGCATGCTCTCCACACTCGTACTATGAAGAGAAGCGGGGTTCTTATGTGCTGCATGCCATTACTGTCGAGGTAGTTTATTTCTCACCTCCCTAAGTCAGTGCTGAAGAATGAAGAAGGTTTGGGTTGGTCACAACAAATAATGTCACTTTCTCACACAGATATTCTCTGGTATTCCCGATCTATGGGAGGCATTTCTATTATTGACCACCCAGGGAATTCCCTAATGTCCCACTACTTGGCATTAGGGGAGGCATAACTTACAATCCTTGTTTGGCTCTGCGACAATTTGGTTACGCTCGAAGGGATGGTCCTCATGAGATGCTTATCCAGGGAATTGTGTTCAACTATGAGGATGATGTTCAAAGGTATCACCAGAGGTTCATACGAGCCTGGGGCATGGTAAACAGATCTGACGCTAAGACTTTAGGGCCAAATAATTCCATTCATATGGAACCTTATCTCCAATGGGTACGAGCTCGTGCTCAGAAACTAATGATGTCGTACATAGCTGTCTTGCCAATGATTGTGGAGCCCATTACTGAAGGGGATATTCCCTACACGGTTCTTCATCTTGATATGCCCACTGATCTTGAAGAATTACAGAGGTCCTGGATTCAGTTGAAGAAGGAGTGGGATACTTATAGGGACCAGTTCTATGCCCATGAGAAGAAAGTCTTAGAGCTCACAAAGCAGATTCATGAGGAAAGAAGCCTTAATGTCTATCTCGACACGAAGAGGAAGCATCCATGGAAAATTTGATTTTGTTTTAATTTTTAGAATTTTCAATTGTAACGCCTAAAAGACAGTTGTATTTTGAATTATACTAATAAAATCTTTATTTCATTTTGGTTCACAAATTTAGATTTCCCAAAGTCCTTGAAATAATTGCATACGCATATCATCCTTGACATTGCATAAACAGGTACCATAACAGGTTTCTCATCTTCTTCACTGTTTATTTCAACAATAATGTCTTCTGAACAAAGCATCAAGGACCTCTAGGCATAAAATTCCCAATTTCAGCAAATGTCCGTAGCCTTAGCTAAGGGGCAGGAAGATCTGAAGGCCCTTATTTTGAAAGATAAGAAGAAGAAGAAGATTACTGGTGTCCTGAATCTGGGCAGAAGTTTCAAGGGACCACTGAAGCAACCGGTTGATCAGACCTCCTCATCCAAAGAAGGGGAGAATCAAGAGAGAGAGAGAGAGAGAGAGAGAGAGAGAGAGAGAGAGAGAGAGAGAGAGAGAGAGAGAGAGAGAGAGAGAGAGAGAGAGAGAGAGAGAGAGAGAGAGAGAAGGGAGAAGGACCCTAGCCCTGAAGTTTTTGATAATGACACAGATTACAATGATGAACAGTATCCTCCTGCTGAGGATAGATACAAACAGTTAGAGGATCGTCTGAGCGCAATGGAGATCCAAAGAATACCAGGGATGGATTTTGAAGAGCTGGGGTTGGTATCTGGGGTAATCATCCCACAAAAGTTTAAGGCTCCGGTATTTGCGAAGTATGATGGGGTGTCTTGTCCCAAGCTTCATCTCTGTTCCTATGTGAGGAAGATCCAGCCTCACACAGCTGATAGGAACTTGTGGGTCCATTTCTTTCAGGATAGTATGTCTGAGACTCAACTTGAATGGTTCTATCAACTGGAGGGAACCAATGTCCACAACTGGGAGGATCTGGCTGCTGCTTTTTATAAGCAGTATCAATATAATGCTGAACTTTCCCCTACCCGTACTCAACTCCAGAGCATGTCTATGGGTGCAAGAGAAGGTTTCAAGGACTACGCACAGAAGTGGAGAGATATGGCAGGGAGAGTCCAACCCCCTTTGTTTAATAGGGAGTTGGTTGACATGTTTCTTGGGACGCTGTCTGGTTCATTCTTTAATCACTTGATTGGTAGCTCCTCATCTGGTTTCACCGAGCTGATATTGACTGGATAAAGGGTAGAAGCTGGGATCCGGAGTGGCAAAATCCAGAAAGATACCTCGTCAAGTATATTGAAGAAGCCATTTACAGGTAAGAAGGAGGTCAATGCCATTTATAGCCCAAGAGGTAAGAACAGAGTTGAGCACCATCCAACGGTAGAGGCTGTGATGATACCTAGGCCCACAACTACTCAACAATGAAACAATCAGCAAAGGGTAGAAAGACCGCAAAGGCAGTTCACCCGGATTAATATGACATTGACTGAGGTTTTACCCCATCTGTTAAGATCCAACTTGGCAACCTTAAAGGAGGCTCCCAAGAATCCTAACACCACATCTCCTCGATACAATCCAAACGCTCGGTGTGCTTACCATTCTGAGAGTCCAGTCCACGATACAAATGACTATTGGGCTCTGAGGAATAAGGTACAAGATCTAATTGAAGCCAAGGAGATTGAGTTTGATGCTCCGGAGAAGCCTAATGTCATAACTACTCCCATGCCCAAGCACAACCGTGGTGTTAATGCCATTGGTACTGATCTGTTTGTTACCTCTGTTGATGAAGTGTCCACTCCTCTCATGACTGTCAAGAAGAATTTGTTGCTAGCCGGTTTATTTCTGGGTTGTGGTGAAGGTTGCCACATGTGTTTATCTCTACCTTCTGGTTGTTATTTGCTGAAAGCAGGTGTCCAACGCCTAATGGATAGCAAAGAAATTTTGTTTGAAAAGACCCTAATTCCGACTGTTCCGCATGAAGATGTTGCTATCATAACGATTTTCGCCAATCCTTCCAAGGTGTCCTCTAAAATACCTGTTAGGATTACACCTGCTCCAAGAATTGCTCCGTTGATAATCACTTTTCCTGGTCCTTTACCGTACTCCTCGGATAAAGCCGTCCCTTGGAATTATGGTGTCGACGTTTACTAACATGGAATCAAACAGGATTTGAAGATTGAAGAGGATGATCCCGATATCAGTAATATTGTCGGGACCAGCAAAGTTACTCGAAGTGAAAGGGTTTTCTCTCCCGAGATCTCCCCGAAGAATGTCACTAAGCTTGTTATTATTCCATCTATTGTTCCTGCTAGTACTTCAGCTACTACTCCCATTCTTACTCCAGTTGTTACCCCTGCCGATGAGTCATCTAGAACTCGGGGAAAAGAAGCTATAGGTGAGCCTGCCCGGAGGCACCTAGAAAAGTGGTTGTGGAATCCTCTAAGCAATAAATGGAGAAAATCTTAAAAATAATCAAGAAGAGCAACTTCAATGTGGTCGAGAAGCTGGGGAAGACCCCTTTGAAGATATCTGTTGTACCCCAAAATTTTCCCTCCCATATTTCTCAAAACATTGCAAGAAGAATCTCCAAATTGCTCAAGGTTGCTCAAGAGTTGGTCAGACAAGCTATCTCCTAAGACTGTCTACCCCAAATTAGGGTTTTGTGTTGCATCAAGATCCTTGAGTCAAAATGACCTCAAGTGCTCCCCAATATCCTAATATTTTCTCAAGATCATCCATGTCAAGTTTCAAGCCTTGCAGAGGAAGTTTGCTCAGTCAATTGCTCAAAAGGTCCAAAAATCGACTGTGCTAGGGCAAAAGTCAAATGTGACCCAAATATAGTCAAAATTCAAGATTTTTTTGTCAACATTCTCATTTTGAAGTATATTTCATCATTTGATCAAGGGTTGATCATGATTCATCAAGTATTGCTCAAAAATCATCAAGATTCAAAAGTTGCTAAATTAGGGTTTTGTAGGAAAAGTCAACTCAACTTTGACCAAGCATAACTTTATCATAATTTATGAGAAATGACCCATCCAAAGCTTATTTTGAAGGGGATGCAATCTACTACAATCCATCTTCATACCCAAAGTTCAAAATTTTCACTCACAAGAAGTTGTAAATTTGGACATTATAGGTCATTTTTGAAAGTCAACAAAAACACCTTTTTTTACAAAGCTTATAACTTGAGCATGGAATATCAAAATAAGATGAGACCAAAAGTATTGGTTAGTGGACATCTCAAGATTTCTAAAAAGTCCAAGAAAACTTCCAAAATTTCAAAATTGAAGAAGTTATGCATTGTTGAAGTTGGACTTTGTTTGCAAAATTGCCAAAAGTCAACTATCCCCAAAACTTCAAATTTTGTCAAATGGGTCCATTCTTTTCCACTTGATTTGAGCTTGCATAGTTGCCCGCGTGTCCTAGCTTCATCCATGAGCCCATATTTCATTTTTATTATTTAATTTGATTTTTAATTGAATTTATTCATTTTAAATCAAATAAAATCATATAAAATCCAACACTTTGATAACACAAGATCTTTTGGTTATTTCAGGCTTTGATTACAATCATTATCATCATCAAATTCGAATCAAACCAAATCATGTGCAAAAAGATTGGAATTAGGCAAAATTGGCAAGTTTGTAAAGGGAGATAAAATCAAATATGCAAGCATTGATAATGCAAGATTTGGATCAATTTTATTAACCTAATGCACTGAGCATTACATAAGGAAGGAAAGGACACAAAAACAAGGGTTGGAAAACTGTGGAGAGAGGCAGAACAAAAGTGCAAAAATTCACAAAAAAGTGAGAAGTCGAAATCCATGTTAGAGGCATTTTCAGAGGTCAAGACTTGTTCCAATCGCTTACTGGGCATTCACACAAGCCATCCCAACCAAAACCAAGCATTTTCAGGCTCCTAAACGCACTGTAAGTCCCACGTAACACAACCCTGTTCTTGAATTCGGTTTGATTCATTCTTGCATCATTTGAGAAAACTAATGGTACATTCGTGATCACAAGAACATGTTTAAACTTTTTGCATTGTTTAATTTCATTTATGTGCTCTGTATGAAGAAACACCATTGCTAGGGTTTGGCTCGTGGTTTTAGGGGTTTTTGTGTCAGGCACAATTGAGACACAAGAAGGGCATGGTTTTGATTAGGAAGCCAGGTCGAGTCAAACCATGTTCTTGGAATGGATTTATATGACCTAGAGAAGATTTTAGCATAGGCATGTGCTTTTAGCTGCGGATTCAAATCTGCAGGTATTTTTGTTACAGGTTTGAGGACAGGGACGATGATGTGTCCCCCGCCCATTGGCTCTTTCAAACCAAGCGCGCGTTTTTTTATTATTTTCTGGTAATAGTTTTATTTTTTTATATATTATACATCATTTGTATTAATATAACAAATGAAGCAGCGTGTCCCAGTGGTCAACAAGTCAGTTTCCAAGGCGTTAGGGGCTGGAGGTCAGGGGTTCGATCCCTGCCTCCAGCACTTTGTATTTTCTTGTTTCTTTTCAGGTAATCACATGCGCATACAAGCTTGCAGTACACCATACTCTCTCATGCATCCAAGAGCCAGATGGCCAATGACCAGATCTGAGGGTCCATGATTGGGGGTCCACCAAAGCGCCAGTCAACGCATGAGCATCAGATCCAAAAAGTCCACAAAGGCCAGCACAATTGGGCCTTCAGAATTGCTCCTCACACCCCTTAATTCAGGCTCAATACTCCTCTCTTATAATTTATTTATTTATTTACTTATTTTATTTTATTTTATTTTATTTCTAACCAATCAAAATTCTGTTTTATTAAATAAAATACCAAGAAGATATTTTTATTTTAATCAAATTTTTAACTTTTATTTTTTTTAATAAACTTATTAATTAACTAGGTTTTTAATTAGAAAACTTTAATTTATTTTTGTAAATAATTTTAATCAATTAGATTTAATTAGATTTAACCACTAATTCAATAATTTTTAATTTCTTTCCTAAATAATCAAAAATTCCAAAAAAATAATTTACTTTTCATTTAATTAATTTATTAATTTAATTTAGTCATTTAATTTAGGTCTAATTTCTTTTCCTTAAATAAAAACAACAAAAAACCTAAAAAAGATTTCTTCTTTAACCAAAAGGGTCAAAATCCTAATCATGCGTCCGATTTAATTTTGCACCGCGATTTACTCTCTTTTATCCAATAATGTACCTGCTTCCGGATTGTAATAGTTAATAGGACATTTAATTATTTTTTATCGATTTATTTTATTTTTCAAAGGGTTTGTCTTTGGCGATGTAAATACCCGACGCCTTGTAATTTAATTTCCGCACCTTTAATTTCTGCAAATTATAACTGCTAGATGTTTGATAATAGGGTTTGCATGACAAGATTGAATGTTAATCTTAAAATCAAATTAGATCACCTTTAACATGTACAAAGATAAAAATAAACTGAAAACGACACACTCGTACATGCGCACTCTTAGGGTACACCCCACTTGGTTGCCTTCGTACGCGGTCATTGAGTATAGGTCGTTTTAGAGGTCGTCCTCTTGTCTAAAAGATCATAGTTGCCTCGAAATGGTTGCCTTGGATATTGTTGCCTCAAACAAATGATCTAAGACATTAGGGTTACTGCTAAGGCGTCCTAACATTGCTTTGGTGACCGTAAGTCCCTAATTCAAATTGACCCTCAAACTCTAACGACGGTGCTACCTACTCATCAATAGTAGGATAACATTGTCTAAAGGAAATTAGCATAGAACGATTCTTTTTTCGAGTAGGTAGATGGTTCTTAGATACTTGCTCTTTCAAAAACAAAACTCTTCACACTTACACTTTTCGAACAAAGTTTTCAAAATACTTCATTACACTCTTGAGGACAGAAGCAAGAGTTAAATCGAAGTTTCAAACAAATTTTTTTTCAAACCCACAAGCACAAAGAAAACAATTTTGAAAACAATTAAACAAGTACCTAAGAGCCCGTGGATAACCACGGATAGAAAGGGTGCTAACACCTTCCCTTTCTATAATCTACCCCCCGAACCTGAGAAATATCTCGAAAAAGGAATTTTTCTGTGCTTTTTTCCTTTCCTCGTTGGATAAAATAAAATTCGGTGGCGACTTTTGCTTACCTCGACATTTTGCAAAAACAAATGCAAAACGCAAACCAGCAAAGGCTTTGATTGCATTTCTCAAGACTGCGCATGTGCCACAAGAAACCTCCGCCGACCAATTCAAAGACTATGTGGCCAGTTTGACTGCTGACAATAGGTTGGGTTTTTTAGAATCCGATCTGACACCAAAGGGGAGAAAGCATAATGATGCTCTGCATGTCTCGATTGAATGCATGGGCACTACTATGGCTCATGGCTCATGTGCTGGTGGATACTGGATCGTCACTGAACATTTTGCCTAAGAAGGCTCTTGATCGACTAGATTGCGAAGGCTTGACCTTAAAGCCCAGTAACATTGCAGTGAGGGCCTTTGACGGGTCAAAAAGAACGGTGCACGGGGAGGTGGACATCTCTGTCAAAGTGGGTTCCCAGACCTTTAAATCCACCTTCTACGTGATGGATATCAGGCCATCGTACTCTTGTTTGTTGGGTTGCCCTTGGATCCATGAAGTTGGGGCCGTTACTTCTACGTTGCACCAAATGCTGATGTATCCAGTAAAGGGGAAGATTGCCACCGTACATGGTGAAGAGGAGTACATGGTAAGCCACCTGAACTCTTTCAGGTATGTGGAGATGGACGGGGAATTCATAGAGACACCTTGTCAAAACTTTGAAGAGGTTCCTCAGATTATGGCATCAACCGAGGCCATCACTAGTGCGTTGAAGATCACCAAATCTCCTTTGAATATGACTTCTCTCAAGGAAGCCAGAGCGATAGTTGAGGAAGGTGGGTGTACCATTTGGGGACAGCTCCCTGATTTTCCTTATAAAACTGACAAATTTGGTTTGGGCTTTACTTCAGGAGCTCAAAGGGTTGTTCGACGTGCTCGGGCTGGAGGACCTCCCCATACGCATCAGCAATCGTGGGGTTAATGCTATAGAAAACAATGATGAGGATTCCGATTTTGACAGTTGGATCTACCCTACTACCAACGGTGGACCTAGTAACTGGACGACCAGAGATTTTGTGCCAATTTCTTTTGTTCAGCAGTAATTGTATTACTTGTTTTTTGAATTTGTAATAAACCATATGGCCTTGTCTCTTACCCGAGGCACTATGGTTTTATTTGTGAGGGTTATTATATGTAATTTTCATATGTCATCAATAAAACATTGGACGTTTCTTGCATACAAATTTTGTGCTATGTCTTTCTTTTCTGCTTTTCACTTCATCAATACAACTATGCTCTTACACACACTCACATATCAAACTACAGATCCATATGCACTATGGATCCCATTGATAACAGTTCTGCTATTTCGAGTTATAACTTCAAAAATCCGATCAACCAAGCCGAGGACGAAGGTGAGAAATATTGTGAGGTGCCTAGAGAACTTGCTAGACTGTTACAACAGGAAGAGAGGGCTATACAGCCTCATGAAGAGCCAGTTAAGATGATAAACTTGGGCACGGAGGTAGACAGAAAAGAAGTCAAGATCGGCGTAAATCTGGAGATGAATGTCAAACAGCGATTGATACAGATGTTGCACGACTATGTGGAGATCTTCGCCTGGTCATATGAAGACATGCCTGGTTTAGACACTGATATTGTGGTACATCGTCTGCCGACTAAAGAAGATTATCCTCCGGTTAAGAAAAAGGTCCTCTACATGCGCCCTAAAATGTCAGAGAAGATCAAAGCAGAGGTCATGAAACAGTTCAACGCTGGGGTCTTAGTTGTCACCTCCTATCCGCAGTGGGTTGCTAACGTCGTTCCGGTACCTAAGAAGGATGGTAAGGTACGAATGTGTGTGGACTACAGAGACCTGAACAGGGAAAGCCCCAAGGATAACTTCTCGCTTCCCCACATCGATGTTCTGGTTGACAACACCGCACAACATAAGATCTTTTCTTTCATGGACAGTTTCTCTGGGTACAATCAGATCAAGATGGCACCCGAAGACATAGAGAAGACAACCTTCGTCACACAGTGGGGCACTTTCTGTTACAAGGTGATGCCTTTTGGGTTAAAGAATGTCGGGGAAACTTATCAGCGAGCCATGGTCTCCTTGTTCAACGATATGATCCACCATGAGATATAGGTTTATGTTGATGACATGATAACCAGGTCTCAAACGGAAGGAGAACACCTGGATCATCTACAAAATTTGTTTGACAGTTTGAAGACATACAAGTTGAGGTTGAATTTGAACAAGTGCACCTTCGGGGTAAGGTCTGGTAAGCTTCTGGGGTTCATCGTCAGTGACAAAGGTATTTAGGTAGACCCTGCAAAGGTGAAGGCTATACAAGAGATTCCGGCTCTCCGTACTGAGAAGGAGGTTAGAGGTTGAAGCTACCAGCAGAAAACACAGAGCCGCCACCGAACTTTATTTATCCCGAAGAAAGGGGAAATATCGATAAAACCACAAGGGAATGGATAAGATGGTCTTACGACCGAGAGAAAGGGTAAGGGAGTCGGTTATGCGAGGGGAAGGAATTAGCACCCCTCACATCCGTTGTACTCAACGGGATCCATTTTGTTTGTTTGTCTTAAAGGGTGTATTTATCTACAACTATGCTTGCTTAAAGGGAAATGGATGGTTTTTGATTATTGCGTTCGTGAGGGTTTCGCGACCCTTTGCCTACGTATCCAATGAAGGAATCAGAACACTGTAGTTCCTCTAAAGAAAAGGTTGGTTTGTTTGTGTTTTTTAATGGGCGATGTTAACGCACGCATTCTAGCAATAGGCACGACCGGTATCGCGGTAGAACGGAGATGACATGCCCCTTGGGGAAGGTTTTGATTTGTTGAGTGTTTTGCGGGTTTTAAAATAAATTCAAGTAATGATTAAGTGTTTTTGGATTTTTTGGTTTGTGAAAGTTAAGTTTTAATTAATTACAAAATAATAATAAAAACTAGAGGGGGAAGTCTACCCTAATGTTATTACGTACTTGTTGGGCTAAAATTCTATCTCGACATAAGACGATCAAAACAGAATTTAATCGCCTCATGGCGTTACCTAAGAGGGTATGGTATTAAGATTTGAACACGCAAACGAAAAAAAAAAAGAAATTTAAATTCTAAACATTTTTATGGTTTTTTATCAAGTTAAATGAATAATGAATTAAATTAAAGCATAGTTCTTAAAGTATTCTAATATTTTTGTGATTATTTTCAAGTAAATAAATATTATATTCAAAGGGAAAATAAAATCTTAATTCTGATATTTGGTATTTTATCAATTTAAATGAACAAAATATTTAAAAGTAAACTAGAACCTAAATTGAAGAATATTCTAACATTATTTTTATGGCATTTTTATGACGCAAGAAAATAAGATGTGGAATAGAGCTAAACAAAAGTTATCTAAATTAAATTAAAATTCTAAGGTTAACAACAACAAAAAAAAGAATTCCTAAAATTACTAAATTAAATCTAAATTAAATTAAAAAAGTATAAAATTACTAAATTAAGTCTAAACTAAATTAAATTCATGAAGTTTCCAAGTTAAACCTAAACTAAAGCTATTTAAGAAAACTATTAAAAAGAAAAAAAAACAATTAAACTGGTTTAATTATAAAAGGGGTGAAACAGAGTTAGGAGGATATAGTAGCAACATCACTGGGCTTGCTGGAAAGAAGTTGGGCTAAAAAAAAAGAATAACAATAACTCAGTTGGGCCAAACCGGGTCAGGAGGTCCGGACCCAGTTTAAACCAAAAAAACAACATGGTTCAAAGAACCCTAACAGATGCACCTCCATATCTAAGCATGCCTTTGTTCTGTTCTCCCTCTCTCACCTAAATCGCCATTACTCTTTCTCAGTTTTCTTTGAATCTTCATCTATCTTCTTCTCTCTCTCGACTCTGTCGATTCTTCTCTGATTCAAATCACAATTAGCCCTCCAGTGGAACACATCCGATACAAATTTACACAATCGCAGAAGAATGAAGCAAACAATACACTAATTTAATCTAGATAAAAGTCAAAAGCATTTAAGGGAACCTGTATGGAGACCTAAATTTCTGGTATAGTGGAAAAGATTCCCGACTACCGTGAAACTCAAGTAACGACTTTGACTTGCTCTTCTTTTCTTTGATTTGCATTGTGTTTTGTTGTTCACTGATGATGATAACGAGTAAGGTAGTTATGCATTTGGAGCATCAGTAATGAAGATTGAGGAATTGGGAAAGCAGTGCTGCAGATGAAGGTTATACAGAAGGCCAAAGAATGATTGAAGGTTTGATATGAAGGTGAGGTTGCGTGAAATCAGAGAGAATTTGGTGAGTTTTTCTTGTTTCTGTGAAACAAATATGTGAAACCATGGTTTTTTGGTATGAATTTTCTATTAATTGTTGGTTGTATGTTAAAGTTTGTGATGAAGGCTATTATAGTGATGTTGAGGAACAGAAGTATAAAGTTTGGGATCAGGTGAGTTGAAGAACCGTTTGAGGTTTTATGGTGGTACCTCTGATGTAAGGGTATGATGCAAGGCTGAGGTTATAAACAATGTTGATATGTTGTTTTTTGCTTTTAAAATGCAGGTTATGTTTTTGCTGTTTTTGTGAGGTTTTGCACAGGTTTTAGCTTGACATGGTGCAGACTGGTTTTTCTGTAGCAGTGGGAAACAAGGCTTTGTTTCTTTGTTTTGGGACTGTTTTGACATGGTGCAAACTGGTTTTTCTGTAGCAGTGGGAAACAAGGCTTTGTTTCTTTGTTTTGGGACTGTTTTGGTTGCAGGTTATATCTTTCCTTTTTCTCTTTCAATGACACAAAGCTGGTGCTTTTTGAAAATTAATTCTGAAGGGTTTGCTTCTTTTGGAACATGATGACATAGAGGTTTTGGGCATGTGGTAGCTTGCTAGACTACTTATTTTGTTTAATATTTGCTGATTTGTTATTGAGTTGAGTTGTTGTCCTGTTCTATTGTTGCTTGTTGTTTTGGCTTTGCTGCTGTATTGTTTATGTTATATTACTGCCTTGTCCTATCATTTTAGCAGCCTATGCTGCCTTGCTTACTTGGCCTGCTGCCTTTTTTTTACCTTGCTTTGTTTGTTGTTGTTTGTTCATTTGGCTGCCTTGTTAAAGCTGTTACTTTTTTTGTTTGCTGGCCTGCAGCTTTTTCTCATTGGCAATTTTTCTTTTCTCCCTTTTTGTGAACCAAAGAGGACAAATCTTTGTGATTTGAAATTTGGGATAAAAATAAAACATGATAAAAAATACTCCCTCTTTAACTGATTCCAAATGCAAACCTTTATGATGAGATACCAATTCCTTTTATCAATTAATTCTTGTTTGGAAATTTTTTATGTGTTTTATTGCTAACTTTTATTCTTTTTCTTTGTCTGGTTTCATGATCATGAGAGTTGGATGGCTAGTGATGTTTGAACGATAAAAATACCATGGCGAGGAGTGATGACGAATGACTTGAAGATGAAGACATGAAGAAACACACATTATTTCTCTCTTTTTTGTAATCAAACAAATGTAATTTGTATTTTAATAATTGTAATTCATGATTTCACATGCTCTGTAATCTGTCCCAAAAATATAATGAACACGAAAGCTTGAATGATATATTTTTGAATGAATTTTTTGTATGGAAACCAAACAACTCTTGAACTTTGATTGAAAGTGGCAATTCCCACTTGAATGATTTGAATGCACCTTTTGACTTTGTAACTTATACTTCAAGAAATTGTGAGAAATTGTTATAACTTGTATTCCAAACAATCACGCGCCTTATCTTTCAAAATCCAATCAAACTCTCCAACAAAATAAATGCTTGAGAATTTAATTCCCTCTGGTTAATTTGAACCCAAAACACCGGTCGCTTGAACCTTGATCTTCGTATCATGCCTGAACCACACTTGCACTTCTTAAACAGAACTCTAATTTTGACACTCACATCGCTAGCAACTTGCAACTTTAAATAATCGAAACATGTCTTGATTATCATGAGCCTTTAACCTTATTTCCTAAAGTGCTCAAACTCCACATTTGTCAATTCAAACTTCAAATTCTCGACTTAATGGCTTAGAGACTTTAAGAAGAAACTTGAAATGCGAGGAGGCGAAATTCTTGACCTAATGCATTGAGCTTTAAGTCATCTTCGAGGCAGGCGAGAGAAACATCTTCCCAGAAACCAAAGACCCGAAACCCTAGCATCTTGACCAACACCCCTAGGGAAATAAACCCAAAACCAGGATCTGATAAATTTGAGCGAGAACCAACCTTGTAACATGACGACACAATTCATTCCACGATCCATTAATCGAGAACTAAAAGAATTCCCTTTCACCTGATAAGAAAACTTCAAAGCAAGATTAGACATAAAGAGGGCGTAACCCTAATACCTCAAACCAAAGCGCCTGATCCCATGAGATGCAAGGTGTTATACCCCAAAATTTGCCCTCCCATATTCCTCAAGAAATTGCCAAATCAAGCTGCAAAATTCCCCAAGGGTTGCACAGTCCAACTGTCTCCTATACAGTCAAAATTAGGGTTTTGAGTCTGATCAAGAAAAGGAAGTTTTCAAAGGCTCAATCAAGTCTCATATGCTTACAAACATGGTCAAGCATCCTCATATCAAGTTTCAAGGCATTCAGCTCAAGATTGCACAGTCAAAACCCTAAATTGCACTACAGTCAACTGTAGGGGCAAAATGGTCATTTGGCAGTCAAAAGTTCAAATTTTTGGTCAACATATCATTTTGAAGCCACAAACATCATTTGATCAATGCTTGATCATGATTCTTAAAAATTGGCTCAGAAATCATCAAAGATGCAAAAGTTGCTATATTTGG
Organism: Vicia faba; assembly: GCA_948472305.1. Lineage (NCBI taxonomy): Eukaryota > Viridiplantae > Streptophyta > Magnoliopsida > Fabales > Fabaceae > Vicia > Vicia faba. The sequence continues at coordinate 155,610,801 of OX451739.1, forward strand.
ACAGCTGAAAAAGTCAACTGAAATTGACCAGGGCATAACTTTCACATGGATTATCAGAAAAATTCCATCCAAAGCTCATTTTGAAGAGAAAGACATTTCCTACAACTCATCTTCATACTTCAAGTCCAAGAAATGCTCTCACAAAAAGTTATCAATTTCAACATTATAGGTCATTTTCAAAAGTCAACAAAAAGGGACTTTAAGTCAAAGACCATAACTTGAGATTGGTAAATCAAAATGACATGGGACCAAAGGCATTGGTTAAAGGACTCAAAGACCTTTCCAAAATGTCCAAGAACATGTGAAAAGCTTAAAAATTGAGCAAGTTATGCCTTGTAGAAGTTGGGAAATTTTTGTGAAATGGCAAAAGTCAACTATCCTTGAAAATCCAATTTTTGACAAAAGGGCCCCATTTTTTCCACTTGGTTCATCATTGTCATGCCACACACGTGTCCCATGGTTAATTTCAAGACCAAATATTGATTTTTTTATTTTATTTAATTTTTGATGATTTAATTCATTTTAATTCTTTGAAAATTCAAATAAAATTTAAAAACCAATGGAATAGTGTCATGTGAACTTGGACAATTCCTATGTATCATGAACCAACTCAAGAAATCAGGCTAGGGTTCATTTGCACACTAGGTCTAGGTTTTGGCTAAAAAGGAGGAAAAATGGTTAAGAGTGAAAACCCTAAGACTAATTCCTTCATGAGCTTGAATCTAGGTCAAAGAGTAAGCCAATTCCATTCCATTATGATCACTGAGTCCAACCCTAACCATAATATGCCATATGCTGCGCTGAAAAGCCATTGGACAATTTGAAAAATGAGCCATATAAGCCAAATCTGATTTCAAGGTTAGGGAGAGTTTTAAGCCTTAATTGTTTTCCTAATAGCATCCTGAGACGTCACTGAAGGTTTCTCAATCGTTCACATCAATTAAAACACCCTGAATTGGTACCCCTAACTCAGACTGTATCTCAAAATATTTGAAATCGTATTCTCCATTCTAAGCATCTTCATTGCATTCCAATAGTATATTCTTGTTCCATATGATGTTTCCAAGCTAACCCTTATATTCAATTTGGTTTTTGCACTGTATATAAGAATCCACCATGCGCGAATCCTAGGGTTACAGTTTTCTCAAATTAGGGATTTTGCATAGAGGAAAAATTAGGGCCCATGACCACCATGGTTGAACTCAGCGTTTAGAGACGAAGAAGAAGATATGGTCGCGACAAATTTATGAGCTACAGGGACCTAATCGCTATTTTCTCAAAAGCTGTCTAATACTACACTTCAAAAACCGTTGCCTTCTTTCTTTGTGTTTCAGGAAAATGGAAGGGATGATGGCGTGGCACAAGTGGATTGGAGGAATTTGAATTTGCGCGCGTTTAACCATTATGCGTTGGTTTTAATATTTGATGTTTATTAACCATATTATATTAAATGAAATTGAATGGTTCAGCTGGCAGGCACCTTACTTTGCAAAGTCCAAGACCTGGGTTCGAGTCCCAGGTCTACGTTACCTTCATATTGTTTTTTATTATGTATTCAGGTGTAGGCTCCATGCTATGGTCCACTATGCACCACCACAATCCAAACATGACACGTCCTCCTGGGAGTCAATCCAAAGGCATAAGATGGACGATCACAATAAGCCCCAGTCAAAGTGCCACACCTGATTGGAAAAGTCAATGGATTCAAGATCAAATGGGCCAAAATCACCAGGCCTACACCTCCAATTTTGGGGCCACACCCCCCTGGTTTGCTTTATTATTTTTATTTTTATTCTTTCTTCAATTTTTCCTTTTATTTCTTTTTGCTATTTATTTAATCAATTATTTTTAACAAAATGCAAAAACATTCAAAAATCAGAAAAGACCAATAAAAAATATAATTTTTATTTTAATTATTTTCTAAATAAATGTTTGTAATTATTTAGTTTTAATTAGGTTTTCAAATTTAATTCTTTTAATAACTAAAATCCAAAAACTAGAATTTAGGTTTAATAACTTTTATTTTCTTTTTTAATTTTCCTTTTTTCAGAATAATAATATTATTTATTTATTTTCCATAAATTAAAAATTGTACATAAATTAATTTAGAGTTAAATTAGGTTAAAAGTCAATATTTTCATAATAAATTTAAAAAAACATTAGAACTAGGGTTTAGCATTTTAATCTTAATTAATTTTTCTTTTTTTTTTCAGATCTAAAAAACACAAAAATACCATTTTTCATTTAATTTTAATTTTAGATAACTTAATTATTTTAATTCCTTTAAAGGGTTCAACGCCCTCGCATTTGATTATTTTCTTTTTTCGCGCGTTTCATTTATTTCTTTTGTGAATATAATGTACTTGTACCAAAGCCATGTAATAGCTATTAGGCATTTCTTTTCTGCAATTTATTTTAAATCGGGTTCGGTTTATTTTGGCGATGTGGACCCGCGCCCTTTGTAATAGCGTAGGACTTTTATCTTTTCCGCACTTTAAATTCCCGTACTTTTAACTGTTAAATAATAACATGAAAGAATGAATGCCCAAAAATAAAATCGAATCGTTAGATCACCAATGCATGACAAGACAAACAATAAACTGAAAATGACACACAATTCACACACCACCCCTAGGGTACGCCTCACTGTTGCCTTTCGAAAGGTGGTCGTCGAGTATAGGACGTTTTAGTAAGTCCTTATGTCCATGACATGATCCAGTTGCCTCGAAACGTTTGCCTCGGAATTAAAAAGGATCAATGGCATAAGGGTAGCTTCTAAGATGTCCTACTGTTGCTCTGGTGACCACACCGTCCCTAAACTCGAATTGACCCGAACACCTCCAACGGTGGTGCTACCTACCTCTCAATGGTGGGATAGCACTACTTTAAAGGACATTTACACAGACGAATTCCTTAGGGTAGGTAGGTTCTCAAGGATACTTGCTCTAATTTCAAACAAAACAAAAACTCTTTTCACACCAACACACTTTCAAAAAACTTTCAAAACAAACTTTTCAAACACTCTGACGTACGAGTTAAACTGAAACTTTTCAGAGAATATTTTTGAAACCCACATTGAAAAGCAAACAAACATTTTGAAAACACATTGAGCAAGTACCTAAGAGCCCATGGATAACCATGGATAGAAAGGGTGCTAACACCTTCCCTTTCTATAACCTACCTCCCGAACCGAGAGCAATCTCTTTTAAAGGAATTTTTCTGTGCTTTTGTCCTTTCCATTTGGAGAAACTAAAAGACGGTGGCGACTCTTGCTTACCGCGACATTTCGCGAACCAGCTTTAAAACAGTCAGTTCCAGATCCACCGATCACAGAACTGGCGACTCTGCTGGGGACAAACTTAAAGTGAGGTGTACCTTAGGGCTAGTTCATAACTGTGTTTTCAATTGTTTTCCTTGTGTGCTTTAAAATTGTGGGTTGCTTGGGAGTTCTATAGATCCTAACCCGGATCTGGGGGATACCCTTTTAGAAAGTAGCAACAAGGCTGTGAGGGAACTGTGCGGGGTATACCGACATGGTTGAAACAGTCTGCTACGTTGATGTGGCACTTTGGTGTGTACCGGTAACCCTTGAGTCAGTCAAGGAGAGTACGGGGCCTCCATGTGGTGTCATGAAACATCAACAGACCTTAGGAACCTTAATTGAACAATCTTGGCCTCTTTAGGGTAGTGAGATAACTGACTTTGGTGCAGTCCGAGGTTGGTTGATACTCGATACTACACTCAATTGAGGGTTGCTTTCCTGGAATATTTCGGTCGCCAGTTCAGTGGCTAAATCGAAACGATGAACAATGAAAGCAATCCCGTGATATTGGGAACCTTAGAACCCGGTTACTTTGATTAGGACAGGTTGAACCCACCAACTTCAAGAGGGTACCACCCAGACCCCATGCTGGCCTTAAACCTTAAGGGCATGTCTTGTGTGCCTTGTGTGCCTTACATGTTTGTCTTTGTAAATATCTGTGGTGTTTATTCATAGCATCATGACATCATCCAGCATCATATGCATTAACTAACCATTTCAGGGGTTCAAATTTTCATCTTTGTTCTTGTTTTGTAGGACATGGAAACTGGTCGTAGAAAGACAATTCCAATCAGTCTTGTGAGGATCTCTCCTCAGCTTAAGGAGCTTATATCCAGGATTCCCGAGAACTCTTCATTCAGTGAAAAGCATGGAAGTCTCATCAGCTTGGTCAATACCAACATTGAGGAAGATATGATAAAAGTCCTGTTCCAATTCTTTGACCCTCTGCATCACTGTTTCACCTTCTTGGACTATCAATTGGTACCTACATTGGAGGAGTTCTCCCGACTCTTGAAGATCCCTATCCTTGATCAGCTACCCTTCAACGGTACAGAAAAGGAACCTAAGCTTGAAGAGATTGCTAAAGCCTTGCACCTACAGTCATCTGACCTCAAGGGACATTGGGAAGTCAGAAGTGGTATTAAAGGGTTCTTAGCCAGGTTTCTGTTTGAAAAGGCCTATGAATGTTGGAATTCCCTTGACTTGCAAGCTTTTGAAAAGGTTGTGGCCCTCCTTGTTTATGGTTTGGTGTTGTTCCCTAACCCAGACCAGCTCGTTGATATCAATGCTGTCCAGATCTTTATGTCCAGGAACCCTATACCTACGTTGCTGGGGGACATCCTTCACTCATGTTACACTCGAACCATGAGAAAAAGAGGTGTCCTAATGTGTTGCACTCCTCTCCTGGGAAAGTGGTTTATTTCGCACCTTCCACAATCAGTCCTGAAGAACGAGCGGGGTTTGAGATGGTCACAACGGTTGATGACTCTTACACATGCAGATATACATTGGTGCCCTAGGTCCAGAGAAGATGTCACTATCATTGATCGTTGCGGGGAGTATCCTAATGTTCCTTTACTTGGAATCAGAGGGGGCATTACTTATAGTCCATGCCTGGCTTGGAGACAATTTGGTTACGCTCGGAGGGATGGTCCTCATGACATGTTGATTCCTGACATAGTTTTTGACTTCGACAACGATACTCAAGGACTTCGCCAGAGATTTATCAGAGCTTGGAGGATGCCTAGTAGGATAAACAGCAAGACACTGGGGCACAGGAACTCCATCCCTTTGGAACCTTACCTCAAGTGGGTACGAGCCCGCTCTCAGAAATTAGTAATGCCTTATCCTCACATGCTTCCAGTAATCAAAGAGCCTGCCTTGGAAGGAGAGGTGTCTCATGTCATTCAGCACCCTGATATGCCCACATCCTGGGAAGAGATGCAGAAGAGTTGGATCCAGCTTAAGGAAGAGCGGAATTCTCTTGAGACTAGTTTGCATGCCAGTGAAAGGAAGGTCTTGGAGCTCACCCGCCTGTTGCATGAGGAAAGGAACCTCAACACTTACATAGCTCCAAAGAAGATGCGCAACATATTTTGGGATTGGGATTGATTTGATCTTTTTGTACTTTTGCCCATGAGGCTTTGATGTATTAAACAATGATTTTCTTAATAATAACGTGTGTTCCTTTTGGTCTACAACAAATTTGAATTTTCGAACTCTTGAATGCATTGCATAAACACATATCATTCATCATGTGCATCATAGGTACTTTTCTTTTCAGGTTGTTTACCGTTCTTCGCTGTTTATTTCAGCATCATGAATCCTGAATCATCAACTGAGGCATCTATCAAGGCTCTTCAGGCGCAAAACGTCCAATTTCAGGCGCAGAACGCCCAATTTCAGGAGCTGATCAAGGGCTTGACTCAGGGTCAACAAGAGTTGAAGACCATGCTTTTGAAGAAGACTAAGAAGAAGAGGAGGACTGTGCTATTTAACACTGGGCGCAGACTCGGGAACACTTTGGTTGAAGCTGAAAGGACTCCTCCATCTGTGACAGAAGGCAGTCACCAAGAAAGGGAGGTCACTACTCCTGTGGGCTCTGATACTGAAACAGACTTCAACGACGAACAGTACCCTCCTGCTGAAGACCGGTACAAGCAGTTGGAAGACAGATTAAAGGCTGTGGAAGTTCAGCGGGTGCCTGGATTGGATTTCAGAGACTTGGGGTTATCTACTGGAGTGGTGATCCCGCACAAGTTCAAAACACCTGCCTTCGTGAAGTATGATGGGGCTTCCTGTCCCAAGATGCATCTCCGTTCTTATGTAAGGAAGATCCAGCCTTACACAGCAGACAAGAATCTTTGGATCCACTTCTTCCAGGAGAGTCTTTCAGGGACTCACCTCGATTGGTTCTATCAGCTAGATGGAATCAGCATTCGTAACTGGGAGGATCTGGCTACTGCTTTTTACAAGCAGTATCAGTATAATGCCGACCTCGCTCCTACGCGTACCCAACTCCAGGGTATGTCGCTAGGGTCGGGTGAAGGTTTTAAAGAGTACGCCCAGAAATGGAGAGACCTGGCTGGCAGGGTGCAGCCACCATTGACGGATCGGGAGCTGGTAGATATGTTCTTGGGGACCCTATCTGGTCCATATTTTAATCATCTCATTGGTAATTCCTCTGCTGGGTTTACCGATCTAATCCTGACTGGTGAAAGGATTGAGGCCGGTATAAAATCGGGGAAGATACAGAAATTTGCCTCCTCCAGTACTGAGAAGAAACCCTTCAAAAAGGAGGCTAGTGTTGTATATGGCTCCCGGAGAACAGAACGACCTGAACACCGCCAATCTGTCAGTGCGGTAATGATTGCCAAACCTGCTGCCGCTCCTCGGCCAACTAATCCTCAAAAGTTTGAAAGACCCCGGAGAGAGTTTACCCGGTTAAGCATGACCTTATCACAGATCCTGCCACAGTTGCTATCCTCCAATTTAGTGACTGTCAAGGAGGCTCCAAAGTTTCCCAATACTGCATCCCCCAAGTTCAATCCAAATGCTCGCTGTGCTTATCACTCTGATAGCCCGGGGCATAACACAGATGACTGTTGGGCCCTAAGGAATAAGGTTCAAGACCTCATTGATGCAAAGGAAATACAGTTTGAGGCGCCCGAGAAGCCGAATGTTGTAACTGCTCCCATGCCCCAGCATGGGGTGAATGCTGTTGAGGAAGATTTGTATGTAGCTTCAGTGGATGATGTTGCTACTCCGTTGCTAATGGTCAAGAGGAATCTGCTGCTAGCCGGTTTATTTCCGGGATGTAGCGAAAGTTGCCCTCTATGTGTTGCTTCCCCTGCTGGTTGTTCTCTGTTGAAGTCAGGCATCCAAAACCTGATAGATAGTAGAGAGATTTTGTTCGAAAAGACTATTGTTCCTGCTGCTCCTGTTGAAGAAGTGTCGATCGTTACCATCTTCAACAACCATTCCAAGGCTCCTTCAAATAAGCCTATACAAATTTTGTCAGTTCACAAGAATGCTCCCATCACCATTACTGTTCCGGGGCCTATACCTTACAAATCTGATAAGGCTGTCCCATGGCACTATGGGGCGGATGTTTATGTTATGGGTGTGAAACAAGAGTGCAACATCGATACTGGTGTCTCCAACATCACCGGGCCTGCCAAGGTCACTCGTAGTGGAAGACTGTTCTCGCCAGACATTGCTCCTCCGGCAATTCATAGGCCTTTGATCTTCACACCTGCCAGAGTGCCTGTTTCTCCCCCTGACCAAGTATCCACCCCTGCTACTGAGTCATCTGATACTCGGGGCAAGGGAATTGCTGCTGATATGCCTGCCAGGACGGAGGCACCAAAGACCATTGTTGAGGCTTCCAAGCAGGAAATGGAAGAAATCCTCAAGATAATAAAGAAGAGTGACTTCAACGTTGTGGAACAGCTGGGGCACACCCCCTCTAAAATCTCCATGTTGTCACTGCTGCTGTGTTCAGAAGCCCATGCAAAGGCTCTGATTGCTTTCTTAAAGACTGCCCACGTACCCCAAGAGACGACTGCTGACCAGTTCACCGACTGTGTGGCCAACCTAACTGCTGATAACGGCCTGGGTTTCTCTGATGCCGATCTGACAGCAAAGGGGAAGAACCATAATGATGCCCTGCATGTCTCCATTGAATGCAGGGGCACTACTCTTGCTCATGTGCTGGTTGACACAGGTTCTTCGTTAAACGTGCTGCCCAAGAAGGCTCTGGATAGGCTGGATTGTGAGGGTCTAGAGCTCAAACCAAGTAGCATTGTTGTCCGGGCCTGTGACGGGTCCAAAAGAATGGTGCATGGTGAAGTGGACATCCCAATCAGGGTTGGGTCACAAGTATTTGATTCAAAATTCTATGTGATGGACATCCATCCGTCCTATTCTTGTTTGCTGGGTCGCCCATGGATCCACAAGGCTGGAGCTGTGACCTCCACATTGCATCAGAAGCTCAAGTACCCGGTCAGGGGGAAGATCGTAACAGTGCAAGGGGAAGAGGAGTACATGGTCAGCCACCTAAACTCCTTCAGATATGTAGAAATGGATGGGGAGTTCATTGAAACCCCCTTTCAACATTTTGAGGAAGTACCACAAACCTTGGCAGCAGCAGAAGATGAAGAGGTTTCTCCTATGAAGATGGCCTCTTTAAAGGACGCCCGGGCTGTGATCGAAAAAGGTGAATGTGCAAACTGGGGCAAGCTCCCTGATCTTACTCCTAAGACTAACAAGTTTGGGCTGGGTTTCACCACAGAAGCTCAGAAAGCAGTGCGCAAGGCGAGAATTGGAAGACCTCCTGTGCTCATCACTCACTCAGAAGTGAATGCTGTTGGAGAGGAAAATGAAGTGGAAGAGTCAGAGTTCGATAGCTGGATCTACCCGACGGCCGACGGTGGATTGACCAATTGGACTGCTAAAGATTTTACACCCATAACTTTTGTTCCTCAGTAATGAATTTCTTTGTTTTTGATTTGTAATAAACAATAATTTGAGACTATATGGCCCGGTGTCTTACCCGGGGCACCGTGGTTTTATTTATGAGGGCTTTTGTTTGTCTCTATCATATATCATGAATAAAAGCATTGGACGTTTTTCACAATTCAAATTTTGCGCTCCTTTTCTTTCCTTTCTTTACATATTGCAAAACAGCTGTATTTACACACACACTCACTCATACAGGTTTCAATCCACTCTGGATCTCACTGGTAACGACTCTGCTACTGCCAGTTATGACTTCGAAAATCCGATCAACTTAGCCGAAGACGAAGGTGAAGATGATTGCGAAGTGCCTGGTGAACTTGCAAGACTGTTACAACAGGAGGAGAGGGCAATTCAACCCCATGAAGAGTCAGTGGAAATAATAAACTTGGGTACTGAGGAAGACAAGAAAGAGGTGAAGATTGGTGCCAACCTAGAACTCAGCGTGAAGCAACGGTTGACTCAGATGCTGCATGACTATAAAGAAATCTTTGCCTGGTCCTACGAAGATATGCCCGGATTAGATACCGACATTGTGGTCCATCACTTACCAACTAAAGAAGATTGCCCTCCGGTTAAGCAAAAAGTCCGCCGTATGCGTCCAGAGATGTCTGAGAAGATTAAAGCCGAGGTGATGAAGCAGTTTGAGGCCGGGTTTCTTGCAGTGACTTCTTACCCTCAGTGGGTCGCTAATGTGGTGCCGGTACCTAAGAAGGACGGCAAGGTCAGGATGTGTGTCGATTACAGGGATCTGAACAGGGCCAGCCCCAAGGATGACTTCCCTCTACCTCACATTGATGTCCTTGTTGATAATACAGCTCAGCATAAAGTGTTCTCTTTTATGGATGGCTTTTCAGGCTACAATCAGATCAAGATGGCTCCTGAAGACATGGAAAAGACTACATTTGTTACTCAGTGGGGCACCTTCTGCTACAAAGTCATGCCTTTTGGACTAAAGAATGCTGGGGCAACCTACCAACGTGCCATGGTTGCTTTATTTCATGACATGATCCATCATGAGATAGAAGTGTATGTTGACGACATGATTGCTAGGTCCCAGACTGAGGAAGAACACCTTGATCATCTACAGAAACTGTTTGACCGTTTGAAACTGTACAAACTAAGATTGAACCCTAACAAGTGCACCTTCGGGGTAAGATCTGGGAAGTTGCTAGGCTTCGTGGTAAGTGACAAGGGAATTCAAGTGGACCCTGCTAAGGTCAAAGCCATTCAAGAGATGCCAGTTCCTAAGACAGAGAAGGAAGTCAGAGGCTTTTTAGGACGCCTGAATTACATTGCTCGGTTCATCTCACACTTAACCGCTACCTGTGAACCAATCTTCAAGCTGCTGAAGAAAGATCAGGTAGTACGTTGGAATGATGAATGTCAGGCTGCTTTTGACAGAATCAAGGAATATCTCCAAGAACCACCCATCCTTATGCCACCAGTTGAAGGGAGACCTTTGATACTTTACCTGACAGTGCTTGATAATGCAATGGGGTGTGTGCTGGGGCAGCATGACGAGTCTGGCCGAAAAGAGCATGCCATTTATTACCTTAGCAAAAAGTTTACCGACTGTGAGACCCGATACTCACTGCTTGAGAAAACTTGCTGCGCTTTGGTATGGGCTGCTCGCCGGCTGAGACAGTATATGCTGACTCACACTACCTTGTTGATCTCAAAAATGGATCCTATAAAGTACATATTCGAAAAGCCTGCTCTGTCTGGGAGAATTGCAAGATGGCAGATGATCTTGACGGAATACGACATTCAGTACACGACCCAAAAAGCCATCAAGGGAAGTGTATTGGCAGACCACTTAGCACATCAAGCTGTGGATGACTACCAATCAATGAACTTCGAGTTTCCAGATGAAAGCATTATGATAGTAACTGACTGTGAAGTACCTGGACCGGATGAAGGACCTGAACCAGGATCCCGATGGTCTATGCACTTTGACGGAGCCTCCAATGCTTTGGGAAATGGTATCGGCGCTATAATCGTATCTCCACAAGGTACTCATACTCCACTCACCGCCCGGCTGTGTTTCAACTGTACCAACAACATGGCGGAGTATGAAGCGTGTATTATGGGTCTTCAAGCTGCGATCGACCTGAGGATCAAATTTCTGAGTGTCTTCGGAGATTCTGCTCTTGTGATCAATCAGATCAAAGGAGAGTGGGATACGAAACACCCAAACTTGATTCCTTACAGAGAATGTGTGTTGGCCTTGATCCCCCACTTCACAGAGATAACATTTGAGCACTTTCCAAGAGAAGAGAATCAGTTGGCGGACGCGTTAGCTACAATGTCTTCAATGTTCAAGGTTAAATGGGATAATGAAGCTCCCCGGATCATCATCTGGAAACTGGACGAACCGGCATACTGTTGTGATCTCGAAACTGAATTGGTAACTGAGAAGCCTTGGTACCACGAAGTGAAGAGATACCTAGAAGCACAGGAATACCCTGAAGGAGCATCTGTCAATGATAAGAAGTTCCTGAGGAGGTTTGCAGCCAAGTTCTTCCTTAGCAATGGCATCTTGTACAAACGAAACCAGGATTCAACCCTACTGCGTTGTGTAGATAAGACTGAGGCAGAAAGAATCATGGAAGAGCTACATGAAGGGACCTTTGGTACACACTCCAGTGGACATACCATGGCAAAGAAGATCCTACGGGCAGGGTATTACTGGTCCACCATGGAAGCTGATTGCTACCAACATTCCAGGACATGCCACAAATGCCAGGTTTATGCAGACAAGGTGCATGTTCCTCCGGTTCCCCTGAATGTTCTGACTGCGCCTTGGCCATTTGCAATGTGGGGCATAGACATGATCGGTGAGATTAAACCTACGGCATCTAATGGACATCGCTTCATCCTAGTGGCGATTGATTATTTTACGAAGTGGGTTGAGGCAGCATCCTATGCTACGGTAACCAAGACTGTTGTGGCACGGTTCATTCGGCAAAACCTGATCTGTCGGTACGGTGTCCCTGAGCGGATTATTACAGATAACGGTACCAATCTGAACAATAAGATGATCGCTGAGCTCTGCGAACAGTTCAAGATACAGCACCACAATTCTTCTCCCTACAGACCAAAGATGAATGGGGCTGTAGAAGCAGCTAAAAAAAACATCAAGAAGATCGTGCAGAAGATGACAGTAACGTATAAAGATTGGCACGAGATGTTACCGTTCGCTCTGCATGGGTATCGTACTTCAGTTAGGACGTCAACCGGGGCAACTCCTTTCTCTCTGGTTTATGGCATGGAGGCAGTCTTGCCGATCGAAGTACAAATTCCTTCTCTCCGGATAATGAAGGATGCAAATCTGAACGAAGATGATTGGATCCAGACACGACTTGATCAGCTCAACCTTATTGACGAAAAGAGACTTGCTGCTATCTGTCATGGTCAGACGTATCAGAAACGAATGATCAGGGCATTTAACAAAAAGGTCAGACCACAGGAATATCAAGTCGGGGATCTGGTGATCAAGCGAATCATCCTTCCTCAGAGTGATCCAAGGGGCAAATGGACCCCTACGTACGAAGGGCCCTTTGTGGTTAAGCATGTGTTCTCAGGAGGAGCAATGATATTAACCAACATGGATGGTGACGACCTTCCTCACCCCGCCAATGCAGACATAGTTAAAAAATACTACGCATGAAAAAAAGACCCGCTAGGCTGACATGTCTAGGCAAAAATTAGGGCTCCCCGTCGGACCAAAAGGGTTCGGGCAAAATGAAGGGATGAAAATGAAAAATCTGTACACCCGGCAAGTCGAAAACCTGAAAAGGCGGCTTGGGCAAAAATGGGTATCCCGGTGGACTGAAAACCCGAAAGGGCGGTCCAGGCAAAAATTAGGGATAAAAGCGTAATACTATATCTCATTAAATCACTTTGCATCCAGAATCCGGTATCTGCATCAAGCTCAAACGGCATCGATCAGTCAGCTTCACCCTCAACCAAGGTCATCAAGTGATGAGACGCTCAGAGTTATAAAGGCGATAGCAGAGTTGAAACCCAGTGGATTATTCATATTTCACACAGCTGTTTATTTTCTTTTGTACAAAACTTGTATAAATTCTCTTATTCGGCGACGTTCCTCTTACTAGGACGCCAGCCTCTTGTACACAAAAAAGCCTATTCACAGGCTATTCAAAATCAATACAAATATACTTTTCAGTTAAACGTGCCAACTATTTTTCTTTTTTTGTTTTGTTTTGTGAAGAACGTCCAAGGTTCAATTTGTGATATATGCATTGATAATAATTTGCTAGCTCATAAATATTTGCATACGAAACAAAGAATTAATTGCAGGTGACACTAGAAACAGGGGCAATAAAGAGTTGTCTGAGCAGTCTAATTGTTCTATCCTCCAAGGTACCAAAGTAGGTTCAGCTAAAGAACCTAACCACTTAAATTCCCCAGAGAGTGAGACAGCAAGTCAGTGCATTCTTCCCCAAACAAAGTTAACAAGTCTCAAGGAAATTGGGTATCCTCCAGTAGATCCCAATATTCCCCCAGCAGCATATATTCTTAACAAGCATCCCTGGCAGTCTTGGTCTAAAGATTGTTCCCCGGCAGCATACATCAACATTCAAAGGAATCACTTCCCCAGCATATCTTAAATTCCCCAGGAGAGTCCCATCCAAGTTCCCCAGGAAAGATGGAATTCATCTCCCCAAGCAGTAAGCTTATCCCCAGTAGATTCTGGAAGCTTATCCCCTCGCAGAGCACGAACGCGTCGTCCGGCTTTGTTTAAAGAGTTATTTCCTTAACAGGATATAACAGGGTTATCCTCAGCCAAAAGCCACGGAAAGGTCGTCGTCAACATAATTCCTTCCTATCCCCAGCGAAGTCTATTCACACTTCCAATACAACAACGGTATCCCCAACAGAGTTACTATCAACATTCAGCAAGGCATCACTCTTCCCACAGAGTATTGCTTTCCAGCATGATCACTAGAGTATCTCTTCTCCCCACAGAATCTCCCATTCGCCAAGTTTATTCCGCAACGGAGTCATCTTCTCCTACCGGTATCCTTGCAACTATCATCCCCAGCGGAAGTACAAGTTTATTCCTCAATATCAGCCCAGGATACGACTTCCCGGCACCCGTCAAGGATTTACTTTCCTAGACGAAAACATACATAAAACATCACATACATCATTATAGCATGCATAACGCACTGCATCATACAAATCTCATTTATGTTGAGAACATCATTGCTTGATCCATATCATGCATTGCATATGACTGACTTTTACCTTTCAGGAAAGATCCAGTTACGTTCTCAAGCTACATTTCAAGACCTAGACCGGTTCAGTTAAATCGTCCCAAGATTTTCCTGATTGCTTATCCAGTCAAAGGCCTTCTCTGGTTCAGTTAAATCGTCCCAAGATTTTCCTGATTGCTTATCCAGTTGAAGACATTTCAAGACCTAGACCGGTTCAGTTAAATCGTCCCAAGATTTTCCTGATTGCTTCTCCAGTCAAAGGCCTTCTCTGGTTCAGTTAAATCGTCCCAAGATTTTCCTGATTGCTTATCCAGTTGAAGACATTTCAAGACCTAGACCGGTTCAGTTAAATCGTCCCAAGATTTTCCTGATTGCTTCTCCAGTCAAAGGCCTTCTCTGGTTCAGTTAAATCGTCCCAAGATTTTCCTGATTGCTTATCCAGTTGAAGACATTTCAAGACCTAGACCGGTTCAGTTAAATCGTCCCAAGATTTTCCTGATTCTTACCCAGTCAAAGGCCTCTCTGGTTCAGTCAGATCAACCTTAAGATCTCCCTGATGCTTATCCCAGTTGAAGACATTTCAAGACCTAGACCGGTTCAGTTAAATCGCCCCAAGATTTTCCTGATTCTTACCCAGTCAAAGGCCTCTCTGGTTCAGTTAGATCGACCCTAAGATCTCCCTGATTCTTATCCCAGTAGAAGACACCCCAGATTTTTCTCAACGAGCGTTGTTGAAGTTAAAGTCACCCAAGGCTCTCTTACCATTCATGCTCCAGACTCAGCTCCTGCAACGTGTCAGGTACTCATTTTCTGTTTTGCAGGTATGCAGGTTCTCGCTAAAGAATCTCTTACGCAATCAAACATCCAGATGGCATCTATAAGCCCATTCCCATCAGTGCTAACATGTGAGCGCAAATTTCCGGGCACTCTAGTGTCCAATCATCTTTTACCCTCGGATTACGAAAGGCACGTCAGCCAATCTGCATCCTCAGGTCTAAGAAGATTGAACAGGGGCAACTGTTATACCCCAAAATTTGCCCTCCCATATTCCTCAAGAAATTGCCAAATCAAGCTGCAAAATTCCCCAAGGGTTGCACAGTCCAACTGTCTCCTATACAGTCAAAATTAGGGTTTTGAGTCTGATCAAGAAAAGGAAGTTTTCAAAGGCTCAATCAAGTCTCATATGCTTACAAACATGGTCAAGCATCCTCATATCAAGTTTCAAGGCATTCAGCTCAAGATTGCACAGTCAAAACCCTAAATTGCACTACAGTCAACTGTAGGGGCAAAATGGTCATTTGGCAGTCAAAAGTTCAAATTTTTGGTCAACATATCATTTTGAAGCCACAAACATCATTTGATCAATGCTTGATCATGATTCTTAAAAATTGGCTCAGAAATCATCAAAGATGCAAAAGTTGCTATATTTGGACAGCTGAAAAAGTCAACTGAAATTGACCAGGGCATAACTTTCACATGGATTATCAGAAAAATTCCATCCAAAGCTCATTTTGAAGAGAAAGACATTTCCTACAACTCATCTTCATACTTCAAGTCTAAGAAATGCTCTCACAAAAAGTTATCAATTTCAACATTATAGGTCATTTTCAAAAGTCAACAAAAAGGGACTTTAAGTCAAAGACCATAACTTGAGATTGGTAAATCAAAATGACATGGGACCAAAGGCATTGGTTAAAGGACTCAAAGACCTTTCCAAAATGTCCAAGAACATGTGAAAAGCTTAAAAATTGAGCAAGTTATGCCTTGTAGAAGTTGGGAAATGTTTGTGAAATGGCAAAAGTCAACTATCCTTGAAAATCCAATTTTTGACAAAAGGGCCCCATTTTTTCCACTTGGTTCATCATTGTCATGCCACACACGTGTCCCATGGTTAATTTCAAGACCAAATATTGATTTTTTTATTTTATTTAATTTTTGATGATTTAATTCATTTTAATTCTTTGAAAATTCAAATAAAATTTAAAAACCAATGGAATAGTGTCATGTGAACTTGGACAATTCCTATGTATCATGAACCAACTCAAGAAATCAGGCTAGGGTTCATTTGCACACTAGGTCTAGGTTTTGGCTAAAAAGGAGGAAAAATGGTTAAGAGTGAAAACCCTAAGACTAATTCCTTCATGAGCTTGAATCTAGGTCAAAGAGTAAGCCAATTCCATTCCATTATGATCACTGAGTCCAACCCTAACCATAATATGCCATATGCTGCGCTGAAAAGCCATTGGACAATTTGAAAAATGAGCCATATAAGCCAAATCTGATTTCAAGGTTAGGGAGAGTTTTAAGCCTTAATTGTTTTCCTAATAGCATCCTGAGACGTCACTGAAGGTTTCTCAATCGTTCACATCAATTAAAACACCCTGAATTGGTACCCCTAACTCAGACTGTATCTCAAAATATTTGAAATCGTATTCTCCATTCTAAGCATCTTCATTGCATTCCAATAGTATATTCTTGTTCCATATGATGTTTCCAAGCTAACCCTTATATTCAATTTGGTTTTTGCACTGTATATAAGAATCCACCATGCGCGAATCCTAGGGTTACAGTTTTCTCAAATTAGGGATTTTGCATAGAGGAAAAATTAGGGCCCATGACCACCATGGTTGAACTCAGCGTTTAGAGACGAAGAAGAAGATATGGTCGCGACAAATTTATGAGCTACAGGGACCTAATCGCTATTTTCTCAAAAGCTGTCTAATACTACACTTCAAAAACCGTTGCCTTCTTTCTTTGTGTTTCAGGAAAATGGAAGGGATGATGGCGTGGCACAAGTGGATTGGAGGAATTTGAATTTGCGCGCGTTTAACCATTATGCGTTGGTTTTAATATTTGATGTTTATTAACCATATTATATTAAATGAAATTGAATGGTTCAGCTGGCAGGCACCTTACTTTGCAAAGTCCAAGACCTGGGTTCGAGTCCCAGGTCTACGTTACCTTCATATTGTTTTTTATTATGTATTCAGGTGTAGGCTCCATGCTATGGTCCACTATGCACCACCACAATCCAAACATGACACGTCCTCCTGGGAGTCAATCCAAAGGCATAAGATGGACGATCACAATAAGCCCCAGTCAAAGTGCCACACCTGATTGGAAAAGTCAATGGATTCAAGATCAAATGGGCCAAAATCACCAGGCCTACACCTCCAATTTTGGGGCCACACCCCCCTGGTTTGCTTTATTATTTTTATTTTTATTCTTTCTTCAATTTTTCCTTTTATTTCTTTTTGCTATTTATTTAATCAATTATTTTTAACAAAATGCAAAAACATTCAAAAATCAGAAAAGACCAATAAAAAATATAATTTTTATTTTAATTATTTTCTAAATAAATGTTTGTAATTATTTAGTTTTAATTAGGTTTTCAAATTTAATTCTTTTAATAACTAAAATCCAAAAACTAGAATTTAGGTTTAATAACTTTTATTTTCTTTTTTAATTTTCCTTTTTTCAGAATAATAATATTATTTATTTATTTTCCATAAATTAAAAATTGTACATAAATTAATTTAGAGTTAAATTAGGTTAAAAGTCAATATTTTCATAATAAATTTAAAAAAACATTAGAACTAGGGTTTAGCATTTTAATCTTAATTAATTTTTCTTTTTTTTTCAGATCTAAAAAACACAAAAATACCATTTTTCATTTAATTTTAATTTTAGATAACTTAATTATTTTAATTCCTTTAAAGGGTTCAACGCCCTCGCATTTGATTATTTTCTTTTTTCGCGCGTTTCATTTATTTCTTTTGTGAATATAATGTACTTGTACCAAAGCCATGTAATAGCTATTAGGCATTTCTTTTCTGCAATTTATTTTAAATCGGGTTCGGTTTATTTTGGCGATGTGGACCCGCGCCCTTTGTAATAGCGTAGGACTTTTATCTTTTCCGCACTTTAAATTCCCGTACTTTTAACTGTTAAATAATAACATGAAAGAATGAATGCCCAAAAATAAAATCGAATCGTTAGATCACCAATGCATGACAAGACAAACAATAAACTGAAAATGACACACAATTCACACACCACCCCTAGGGTACGCCTCACTGTTGCCTTTCGAAAGGTGGTCGTCGAGTATAGGACGTTTTAGTAAGTCCTTATGTCCATGACATGATCCAGTTGCCTCGAAACGTTTGCCTCGGAATTAAAAAGGATCAATGGCATAAGGGTAGCTTCTAAGATGTCCTACTGTTGCTCTGGTGACCACACCGTCCCTAAACTCGAATTGATCCGAACACCTCCAACGGTGGTGCTACCTACCTCTCAATGGTGGGATAGCACTACTTTAAAGGACATTTACACAGACGAATTCCTTAGGGTAGGTAGGTTCTCAAGGATACTTGCTCTAATTTCAAACAAAACAAAAACTCTTTTCACACCAACACACTTTCAAAAAACTTTCAAAACAAACTTTTCAAACACTCTGACGTACGAGTTAAACTGAAACTTTTCAGAGAATATTTTTGAAACCCACATTGAAAAGCAAACAAACATTTTGAAAACACATTGAGCAAGTACCTAAGAGCCCATGGATAACCATGGATAGAAAGGGTGCTAACACCTTCCCTTTCTATAACCTACCTCCCGAACCGAGAGCAATCTCTTTTAAAGGAATTTTTCTGTGCTTTTGTCCTTTCCATTTGGAGAAACTAAAAGACGGTGGCGACTCTTGCTTACCGCGACATTTCGCGAACCAGCTTTAAAACAGTCAGTTCCAGATCCACCGATCACACAAGGTATGCAAATAATTGAGTAATAAAATGATGCAAAATGGAATGCAAAGTCCGAAGCTAGAAAAAAATAAAAGAGATATGGCAAATTTGGGGTACGACAACTGCCCCTATTTAATCGTCTTAAACCTGGAGGCGAGATTGGCGTCAGCCTTTCGAGAGTTCAAGGTGGAAGATGGTTAAATACCAGGACCCGAAATTTTCCCTGGAGAGATGGTGTGAGTGTTATTCACTGGTGTGAATTTCTGCTTGGGGAAAGACAAACTGGTCTTCTGGTGGACTGGTCATGATGGATAAAACTTGGTTGAAAAAGGGTAGCTCATACTGGGGTAACAGTGCCAATACAAGGTTCTCGAGGGAGTGAGTGGTAGAGCGACTGAAAGGATATGGTTGACAATATCGCGGTGACTGGAGGTAAGAAACTTAAAGATAACACGAGGGTAAAGTCTGTGGAAGACTTAAGACCCTGAAAAGATAGCGCAGGGGTAAGGCCTATGAACGACCCACAACCCTAAGAGAGATATAACGAAGGTAGGATCTACGGATGATCTTCGACCTTAAAAACAAGACGAGGAGAGGGTAAAGCTAAGGTAAGATCTACGGACGATCTACGACCCCGACAACATAACGCGATGGTAAGATCTACGAACGATCTACAACCCCTAAATCATAACGCGATGGTGAAATCTACGAATGATCTACGACCTTAAGAGGATGGGAGGAGAAGGTAAAGTCTACGGACGACCTACGACCCAAAAAATATAACGCAATGGTAAGATCTACGACCCTAAAATGCGAAGGTAAGATCTACGGACGATCTATGACCTTAAGAGGATGAGAGGGTAAAGTCTACGGACGACCTACAACCCTAGGAAAGATAAAGTGAAGGTAAGATCTTCGGACGATCTACGATCCTAAAAGACACCACTATGGTAAGATCTACAGACGATCTACGACCTTAAAAGATAACTCGACGATAAGATCTACGGATGATCTACGACCTTAAAAAAAATATGATGAGAGGGTAAAGTCTACAGACGACCTACGACCCTAGGAAGATAAAGTGAAGCTAAGATCTATGGGCGACCTACGACCTTAGAAAGATAAAGCAACGATAAGATCTACGGATGATCTACGACCTTAAGAGAGATAAAGTGAGTATTGAGAGTCGGGGAGCATGAAGTATTAATACCCTGGTTTATTTTAGTTGGTAGTGTAATAACAGATGTTAACTGGGAATTATGAGGATGAAATTTTTTGTGAGGATGTTTTGTTAATTTGGGATTGATCTGGCTCATGCTTCATATGCATTTGAAGTGTGACATGATGATCCATGGATATGCTATGCGTTTGAGGATGCAATGCAGTATGTCGTGATGATTATTGTATGAAAAATGTTAAAACTCATTGGGATCTGTTGTCCGTCATCTTGAGGTACCAATATGGACTGGTGCTCGAAATTTGAGAGAAAAGAGTTAGCCCCGCCGAGTTCACTGGGGAATTAAATCTTGCTGAGGAGAAAAGACTTGATCTGGCTTCCTTCATGTGTTGGGCTTTGTGAATAACTGAAAAAAGAGACGCGGACCTCAACTAATTCCCCGAGTCTCTCCGTGTGGGAGAATCGGGCGCTCGGTCGATTGTAAGGAGGTGACGAGGATGACATCTTGGTCCAGGTGACCGTTATGACTTGCTACCTGCACAGAAGAACGAACACTTGAACGCCACAATATTCCCTTGGGATGCCTTCATATCCATGTAATGTAGTGTTTCACATCTTAGCTCATGATTATTATTGACTTATTGTTTCCAATGCAATGCTTAACAAAGAATTTAAATCACAATTCGCATACGAAGAATAAAGTAAAAGAACATAACAAAAAAATTTTAAATGGAAGGGCAAATTTTTATTAATGAGTTTGGCCCGTAAATGGGCATTTATACATAGAAACAACTCCTAAATGAGGAAGTTGCAGAGAAAAAAAGAAATACAATGAGTAAAATGGCAATAAGAAAATCTCGAATTTCCGTTAAAACTGATATTGTTATAATTCTCATATCCCGGGTCGTCCTAGTGTCGTGCTTCCAAAGGATAATAGATAGATTGATCCATCCCACGTTAAGAAGGTGTACGTGAAGAATCTTCAGACTGCAGTCTCTCGCTTTCTTGTCCCTAATTTTTGCCTGGATCGCCCTTTCAGGTTTTCAATCCACCGGGACACCCATTTTTGCCTAAGCCGCCCTTTCGGGTTTTTGACTTAGCAGGTTATTCTCATTTTTTTCTTCTTTTTTAGCCCTAACTTTTGCCTAAGTCGCCCTTTCGGGTTTTCGACTTAGCGGGTCCTTTCATGTGTAGTATTGGAACGTCTTCCCCATCCATGTTCGTCAGGATTAGAGCACCTCCTGAGAAAGCTTTCTTCACGATGTACGGTCCCTCATAGTTGGGAGTCCACTTGCCTCTTGGATCAGTGTGGATTTGGAGAATATTTCTTAAGACCAGGTCACCTGAGTGGAACTCTCGAGGTCGAATCTTCTTGTCAAATGCCCTCTTGAGACGCTGTTGGTATAACTGTCTGTGACAAATGGCTACTAGGAGTTTTTCCTCGATGATATTGAGTTGGTCGAGTCTCGTTTGAATCTGTTCTGCTTCATCAAGTTTAGTATCCATTAGAACCCTTAAGGAAGGAATCTCCACTTCGACCGGGAGTACCGCATCCATACCATAGACTAGTGAAAACGGAGTTTCCCCAGTGGAAGTACACACCGAAGTTCGATAGCCATGCAGGGCAAAAGGCAACATCTCATGCCAATCTTTGTATGTTCTCACCATTTTCTGGACGATCTTCTTTATGTTCTTGTTAGCAGCTTCGACTGCCCCATTCATCTTTGGCCGATAGGGTGATGAATTATGGTGCTTGATCTTGAACTCTTCACATATTTCCTTCATCATCTTGTTGTTGAGATTTGACCCGTTATCAGTGATGATCTTGTTAGGAGTTACATACCGTCATATGATCTCTCTTTTGATGAAACGAGTGACAACTTGCTTGGTCACATTATTGTACGAAGCCGCTTCCACCTACTTGGTGAAGTAGTCAATAGCGACGAGGATAAACCTGTGTCCATTTGAAGCGCTCGACTCGATGCGTCCAATCATATCGATACCCCACATTGCAAAGGGCCATGGTGAAGTCACCACATTCAAAGGAGTGGGAGGAACATGTATCCTGTCTGCGTAAACCTGACATTTATGGCACATTTTGGCATATACACAACAGTCACTTTCCATCGTCATCCAGAAATAACCTGCTCGTAGGATTTTCTTGGCCATGGAATGCCCACTGGCATGAGTCCCAAAAGAGCCCTCGTGTATTTCTCGTATAATGGATTCTGCCTCGTGTCTATCCACGCATCTGAGCAGAACCGGATCATAGTTTCTCTTGTACAGAACGTCTCCTAACAATAAAAACTTAGACGCCAACCTTCTGAGAGCCCGCTTATCACAAATCGTAGCACCTTCGGGGTACTCTTGCTTCTCAAGATATCTTTTGATGTCGAAATACCACGGCCTTTCATCTGATACATCTTTAGTGGTGATACAATGAGCAGGGAAAATATGTGTTGGCTCCTTGTAACGACAAATCCTTATACTGGGTGCATGATTCGGGTAATTGACTTTGAACATCGCTGTTAAA
This sequence comes from Vicia faba, assembly GCA_948472305.1. Lineage (NCBI taxonomy): Eukaryota > Viridiplantae > Streptophyta > Magnoliopsida > Fabales > Fabaceae > Vicia > Vicia faba. Next base: position 155,633,338 of record OX451739.1, read on the forward strand.
GTGGCCAGAGCGTCTGCCAGTTCATTCACTTCTCTAGGAATGTGCTCAAAGGTGACCTCATCGAAAGCGGGCAACAACTCAACTATGTAATCCCTGTATGGAACTAAATTAAGGTGCCGTGTATCCCAATCACCCCGTACTTGATGTATCACTAAGGCAGAGTCCCCATAAACTTCAAGAATCTTGATCTTCAAATCAATGGCTGCCTCAAGGCCCATCACACAAGCTTCGTATTCAACGACATTATTCGTGCAATCAAAACATAATCTGGCAGTGAAAGGTATGTGAGTATCGCGTAGAGTGGTCAGAACTTCCCCAATACCATGACCCATAGCATTTGACGCACCATCGAATGTGAGAGTCCATCGCTCCCCTGGTTCAGGTCCTTCATTGTCATCAAGTTTCATAATATCCTCGTCTGGAAAGTCGAACTTTATGGGCTGATATTCTTCCAATGGTTGGTGAGCGAGATGATCAGCAAGAATGCTACCTTTGATGGCCTTTTGTGTGACGTACTGGATGTCATACTTGGACAAAAGCATTTGCCACCGAGCCAATCTTCCTATAAGTGCTGGTTTCTCAAAGATGTACTTTATCGGATCCATCTTAGATATCAGAAGCGTAGAATGTGTCAACATATACTTCCTCAAACGTCGGGCTGCCCATGTAAGAGCACAACAAGTCTTCTTAAGTAAGGAATACCTCGATTCACAATCAATAAACTTCTTGCTCAAATAGTAAATGGCGTGTTCTTTTCGTCCAGTATCATCATGTTGTCCGAGCACACAACCCATAGATCCTTCAAGCACAGTCAAATACATAATGAGAGGTCTCCCGGGAACTGGTGGTATGAGTATTGGTGGTTCTTGAAGATACTTCTTAATCTTCTCGAAAGCTTCTTGATAACTCTCATCCCAACAAACATCCTGATTCTTGCGTAACAATTTAATGATGGGTTCACATGTAGCGGTAAGATGGGAAATGAACCTGGCTATGTAATTCAACCTTCCAAGGAAACCTCGTACTTCCTTCTCATTTTTCGGCGCCGGCATATCTTGTATTGCTTTTACTTTGTCTGGATCTACTTCAATTCCTGGTTGACTCACGATAAAACCAAGTAACTTACCCGACCGAACCCAAAGGTTCATTTGTTGGGATTAAGCCTTAACCTGAATTTTCGCAAATGATCAAACAACTTCTTCAAATGAACCAAATGTTCTTCCTTAGTCTGTGACTTCGCAATCATGCCGTCCACATACACCTCAACCTCTTTATGAATTATGTCGTGAAAGAGAGTCACCATAGCTCGCTGATATATCACACCAGTGTTTTTAAGACCAAAAGGCATGACTCTATAGCAAAAGGTACCCCAAGGAGTTGTGAAAGCTGTTTTATCCATGTCTTCTGGAGCCATCTTTATCTGATTGTAACCAGAGAACCCATCCATAAAGGAAAACACTGAAGACTGAGGCGTGTTATCAAACAACACATCAATATGAGGCAACGGGAAATCATCCTTCGGGCTTGGTCTATTCAAGTCTCAGTAGTCAACACACATACGTACCTTACCATCCTTATTAGGTATGGGCACAATGTTAGCAATCCAAGGCGGGTAATTTATCATAGATAGGAAACCTGCTTCAAGTTGTTTCTGAACCTCTTCTTTGATCTTCAAGGCCATGTCGGGTCTGGTCCTTCTTGGTTTTTGCTTTACAGGAGGACATTCTGGCTTGAGTGGCAATCTATGCATTACTATATCAGTTTCTAAACCGGGCATGTCTTCATACGACTAGGCGAAGATGTCAACATACTCTCAAAGTAACTCAATCAACCCCTTCTTTTCTTCACTTTGCAAGGCGGCCCCTATCTTGACTTCTCTCTTTACCTCTTCAGTACCGAGATTGACGAATTCTGTTTCCTCTTAATACGGCTGAATGACCTTCTCTTCATGTCTCAAGAGCCTGGCTAGTTCTTCAGGGACTTCACAATCTTCCTCATTATCTTCGTTAGCATGATCAACTGAATTCTCAAGGATATAAGGAGCCATAACATTATCATTTCCAACGGAGTCCGAGACGGATCTGCATGATCGATGATTTTATGTTTTATTTTTAGAAAGTGCAAAAGAATATTTAGAATATGAAAAGAAAAGTATTTCCCTTTTTATTTTGAAAAAGTAAAAGTAAAAGAAAAGACAGAGAACAAAATTGTATGCGAAAGTGCGATTTTTCATTCAATGTTAAACGAAGATTGAAACATAAGGGGCCCCTTCTACAAGTTGTTAGTATGCCTTGGGCAGGACATATGACTTAAAATGGAAACAAAAAATTACACATCAAGGAAAACAACTTCAGAGATGTCCACGGCAATCCAATTGCTGAGCTCTTGGTCCGACGCAACTTGATAGATAAATCTTGAAATATCTTCATCGTCACCTTCATCATTTGTGGAGAGCACTTGTTCTTCTTTGCTTACACCAGCACTGACGAACACTTCAGAAATTGGGGGAACCTGATGTCCTTTGAGAGGAACCCAACCAGCTCGCACATAGGATAATGGCTGATACCCAAGACCAAAACGATCCTTCTTCTCTGGAACTTCAATCAATTTGCCCCAACTGTCATGGGGAGGTCTAGCTTCTATGAGGGCTTTGGCATCCTTCAAAGACGCCAGGGGTATCTCAGACTTCTTACATTCCACGACGGAAAATTTTTCAACAGTAACAATGTCCAGAGTTTGGAAGGGCAACTCTTGTACCTCGCCTTCCACTTCCACATAACCGTAGGTAGTCAGATTATTAATCACTATGTCTTCTTCCCCGCAAACGACAACAACTTGGTCATTCGCAATGAACTTCAGGCGTTGATGAAGAGTAGATGTCACAGCTCCTGCTACATGGATCCATGGACGACCCAAAAGGCATGTATAGGATGGCCGGATGTCCATAACATAGAATGACAAATAGAAAGTGTGGTGACCAATCTTGACAGGAAAATCAACTTCTCCATCCACCGATCTTCTCGAACCATCAAATTCTCGAACATTTAGAGTGGAGGGCCTCATCATTACTCCATCCATATTCAACTTAAACAAGGTAACCTTAGGCATCACATTGAGTGAAGAACCTGTATCCACCAACACTCGAGATAAAATAGTGTCTAAACACTTCATAGAAACATGTAGCGCTTTATTGTGGGCTCTGCCTTCAATTGGGAGTTCATCATCACAGAAACCCAAACAATTTCCCACAACAATATTAGTGACGATCCCTTCAAACTGGGCCACAGAGATGTCTTGGGTAACATGAGCAGAACATAAGATCTTCAATAAGGCGTTGCGCTGGGCCTCTGAACACAAAAGGAGAGACAAGATGGAAATCTTGGATGGTGTCTGGTTGAGCTGGTCCACTACTTTGTAATCACTGCGCTTGAGAATTCTCAAAAGTTGCTCCGCTTCTTGTCCTACAGAAAGTCCGGGTTGATTATCCATCACTTGCTTTCCCCTGGCCTTAGCTAGAGCTTCACTGTTAGTTTCCTTAGGAGGTGGTGGTGGAGGAGAAAAGATCCGACCACTGCGAGTCATGTTACTTATTCCCGCAATGTTGGTAACATTCTTGTCACCAACCGGAGGACACTCATACCTCTTTCCATGAATATAGACTACATTATACTCCTATGGAACTGCCTTCGAGTCGTTGCTTGTAGGAGGAATAGGAGCTTGAATCATTGTGGGGGTAATAGGAACCTGAATTGTTAACGGAATACTAGGGGTGGCTGAAAAGCTTCTCGGATAGTAGGGGATTTCCAGGACATCAATCTCTTCTTCTCGGAATACTTTCTCTATCTGTAAGACACCTTCATCGATCAACTGTTGGATGGCCGTCTTCAACTCGGCACACTCTTCTGGTTTGGAAGAACATGTTAAGTAGAAGTCATGGAGTTCTTGTAGCACTTCATGCTTCAACAAATGTTCTCTGACAGTTTCCAAAGATATCTTAATTTCATCAACCTTTGAATATTCAGACCAATAGGGTTAAAGTTGATGGCTTTTGCATCGATGAGATCTTGAACTTTGCATTTGAATGCTCTACAATTTTCAATTGTATGGCCTGGGGCACCATAATGGAATTCGCAATGAGCATTACTATCATATCCCCTAGGGAGAGGATTTGGTGGTGGGCCGAGTTCGCGCAATTGAACCATTTGACTAGAAAGTAACTGTGGGAGAAGCTGAGCGTAGGACTTGGGAATGATATAAAATCTTCTTTCAGGGGCTCTCTGTCTTTGAGGAGCTCTCGGGAATTGGAGATGTTGATTTAGTTGTTGATAAGTTGTAGGAGGTGCAAATTGTTGTTGCGGAACATAATGTGGTTGCGGAGCGAAAGGCCGTTGTTGGGCCATCCAGGGTGCTGGAGTTATAGCAACATATACTTGAAGAACAAATTGGTTGGGAACAGCAGCAGGTGTAGGAAAATAAGGGAATCGGACTTGAGGAAATGTGGGAGCTCTTCCTTGGTTGACGGTGATGGCACTGGTCTCGCCCTCTTTCTTCTTGACAAAATCAGAAAATGGTTTTCTATTAATGCTTGTATTGTTGTTAGCATTGTTTGGAACACCTTGAATCGTCCCAACCTTAATACATGTCTCAACACGTTCACCAATAATGACCATATCCGAGAAAGAAGTAGAAGTGCTACTGAGTATATGTTGGAGATAAGGGCCTCGTAGAGTACCCATAAACAGATCAATCAACTTACGATCCAAGAGAGGAGATTGGACCCTTGTAGCCAGTTCACGCCACCTCTGAGCGTATTCCTTAAAATACTCTTCAGACTTTTGTACCATCCCTTGGAGCTGAGTACGGCTAGGAGCCATGGCAGTATTGTAATGGTAATGTTTCAAAAAAGCATCAACAAGCTCTCCCCAAGTACTGACATGAGATCTTTCCAATTGCATATACCAATCCAACGATGCCCCGGTCAAACTGTCTTGAAAGAAATGCATGAGTAAAGGTTCATTTTCAGCATAGGCCGCCATTTTGCGACAATAGGAACAGAGATGAGTCTCTGGGAAAGAAGTGCCTTTGCATTTGTCAAACTCTGGGACTTTGAACTTGGGAGGAATAACTACCCCAGGCATGAGGCACATTGCAACAGTATTGAATCCGGAAGCCTTGATACCCTCCATGGCTCTAAGTCGCTCTTCGAGAGCATGATACATTTTCGCAGTTTCGGCAACCCCGACAACAAGATTCACTTGGGGTTCATCAAGATCAATAACATCATGATGATCATCGACATCATTCCTAGGAGCACCGGTAGGAGTCTTAACATTTGCATTGTCATTTCTCCCATTAGTAGAAGTGGAAGGAGAAGCAGTAGTAAGCTTGGTAACACTCTGGTGTAGTTCTTCTTGACCCTTGATCACGGCATGAAGAGTTTCCATAAGTTGATCCATGCGAGTACCCATAGTGTGCATATCCCGACGGAGTGAATTATGATTCTCTTCAAAAAGATCCATTAGTCTTTGTTGGTTGCCTCTGGTATGGTAAGGATGTGGATGAGTTGTCTTTGTTGTTTACTGGATTCTGAGAAAGGGGACCTCAATGAGTTTTTGTTGTGAAAAATGAATGCATGGTAGTATGGATGAATGCTTTATCTTTATTTCTGAGGAGACCCAAAGACTCATCTATCTTTTTAAAATTTTCCCTTTTTGAAAAAGCTACGTCAACGAGACTTGTCTTTGGATTTCCCTAGATATGAGATGTATATGATGATATGATGTCATGGTATGCTATGGCATGAAGTCTCAGCTCCACATATTCTGGATAACCATTGCGTAGTCCGTTGCACAGGCTGAAAGTAACAGGATCAAAAGATCGACGTCACAGGCATGGAGTCAAAGTAACCACCCATGATGTATGTACTAGGGGTTTATCACCTGCCGAACAAGGTTCTAAAGAGTTCTTGAAGTCTACGCTCTTCCTTTAAATATTACCGACGTCCCAATTACTTGGTAATCCGTAATATTCGCAGGAAAAACTCGTCCGAGTGCAATATCGCGTGACGAATACTTTCGGATTACTTCGTTACAGTCTCTGCACTGCTCCTAAAAAGCCAGGATGAGTTAATGGTTCTACGGCCCTCAACTTCTCGAGTTCCCAGGTCGAGAGCAACGATGTCTTCCCGATTACTCGGTAAACATCACTACTTTCAAGGGGACCTCCACTGAGTGGGGGATTTTCATGCCTCCTTCTTCGGGATTACTCCCTTAAAGTTAACATGACTATACCGCCCGTCCTAATCCTATGTGTAACCCAAGTCCGGGTATAGGACTCATCAAAAGTAATCACTGACCCCAACATCACAATGTATCCAAAATACATGAGTAGCAAATATATATGCAATATATACAAAAGAAATAAAAGAGTAAAGCAAGATAAAGAAAATAAATAAACACCCAAAAATACAAATAAACAAAACTAGGAGAGACTCGCTAAATGTCCCCAGCAGAGTCGCCAGCTGAAGCTACCGGCAGAAAACACAGAGCCGTCACCGAACTTTATTTATCTCGAAGGAAGGGGAAATATCGATAAAACCACAAGGGAATGTATAAGATGGTATTACGACCGAGAGAAAGGGTAAGGGAGTCGGTTATGCGAGGGGAAGGTATTAGCATCCCTCACATCCGTTGTACTCAACGAGATCCATTTTGTTTGTTTGTTTGTCTTAAAGGGTGTATTTATCTATAACTATGCTTGCTTAAAGGGAAATGAATGGTTTTTGATTATTGCATCCGTGAGGGTTTCGCGACCCTTTGCCTACGTATCCAATGAAGGAATCAGAACACTGTAGTTCCTCTAGAGAAAAGGTTGGTTTGTTTGTGTTTTTTAATGGGCGATGTTAACGCACACATTCTAGCAATAGGCACGACCGATATCGTAGTAGAACGGAGATAACATGCCCTTTGGGGAAGGTTTTGATTTGTTGAGTGTTTTGTGGGTTTTAAAATAAATTCAAGTAATGATTAAGTGTTTTTGGATTTTTGGATTTGTGAAAGTTAAGTTTTAATTAATTACAAAATCATAAAAAAAAACTAGAGGGGGAAGTCTACCCTAATGTTATTACGTACTTGTTGGGCTAAAATTCTATCTCGACATAAGACGGTCAAAACAGAATTTAATCGCCTCATGGCGTTACCTAAGAGGGTATGGTATTAAGATTTGAACACGCAAACGAAAAAAAAAGAAATTTAAATTCTAAACATTTTTATGGTTTTTTATCAAGTTAAATGAATAATGAATTAAATTAAAGCATAGTTCTTAAAGTATTCTAATATTTTTGTGATTATTTTTAAATAAATAAATATTATATTCAAAGGGAAAATAAAATCTTAATTCTGATATTTGGTATTTTATCAATTTAAATGAACAAAAGATTTAAAAGTAAATTAGAACCTAAATTGAAGAATATTCTAACATTATTCTTATGGCATTTTTATGAGGCAAGAAAATAAGATGTGGAATAGAGCTAAACAAAATTTATCTAAATAAAATTAAAATTCTAAGGTTAACAACAACAACAAAAATAATTCCTAAAATTACTAAATTAAATTAAAAAGTATAAAATTACTAAATTAAGTCTAAACTAAATTAAATTCATGAAGTTGCTAAGTGTTGTACCCCAAAATTTGCCCTCTCAATTCTCAAGGCTTTTCTTACAAGGATTTTCAAGGTTCAAGCTTGCACAAGTGCATTGAGATTTTCCAGTACCAAAATTAAAAGGAAACTGTCAAAAATGGAGAAAACAGATAAAAATAACATTTTGAGAAATTTGGAGGAAAATAGGTCTCCTTCGATTCAGCATCCTTCGACTGACTCTTGGCCTCCTTCAAATGCAACTTGGATTACACCCTTCAATTGACTCTAGGTCTCCTTCGACCCAGCCCTTTGACTAGACAAATTTGTTGCCTGCATACTTGCAATCGAAGGCCATGAATTGCTGGCCGCATGTGCCCCCTGCAAGGCAAACTCTTCGATTGGACAAAACAGTTGCCTACAAACCCTTCGATTTAGAAGCCATGAACTTCTCTCATGCTAATAGGAAATGACTCTCTTTATGTTTGTTTCGATCCACATGCTTCGATTGGGAAACATGCTTCCTTCGAACACGAGCTTTCGATTGTGCAATATGTTTGCTTTGATCCAAGCTTCGACTGGGCATTAGATTCCTTCGCATTAGCTTGTTTCAACCACAAGCTTCGACTGAGGCAAAGGCTTCCTTCGAACAGGTGTGCTTCGATCTCACTCTTGCATTCGACTCAAGACCAAATCTCGTTTTCCAGTCTATGTTGCTTCCAAATATTTACATAATCAGAGGCTTGTACAAGGTTTTTAAACTTTGTCTTTTAGATACTACTATTCTTGGTTAAAGGCTACATACTCTTTCTATTCATAGAGAGTACTTTAGTCACAAAATCATCTTTCAACCTGATTTTGGTCTGAGCACAAGCAAGGCCAGAAGAATAAGTCACATCTTCTGCACCCCAACTACCAACAGGCCCCCCCACTTGTACCTTTCACGTTACCTATTATTTTATTGTTTTGCAAGGATGGCTACTTCAAACATGTCCATTCTTTTTCTCTATAAATAGAGGAATTTTTTGCAAAGCTAAGAGGAGGATCTTTGGACCAGAGGAACGAATCCCCCAAATTTTCTCAAACACAATAAAACTCTCAAAGTTCATCAACACTTGAGAAATCACAAAAAACCCAGAATCACATTCATCTCCTTCGACTCTGAAGAACAACCACACTTCAGTCTCCTTCGAATAAAAGAAGAATCACACTTGCTTTTTCTTTTCCTTCGAATCCAGCGTTCCAAGCACAGCTATTGACCCCTCTTTCGAATCCAGCATCCAGGGCCTCCACTCAAGGCCCCACATCTATTCAAGGCCTGAAGCAAGGTAAGTTATTCTTACCTTTGAACTTTTCGTTTCATGGCATAATAATTTTCCCTTTCGTTTGAAACATGTACATACCATTGTTCCTTTCGTTTCCACCCTTTTAACATATTTTTTTAGAACTACCCCTTTCGTTTTGCTTTCTGTTTACCTGAACTTGCTTTAACTATTAAACTATTTACAAGATAAATACTAGCATGGCCTCAGACCATGTTGCCATTTAATGCTTGAAATGAAAGAAACTGGAAACAGGAAATAGGAAACGAAGCTTCTGGCTTCTACCCTCTTTCTCCAGTGTGATCGGTGGATCTGGAACTGACTGTTTAACGCTGGTTCGCGAAATGTCGCGGAAGCAAGAGTCGCCACCGTCTTTTATTTTCTCCAAATGGAAAGGACAAAAGCACAGAAAAATTCCTTATAGAGATTGCTCTCGGTTCGGGAGGTAGATTATAGAAAGGAAAGGTGTTAGCACCCTTTCTATCCATGGTTATCCATGGGCTCTTAGATACTTGCTCAATGTGTTTTCAAAATTGTTTGTTTGCTTTTCAATGTGGGTTTTAAAAAGTTTCTTTGAAAAATTTCAGTTCGACTCTTGTATCGGTCCTCAAGAGTGTTTGAAAAATTGCTTTCGAAAGCTTTTTGAAAATGTGTCGGTGTGAAAAGTATGTTTGAATTTTTGTTTCGAAATTAGAGCAAGTATCTAGAGTCGTCTACCTACCCTAAGGAATTCGTCTGTGTAAATGTCCTTTAAAGTAGTGCCATCCCACCATTGAGAGGTAGGTAGCACCACCGTTGGAGGTGTTCGGGTCAATTCGAGGTTCGGGACATGGTGATCGCCAGAGCAATGGGAAGACACCTTAGAAGCTACCCTCATGCCAGGTTCCCGGATCATGAGGACTTACTAAGACATCCTCTACTCGACGATCACCTTTCGAAAAGGCAACAGTGAGGCGTACCCTAGGGGTGGTGTGTGCGAATCTGTGTGTCAGTTTCATTGATATTTGTCTTGTCATGTTAAAGTGATCTACGCTTGATTTTATTTGAGACATTCATTCTTGCATGCTTTTTAACAGTTATAAAGTTTGCGGGAAAATAAATCTAAGGCTATTACAAAGGCGCGGGTCCACATCGCCAAAATTAAACCGGACCCGATTTGACGGAAAGTAAAGCAAAGTAAAAGTGCGAGAAGTTTAAGTTACACGGCTTTGGGAGAGGTACATAATTATTCAAGCGAAATAAAATAAATATGCGAAATTAAACAATTAAGAACATGGGCGTTGGACCCTTTTGCAGAAAATTAAATTGATAAGGAATTAAAATTAAAATTTAAAAGAATGTTTTTGGTATTTTGTGTTTTTTAGTATTTAATAGAAAAAGAATTAATTAAAATTAAACTAAAAGGCAAACCCTAATTCTAATAGCTTTTAAATTTATTGTGAAAAATATTAAATTGAAAACTAAATTAAACCTAATTTTTTATGTACAATTAATTACAAAAATAAATAAATAATATTATGGTAAAAAAGGAAACAAATTAAAAATGGATAAAAATTAAACCTAATTCTATATTTTTGTATTTTTGTTATTAAAAGAATTAAAATTAAAACTCTAATCTAAATTAATTTATTTACATGAAAATATTAAAATAAAAATTATTTATCATGTTTTTATCTTTTTTCTGATCTTTTAGGCATTTTTTATATATTGTAAAAATAATTAATTAAATTAAAACAATAAAATAAATAAAATAACAATTGAAAACAAAATAAATAAAAAAGGAAATTGCAAACCAGGGGGGGGTTCAGGCCCCAATTGGAGGTATAGGCCTAGCAATCTGGCCCAATAGCATTGCTTTTGTTGACTTTGCATGACACGTATACGCGCGCTGACTCATCCTCATGGTGTCCATCAATTCTCAGCCCTTGATCTGGACATGCTAGACGCGTGTACGCTTGGTTTGTAAGAGTGCATCGTGGTCCTTATTATAGGCGCTGCATGTGAACATAAATTGGAAAATAATATGAAGAATAATACAGACCTGGGGCTCGAACCCAGGTCTTGGATGTTAATGCAATCACCACTTGCCAGCTGAGCCATGAAACGCATGTTATATATATTAGACAAACAAATAATAAAAAAGAAAGTGAGTTAATGGCCTGGAAATGCGCGCGAGATTTTGAATGAGCCAGTCAGCGTGTGACATGTAATCATCTTCTCCACCTTCCCTGAAATATAAAACATTGAGCAACGGTTTTCATAGCGTGGTTTTAGGCCGTTTTACAGAAAATAGCGATTAGGTTTTAGGCACTCATAAATTGAGCGCGATGTGTGTTTCCTGTTCGTCTAAGCACGCTCGTTCTCATGGTCATGGCTTCGTGGGCTAATTTTTCCTTGGGTGAAAAGCCCCAATCTGAAGCTTGCAAAACCCTAGAACTTGGCCATGGTGGAATCGCGTATGTAGCATAAAAATTCAATTAAGCATAATGGTTAGCTTTAGAATCAAATGAGGAACAAGAATCTATAAACAAAATGCTGTAAAAATGCTTAAAATATGAAACACGATGATCAATTTTTCTCTATACAATTCATGTTCATTCTACCAATTCTTGGCGTGGTGATGGATGGTTCTGATTGGAATTCGTTCAGTAGGCCTTCAGGAAGCTATTGGAACAAGAATTGCACTTTGGATCGCCTTCAAACAATGATTTCAGTTTTGAGTTTTCAAGGAGTTTTTCCAAGTTTGCAATGGCCTTTCTTGCGCAGCTTTTTGTCCATCTGCATTAGGTTTCTCATCAAGCATATGTAGTGAATAGATTAGGTCAACAAAATTCAACCAAATCTCTTGTAATCATGATTTTTGATAATTGATTTTCTAAGGATCTTTTTGAATATTTTTCATGTGTTCTTGTGCCAATTAGCATCCAATCAATCCAATTCTTTCCTAATTAGCACGTGCACGAAATCTTGATGGCAAAACATGTATAAAAAGATTTGTTAAGGCAAGTTAGATATTTTCCATATATTTAATTGATTTAATTGAATTAATATAAATAAAAATCCAAATAAATAAATAAAAAATGAGAAAATACTTCCCTTTGGGCCAAGTGGTCGTGTATATGCTTGGAATGATGAATCATGGAAGAAAAATGGGCCCATTAGCATTTTTAGACCATTTGAATCAATGTTGACTTTTCAAAATATCCAAAAATTTCCCAACTTCCACAAGGCATAACTTGCTCAATATTTAAGCTTTTCTCATGTTCTTGGACATTTTGGAAAGGTATTTGAGTCCTCTAACCAATGCCTTTTGTCCCATGTCATTTTGATTTACCAATCTCAAGTTATGGCCTTTGACTTAAAGTCCCTTTTTGTTGACTTTTGAAAATGACCTATAATGTTGAAATTGATAACTTTCTGTGAGAGCATTTCTTGGACTTGAAGTATGAAGATTAGTTGTAGGAAATGTCTTTCTCTTCAAAATGAGCTTTGGATGGGATTTTTCTGATAATCCATGTGAAAGTTATGCCCTGGTCAATTTCAGTTGACTTTTTCAGCTGTCCAAATAAGGCAACTTTTGCATCTTGATGATTTCTGAGCCAAATTTTGAGAATCATGATCAAGCATTGATCAAATGATGTTTGTGGCTTCAAAATGATATGTTGACCAAAAATTTGAACTTTTGACTGTCAAATGACCATTTTGCCCCTACAGTTGACTGTAGTGCAATTAGGGTTTTTGACTGTGCAATTTTGAGCTGAATGTCTTGAAACTTGATATGAAGATGCTTGACCATGTTTGTATGCATGTGAGACTTGATTGGGCCTTTAAAAACTTCATTTTCTTGATCAGAACACAAACCCTAGTTTTGACTGTATAGGAGACAGTTGAATTGCATAACCCTTGGGGAATTTTGTGACTTGGCTTGGCCATTTCTTGAAGAATATGGGAGGGCAAATTTTGGGGTGCAACAGTTGCCCCTGTTCAATCTTCTTAGACCTGAGGATGCAGATTGGCTGGCGTGCCTTTCGTAATCCGAGGGTAGAAGATGATTGGACACTAGAGTGCCCAGAAATTTGCGCTCACATAGTAACAGTATGATGGGGGAATGGGCTTATAGATGCCATTTGGAGATTGCTGGATAGGATGATGGGCTTATAGATGCCATCTGGATGCTGATTGCGTAAGAGATTCCTTAGCGAGAACCTGCTTACCTGCAAAAGAAAAATGAGTACCTGACACGTTGCAGGAGCTGATTTTAGATGCTTGGTATAGATATGTCCTGACTGGTTTACAGGAACTGAGTCTGGAGCTTCAAACAGCGATGAAAGAACCAGGGATGGTTACTGCCTTAGCATGAATGATAAGAGAACCTTGGGTGATTTTAACTTCAACAACGCTCGTTGAGAAAAATCTTGGCGGGAATTACCATCTTTGCAATATCGGGAAGAAAACCATAAGCAATTATAATCTGAAAGGGAATCACCTCACTCGCCGTTGGAGAGGGGAATCATAGGAAAAGGAATTGTCACCTCACTCGCCGTCGGAGAGGGAACCATAAGAGACTATCACCTCACACTCATCGTCGGAGAGGGAAACATCTGAAAAAGGAATTACTACCTCACACACCGTTGGAGAGGGAACCATAGGAGACTATCACCTCACACTCATCGTCGGAGAGGGAAACATCTTGAAAAAGGAATTACCACCTCACGCACTTGTCGGAGAGGGGACCACAAGAGACTATCACCTCACACTCATCGTCGGAGAGGGAAACATCTGAAAAAGGAATTACCACCTCACGCACTTGCCGGAGAGGGGACCATCTGAAAAGGAATTATCACCTCACTCACCGTCGGAGAGGGAACCATCTGGGATAACTTCTACTGAGTCTCCATCAGAAAAATCTGTTGGGAGTCGATTTAGCTGGACTAGAGAAGGCTTTTTTGTTTGATAAGGATGTGATGAAGGAATCTGAGACGATTGCTACTCCAAATCTATGATGAAGGAATCTGGGACGATTACTACCTCGGCAGAATGATGAAGGAATCCGGGACGATTACTACCTCAACGGGTGATGAAGGAATCTGGGACGATTACTACTCCAAATATATGATGAAGGAATCTGGGACGATTACTACCTCAACGGGTGATGAAGGAATCTGGGACGATTACTACCTCAGCAGGATGATGAAGGAATCTGGGACGATTACTACCTCAGCAGAATGATGAAGGAATCTGAGACGATTGCTACTCCAAATATATGATGAAGGAATCTGGGACGATTACTACCTCAACGGGTGATGAAGGAATCTGAGACGATTGCTACTCCAAATATATGATGAAGGAATCTGGGACGATTACTACCTCAGCAGGACGATGAAGGAATGAGACGATTACTACTCCAAGTATATGATGAAGGAATCTGGGACGATTACTACCTCAACGGGTAAAGACCTTTATCTGTTGATCGTTCTTTCCTGAAAAAGTAACGAATTAGTTGTATGCAATGTCATAATGCATGAATTGCCTGATTTTAAGATGTTCTCAAAAAGAAATGAGATTGGGGTGATATGATGCGTCTATGCATGCTATAATGATGTATGTGACGTTTTATGAATGTGTTTTTCGTCTAGGAAAGTAAATCCTTGACGGGTGCCAGGAAGTCGTATCCTGGGCTGATGTTGAAGAATAGATTTTGCTTCCGCTGGGGATGGTAATTGCAAGAATACCGGTAGGAGAAGATGACTCCGTTGCGGAATGAACTTGGCAAATGGAAGATTTTGCGGGGAGAAAAGATACTCTAGCGACCATGCTGGGAAGCAATACTCTGTGGGGAGAGAGATGCCTTGCTGAGTGTTGACAATAATTTGCTGAGGATACCTTGTCGTTGGAAGTGTGAATAGACTTCGCTGGGGTAAGAAGACTTCGTCGACGACGCTCTTTCCATGGCTTTTGGCTGAGGATAACCCAGTTATATCCTGTTAAGGAAATAACTCTTTAAATAAAGCCGGGCGACGCGTTCGTGCTTTGCGAGGATAAGCTTCCAGAATCTACTGGGGATAAGCTTGCTGCTTGGGGGTATGAATTCCTCAAATTTCCTGGGGAAACCGGATTGGACTTTTCTGGGGAAGTTTTGATATGCTGGGGAAGTGATTCCTTTGAATATTGAGATACCGCCGGGGAACAATCTTTAGACCAAGACTGCCGAGGATGCTTGTTATGAATATATGTATTGCAGCTGGGGAATGTTGATATCTGCTGGAGGATACCCTACTTCCTTGAGATTTGATAATTTTGCTTGGAGAGGGTGCACTGACTTGCTTACTCTCTGGGGAATTAAGGTATCTGGTTATGTTCTTTAGCTGAACCTACCTTGGTACCTTGGAGGACGGAAACAATCCGATTGCTTAAACCACCCGTCATTGCCCCTGTTTCTATGGGGGGAGGCACATGTGGGATGCTGATAATTGTTGAGGGTCAAACCTTCTTCTGGTAGGAAAGGTGACAAGATGACAGGACATAGTCGTACGCTTTAATCCCTAACTTTTGCCTGAACCGCCCTTTCGGGTTTTCAGTCCACCGGGATACCCATTTTTGCCCAAGCCGCCTTTTCAGGTTTTCGACTTGCCGGGTGTACAGATTTTTCATTTTCATCCCTCATTTTGCCCGAACCCTTTTGGTTCGCCGGGAAGCCCTTATTTTTGCCTAGGTATGTCAACCTAGCGGGTCTTTGATTTTGCGTAGTATCTTTTCGACTATGTCCGTTCTCAGAAGGTAGGGAGTTGCCCCTGTTAGAAGTGTTTTGTCACCAGAAGATGTTTGATCAGGCAAGATTCGTTATTGAAATGCCCCAAGTGACTCAGGCGGAGATTTACCCCAGGCTATTTGACCTTTGAGAGATTCTCCGAATCTTGACTGGATTGCCCCAGATGGTAGACCATGATCATGCCGTGCCCCTTGGTTGGAAGTGCTTCTGTTCATTAGGCATTCATCGTGCGAATTTCTATGCTGTTCAAACAAAAGTCATATGCAAACAAAGTTATGTAAAAAATGCCAAGCCTATGTCTGTCTTGAAGATTTTGAAAAATGCATTCTTTTTTCATAAAACAAGTGAATGTTTGTAAAACGTGATGTCAACTCCGTATTTACCGTAAGCCTTAAGGAGTCAGGATACCTTTCGTAACAGTATGCTTTCGAACTAACCCATGCTTCAGCTAGGACTTTTAAGGGTTATAACGTGGCCTGGTTCACGGTTTAAGAAACAAAGGATAAAGGCTCAAATTTTATTTGTACCCACCCGCTCTTCGTGATGTTCTCCAAACCTAAACTCAGTTGATCATACGTTAGACCTTGTTTGAGTCTTTGCTTTGAGGTTCCAATAATGGTTCAGATGTTGATGACTTATTTTGAATAGGCAGTCATCTCCTTTTTGTTGAGGGTTTATAAGACCTCTTTCTTTTTGATTTTTGTTATCCCTTTCTTTTTTTTTGCCTGAACTGTTTCCTTTTTTGGAATTACAGTCAGCGGGATACCCCAGTTTCGTAAGTCCCTTTTATAGGTTTAGACTTCTTGGGCTTTTCATTTATGATTCTTGATAATGACTGTCTGTCTTTATGATTGTTCTGAACCATCACTGTCTTTTTTTGTTTTGCAAGGACCTCCTTGGTGCCATTCGTTATGCACTTGGATCAACTGAGAGAGTTACCCTGCCCCAGGTTATGATTAAGGGTTCTGATTTTCGAAAATAAAAACTCCTACTTCTTTGGCTCAGGGGGGGTTGACAAGGGATTATCATCCTTATAACTCCAGTGTTTAGGGATTGAAACAATGCCTGTACCTCATCAGCGGGGTCTGTTCAAAAGCATACTGTAGATTATGGTATCGTTTTCGTCATCCTCCCTCAAGAGGCTTAGAATTAAAGAGAGTTGACATCAGAAAAAATATGAAAATAATTTGCGTTTAGTGAATACGAATATATTGATTCAAAATAGACATAAGCGATGCATTAATGTGATAACAATGTTTAACATGAATAAATGTTTGAACAATCAAAGAAAAATACAACTTGAACATTTGAATGAACAAAAGACATTCTCGATGATTTGGTGTAGGATCAGTGTTCAAACTCGACCTCCTTGGCGTCAATCAAATCCTGGATCTTGTTCTTCAAGGTCCAACAGTCGTCGGTGTCATGTCCAGGACTGTCAGAATGGTAGGCACATCTCACACCCGGGTTGTACTTGGGAGAGGAAGTGTCAGGATTTTGAGGAGGATCCTTTAGAGTGATCATTTTCGCCTTCAGCAATTGCTGTAATGCCTGGGACAAAGACATGTTGATGTCAGTATACTTCCTATCCTGAGGCTTTATCCTACGCCTATTGCTCTTTCTTGGTTGAACGGGCGTGGGATCAGAAATCTGGATTGCCCCTGCGTCATGACGACCCTTTTTACCATGTATAGCATTGGACTCTTTCTTTCCACTGTGAGGCTTTTTCTGAGTATCAGCAGGTGCGGTTTCTTGAATCTTCCCTGACTTGATACCAGCTTCAATTCTCTCCCCAGTCAAGACAAGATCTGTAAACCCAGCAGCAGAATTCCCAATTAGGTGGTTGAAGAATGGACCAGACAGGGTCCCCAAGAACATGTCGACGAGCTCGCGGTCAGTCAGAGGTGGTTGTACCCTTCCAGCAAGATCCCTCCATTTTTGAGCATACTCTTTGAAGCCTTCGCCTGTACCCATAGACATCCCCTGAAGCTGAGTACGCGTGGGAGCGAGGTCGGCATTATACTGGTAGTGTTTGTAAAATGCAGTGGCTAAGTCTTCCCAGGTACGGATGTTGGCTCCATTCAGTTGATAGAACCACTCGAGCTGAGTCCCCGAAAGACTCTCTTGGAAGAAGTGGATCCATAAGTTTTTGTCAACTGTATAGGGCTGGATCCTCCTTGTATAAGCCCTGAGATGCAACTTAGGACAGGATGCCCCGTCGTATTTAGCAAAGGCAGGTACCTTGAATTTGCGCGGGATCACTACCCCAGAAGACAGACCTAGATCCTCGAAGTCCAGGCCAGGCACCTTTTGTATTTCCATAGCACTGAGCCTATCCTCCAACTGTTTGTACTTGTCTTCGGCAGAAGGGTATTGTTCGTCGTTGAAATCTGTCTCGTTGTCGGAGACCACTGGACTGGGAACCCTTTCCCCCTGATGACTACCTTCCCTCACAGATGGAGTTATCCTCTCGGTTTCAATCTGCGGTGCATTCCCAGATCTGCGTCTAGGGCTGAACAAAACAGTCCTCCTCTTCTTCTTTTCTTTCTTCAAGAGCAGAGCCTTCAGATCTTGTTGCCCCTGGGTCAAGTTCATGATCAACCCTTGGAACTGGGCGTTCTGAGCCTGGAGGTCCTTGATGGACTGCTCGGCTGATGATTCAGGGTTCATGACGATCGGCTGAAATAAACAGCGAAGAAGGGTAAGCAACCTGTCCAAGGGGTACCTGCAATGCAATGAGATGTATGACATGCATGTAATGTTTTCAAGGACCTCGCGGGATAAACAGAGAAATTGTTAGAGTTGAGAACCGATAACTTGATTGAAGGAACTTCATGTTGTTGAGAGTCCTTCTTCAAGGGTCAAAGGCTCACCATATCCAGTGGGTCATAGCCCCTGACAACCTTAGCTAGAGGAAAATAAAACCTCTTTTCCCCTTGCTGGGATAATTGCTTCACCATGATCTGCATCACAAGCCCTTGAGGTCCTTGAAATGGGTTAGGATGTATGCAATGGTATGATGTCATGCTATGCATGGGGTGATGTAGGTAAACCATGTTATGAGTCCCAATTAAGGACTATAAACAAACCCTGCGAGAAATTCAGTATACTTTGTTATGAGTCCCAATTAAGGACTATAAACAGAACCTGCAAGATATCTAGTAAACCCTGTTATGAGTCCCAGTTAAGGACTATAAACAAAACCTGCAAGAAATTTGGTAAACCCTGTCATGAGTCCTAGTTAAGGACTATAAACAAAACCTGCAAGAAATTTGGTACCCTGTTATGAGTCCCAATTAAGGACTATAAACAAAACCTGCAAGAAGCTCAAGTGTCAGACAACAAGCATGCAAATAGTCAAGTACGAAGGCACACAAGTCACACAGAAGAGCCCTTAGAGTTCAGGCCAGCATGGGGTATGGGTATTACCCTCTTGAAGTTGGTGGGCTCAACCTGTCCTATCAAAGTAACCGGGTTCTTAGAGGATCCCAATATCATTGACTAACCTCAATCGGTCATAACTCCAGCATCGCAATCTTTTCTTGCGACCAGAACCATCACGAGAGTTTAGCCTCAATGGGCGTAGCATACTGCTACTGTTCTAATGGCCAAGTTGTGTCATTTAAGGTTCTAAGGTCTGTTGGTGCTTAATGACTCCTTGGAAGACCCATATTCTCCCCGTTTCAACATGAGGGATATCGGTACAGACCAAGGCGCCACACCAACGTAGCCACTGCTTCACCCATGTCGGTATACGCCGGACAGGTCCCTCACAGCTTATGCTACCTAAACAGGGTATCCCCAGATCCGGGTTAGGATCTATGTAAATCCGATACAACCCACAATAGTAAAGCAAGCAAAGAAGACAATTGAAAACACAGTTATGAACTAACCCTAAGGTACACCTCACTTTATAAAGGTATCCCCAGCAGAGTCGCCAGTTCTGTGATCGGTGGATCTGGAACTGACTGTTTAACGCTGGTTCGCGAAATGTCGCGGAAGCAAGAGTCGCCACCGTCTTTTATTTTCTCCAAATGGAAAGGACAAAAGCACAGAAAAATTCCTTATAGAGATTGCTCTCGGTTCGGGAGGTAGATTATAGAAAGGAAAGGTGTTAGCACCCTTTCTATCCATGGTTATCCATGGGCTCTTAGATACTTGCTCAATGTGTTTTCAAAATTGTTTGTTTGCTTTTCAATGTGGGTTTTAAAAAGTTTCTTTGAAAAATTTCAGTTCGACTCTTGTATCGGTCCTCAAGAGTGTTTGAAAAATTGCTTTCGAAAGCTTTTTGAAAATGTGTCGGTGTGAAAAGTATGTTTGAATTTTTGTTTCGAAATTAGAGCAAGTATCTAGAGTCGTCTACCTACCCTAAGGAATTCGTCTGTGTAAATGTCCTTTAAAGTAGTGCCATCCCACCATTGAGAGGTAGGTAGCACCACCGTTGGAGGTGTTCGGGTCAATTCGAGGTTCGGGACATGGTGATCGCCAGAGCAATGGGAAGACACCTTAGAAGCTACCCTCATGCCAGGTTCCCGGATCATGAGGACTTACTAAGACATCCTCTACTCGACGATCACCTTTCGAAAAGGCAACAGTGAGGCGTACCCTAGGGGTGGTGTGTGCGAATCTGTGTGTCAGTTTCATTGATATTTGTCTTGTCATGTTAAAGTGATCTACGCTTGATTTTATTTGAGACATTCATTCTTGCATGCTTTTTAACAGTTATAAAGTTTGCGGGAAAATAAATCTAAGGCTATTACAAAGGCGCGGGTCCACATCGCCAAAATTAAACCGGACCCGATTTGACGGAAAGTAAAGCAAAGTAAAAGTGCGAGAAGTTTAAGTTACACGGCTTTGGGAGAGGTACATAATTATTCAAGCGAAATAAAATAAATATGCGAAATTAAACAATTAAGAACATGGGCGTTGGACCCTTTTGCAGAAAATTAAATTGATAAGGAATTAAAATTAAAATTTAAAAGAATGTTTTTGGTATTTTGTGTTTTTTAGTATTTAATAGAAAAAGAATTAATTAAAATTAAACTAAAAGGAAAACCCTAATTCTAATAGCTTTTAAATTTATTGTGAAAAATATTAAATTGAAAACTAAATTAAACCTAATTTTTTATGTACAATTAATTACAAAAATAAATAAATAATATTATGGTAAAAAAGGAAACAAATTAAAAAGGGATAAAAATTAAACCTAATTCTATATTTTTGTATTTTTGTTATTAAAAGAATTAAAATTAAAACTCTAATCTAAATTAATTTATTTACATGAAAATATTAAAATAAAAATTATTTATCATGTTTTTATCTTTTTTCTGATCTTTTAGGCATTTTTTATATATTGTAAAAATAATTAATTAAATTAAAACAATAAAATAAATAAAATAACAATTGAAAACAAAATAAATAAAAAAGGAAATTGCAAACCAGGGGGGGGTTCAGGCCCCAATTGGAGGTATAGGCCTAGCAATCTGGCCCAATAGCATTGCTTTTGTTGACTTTGCATGACACGTATACGCGCGCTGACTCATCCTCATGGTGTCCATCAATTCTCAGCCCTTGATCTGGACATGCTAGACGCGTGTACGCTTGGTTTGTAAGAGTGCATCGTGGTCCTTATTATAGGCGCTGCATGTGAACATAGATTGGAAAATAATATGAAGAATAATACAGACCTGGGGCTCGAACCCAGGTCTTGGATGTTAATGCAATCACCACTTGCCAGCTGAGCCATGAAACGCATGTTATATATATTAGACAAACAAATAATAAAAAAGAAAGTGAGTTAATGGCCTGGAAATGCGCGCGAGATTTTGAATGAGCCAGTCAGCGTGTGACATGTAATCATCTTCTCCACCTTCCCTGAAATATAAAACATTGAGCAACGGTTTTCATAGCGTGGTTTTAGGCCGTTTTACAGAAAATAACGATTAGGTTTTAGGCACTCATAAATTGAGCGCGATGTGTGTTTCCTGTTCGTCTAAGCACGCTCGTTCTCATGGTCATGGCTTCGTGGGCTAATTTTTCCTTGGGTGAAAAGCCCCAATCTGAAGCTTGCAAAACCCTAGAACTTGGCCATGGTGGAATCGCGTATGTAGCATAAAAATTCAATTAAGCATAATGGTTAGCTTTAGAATCAAATGAGGAACAAGAATCTATAAACAAAATGCTGTAAAAATGCTTAAAATATGAAACACGATGATCAATTTTTCTCTATACAGTTCATGTTCATTCTACCAATTCTTGGCGTGGTGATGGATGGTTCTGATTGGAATTCGTTCAGTAGGCCTTCAGGAAGCTATTGGAACAAGAATTGCACTTTGGATCGCCTTCAAACAATGATTTCAGTTTTGAGTTTTCAAGGAGTTTTTCCAAGTTTGCAATGGCCTTTCTTGCGCAGCTTTTTGTCCATCTGCATTAGGTTTCTCATCAAGCATATGTAGTGAATAGATTAGGTCAACAAAATTCAACCAAATCTCTTGTAATCATGATTTTTGATAATTGATTTTCTAAGGATCTTTTTGAATATTTTTCATGTGTTATTGTGCCAATTAGCATCCAATCAATCCAATTCTTTCCTAATTAGCACGTGCACGAAATCTTGATGGCAAAACATGTATAAAAAGATTTGTTAAGGCAAGTTAGATATTTTCCATATATTTAATTGATTTAATTGAATTAATATAAATAAAAATCCAAATAAATAAATAAAAAATGAGAAAATACTTCCCTTTGGGCCAAGTGGTCGTGTATATGCTTGGAATGATGAATCATGGAAGAAAAATGGGCCCATTAGCATTTTTAGACCATTTGAATCAATGTTGACTTTTCAAAATATCCAAAAATTTCCCAACTTCCACAAGGCATAACTTGCTCAATATTTAAGCTTTTCTCATGTTCTTGGACATTTTGGAAAGGTATTTGAGTCCTCTAACCAATGCCTTTGGTCCCATGTCATTTTGATTTACCAATCTCAAGTTATGGCCTTTGACTTAAAGTCCCTTTTTGTTGACTTTTGAAAATGACCTATAATGTTGAAATTGATAACTTTCTGTGAGAGCATTTCTTGGACTTGAAGTATGAAGATGAGTTGTAGGAAATGTCTTTCTCTTCAAAATGAGCTTTGGATGGGATTTTTCTGATAATCCATGTGAAAGTTATGCCCTGGTCAATTTTAGTTGACTTTTTCAGCTGTCCAAATAAGGCAACTTTTGCATCTTGATGATTTCTGAGCCAAATTTTGAGAATCATGATCAAGCATTGATCAAATGATGTTTGTGGCTTCAAAATGATATGTTGACCAAAAATTTGAACTTTTGACTATCAAATGACCATTTTGCCCCTACAGCTGACTGTAGTGCAATTAGGGTTTTTGACTGTGCAATTTTGAGCTGAATGTCTTGAAACTTGATATGAAGATGCTTGACCATGTTTGTATGCATGTGAGACTTGATTGGGCCTTTAAAAACTTCATTTTCTTGATCAGAACACAAACCCTAGTTTTGACTGTATAGGAGACAGTTGAATTGCATAACCCTTGGGGAATTTTGTGACTTGGCTTGGCCATTTCTTGAAGAATATGGGAGGGCAAATTTTGGGGTGCAACATCCAGGTCAAACGAAAGAGACAACCAGGAGGAAAACCATGTTGACTTCTAGGCCCAGACTAAAAGCATGCCTTCACTGATTCCATGCTCAGTCGAAAGGCATTCCCTCACTTCTTTCAACCTCCAGTCGAAGAAGACAACAAGGCAGAACCAAAAGGCTTCGCCATACACTGACTTCCAGGCCAATCGAAGGACAGGACCTCACTGGTGCTAGCCCCAGTCGAAGGAGGCCAACAGAATGCAAGTCGAAGGGTGCTCCTGCCTGAGTCGAAGGAGCTCTTTTTTTTACTTCTTTTTATCTTATTTTTGACTTTACATTTCTATGCATTTCAATATGGTTGTAATAGTGTAGTATTTATTTCTTGCATTTTTATTGCTTTATACAAATGCTAGTAATTAGGTGTGTATGGAAAAATAAAAACAACAAGTAGACAACCCTTAATCAAGACAAAAATGCATGCAATCAAACACACTTTGCACATATGCACACCTTAGGGTTACTCCACTTTGTTGCCTATCGGAAAATAGTCATGTCCCTCGAGCATGGGCGTTTTAGCAAAGACCCTCGATAAAAAGATCGTAGTCCCTCGATGACCCTCGATGTTTCCTTCAGTAAACGATCTAGTCCCTAAAACGACATTGCTAAAACGTCCCATATGTTGCCTTCTATGACTATACAAACGTCCCAACGCCCGTCCCTTTACATCCAACGATGGGGCTTCTTATCAAATCAATGGTAAGATGGCAACATCTAAAGGAGGAGGAAAATCATATTTAAGACCTTTCGAGTAGGTAGGTTCGCTTTCAGTTACTCGCTTGCTCACGACAAAAACATTTTATACACCCACACTCTCACTTTTGAACTATTTTCGAAACAAACACTTTGTAGGCGTTCTTATAGAAACGAGAACCATTACGAAGTTCCATTTTCAAAATACTTTCAAAAATCACCAACACAAGCACACATTCAAACAACAACAAGTGATCTAGCAAGTAACTAAGAGCCCATGGAAAACCATAGATGAGAAGGGTGCTAATACCTTCCCTTTTCATAATCTACCCCCTGAACCCAAAAAACATCTCTAAAGGTCTTTCCTGTGCTTTTTCACCTTTCTTTTTGGATAAAAGAAAAGTCGGTGGTGACTCGTGCTAAACCGCAACATTTGCAAACACAAACGCAAAACATCAAGTCAGTTCTCCCACCGTATCACAGAACTGGTGACTCTGCTGGGGAATAGTTATAAAAGTGGGGTTACCTTAGGGTTTAGATCACATTTATTTGCTTACATTGTTTGACTTGTTTTCTTTACATTATGGTTCTTTGTTTGGGTTTGAAATCCTCTACCCGGATTTGGGATACATTATAGGTAAATAGAAATACGTTGTGGAAACTATGCAGGGTATACCGACATGGTCTAAGAAATAGCTATGTTAGTGTGACATATTTGTGGGTACCGGTAGCCTTTGAGTTAATCAAAGAGAATACGGGGCCGCTGAGTGATGTCATGAAGCACTAATGAACTTCTAGAACCTTTACTTGACTAACTTGGCCTTTAGGATGTAGTGAGATGACCGACTTTGGTGCAGTCCGAAGTTGATAGATACTCGATACTACACTCATTGAGGTTTAGTTTCTTGGGATATTTCCGTCGCCATTAAAGAGGCTTGAGCTAAAACAATGACCAAGGAAACAATCCGATGATATTGAGCTCCTTAGAACCCGATTACTATTGCTAGGACAGGTTTAAGCCAACTAAACTTCAAGAGGGTATTTACCTATAAAACCCCATGCAAGACTAAACCTAAGAATTTGTCTGCTTTGTGTGTATATGCTTATTTATATATAAACTTGCTTACCTCGCATATCTGTACATAACATCATAACATCATACCATAGCATTTTCAATAACCATTTCAAGGATCTCGAGGGTCTTTGATGCAGGGTCACATTGAACCAGACGTCTACCAAAGGGTGAGAGGATTTATTTTCCTCTGACCAAACACCGTCAAAGGTCAATTACAACAAACTTGAGTCAAGGGCTATGACCCACTTGACACGGTGAGCTTAATTCTCATGGAAATACATCCACCGATACAAAGTTCTCCAATCAAAGTTGTTGATCAAAGTTCAACTTCTAACATTTTCTTGTGTTTACCCCGCGAGATCCTTGAAAACATGCATCCACATATCATGCATCATATCATGACAAGTTTTTCCCATTCAAGTCTCCTTATCTTCCTACTGTTTATTTCAGTATAAATGGCTCTAGAACAGACTATCAAGGACATCCAGGCTCAAAACGCTCAACTTCAAGAGATGTTCTTGAACCTATCCAAGGGACAAGAAGAGGTCAAGGCGCTCCTCACCAGGGGCATGATCATGGGAAACCCTGGGGACGACAGAGATGACCAGTTGGAAAGGCTACAAACTAAAATAGCCATAATGAGGGTCTAAATGATGGGGCAGCTGGTGGGCCAGATGGCTCTTATTCAAAACCTGGCACAAGGACAAGAAGAGATGATGGTCCTCATCAACAAGCTTCGTCAGGATGGATGTAACCAAATGGGGAAAACATCTAGGATTAAGGATCAAGTCATCATTCAGCCTCTCTTGAGACAAGAAGCCAAGAGAAGACCTCCCCAATTTGCTCCAGCGTCACAAACCCAACAACAACCTCGCCAACAACAACAGGGTGATCGGTGTAGGCGGAATACATCTGAAAGACGCTTCACCGAAATTGACATGTCATTATCTCAAGCACTGCAACACCTGTTGGAAGCCAAGCTGGTTATATTAAGGGACCCTCCTCAGAATCCCAACACAGCCTCCCCAAGGTACAATCCAAATGCAAGATGTGCGTACCACTCCAACAGCCCTGGACATGACACCAATAGTTGTTGGACATTGAGAAATAAAATTCAAGACCTGATCGACGAGGGAGCTTTGGAGTTCACACAAGATGGCCAGACTGAGTTCTTATGTCATCCTTCAAAGGCTCACCACCTAAAGTGACAAGTCCAGACAAAGAGGCTTCTGTTCATTTGAATTTTCAGTTGTAATTTCTTTTTCTTGTTCAAACAGTTATCTATTAATGTCAAACTTTGTTTCATTAATGAATTTCATATGCCTGTCTTGATTTGATTCACTCATTTTCATTACATTTAAACTATGCTTTTTACTCACTTTATGACATTCAACTCTTGCTAAAAGTTACAAGCCTTTAGAGGGAGGATGACGAAAACAATGCCATAATCTCATACAATATGCTTTTGGACAGACTTTACTGACGATGTACAAGCATTTTTTCAAATCCTAAACACTGGAGTTATAAGGAAGATAATCCCTAGTCAACCCCTTCGAGACAAAGAAGTAGAAGTTTTCTGTATACAAATTGAAACCTTTAATCAAAACCTGGGGCATGGTAGTCTCTCAGTTAATTCAAATGCGCATTTAGCCGCAAACTCTCATCTCGTAATACAATGAATGAAATCAAAAACATTCCTCTGGAATAAAAAGACGGTGATGGTTCCCTACCACATAAGCAGTCATTATCTCTAAAAAACAATAAGAAGAAAATGCCACTAAGTCAAAACCTACAAAGGAGACTTAAGAGAACTGAGGCATCCCGCTGACTGTAATCTCAAAACAAGAACAGTCAGGCAAAAATCAGGGATAACAAATCAAAAGAAAGAGGTCATTAAAAATCCTCAACAACATGAAAAAAAAAGTTTGTTGTACCCCAAAATTTGCCTTCTCATTTTATCAATATTTCCCCTCACAAGGCTCTTTGGACTCCAGACAGGATTAGGGTTTGCTCTGCTCAAGACATCTCCTTGCACTGTTGACCTGAAATTAGGGTTTGAGTTTGCACAGGGATTTTTGGACTTCCAATGATTAAATTGACTTTCATACTTCATATTGGACTTATAAGATTGTCCATACCAAGTTTCAAGCCTTGAATTAAATTTTTGCCCAGTCAATTGGACAGTTGACCTAGAAATCAGCTGTATTGGGGAAAAAGTTAACTGTGGCCAATTTACAGTCAAACCTCATAATTTTTAATCCACATCAATATTATAGACTCATATGAACCATTTGATCAAGTTTGGACCACAACTCCTCAGGAAATTTGATCAGATCATCAAAAGGGCAAAATGATCATTTTTAGGGTTTTGACTGCAGAAGGGCAATTTCTGATTTTTAACCTAGCCAATGGAAAATTGGGTTCAAGCGTAGATTCAAGGACTCAATGGCATCATCTTTACCTAATCACAAGGTTCAAAAGATCTCAAATGCATTGGATTGACAGATGAATTTTCCAGTCAACTGATCAAAAATCAACTATACACTGAAAAGTCAAACTTTGACTTTTTGGTCAAAATCAAGTGCCAAGGGTCATTTTTCATCAATCTGTGTCAAAACATGAAACTTGTTCATCAAGAAACCTAATTTTGGAAATTAGGGTTTAAGATTGAAAAATTTCATAACTTAGAAATTTTCTAAGTTATGAAATTTTCTTATTTTTTCCCAACTTTGCCCAACATTTTCACCATGATGCAATTGGATTCAAAGAAAACTTACAATATGAAAGTTGTAATCCTCCACAAAATCTACAACTTTGATTCACAAAGTTTTCCCAAAAGATGCTTGGATATCAAGTTATGATTTTATGAACAAGGGTCCATGAAACGTTTAACTTAGTGAAATTTTGCCCTAGTTTAGGCAGGATTTTGACCTATCTTCATGGAAATTTTTCACATATTTCCAATTAGAATCTCAAGGTGCATTTCAAATATGGATTGTAGAGCATGTTACAAGATTTCCAAAATGTCCAAGAACTCTCCAAAATCATTTATGGTTAGGAAAAATCGAAGAAAAGAAAATGGCCATTTCTCACTTTTGTCCATGGCATTTTTCATGTTGCTACAAGTTGCAAATTCTGTCCAAACATGTTTGTAATTATTTACATGTCCTTAAACCCTTCTGTTGTACCCCAATTTTTGCCCCTAAGATTCCTCTATCATATCATATCAACTCGATCATAACAAGATCACATTAGGGTTGGTTCTTCCTCTTTTTCTATCTCCTATCTTTAAGTTTGCTCTTGAGGAATATCCAAGCACCTTCGTTGTGTATTTTGTATATATGTTGTTGACTAACTTCTAATCAAAATACAAAAAAATATTTGTCTTTGTCTTTGTATATTTTTGTTTTGTAGGTACCAAGTCGAAGCATCTGACAAATAAGGATTTCTGGTATTATTTTCCTAAAATCTCTATTTGCAAAGAAAAAGAATTAAAAATTTTCATTTTTTTTCACTGATGCAATTGATTGCTCTTAAAGTGAAATCGATTGCACATAGTGTATTTTGCGCCATTTTTGAAAAAAAAATACACTGTGCAATCGATTTGCACTGTAGTGCAATCAATTGCACAACGTGAAAATTTTAAAAAAAAAATCAGCATTTTAAACTTGTCAAATTTTGGCTCCAATTTTCCTTCACTTTTGAAAGATGTATCATTAATTCAAATTTTAGTGCCAATCTTTCATTTTTAAAAAGAATTATCATTAATTCAAATTTTGGCTCTAATATTTGAAAGAATTATCACTAATTCAAATTTTGGCTCTAATTTTTGAAAGAGTTATCATTAATTCAAATTTTGGCTCCAAGAATCAATTACCAAATTACCAATAATCCCAATCCTAAACTCTATAAATAGAGCCCCCATTTCATTCAAATTTCAAGCTTTTGATAGCCAAATCCACCTTGCTAAAAAACCTCTCAATTCTCTCCATCCACCAAATTTACTCAAAGCTCCATTTTCAAAAAGTTAGTAAGCTTTGCATTGAAGCTTACTAATCTTTGAGCTAAACCTTCATCCAAACACTTTTTCTTCATCAATTATCTACATCCAAGCTTGGTCAATTGATTCTTGTGGTTGAATTGAAGCAAATTCTTGAAGTTGTTTTGATAATTCTCTAGATCTACCTTTGGTAAGTTGGATAATTCATCTTTCACAATGTGATCTCTTGTTGATCTTTGGGTTTGATTCTTTGAGCATTATTTTGTGATTCCAATGGTGTTATTTTCTCATAATTTGATGGAATTTTTGTGCTCAATTGGATCCATGATCATAAGGTGTTTGATGGAAAGTTTGAACAAGAAATTGGCCTTTTAAAATGCTGTTTTTGCTACTGTAACAATGTGCAATCGATTGCAGTAACTGTGCAATCGATTGCACAGAAGCGTTTCACATAATTTTTTTTGAAAATAACACTATGTGCAATCGATTGCACAGTTACTACAATCGACTGCACACGGACAAAATGCACTTTTTTGCCTTGTTTTGGGGCAGCTTTGATCCAAAATGATTTTTCTACTCACTCCTTTTGATTGTTGGTTTGGATTGCAATTTTAAATGTCCAATTTGTCTTTAAACTCAATGGACTTTGTGATGTAGATGAAGTTGGATAAATGTTCATCAATTCAAATCTACCTAAGAGTGAATTATTTAATTCATTTTTGGTGCTTTGGATTAATGATATGTTTAGTGCTTTAATCCATCTAGAGGAGTGGTTGAATTTAAAGATGAAAGAATTTTGAAATGGTGATCCAAATTAGCTTATCATTCCCCTCCCTCTTCATCTTATCCCTTTCTTTTTTAATTGTGCTACATGTTAAGGGATGGTGATCTCTATATCATTTATCCAAACATGAAGTACACAGATTTCTATTCACCTGTCTCAAAATAGGTGTGACTTCTACATAAGTCCACTTACGATTGCTTAACATAGTGCTAAATTTTGTCCCGATTCGAATAAATGATCATTCATGGCCCAAACTTATGATTGCAAGCCCAAGTATGTTAATTTGATCTCTTTGATCCAATAACTTTGAGATTCATTGTGTGGAGGCTTTGGTTCTACCAATCCTCTAATGGATCTACAACACCTTTGGTCAACGCGGATCACTTAAACATCATTGATCATTACATGTTGCCTTATGAGAATTCCAAAATGGATGATATACTTGACAAAAAGCAAATGCAACTTGTTGTGTGGAGGCTTTGGTTCTACCAATCCTCTAATGAGTTCCAAATGCAAGTTTCAAGATGGTCATCCAACTAACCACTAATTACTAACAATTAACTTTACTTTACACTTTTATTTTCATGCTTTATGTACCATTTACTTTTAGCATTTTACATTTCATGCTATTTTCATCTTTGCTCACTTGAGCATTTACTTTTATGTCATTTTTATTTTGCTCACTTGAGCTTTTCTTTCTTTTTAAAGACACCTAATAATAAACATAAACCATAAAAATCATTAATGATACTTGGACTACATGGTTACTATCCTTTGCATTATGGAGTGATGAACTTCTTGGACTTAGGATTAGAGACCTTGGCCTATCTTGGAGACTTTGTGACTTTATTTGATATTTTGTCTGGAGTTCTTGAGGTTTACCTCAAGACATTGGGTTGTTTATTTGTTTTGTGTGCAGGTTATTGAGATTACGATCTTTGTTTGTAATCTGGAATTCACCCGTATACAGCCGTTACTCTGCCCAATTTTTGCGAAGATTTAATACACTTGAAGTTTGGTTCTCTCAAGAGGTCTAGTATCTTTGCTTGCTTGGTTTCAATCCGAAGAATGGGAATTCTATATTGACTCATAATGTCAAGTATTGGCTTCTTGTTGGTTAGATGGTTCTTATCCCTAGCTTTTACCTTATGCATTAAGATAGCCTCTTCTTATCCTCCCATCTTCTTTAATTTCAAAAATCTTCTCCCTCCTTTTAAAAAAAACTCTTCTTGTTTTGAAACTTGAACCATTTTCATAATAAACTTGGACTTATGTCCATGCATTTTCAAAACATTTTCATAAATAAACTTCAATCAATTTAATAATACCTTGACATTTTTTGTGAGAAGACTAAAAGTCAATCAATCTCATTTCAAACTATTTTGCCATTTTGGCTTTTATCTTTAAACTTTTCTTAAAAGATTAGACTCTTTTCAATCCTTGTAGTGATGCAAACAACTATACTTCTACAATATGTAGTGAAGAGAGATATTTTCCACTTGGGTGTTGAGTGAGGCATTGTTGATTTTAAAATCCAAGCCTTATCCTCCACTTTGAGATGATGCAAATTCTCCTTTCTCATGATTGTGGGTAGTAAGTATGTTTTCCACACGGACAATGACGATGATGTCTTATCTCATAAAATCAACCAACACACTTGTGTTTCAAACTTTTAAAAGAGGAACTACGTATTACCATGATCCCCTATTGCACGAAAGGTGGTACGTAGGCACTAAAGGTTCGCAACCGCGGCGGGTGCAAAAATCATAAAAAAAATATTTCTTTTCTCACCTCCACCATCCATTTTATATATAACACATTTTATAGCCAAAATATACAGATTTTACAAAGAGGTTCCTGCGGAGTACCGTAGATATTTAGGGTGATAATACATTCCCTTTGCATAACCAACCCCCTTACCTTGAATCTTTCCCCCTTTTTTGGGTTATTCGCTCTTTTCCCATTCCTTTGGAAACAATAAAGCGCGGTGGCGATTTTTATTTTGATTTATATAAAGTCTAGTCAATCCAATGGCTTAGTCTTGAACATTTCTACCGCTACGGAAAAATGGCGACTTCACTGGGGACAGATTGACCTCTTGCCGGTCCATCCCTAAGTGGGTTAAGCCTATCTTTGTTTATATCTGTATATGTGCTATTGTTGTTTATGTGTTATATTTTGTATATATGTTTTTCTGGATATTCCTGGTTTACAGGGTGCTTGGTGATTACTCATAAGTCCTATACCCGGACTTGGGCAAATTTAAGATAGGACAGGCAGTATAGTCATGTTAACTTTGAGGGAGTAATCCCAAAAAAGGAGGCATGAGATCCCCCACTCAGTGGAGGCCCCTTTGACTGTAGTGTTGTTTACCGAGTAATCGGGAAGACGTACTGCTTTCGACCTGGGAGCCTGCCGAAGCTGAGGACCGTAGATTACCTAACCCCTCTTGGACTTTTAGGTGTAGTACGGAAGCTATAACAGAGTAATCTGGAAATAGTTCTCATGCGATACTACGCTCAGACGAGTCTTTCTTGAGAATATTAATAATTACCGAGTTAATCGAGAAGTTAGTAATATCCGAAGGAAGGATGTAGACTCTGAGAACCTCTAGAACCTTGTTCGGCAGGTGATAACTTTTTAGACCAATACCTTATGGGTAGTACCTTTGACCTCATGCTCGTGACGTTGAACCTATGAACCCTATATGTGTGATCTTGTGGGTGATTGTTGCATCATGCATCCATGCACTCATAAGCATCTTTTGAAAAAAACAATATTTCAAGGGATTTAAAGGTTGACTATTTGTGAATATCTCAGGTACTTTTAAACCATGGAATCTGGAAAGAGAAACAAAAGCTTTATTACTTGGATGTTTGCAATGTGTCTATAAATCTTAAATCCCTTGAAATATTAAATGATAAAGTAAAAATAATCATGTGCATTGCATATCATGCATCATATTGCACATATTTCTTGCATTTGTTATGCATATCCAGGTGTCTTACCCAACTTCTTTACTTCATCCTGCAAGCTGACTCATCACTACAACACTCGAGCTAATTTCAAAAAGAAGATGGACAACTTGGAACAGGAGAATCGCGAGCTGCGCGAAGAAGTGTCCTCTTTGAAGGTTGGCTTGGCCAACTTGACTACTCTGATGGAAGCTCTGGTGGTTGCTCAAAATCAGCCACCGAGTGTTCAACCTTAACCAACAAAGGCAAATGCTGAAGTTCCAATTGTTCCTGTATCCGCTACTCCAACTGTTGTTCAAAACCATATGCCTCAAGGTTATCCATGGGGAATTCCAGAAAATTTTGCACCTGAAGGTTTCAATCTTGGCCCTCAAGATGCTCCAGTGGTCCAAAATGTTGTTACTCCTGCACCTCATGTGGTGCATATTGTTCCTGCTGCACCTCCTTCGTTGAATTTGGTTCCATTTGTTAATGAAGATGTGTGTCGTCCTTTCCCTCCTCCGAGTGAAGACTTGGGTCTTTATGACAGAATGGATGATTTCTAAGAGCAGTTTTTATAGAATGCAAAGAGAGATGAAGGCTCTTAGGGAAAAAGAGTTGTTCGGGCAGAATGTGAATGAGCTGTGTTTGGTCCCGAATGTTAACGTGCCTGCTAAGTTCAAGGTCCCAGAATTTGAGAAGTACAAGGGAAACACTTGCCCTCCTGCTCATTTGGTGATGTATGTGAGAAGGATGTCTACCCATACTGATGATCAGCGTCTGCTGATTCATTTTTTCCAGGATAGTCTGACCGGTGCTGCATTGAAATGGTACATGAGTTTAGACAATGTCAACATCCATACTTTTAATGATTTGGGAGAAGCATTCATTAAACAATACAAGTACAATGTGGACATGGCGCCTGACCGTGACCAGCTTAGGGCCATGGTTCAGAAAGACAGAGAATCGTTCAAAGATTATGCGCAGAGATGGCGCGAAGTGGCTACACAAGTGATTCCGCCCATGGAAGAGAAAGAAATGACCAAGATTTTTCTAAAGACGCTGGGAGCTTTCTACTACGAAATAATGGTAGAAAGTGCCCCAAGTGATTTTACAAAGATGGTAGGAATGGGTGTCCGCCTAGAAGAGGCAGTAAGAGAAGGTCGTTTGACAAAGGGTGAAGGATCTGGAGGTGTGAAGATGCCATCTTACGGGTTTACAAAGAAGAAAGAGGGGGATACAAATGCTGTTATGCAAGAGAGGAGAGTAAACGCTCCTAGAAAGAATTATCAGCATCATCAGCAAGTCGCCTCAGTTACTCCTGTTATGAATGTCGCTCCGAATACTGCTACTTATCAGAGACCGTCCCAGCAGGGGAATCAAGGATATAATCAGAGAAGGGAGAACTATGATCCTATTCCCATGAGCTATGCAGAGCTATTACCAGCATTGGTTCAGAAGAAGTTGGTCCAGACACGACCACCTCCGGCTATACCATCACCATTGTCGTGGTATTACAAAGCAGACCAGACGTGTGCCTTTCATCAGGGAGCAGTAGGGCATAATGTTGAGAATTATTATCCTTTGAGGACTGAAGTGCAAAGGTTGGTGAAGTCTGGAATTTTATCTTTCAAAGACGTGGGACCTAATGTGAAAGACAATCCTCTACCTAAGCACGGGGGAGTGAATGCTGTGAATATGGTGGCCGGTTGTCCAGGCGACTTTCGAATTTTTGACATTAATCTGGTTAGAGGGGATTTAGTGAAGATGCACGCAGATCTCTGTAAATTCAGTTATTATACGCATGACCATACCGGTTGTGTTATTTGCAGTACAAATATACAGGGTTGCGAGAAGGTAAATGCTGATTTGCAGGAGATGATGGATGAAGGTTTAATCTATATAATCAGGCCTAGGGAAGAATATGAAGAGGAAGTGAATATGGTTTCTGGATGTCCGGGTGAATTCAGAATTTTTGATGTGGATCATTTGAATGAGGATCTAGTGCAGTTACATGCTACCTTCTGCCATACTGCTGGTCAAGTGGAACACCAATATGGATCTTGCATAATTTGTTGTCGAAATCCCCGAGGATGTTCTGTTGTGAAGGAAGGTGTTCAGTTGCTGTTAGACAATGGAACCATCAAGATCACAGGTTAGAGAGATGATTATCATGAGATTGATATGGTTGAAGTCTGTTTGATGGAAGAGTCAGAGGAAGAGTATGCCTCCGCAGATGAGTATTTCTCTTCAGACGAAGATTTGTTTGCCGGAAATGAATTTTTTATGGCTGATTGTGTTGAGGAGGGGGTGAATGTCATTGTACCTTATTTTGGTGCACCCACTCATCTTGAGGTGGAGTACCATGGCAAACCAGCTGTTTCCCCATTGGTAATTAGTCTTCCAGGTCATGTTCCCTATGAATCAGATAAGGTTGTTCCTTACAAATACAATGCTACGATCTTAGAAGATGGGGTGGAGATTCCCATCCAGTCGATGCCAGATGTTGGAAATATAGCTGATGATAGCAGAGTGACCCGTAGTGGTCGTGTATTTACGCCAGTCATTCAAAGAGATGTTATTGCTGGAAAGAAGATTACTGAGAATGATGAGCCTAAGAAGTTTGCAGGAGGGACTACTGGAGCTACATTAGAGAAAGAAGTGGATGATATCTTGAAGATAATTAAGATGAGTGACTACAAAATTGTAGATCAGCTATTGCAGACTCCTTCAAAGATATTTATTCTAGCCTTATTGATGAATTCCTCTGCTCATAGATAATCGCAGATGAGAGTACTAGACCAAACTTTTGTAGAGAATGACATGCCATTAGATCAATTCAGCAGCGTAATTGGAAACATTACATCATGTAACAATTTGAGCTTCTGTGATGATGAGTTACCAGATGAAGGGAGGAATCACAACCTGGCCCTCCACATATCCATGAACTGTAAGAATGATTCGCTGTCCAATGTGCTAATTGATAACGAATCCGCGTTGAATGTCATACCGAGAAGTACCCTCTTGAAGTTAAAGTATCAAGGAACATTTATGTGCCCGAGTGGCATCATTGTGAAGGCTTTTGATGGGTCGAGGAAATCTGTCATCGGTGAAGTGGACCTGCCCATCCATATATGACCACATTTGTTCTTGATAACCTTCCAGGTTATGGATATTATTCCCGCATATAGTTGTTTGCTTGGACGACCATGGATACACGAAGCAGGGGCTATCACTTCAAATCTGCATTAGAAGTTAAAATTTGTACGTGAAGGGAAGGTGGTGATCATAAATGGGGAGCAGGCGTTGTTGATATCCCATCTATCCTCTTTCAGTATTGTAGAAGCGGATGAGGCTGCTATTGGAACCTAGTTCCAAGCCCTATCCATTGACAACATAAGGAGGAATGAGAATTCTGTGGTTTCCCTGAAGGACGCGCAACAGGTTGTGCGCAATGGTCATAATGCAGTTTGGGGACGACTGGTGGATCCACCCGTGAACAAGAACAGAACTGGTTTGGGTTTTTCTTCGAAGAATGGCAAAGGTGAAAGTTTGAAGTCAAAGTCTCTTGTGAACAGTTATCATGATGTTTTCCGCAGCGGAGGCTACCTCCATCCAACTGGTTCTGGAATTAATGCTGTTGAAGAAGATGAAGCAGAGCAGGAAGTACCGAATTTTGTGATGCATGGAGTCTGAGTTCAGAACTGGGTCACCATTGATGTTCCTTCTTGCATACATATTTCAAAGTAATTTGTTTTGTTAATCTGTTTCTTTCTTTGAAAAGCTTTCACTCTGCCCAAGGTGAAAGTATTGTATGGGCTTATCTGTTTGCTTTGACTGTTAAGGTCATTCATAAAAGTTGTCTTTGCTTCCAAAAATATGTCTTTATTTTCTGCTTTTTCTTGGGAAATGGTAATCAGAAAAAAACCCTTTCAAAATAAATAATAACTGAAAATTAATCTGCATGATCACTTGTTATATGTGTCAGTTTCTAAAAGCAATCATAAATCATATGTGCAGATTAATTAAAAAACCCGTTGAATACAATGACCCTGCACCCTCTCCTAACTTTGATTATCCTGTGTTTGGGGCCGAAGAAGAAGATTATGATGAGATTCCAGAAGAGGTATCACGGTTGCTTGAGCACGAGGATAATACCATTCAGCCATATAAGGAGCCTTTGGAAGTGATTAATTTGGGTTCAGAAGAAGATCCGAAAGAGATTAAGATTGGAGCATCGTTGCATCTTGATGTGAAGAGCAGGTTGATTGAGCTATTGAAAGATTATGTGGATATTTTTGCTTGGTCTTATCAAGACATGCCTGGTCTAGATACAGACATTGTTGAGCATCATTTGCCATTGAAGCCAGAGTGTCTGCCAGTTAAACAAAAGTTGAGAAGAACCCACCCAGATATGGCAGTAAAGATCAAAGATGAGGTCCTAAAACAGATTAATGCTGGTTTTCTTGTGACGTCAGAGTATCCTCAATGGATTGCCAATATTGTCCCAGTACAAAAAAAAGACGGAAAAGTCCGTATGTGCGTAGATTATAGAGATCTAAATAAAGCTAGTCCAAAAGATGATTTTCCATTGCCTCACATTGATATGTTAGTGGATAGCACAACAAAATTCAAAGTATTCTCGTTCATGGACGGATTTTCCGGGTATAATCAAATAAGAATGGATCCAGAGGACATGGAAAAAACAACGTTTATCACACCCTGGGGAACATTCTGTTACAGAGTGATGCCCTTTGGGTTGAAGAACGCTGGTGCAACGTACCAGAGGGATATGACAACCCTATTCCATAATCTGATGCACAAGGAAATTGAAGTATATGTTGATGATATGATTGCCAAATCCCAAACTGAAGAAGGGCATATAAAAGATTTGTTGAAGTTGTTTCAGCGTTTGAGGAAGTTTCGCCTCCGCTTGAATCCAAATAAATGCACCTTCGGAGTTAGATCGGGGAAATTGTTGGGTTTTATTGTTAGCCAGAAAGGAATTGAAGTTGATCCTGATAAAGTCAGAGCAATTCAAGAAATACCAGCACCAAGAACTGAAAAGTAAGTCAGGGGTTTCCTCGGGCGTTTGAATTATATTTCCAGATTTATTTCCCACATGACTGCTGTTGTACCCCAAAATTTTCCCTCCCATATTCTTCAAGATTTGCAAAGAGCATGCTTCAAAGTCTCCCAAGGGTTGCACAGTCCAATGGCCTCCTAACAGTTAAAAACTAGGGTTTTGGTTCTGGCAAAGAAATTGAAGTTTTCAAGGGTCCAAACAAGTCCCACATGCCTATAAACATTGTCAAGCATCCTTATGCCAAGTTTCAAGACTTACATCACAAAATTGCATAGTCAAAAACCCTAATTGCCTTACAGTCAACTGTAGGGGCAAAATGGTCATTTGACAGTCAAAAGTCCAAATTTTTGGTCAACATCTTATTTTGAAGCCACAAACATCATTTGATCAATTCTTGATCATGATTCTCAAAGCATGGCTCAAAAAGTCTCAAGATGCAAAAGTTTCCATTTTTGGACAACTGGAAAAGTCAACTGCAAATTGACCAGGGCACAACTTCCACATGGTTTATCAGAAAAATTCCATCCAAATCTCATTTTGAAGAGAATGACATTTCCTACAACTCCTCTTCACACTTAAAGTCCAAGAAATGTTCTCACAAAAAGTTATCAATCTCAACATTATAGGTCATTTTCAAAAGTCAACAAAAAGGCACTTTAAGTCAAAGACCATAACTTGAGATTGGTAAATCAAAATGACATGGGACCAAAGGCATTGGTTAGAGGACTTCAAGACCTTTCCAAAATGTCCAAGAACATGATCAAAGCTCAAAAATTGAGCAAGATATGCCTTGTGGAAGTTGGGAAATTTTTGGGAATTTTGAAAAGTCAACTTTGCTTCAAATGCCTCAAAATTGCTAATGGGCCACAATTTCTTCCAAGAATCATCACCCAAAGGCCATGCACGACCCATTGACATCCAAGGGAGTTATTTTATCATTTTTAATTAATTATTTGAATTATTATTATTATTAATTCATTTAATTAAAATAAAATATGACAAAAATAGCAAATCATGTTTTTCCAATCCTTTTGTGCAGCATATTCTCTCATTAAAGCCTCAAGATTTCGTGCACACTCCATAAGGAAAGGATCTCCAATAATTGGCATGTTCTTCATGGTAAAAAGATTGAAA
Source organism: Vicia faba (assembly GCA_948472305.1). Lineage (NCBI taxonomy): Eukaryota > Viridiplantae > Streptophyta > Magnoliopsida > Fabales > Fabaceae > Vicia > Vicia faba. The sequence goes on from OX451739.1 coordinate 155,672,445, forward strand.
AAGATAAGGAAAATCAAATTTTGAAAATCATTAAAGACAAGGCTTTGGGCTTGGATTGTTGACCTAAATCATTCCATGTACATATGCAAACACAACCCTAATCACAAGAGGAAGAAAGTTGCGCCAGAATCACAAGAACAAATTGGCATTTTTCATATAAAATTCTCAAAACTGAAAACATACTTAGAGCTCCTTTCAAAGCCTACAATCGATTCAAAAGGCTTGCTGGGACTTTGTTGAACGTGTCTCTATACTTTTCAAGGCTCCATACATTCAGAATTGGTAGAATGGCTTTGCCCTGTTCATAAAACTTTTCACATTCGTATCTTAATTTACATGTGTTTTCCATGCATTTGAATGATTGTTTTACACTAACATAATCATGCTGAAGCTTTTGGTGTCTTTTAATTAAACTAACGTGGTCTGTATGCAAAGTTACCATGGGAGGTGCTTAGGGTTTCAAAGCTCCAAAATTGGGGTTTTACGCATAAGGCAAAATTAGGCCATGAAACCTACACCATTGAAACCAGGAGGTCCAGACGACTCATTCTCATACCTTGCGCCCTTTTTATTTCCAACCATACGCTAATCGCTATTTTTGAATATCACTGTTAGTGGGGGTTTAAAACCCCCGCTATTTGATGTTAGTTACAGGTAAAACGAAGAAGTGAAGAAGAAGATGAACGTGTTGGACTATGGTTGGCTGATTCAAATAACTGGCGCCTTTTTTATTTGTTCCACTAACCCTTGTTTTCTCTCTCTTATTGATTATTGCCCACTAGTTTGACAAAGAAACGCGCTTGGCTGGGTGGTTGATGTGTTGTCCTTCAAGCATTGGGACCTGGGTTCGATTCCCAGGTCCCCCATATTCTTCAATATTTTTGTTCATAATGCGTTCAGGTACAATTCCTTGCCCAGGGACCACCATACAACTCCATCTCTTGGCACGCCACATGCCCCTGAAGATCAATCCAATGACCATCATGTGAAGTCCACCATGGACACCAGTCAACACCTCCACACACAAGCCAGAAAAGTCAAAAGGGCCTCATTCAAATGGGCTCAATTGCTGCAAATTCACCTCCTCCATTGGGTCAACACCCCCATCTGTTTGCATTTTCTTTCTCTCTTTTTATTCTCTTCTTTCATTTATTTTATTTATGATAATTGTTTTATTTAATTCATAAAATTAATTTTATAACACAAAAAAAAAACAGAAAAAAAATCATAAAACAAAAAATGTTTTTACTAATATTAATTTCCATTAATTTTGTAAATAAACTTAATGATTAATTTAGTTTTAATTTTTAGGTTTAATTTTAATGTATTTTCTTAAATAAACTAAACATGTAGAAATTAGGTTTCTTTTAATACTTTTTTTTCTTTTTTAAATAACATTTTTCATCATTATTTAATTATTAATTATCTTGTAAATAAATGTGACATTTAATTAATTAGGGTTAAATTAGGTTAAACTTGAACAATTTTCTTTAATAATTAAAAACAAGCTAGAACTAGGGTTTTATTTAACTTTTAATTCCAATTAATTCTCTTTAATTTCATAAAAATGCAAAAACACAAAAAAATATGTTCTTTTTTCTCATTTAATAATTAAATCAATTTTCAATTCCAATTTAATTTCCTTAAAGGGTCCAACGCCCTCGCATTCTCGATTTTTATTTCTTTTCGCGCATTTATTTTTATTTCTTTTATGAATGTAATGTATTTGCCCCGAAGCTTTGTAATAGATAATTAGGACATTTATTTTCCGCATTTTATTTCAAATCGGGTCTTGGTTTAATTTGGCGATGTAGACCCGCGCCTTGTAATAGCGTAGGACCTTTATTTTTCCGCACTTTAATTCCCGCACTTTTTAACTGTTAATAATCACATGAAAGAATGTATGCTCAAATAAAATCAAAGCGTAGAACACCCAATGCATGGCAAGACAAATAATAAACTGAAAACGACACACAATTCACACACCACTCCTAGGGTACGCCTCACTGTTGCCTTGCCCCTCGAAACGTGGTCGTCGAGTAGAGGACGTTTTAGTAAGTCCTCATGTCCATGAGCATGGCATGAGGGTAGCTTCTAAGGTGTCTTCCTATTACTCTGGTGACCACACTGTCCCTAATCCACGAATTGACCCGAACACCTCCAACGGTGGTGCTACCTACCTCTCAATGGTGGGATGGCACTATCTTAAGGACATTTACACAGACTAATTCCTTAGGGTAGGTAGATGACTCGTAGATACTTGCTCTAAATTCAAAACAAATCAAAAACTTCTTTTTCACACCAACACTTTGCAAAAAGCTTTCAAAAACAACTTTTCAAACACTCTTGAGGACTGATACAAGAGTCAAACTGAAATTTTAAACGGAACTTTTTCAAACCCACTCACTTTGAAAAGAAAAAAAACATTTTGAAAACACAAATGAGCAAGTATCTAAGAGCCCATGGATAACCATGGATAGAAAGGGTGCTAACACCTTCCCTTTCTATAAATCTACCTCCCGAACCGAGAAACTATCTCATAAGGAATTTTGTTGTGCTTTTGTCCTGTCCATGTTAGAGAAAATAAAAGACGGTGGCGACTCTTGCTTACTGCGACATTTCGCGAACCAGCGTTAAACAGTCAGTTCCAGATCCACCGATCACAACTGCAAAGTGTGAACCGATCTTTAAGTTGTTAAAGAAAGATCAAGATTGTGTGTGGATGGATGACTGCCAAAGGGCATTTGAGAGTATTAAAGAGTATCTGCGTGAATCTCCTATCTTGCTCCCTCCCGTAGAAGGAAGACCGCTGATTATGTATCTAACAATGTTAGATAAATCCATGGGTTGTATTCTGGGACAACAGGATGAAACGGGAAAGAAAGAGTTCGGCATTTATTATCTCAGCAAAAAGTTCACTAATTGTGAGTCGCGGTATTCCACGCTAGAAAAGACATGTTGTGCTTTGGCCTGTGCGGCAAAGCGTTTGCGGTAGTATATATTGAATCATACCACTTGGTTGATCTCCAAAATGGATCCAATCAAGTATATTTTTGAGAAGCCTGCTTTTACTGGGAGAATTTCCCGCAGGAAGATGTTGTTGTCTGAATATGATATTGAGTACCGCACTCAAAAAGCTATTAATAGTAGTGTGTTGGCAGATTACCTTGCTCACCAACCGGTGGAAGATCATCAGTCTGCAGAATTTGAATTCCCTGATGAGGATGTGATGTTCCTGAAAGTGAAAGATTATGATGAACCATTGCTTGAGGAAGGCCCTGACCCTGAATCTCATTGGAGTATGATTTTTGATGGAGCGGTGAATGCTTATGGTAAAGGAATTGGTCTTGTGATTGTCACTCCTCATGGATCGCACATTCCTTTTACTGTGAGGCTAACATTTGATTGCACTAATAATATGGCGGAATATGAGGCTTGCATCATGGGTCTTGAGGAAGCTATTAATCTCAGAATTAAAATTCTAGATGTGTATGGTGATTCAGCTTTGGTAATAAATCAGATTAAAGGAGAATGGGATACTCGTCACCCTGGCTTGATCCCTTACAAAGATTATGCTAGAAGATTGCTACCCTTCTTCAATAAAGTTAAATTCCATCACATCCCTAGAGATGAAAATCAAATGGCGGATGCTCTGGCAACTCTGGCTTCCATGTATCAAGTGAATTCTTGGAATGATATACCCCGTATTACAGTTCGACGGCTGGATAGGCCCGCTCATGTGTTTGCGACAGAGAAGGTAGCAGATGAAAAACCTTGGTATTATGATATCAAGCATTTTCTTCAGACTCAGGAATACCCGATTGGTGCATCGAGGAAAGATAGAAAGACATTGAGAAGATTGGCAGGCAGTTTCTTCCTCAGTGAAAATATGCTATACAATAGAAATTATGACACGGTCTTGCTCAGATGCGTGGATAGACACGAAGCAGACATGTTGATGCATGAGATTCATGAAGGTTCATTTGGCACTCATGCTAATGGACATTCGATGGCTAAAAAGATGCTGAGGGCAGGTTACTATTGGTTGACAATGGAATCTGATTATTACAAATTTTCAAAGAGATGCCATAAATGCCAGATTTATGCAGATAAGATCCATATACCTCCGACATTGCTCAATGTGATTTCCTCCCCGTGGCCTTTCTCTATGTGGGGTATTGATATGATCGGGATGATAGAACCCAAAGCTTCGAATGGACACCGTTTCATCTTGGTAGCAATTGACTACTTTACCAAATGGGTAGAGGCTGCTTCTTATGCCAATGTTACCAAACAGGTGGTTGTGCGTTTCATAAAAAACAATCTGATATGCCGGTATGGTGTGCCGAGTAGAATCATCACTGACAATGGCTCAAATTTGAACAACAAAATGATGACAGAACTATGTGAAGAATTCAAGATTGTCCATCACAATTCGTCTCCATACAGGCCAAAGATGAATGGGGTTGTTGAGGCTGCTAATAAGAATATCAAGAGAATTATCCAGAAAATGGTTATTACTTATAAGGATTGGCATGAAATGCTCCCTTTTGATCTGCATGGATATCGAACATCTGTCCGCACTTCAACAGGAGTAACCCCGTTCTCCCTGGTATATGGAATGGAAGTTGTACTCCCTGTTGAGGTAGAGATTCCCTTGTTGCGTGTGATAATGGAAGCCAAGTTGACAGAGGCTGAATGGGTCCAGAACATGTTTGACCAATTGAATTTGATTGAAGATAAGAGGATGACAGCTTTGTGTCATGGGCAGTTATATCAGAAAAGAATGAAGAAAGCATTTGATAAAAAGGTCAAACCTCGTGAATTCAGAGAAGGCGACCTCGTGCTCAGGAAGATCATGTCTTTTAACACTGATTCTAGGGGAAAGTGGACTCCCAATTTTGAAGGCCTGTATGTTGTCAAGAAAGCCTTCTCTGGTGGTGCATTAATTCTTGAAACTATGGATGGCGAGGAGTTCCCACGTTCCATGAATGCTGACGCAGTCAAGAAATACTTCGCCTAAAGAAATAAAAGAACAGCTCGCTAAGTTGAAAACCCGAAAGGGCGGCTTAGGAAAAAAGGAGCGTCTTGGTAGGCTGAAAACCCAAAAGGGCGGTCTAGGCAAAAATTAGAGACATAAACAGAATAAATTTCCCGCTAAGTTGAAAACCCGCAAGGGCAGCTTAGGCAAAAGTTAGGGATTTTTTCTTGGCAAGTAACTACGTCAGACAAGACTTGATCGTTGAAGCAATAATCTTCTCGGATCCTCACCATACTTCAACAAAAGCTGCTGCTCAGGACTTCAAAAGTTGTTAGGGGAATGCTGGTCATTGTATCTCAATGTATCTTTTCCATTATATATTACCATTTCCCAAACTTTGAAATCATCCATGGAGTCTCGCCATTCGCAGACTACCATTCTATTAATAAAATTCGAGCTTTTGGCCAATTCTTTGTGTTCTTATTTTTATTTAGCTTGCAAAGACTTCATTTATTACTGATAATAACTTTCAAAGCAAAAAGATTAAAAAAAAACAAAATTGACTTTTCAAAAAGAAAGACATCTTTACAATTCAATTTACTTTGGGATTTGTGATGAAACAATGACAACAAAAATGGTGATCCAGGGAATGAACAAACTCCGGTTGTTTTAAGAATATTTACTTCCTTCGTGAAGGTTTTTCTCAGGTCATCTTGTTGGTTAATGTGCAATCTTTGTGTGTTTCTTAGATAATTAAAGACGATACCAGTTGGCGTAAGGTACAGTATTAGGTTTGTGATCCCATGATCCCCGGCCAAGTCTTGGTTCACTTTTGATTTTGGGTTTGCATGGTCAGAAGCCTTCGTCCCAAGATTCCCCAGTGAAGTTTTCCCTCATATGATGAAAGGTTTTATTCCCTTGGTGTGCTAAGATATCGCTCTTTTTGCAGTATTGGCATTAGTGTTGACTTCTTGATTTCCCAGGAAGACTACACCAGGGCATCTTTTATTGGAATAGGTTTGGTTGATATGAAGACTCAATCCAGTATTTTCCAGTGAAGGCCTTGTTTATTTGATAGAAGTATTTTTCCCCATTGAAGAACGTATCTTGGTTTCCCCTTGATGTTGTGGTTTTGACCTCCCCAATGAAGTCAGCATGAAGTCCCCGGTAGATGTCTCGATGATGAAGTATTGTCTCCCTTAGTGAAGTCCGTATGTTTTTCTTCCTTCAAAGTGGGCCTGATTTCCCCAGTGAATGTTTTGACAATTTGGTTTCCATTTACCTTATTCACAATCAATATCGAAATCCCCAGTATAAGTACAGACTGTGAAACATTTGTTTTCCCCATGGAAGTCTGTGTGCTATTCCCTGGGAAGGTTATCCCAGGGCATCTCTTGTTGGAATGAGTATTCATGATGAAAGGTTTTCAATCCTCAGTTTTTTTTTCTCCAGGGAAGTGGGTTTGAATTCCTCAGTGAGGTTTGGTTGTCTCGGCGTCAGTCTGCTTTATTTTAGACTAGTTTTGCAATCTTCAGTAGGCACGTTGTTTTTGGAAAACTGCTTCTCCGATGAAACCGGAAGAAGGATGTTCTATCCCGGTATCTGTTTTATTTAGCTACATCTGGATTATGTTTATCCTCAGTGAAGTTAGGACAGGCAATAGGTTTGGTTTCCGCAGTTGCTTTTACCTTTCTTGGATTGATCTTTCTGGTTGAATTTTAGCCCAATGTTGTTAGTACCTGAGGCGGTTTTGTTTGTTTGTACTGATTATGTATCCTTTTACCAGCATATGCACGATATCACTCATACATTCATACATGCATCATGCATTGCTACAAATCATTTTATTGACATTGTATTCTAACCTTCCTGCAGCGCTCCTTGCTTAGGTGGATTCGGTTTTCCCTCTTGAGTTTATTTCTCAAAGGATGTATCTTCGTTGGCCGTCTTGCTCCAGTGTGTTTCTAATTGGATTCGTGGTTGCATGACGAAATTAATTACTTTGGATTTCCGAGAACTTCGAGTTTTGGTTTATGCATTTATTTTGCACGAGAAGACTTTATCTCTTCAGCAGGAATATCGTGGCATTTCCCCAGGAAGTCATATCTCTTTCCCCAGGAAGCTACATTTCTATCCCCAGAAATTCATTTCTTTTTGCAATCCTTCATGATAACAAGCAACAGGTATCTTTGTTTGAGCAACTCGTGCTTCCCTGTACAAGTCGACGTAACTTTTTTTGCTATTTCCTCTATGAGTGGTTAGCTTGCAGTCTGTCGTCAGTTTATGCCAGTGGATGGCAAGACTTTCAAATTCACAGAAATTGCTCGTTGTGAAATCTTTGCAAGTGGAAGTCTCTTTATTTGAGACAACTTACATATTACCCTTTCCAGGCGGAATTTCTTGGTTAAGGAAGAAGTTGAGACCTGTTCTAGGTGAAACACCAGAAGTTTGGGGAACATATGATATTTTTAAAATCTACCTTCAGTGAACGTTGGTAGTGCATCGGCAGTGAACGTCAGTGTTTCTTATCTTTTTGCTATCATCAGTGAATGGTGGTGGTTCCTTGTCAGTGAACGACAATGGTATGATATTTTCAAAATCTACCTTCAGTGAACGTTGGTAGTGCATCGGCAGTGAACGTTGGTGTTTCTTATCTTTTTGATATCATCAGTGAACGGTGGTGGTTCCTCGTCAGTGAACGGCGATGGTATGATATTTTCAAAATCTACCTCCAGTGAACGTTGGTAGTGTATCAGAAGTGAACGTCGGTGTTTCTTATCTTTTTGCTATCATCAGTGAACGGTGGTGGTTCCTCGTCAGTGAACGGCGATGGTATGATATTTTCAAAATCTACCTTCAGTGAACGTTGGTAGTGCATTAGCAGTGAACGTCGATGTTTCTTATGTTTTTGCTATCATCAGTGAACGGTGGGGGTTCCTCGTCAGTGAACAACGATGGTATGATATTTTCAAAATCTACCTTCAGTGAACGTTGGTAGTGCATCGGCAGTAAACATCGGTGTTTCTTATCTTTTTTCTATCATCAGTGAACAGTGATAGTTCCTCGTTAGTGAACGGCGATGGCATGATATATTTTCTCTTCTACCTTCAACTATTGAGTTGGTAGTTTACCGTCATCTATGAGTCGGTATATCTTCTTCTCTCTACCTTCAGTGAACGTTGGTAGACATCGACAGTGAACGTCGATGCTTGTTATCCTCCTCTCTGGTTCTATTCTTTTGGTCTACCAGTAATTTATTTTCCTGGTGGGGTTGCTCCTTTGTTTCTTCATTTTTGTGGCATCCCCAGTGTTACTTTGCGTCTCTTTTGTTCTGTTCATATGCATCCATAATCATAATCATTGCATGGCATCTTAGAGACAAAAATAGGGCTTGTTTTATATTTAAGTATCTTCAATCGCGTCGACACAAAGATTTGTAACCTTCGTATCTCCGGATAGAAGACACTTAAATAAGGGCAGCTGTTGTACCCCAATTTTTGCCTCTAAGATTCCTCTATCATATCATATCAACTGGATCATAACAAGATCATATTAGGGTTGGTTCTTCCTCTTTTTCTATCTCATATCTTTAAGTTTGCTCTTGAGGAATCTCTAAGCACCTTGGTTGTGTATTTTGTATATGTGTTGTTGACTAACTTCTAATCAAAATACAAAAAAATATTTGTCTTTGTATATTTTTGTTTTGTAGGTACCAAGTCGAAGCATCTGACAAATAAGGATTTCTGGTATTATTTTCCTAAAATCTCTATTTGCAAAGAAAAAGAATTAAAATTTTTCATTTTTTCCACTGATGCAATCAATTGCTCTTAAAGTGCAATCGATTGCACATAGTGTATTTTGCGCCATTTTTGAAAAAAATACACTGTGCAATCGATTTGCACTGTAGTGCAATCGATTGCACAGCGTGAAAATTTAAATAAAAAATCAGCATTTTAAACTTGTCAAATTTTGGCTCCAATTTTCCTTCACTTTTGAAAGATGTATCATTAATTCAAATTTTAGTGCCAATCTTTCATTTTTAAAAAGAATTATCATTAATTCAAATTTTGGCTCTAATATTTGAAAGAATTATCATTAATTCAAATTTTGGCTCTAATTTTTGAAAGAGTTATCATTAATTCAAATTTTGGCTCCAAGAATCAATTACCAAATTACCACTAATCCCAATCCTAAACTCTATAAATAGAGCCCTCATTTCATTCAAATTTCAAGCTTTTGATAGCCAAATCCACCTTGCTAAAATATCTCTCAATTCTCTCATTCCACCAAATTCACTCAAAGCTCCATTTTCAAAAAGTTAGTAAGCTTTGCATTGAAGCTTACTAATATTTGAGCTAAACCTTCATCCAAACACTTTTTCTTCATCAATTCTCTACATCCAAGCTTGGTCAATTTATTCTTGTGGTTGAATTGAAGCAAATTCTTGAAGTTGTTTTGATAATTCTCTAGATCTACCTTTGGTAAGTTGGATAATTCATCTTTCACAATGTGATCTCTTGTTGATCTTTGGGTTTGATTCTTTGAGCATTATTTTGTGATTCCAATGGTGTTATTTTCTCATAATTTGATGGAATTTTCGTGCTCAATTGGATCCATGATCATAAGGTGTTTGATGGAAAGTTTGAACAAGAAATTGTCCTTTTAAAATGTTGTTTTTGCTACTGTAACAGTGTGCAATCGATTGCAGTAACTGTGCAATCGATTGCACAGAAGCGTTTCACACAATTTTTTTGAAAATAACACTGTGTGCAATCGATTGCACAGTTACTGCAATCGACTGCACAGGGACATAATGCACTTTTTTGCCTTGTTTTGGGGCAGCTTTGATCCAAAATGATTTTTCTACTCACTCCTTTTGATTGTTGGTTTGGATTGCAATTTTAAATGTCCAATTTGTCTTTAAACTCAATGGACTTTGTGATGTAGATGGAGTTGGATAAATGTTCATTAATTCAAATCTACCTAAGAGTGAATTATTTAATTCATTTTTGGTGCTTCGGATTAATGATATGTTTAGTGCTTTAATCCATCTAGAGGATTGGTTGAATTTAAGATGAAAGAATTTTGAAATGGTGATCCAAATTAGCTTATCATTCCCCCCCTCTTCATCTTATCCCTTTCTTTTTTAATTGTGCTACATGTTAAGGGATGGTGATCTCTATATCATTTATCCAAACATGAAGTATATAGATTGCTATTGACCGACCTCAAAATAGGTGTGACTTCTACATAAGTCCACTTACGATTGCTTAACATAGCGCTAAATTTTGTCCCGATTCGAATAAATGATCATTCGTGGCCCAAACTTATGATTGCAAGCCCAAGTATGTTAATTTGATATCTTTGATCCAATAACCTTGAGATTCATTGTGTGGAGGCTTTGGTTCTACCAATCCTCTAATGGATCCACAACACCTTTGGTCAACGCGGATCACTTAAACATCGTTGATCATTACATGTTGCCTTGTGAGAATTCTAAAATGGATGATATACTTGACAAAAAGCAAATGCAATTTGTTGTGTGGAGGCTTTGGTTCTACCAATCCTCTAATGAGTTCCAAATGCAAGTTTCAAGATGGTCATCCAACTAACCACTAATTACTAACAATTAACTTTACTTTACGCTTTTATTTTCATGCTTTATGTACCATTTACTTTTAGCATTTTACATTTCATGCTATTTTCATCTTTTCTCACTTGAGCATTTACTTTTATGTCATTTTTATTTTGCTCACTTGAGCTTTTATTTCTTTTTAAATACACCTAATAATCAACATAAACCATAAAAATCATTAATGATACTTGGACTACATGGTTACTATCCTTTGCATTATGGAGTGATGGACTTCTTGGACTTAGGATTAGAGACCTTGGCCTATCTTGGAGACTTTGTGACTTTATTTGATATTTTGTCTAGAGTTCTTGAGGTTTACCTCAAGACATTGGGTTGTTTGTTTGTTTTGTATGCAGGTTATTGAGATTACGATCTTTATTTGTAATCTGGAATTCACCCGTATACAGCCGTTACTCTGCCCAATTTTTGAAAAGAATTAATACACTTGAAGTTTGGTTCTCTCAAGAGGTATAGTATCTTTGCTTGCTTGGTTTCAATCCGAAGAATGGGAATTCTATATTGACTCATAATTTCAAGTATTGGCTTCTTGTTGGTTAGATGGTTCTTATCCCTAGCTTTTACCTTATGCATTAAGATAACCTCTTCTTCTTCTCCCATCTTCTTTAATTTCAAAAATCTTCCCCTCCTTTTAAAAAAAACTCTTCTTGTTTTGAAACTTGAACCATTTTCATAATAAACTTGGACTTATGTCCATGCATTTTCAAAACATTTTCATAAATAAACTTCAATCAATTTAATAATACCTTGACATTTTTTGTGAGAAGACTAAAAGTAAATAAATCTCATTTCAAACCATTTTGCCACTTTGGCTTTTATCTTTAAACTTTTCTTAAAAGATTAGACTCTTGTCAATCCTTGTAGTGATGCAAACAACTATACTTATAAAATATGTAGTGAAGAGAGATATTTTCCACTTGGGTGTTGAGTGAAGCATTGTTGATTTTAAAATCCAAGCCATATCCTCCACTTTGAGATGATGCAAATTCTCCTTTCTCATGATTGTGGGTAGTAAGTATGTTTTCCACACGGACAATGACGATGATGTCTTATCTCATAAAATCAACCAACACACTTGTGTTTCAAACTTTTAAAAGAGGAACTACGTGTACCCTGATCCCCTATTGCACGAAAGGTGGTACTTAGGCACTAAAGGTTCGCAACTGCGGCGGGTGCAAAAATCATAAAAAAAATATTTCTTTTCTCACCTCCACCATCCATTTTATATATAACACATTTTATAGCCAAAATATACAGATTTTACAAAGAGGTTCCTGCGGAGTACCGTAGATGTTTAGGGTGCTAATACCTTCCCTTTGCATAACCAACCCCCTTACCTTGAATCTTTCCCCCTTTTTTGGGTTATTCGCTCTTTTCCCATTCCTTTGGAAACAATAAAGCACGGTGGCGATTTTTATTTTGATTTGTATAAAGTCTAGTCAATCCAATGGCTTAGTCTTGAACATTTCTACCGCTACACCTTCCACAATCAAAAATTGAATGAAAACACAATGGATTAAGGCATTGTTCTGATCTATGGAACATTACACATTGAATTAATCTAAAAATGGCAAAAAGGCAACATTGCCACTTTGATAAAGTTGGCTTTATGTCAAGTTGTTCCTCTTGAGCTGTGAACCCAATCTTTTGCAGCAAACCAACTCCACAAACTTAGGGCAAGGTACACCAAATTTGTGCAGCTAGGAAGGAGGCCTGTATAGGCTCTTGAGCATTGTCATTTCACTTTTGCTTCAAAAGCAAGTCAACTTGCAAAATCACCACAACTTTACAATCTGATAAAACCAAAGTTTGTAAACATTTCAAACAAGCTTAACACATTATACTAAGCCAGAAACACAAGCCCTAAGCCTCTAAAACACCCTTGTACACAAAAATCACATTTTCTTGCAAAACAGGGCAGGCCCTATAAAATCACTTCCATCTTTACATTGCCTCGTGCGTTTTGCTTGCAACCAGTTCCAACACATTCCATATAACCTACCTAAACTATCCCAACCATTCCCAAGTCATTGTAACTCCATTTACACACTTCACCATTTTTGATTTCTGACTTTGCAGGTTGACTTCTACAAGCATATTCAGGAAAGTTCAAAGCAAGATAGGAGGCATTAGGGGAGGCATCACCTACAACCCCTGCTTGGCTCTGAAACAGTTTGAGTATGCCCGAAGGGACGACCCATATGACATGCTGATTCCAGACTTGGTTTTTGACTTCGACAACGACAATCAAGGACTTTGACAAAAGTTTATCCGAGCTTGGAGAATGCCTAACAAGGTGGACAGTAAGACCTTGGGACACAAGAATTCCATCCCCCTTGAGCCTTATCTCAAGTGGGTACGAACCCACGCCCAAAGTCTTATGATGCCTTACCCCTACATTCTTCCTGTGATCAAAGAGCCTGTTATGGAAGGAGAGGTTCCATACACCCTCCTACATCCTGACATGCCAACATCACTAGAAGATTTGCAAAGGTGTTGGATACAACTCAAGGGAGAACACGATACTTTTGAAGCCCAATTCTATGCCAGTGAGAAGAAGGTTTTGGAACTTACTCGCCAAATTCACGAAGAGCAGACTCTCAACACCTACATCGCACCAAAGAGGATGCGCAACGTCTTTTTACATTAGAATTTTGTATTATTTTGCCCATGGGGAATTTATGTACTAACAAATTCTTCTTATTAATATGACGTGTGTTCCTTTTTTGTTTCAAACAAATTTGAAGTTCTGAATCCTTGAATGCATTACATGAATAACACATCATTCATCACATGCATAAGCAGGCCCCACACAAGGTTTCCTTATCTCTCTACTGTTTATTTCAGCAAGATGGATATAGAGCAGACGGTCAAAGACTTACAGGCGCAAAATTCACAGTTCCAACAGCTACTCATGACCTTGGCAAAGGGTCAGGAGGAGCTCAAAACTCTACTTGAAAAGGAAAAGGAGAAAAAGAAAAAGAAGAGGGTTGGTGTGGCTACTTTGGGTAGAAGATTTGAAGGTCAAACCAGAAGGGTCCTGGATTTCCCTCAACATCTGATGAAGGGGTAGGAAAGGGTAAAGGAACTGCAGTACAATCTGAGTCTGAGGAAGAAGAAGATGAAGATGATGAAGATTATTCAGAACAACAGTACCCTCCTGCAGACGACAAGTACAATAATCTGGAGGAACGTCTGACAGCTATGGAGGTAAAAAGAGTGCCTGGGATGGACTTCGAAGTGCTAGGGTTGGTTGATGGGATTCTCATTCCCCATAAGTTCAAGGTGCCTCTTTTTTCTAAATACAATGGTTTGTCTTGTCCAAATATGCATCTGCGGTCTTACGTCAGAAAAATCCAACCGCATTCTTCTGATAAGGACCTGTGGGTTCATTTCTTCCAGGACAGTCTTTCGGGTACGCAATTAGATTGGTTTTACCAGCTAGAGAGGTCTGATGTGCACAATTGGGAGGATTTGGTTGCCACATTCTACAGACAATATCAATATAATGCGGATCTAGCACCAACCCGTACTCAATTACAGAGTATGGGCATGGTATCAAATAAAGGTTTAAAAGAGTATGCCCAGAAATGGAGAGACTTGGCGGGACGAGTACAACCACCTCTATCTAAGAGGGAGCTGGTAGATATGTTCTTGGGTACAGTGTCAGGCTCCTTTTTCAATCACCTGATTGGAAGTTCGTCTGCGGGGTTCACCGAGTTGATTCTGACTGGAAAAAGAGTTGAAGCCGGCATCAAGAGTGGGAAAATACAAAAGGATGCATCTGCTTCCGCTGCCATCAAAAAGACCTTTCTAGCAAAGAAAGAGGTCTCAGCTGTCTACTCTCAGAGAAGTCGAGGGAGAGTTGACCGCCGGACAGTGGTGGGGGTTGTAATGATTCAGAAGACTGCAACTGATCATCCTAGAAACAATCAACCCAGAACCAACCAAGCAAGGGTGGAAAGGCCTGCACGGCAATTCACCCGGATCAACATGACACCTGCTCAGGTTCTCCCTCATCTTTTGAAGTTAAACCTTGCAAGTTTGAAAGAGGCGCCGAAGAATCCGAATACATCTTCTCCTTACTACCATTCAAATGCGAAGTGTGCTTATCATTCAGACAGCCTGGGGCATGATACCAACAATTGTTGGGCCCTCAAAAATAAGATTTAGGACTTAATAGATGCTAAAGAAGTTGAATTCAACGCCCCTGAAAAGCCTAATGTGATATCTTTCTAATGCCAAAACATGGTCACAATGTCCATGCTGTTGAAGAAGACCTTTTTGTTGCTACTGTTGATGATTTGATGACACCGCTACCGATAATCAAGTTGAATTTGCTGAAGGCTGGGATTTTCCCAGGTTGTGAAGAAGATTGTTGCATTTGTTCATCCTTACCAACCGACTGTCCGTTGTTGAAGTTAGGCATCCAACGCCTAATGGATAATCAAGAAATACTTTTTGAAAAGACTCCTGTTACACCGACTCTTGTCAATGATATTTCAATAATTACCATATCCTCCAATCTTTCCAAGGTCTCTAAAAGACCTGTTAAGATTACATCCGATCCGAAGATTGCACCTTTGAAGATAACCATACCGGAGCCCATCCCGTACAAGTCCAACAAATTAATACCGTGGAACTATGGTGGAGAGATCTTTCACCATGGTATTAAACAAATTGAATCAACTGAAGAAAGTTATGATAAGAGGCTTCCGACATTGGAAACATTGCTGGAACGAGTAAAATCACCCGCAATGGAAGAATTTTCTCTTCGGAGATTGCGCCTCCAAAGGAAATCTTCGGACCCTCAGCCGATCCTAAGGTTACTCCTGCACCAATCAACATATCTGCGAGAACTCCGGTTATTGAAGAAGTTTTGACTCCTGAAGTTGTCCCCTATGCTGTTGCTGATGATAGAGGGAAAGGGATCCAAGAAGAGCCTGTCAGGACGAGGGCTCAGCCGTTGATCATCCCTGAGACCTCTCAAAAAGAAATGGAAGAGATTTTGAAAATAATCAAGAAAAGCGATTATAATGTTGTTGAGCAACTGGGGCAAACCCCCTCAAAAATTTCTATGATGGCCTTGCTGCTTTGTTCAGAGGCTCATGCCAAAGCTTTAATCAGATTCTTGAAGACGGCCCATGTGCCCCAGGAAACCTCTGCGGATCAGTTTTAGGAATGTGTAGCTAGCCTAACAGCGGACAATTGTCTAGGGTTCTCCGACGCTGATTTAACAATCAAAGGGAGAAAGCATAATGACGCTCTGCATGTCTCGGTAGAATGCAGAGGGACTACTCTGGCACACGTCCTAGTAGACACTGGTTCATCGCTGAATGTCCTACCAAAGAAGGCACTGGATAGGCTAGATTGTGAAGGTTTAACCTTGAAGTCCAACAACATCATTGTCAGAGCCTTTGATGGTTCTAAACGGATGGTCCACGGGGAGGTGGACATCCCGATTAAAGTGGGAACTGAAACCTTCAACTCCACATTCTATGTCATGGACATTCGTCCCTCCTATTCTTGCTTGTTAGGAAGACCCTGGATTCATCATGCTGGAGCCGTCACTTCAACTCTGCATCAGAAGCTCAAGTACCCTGTTCAGGGGGAAATTGTGACAGTTCATGATGAAGAGGAATACATGATAAGCCATCTTAATTCTTTCTGCTATGTGGAATTGGATGGTGAATTCATCGAAACCCCCTTTCAGCATTTTGAAGAGGTAGCTCAGGAGATTGCGGAAGTGCCTTCTGTACCCATGATTACTCGACCTCCGCCTCGGATGTCGTCTCTCAAAGATGCAAAGGCAGTGATTTAAGAAGGAGGGAGCAAAATCTGGGGGCAACTTCCCAATTTTCCATTCAAATCTGATAAGTTCGGCCTGGGTTTCACTACTTCTGCTCAAAAGGATGTGCGTCGCTCCCGGGCTGGAGGACCACTAGTAAAGATCACCCATCATGGAGTCAATGCTTTGGAGGATGGTGAAGAGGAGATAAACCTTGAAGACTGGATTTTCCCTACCGTTGAAGGAGGATTATGCAATTGGGAGGCAAAGGACTTTATTCTCATTACTTTCATCAATCAGTAATTTATATTTCAAACATTTCTGTTGGTTTGTAATAATTCCTAAACAATTCGTACACTTTTAAGCTTGTGCCTTACCCGAGGCACATAGGTCCATTTGTAAGGGTTTGATTTTTCATCTTCATATGCCATTTTAATGAATCATGGATGTTTTCATATATAAACTTTTGTGTTCATTTTATTTCTTTTTACATTTTATTTGTTTAAAGGTGGCTATCCCTTACACACACCCACACTCACCAATGCAGGTACCCATCCATTCCGGATTCCATGGGTAACAATTCTGCTATGGCCTTCAGTGACTCTGAAGATCTGGTCTACCATGCCGAGTACGAAGGTGATGAAGACTGTGATGTTCCTGGAGAGTTGGCTAGACTGCTACAACAGGAAGAAAGGGTTATTCTACCTCACGAGGAGTTGTTAGAGACTATCAACTTGGGAACAGGAAGATAGAAAAGAAGTTATAGTGGGTGCCAACCTAGAGCCAAGTGTCAAAGAGCGCTTAGTTCAGCTGTTGAATGAATATGTTGAGATCTTCGCTTGGTCCTACGAAGACATACCGGGGCTTGATACAGATATTGTGGTACACCGTCTCCCCACCAGAGAAGACTGTCCACCAATTAAACAGAAAGTTCGCCGTATGAGGCTCGACATGTCTGAAAAGATCAAAGCTGAAGTGATGAAGCAGTTCAATGATGGCTTTCTTGCTGTTACATCCTATCCACAATTGGTTGCTAACATTGTGCCCGTGCCTAAGAAGGACAGCAAAGTCAGAATGTGTGTGGATTACAGAGACTTAACCAGGGCCAGCCCTAAAGATAACTTTCCACTGTCGCACATTGACATCTTGGTTGACAATACAGCTCAGCACAAGGTATTTTCTTTCATGGATGGATTTTCAGGGTACAACCAGATCAAAATGGCCCCTGAAGACATGGAGAAAACTACTTTTGTTACACCGTGGGGTACGTTTTGTTATAAAGTGATGCCATTCGGACTGAAGAATGCCGGGGAAACCTATCAATGCGCCATGGTGTCTTTGTTTCATGATATGATACATCATGAGATATAGGTCTACATAGATGACATGATATCCCGTTCACAAACTGAAGAAGAACACCTCGACCATCTGCAAAAGCTGTTTGTCAGGTTGAAAGAGTACAAGCTTAGACTGAACCCTAACAAGTGCACTTTCGGAGTCAGGTCCGGTAAACTCTTGGGTTTCATAGTCAATAACAAAGGCATCGAGGTTAATCCTGCCAAATTCAAAGCTATACAAGAAATGCCTACCCCTCGCACTGAGAAGGAGGTCAGAGGTTTCTTGGGACGCCTAAAATAAATTGCAAGGTTCATCTCTCACCTAACATCTACCTGTGAACCAATCTTCAAGCTGTTGAAGAAAGTTCTGGTGGTTAAATGGAATGATGACTGTCAAGTTTCTTTCGATAAAATCAAGGAGTATTTGCTAGAACCTCCTATCTGATGCCACCCGTCGAAGGAAGGTCGCTAATCATGTATCTGACCGTCCTGGAGAATTCAATGGGGTGCGTACTGAGCCAACATGACGAGTATGGCCGGAAAGAGCATGCCATTTATTACCTTAGCAAAATGTTTACTGACTGTGAGACCCGATACTCAATGCTCGAGAAAACTTGTTGCGCTTTGGTATGGGCTGCTCGCTGTCTAAGGCAGTATATGTTGACTCATACTACTTTATTGATCTCTAAGATGGATCCGATCAAGTACATCTCCGAGAAGCCTTCTCTATCCGGAAGAATCTCTAGATGGCAGATGATCCTCACAGAGTATGATATACAATACACAACCCAAAAAGCTATAAAGGGGAGTGTGCTAGCCGATCATCTGGCCCATCAAGCTATCGAAGATTACCAATCCATGAGGTTCGACTTCCCCGACGAGGATATCATGACTTTGGATAACATTGAAGAGAACAGACCGTATGACGGACCTGAACAAGGATCCCAATGAACCCTGTACTTTGATGGTGCCTCAAACGCACTTGGCAACAATATCGGTGTTGTACTTATCTCTCCAGAAGGTTGCCATACACCTTTCACTGCCAGACTCTGCTTCAGCTGCACCAACAACATGGCCAAGTATGAAGCTTGTATCTTTGGTCTCAAGGCCGCTATTGAATTGGGAATCAAATCTTTGATTGTATTTGGGGACTCAGCTTTGGTTATCAGTCAAATCAAAGGAGAATGGGATACTAAACATCCCAACCTCATCCCTTACAAAGAACATGTCCTGACATTGTTACCACATTTTGAGCAGATTACCTTCGAGCACTTTCTGCGAGAAGAGAATCAGCTAGCAGATGCGCTAGCTATAATGTCATCCATGTTTAAACTTAACTGGGATAATGAGGCTCCCCAAATCACCATTGAACGGATGGACGAGCCTGCACATTTTCACGAGATTAATACCAAAGAAGTAGTGGACCGACCGTGGTTTCATGACGTCAAAAGGTATCTCGAAGCACAAGAATACCCTGAAGGAGCTTCCGTCAATGACAAGAAGTTCTTAAGGAGGTTCTCAGCTAAGTTCTTCCTGAGCAATGGTATCCTATACAAGCGCAATCATGATTGCATTCTGCTCCGTTGTGTGGACAAGGTTGAAGCTGAGCAGATCATGGCGGAACTGCACAATGGTACCTTTGGCACTCACTCAAGCGGACATACGATGGCTAAGAAGATTCTACAGGCAGGCTATTACTGGTCTACCATGGAAGCTGATTGCCATCAACATTCCCGTACTTTTCACAAATGTCAAATCTATACGGACAAGGTACATATACCTCTAGTTCTTCTCAATATCTTAATAGCTCTTTGACCATTCGTGATGTGGAGAATCGACATGATTGGAGAAATCAAGCCTACAACATCCAATGGACACCATTTCATCCTGGTGGCCATTGATTACTTTACCAAGTGGGTCCAAGAAGCGTCCTTCGCATTCGTTACAAAGAATGTGGTTGCCCGCTTCATCAAGCAGAACCTCATTTGCCGGTACGACATCCCTGACAGGATCATCACTGACAATGGTACAAACCTTAATAACATTATGATCACCGCCTTATGTGAGCAGTTCCAGATTCAACATCACAATTCATCTCCCTATCAACCGAAGATGAACGGTGCTGTCGAAGCTCCAAACAAAAATATCAAGAAGATCATACAAAAGATGACAGTCACCTACAAGGACTGGTGTGATACGGTGGGAGAACTGACTTGAGGTTTTGCGTTTGTTTTTGCAAATGTTTCGGTTGAGCAAGAGTCGCCAACGACTTTTTATTTTATCCTAAGGAAAGGTTAAAAAGCACAGCAAAAACCTTTGAGATGTTTTCTGGGGTTCGGGGAGTAGATTATAGAAAGGGAAGGTATTAGCACCCTTTCTATCCATGGTTATCCATGGGCTCTTAGTTACTTGCTTAGATCAACTTGCCTTGATTTTCAATTGTTTGAAATGGTGCTTTGTGTGTGTGGGTTTGAAAAATGTTTTGAAAAGAGGCCAATGTGGTGGCAACCTTTGTAATGATCCATGTTGGGATGTATACAAAGGTGTATGTCTTTTGAAAAGGTTTTCAATGTTTTTTGAAAGTTGTTTTGAAAGTGTAGTGATGTGTGGTTTGAAAATAGGCAAGTGTTTTGTTTTGCAAGTTTGATTCAAGTAACTAAGAGGTTGTCTACTCCTAAATTTCTCAAAGATTTCTCCTATGTTTTTAACCCTTTTAACAATTTTGTTCCACCATTGCATTTGGTGGACAATCTTGTGTTAGGATGTGAAAGGGACGGGCGCGGGTCATCGTTTAGACCATAATTGCAATGGTGCCAAGTATCTTTGGGCAATTTTTCCTTGGAGGGACTTGATCATTTTTTAGGCAACTTTCGAAAGCGTCATCGAGGGACTATGATCATTGGAATTGTATTTGTTTTGTCCAAAGAGACCTAACATGCAATATGGCCCTTTATTGAAGGCAACAAGTGGAATACCCTAGGGGTGCAAGTGTGATTAGTGTTGTCCATTTTCATGCTTGTTTATCTTGAAATTAGGTCAAACTATTTTGGTTAATTGATTTGCATACAAACCCTAATTCTAGCATGGTATAATTAGAAAGCATTAAAGTGTGAAAAATAAAGTTCCTAAGTTATTACAACACAATATATGGGAAGGGGGGTACAAATGTTCAAATGGGGGTATTTTGACAAGGAATTTAAACCTAACTATTACATCAAAATTGAATTATACAAATTATTTAATATACAATAATTAAATAAAAATGGAATAAATATGCAAGATGCGAAAAAAATGTTTTTTATATGTATGAAAAAAAGTGTTTTTTATATGTCAAATAAACAAAATAAAAAGTATTAATTTTTGGAGTTTTTATGTATTTAGGGCAAAACCCTAATTTTGCAAATAAAAGGTATTTATTATTTAATATATACAATGTTTATTAATTATTTACAAAAAATAAATAAAAGAGAAGTATATTTGTCAAAAAGGTATTTTTAATGTTAAATATTAATAAAAATAAAAATGTATTATTTTTATGTTTTTAACCTAAATACACTAATAAATATATGAGTATTTATATTATTTACTAAATATATTAAATATGTACAAAATAATAATATTAAATATTTATAAAAAAAAAGTATATTTTATACAAAATATTTTCAGAAGATAAAATAAAATAAAAATTAGAAAATAAATGTATTTGGTATTAATTTTAGTATTTTTTTAAATAAAAGATATTATGTTATTATTTATGTACAAACATCAATTTAAACAAATAAATGCCTAATAAATATAAAAATGGTGTGAAAAATATTTTTTTATATTTTTAATATTATGAGAAAAATAAATAAGTCAGAAATAAAAAGAAAAGTCAAGAAAATGTCTCAAATAAGCACAATGGGCCATGGGGGTTCAAAAGTAAACATAGGGTGCAAATAAGAAAAGTGGAACAGGCCCAGCCCAAAGACCAGCTTCTTCAACCTCCAACCATCTCTGTTTGAAAAAACGCGCGCCTCTTTGCTTCCACAACAAGAACGTGATTCTTTGACTTTTAATGAAAACTCACAACACAAAAAATGTCAAGCATCATCTCACGAGTTCATACATATAAAGAACATGATTTAACTCTCAGAAATGAGAGAGAATTTCTTCTCCCCCAATTCCTGACCTAGTTTTTGTTCCAAGTTCAGACATCAAATTCTCATAGCACACATAACATAAATGAAAACTAATTATATGGGCATGTTCAGGGCCATGAATGTGACATAATTTCTTCACAAATCTAAACCTAACAATGCCTGGATAGAGAGATAAGAGTTCATGAACTTACCTGTTCAGTTGGAATCGTATCTGGTGATGGAGGTGTTTTCAATGCAAGGTGATGATTGGTATAGCTTCCTTGATGTCCAAGGATGCTATTCCAAGCTTTAGTTTGCTTTGAAACCAAGTGAATCGTGTTATGGAACTTCAACTGCAAAACAGAAAAATGAAAATGGTGATGTTGGTTGGGAGTGTTACAGGTCGTGTTTGAGGCTTGGAATAGTTTCAAGGGATGATGTGGGATGTGTTTGAAGTGGTTTTAGCAAGAATGCACGAATGGATTGAGTTATGGAACTCAATCTGCAGCAGGTGCCCTGTTTTGGGCAGTTCTATGGTGATTCTGTGTTTGGGAAGGTATAGAACTTGGTTGGCTTGTGTTTCAGATTAGGTTTGATGATTAGATAGTGTTTGATAACTTTGCTTAAGCTTTGGTTCACATGAATGAGAGTTGTGTATTGTTATGCAATGTTTCTTCAACTTTAAGCAACAAAGTGTCAAGTGGTGTTCTAGACTGATGCAGGCCCCCAATCTATGCTGCAACCTTCCCCCTTGATCAGTGTGTTTTGCTTCTGAACTTATGCCCAAAGATATGGCCTTGTACTTCTTGATTTGCAACTTTGACATAAAGCCATACTTTTCTAAAATGGATAAATAGCTTTTTCTATTTAAGGGTTAAACTTCCATGTAATGCTTAAACACATAAAACAAGGCCTTGGCACAATGAGTTAGCATTAAATTATTGAGTGCAAATGGGATATAGGACCTGTAATCAAGGAATGCAAGCTGAGTTCAAAATGGCACAAGTGTATGAACATGTAAATTGGCCATAAACAAAGTGAGTTTTTCCCAACTTGCCAAATTCGATTCTCCCTAACCATGAGGTTGTTTGATGAGTTCTTGGACATTTTGGAAATCTTGGAATGTGTACTACAATCCATCTTTGAAATGCAAATTGAAATTCCAAATGGAAGTATGTGAAAAATGGTCTTGAAGTTAGGCAAAAATCCTGCCTAAAATAGGTCAAATTTCTCTAAGTTAAGAATGGTTTGGTACCCTTGTTCCAAAAATTGTAACTTGAGCTACAAGCTTCTTTTGAGGAAACTTTGTGAATAAAAGTTGTAGATTTTTCAATGGACTACAACTTTCATGTTTTGACTTTTCCTTGAATCCAAATGAATCTTGGTGAGAAAGTGGGACAAAGTTAGGAAAAAATTAGGGTTTTTCATAACTTAGAAAAATTCTAAGTTATGAAAAATCTTCATTTCAAACCCTAATTTGCAATTCTTGATTTCTTGATGAACAAGTTTCATGATTTTGCATGTTTTGATGAAAAATGAATCTTGACACTTGATTTTGACCAAAAAGTCAAAGTTTGACTTTTCAGTATACAGTCAAAATTAATCAATTGACTTGGAAATTCAACTGTCAATCTTGTGCATTTGGGATCTTTTGAACTTGTTGAGTATGTCAAGACAATTCCATGGGGTCCTTGAGTCCATATGTGAGTTTGGTTTGCCATTGGCTAGGTCAAACAGTCAAAAATTGCCTTTGTGCAGTCAAAACCCTAAAAATGACCATTTTGCCCTTTTGGTGATCTGATCAAATTTCTTGTGGAATTATGATCCAAACTTGATCAAATGGTCCATGTGAGTTCATAATGTTGATGTGGGTCAATTTTCATGAGATTTGACTGTCAATTGGCCACAGTTGACTTTTTCCCCAATACAGTTGATTTCTAGGTCAACTGTCCAATTGACTGGGCAAAATTTAGAATCAAGACTTGAAACTTGGTATGGATAAACTTGGGAGTCCAACATGAAGCATGAAAGTAATATTAGGCATTTTAGGTCAAAATATCTTTGTGCAAACACAAACCCTAATTTGGGTCAACAGCGCAAGGAGAAGTCTTGAGCAGAGGAAACCCTAACTAGACCTTGAGCTCCAAGGGTCTTGTGATGAGAAAATGTTGAGAAAATGGGAGGGAAAATTTTGGGGTACAACAGTTGCCCCTGTTCAATCTTCTTGAACCTGAAGAGTTAGATTGGCAAGTTTGCCTTTCGTGACTCGAGGGTAAAAGGAGATTGGACATTAGAGTGCCCGGAAATTTGCACTCGCATGTTGGAGTATCAGCAAATGTGATGTTGGGAATGGGCTTATAGATGCCATTTGGAGAGATGGTGGATAGGGAGATGGGCTTATAGACGCCATCTGAAGGCGTGACAGAACCTTGTCGGGAATGGGCTTATAGATGCCATTTGGAAGTGTTGATCGCATAAGAGATTCCTTAGCGATAACTTGCGTACTTTGAGAAAGACAGATTTTTTCCTGGCTTGTTACAGGTGTTGATCTTCAATCTCTTCATGCAGACATGCCCTGGCTAGATACAGGTGTCGATTCTACAATCGGTTGCTCACAGATGTGCCCTGGCTGGATACAGGTATCGAATCTGGAATTAGTCGTCAACAGATATGCCCTGGCTGGATACAGGAATCGAATCTTCAAACTCTTCAGATGTGCCCTGGCTAGATACAGGAATCGAATCTGGAATTAGTTGTCAGCAGATATGCCCTGGCTGGATACAGGAATCGAATCTTCAAACTCTTCAGATGTGCCCTGGCTGGATACAGGAATCGAATCTGGAAATAGTCGTCAACAAATATGCCCTGGCTGGATACAGGAATCGAATCTGGAAATAGTCGTCAACAGATATGCCCTGGCTGGATACAGGAATCGAATCTTCAAACTCTTCATATGTGCCCTGGCTGGATACAGGAATCGAATTTGGAATCTGATCACTCACAGATGTGCCCTGGCTAGATACATGAATCGAATCTGGAATTGTGACAGTTGAAAGTAGTTGTCTTTTGGGTTGTCTTTTTCCCTGAAAAGGCAAAACATCAGTTGCATGCAATGTCATGATGTATGAAATGCATGATGTCATGATGTTCAACATGAGATAGTGTTGTATGCACTTTATCATGTACGTATGAAATATGAAATGTTTATGAATGCATTTTCGTCTAGGAAGATAAATCCTCGACGACCGGCCGGGGAATTAAATCCTGGGCCGACGTTGAAGAGTAGAGCTCCTTGCTTCCGCTGGGGATGATGGTTGCAAGAATACACCGGTAGGAGAAGATGACTCTGTTGGGGAATAAACTTGTTGGAGAGATTACTCTGAGGGGAATTACTCTGTGGGAAGAGATACTTCGCTGAAGTTTTGATGGGAGCTCCGCCGAGGATTTCAATGATGGACTCCGCTTGGGATAACAATGTTAAACTCCGTTGGGGATTGTGTTGATAAGTTATGTTGGGGAACTTTGATGAACTCCGCTGGGGATTGAAAGAATTTCGCCGAGGGCGATCTTCCGTGGCAATTAATTGAGGATAACCCAGTTATAAGCCCTTGTGAGGAATAACTTTGAATAAAGCTCGAGAGAGACGTTCGTACTCTACAGGGGACGAGCTTCAGAATCTACTGGGGATAAGCTTCAAGACCTGCTGGGGATATGAATTCCACTTTCCTGGGGAAACCTTCAGACTGTACTGGTAAATGGTTCTACTGGGGTGTCTGTATTCCGCCGGGGAACAATCTTAGATCAAGACTGCCGGGGATGCTTGCTGATGAATGCCTATACTCTGCTGGGGAATGTTGATATCTTCTGGGGATACTCAACTTCCTTTAGACTGACCGTAGACTAACTCTGTTGGAGGAGAGTGTTGCTGACTTGCTAGGGAAACGGGGTGCCTATCATAGGGCTGATGATAGACTAAATCTTCCCTGGGAGGGTATTGCTGATTCTTGTCTTACTCTGTGGGGAGTTGAGATAACTTGGTCACATTCTTCAGTTGAATCTACCTTGGTACCCTGGCGGACAAAGCAACTAGACTGCCTGGACAATTCTACATTGCCCCTACTTCTTATGTCACCTGTAATTAGTCTTTTGTTTCATATGCAAGTATTTATGAATTAGCAATTTAATGTCAAATGCATATATCAAAAATGAACATTGGACGTTCTTCGCAAGACAAAACAGAAAAAGGAAAAACAATTGGCAATTTGTTTGGAAAAGTGAACTTGTATTGATTTTGAAATTTGCCTGTAAATAGGCGTTTTTTGTACAAGAGGCCGACGTCCTAGTAAGAGAACGCCGCCGAATAACATAAAGTTTATACAATTTTGAAAAGGAAACAAAACAGCTATGTGCACAATATTCCCACTGGGTTCCAACTCTGCTATCGCCTTTATGTCTTCAAGCGTCTCATCACTTTGCTGCTTAGTTGAAGATGAAGCTGATTGATCGATGCCGAAGTCTGAGCCAGATAGTTGATGCCGGATTCTGGATGCAAGGTGATCCAATGAGACATAGTGTTACGCTTTATCCCTAACTTTTGCCTGGACCGCCCTTTCGGGTTTTCAGTCCACCGGGATACCTATTTTTTCCCAAGCCGCCTTTTCAGGTTTTCGACTTGCCGGGTGTACAGATTTTTTCATTTCATCCCTTATTTTTGCCCGAACCCTTTTGGTTCGCCGGGAAGCCCTTATTTTTGCCTAGGTATGTCAACCTAGCGGGTCTTTTATTCATGCGTGGTATCTTTTTACTATGTCTGCATTGGCGGGGTGAGGAAGGTCGTCACCATCCATGGTGGTTAGAATCATAGCTCCTCCTGAGAAGATATGTTTAACCACAAATGGCCCTTCGTATGTGGGGGTCCATTTGCCCCTGGGATCACTTTGAGGAAGAATGATGCGCTTGATTACCAGGTCCCCAACTTGATACTCTTGTGGTCTGACTTTCTTGTTAAATGCCCTGATCATTCGTTTTTGGTACGTCTGACCATGACAGATAGCGGTGAGCCTCTTTTCGTCAATTAGGTTTAACTGATCAAGCCGAGTCTGGATCCAATCATCTTCACTCAAGTCTGCCTCCTTCATTATCCGGAGAGAGGGTATCTAGACTTCAATTGGCAAGACTGCCTCCATGCCATAGACCAAGGAAAAAGGAGTTGCCCCGGTTGACGTCCTTGCTGAGGTACGGTACCCATGAAGAGCAAATGGTAACATTTCATGCCAATCTTTGTAGGTCACTGTCATCTTCTGCACAATTTTCTTGATGTTTTTATTTGCCGCTTCGACAGCTCCATTCATCTTCGGCCGGTAAGGAGAAGAGTTGTGGTGCTGTATCTTGAATTGCTCGCAGAGCTCAGTGATCATCTTGTTGTTAAGATTGGTACCATTGTCCTTAATGATCCTTTCCGGGACGCCGTACCGACAGATCAGGGTGCCACGACGCTCTTGGTTACGGTGGCATATGAAGCTGCCTCAACCCACTTTGTGAAGTAATCAATCGCTACCAAGATGAAGCGATGCCCGTTGGATACCGTCGGTCGGATCTCACCGATCATATCGATGCCCCACATTGCAAAAGGCCAAGGTGCCGTCAGGACGTTCAGAGGAACCGGAGGGATATGCACCTTATCAGCATAGATCTGGCATTTATGACAAGTTCGAGAATGTTGGTAACAGTCGGCTTCCATTGTGGACCAGAAATATCCTGCCCTAAGGATTTTCTTTGCCATGGTATGTCCACTGGAATGTGTTTCGAATGTACCTTCATGCAGCTCTGCCATGATATTTTCTGCTTCAGTCTTATCCACACAATGCAGTAGAGTTGAATCATGATTTCGTTTGTAGAGAATGCCGTTGCTGAGGAAGAATTTCACCGCGAACCTTCTCAGAAACTTCTTATCGTTGACAGACGCACCTTCAGGGTATTCCTGAGCTTCCAAGTATCTCTTCACCTCATGATACCAGGGTTTTTCAGTTACCTCTTCGGCCTCAAGATCGCAGCAGTATGCGGGTTTGTCCAACTTCCAGATAATGATCCGGGGAGCCTCGTTGTCCCATTTGACCTTGAACATTGAAGACATTGTAGCTAGCGCGTCTGCTAACTGATTCTCCTCTCTTGGGAAGTGTTCAAAAGTTATCTCTTCGAAGTGGGGAAGCAAAGTCAACACATACTCCTTGTAAGGAATAAGATTTGGATGTTTCGTATCCCACTCACCTTTGATCTGATTGATCACGAGAGCGGAATCTCCGAAGACACTCAGAAACTTGATCCTTAAGTCGATTGCAGCTTGAAGACCCATGATACATGCCTCATATTCTGCCATGTTGTTGGTGCAGTTGAAACACAATCGGGCGGTGAGTGGAGTATGAGTGCCTTTGGGGGATATGATCACAGCGCCGATGCCGTTACCCAAAGCGTTCGAGGCTCCGTCAAAATGCATAGACCATCGGGATCCTTCCTCAGGTCCTTCATCTGGTCCAGGTACTTCACAATCAGTTACTACCATGATATCTTCGTCCAGAAATTCAAAGTTCAATGATTGGTAATCGTCTGCAGGTTGGTGTGCCAAATGGTCTGCCAATACACTTCCCTTGATTGCTTTTTGAGTTGTGTACTAGATATCATATTCTGTCAAGATCATTTGCCATCTTGCTATTCTTCCAGACAGAGCAGGCTTTTCGAATATGTACTTGATTGGATCCATCTTTGAAATCAACAGAGTAGTGTGAGTCAGCATATACTGTCTCAGCCGGCGAGCAGCCCATACCAGAGCGCAACAAGTTTTCTCGAGCAGTGAGTACCGAGACTCACAGTCGGTAAACTTTTTGCTCAGGTAATAAATAGCGTGCTCTTTTCGGCCAGACTCGTCATGCTTCCCCAGCACACACCCCATTGAGTTGTCAAGTACTATCAGGTATAGTATCAGAGGTCTCCCTTCTACTGGTGGCATAAGAATGGGTGGTTCTTGGAGATATTCCTTTATTTTTTCGAAAGCGGCCTAACATTCATCGTTCCAACGTACTACTTGATCTTTCTTCAGCAATTTGAAGATTGGCTCACAGGTAGCAGTTAGATGCGAGATGAATCGGGCAATGTAATTCAGTCGTCCCAGAAAGCCTCTGACTTCTTTCTCTGTCTTGGGAGTCGGCATCTCTTGTATGGCTTTCACCTTGGCAGGGTCCACCTGAATACCTTTATCGCTTACAATGAAACCTAGTAATTTTCCAGACCTCACCCCAAAGGTGCATTTGTTTGGGTTCAACCTCAGCTTGTACAACTTTAGTCGATCAAACAGCTTCCGCAGATGGTCAAGGTGTTCCTCCTCAGTTTGGGACCTTGCAATCATATCATCGACGTACACTTCAATCTCATGGTGGATCATATCATGAAATAAAGCAACCATGGCACGTTGGTAGGTTGCCCCAGCATTTTTCAACCCAAATGGCATGACCTTGTAGCAGAAGGTGCCCCACTGAGTCACAAAGGTAGTCTTTTCCATATCTTCAGGAGCCATCTTGATCTGATTATACCCTGAAAAACCATCCATGAAGGAGAACACCTTGTGTTGAGCAGTATTGTCAACAAGAACGTCGATGTAAGGTAGGGGGAAGTCATCCTTAGGGCTTGCCCTGTTTAGATCCCTGTAATCGACACACATTCTGACCTTACCGTCCTTCTTCGGCACTGGCACCACGTTGGCAACCCACTGAGGGTAAGAAGTCACTGCTAGAAACCCGGCATCGAATTGCTTCATAACCTCAGCTTTGATCTTTTCGGACATCTCTGGACGCATACGGCGGACCTTTTGCTTTACCGGAGGGCAGTCTTCCTTGGTAGGCAGGTGATGAACCACAATGTCGGCATCCAAACCAGGCATATCTTCGTAAGACCAAGCAAAGATTTCCATGTAATCATGCAGCATCTGGATCAATCGTTGCTTCACGCTGAGCTCTAGATTGGCACCAATCTTGACTTCTTTTCTATCTGTCTCAGTATCCAGGTTCACTGTTTCCACCGGCTCTTCATGCGGCTGAATGGCCCTCTCTTCCTGGAGTAGCATTCTTACGAGTTCACCAGGCACTTCGCAATCATCTTCACCTTCGTCTTCGGCCAAGTTGATTGGATTTTCGAAGTCATAACTGGCAGTAGCAGAGCTGTTACCAGTGAGATCCAGAGTGGATTGGAACCTGTATAAGTGAGTGTGTGTAAATATAGCTGTTTTGCAATATATAACACAGAAAGAAAAAGAGCACAAGATTTGAAATGCAACAAACGTCCAATGTTTTGATTAATGATATATGGAAATGTCATACAAAAAGCCCTCACAAATGGAGCCACGGTGCCCCGGGTAGGACACCGAGCCAATAAAAGTTTCAACATATTGTTTGTTACAAATTGAAAATCAAAAGAGTTTATTACTGCGTGATAAATGTAATAGGTGTAAAATCTTTTGCCGTCCAGTTGCTTGGTCTGTTGTTGGTTGTTGGATAGATCCAACTGTCAAATTATGCTTCCTCTACGTCCTCCTCGATAGCATTCACTCTTGGGTTGGTGATGAACACCGGAGCCTTTCTGATCCTTTCTTTGCGAACAGCCCTCTGAGCCTCTGCAGTGAAGCCCAGCCCAAACTTGTCGGTCTTTTGAGTGAAGTCAGGAAGTTGACCCCAGTTTGTGCATTTGCCTTTCTCAATCACTGCCCGGGCATCCTTCAGGGAAGCCATCTTCAGAGGAAAGTCTTCTTCAACCACTGTCTCAGCTGACGCCAATGTTGGAGGTACCTCCTCAAAATGTTGAAAGGGGGTTTCAATAAACTCCCCGTCCATCTCGATATACCAGAATGAATTCAAGTGACTAACCATGTATTCCTCCTCACCCTGCACAGTAACAATCTTCCCTTTGACAGGGTATTTGAGCTTTTGGTGTAGAGTGGATGTTACCGCCCCAGCCTTGTGAATCCAGGGTCGACCCAACAAGCAGGAATAAGATGGACGAATATCCATAACGTAGAACGTTGAGTCGAAGACTTGGGAACCCACACGAATAGGAATGTTTACCTCACCGTGCACCATCCTCTTAGAACCGTCGAAGGCTCTAACAATGATGTTACTAGGTTTCAATTCCAGGCCCTCACAATCCAACCGATCTAAGGCCTTCTTGGGAAATACATTCAGGGAAGAACTGGTGTCCACCAACACGTGTGCGAGAGTAGTGCCCCTGCATTCTATAGAGACGTGCAGGGCATCATTGTGGTTTTTTCCTTTGGCGGTCAGGTCAGCATCCGAGAACCCCAAACCATTGTCAGTTGTCAAATTAGCCACACAGTCAGTGAACTGATCTGCAGAGGTCTCTTGCAGCACATGAGCCGTTTTCATAAATGAAATCAGGGCCTTGGCGTGGGCCTTTGAGCACAGCAGCAATGATAGCATAGAGATTTTGGAGGGGGTATGCCCCAGCTGTTCAACGACATTGAAGTCACTCTTTTTAATGATTTTAAGGATTTCCTCCATCTCTTGTTGGAAGGCTTCAACAGCGGTCTTCTTTGGTGCCTCCGTCCGGGCAGGCGAATCGGTAGCAACTTCTTTGCCCCGAGCATCAGAGGACTCAGCAGCAGTAGTAGACACAGGAACTTGATTTGGAGCATGCACACTTGCGGGTGTGATGATAAGAGGTTTTCGGATAACTGGTGGTGCAATGTCAAGCGAGAAGAGCCTGCCACTGCGAGTAATCTTGGCGGGACCAGTGATGTTACTGATACTGGTACCGGTGTTGAACTCCTGCTTCACTCCAAGCACATACACGTCTGCCCCATAGTGCCATGGGACAGCCTTGTCAGATTCATAGGGGAGGGGCCCCGGAACAGTAATGGTAATAGGTGCAACAGACATAATTTGGACTGGCTTCCTCGGGGGAGCCTTGGTAGGATTGTTGAAAATTGTGACGACAGATACTTCTTCAGCGGAAACAAACGGAACAACAGTTTTCTTGAACATAATTTCTTTGCTATCCATCAGGCTTTGGATGCCTGATTTCAGCAGCGGACAACCGGTAGGGATAACAGCACACAGGAGGCAACCCTTGCTACAACCTGGAAATAAACCGGCTAGCAGTAGGTTCCTCTTAACAGTCAATAGAGGGGTAGCAACATTATTCACCGAAACAGCATACAAATCTTCCTCAATGGCATTTACTCTATGCTGGGGCATAGGAGCAGTTACAACATTTGGCCTCTCAGGCGCCTCAAACTGAATTTCCTTCGCGTCGATAAGGTCTTGAACTTTATTTCTCAGAGCCCAGCAATCATCAGTAGTATGCCCGGGGCTATCAGAATGATAAGCACAACGGGCATTTGGGTTATACTTAGGAGATGCAGTATTCACGACCTTCGGAGCCTCTTTGATGGTCACCAAGTTGGTTGATAACAGTTGCGGTAAGATTTGTGACAAGGTCATACTCAGCCGAGTGTATTGCCTCTTGGGCCTCTCACCCCTTTGTTGATTGTACTGCTGAGGAGCAGCAACAGGTTTTGAAATTACCAAGGCATTGACGGCTTGGCGGTGTTCGGGCTTAACTTGTCTTCTAGGACCATAGACGGCACTAGCCTCCTTCTTGAAAGGCTTCTTCTCAGTACTTGCGGAGGCACCCTTCTGTATCTTTCCTGACCCGATGCCAGCTTCTATCCTTTCACCCGTCAGGATCAAATCCGTAAACCCAGCGGAGGAATTACCAACCAGATGATTGAAGAATGGACCAGACAAGGTCCCTAGAAACATGTCAACCAGTTCACGGTCAGTCAAAGGAGGTTGCACCCTGCCAGCCAAATCTCTCCATTTTTGTGCATATTCTTTGAACCCTTCACCCGTTCCTAGAGACATACCCTGAAGTTGGGTACGCGTAGGAGCGAAGTCAGAATTGTATTGATATTGTCTATAAAATGCGGTAGCCAAATCTTCCCAATGTCGGATACTGGTTCCATCTAGCTGATAGAACCACTCAAGCTGTGACCCCGAAAGGCTATCTTGGAAGAAGTGGATCCAAAGATTTTTGTCTGCCGTGTAAGGTTGGATCTTCCTTACGTACGATCTGAGATGCAGCTTTGGACAGGAAGCCCCGTCGTATTTGGCAAAGGCAGGCGCCTTGAACTTGTGTGGGATTACCACCCCAGAAGATAACCCTAAATCTCCGAAATCCAACCTCGGCACATTTTGAATCTCCATGGCACTCAAGCGGTCCTCTAATTGCTTGTATCTGTCAGTAGCGGGAGGGTATTGTTCGTCATTGTAATCCGTCTCGTTGTCAGAGACTGCAGGACTAGGAGCTCCTCCCCCTTGGGGACTGTCTTTCTCTTCAGAGGAAGTAGTTGGATCAGCCTCGTTATGGAGTGTGTTCCCAAACCTGCGTCCAGTGTTGAATAACGCAGTCCTCTTCTTCTTCTTCTTCTTTAAGAGCAAAGCCTTCAACTCTTGTTGACCTTGGGCCAGGCTCATGACCATTTCTTGAAACTGGGCATTCTGGGCCTGGAGGGCCTTGATTGCTTGCTCACTGGATGATTCTGGATTCATGATGACTGTTCAAAATAAACAGCGAAGAAGATTAAGCAACCTGTAGAAAAAAGGGTACCTGTTATGCACATGATGCATGAGATGCTATCTATGCAATGCATTCAAGGATTTTAGAAATTCACAATTGTTGCAGACAAAAAGAACGCACGTCATATTAATAAGAAAAGGTTTGTTAGTACATAAATGCCCCATGGGCCAACTATTACAAAAACAACTTCTCAAGGTAAAAAGACGTTGTGCATCCTCTTTGGCGCAATGTAGGTGTTGAGGGCCTCTTGCTCATGGAGTCGGCGGGTGAGCTCTAGAACCTTCTTCTCGCTGGCGTAGAAGCTGGCTTCAAAAGTGTTCTGTTCCTCCTTGAGTTGGATCCAACTCTTCTGCATCTCCTCCCACGATGTAGGCATGTCAGGATGTAGGATGGTGTAGGGAACCTCTCCTTCCTTGACGGGCTCTTTAATCACAGGGAGAACATGAGGATAAGGCATCATTAGACTTTGGGCTCGGGCTCGTACCCACTTGAGATAAGGTTCAAGAGGGATGGAGTTCTTGTGCCCCAGTGTCTTGCTATCAACCTTGTTGGGCCTCCCCCAAGCTCTGATGAATCTTTGGCGAAGTCCTTGCGCATCGTTGTCGAAGTCAAAAACTAGGTCAGGAATCAACATGTCGTGAGGACCATCTCTCCGTGCATATCCAAATTGCCTCAAAGCTAGGCAAGGGTTGTAGGTAATTCCCCCTCTAATGCCAAGTAATGGAACATTAGGGAACTCTCCACAACGATCGACGATGATGACATTTTCTCTGGACCGAGAACACCAATGTACATCAGAGTGAGTAAGAGTCATCAACCGTTGGGACCACCTTGAGCCTTGGTCATTCTTCAAGACAGATTGTGGAAGGTGCGAAATAAACCACCTTGCAAGGAGAGGAGTACAGCACATGAGAACACCCCTCTTTCTCATTGTTCGTGTGTAAAATGAGTGAAGAATGTCCCCAAGCAATGTTGGTATTGGATTGTCCAACCCATAGATAAGGAGTGCCACAATCTCTTCAAAGGCTTGCAGGTCCAATGAGTTCAAACATTCTTGCGCCTTCTCAAACAAGAATTTTGCTAAGAAACCTTTGACGCCGCTTCTAGTTTCCCAATGCCCCTTGATGTCAGAAGGCTGTAGATGTAATGCTCGAGCAACATCTTCAGGCTTTGGTTCCTTTTCCGTACTGTTGAAAGGTAGTTGATTGAGGATAGGAATTCTCAAGAGTTGAGAAAATTCCTCCAAAGTGGGCACCAACTGGTAGTCAGGGAAAGTGAAACAGTGGTGAAGAGGGTCAAAGAACTGGAATATCACTTTCATCATGTCCTCTTCAATGTTGGTGTTGACTAGGCTGAGCAGTCTACCATGTCTTTCACTGAAGGGAGAGCTTTCCGGAATTCTTGAGGTGAGCTCTTTGAGTTGAGGAGAGATTCTCACAAGGTTTACTTGGATGGTTTTTCTGCGAGGAATTTCCATGACCTACAAAACAAGAACAAAGATGAAGATCTAAACCCTTGAAGTGGTTAGTAAATGCATATGATGCTTTATGATGTTCATGATGTATGCACAAACATATGTACAAGCAAATCACACTAAACCCTAGTTTCAGGCTTGCATGGGGTTTCATAGGTAAGTACCCTCTTGAGTGTAGTTGGCTTAAAAACCTGTCCTATAAATAGTAACCGGGTTCTAAGGAGCTCAATATCACTGGATTGTTTTCATTGTTCATTGTTTTGGTTTAGCCACTTAACTAGCGACCAAAATATTCCAAGAAAACAACCCTCAATGAGTGTAGTATCGAGTATCTACCAACTTCGGACTGCACCAAAGCCGGTCATCTCACTACCCCTAATGTAAGGCCAAGATGGTCAAGTAAGGTTCTAGGTCATTAGTGCTTAGTGACATCACTCAGCGGCCCCGTACTCTCCTTGATTGAACTCAAGGGTTACCGGTACTCACAAAATTGTCGCACTAATATAGCTATTGCTTCGACCGTGTCGGTATACCCTGCACAGTTTCCACAACGTATTGCTATCTATGAATGTTTCCCCAAATCCGGGTGTAGGATTGCAAACCCAAACAAGAGAGCCAAGATGTAAAGCAATCAAAGCAAACAATTAGTCATGCAAGAGGGTGATCTAAGCCCTAAGGTTACTCCACTTTTAAATTTATCCCCAGCAGAGTCGCCAGTTCTGTGATACGGTGGAAGAACTGACTTGAGGTTTTGCGTTTGTTTTTGCAAATGTTTCGGTTGAGCAAGAGTCGCCACCGACTTTTTATTTTATCCTAAGGAAAGGTTAAAAAGCACAGCAAAAACCTTTGAGATGTTTTCTTGGGTTCGGGGAGTATATTATAGAAAGGGAAGGTATTAGCACCCTTTCTATCCATGGTTATCCATGGGCTCTTAGTTACTTGCTTAGATCAACTTGCCTTGATTTTCAATTGTTTGAAATGGTGCTTTGTGTGTGTGGGTTTGAAAAATGTTTTGAAAAGAGGCCAATGTGGTGGCAACCTTTGTAATGATCCATGTTGGGATGTATACAAAGGTGTATGTCTTTTGAAAAGGTTTTCAATGTTTTTTGAAAGTTGTTTTGAAAGTGTAGTGATGTGTGGTTTGAAAATAGGCAAGTGTTTTGTTTGGTAAGTTTGATTCAAGTAACTAAGAGGTTGTCTACTCCTAAATTTCTCAAAGATTTCTCCTATATTTTTAACCCTTTTAACAATTTTGTTCCACCATTGCATTTGGTGGACAATCTTGTGTTAGGATGTGAAAGGGACGGGCGCGGGTCATCGCTTAGACCATAATTGCAATGGTGCCAAGTATCTTTGGGCAATTTTTCCTTGGAGGGACTTGATCATTTTTTAGGCAACTTTCGAAAGCGTCATCGAGGGACTATGATCATTGGAATTGTATTTGTTTTGCCCAAAGAGACCTAACATGCAATATGGCCCATTATTGAAGGCAACAAGTGGAATACCCTAGGGGTGCAAGTGTGATTAGTGTTATCTATTTTCATGCTTGTTTATCTTGAAATTAGGTCAAACTATTTTGGTTAATTGATTTGCATACAAACCCTAATTCTAGCATGGTATAATTAGAAAGCATTAAAGTGCGAAAAATAAAGTTCCTAAGTTATTACAACACAATATATGAGAAGGGGGGTACAAATGTTCAAATGGGGGTATTTTGACAAGGAATTTAAACCTAACTATTACATCAAAATTGAATTATACAAATTATTTAATATACAATAATTAAATAAAAATGGAATAAATATGCAAGATGCGAAAAAAAAAGTTTTTTATATGTATGAAAAAAAGTGTTTTTTATATGTCAAATAAACAAAATAAAAAGTATTAATTTTTGGAGTTTTTATGTATTTAGGGCAAAACCCTAATTTTGCAAATAAAAGGTATTTATTATTTAATATATACAATGTTTATTAATTGTTTACAAAAAATAAATAAAAGAGAAGTATATTTGTCAAAAAGGTATTTTTAATGTTAAATATTAATAAAAATAAAAATGTTTTATTTTTATGTTTTTAACCTAAATACACTAATAAATATATGAGTATTTATATTATTTACTAAATATATTAAATATGTACAAAATAATAATATTTAATATTTATAAAAAAAGTATATTTTATATAAAATATTTTCAGAAGATAAAATAAAATAAAAATTAGAAAATAAATGTATTTGGTATTAATTTTAGTATTTTTTTAAATAAAAGATATTATGTTATTATTTATGTGCAAACATCAATTTAAACAAATAAATGCCTAATAAATATAAAAATGGTGTGAAAAATATTTTTTTATATTTTTAATATTATGAGAAAAAATAAATAAGTCAGAAATAAAAAGAAAAGTCAAGAAAATGTCTCAAATAAGCACAATGGGCTTAGGGGGTTCAAAAGTAAACATAGGGTGCAAATAAGAAAAGTGGAACAGGCCCAGCCCAAAGACCAGCTTCTTCAACCTCCAGCCATCTCTGTTTGAAAAAACGCGCGCCTCTTTGCTTCCACAACAAGAACCTGATTCTTTGACTTTTAATGAAAACTCACAACACAAAAAATGTCAAGCATCATCTCACGAGTTCATACATATAAAGAACATGATTTAACTCTCAGAAATGAGAGAGAATTTCTTCTCCCCCAATTCCTGACCTAGTTTTTGTTCCAAGTTCAGACATCAAATTCTCATAGCACACATAACATAAATGAAAACTAATTATATGAGCATGTTCAGGGCCATGAATGTGACATAATTTCTTCACAAATCTAAACCTAACAATGCCTGGATAGAGAGATAAGAGTTCATGAACTTACCTGTTCAGTTGGAATCGTATCTGGTGATGGAGGTGTTTTCAATGCAAGGTGATGATTGGTATAGCTTCCTTGATGTCCAGGGATGCTATTCCAATCTTTAGTTTGCTTTGAAACCAAGTGAATCGTGTTATGAAACTTCAACTGCAAAACAGAAAAATGAAAATGGTGATGTTGATTGGGAGTGTTACAGGTCATGTTTGAGGCTTGGAATAGTTTCAAGGGATGATGTGGGATGTGTTTGAAGTGGTTTTAGCAAGAATGCACGGATGGATTGAGTTATGGAACTCAATCTGCAGCAGGTGCCCTATTTTGGGCAGTTCTATGGTGATTCTGTGTTTGGGAAGGTATAGAACTTGGTTGGCTTGTGTTTCAGCTTAGGTTTGATGATTATAAAGTGTTTGATAACTTTGCTTAAGCTCTGGTTCACAGGAATGAGAGTTGTGTATTGTTATGCAATGTTTCTTCAACTTTAAGCAACAAAGTGTCAAGTGGTGTTCTAGACTGATGCAGGCCCCCAATCTATGCTGCAACCTTCCCCCTTGATCAGTGTGTTTTGCTTCTGAACTTGTGCCCAAAGATATGGCCTTGTACTTCTTGATTTGCAACTTTGACATAAAGCCATACTTTTCTAAAATGGATAAATAGCTTTTTTCTATTTAAGGGTTAAACTTCCATGTAATGCTTAAACATATAAAACAAGGCCTTGGCACAATGAGTTAGCATTAAATTATTGAGTGCAAATGGGATATAGGACCTGTAATCAAGGAATGCGAGCTGAGTTCAAAATGGCACAAGTGTATGAACATGTAAATTGGCCATAAACAAAGTGAGTTTTTCCCAACTTGCCAAATTCGATTCTCCCTAACCATGAGGTTGTTTGATGAGTTCTTGGACATTTTGGAAAGCTTGGAATGTGTACTACAATCCATATTTGAAATGCAAATTGAAATTCCAAGTGGAAGTATGTGAAAAATGGTCTTGAAGTTAGGAAAAAATCCTGCCTAAAATAGGTCAAATTTCTCTAAGTTAAGAATGGTTTGGTACCCTTGTTCCAAAACTTGTAACTTGAGCTACAAGCTTCTTTTGAGGAAACTTTGTGAATCAAAGTTGTAGATTTTGCAATGGACTACAACTTTCATGTTTTGACTTTTCCTTGAATCCAAATGAATCTTGGTGAGAAAGTGGGACAAAGTTAGGAAAAAATTAGGGTTTTTCATAACTTAGAAAAATTCTAAGTTATGAAAAATCTTCATTTCAAACCCTAATTTGCAATTCTTGATTTCTTGATGAACAAGTTTCATGATTTGGCATGTTTTGATGAAAAATGAATCTTGACACTTGATTTTGACCAAAAAGTCAAAGTTTGACTTTTCAGTATACAGTCAAAATTAATCAATTGACTTGGAAATTCAACTGTCAATCTTGTGCATTTGGGATCTTTTGAACTTGTTGAGTATGTCAAGACAATTCCATGGGGTCCTTGAGTCCATATGTGAGTTTGGTTTTCCATTGGCTAGGTCAAACAGTCAAAAATTGCCTTTGTGCAGTCAAAACCCTAAAAATGACCATTTTGCCCTTTTGGTGATATGATCAAATTTCTTGTGGAATTGTGATCCAAACTTGATCAAATGGTCCATGTGAGTTCATAATGTTGATGTGGGTCAATTTTCATGAGATTTGACTGTCAATTGGTCACAGTTGACTTTTTCCCCAATACAGTTGATTTCTAGGTCAACTGTCCAATTGACTGGGCAAAATTTGGAATCAAGACTTCAAACTTGGTATGGATAAACTTGGGAGTCCAACATGAAGCATGAAAGTCATCTTAGGCATTTTAGGTCAAAATATCTTTGTGCAAACACAAACCCTAATTTGGGTCAACAGTGCAAGGAGAAGTCTTGAGCAAAGGAAACCCTAACTGGACCTTGAGCTCCAAGGGTCTTGTGATGAGAAAATGTTGAGAAAATGGGAGGGAAAATTTTGGGGTACAACAACTGGCATGAGATGTTACCGTTTGCTCTGCACGGGTACCGTACCACGACACAAACATCAACTAGGGAAACACCTTATTCTTTGGTATACAGCATGGAAGTTGTTTTACCTATCGAGGTTCAAATTCCCTCCTTGAGAATCATGAAGGATGCTGGTTTGAGTGAAGACGATTGGATTCAGACCCGGCTTGATCAACTTAACTTGATTGACGAAAATCTTCTTACTGTTGTTTGCCATGGTCAGGCGTATCAGAAATGAATGATCAAGGCATTCAACAAGAAATTCAGGCGCCAGGTATATCAAGTCGGGGACCTTGTAATCAAGCGGATCATATTGCCGCAAAGTGATCTAAGGGGAAAATGGACTCCCACCTATGAAGGACCATTTGTGATCAAAAACATCTTTTCTGGTGGGGCAATGATCCTGACCACCATGGATGGCGATGACCTGCCGCACCCTGCGAATGCAGACATAGTCAAAAGATACTACACATAAACGACCCGACAAGTTGAAAACCCGAAAGGGCGACTTGGGAAAAAATGGGCATCCCGGTGAATCGAAAACCCGAAAGGGCGATTCAGGCAAAAATTAGAGATAAATAATAAAATCTGTACACCCGACAAGTTGAAAACCCGAAAGGGCGACTTGGGCAAAAAAGGGTTTCCCGGTGGACTGAAAACCCGAAAGGGAGGTCCAGGCAAAAGTTAGGGAATTAAAGCGTATGACTATGTCTCGTCGGATCACTTTAAGGATAATCTCTTCACCAAACAGGCTCCTGGCTTCTGATCAATCCAATCATCTTCGGACGAAAGCAACGAATGGACAAGATATTCAGAGTTACGAAGGCTATAGCAGAATGGGAACCCCGTGGAATTTTTACACATAACCATCTTTCTTTGTATAAATTTTTCTCAATTTTTATGACAACATTCTCTTACTAGGATGTTTGTCTCCCTTGTACAAAATACTTACACAAAGTTAATACAAAGATACTTCAAAGTGCAGAAAACTATTTGCCTTTCCCTTTTCTTTACACTTGTGTTTTATTTGAAAACGTCCAATGGTTTATTAAATAAGCATATGCATTTGAATATAATCACTGTTTACAAATAAACGAAATGTGAAAGAATAATTGCTGACAGGTTGAAAGGATAGGAAAACATCTTTTGGCTATTCCGAGAGAAATCCCCTGCAACACATCATCCAGGTCCCCAGCGGAGTTAAAGCCTTGAAATACATATCACCAACGAAATTAATTTTCCATATCCCCACCGGAGTCCAAACTTCAAACTCCCAATCACCGGCGGAGTCATATTTCAAACCTTTAATTCACATCAGAGTTAAATTTTTCAAACTCTCAATCCTCAATGGAGCAAAATTTTGGATCATAAACCCCCAGCGAAGATGAAACCTTCTTCCCCAGTGGAGTCAAATTTCCAACTACCAATCCCCGGTGGAAACCATTCAGTTTTCCCTAGATTCCCCTACAAGTTGTCTTAAAATCTGAGAATCAACTAGATAACAGTTAAATTTTATCCCCAACCTCCGAATAATTCCCCAGTAGATTGGCATACAACCCAAACTCCTGAAATTTTTCCGAACAAGAATAAGCTTTTCCCCCAGAGTCTTGAACTTACCCTCCAGCAGGATAGCTTACTCTCCAGAAGTATAGCTACTCCCCACAGAGTTTTTACTCCCCAACAGAATGAAGATTCTCATTCTTAAACTCCCCAGTTTGAAGTCCCCAAGGATTCAAATTCCCCTACCAGATTGAAGATCCTCATTATTGATTCTCAGTGAAGTTGCTAGAGTTTTCATTACTTCCCAGCATGAATTTGTCAGAATTTTTAATCCCCTGCAGATCGAAGATTCTCATTTCTCACTTCTCTAGTGAAGCCCCCAAGGTTTCAATTTCCCCAGGAAATCGAAGTTTCTTATTCTTAATTCTCCGCAGAAACCATCCGAATCTTCCTTATTCTCCAGCAGATCAAAGTTTTTTTCTTTTGTCTATTCCCCAATAGAGGTCACCAGAGTTTCCCTATTCCCTAGCCAAGCAAGGATTCCCATGATGTAATCTCCAGCCATAGTCATCAAAGTTCTCTGGATTCCCCAAACAGGTTTCTCAAGCAGACTTGAAGGATCCCTATATCTCCAAGAAAGTCAGGAAGGATTCTCACATCCCTATAGAAGTTGTCAAAGTTCTTGTTAATCCCCACAAGTTGCCAAGGATTTTCTATCCCCAACAGTGGTCCAAGGATTTCTCATCCTCAGCAATCGAAGATTTTTGAATCTCCAACAGCGGTCAAGGATTTGTTTTCCCTGGCAGCAGTCCAAGATTTCATTATCTCTAGCTATCAAGGATTTATTTTCCTCAGCAAGACAACTAATTAGCTTATATGCACATACATTACATTCATATGTCATAAACATTGATAAAACACATTTATTGCATCATACATTTCATGCAACATAACTTTGTGTTTTAGCTAATATTTTACCCTTTTCAGGATAAGATTAAAAGCTATCTTTAACAAATATCCAAAGATTTCAGATACAGTACGGATACACTCCAAGACATGGAAGTCATTCTGTTACTCATTCAGATCTCTTATTCAGATACAATATGGATACACCTCAGACGTGGAGGTCATTCAATTATTCATTAAGAATTTCAAGTCAAGATACACTCCAGATACGCTCCAGACACGGTTGCCATTTTGTCACTCATTCAGACTTCAACAATCAGATACATATTAGATACGCTCCAGACACGGAAACCATTCTATTTCTCATTCAGATTCAACTATCAATCTCAAGTACAGATACACTCCAGACACGAAAGTCATTTTGTCACTTATACAGATCCCAGTTACAGTTCAGATACACTCCAGACACGGAAGTCATTCTGCTACTCATACAGATCTCAACTTCAGATACAGTCCAGATACGCACCAGACACGGTTGCCATTTTGTCACTCATTCAACATTTTCCCCCAGCCCAGAGATGCTCCAGACACGGATGCTATTTTGTCGCCCATTCAGAATTCAGATACAATACAGTTACACTTCAGATACGACATTCATTCTGTTATTCATTCAAGAATCAAATATAGTGACAACTCGGATACGCTCTAGATACATACGCCATCTCCTTGCTCATACAAATCCAATATCCAGATACAACTCAGACACGTTCCAGATACGGATACCATTCTGATGTTCATTCTCCTGATTTTCAATAAACAGTCTTGGATGGCATCTTTAAGCCCATCTCCATCAAGATTCCATCATCTCCAAAGGGTATCTTTAAGGCCATTCCCTCAACATTTTGACGAGTGCAAATTTACGGGCACTCTAGTGTCCAATCATCTTTTACCTTCGAGTCACGAAAGGCAAATTCGCCAATCTAACTCTTCAGGTTCAAGAAGATTGAACAGGGGAAGCTGTTGTACCCAAAAATTTTCCCTCTCATTTTAT
Organism: Vicia faba; assembly: GCA_948472305.1. Classification (NCBI taxonomy): domain Eukaryota; kingdom Viridiplantae; phylum Streptophyta; class Magnoliopsida; order Fabales; family Fabaceae; genus Vicia; species Vicia faba. Next base: position 155,715,771 of record OX451739.1, read on the forward strand.
CAAGATTTCCCCTCACAAGGCTCTTTGGACTCCAGACAGGATTAGGGTTTGCTCTGCTCAAGACATCTCCTTGCACTGTTGACCTGAAATTAGGGTTTGAATTTGCACATGGATTTTTGGACTTTCAATGCTTAATATGACTTTCATACTTCATATTGGACTTATAAGATTGCCCAATCAATTGGACAGTTGACCTAGAAATCAGCTGTATTGGGGAAAAAGTCAACTGTGGCCAATTTATAGTCAAACCTTATAATTTTTTATCCACATCAACATTATAGACTCATATGAACCATTTGATCAAGTTTGGACCATAACTCCTCAGGAAATTTGATCAGATCATCAAAAGGGCAAAATGGTCATTTTTAGGGTTTTGACTGCAGAAGGGCAATTTCTGATTTTTAACCTAGCCAATGGAAAATTTGGTTCAATAGTAGATTCAAGGACTCAATGGCATCATCTTGACCTAGTCACAAGGTTCAAAAGATCTCAAATGCATTGGATTGACAGATGAATTTTCCAGTCAACTGATCAAAAATCAACTGTACACTGAAAAGTCAAACTTTGACTTTTTGGTCTAAATCAAGTGCCAAGGGTCATTTTTCATCAAGATGTGTCAAAACATGAATCTTGTTCATCAAGAAACCTAATTTTGGAAATTAGGGTTTAAGATTGAAAAATTTCATAACTTAGAAATTTTCTAAGTTATGAAATTTTCTTATTTTTTCCCAACTTTGCCCAACATTTTCACCATGATGCAATTGGATTCAAAGAAAACTTCCAACATTAAAGTTGTAGTCCTCCACAAAATCTACAACTTTTATTCACAAAGTTTTCCCAAAAGATGCTTGGATCTCAAGTTATGATTTTATGAACAAGGGTCCATGAAACTTTTAACTTAGTGAAATTTTGCCCTAGTTTAGGCAGGATTTTGACCTATCTTCATGGCAATTTTTCACATAGTTCCAATTAGAATATCAAGTTACATTTCAAATATGTATTGTATAGAATCTTACAAGATTTCCAAAATGTCTAAGAACTCTCCAAAATCATTTATGGTTAGGGAGAATCGAAGAAAAGAAAATGGTCATTTCTCACTTTTGTCCATGGCATTTTTCATGTTGCTACAAGTTGCAAATTCTGTCCAAACATGTTTGTACTTGTTTACAGGTCCTTAAACCCTTCCACACTCAAAAATTGAATGCAAACATAATGTATTAAGGCATTGTTCTGATCTATGGAACATTACACATTGAATTAATCTAAAAATGGCAAAAAGGCAACATTGCCACTTTGATAAAGTTGGCTTTATGTCAAGTTGTTCCTCTTGAGCTGTGAACCCAATCTTTTGCAGCAAACCAATTCCACAAACTTAGGGCAAGGTACACCAACTTTGTGCAGCTAGGAAGGATGCCTGTACAGGCTCTTGAGCGTTGTCATTTCACTTTTGCTTCAAAAGCAAGTCAACTTGCAAAATCACCACAACTTTGCAATCTGATAAAACCAAAGTTTGTAAACATTTAAAACAAGCTTAACACATTATACTAAGCCAGAAACACGAGCCCTAAGCCTCTAAAACACCCTTGTACACAAAAATCACATTTTCTTGCAAAACAGGGCAGGCCCTGTAGAATCACTTCCATCTTTACATTGTCTCGTGCATTTTGCTTGCAACCAGTTCCAACACATTCCATACAACCTACCTAAACTATCCCAACCATTCCCAAGTCACTGGAACTCCATTTACACACTTCACCATTTTTTATTTCTGACTTTGCAGGTTGACTTCTACAAGCATATTCAGGCAAGTTCAAAGCAAGCTAGGCATTGGGAAAGCTCAAAGGAACTTCAAGCAAGCTCACAAGCATCCCAGGCCTCACTCAAAACCCCTACATTGTCATACTCGAGCTTGACTGAAACAGGTAAAGTTCAAACTTCTATCTCTCTATTTAGGAATCATTAGGCTTAGGTTTGTGAATAAAAAATGTACTCCTCGTTGCCCTTGAGTTGTACATATGCATAGAACTCATTTAAGTTAACTGAGCTGGGAGAATTTGAATGATGAACTTTCTGCAAAAACTAGGTTAGAAATTAGGGCCAGAGAAATTCTCTTTGGTCTTTGAGAGTTAGATTAAGTTTTTTACATGATTAGAATCGTGTGATTATGCTCTATAACTTTCATATTGCAAGTTTTTGCTTTTGAGCACGTATGCAGGATTTCCAGGTTTGAACAGGGCGCACGTTTTTTGTTTGATCAGAGGTTGAAGATGAAGACAATCTGGGTTGGGCCTGACTTTGGCTGGCTATTGACACCCCCTAGCTTGTTGTTTACACCCCCTTGGCCCATTGTTTTATTTTTTCATATTTTTCAATTCTATTTTCATTTGACTTTTATATTTTTTTCTAAATATAAAAAATCATCAAAAACATTTTCTTAATTTTTACATTTTTTTTATTTTTTATTTTTATTTTTTTAGGCATAAAAATAGTTTATTAATAATATATACTTTATTTTTCTTAAATAAATTGCAAATAATTTTTAAAATACTTATACATTTTATTTTATTATATTATACACTTAAAAATGATATTGTCATACATATTTTATTTTTTAAAACATATTGTATATATTTTATTTTATTTTCTTGTACATAAATAAATGTTATAATATATATATTTTTCTTAAAACAAATTAGGGTTTCCACCCTTAATAAAAATAATCTTTTATTTTCTTATTTTTTGAGACATTAAATAATTTATTTTTACATACATAAAAATAATACAAAAACATTTTTGCATATTTATATTTAATTGTCCATTTAAATATTTGTCAATTTATCATTTGTACAATGAGTTCAATTTGGTTGTAATAGTTGACTTAGGGTTTTATTTTCTTGCAAATATCCCCCTATCCAAATTTGTATCCCCCTCCCCATAATCATGTTGTAATAGTTGTAGATTTACTTTTACGCACTTTATTGCTTTCAAATATGCCATGATAGAAAGATTAGGGTTTGTATGCAAATAACCAAAATCAAACAAATAGATTGACTAATACAAGAAAAAAATGCATGAAAATTGACAACACAATACACACAAGCACCCCTAGGGTTTCATCCACTTGTTGCCTTTAAAATGGCCATGGTATGCATGCTAGTTATCTTGGCAAAATCAAACAAAAACAAAAGATCATAGTCCCTCGATGACGCTATCTTGGTTGCCTATAAAAAATGATCTGGTCCCTCAAAATTTTGCTAAGATACTTGGAAACATTGTTATCAAGGTCATACGATGACCCGCGCCTGTCCCGTTTAACATCCAAACACAAGGTTGTTTACCAAATGCAATGGTAAAACAACAATGTCAAAGAGTTAAAAATGTGTAGGAAAGATATTTGAGTAGGTAGGTAGATGCTCCTAGTTACTTGATCAAAACTTGCAAACATCCTTGTTATTTTCAAAAACACAACACAACACAATTTCAGAACATTTTCCCAAAACAAACTTTCAAACATTGAAACATTTTTCAAAAGACAAACACTTTTGTATACATTCAAACAAGAATCATTACAAAGGTTGCCTAAACAAAGGCTTATTTTCAAAATACTTTCAAAACCATACACGAAAGCACCATTTCAAACAATTGAAAAGCAAAAGCAAGTGATCTAAAACAAGCAACTAATAGCCCATGGAAAACCATGGATGAAAAGGGTGCTAGCACCTTCTCTTTTCATAATCTACCCCCCGAGCCCAAAAAACAATCTCAAAGGTCTTTCCTGTGCTTTTTGACCTTTCCTTTGGATAAAATAAAAAGTCGGTGGAGACTCTTGCTAAACTGAAACATTTGCGAACACAAACGTGAAACCTCAAGTCAGTTCTCCCACCGTATCACAAAGTTGCAAAAATGACTGCCTTTCAACAAACTTAACTTGTTTGAACCATCACTAAAATGTCATTCCAGACTCAATTGGAGTTCAAAACGCATAATTAACTGAGTTTAGTACTGAAGAACATCACGAAGAACGGGTGGGTATAAATACATTTGAGCCTTTATCCTTTGTTTCTTAAACCGTGAACCAAGCCACGTTACAACCCTTCAAAATTCCTAATTGAAGCATGGGTTAGTTCGAAAGCATACTGTTACAAAAGGTATCCTGACTCCTGTAAGGCTTTACTCTAAATCTTGAGTTGAATTTTTCTTACAAAATTTCTTTACTCGCTAAAACGCATTCTTCAAAACTTCAAGACGGACATAAACTTTGCATTACTTAAATATCACTGTTTGCATATGGCTATTTGTTTCACAGCGGAGAAATTCACACAATGAATATCCAATGAACGAAAAGCTCTCTTAGTGAACAAAATCAATTCAAGTGGGATGACACTTCCATTGACAAATCTCCTATCAACAAGGGGACATGACATGTCACTATTCCGCACACCTGGGGCAATCCAGTCAAGATTTCAAGAAATCTCTCAAAGTGCAGAGTAACCAGGGGAAAATCTCCATCTGCGTCACTTGGGGCATTGAATGCCAATCTCAGCAAAGGGTTACGTACAGTCAAACATTTCCTTGCAAAGCCATAAACACTCGCTACTAGGGGCAGTAACAAATCTCCCCAAAAATCCTTCTCACATGATGATTCCCCAGCCAGAGTTTAATCTCTAAAAACCTTTCCCCAGCTGAGACAACTTCAAGAATCCTCGAAGACTTCCCCCAACGAAGTCGTCACCTCTCAAGAAAACCGGCAACAGGGTTTATTTCCCTAACAAACGGCAGGATTCTCCAGCTTGAATTTGCCTCTCCGACTACTACAAATCAGAGGACCACAACCCCTCTTCCCCCAGTAGAATACTCTACAACCCCCAGCATGTTACTGTGAAACCTGGACTCCACCAGATATCAGTTCAACTTCGATTCTCTAGTAAGAGAAACGGACAATCGAGACTCCTGAACTTTTTCCCCAAGCAGGAATAAAGATACTCCCCACATAGTTTTCAATATTTCCCAGCAGAGTTCTCCTCAAACAACAAAACAGGAATCCCCGGTGGAAACATTCTAAGAAAAGTTTGAAGACACACATACTCTTCAACGGCAGTCCAGGATTTAACAAACTCCCTGACATTTGTCAAGGATTTATTTTCCCAGACGAAAATATATTCATAAACATTTCACATTTCATACCTCCTATTTACATACATGATAAAGTTCATACGACACAATCTCATTTATTTTTTGAGAACATCATGACACCATGCATTTCATACATCATGACATTGCATACAACTAACATTTTACCTTTTTCAGAAGAAAAAAAGGTCAATCAACAGATGACTACCAACAACCTTTTCAAATTTCCAGATTAATACCTGTAGCAAGCCAGGAAAACTATCTGTGGATGACTGATTGTAGATTAATACCTGTAACAAGCCAGGAAAACTATCTACATGAAGAGATTGAAGATTAATACCTGTAACAAGCCAGGAAAACTATCTACATGAAGAGATTGAAGATTAATATCTGTAGCAAGCCAGGAAAACTATATTTCTTTCTCAGGTCATAGATTAATACCTGAAACCAGACAGGACAACTATCTCATCGACCAACCTTTTCAAGTCCCAAATTAATATCTGTAGCAAGCCAGGAAAACTATTTGTGGACGACTGATTATAGATTAATACCTATAGCAAGCCAGGAAAACTATCTACATGAAGAGATTGATGATTAATACTTGTAGCAAGCCAGGAAAACTATCTTTCTTTCTCAGGTCAAAGATTAATACCTGAAACCAGACAGGACAAATATCTACTCGACCAGCTCAAACAATTCAATCTCCTGATACAGTTCAGATACACACCAGATATGGATGCCATCCTGATACTCATTCAGATTCAGCTTTCAGATACAGTTCAGATACGCACCAGATACGGATGCCATCCTGATACTCATTCAGATTCAACTTTCAGATACAGTTCAGATACGCACCAGATACGGATGCCATCCTGATACTCATTTAGATTCAGCTTTCAGATACAGTTCAGATACGCTCCAGATACGAATGCCATCCTGATACTCATTCAAAGACAGCTTCTAGATATATTTCAGATACGCACCAGATTTTGATGCCATCCTGATACTCATTCAGATTTAGCTTTCAGATATAGTTCAGATACGCTGCAGATATGGATGCCATCCTGATACTCATTCAAAGACAGCTTCTAGATACAGTTCAGATATGCACCAGATATGGATGCCATCCTGATACTCATTCAGATTCAGCTTTCAGATACAGTTCAGATACGCACCAGATACGGATGCCATCCTGATACTCATTCAGATTCAGCTTTCAGATACAGTTCAGATACGCACCAGATACAGATGCCATCCTGATACTCATTCAGATTCAGCTTTCAGATATAGTTCAGATACGCTCCAGATACGGATGCCATCCTGATACTCATTCAAAGACAACTTCTAGATACAGTTCAGATACGCACCAGATACGGATGCCATCCTGATACTCATTCAGATTCAGCTTTCAGATACAATTCAGATACGCTCCAGATACAGATGCCATCCTGATACTCATTCAAAGACAACTTCTAGATACAGTTCAGATACACACCAGATACGGATGCCATCCTGATACTCATTCAAAGACAGCTTTCAGATATAGTACAGATACGCTCCAGACACGGAAGCCATTCTATTACTCTTTCAGATCCAGATTCAGATACAGTACAGATACGCTTCAGATACAGACGCCATTTTGATACTCATTCAGCCTCCAGATACAATACAGATACGCTCCAAACACTGACGCCATTCTGATACTCATTCAGATTCAGATACAGTTCAGATACGCTCCAGACACAGGCGTCATTCTGATACTCGTTCAGATTTAGATACAGTACAAATACACTCCAGATACAGACGCCATTCTTATACTCATTCAGCTTCCAGATACAGTACAGATACGCTCCAGACACGGACGCCATTTTGGTACTCATTTAGTTGCAACTTTCAGATACAGTTCAGATACACTTCAAACACGAATGTCATTCTGATACTCATTCAGTTTATCTTTTAGATTCAGCAATCACTTTTGGATGGCATCTACAAGCCCATCTCCAATAGCTTTCTATCACCTTTCCAAATGGCATCTTTAAGCCTATTCCCTCTACCATCACATCACCGAGTGCAAATTTCTGGGAACTCTAGTGTCCAATCATCTTCCACCTTCGAGTCACGAATGGCAAAACCCGCCAATCTAACTCTTCAGGTCTAAGAAGATTGAACAGGGGCAACTGTTGTACCCTAAAATTTGCCCTTTCAATTCTCAAGGCTTTTCCAACAAGGATTTTCAAGGTTCAAGCTTGCACAAGTGCATTGGGATTTTCCAGTACCAAAAATAAAAGGAAACTGTCAAAAATGGAGAAAATAGATAAAAATAACATTTTGAGAAATTTGGAGGAAAACAGGTCTCCTTCTATTCAGCATCCTTCGACTGACTCTTGGCCTTATTCGAATGCAACTTGGATTACATCCTTCGATTGACTCTAGGTCTCCTTCGACTCAGCCCTTCGACTGGACAAATGTGCTGCCTGCATACTTGCAATCAAAGGCCATGACTTGCTGGCCGCATGTGCCCCCTGCAAGGCAAACTCTTCGATTGGACAAAACAGTTGCCTACAAACCCTTCAATTCAGAAGCCAGGAACTTCCCTCATGCTAAAAGGAAATGACTCTCTTTATGTTTGTTTCGATCCACATGCTTCGATTGGGCAACATGCTTCCTTCGAACACGAGCTTTCGATTGTGCAATATGTTTGCTTTGATCCAAGCTTCGACTGGGAATTAGCTTCCTTCGCATTAGCTTGTTTCGACCACAAGCTTCGACTGAGGCAAAGGCTTCCTTCGAACAGGTGTGCTTAGATCTCACTATTGCATTCGACTCAAGACCAAATCTCGTTTTCCAGGCTACGTTGCTTCCAAATCTTTACATAATCAAAGGCTTGTACAAGGTTTTTAAACTTTGTCTTTTAGATACTACTATTCTTGCTTAAAGGCTACATACTCTCTCTTTTCATAGAGAGTACTTTAGTCATAAAATCAGCTTTCAAACTGATTTTGGTCTGAGCACAAGCAAGGCCAGAAGCATAAGTCATATCTTCTGCACCCCAACTGCCAACAGGCCCCCCCACTTGTACCTTTCACGTTACCTATTATTTTATTATTTTGAAAGGCTGGCTACTTCAAACATGTCCATTCTTTTTCTCTATAAATAGAGGAATTTTTTGCAAATCTAAGAGGAGGATCTTTGGACCAGAGGAACGAATCCCCCAAATTTTCTTAAACACAATAAAACTCTCAAAGTTCATCAACACTTGAGAAATCACAAAAAACCCAGAATCACATTCATCTCCTTCGACTTTGAAGAAAAACCACACTTCAGTCTCCTTCGAATCAAAGAAGCATCACACTTGCTTTTTCTTTTCCTTCAAATCCAACGTTCCAAGCACATCTATTGACCCCTCTTTCGAATCCAGCATCCAGGGCCTCCACTCAAGGCCCCACATCTATTCAAGGCCTGAAGCAAGGTAAGTTATTCTTACCTTTGAACTATTCGTTTCATGGCATAGTAATTTTTCCTTTCGTTTGAAACATGTACATACCATTGTTCCTTTCGTTTCCACCCTTTTAACATATTTTTTAGAGCTACCCCTTTTGTTTTGCTTTCTGTTTACCTGAACTTGCTTTAACTATTAAACTGTTTACAAGACAAATACTAGCATGGCCTCAGGCCATGTTGCCATTTAATGCTTGAAATGAAAGAAACATGAAACAGGAAATAGGAAACGAAGCTTCTGGCTTCTACCCTCTTTCTCCAGGTCAAACGAAAGAGACAACCAGGAGGAAAACCATGTTGACTTCTAGGCCCAGACGAAAAGAATGCCTTCATTGATTCCAGGCTCAGTCGAAAGGCATTCCCTCACTGCTTTCAACCTCCAGTCGAAGAAGACAACAAGGCAGAACCAAAAGGCTTCGCCATACACTGACTTCCAGGCTAATCGAAGGACAGGACCTCACTGGTGCTAGCCCCAGTCGAAGGAGGCCAACGGAATGCAAGTCGAAGGGTGCTCCTGCCTGAGTCGATGGAGCTCTTTTTTTACTTCTTTTTATCTTATTTTTGCCTTTACATTTCTATGCATTTCAATATGGTTGTAATAGTGTAGTATTTATTTCTTGCATTTTTATTGCTTTATACAAATTCTAGTAATTAGGTGTGTATGGAAAAATAAAAACAACAAGTAGACAACCCTTAATCAAGACAAAAATGCATGCAATCAAACACACTTTTCACATATGCACACCTTAGGGTTACTCCATTTTGTTTCCTATTGGAAAATAGTCATGTCCCTCGAGCATGGGAGTTTTAGCAAAGACCCTCGATAAAAATATTGTAGTCCCTCGATGACCCTCGATGTTGCCTTCGGTAAACGATCTAGTCCCTAAAATGAAATTGCTAAAACGTCCCATATTATGCCTTCTATGACTATACAAACGTCCCAACGCCCCTTTACATCCAACGATGGGGCTTCTTATCAAATCAATGGTAAGATAGAAACATCTAAAGGAGGAGGAAAAGCACATTTAAGACCTTTTGAGTAGGTAGGTTCGCTCTCAGTTACTCGCTTTCTCACGACAAAAACATTTTATACACCCACACTCTCACCTTTGAACTATTTTCGAAACAAACACTTTGTAGGTGTTCTTATAGAAACGAGAACCATTACGAAGTTCCATTTTCAAAATACTTTCAAAAATCACCACCACAAGCACACATTCAAACAAAAGCAAATGATCTAGCAAGTAACTAAGAGCCCATGGAAAACCATGGATGAGAAGGGTGATAATACCTTCCCTTTTCATAATCTACCCCCTGAACCCAAAAAACATCTCTAAAGGTCTTTCCTTTGCTTTTTCACCTTTCCTTTTGGATAAAAGAAAAGTCGGTGGCGACTCTTGCTAAACCGCAACATTTGTGAACACAAACACAAAACATCAAGTAAGTTCTCCCACCGTATCACACTAAGTTAAACCTAAACTAAAGATATTTAAGAAAACTATTAAAAAGAAAAAAAACAATTAAACTGGTTTAATTATAAAAGGGGTGAAACAGAGTTAGGAGGATATATTAGCAACATCACTGGGCTTGTTGGAAAGAAGTTTGGCTAAAAAAAAGAATAACAATAACTCAGTTGGGTCGGAACGGGTCAGGAGGTCCGGACCCAGTTTAAACCAAAAAAATAACACGGTTCAAAGAACTCTAACATATGCTCTCCATCTCTAAGCATGCCTTTGTTATATTCTCCCTCTCTCACCTAAATCGCCATTACTCTTTCTCAGTTTTCTTTAAATCTTCATCTATCTTCTTCTCTCTCTCGACTCTGTCAATTCTTCTCTGATTCAACTCACAATTAGCCCTCCAGTGGAACACATCTGATACAAATGAACACAATCGCAGAAGAATAAAGCAAACAATACACTAATTTAATCTAGATAAAAGTCAAAAGAATTTAAGGGAACATGTATGGAGACCTGAATTTCTGGTATAGTGGCGGAGATTCTCGACTACCATGAAACTCAGGTAACGACTTTGACTTGATCTTCTTTTCTTAGATTTGCATTATGTTTTGTTGTTTAGTGATGACGATGATGAGTAAGGTGGTTATGCATTTGGAGCATCAGTAATGAAGATTGAGGAATTGGGAAAGCAGTGCTGCAGATGAAGGTTATGCAGAAGGCAAAAGAATGATTGAAGGTTTGATATGAAGGTGAGGTTGCATGAAATCAGAGAGAATTTGGTGAGTTTTTCTTGTTTCTGTGAAACAAATATGTGAAACCGTAGTTTTTTGGTATGAATTTTCTATTAATTGTTGGTTGTCTGTTGAAGTTTGTGATGAAGGCTATTGCACTGATGTTGAGGAACAGAAGTATAAAGTTTGGTATCAGGTGAGTTGAAGAACCGTTTGAGGTTTTATGGTGGTACCTATGATGTAAGGGTATGATACAAGGCTGAGGTTATGAACAATGTTGGTATGCTGTTTTTTGCTTTTAAAATGCAGGTTCTATTTTTGCTGTTTTTGTGAGGTTTTGCACAGGTTTTGGCTTGACATGGTGCAAACTGGTTTTTCTGTAGCAGTGGGAAACATGGCTTTGTTTCTTTGTTTTGGGACTGTTTTGACATGGTGCAGACTGGTTTTTCTGTAGCAGTGGGAAACAAGGCTTTGTTTCTTTGTTTTGGGACTGTTTTGGTTGCAGGTTATATCTTTCCTCTTTCTCTTTCAATGACACAAAGCTGGTGCTTTTTGAAAATTAATTCTGAAGGGTTTGCTTCTTTTGGAACATGATGACATAGAGGTTTTGGGCATATGGTAGCTTACTAGACTACTTGTTTTGTTTAATATTTGCTTATTTGTTGTTGAGTTGAGTTGTTGGCCTGTTCTATTGTTGCTTGTTGTTTTGGCTTTGCTGCTGTATTGTTTATGTTATATTGCTGCCTTGTCCTGTCATTTTAGCAGCCTATGCTGCCTTGCTTGTTTGGTGTGCTGGCCTGCTGCCCTTTTTTTTTCCTTGCTTGTTTGCTGTTGTTTGTTCATTTGGCTGCCTTGTGAAAGCTGTTACTTTTTTTGTTTGCTGGCCTGCGGCTTTTTCTCATTGGCAATTTTTCTTTTCTCCCTTTTTGTGAACCAAAGAGGACAAATCTTTGTGATTTGCAATTTGGGAGAAAATAAAACATGATAAAAAAATATCTCCTTCTTTAACTGATTCCAAATGAAAACCCTTATGATGAGATACCAATTCCTTTTATCAATGAATTCTTGTTTGGAAATTTTTTATGTGTTTGATTGCTAACTTTTATTCTTTTTCTTTGTCTGGTTTCATGATCACGAGAGTTGGATGGCTAGCGATGTTTGAACGATAAAAATACCATGGCGAGGAGTGAGGGCGAATGACTTGAAGATGAAGACTTGAAGAAACACACATTATTTCTCTCCTTTTTTGTATACAAACAAATGTAATTTGTATTTTAATAATTGTAATTCATGATTTCACATGCTCTGTAATCTGTCCCAAAAATGTAATGAACATGAAAGCTTGAACGATATATTTTTGAATGAATTTTTTGTATGGAAACCAAACAACTCTTGAACTTTGATTGAAAGTTCCAATTCCCACTTGAATGATTTGAATGCACCTTTTGACTTTGTAACTTAGACTTCAAGAAATTGTGAGCAATTGTTATAACTTGTATTCCAAATAATCACGCGCCTTATCTTTAAAAATCCAATCAAACTCTCCAACAAAATAAATGCTTGAGAATTTAATTCCCTCTGGTTAATTTGAACCCAAAACACCGGTCGCTTGAACCTTGATCTTTGTATCATGCCTGAACCACACTTGCACTTCATAAACATAACTCTAACTTTGACACTCACATCGCTAGCAACTTGTAACTTTAAACAACCGAAACATGTCTTGATTATCATGAGCCTTTGACCTTATTTCCTGAAGTGCTCAAACTCCACATTTGTCAATTCAAACTTCAAATTCTCGACTTAATGGCTCAGAGACTTTAAGAAGAAACTTGAAATGCGAGGAGGAAAAATTCTTGACCTAATGCACTGAGCTTTAAGTCATCTTCGAGGCAGGCGAGAGAAACATCTTCCCAGAAACCAAAGACCTGAAACCCTAACATCTTGACCAATACCCTAGGGAAATAAACCCAAAACCAGACTATGATAAATTTGAGCGAGAACCAACCTTGTAACATGACGACACAATTCATTCCACGATCCATTAATTGAGAACCAGAAGAATTCCCTTCCACCTGATAAGAAAACTTCAAAACAAGATTAGACATAAAGAGGGCATAACCCTAATACCTCGAACCGAAGCTCCTGATCCCATGAGATGCGGGGTATGCAAATGACTGAGTAATAAAATGATGCAAAATGGAATGCAAAGTCTGAAGCTAGACAAAAATAAAAGAGATAGGGCAAATTTGGGGTACGACAGAGGTTTTTTGGGATGCCTAAATTATATCGCCAGGTTCATTTCACATCTGAGTGCTACTTGTGAGCCAATCTTCAAGCTCCCGAAGAAAGATCAAGTGGTAAAGTGGAATGACGAATGCCAGACCGCTTTCGAAAGAATCAAGGAATACCTTCAAGAACCACCAATTCGGATGCCTCTGATTGAAGGAATACCTTTGATATTGTACTTAACGGTGCTAGATAATTCAATAGGATGTGTGTTGGGGCAGCATGACGAGTCTGGTCAAAAAGAGCATGCAATATACTACCTTAGCAAAAAGTTTACCGACTGTGAAACACGATACTCGTTGCTCGAGAAAACTTGATGTGCTTTGGCATGGGCTGTGTGATACGGTGGGAGAACTGACTTGAGGTTTTGCGTTTGTATTCGCAAATGTTGCGGTTAGCAAGAGTCGCCACCGACTTTTTATTTTATCCTAAGGAAAGGTTAAAAAGCACAGCAAAAACCTTTTGAGATTTTTTCTTGGGTTCGGGGAGTAGATTATAGAAAGGGAAGGTATTAGCACCCTTTCTATCCATGGTTATCCATGGGCTCTTAGTTACTTGTTTAGATCACTTGCCTTTTGTTTTCAATTTGTTTGAAATGGTGCTTTGTGTGTGGGTTTGAAAATGTTTTGAAAAGAGGCCAATGTAGTGGCAACCTTTGTAATGATCCATGTTGGGATGTATACAAAGGTGTATGTCTTTTGAAAAGGTTTTCATTTGTTTTTGAAAGTTTGTTTTGAAAGTGTTGTGATGTGTGATTTTGAAATTAGGCAAGTGTTTTGTTTTGCAAGTTTGATTCAAGTAACTAAGAGGTTGTCTACTCCTAAATTTCTCAAAAGATTATTGCTATGTTTTAACCCTTTTAACAAGTTTATTCCACCATTGTATTTGGTGGACAATCTTGTGTTAGGATGTGAAAGGGACAGGCGCGGGTCATCGTTTAGACCATAATTGCAATGGTGCCAAGTATCTTTGGGCATTTGCTTTAAGGGACTTGATCATTTTGCTTTGAAAAAATATTATCGAGGGACCATGATCTTTTAAATTGTTTGTTTTGCCCAAAGAGACCTAACATGCAATAGGGCCCAATTTTGAAAGGCAACAAGTGGATATAACCCTAGGGGTGTTAGTGTGCAAGTGTGTTTTATTGCATACAAGAGTTTTTTCTTTGAATTAGGTTTTTCTATTTCATTGAGTTTTATCTTGCCATACACGTCCTAATTACTAGCAATAAGAAGCGGAAATGTAAAAATCCTACGCTATTACAATAGTTAGGGGAGGGGGATACACATTTGTACATGGGGGGTTCAACGAGAAAAATAGACAAAAAAGAAAATAGCGGAAAACAAGATATATAGAGAGAGAGAGAGGGAGCCTGCGCGCTGTTGGGAGGCCATCAGAAGTTCTGACCCAGATCCGCTGTCAGATGATCAACCTGTTGGTGAAACTGGATGAGTCAGAACTTCTGACTCTAGAACCTGCAAAACAGAACTTCGTTAGTGGGGAAACCAGAAGTTCTGATTTCCCTGCGCTGCAAGACAGAAATTTGTTAGTGGAGAACCTAGAAGTTCCGATTCTGCTGAAAAGGCAATAGCTCTCAGAGGTTCTGATGTTATTGACAGCTTCAGATGTGCTAACGCCAAAGTCAGCACTTGGCTTTTTCCTGCACTAATCAGAACATCTGCAATCCTGTTGTTACTCCATAAAACAGAAAACATATTTGGGACAGATCCAGCAAAATAGCAAAATGTCTCAGAGGTCAGAATCACCAAGGTCACAGGCAGGTCCTAAACTGGCTCAGAACGTTCTGAGGTATGAGAATCCTCATAACATAAACAGCAATAACATGAATATTTACATTATGTTACTTGAATATGCACAGCTGATGATGCTTAACAGTGTGGTGAGGGTCAGCAGGTGCTTACCTGACTTTCTGGAAAATGGTGGGTGAAAGTTAGCTTTTGGTTCTGGTGGTGTTCTGGACAGATTTGGACAAGGGGAAGTGAAGGTGTAAACGTGTATAGGGTCAGAAGTTTGGAAAGAACGTTTTTTGGTTTACAGAAAAGGGCTGGGTGTTTGATGAAGTTGAAGGTGAGAAACTTAAAGTGATGAAACAAGGCTGGAAATTTTGGCAGAGTTTCAGAATGTTGTGTTGCTTAGGAGTTTGGTTTCTCTCTTAGCAATTTTTCTGTTTCTTTTCTTGAACTTCTTTTTTTTAACCTCTTTTGCAGTGGGGAAAGCTCTCTATTTATAGGCAAAGTTCTTGTGGATATCTTGAACATTTAAGGCGCCAACAGAGTTTGAACTGGTTCTTTGACAGAAATTCCTGGGAAGTTGTGATAACAGCTATTTTTCAGCCTAGGTAGCAGCAGCAGGCG
This sequence comes from Vicia faba, assembly GCA_948472305.1. NCBI lineage: Eukaryota > Viridiplantae > Streptophyta > Magnoliopsida > Fabales > Fabaceae > Vicia > Vicia faba. Next base: position 155,731,254 of record OX451739.1, read on the forward strand.
TAGATTGGGGGAAGTGACCTCTGAAATGGGCGGTGGCGTGAAGACCCATGCCAGAATCTGTGCAAAAGCTTTTTCCAAGCCACACGTGAACGCTCAGGAGTGGTTGGAAGCATTAATGGGCATTAAATGGTGACAAGACCTGTCAATACCAACATTCTGGTTGTTGAATCAGCAGCGTAAACCATGCTCTGGCCTTGGCTACCTGTTGTCTTAGCAAGCTCTGTAGATTCTCCTGGTTTTCTGGTACGTTCCTTGGGTCTACTTCTGGACTTAGAGATTCTGTATCAATGTGACACCTATCCCTCTGACCTTTCATCTTCTGACTTCAACCTGTTCTGAAGGAGTCTTCACACTTTCCTGCTTCTCTTGCATTCCTTTAGCAAGTTCTGACTGAGCTTGTGTAACTGCTGAAGAGCCAACTTCTGACCACGCTGAGCCAAGCTTGCAACTTCTGACCATCTTCATCTGGAATGGGTCCAGAAGTTCTGAAGCGCTGATTTTTCTAAAAAACACTTATTTTAAAGAAACATTCTAAGCACTTGGAATTTGATTTTCCTCAAGATGAAAGCGTTGTTTTCCGGAGTTTGTGAGATCATCTTGCTCTTGTAAGTGGCTTGCTTGGGCAAAAGGATAACCCAGGACTTGGATTTGTTTCAGGGGACTTTGAAAAATCTAAGATGGTTTCCTGAAGAAAGGGAGGGAAAATTTTGGGGTACAACAGTTGCCCATGTTCAATCTTCTTGAACCTGAAGAGTTAGATTGGCGAGTTTGCCTTTCGCGACTCGAGGGTAAAAGGAGATTGGACACCAGAGTGCCCGAAAATTTGCACTCGCCTAGTAGAGTATCAGCAATGGGAATGGGCTTATAGATGCCATTTGGAGAGGCGGTAGATAGGGAGATGGGCTTACAGATGCCATCCGGAGACGTGACAGAACCTTGTCAGGAATGGGCTTATAGATGCCATTTGGAAGTGTTGATCGCATAAGAGATTCCTTAGCGAGAAATTGTGTATTTGAGAGAGGCGGATGTTTTCCTGGCTTGTTACAGGTGTTTGATCCTTAGTCTCCTTATGCAGATGTGCCCTGGCTGGATACAGGTATCGAATCTACAATCGGTTGCTCACAGATGTGCCCTGGCTGGACACAGGAGTCGAATCTGGAAATAGTCGTTAATAGATGTGCCCTGGCTGGATACAGGAATCGAATCTTTGAACTCTTCAGACGTGCCCTGGCTAGATACAGGAATCGAGTCTGGAAATGGTCGTTAATAGATGTGCCCTGGCTGGATACAGGAATCGAATCTTCGAACTCTTCAGACGTGCCCTGGCTAGATACAGGAATCGAGTCTGGAAATGTAGTCAGCATATATGCCCTGGCTGGATACAGGAATCGAATCTTTGAACTCTTCAGACGTGCCCTGGCTAGATACAAGAATCGAGTCTGGAATTGTGACAGTTGATAGATGTGCCCTGGCTGGATACAGGAATCGAATCTTTGAACTCTTCAGACGTGCCCTGGCTAGATACAGGAATCGAGTCTGGATTTGTGACAGTTGATAGATGTGCCCTGGCTGGATACAGGAATCGAATCTTTGAACTCTTCAGACGTGCCCTGGCTAGATACAGGAATCGAGTCTGGAATTGTGACCACTCTCAGATGTGTCCTGGCTAGATACAGGTATCGAATCTGGAATTGTGACAGTTTGAAGGTAGTTGTTTTCGGGATTGTCTTTTTTTCTGAAAAGGCAAAAACATAAGTTGTATGCAATGTCATGATGTATGATATGCATGATGTTATGATGTTCAACATGAGATGTTGTATGCGTTTCATCATGTATGTAAGCAAGATGTATGAAAATGTGAAATGTTTATGAGTGTAATTTCATCTTAGGAAAATAAATCCTCGACGAACGGCCGGGAAGCTGCTCTGTGGAAGAGATACTTGGCCGAAGTTTTGATGAGAGGCCTGCTGAGGATTTTAACGACGGATTCCGCTGAGGATAATGATGATAAACTCCGCTGGGGAACTCCAAAGATAAACTCTACTTGGGAATACCAAAGATAGACTCCGCTGGGGATTGAAGGAACTTTGCCGAGAGCGGTCTTCCGTGACTTTTAGCTGAGGATAACCCAGTTATAAGTCCTTGTGAGGGAATAATTCTAAATAAACTCGGGTGAGACGTCTGTGCCTCGCAGGGGATAAGCTTGCAGAATTTACTGGGGAGATTGATTGAACTTTAAGACCTGCCGGGGAATGTTGGGTCCTTTTAGGATCGACGGGGAGCCAACTTTGCTTGGGGAAAGTATTGTCGCGTCCTGTTTTTTCCCTGCGAGGAATTGAGATGATTTGGCCACAATCTTCAGTTGAACCTACCTTGGTGCCTTGGCGGACAAAACAACCAGACTGCAATAGACAACTCCACATTGCCCCTGTCTTTGATGTCACCTGTAATTAATCTCTTGTTTCATATGCAAACATTTATGAATCAGCAATTTAATGTCAAATGCATATATCAAAAATGAACATTGGACGTTCTTCGCAAGACAAAACACAAAAAGGAAAACAATGGTAATTTGTATGGACAAGTGAATTTGTATTGATTTAAACTTTGCCTGTGAATAGGCGTTCTTGTACAAGAGGCTGATATCCTAGTAAGAGGACATTGCCAAATAGTATAGAGCTTACAGTTTTGAAAAAGGAAATAAAACAGCTATGTGAACAATCCCACTGGGTTCCAATTCTGCTATCGCCTTTATGTCTTCGAAAGTCTCATCGTTTTGCTTCCTAGTTGAAGATGAAGCTGATTGGTCGATGCCGAAACCTGAGCTAGATAGTTGATGCCGAATTCCGGATGCGAAGTGATCCAATGAGACATAGTGTTACGCTTTTATCCCTAACTTTTGCCTGGACCGCCCTTTCGGGTTTTCAGTCCACCGGGATACCCTTTTTTGCCCAAGCCGCCCTTTCAGGTTTTCGACTTGCCGGGTGTACAGATTTTTTTATTCATTTCATCCCTTATTTTTGCCCGAACCCTTTTGGTTCGCCGGGAAGCCCTTATTTTTGCCTAGGTATGTCAACCTAGCGGGTCTTTTAATTATGCATAGTATTTTTTCACTATGTCTGCATTGGCGGGGTGAGGAAGGTCGTCACCATCCATGGTGGTTAGGATCATGGCTCCTCCTGAGAACACACGCTTAACCACGAATGGCCCTTCGTAAGTAGGGGTCCATTTGCCCCTGGGATCACTTTGAGGAAGGATGATGCGTTTGATTACCAGGTCCCCAACTTGATACTCTTGCAGTCTGACTTTCTTGTTAAATGCCCTGATCATCCGTTTCTGATACGTTTGACCGTGGCAGATAGCAGTGAGCCTCTTTTCGTCAATCAGATTTAATTGATCAAGTCGAGTCTGGATCCAATCATCTTCATTCAAGTCTGCATCCTTCATTATCCGGAGAGAGGGTATCTGGATTTCGATCGGCAAGACTGCCTCCATGCCATAGACCAAAGAGAAAGGAGTTGCCCCGGTTGACGTCCTTGCTGAGGTGCGGTACCCATGAAGAGCGAACGGTAACATCTCGTGCCAATCTTTATAGGTCACTGTCATCTTCTGCACAATTTTCTTGATATTCTTATTGGCTACCTCTACAGCCCCATTCATCTTCGGCCGGTAGGGAGAAGAATTGTGGTGCTGTATCTTGAATTGTTCACAGAGTTCAGTGATCATTTTGTTATTGAGATTAGTACCATTGTCCGTAATGATTCTTTCGGGGACGCCGTACCGACAGATCAGATTATGCCGGATGAAACGTGCTACGACGCTCTTGGTTACTGTGGCGTAGGAAGCTGCCTCAACCCATTTCGTGAAGTAATCGATCGCCACCAAGATGAAGCGATGCCCGTTGGATGCCGTTGGTCGGATCTCACCGATCATATCGATGCCCCACATTGCGAAAGGCCAAGGTGCCGTCAGGACATTCAAAGGAACTGGAGGGATATGCACCTTGTCAGCATAGATCTGGCACTTATGACAAGTTCGGGAGTGTTGGTAACAATCGGCTTCCATTGTGGACCAGAAATATCCTGCCCGAAGGATTTTCTTAGCCATGGTGTGTCCACTGGAATGTGTTCCAAATGTACCTTCATGCAGTTCCATCATGATTTTCTCCGCTTCAGCCTCATCCACACAACGCAGCAGAGTCGAATCATGATTCCGTTTGTAGAGAATGCCGTTGCTGAGGAAGAATTTTGCAGCAAACCTTCTCATGAACTTCTTATCATTGACGGATGCACCTTCAGGGTATTCCTGAGCTTCCAAGTACCTTTTTACCTCGTGATACCAGGGTTTTTCAGCCACCTTCTCAGCCTCGAGCTCACAGCAGTATGCCGGTTCATCCAACTTCCAGATTATGATTCGGGGAGCATCATTGTCCCATTTAACTTTGAACATCGAAGACATCGTGGCTAGTGCGTCTGCTAGCTGATTCTCCTCTCTGAGGAAATGCTCAAAAGTTATCTCTTCAAAGTGAGGGAGCAAGGTCGACACATACTCCTTGTAAGGAATAAGATTCGGGTGTTTCGTATCCCACTCGCCTTTGATCTGATTGATCACGAGAGCGGAATCTCCGAAGACACTTAGAAATTTGATCCTCAAATCGATTGCAGCTTGTAAACCCATGATACATGCCTCATATTCTGCCATGTTGTTGGTGCAGTTGAAACATAATCGGGCGGTGAGGGGAGTATGAGTTCCCTTGGGAGATATGATTACAGCGCCGACGCCGTTACCCAAAGCATTGGAGGCTCCATCAAAATGCATGGACCATCGGGATCCTTCCTCAGGTCCTTCATCCAGTCCAGGTACTTCACAGTCAATTACCACCATGATATCTTCATCTGGAAAATCAAAGTTCAATGATTGGTAATCGTCCACAGGTTGGTGTGCCAAATGATCGGCCAGTACACTTCCCTGAATTGCTTTCTGAGTTGTATACTGGATGTCATATTCTGTTAAGATCATTTTCCATCTCGCTATTCTTCCAGACAGAGCGGGCTTTTCAAATATGTACTTGATGGGATCCATCTTTGAAATCAATAAAGTAGTGTGAGTCAGCATATACTGTCTTAGCCGGCGAGCAGCCCATACAAGAGCGCAGCAAGTTTTCTCAAGCAGTGAGTAACGAGACTCACAGTCGGTAAACTTTTTGCTCAAGTAATAAATAGCGTGCTCTTTTCGGCCAGACTCGTCATGCTGCCCCAGCACACACCCCATTGAATTATCAAGTACCGTCAAGTATAGTATCAGAGGTCTTCCTTCCACCGGTGGCATAAGAATGGGTGGCTCTTGGAGATATTCCTTTATCCTTTCAAAGGCGGCCTGACATTCATCATTCCAGCATACCACTTGATCTTTCTTCAGTAATTTGAAGATTGGCTCACAAGTAGCAGTTAGATGCGAGATGAATCGAGCAATGTAATTCAGTCGTCCTAGGAAACCTCTGACTTCTTTCTCTGTTTTTGGAGTCGACATCTCTTGTATGGCTTTTACCTTGGCAGGATCCACCTGAATACCTTTATCACTTATAATGAAACCTAGCAACTTTCCGGATCTTACCCCAAAGGTGCATTTGTTGGGATTCAACCTCAGCTTGTATAACTTGAGTCGATCAAACAACTTCCTCAGGTGGTCAAGGTGCTCCTCCTCAGTTTGAGACCTTGCAATCATGTCATCAACGTATACCTCAATTTCATGATGGATCATATCATGAAACAAAGCAACCATGGCACGTTGATAGGTTGCCCCAGCATTTTTCAATCCGAATGGCATGACCTTATAACAGAAGGTGCCCCACTGAGTCACAAAGGTAGTCTTCTCCATATCCTCTGGAGCCATCTTGATCTGATTATACCCTGAAAAACCATCCATGAAGGAGAACACCTTGTGTTGAGCTGTATTGTCAACAAGGACATCAATGTGAGGTAGGGGAAGTCATCCTTGGGGCTGGCCCTGTTCAGATCCCTGTAGTCGACACACATTCTGACTTTACCGTCCTTCTTCGGCACTGGCACAATATTGGCAACCCACTGAGGGTAGCAAGTTACTGCAAGGAACCCGGTATCAAACTGTTTCATAACCTCGGCCTTGATCTTTTCAGACATCTCTGGACGCATCCGTCGGACCTTTTGCTTTACCGGAGGGCAATCTTCCTTGGTTGGCAGGTGGTGAACTACAATGTCGGCATCCAAACCAGGCATATCTTCATAGGACCAAGCAAAAATTTCCATGTAATCTTGTAACATCTGGATCAATCGTTGCTTCACGCTAAGCTCTAGATTGGCACTAATTTTGACCTCTTTCCTATCTGTCTCAGTACCCAAGTTAATTGTTTCCACAGGCTCTTCATGTGGCTGAATAGCCCTCTCTTCCTGGAGTAGCAGTCTTGCGAGTTCACCAGGCACTTCGCAATCATCTTCACCTTCGTCTTCGGCCAAGTTGATCGGATTTTCGAAGTTATAACTGGCGGTAGCAGAGCTGTTACCAGTGAGATCCAGAGTGGATTGAAACCTGTATAAGTGAGTGTGTGTAAATACAGCTGTCTTGCAATATATATAACACAGAAAGGAAAAGAGTACAAGATTTGAAATGCAACAAACGTCCAATGTTTTGATTGATGATATATGAAAATGTCATACAAAAAGCCCTCACAAATGGAGCTACGATGCCCCGGGTAGGACACCGAGCCAACAAAGTTCTAACATATTGTTTGTTACAAATTCGGAAATCAAAAGAAATTAATTACTGCGTGACAAATGTGATAGGGGTAAAATCCTTCGTCGTCCAGTTGCTTGGTCCGTTGCTGGTAGTCGGGTAGATCCAACTGTCAAACTCTGCTTCCTCCACATCTTCCTCAATAGCGTTCACCCTTGAGCTGGAAATAAACACCGGAGCCTTTCCGATCTTCTCTTTGCGCACCGCCTTCTGAGCCTCTGCAGTAAAGCCTAGCCCAAACTTGTCGTTCTTCTGAGTGAAGTCAGGAAGCTGACCCCAGTGTGCACAATTGCCTTTCTGAACCACAGCCCGGGCATCCCTTAGGGAAGCCATCTTCAAGGAATCATTCTCTTCGGCCCTTGTCTCTGCAGCTGCTGAAATTGGATGCACCTCCTCGAAATGCTGGAAGGGGGTTTCAATAAACTCTCCGTCCATCTCGACGTACCTGAAGGAATTTAAATGGCTCACCATATACTCCTCTTCTCCTTGTACAGTGACGATCTTCCCCTTAACGGGATACTTCAGCTTTTGGTGCAAGGTGGAGGTCACTGCCCCGGCTTTATGGATCCAAGGTCGACCCAACAGACAAGAGTACGATGGACGTATATCCATCACATAAAAGGTAGAGTCAAACACTTGAGAGCCCACACGAATAGGGATGTTAACCTCTCCATGAACCATCCTTTTGGAACCGTCAAAGGCCCTGACGATGATATTGCTGGGTTTCAACTCCAGGCCTTCATAATCCAGACGATCTAAAGCCTTTTTCGGTAGAACATTCAAGGAAGAACCAGTATCCACCAATACATGTGCCAGAGTAGTGCCTCTGCATTCAATAGAGACATGCAGGGCATCGTTGTGGTCTCTCCCTTTTGCGGTCAGATCAGCATCTGAAAAACCCAAGCCGTTGTCCGCCGTCAGATTCGCTATGCAGTCAGTGAACTAGACTGCAGACGTCTCTTGCGGCACATGGGCCGTCTTGAGAAATGAGATTAAGGCCTTAGCATGGGCCTCGGAGCATAGCAATAGGGAGAGCAGGGAGATCTTGGAGGGCGTATGCCCCAACTACTAGACAACATTAAAATCACTCTTCTTTATTATTTTCAGAATCTCCTCCATTTCTTGTCGGGAGGCCTCAGCATTTATGGGTATTGGTGCCTCCATCCGGGCAGGCTCTTCTTCAATCCCTTTGCCCCGAGCATTTGATGACTCGGCAGCAGGGGACACAATTTGATCGGCAACAGGACTAGGTAAACTTGTAGGTTTTATGAGGAGGGGTTTTCGAATAGCGGGAGGCGCAATGTCAGGCGAGAAGAGCCTGCCACTGCGGGTGACTTTGGCTAGACCAGTGATATCGCAGATACTGGCACTAGCGTCGAATTCTTGTTTGATTCTATTTATATACACGTCTGCCCCATAATGCCAGGGGACAGCTTTATCAGACACGTAGGAGAGGGGCCCCGGAACAGTAATGATCACAGGCGCAACTGTCATGATTTGAATAGGCTTCTTCGGGGGAGCCTTGATTGGATTTTTGAAGATGGTAATCACAGAAACTTCTTTCATCGGAACCAAATGAACAACAGTCTTTTTGAATAGAATTTCCTTGCTATCCATTAGGCCTTGGATGCCTAACCTCAGCAAGGGACAATCAGATGGGGAAATAGCACAGCATAGGCAACCTTCACCGCAACCCGGAAATAAACCGGCCCACAGTAGGTTCTTCTTAACAGTCTTCAGAGGGGTAACAACTTCATCTACCGAAACAGCGTACATTTCTTCTTCGATGGCATTTACCCTATGTTGGGGCATAGGAGCCGTTACAACATTTGGTCTCTCCGGCGCTTCAAACTGAATTTCCTTTGCGTCGATCAGATCTTGTACTTTGTTTCTCAAGGCCCAGCAATCATCAGTAGTGTGCCCGGGACTATCAGAATGATAAGCACACCGGGCATTTGGGTTATATTTAGGAGACGCAGTGTTGACGACCTTAGGAGCTTCTTTGAGGGTCACCAGGTTGGTGGATAACAGTTGGGGTAAAATTTGAGATAATGTCATACTTAGTCGGGTATACTGCCTCTTAGGCCTTTCGCCTCTTTGTTGATTGTACTGCTGAGGAGCAGCAACAGGTTTGGAGATGACCAAAGCATTGACGGCTTGGCGACTTTCGGGCTTGACTTGTCTTCTAGGACCATAGACGGCACTTGCTTCTTTCTTAAACGGCCTCTTCTCAGCACTTGTAGAGGTAGCCTTCTGTATCTTGCCTGACCTGATGCCAGCTTCAATTCTTTCTCCTGTTAATATCAAATCTGTGAACCCAGCGGAGGAGTTACCAACCAAATGATTGAAAAACGGACCAGACAAAGTCCCAAGGAACATATCAACCAGCTCTCGATCAGTCAATGGAGGCTGCACCCTGCCAGCCAAATCTCTCCATTTTTGAGCGTACTCTTTGAACCCTTCACCCGTCCCTAGAGACATACCCTGAAGTTGGGTACGCGTAGGAGCGAGATCAGAATTGTATTGGTATTGTCTGTAGAATGCGGTTGCCAAATCTTCCCAGTGTCGGATGCTAGTTCCATCTAGTTGGTAGAACCATTCAAGCTGAGACCCCGAGAGGCTGTCTTGGAAGAAGTGAATCCAGAGGTTCTTATCCGCCGTGTAAGGTTGGATTTTCCTTACATACGACCTCAGATGCAGCTTTGGGCAGGAGACCCCATCATACTTGGCGAAGGCAGGCGCCTTAAACTTGTGTGGAATGACTACCCCAGAAGATAATCCCAAATCTCCGAAATCCAGTCCTGGCACATTCTGAATTTCCATAGCGCTCAAGCGGTCCTCCAACTGCTTGTATCTGTCAGCAACAGGTGGGTATTATTCATCGTTATAGTCCGTCTCGTTGTCGGAGACTGCGGGACTAGGAGCTCCTCCCCCTTGGGGGCTATTTTTCTCAGCAGAAGAAGTGGTTGGATCAGCTTCATTGTGGAGTGTGTTCCCAAACCGGCGTCCGGTGTTGAACAATGCAGCCCTCTTTTTCTTCTTCTTCTTCAGGAGTAGAGTCTTCAACTCTTGCTGACCTTGGGCTAGGCTTAGGACCATCTCTTGAAACTGTGCACTTTGGGCCTGAAGGGCCTTGATTGCTTGCTCACTGGAGGAGTCTGGATTCATGATGACTGTTCACACAAACAGCGAAGAAAATTAAGCAACCTGTGAAATAGGGTACCTGCTATGCACATGGTGTAATGGAATGCGTATGTATGCAATGCATTCAAGGATTTAGAATATTCAAAATTTGTTGTAGACAAAAAGGGACGCACATCATATTAATAAGGAGAAATTCGTTAGTACATAAATGCCCCATGGGCCAAATATTACAAAATAACTCCTTAAGGTAAAAAAACATTGCGCATCCTCTTTGGCGCGATGTAGGTGTTGAGATTCCTTTCCTCGTGCAGCAGGCGGGTGAGTTCTAGGACCTTCTTTTCGCTAGCATGTAGATTGGTCTCAAGAGAATTCCGTTCTTCCTTAAGCTGGACCCAACTCTTCTGCATCTCTTCCCAGGAGGTGGGCATGTCGGGATGTTGAATGGTGTAGGATGCTTCTCCTTCCCAGACTGGTTCTTTGATTACAGGAAGCATATGAGGATAAGGCATCACTAATTTCTGGGAGCGGGCTCGTACCCACTTGAGGTAAGGTTCCAACGGGATGGAGTTCCGGTGCCCCAATGTCTTGCTGTCTATCCTACTTGGCATCCTCCAAGCTCTGATAAATTTCTGACGAAGTCCTTGAGTATCATTGTCGAAGTCGAAAACTATGTCAGGAATTAACATGTCATGAGGGCCATCCCTCCGAGCATAACCAAACTGTCTCCAAGCCAGGCATGGGTTGTAGGTAATACCTCCTTTGATTCCAAATAAAGGAACATTAGGGTACTCCCCGCAACGATCAATGATAGTGACGTCTTCCCTGGACCTAGGACACCAATGTATATCTGCATGCGTGAGAGTCATTAACCGTTGTGACCATCTCAAACCTTGCTCGTTCTTCAAAACTGATTGTGGAAGGTGCGAAATAAACCACCTTCCCAAGAGAGGAGTGCAACACATAAGGACACCCCTTCTTCTCATGGTTCGAGTGTAACATGAGTGAAGGATGTCCCCCAGTAACGTAGGTATAGGATTCTTGGTCATGAAGATCTGGACAGCACTGATATCAATGAGCTGATCGGGGTTAGGGAACAACACCAAACCATAGACAAGGAGGGCCATAACTTCTTCAAAAGCTCGTAGGTCAAGAGAGTTCCAACATTCTTGGGCCTTTTCAAACAGAAATCTGGCTAAGAACCCTTTGATACCACTTCTAACTTCCCAATGTCCCTTGAGGTCAGATGTCTGTAGGTGCAAGGCTTTAGCAATCTCTTCAAGCTTGGGTTCCTCTTCCGTACCGTTGTAGGGTAGTTGATCAAGGATAGGGACCTTCAGAAGTCGGGAGAGCTCTTCCAACGTAGGCACCAACTGATAATCCGGAAAAGTGAAGCAGCGATGCAGAGGGTCAAAGAATTGGAACAGGACCTTTATCAAGTCCTCCTCAATGTTGGTGTTAACCAAGCTGATGAGTCTTCCATGTCTCTCACTGAATGAAGAGCCCTCGGGAATCCTGGACAGAAGTTCCTTAAGCTGAGGAGGGATCTTTACAAGGCTAATCTGAATTGTCTTTCTGCGAGCAGTTTCCATGTCCTATAAAACAAGAACAAAGATGAAGATTCGAAACCCTTGAAATGGTTAGTCAATGCTCATGATGTTTGTATGATGTAATGATGTGATGCTTAAATACACTATAAGTATTCACAAAAGCAAACATGGTAAGGCACACAAGTCACACAAACCCTTAGAGTTTAGGCCTGCATGGAGTCTGGGTATTACCCTCTTGAAGTTTGGTGGGCTCAACCTGTCCTATCAAAAGTAACCGGGTTCTAAAGGTCCCAATATCACGGGATTGCTTTCATTGTTCATCGTTTCGATTTAGCCACTGAACTGGCGACCGAAATATTCCAGGAAAGCAACCCTCAACTGAGTGTAGTATCGAGTATCAACCAACCTCGGACTGCACCAAAGTCAGTTACCTCACTACCCTAAAAAAGGCCAAGATGGTTCAATTAAGGTTCCTAAGGTCAGTTGATGCTTCATGACACCACGCGGCGGCCCCGTACTCTCCTTGACTGAACTCAAGGGTTACCGGTACACACCAAAGTGCCACATCAATGTAGCAGACTGTTTCAACCATGTCGGTATACCCCGCACAGTTCCCTCACAGCCTTGTTGCTACTTTCTAAGAAGGCATTCCCAGATCCGGGTTAGGATCTATAAAACTCCGATACAAAGCCCACAAATGTAAAAGCAAACAAAGCAAGCAATTGAAAACAATGGTGATCTAAACCCTAAGGTTACTCCACTTTTAAGTACATTTCCCCAGCAGAGTCGCCAGTTCTGTGATACGGTGGGAGAACTGACTTGAGGTTTTGCGTTTGTATTCGCAAATGTTCCGGTTAGCAAGAGTCGCCACCGACTTTTTATTTTATCCTAAGGAAAGGTTAAAAAGCACAGCAAAAACCTTTTGAGATTTTTTCTTGGGTTCGGGGAGTAGATTATAGAAAGGGAAGGTATTAGCACCCTTTCTATCCATGGTTATCCATGGGCTCTTAGTTACTTGTTTAGATCACTTGCCTTTTGTTTTCAATTTGTTTGAAATGGTGCTTTGTGTGTGGGTTTGAAAATGTTTTGAAAAGAGGCCAATGTAGTGGCAACCTTTGTAATGATCCATGTTGGGATGTATACAAAGGTGTATGTCTTTTGAAAAGGTTTTCATTTGTTTTTGAAAGTTTGTTTTGAAAGTGTTGTGATGTGTGATTTTGAAATTAGGCAAGTGTTTTGTTTTGCAAGTTTGATTCAAGTAACTAAGAGGTTGTCTACTCCTAAATTTCTCAAAAGATTATTGCTATGTTTTAACCCTTTTAACAAGTTTATTCCACCATTGTATTTGGTGGACAATCTTGTGTTAGGATGTGAAAGGGACAGGCGCGGGTCATCGTTTAGACCATAATTGCAATGGTGCCAAGTATCTTTGGGCATTTGCTTTAAGGGACTTGATCATTTTGCTTTGAAAAAATATTATCAAGGGACCATGATCTTTTAAATTGTTTGTTTTGCCCAAAGAGACCTAACATGCAATAGGGCCCAATTTTGAAAGGCAACAAGTGGATATAACCCTAGGGGTGTTAGTGTGCAAGTGTGTTTTATTGCATACAAGAGTTTTTTCTTTGAATTAGGTTTTTCTATTTCATTGAGTTTTATCTTGCCATACACGTCCTAATTACTAGCAATAAGAAGCGGAAATGTAAAAATCCTACGCTATTACAATAGTTAGGGGAGGGGGATACACATTTGTACATGGGGGGTTCAACGAGAAAAATAGACAAAAAAGAAAATAGCGGAAAACAAGATATATAGAGAGAGAGAGAGGGAGCCTGCGCGCTGTTGGGAGGCCATCAGAAGTTCTGACCCAGATCCGCTGTCAGATGATCAACCTGTTGGTGAAACTGGATGAGTCAGAACTTCTGACTCTAGAACCTGCAAAACAGAACTTCGTTAGTGGGGAAACCAGAAGTTCTGATTTCCCTGCGCTGCAAGACAGAAATTTGTTAGTGGAGAACCCAGAAGTTCTGATTCTGCTGAAAAGGCAATAGCTCTCAGAGGTTCTGATGTTATTGACAGCTTCAGATGTGCTAACGCCAAAGTCAGCACTTGGCTTTTTCCTGCACTAATCAGAACATCTGCAATCCTGTTGTTACTCCACAAAACAGAAAACATATTTGGGACAGATCCAGCAAAATAGCAAAATGTCTCAGAGGTCAGAATCACCAAGGTCACAGGCAGGTCCTAAACTGGCTCAGAACGTTCTGAGGTATGAGAATCCTCAGAACATAAACAGCAATAACATGAATATTTACATTATGTTACTTGAATATGCACAGCTGATGATGCTTAACAGTGTGGTGAGGGTCAGCAGGTGCTTACCTGACTTTCTGGAAAATGGTGGGTGAAAGTTAGCTTTTGGTTCTGGTGGTGTTCTGGACAGATTTGGACAAGGGGAAGTGAAGGTGTAAACGTGTATAGGGTCAGAAGTTTGGAAAGAACGTTTTTTGGTTTACAGAAAAGGGCTGGGTGTTTGATGAAGTTGAAGGTGAGAAACTTAAAGTGATGAAACAAGGCTGGAAATTTTGGCAGAGTTTCAGAATGTTGTGTTGCTTAGGAGTTTGGTTTCTCTCTTAGCAATTTTTCTGTTTCTTTTCTTGAACTTCTTTTTTTTAACCTCTTTTGCAGTGGGGAAAGCTCTCTATTTATAGGCAAAGTTCTTGTGGATATCTTGAACATTTAAGGCGCCAACAGAGTTTGAACTGGTTCTTTGACAGAAATTCCTGGGAAGTTGTGATAACAGCTATTTTTCAGCCTAGGTAGCAGCAGCAGGCGTAGATTGGGGGAAGTGACCTCTGAAATGGGCGGTGGCGTGAAGACCCATGCCAGAATCTGTGCAAAAGCTTTTTCCAAGCCACACGTGAACGCTCAGGAGTGGTTGGAAGCATTAATGGGCATTAAATGGTGACAAGACCTGTCAATACCAACATTCTGGTTGTTGAATCAGCAGCGTAAACCATGCTCTGGCCTTGGCTACCTGTTGTCTTAGCAAGCTCTGTAGATTCTCCTGGTTTTCTGGTACGTTCCTTGGGTCTACTTCTGGACTTAGAGATTCTGTATCAATGTGACACCTATCCCTCTGACCTTTCATCTTCTGACTTCAACCTGTTCTGAAGGAGTCTTCACACTTTCCTGCTTCTCTTGCATTCCTTTAGCAAGTTCTGACTGAGCTTGTGTAACTGCTGAAGAGCCAACTTCTGACCACGCTGAGCCAAGCTTGCAACTTCTGACCATCTTCATCTGGAATGGGTCCAGAAGTTCTGAAGCGCTGATTTTTCTAAAAAACACTTATTTTAAAGAAACATTCTAAGCACTTGGAATTTGATTTTCCTCAAGATGAAAGCGTTGTTTTCCGGAGTTTGTGAGATCATCTTGCTCTTGTAAGTGGCTTGCTTGGGCAAAAGGATAACCCAGGACTTGGATTTGTTTCAGGGGACTTTGAAAAATCTAAGATGGTTTCCTGAAGAAAGGGAGGGCAAATTTTGGGGTACAACAGGCTGCTCGCCGACTAAGACAGTATATGTTGACCCACACTACTTTGTTGATATCTAAGATGGATCTAACCAAGTACATCTTCGAGAAGCCCGTCCTCTCCGGAAGAATAGCAAGATGGAAAATGATCTTAACCGAATACGAT
Organism: Vicia faba; assembly: GCA_948472305.1. Lineage (NCBI taxonomy): Eukaryota > Viridiplantae > Streptophyta > Magnoliopsida > Fabales > Fabaceae > Vicia > Vicia faba. The sequence continues at coordinate 155,746,410 of OX451739.1, forward strand.
ATCCAATATACAACCCATAAAGCAATCACGGGTAGTGTATTAGCTGATCATTTGGATCATCAGGCCATGGATGACTACCAGTCCATGAATTTTGAATTCCCGGACGAGAATATTATGCTAGTAACTGATTATGAAGAACCTGGACCGGATGAAGGACCTGAAGAAGGATCCCGATGGACTATGGTTTTTGATGGAGCTTCAAACGCATTCGGTAATGGCATTGGTGCTGTAATTATATCTCCTGAGAGTTGCCATACTCCTTTCACTGCCCGACTATGTTTCAACTGCACTAACAACATGGCGGAGTATGAAGCCTATATCATGGGTCTCAAGGCTTCTATCGACCTAAGGATTAAGTTCTTGAACGTTTTCGGGGATCCAGCTTTGGTGATAAGTGAGATCAAAGGAGAGTGGTATACGAAGCATCCGAACCTCATCCCATACAAAGAGCACGTACTAACGTTGCTCCCGCACTTTGAGGAGGTAACCTTTGAACACTTCCCACGAGAGGAGAATCAGTTAGAGGACGTGCTATCTACCATGTCTTCTATGTTCAAGGTCAGGTGAGACAACGAAGCTCCCCGAATCACCATTGAGACGTTGGATGAACCAGCGCACTGCTGTGAGATTGATACTGAAGAGGTAGAAGATAAACCTTGGTTTCACGAAGTAAGAAGGTATCTGGAGGCTCAAGAGTATCCTGAGGGGGCATCTGTCAATGATCAGAAGTTTCTGAGAAGGTTCGCCGCAAAATTCTTCCTGAGTAATGGAATCCTCTACAAACACAACCATGACTCTACCTTACTGTGGTGCATAGACAAGAGCGAAGCAGAGAGGATTATGATAGATTGACATGAAGGTACCTTCAAAATCCATTTAAGTGGACATACAATGGTTAAGAAGATCCACCAGGAAGGATACTATTGGTCCACTATGGAAGCTGATTGTTTCAACACTCCCGAACTTGTCATAAATGCCAGATCTATGCTGATAAGGTGCATGTGCCTCCGGTTCCTTTGAACGTCTTGACGGCTCCTTGGCCCTTTGCAATGTGGGGAATTGACATGACCGGAGAGATTAGACCTACCTCTTCCAATGGGTATAGCTTTATCCTGGTGGACATTGATTACTTCACGAAGTGGGTTGAAGCTGCCTCCTTTGCTATTGTGACCAAGAATGTGGCGGCACAGTTTATCAAGCATAACCTGGTTGTCATTACGGTGTCCCCGAAAGAATGATCACGGATAATGGTACGAATCTCAATAACACGATGATCACCAAACTCTGTAAGCAATTCAATACACAACATCATAACTCCTCTCCCTACCGACCGAAGATGAATGGTGCTATTGAAGCTGCTAACAAGAACATCAAAAAGATCATACAGAAGATGACGGTGACATACAAAGGCTGGCACAAGATGTTACCATTCGCTCTTCATGGGTACCGCACCTCAGCACAGACGTCAACAGGGGCAACACCCTATTCTTTGGTATATGGCATGGAGGCAGTCCTACCTATTGAGGTCCAGATCACTTCTTTGAGGATTATGAAAGATACGGGTTTGAACGAAGATGATTGGATCCAGACTCGACTTGATAAACTAAATTTGATTGATGAGAAGAGACTTACTGTTGTCTGTCATGGTCAAATGTATCAAAAACGGATGATCAAGGCTTTCAACAAAAAAAGTCAGTCACCAATTGTATCAAGTCGGGGATCTAGTGATCAAGCGCATCATATTTCTGCAAGGTGATCCCAGGGGTAAATGGACTCCCACATACGAAGGGCTATTTGTGATCAAAAACATTTTCTCAGGTGGAGCCATGATTGTAACCACCATGGACGGTGACGACGTTCCTCATCCTGTCAATGAGGACATAGTGAAAAGATACTACGCATGATTAAAGACCCGCTAGGTTGACTGGCCTAGGCAAAAATAAGAGCTTCCCGGCGAACCAAAAGGGTTCGGGCAAAAATAAGGGATGAAAATGAAAAATCTGTACACCCGGCAAGTCGAAAACCTGAATAAGTGGCTTGGGCAAAAAGGGGTATCCCGGTGGACTGAAAACCCGAAAGGGAAGTCCAGGCAAAAGTTAGGGATGTAAAGCATATCACTATGTCCCATTGGATCAGCTTGCGACCAGGCCTCAATATCAACTGTCAAGCTCGAACGACACCGATCAATCTAATCAACTTCAGACAAGCAGCAAAGTGATGAGACGCTCGAAGACATAGCGGAAATAGCAGAATTGAAATTTAAATGAGATTATTGCACATAGCTGTTTTACTTTCTTTGTGCACAATATTGTATAGCTTCCATTTTTACGGCGGTGTTCTCTTACTAGAGCGTCAGCTTCCTTGTACAAAAACGCCTATTATAGGCCAACTTCAAAAATTAATACAAGTCATTTTTACAAAACCATTTGTTTTTCTTTTTCTGTTTTGTTTTGAAAAAACGTCCAATGATTTATTCTTGACATATGCATTTGAATATGATTGTTGTTCATAAATATTTGTATAGGAAACAAAAAGACAATTGCTCGTAACTTAAGAAACAGGGGCAAAAACTAAAAAATGTCAAACCCGACAGTTACTCTGTCCAGCAGGTATCGGTGCAGAGACAACTTTGAAACAAAGTCATTAGTACATACGACCTGTGACGTATATACTCCCCATAAAGTAGATGAAATTAAAGCTTTGACATCGGCTTCCCCAAAACATGAGGTACTCTCCCCAACTGAGTTCCTTCAGAAAACTGACATTTATATTCCCCAGCCGAATTTCATAATTACAAGCGGGTCATAAAGTTTTCTCCCGAACAGAGTTTATTTCTATGAATACAGAAACTCAATCCCCGATAGAGTTTATCCCTTCAGCTATGGAAGCTTCTCTCTCAAACAAAGTTATTCCCCCGCAGAGTTATTCTCAAGCAGAGTCTCTCCCCGGTAGAATATCCGTAAACAAGGAGCAAATCTCCAGCATAGTCATCTCTGTTCACCATCCCCAACAGAAATAGAAGAACCACGGTGTTGTACCCCAAAATTTTCCCTCTCACTTATTAATTATTTTCTCACAATGATCTTTCTTGGTTCAAGACTGCACTAGGGTTGATCAACTCAAGACACCTTCTTAAGCACTGATGACTGAAATTAGGGATTGAAATTTCACAAGGATAATTGAACTTTCAATGCTTCATATGACTTTAATGGATCACTATGGACCCCCAAGATTACTCATGTCAAGTTTCAAGCCTTGGATCACATTTTTGCTCAGTTAATTGAGCAGTTGACCTAAAAATCAGCTGTATTGGGGAAAAAGTCAATTGTGGCCAATTTACAGTCAAACTTCATAATTTTTTATCCACATCAACATTATAAATTCATATGTATAATTTGATCAAGTTTGGACCATAATTCCTCAAGAAATTTGATCAAATCATCAAAAGGGCAAAATGGTTAAAATTAGGGTTTTGACTGAGAAAGGGCAATTTCTGATTTTTGACGTAGCAAATGGTTAATTGGTTTGAGGCATGATCTCAAGAGTTCAACTTCATCATTTTAAACTAATGGCAAGACCCAAAACATTGCTCAAGATTCAATTGGATTGTTAGTGAATTTTCAGTCAACTGTACACTGAAAAGTCAAACTTTGACTTTTTGGTCAAAATCAAGTGTCAAAGATCACAATTCATCAAAAAATGTCAAAAAATGAAACTTCTTCATCAAGAAATCAAAAAGTCAAGATCTCGTTTTGAAAAGTCAAAGTTTTCTAACTTAGAAATTTTTCTAAGTGTTTAAAATTTCATGTTTTTTCACAACTTTGAGCAAATTTTTCACCATGGTGCAAGATGATTCAAAAGAAACTTTCAACATGAAAGTTGTAGATATCCATGATATCTGCAACATTGCTTTACACAACTTTTTATAAAAGTTCTTGGATCTCAAGTTATTAATTCATGAAGTCATAGTCTTGAAACTAAACACTTAGTGAAATTTTGCCCTATTTTAGGCAGGATTTTGACCTAACTTCATGGCACTTTTTCATATAGTTCCAAGGAAAATTTTCAAAAGTGATTTAAATAGGGGTTGTAGAGCACATTACAAGCTTTTCAAAATGTCAAAGAACTCCTTGATATCATTCTTGAGCAGGGAGAATCGAAGATAGAAAGTTAGGCTTTTCAAACTTGAATTACAAGTCATTTTTGATGAACACATGAACCAAATCCATGCTAGGCTGCATAATCTTTGCTTTGCAGGCCTCAAACTTGTTTTTCACTCCATAATTAAACGTTTACACAGCTGTTAGAACTTTGATCCAAGCAATTGAGCTATTATTCAAGTTGCATTTCCATTAATGGCACAAAGTTAACATTGCCATTCTTGTAAAGCAAGCTTTTTGAATAAAGTCCATTCTTGAGCATCTAACTTGTTCCCTCTGATCACACTACATCCACAAAGTCCGAGGCAAGTATGTTTAAATCATAACCACTCTATCTTAGCAAGTACACAAGGCTTTGAAACTTGAATTTCTCAAAAAAATCACATGTTATGCATAAACTTGTGATTTTGAATTCTGATCAACAACAAGTATCCAAACTTGTTACTTATAAATAGAGTCACTATTTGTGAGCTAAGACATGATCTCAAGTACCCTGAAACACTACCAAACTCCCTCTAGCCATAAATTTCACAAAAACCTCCATTGATACACAGTTCTGACCTTAAACTTGTATCTCTCATTTCCCTCGTGCGTTTTCCCTCAAATTCATTCCTAAATCTTCTTTACATCAAATACAAACCATCCCTGACCCTGTTTCATAACTGTAACTCCATCTTCATCAACCTCCATAACCAAAAACAGAGCTCTTCAACTTGACTTCTCCAGACCATTTCAGCCACCCATTGCTCAAGCTAATCATTGCATTAGCTTCCTGGAAACTTGAGGAAGCTAACCTGATCATTGAAGCAGCTTGAATCAAGCCCATTTTCATTTCACAATTTGCAGTTTTGAGGTATTTTTCTTGAAATTCTATCTTCATATTTAGTCATTGTTAGGCTTGCATTTGTGAAGATAAAATATAGACATCATTGCCCTGAAACTATACATGTCCATAGATTTCATTTATTTTGATTGAGCTAGTAGAATTGAGTTTGAACTTTCTGAAATATTTAGTTCAGAATTTGGTACTTTTAGAAATTCTCATTCATCTTTGATTTATAGCTTATGATATTTATATGGTTGGATTCGTGTGGAAAAATGGAGCAGCTTTCATGTTTGCATCTTTCATTTTTTTTTAGAAATGAGCAAGTTACAGGATCCATGGCTGGAGGTTGAAGATGAAGTTGAATTCAGGGCATAACTTATGTTATATATTTATTGTTGTGCCAATGTTAACGGATGTATAGCCACCCCAATGGTAAAGCGCGCGCCTGTTAACCCCTGGGACTTGGGTTCGAGCCCTAGTGGTACCCTTTTGCTATTTTTCATATTTTTCTTCCATTTTTTTTTGTTTGAAACAAGCGCTTGGGCTTCCAACAATTGGGCCTTGCTTTTTATTGCTTTTACTAACCCCTGTTGTTACTTCCATACACCTGGCCCAAACTTTTTTTTCAATTTTTTTTCTTTTCTAGTTTTCTTTTATTATTATTATTATTATTATTATTAATATTATTTTTATTATTATTAATAAAAATCCAAAAAAATATTTATCCTATTATTTTTACACTCATTTATTTATTTTATTTGTTTTAATAAAATTAAAAGAACAAAAACATTTTCTTAATAAATTAATTTCTTTCTTAATAATTAATATTTAGGCTTAGGTTTAATTATTATATATTTTTTTCTTGTAAATTAAAATTAATTTAGAACTTAGGTTTATTTTAATTAATTAATTTTTTGCTAATTCTAATACAAAACCTTTTCATAGAAAAACCCTAAGAATATTTTTAATTTAATTTCTTTTCTCAATTATTTGAAGTTAATTTTATTTTAATCATTTTTCTTAATTAGGTTTAGGTTAAACCATTTTCATGAAAACCAGACAAAAATCATTTCTTTTTCGATTTATATTCTTGTATTTATACATTATTATTTATTCAATTATTTGTACATATTCAATATGGTTGTAATATTATTTAGATTTAATTTCTTGCAATATTCCCCATTTGTAATTTGTATACCTCATCCCCTAAATGATGTAATAGCGTAGTAATTTTAAATTCCGTAATTTATCCCTTTATATACAATGGCTAGTAATTAGGGTTTTGTATGGAAAGACTAAAACCAACAAATAGAAAACCCCAATCAAAGACAAATCAAGCATGAAAATCAATACACTTACCCTAGGGTAAATCCACTTGGTTGCCTTACAAAAATGGCCACCTTATGCATGTCAGGTATCTTAGCAAAAACAAGTAAAATACAAGATCATAGTCCCTCGATGACGCTATCTATGTTGCCTTTCAAAATGATATTAGTCCCTAAAGAAAAATACTAAGATATCTTGCAACATTGATAATCATGTGTTGTACCCCAAAATTTTCCCTCCCATATTTCTCAAAACATTGCAAGAAAAATCTCCAAGTTGCCCAAGGTTGCTCAAGAGTTGGTCAGACAAATTAGGGTTTTGTGTTGCATCAAGTTCCTTGAGTCCAAGTGGTCCCAAGTGCTCACCAATGTCCTAATATGTTCTCAAGATCATCCATGTCAAGTTTCAAGCCTTGTAGAGGAATTTTGCTCAATCAATTGCTCAAAAGTCCAAAAAATCGACCGTGCTAGGGCAAAAGTCAACTGTGACCCAACTACAGTCAAACATCAATATTTTTTGTAAACATTCTAATTTTGAAGGATATTTCATCATTTTATCAAGGGTTGATCATGATTCATCAAGGATTGCTCAAAATTCATCAAGATTCAAAAATTGCTAAATTAGGATTTTGCAAGAAAAGTGATCTCAACTTTGACCAAGCATAACTTTCTCATACTTTATGAGAAATGAACCATCAAAATCTCATTTTGAATAGGATGCAATTCCATACAATCCATATTCATACCTCAATTTCAAAAAATGCACTCACAAGAAGTTATGAATTTTGACATTATAGGTCATTTTTGAAAGTCAACAAAAACACCTTTTTTTTCAAAGCTTCTAACTTGAGAATGGAATATCAAAATGATATGAGACCAAAAGGATTAGTTATAGGACATATCAAGCTTTCTAAAAAGTCTAAGAACACCTCAAAATAGTCAAAATTGAAGAAGTTATGCATTGTTGAAGTTGAACTTTTTTGCAAAATTACTAAAAGTCAACTATCCCCAAAACTTCAAATTTTGCCAAATGGGACCATTCTTTTTCACTTGTTTTAAGTTTGCATTGTAGCCCACGTGCTCCAGCCTTGGCCATGTGTCCATATCATTTTTTTATTAATTATTTTGATTTTATTTGAATTAATTTGATTTAAATCAAAATAAATCAAATAAAAATCCAAAGGCATTGATAACAAAGATTTTGTGTTGATTTCAGGTTCCATTATACAGCTTGCCATCATCAAATTCGTATTAAATCAATTGTGTGCAAAAAAGATTGAAATCAAGCCAATTTGGAAAGTTTGTAAAAGCAAATCAAATCCATATTAAGAGCATTGATAGAGCAAGATTTGGACAAAGAAAACAACCCTAATGTATTGTGCATTACATAAGGAAGCGAAACACACAAGAATCAAGGTTAGAGAGCAATTCTGGAGAGAGAACCAAAGTTGCAAAAACCAGAAAAATGCTTGAGATCGAAATCAATCATAGAGGAATTTTCAGGACTTGGGAAGTGTCTTAATCGTTTGCTGGCCATCTCCACAAGCTAAAGCAATCCAAACCACGCGTTTTCAAGCTTCCTAAAGCTCTGTAAGTCCCTCACGAATCCGCCCCATTCTTGAATTCGATTTGTGTTATTCTTGCATCTATAACGAAAACTAATTGCATATTCTGATTCACCATGCCATTTGCAATCTTTTGGTATTGTTTAATTTCATTCATCTAACTTGTATTGTGATTCTCCATAGTTAGGGTTTCAAGGTTTGGTTTAGGGGTTTTCTTTGCAGGAAAAATCAGCCTTAGTAATAGCTATAGTTATGACCGGAAGAGGAAGGCGAGTCTAACCATGGTGTTAGAAGGCATTTGCATGGCCTGTAGAGGATTTTTGAAGGAGACAGGTTTGTAGCGACGAACCTCCGTCCGTAGGTATAGCTACTGGGACTTTTGGCAACGGTTCAGGGACAGGGATGATGATTTATCATCCATCCATTAGTCCATTCAAATCTTGGTGCGTTTTTTTATATTTGTCCAATAAAATTTGTTTTATTATATTATCTTTTATTTGCATTATTTTGACAAAACAAGTAAAACAGCGCAGTGGCAAGCTTGGCATTGGATATCCCTTCAGGACCTGGGTTCCAATCCCAGGTCCCCCATTTTCTCAATATTATTTGTTTTCAGATAATCCAGTATGCGCTCAAGCCTAAGACCCATCATGGACATTCATAATCAAAGCGTCGGATGGCCAGATCTGGTGGCCAAGCCTTGAGGGCACACCAGGGACTCAGTCAACGCTCATGCATTGGATCACAAAAGTCCAAACGGACCAGCTTAATGGGCCAACAAAAATTGCTTCCAACACCTCCAAAAAAAGGCCCAATTCTTTCTTTCTATTATATTTTCTTTTTATTAATTTAGTTATTTTATTTTATTTTAATTAATTTACTAACCAATTATTAATTTTTCTTTATATCAAAAAATCACCAAAATACTTTTTTAATTCAGAATTTTATTTTTATTAATAAATACTAATTAATTAATTAGGTTTTAATTCTAGAATAACTTTAATTTATTTTTGTAAATAAATAAAATCAATTAGAATTAATTAGGTTCTAACTTTAATTTATTTATTTTAATTTCTTTCTTAAAATAATCAAAACTCCAACAACATGTCATTAATTATTTTTTCATTTAATTTATTTAATAATTAATTTAGTATTTTAATTTAGGATTTAATTTCTTTTCTTAAAATAAAAACAACAAAAAAGCATTTTTCTTTTAAAAGGGTCAAAACCCTAATTCCGCATCCGATTTAATTTCGCATCGCGCTTTATTTTCTTTATCCAATTAATGTATCTGCTTCGAGTTTGTAATAGATAATTAGGATATTTTATTTATTTCTCCGCTTTATTTTATTTTCAAAGGGTTACTTTTGGCGATGTAAATACCCGACGCCTTGTAATTTAATTTCTGCATTTTAAATTCTGCTAATTATAACTTTTAGATGTTTGATAATAGGGTTTGCATGTCAAGACTGAATACTTAATCTTAAAATCAAATTAGATCACCCTTAACATGTGCAAATATAAAAATAACCAAAAACAACACACTCGCACATGCGCACTCTTAGGGTACATCCCACTTGGTTGCCTTCGTACACGGTCATTGAGTATAGGTCATCTTAAAGGTCGTCCTCTTGTCTAAAAGATCATAGTCGCCTCGAATTAGTTGCCTCAGATATTGTTGCCTCAAACAAATGATCTAAGACATTAGGGTTACCTCTAAGGCGTCCTAACATTGCTTTAGTGACCGTATGTCCCTCATTTGAATTGACCCTCAAACTCCAACGATGGTGCTACCTACTCACTAATAGTGGGATAGCATTGTCTAAAGGAAATTAGCATAGAACGATTCCTTTTTCGAGTAGGTAGATAGTTCTTAGATACTTGCTCATCCAAAACAAATTTTTCACACTTACACTCCTTTTCGAACAAAGTTTTCAAAAACACTTCATTACACTCTTGAGGACAGAAGCAAGAGTTAAATCGAAGTTTAAAACAAAAACTTTTCAAAACCCACAAGCACAAAGAAAAAATTTTGAAAATGATGAGCAAGTACCTAAGAGCCCGTAGATAACTACGGATAGAAAGGGTGCAAATACCTTTCCTTTCTATAATCTACCCACCGTACTCAGAAATATCTCTAAAAAGGAATTTTTCTGTGCTTTTTTCCTTTCCTTGTTGGATAAAATAAAAGTCGGTAGCGACTCTTGCTTACCGCGACATTTTGCAAAAACAAACGCAAAACGCAAACCGGTATTCCAAAAACAGTCAGCTCTTACCACCGTATCACCGAACTAGCGACTCTGCTGGGGACAGTTTATAAGTGGGGTGTACCTTAGGAATAGTTCATCATATTGTTTTCAATTGTTTGATCTATTTTCTTTATCTTTGTGGGTTTGAATCGGAGTTACTATAGATCCTAACCCGGATCTGGGGAATACCTTTTAGGTAAGTAGCAATAGACTGTGAGGGAACTGTACAGCGTAGACCGATACGGTTGAAGCAGTAGCTACGTTGGTGTGGCACTTTAGTTTGTACCAATATCCCTTGTGGTGGAACAAGGAGAATATGGGTCTTCTAAGGGGTCATTAAGCACCAACTGACCTTAGAACCTATAATCGACCAACTTGGCCATAGAAAAGTAGCAGTATGCTACACTCATTGAGACCAAACTCTCGCGATGATTCCGGCCGCAAGAAAAAGTTGCCAAACTGGAATTATGACCGATCGAGGGTGGTCAGTGATATTGAGATCCTCTAGAACCCGGTTACTATTACTAGGACAGGTTGAACCAACTAAACTGAAAGAGGGTAATACCTAAACTCCGTGCCAGCCTGAAATCTAAGGGCTACTGTGTGACTTGTTTGCCCTTACCATGTTTACTATCTGTGAATACTTGTGGTGTGTTTCTATCATGCCATTATGCATTATGACATTGCATGCATCTTGCATTAAGACTAACCTATTTCAAAGACAAAGGGGATTCATCTTTGTTCTGTTTTATAGGTCATGGCACCTATGTGTAGAAACACTATTCGGATCAGTTTTGTTCAGATTCCTACTCAGCTTAGAGATTTGGTTGCAAAAGTTCCAGATACTTCCTCCTTTATTAGAAGATATGGCACCTCCTTGGTTTGGTCACTTCCAGATTAGATGAACAGATGCTGAGTGTTTTGTGCCAGTTCTTTGATCCATTATACCACTGCTTCACCTTCCTGGACTATCAGTTGGCCCCTACTCTGGAGGAGTTCTCTGATCTACTTGGTATTTCTATTCTAGAGCAGACACCATTTACAGGTTGAGAGAAAGCCCTTAGGCCAGAAGAGATTGCTTCAGCCCTTCATCTGACAAAGGCTGAGGTAATGTCTAACTGGGAGACTCGAAGTGGGATAAAGGGCTTCTTGGATAAGTTCTTGGTTGATCGGGCTAATCAGTTTTGGGACAGTTTGGATTTTTCAAGCATTCGAGGATATCTTGGCCCTTCTCATTTATGGTTTGGTGGTGTTTCCTAACTCAGATTCTTTCTTTGACGTGAATGTAGTGAAGATTTTCATGTCCCGTAATCATGTGCCCACACTCTTGGGTGATATTCTGCACTCTCTTTATGCCCGTACTGCTCGGAAAAGGGGAACCCTTATGTGTTGTGCACCATTGCTGGCGAGGTGGTTTATTTCTCACCTCCCCAAATCAGTTTTGAAGAACAAGGAAGGCATGGGTTAGGCCTACAGAGTTATGTCTCTCGCTCACACTGACATCATCTGGAGCACTAAATACATGGAAGACGTAGCTATTATTGATCGTTGTGGGGAGTACCCCAATGTTCCATTGCTGGGAATTCGAGGAGGGATTACCCATAATCCTTGTTTAGCCTTACGTCAGTTTGGGCGAGCTAGGAGGGACGAACCTCATGAGTTGCTAATTCCGAGCATTGTCTTTGACTTCCAAGGGGATAGTGAGGAGCATCGCCGTAGGTTCATACGAGCTTGGGACAGGGTGCACAGGTCTGATCCACACGAGTTAGGGATGAAGACTTCTCTTCCGATGGAACCGTATCTCCGATGGGTTCGAATCTGTACCCAAAAGCTGGGAATGTCGTACGAAGCTGTATTTCCTGTGATTGTTGAGATTGCTGATGAAGAAGGGGTTCCACCTACCATCCTCCACCCGTACATGCCTACTGACATTAAGGCATTAAAGAGGTCTTGGATGCAGCTAAGAGAAGAGCGGGATACTTACAGAGAAAAGTATCACGAGTAGGAGCGGAAGATTATAAATCTTATAAGAAAGTTGGAGAATGAGAAGGTCCTCAATGATTATGTCAGCACCAACAGAAAACGACCATGGGAGCTGCCGATTGACAAATCTTCTTCTGGTAGGCAAGTGACGAGATGACGGGACATAGTCGTACGCTTTGATCCCTAATTTTTTCCTGGACCGTCCTTTCGGGTTTTCAGTTAATCGGGATACCCTTTTTTGCCCAAGCCGCCTTTTCAGGTTTTTGACTTGCCGGGTGTATGGATTTTTTCATTTTCATCCCTTATTTTTGCCCGAACCCTTTTGGTTCGCCGGGAAGCCCTTATTTTTGCCTAGGTCAGTCAACCTAGCGGGTCTTTGATTATGCGTAGTATTTTTTTGACTATGTCTATGCTCTCAGGATGTAAGGAGGTGCCACTGTCGATAGTATTGTGTTGCCATACTACCAGAAGATGTTTGATCGTGCAAGATTCGTCGCTGGAATTCACGTCCAATGCCCCTATTGATTCAGATGGAGATTTTCCCCTGGCTATTCGGCATTTTGAAATATTCCTTGAATCTTGACTTGACTGCCCCAGATTATGGACAATGCTCATGTCGTGCCCCTTGGTCGGAAGTGTTTTTTCCACTTGAGGTGATCCTTTTATTGAGAAGGTTTTTTGTTCACTAGATATTCGTCGTGCGAATTTCTATGCTGTTGAACAAATAGTCATATGCAAACAATATTATTTTAAGAATGCAAAGCTTATGTCTGTCTTGAAGTTTTTGAAAATGCAGTTTTCAATAAAACAAGTGAATTTTTGTAAAATGTGATGTCAACTCAGGATTTTACAGCAAGCCCTACAGGAGTCAGGATACCTTTTGTAACAGTGTGCTTTCGAACTAACCCATGCTTCAGCTAGGACTTTTTAAGGGTTATAACGTGGCCTGGTTCACGATTTAAGAAACAAAGGATAAAGGCTCAAATTTTATTTGTACCCACCCGCTCTTCGTGATGTTCTTCGATCCTAAACTCAGCTAATCGTGCATTAGACCTTGTTTGAGTCTTTGCTCTGATATTCCAGTGATGGTTCGGATACTGACAGTTTATTTTGAACAGGCAGTCAATTCTTTTTTTGTTGAGAGTCTGTAGGATCTCTTTCTTTTTGATTTTTATTATCCCTGTCTTTTTTCCTGAACTGTTTCTTTTGTGATTACAGTCAGCGGGATGCCCCAGTTTTTGTTAAGTCTCCTTCATAGGTTTTGACTTATTGGGCTTTTATTTTGAGAGATAATGACTGCCTGTCCTTACGATTATACGGAACAATCATTGTCTTTTTGTCTCGGAAGGACTTCTTTGATGCCATTCATTGTGCACCTGGATCAACTGAGAACACTACCCTGCCCCAGGTTATAATTAAGGGTTTTAATTTGTGAAAAGAAAAACTCCAACTTCTTTGGCTCAAAGGGGTTGACGAGGGATTATCTTCCTTATAACTCCATTGTTTAGGATTTGAAACAATGCTTATACCTCATCAGCGGGGTCTGTTCAAAAGCATACTGTAAAGATCGTGGTATCGTTTTCGTCATCCTCCCTCAGAAGGTTTAGAATTTTAGATTCAAGAGTTGAACATCGCAAAAAATGAGGCAATTTTAAGCATAGTGAAAACAATTAATTCAAAACAGACACGTGTAATGCATTAATGAAATAAAAGAGTTTGACATGATAATTGTTTGAATAAGCAAAGAAAAATACAACTTCAGAATTCAAATGAACAAAAGTGCTTTCAATCCTAGCCATGTTTTGGCAAGGGAGCAGTGATCACATTGGGAGTCTCAGAAGGCTCGAATTCGATCTCCTTAGCGTCAATCATATTCTGAATCTTATATTTCAGCGCCCAACAATCATCAGTATCGTGCCCCGGGCTACCGGAATGATAAACACACCTCGCATCTGGGTTGTAGTTTGGAGAGGAAGTCTTAGGGTTCGTAGGAGGGTTTATCACCGCAATCAGGTTCATCTTCAACATGTGCTGCAATGCTTGTGACAATGGCATGTTGATGTTGGTGAACTGTCTTTTAGGCGCGTCCGACCTTCGTTGATTTCCCTTTTGCTCTTGTCGGTGTGACGCAGAACCAGAGATCATGATTGCCCCCACGTGTTGGTCACGACGACTCTTTTGACGATACACCGCATTGGACTCTTTCTTCCTATTGTAGGGCTTTTTTTTAGCATCAGAAGGTGTAGCTTCTTGAATCTTCCCGCTTTTGATGCCAGCTTCAATTCTTTCACCAGTCAAGATAAGGTCTGTGAACCCGGCTGAAGAATTTCCAATCAAATGGTTGAAGAATGGACCAGACAGGGTCCCCAGAAACATATCAACCAGCTCACGGTCAGTTAAAGGTGATTGCACCCTTCCAGCAAGGTCTCTCCACTTTTGAGCATACTCTTTAAATCCTTCGCCCGTCCCTATTGACATACCCTGGAGTTGGGTACGCGTAGGAGCGAGGTCGGAATTATATTGATACTGCTTATAGAACGCAGTAGCCAAATCTTCCCAGGTACGGATACTGGCCCCATCCAGCTGATAGAACCACTCCAGTTGAGTCCCTTAAAGACTATCTTGGAAGAAGTGGATCCACAAATTCTTGTCAGCAGTGTAAGGTTGGATCTTCCTTACATACGACCGGAGGTGCAGCTTTGGGCAGGAGGCTCCGTCATATTTAGCAAAAGCAGGTGCCTTGAACTTATGGGGAATCACCACCCCAGAGGATAAGTCTAGGTCTCCAAAGTCCAACCCAGGCACATTCTGTATCTCCATGGCGCTCAAGCGGTCCTCCAACTGTTTATACCTATCCTCAGCAGGAGGGTACTGTTCTTCATCATAATCCGTCTCGTTGTCAGAGACTACGGGACTAGGAACCCTTCTCTCTTGTGGGATGTCTTTCCCTACAGATGAGGTGGTCAGATCAACCTCATTCTGCACTCCATTTCCAAACCTGCGTCCAACGTTGAACAGGACGGTCCTCTTCTTCTTCTTCTTCCTCTCTTTCAGAATCAGAGTCTTCAAATCCTGTTGACCCTGGGCTAGGCTCATAACCAACTCTTGAAACTGGGCATTCTGGGCCTGGAGGGCCTTGATATCTTGCTCAGTGGAAGGTTCAGTAGACATCATGATTGCTGAAATAAACATCGAAGAAGATAAGCGACCTGTGAAAAGGGTACCTGTAATGCAATGATATGTATGGTATATGTATGCAATGTTTTCAAGGATCTCGCGGGGTAAACAGGAAACTGTTAGAATTTGAATTTTGCAGCTTGATTGAAGGAAGTTCATGTTGCTGAGAGTCCTTCTTCAAGAGTCAGGCTCACCATATCGAGTGGGTCATAGCCCCTGACTCAAGTTATCATGTTTTGATCTCCAAACAACCTTGGCTAGAGGAAAATAAATCCCCTTTTCCCCTTGCTAGACATTTGGTTCATCATGACCTACATCACAAACCCTTGAGATCCTTGAAATGGGTTAGTCCTTATGCAGGATGTATGCAATGTTATTATGTGATGATGTTATGATGTTATGATAAAGGCACACCACAAGTATTCACAAAAGGCAAACATGGCAAAGGCACACAAGTAACACAAAAGAGCCCTTAGATTTCAGGTTGGCATGAAGTTTAGGTACTACCCTCTTTCAGTTTCAGTTGGTTAAGACCTGTCCTAAAAATAGTAATCGGGTTCTAGAGGATCTCAATATCACTAACTACCCTCAATCGGTTATAATTCCAGTTTGGCAACCTTTTCTTGCAGCCGGAACCATCACGAGAGTTTAGCCTCAATGAGTGTAGCATACTGCTACTGTTCTATGGCCAAGTTGGTCAATTTAAGGTTCTAAGGTCAGTTGGTGCTTAATGACTCCTCAGAAGACCCATATTCTTCTCGTTCCAACACAAGGGATATCGGTATAGACCAAGGTGTCACACCAACGTAGCTACTGCTTCACCCGTGTCGGTCTACGCCGGACAGGTCCCTCACAGTTTATTGCTACTTACCTAAAAAAAGGGCACCCCAAATCCGGGTTAGGATCTATAAAACTCCGATACAAACCCACAAGATTAAAGCATACAAATCATACAATTGAAAACATAATGATCTAATCCTAAGGTACACCTCACTTATAAGTCCCCAGCAGAGTCGCCAGTTCTGTGATCGGTGGAAATAGAACTGACTGGTTTTTAAAGCTGGTTCACGAAATGTCACGGTAAGCAAGAGTCACCACCGTCTTTTATTTTCTCCAACAAGGAAAGGACAAAAGCACAACAAAATTCCTTTTCGAGATGTTTCTCAGGTTCGGGAGGTAGATTATAGAAAGGGAAGGTGTTAGCACCCTTTTTATTCGTGGTTATCCACGGGCCCTTAGGTACTTGCTCACTATGTTTTCAAAAAGTTTTTGCTTTTCTTGTGTTTGTGGGTTTTGAAAAAAAAGAGTTTTGTTTGAAAACTTCGATTTAACTCTTGTATCTGTCCTCAAGAGTGTATGAAGTGTTGTTTGAAAACTTTGTTTGAAAAGTGTGTAAGTGCGAAAAGTATTTTTGTTTTGAAAGAGCAAGTACCTGAGAACCTCTACCTACTCAAAAGAAATTAAGCTGTGTAAATGTCCTTTAGACAGTACTATCCCACTATTGAGAAGTAGGTAGCACCGTCGTTGGAGTTTTCGGGTCAATTCGATTAATGGGACATGTGGTCACTAAAGCAATGGTATGACGCCTTAGCGGTAACCCTAATGTCTTAGATCGTTTTATCCAAGGCAACCGTTTCGAGGAAATTTTGATCTTTAGACAAGAGGGCGACCTCTAAAACATCCTATACTCAATGACCACGTCAAGGCAACCAAGTGAGGCGTACCCTAAGAGTGGCATGTGCGAGTGTGTCAGGTTTCAATTATGCTATCTTTGCACATTTTATGGTGAGCTACGATTGATTTTAATTTTCAGAGAAGTCTTGTCATGCATAGCCTAGTTAACATACATCTAACAGTTAATAGTTGCGGAAAAGAAAACTAAACTATTACAAGGCGTCGGGTATTTACATCGCCAAAAACAAACCCTTGAAAAGTAAATTGCGGGAAATTAAATAAAAGCGATAAAAAGGTCCTAATTAAAGCTATTACATCCTCGGAGCAATTACAATTATATGGTAAAAAATAAATCAAGAATAATCACACGCGCGAGAAAAAATTGGATCGGAGAGTTTTAGGGTTTTGACCCCTTTTTTTGAGAAAGAAGGAAGTTTTTGTTATTTTGCATTTAATTGAATTAAACCTAGACTAATTAATTAATTAAATAAAAGAAAGATATTTTTTGAGCTTTTTTAATGTTTCAAGGAAATAAATAAAAGATGGTCAAAATTGTCAAGAAACCCTAATTCTATGTTGATTTTAAATTATTGAAAAAAAGTTAAAATTAACCTAATTAAAACTAAATTAATTATGTTAGTATCTATTTACAAAAATAAGCTAATTAAAGTTAATAAATAAAAATATTATATTTTTTCTGTTTTCTGATTTTTATTATGAAAATAAATATTAATTTGTTAGTTAAAATAATAATTGTAACAAATAATAAAAATGAAAGAAATAAAAATAGAAAAGAAAAGGAATAAACTTGAAGGGGGGTGTGGGCCAAATTCTGGAGTGCATCAGCAATTCTGAAGCCCATTAATCTTCCAGCCACGTTGACTTTTGCAACTCCCTGCATACTCATTGACTAGGGCGTATGGTGATCTTTCACCCATGGCCATTGGATTCATGTCTGGAGACATCTGGCATACTGAGGTTTGAGGTGTATGGTGGACCTCACTTTGAATCTTGCACGTGAACACCTGAAAAATAAAAGCAACAATGTTTTGGGGGACCTGGGATTCGAACCCAGGTCCCAATGCTTCCAGATCAACACGTTTACCACTCAACCACCTGCGTCCTTTTATTATTATAATGATAAGCAATTATTATATTGGCAATCAACTCAATATGCTGTAAAAAGAAAAATAACGTGCGCGCTTTCAATTTGTCCAACCATATGATAACACATCATCGTCTTCTTCGTTTTTCTGTATATATAATATCAAATAGCAGGGTTTTTAACCCCCACTAATTCCTGCAATAGAAAATAGTGATTAGAAGCACAGTGGATATAAATATTTCGCGAGGTGTGGGGTATGTTCGGCTTGGCCACACGAGTTCAGTCATGCATCTCACGAGTCCTAATTTTGCCTGGTTCAGAAAGCCCTAATTCAAAGCTTGGAAACCCTAGAAATTTGTTCATGGCATCTTTTGATTCAGGGCATTTCAGTTCAATTAAATCAGTCCATCAGCTTCATATGGTTTCTAGCAATGCAAAACAATCAAGAAAACATGTTAAATGCACATGAATTAAGCAATACAATTTTGAATAACATGTGCAAACCGTGAAACTGTCTATGACGATTCTTTGAGCTTTAAGGCCTGAATTTGATTGTAAATCCTTCCTGGGACCTCCTGCAATGTATTTGGATCAATAAAATGCCTTGAATCGTCCTAGAATGCAAGAACAGATTTTCAGTTTTCTTGGAAATTCTTGAATGTGCTATGGTGGTTTCTGCATCTTTTTCACGTCCACTAGGTCAGGGTTTGCTTGCTTATGTATAAGGCAATTGATTTAGGTCAAGAGCTGGGCAAAAATCCATGTGCAATGATGATTGAATCCTTGATCGAAAAATCAAATATTCTTGATTTTCATGATTGAACAAACTTGCCAAATTTGGATTTTTTGTATCTTTGACTTTGTGCACGAATTTTCCAGCATGTTTAGGTCAGATTTTCTTCACAAGTTGATTTAAAAAATCAAATCTTCTATTTTCCTACAATTTAAATTAATTAAATGAATTAATATTAATTAAAAATCCAATTAATCAATAAAAATAAGAAAATAAATTCAATTAAGCTTGATGGGTCGTGCATAGGTCATGGATGAAGTTTCAAGAAGAGATTTGAGGCCCATTAGCAAAAATAAGGTGTTTTGAGCAAAGTTGACTTTTGCAAATTCATGAAAATTTCCCAACTTCTCCAATGCACAACTTGCTCAATTTTGATCATATGACCATGTTCTTGGATATTTTGGAAAGCTCTTGAAGTCCTCCAACCAATACCTTTGGTCCCATGTCATTTGGATTTACCAATCTCAAGTTATGGCCTTTGACTCAAAGTGTACTTTTGTTGACTTTTGAAATTGACCTATAATGTAAAAATTGGCAACTTCTTGTGAGAAAATTTTATGAACTTGGAGTGTGAAGATGGATTGTATGAAATTGCATCCCCTTCAAAATGAGCATTGGATGGAATTTTTCTGACAAACCATGAAAAAGTTATGCCCTGGTCAAGATACAGTTGACTTTTCTACTGTCCCAAAATAGTAACTTTTGCATCTTTGATGATTTTTGAGCTATCCTTGTGGAATATGATCAAGACTTGATCAAATGAAGATTATGAACTCAAAATAAGATGTTGACCAAAAATTCTGACTTTTGACTGCAAAATGACCATTTTACCCTTGCAGTTGACTGTAGATCAAATGGAGCTTTTGACTTTGCAAACTGGCACTGTGAGTCTTGAAACTTGGCATGTAGGTGCTTGAGAATGTATATAGGCCTATGAGACTTGATTGAACCATTGAGAATCCTAAATTCCTTGAAAGAACCAAAACCCTAATTTCAGCTGTCCTAGGAAGTGGTTTGACTGTCTAACCCTTGAGCAATCTTGAACCATTTGAGGATCATATCTTGAGGAATATGGGAGGGCAAATTTTGGGGTACAACAACAAAAAATAAATAAATAAATGATATGAGCCAGGGGGTGCTGCAAGCAAATAGGAGGCAGGAGGTTAGCAAAAAAACATAAGGCCCAAAGTCTGAAGCCCACGCTGCAAAAACAACAAAAAAGGTGGAAAAAATATGGAAAATTGCAAAAGGAAGCGCCAAGGCTCGAACCCATGACCTATGGAATTTTTGCGCGTTTCCTTACCACTGGGGTGGCTTTACATCCGTTCATATAAATAAAGGCATAAATATATATATATATATATATATATATATATATATATATATATATATATATATATATATATATATATATATATATATATATATATATATATATATATATATATATATATATATATATATATATATATATATATATATATATATATATATATATATATATATATATATTATAAAATGCCCCCTGAAGGCAACTTCATCTTCAACCTTGAGCCAAGGCTGGACCACCTGTATCTCTCTCATTTCTCCATGAAAATGGAAAGTCCAAACATGAAAATCATGGTGTTTATTTCCATGAGTTCAACCATATAATTTATGTAAACTAACAATCAAAGATCAAAGCTAATTTTACTTGCCCTAATTTAAAACCTAATTTTTACAGAAAATTCAAATCCAAAATTCTCTATACACAATGAATATAAATGAAATCTATGAACATGGTTGGCTTTAGTGTAAGGATATCTACATTTTGTTTTCACAAATCAAGACCAAAGGATGCATGTATGAAGAGATAGAAGTTTGAGTCTTTACCTCTTTCAGTTGAGATCGTGAATGGAGTTTGAGCAAGTTTTGAGAAGGCCTGAGGATCTGTTTAGCTTACCTGGACCTCCCTGAGTGTATTCCAATCCTTACCTTGTCTTGAAAGTCCCTGAATCTCCCTACTCAAGTCAACCTGCAAGCTTGAAATGTAAAACTGGAAGATGGAGAAGAAGGAGTTACAGTGAGGGAACAGGGGTCTGGAACACTTAGATATGATGTATATTAAGTGTTTAGGTGGTTAAAACTCAAAACACATGAGTAGTTTTTGAGATTGCTATGTAAGGTGCAAAATTGTAAGTTATGGCAGATTTCCAGTGATAGAGTGTTTGGGAGAGTTTCTGAGCTTTAGCAATCGTGTTTTTGGTTTTAATTCACTTGTGTATTAGTATGGAAAAGGTTAGGGATCAAGCTTTCTCAAGCTTTCTCAATTGTAGCCTTTTGGCTCTATTACTTGCTTTTGAAGAAAAGAGAGGAGACAAGTCTCTATGTGTTTGTAAAAGCCTGATCTGAGTTAGTAGAGGTTCTAGACACATTGCTTTTTGTTTATAGGGGTTGTGTGTGCAGAAAGAACAAGTGCAAAACTCAAGGAGTTGAAAATTGCAAAAGTTGTGCTTTATCAAAATGGAAATGGCAACTTTGTGCCATAAATGGAATTGTAGCTTGGACAAAGGCTCTAATTCTTGGGTTAAAGCTCTATCAACTGTGTAAACATTTAATCATAGAGTGAGAAACAAGTTTGAGGCCTGAAAAGCAAAGATTATGCAGCCTAGGCTTGAATTTGAATTTTGGTTCATCATGAAATGGCTTGAAATTAAAGTGAGAATTTGCCAACTTCATCACTTCGATTCTCCCTACTCAAGAATGATCTCAAGGAGTTCTTGGACATTTTAGAAAGCTTGTAATATTCTATACAACTCATATTTGAATTGCTTTCAAATATTCCCCATGGAAGTATGTGAAAAATTGGCATGAAGTTAGGTCAAAAACCTGCCTAACTAGGGCAAAATTTCACTAAGTTGTTTTAGTTCATGAGCATGTATTCACAAAATTATATCATGAGATCCAAGCATCTTTAGGATAAATTGTGTGAAGAAAAGTTGTATATTTCATGGAAATCTACAACTTTCATTTTGGAAGTTTCCTTTGAATCATCTTGCATCATGGTGATAATTTGGCTCAAAGTAAAGAAAAAATAAGAAATTTTCTATACTTAGAAAATTTTCTAAGTTAAATTTTTTTAACTTTTTAAAACCAATCCTTAAGTCCTTGGTTTCTTGATGAACAAATTTCACATTTTGACATTTTTTATGAAAACTTGTTTCAATTGACTGTGGACTTCAATGATTGACATTCATTTTCAATGATTGACATTCATTTTCAATGATTTTCGAGTGTCTTACATTTCATGTGCTCTTTTATATTGTGATAACCATTTTGCTTGTCATGTAGCCACCATTGTAAGTTTTCATGAAAAAACTAAACATGTCAAAATTGATTGCCATATCGTTTATGAAAAATTATAATGTCCGATTGTTTAAGGGTTTTATTAAAAAATGATTTTATAATTACATATTTTTGTGTGGAAATAATTTATAAATAAACTTTTCAAAAAAACTTCATATGAAATTTTAATTTGAATGATTATTTTTAAAATGTTATTTTAGATGTATTGTCATTTTATTGGAAGAAAAAATTTAATATCAAAATTTTAAAAAATCACTTAATTTTTTAAACTATTTTAAATAGTTTTTCATTAAAAAATAATTTTTGAGATATAATTTTTTTTAAATTGTAATTTTGAATATGATTATATCTTAATAATATATGTTTATGTTATAGAATATTAAAGTTATTTTTTCAAATTAAAAAAAAAATTGAAAAAATTTATAATATTTTTTTTAAAAAAATTATAAAAATTATTTTGAAAAATGAAAAATAAAAAAATTATTTTTGACTTAAATAGTATGTTGGTCCCTTTAAGTTAGTGTATTTTTATTTTTAGTCTATAATTTGTATTCTTTTTAATAGTCCCTGAATATTAAATTTTAAGAAAAAAATTTTAATAGTTCTCTTTTTAGTCCATAAAATATTTTTATATTGATTTTAATTTTAAAGACTAAGATAAAAATTTTAACATTCAAAAACTATTTAAAAAAACATATTATAAATTAAAATAAAAAATATGTTAACTTAGAAAGATCAATTTTTAAATTTTTTTTTAAAACTAAAACAAACCTGCTTATGATCGTGCTTATTTCATTTAGGGCTTATTCACAGTGCTATTCAATAGACTAATATTCTAACAAAGCCTTTGCAACCTTAGTCTTTCTGATTATTAGTTTCCAAACTTGGAGTTCTTTCCATTCATTCATCAGTTTGAAGAATTGTATTAGCCACAAGTTTTAAAATAACCTTGATTAATCTAAGTTTATCATGTGACAATTATGAATATGTTAATTAGTTAAATATTCATGTTTTTTGTTTTTTTCACTCTATTTCTGGTTCATATACGTATATAAATAGTTCATCAATAATATTCAAGAGTCAAGCTTTTTTCATTCGGTAAGTACATTTTTGTTGGAAGTAATTTATATTTAGAAGTTGTTGTTAGAGTCAGAAGCTTGTGTGGCTTTTATTCAGAAGCAGTGTTGTTCCGAAGCAATATAGTTTCTGAGGTTGTTAATCAGAAGCAGAAGCTTCTGAGGTTGCGTCCCAGAAGTATGTTTAGCTTCTGGAGTTCTAATTATTTTGTTAGCTTAGTTATTAAGTAAACTTAGCTATTCAGTTTACCTTTTGTTCAGGCATATGTGGCAATTTACTTTGTGTATAAATAAATTAGTGGTAGTTGTCATATTTTCATCAATATTCCTATAGCTTTTGTAGCCGTCATTGCAGAGTAATAAATATATTCTCTTATTCTCCCTGATTTTCATCATCTTGTGCACTAACAATTTGTATCTAGAGCTTCGGTTCAGATCCACATAGAAACACAAAAAATACGAGTGAAACGGTGAGGCGTTGTGTGATTGATTTCGTTCTTGAATTCATGTTGAATCTTGAACTAAATCGTAATAGAATCATATTTTTTGATTCTACAGGATTGGAAAACAATGTGTTTGGTGAGATTTGAGTGACTTGAACAAGGTTGAAGATGAACGGAAACGGTAGTATGAGCACCAAACTTCCAGTATTCGATAGCAAGAACTGAAATCATTCGATGATTCAGATGTGTGTGTTGTTTGACACTCAAGATGTTCTTGATCTCGTCAACGATGGTTATGTTTCAGTTGCACTTCCAGAAAATGCAACCAATGCACAAAGAAATGCTCAGTATGATCTGAGGAAGAAAGATCAGATGGGGTTGTTCTACATCCTGCAGTGTGTGGTTATGAACTTGTTTGAGAAAATTGTTGATTCGACGAAGACGAAGACTGTGTGGGACACACTAGTTAGGTGTTACGGTGGTGATGCATCAATGAAGAAGGTGAAGCTTCAGTCTCTATGATAGTAGTATGAGAATCTCAACATGAAGGACAATGAGAAGATGTCTGAGTATATCTCTAGAGTGATTCTGATCACTCACTACTACAAAATACGCATACAACAATGCCAAAGCCACCACGATTTACCCCAAAACCGTGATGACACTTCTAAATTCACGCGCTAAAATATTTTTATTGAAAATTTTAAGGTTATAATTACGGTTCAATCCCTAACAGTGGTGATACAGTCCAGCTTTCCTGGGTTCGATCCTCAGCTCCCTCAAATAGCTTATCTCTTTTACGTTAATGAACGCCTTTTCAATTATATTTATATTTAATTAAAAAATAATAGGGATATCATTATGGATCTTTTGTAAAACCATTTTTACACAATGGTGCTTCTTTATATATACTAAACACAAAGTACCCATTTTTCTACTGATAAAAGAAACAACCTTAACACCAACACTGTCGATATCGTTGGGAAGAAGACAACAACACCCACACTCATTGTTGTTATCCAGTTTTGCTTCAATGTCGCATTTGAAGACAAACTCATTCAAAAGTGTTACTATGTCTTCTTTCACTGTAAAATCTCGATCTGAAAATTTTTGTGGTTGTGGTAGTCGTATGGTTTCGTACCAACGTAAGAATGGACAAAATAAAGGAAGACTTTTTTGGAGATGACCATTTTGGAGGAGTGATGAAACATGTAATTTATTCATATGGGATGAAGACATGAGAGAAAAATTGGGAAATGAAGATCAAAGTAATATGATGCCAGAGTTGGAAGTTGTGGGCTATTTAAAGGTTATGTGTGAAGATTCAAAAAATAAGAACAAGAATTTGAAGAACAAACTGAGTTCACAGAGATTTTCTGGAAATTAGAAGATGTTATGTTTTCTTATCTCCTTTATGTTTAGTATTTAATTTGTTATGAAATCTAATAGTTAAAGTAGGGTTTGAAATTTGAAAACGTTATGTTTTCTCGTCTCTTTTATGTATAATATTTACTCTGTTATGAAATGTAATAGTTGAAATGCAGTGAACTTGACAGAAATACAACTAACAGATGGTTTCTTACGAGTAAGTTCATCGCAAATTGTTGAATTTTCAATTACAATTATGTGTTTTATATATTTTTTTAGTTTAAGGTGATAGTTTAAGTTGATAGTTTAAGTTGAATGTTTAAGTTGATAACCTTAAGAGAGTTAAGCAGAAAGATTAAAACTTCATTACATAAAACTTTCATTACATGATCAAAAACCATAATCAAATCTAAATCTTCTCGTTGAGATAAAGTTAGACCAATCATAGTCAGCTTCATCATCATCATCAGAATCGGAAAAAATTATCATTTTCCTTCTCAACCTTCTTCTTATTCTTCTTCTTCTTCTTCTCCTCACCCTAAGACCTCTCATTAGTCTAAACACAACACCCTATATAATAACATCTTGAATCTGAAGATGGTTTTGCACCATAATACCCTCTACAACAACATCTTGATTATGAGGTTGGTTTTACACCACATCTTGATTCTCAGTATTGTTGGTAGCTTGAGCAGAATAACACATATTGATTCCTTTAGATGAAGTTGTTTACATGTTTTGGTTCTTCCGCTTTTATATTGTTCCTTCTGATTCTTCATCTTCTTTTCTTGGAAGCTTAAAAACCAAAGCTACTCATTATTGTTTCTTTAATTCTATATGTTTTCTCTTCTCTTGGAAGTTGGAAAAATTGCATACCTCGAGTTGTTCAAATTTCGATCTACTTAATGGAATTGTGTACTTATAATACAAGTTTTGATATCAATTAAAAGAATAACGGTATTCATATACAATTGATACAGTTGACATTTATTCATATACAATATCACAATGGTTAATAAGAATAACGGTTGTTATAAGGCGCGCACTTTCCAGTTTACTACGACGGTCATTGGACCGTGATTGTAAGTACCACATATACAACCACACGCTACATAATAATGTATGATCTTGCATGGTTATATATTTTTCCCAATAGTTGTTAAATTCCTTTTCCGTAGTAGTGATTAATAAGATGAAAGCTTGTGGAGAAACTCTTTCTGAACAAGTAATCGTTGAGAAAATATTGAGGTCTCTTACCCCTCAATTTGATTGCATTATTGTAGAAATTGAACATTCTAAAGATTTGGACACCATAAGAATAGAAGAGTTGCAAAGCAGTACGGAGGCGCAATAGTTGCGCTTGACTGAGAGAACTTCTGAAAGAGAAGTTGAGAAGGCTCTGAAATCTTCTTTTGTCAAGAAGGACCAGAAGTATTCAAGGTCAGAAGCCAAGAAGAGACATGGTGGTAGCTTCCAGAAGTCAAAAGCCTCAAACTCCGATGGTAAGAAGTATCAGAAGGAAAAGGAGAAGTTTGACAAGAAGAAGGTTTAATGTTACTGCTACAAGCAGTTTGGCCACTTTGCTAGAGATTCTTGGTCAAACAAGGGAAGGAAATCATAAGAAGCAAATATAGCCAGAAGAGATTTCGATGATGAAATTGTGCTATTAATGGCTTATAAATCTTACGAGGAACCTTTGCAATTGTCGTTTTCTGATTCTGAAGGGGGGGGGGGGAATATGAGTCAGAATCAGAAGATGACTCTGAAGATTATGAAGATGAGTCAGAATCTGAAGTTTTAGAAGATGAGTCAGAGTCAGAAGATGACACTGAAGCTGAAAACAAGTCAGAATTTGAAGGTGATTCTGAGTCTGAAGGAGAATCAGAAGATGAGTTAGAATCTGAATGAGATTCTACTTCTGAAGATACTTCAGAAGGTTCTGAAGATGAGTTTAAACCTGAAAGTTCTGAAGAAGAGTCAGAGTCAGAATATGATTTTCGAGACTCTAAAGATGAGTCGGGTGGTGAATCTGATTCTGATCTAAATTTTGACGATGACTTAGAATCTGGTGGTGGTCATGATTTTGGAAGGGAAAACTCTGAAGACGTAGGTTCTGGAGGATAAGCTTCTGGAGATGATCATGTTTCTGGTGGAAATCATGTCTCTGAAGGTGGACTTTCTGAATGAGGAGCTTTTGAAGATAGTTCAGCCTCTAACGGTGGTCATGATTTTGAAAGTGGAGCTTCTGAAGGAAGAGCTTCTGAAGAGGATCCAACTTTTGAAGGCGTAACTTCTGAAGGTAGTAGTTCTGAACGAGGTCCAAAAGTTAACAAAGATGAAGCTTGTGAAGAAAGTCTAAATGAGATACGGTTCCATAATTAGAAGAAGATTTTGAACAAGTCTAAAGGCCACGACGGATCAGATAAATACCAGGGAAAATTGCAAAGTTTGACATACTGCAAGATACTAAAGGGACTCTGAGGTATGAAGTACTATTCCCTTCTAATGTGAAGACCGATGCAGAGCTGATATGCTATTCAAACTCTGATTGGGGTGGAGACAAAGTTGACAGAAGAAGTACTTATGAATATTTCTTCAAATATTCGGGAAGTCTCATTTCTTGGTGTTCCAAAAAGCAATCTGTAGTTGCGTTGTCAACCTGTAAACCTGTCAAGACTGAATACTTTATCCGTTTTAGGGATGAAATTGGTGTTATAGATTTTGGTTAGCTGAATATAAATTAAAGGATGATGTTGAAAGTAATTCATATTCAGAAGTTGTTGTTAGAGTTAGAAGCTTGTGTGATCTTTACTCGGAAGCAATGTTTCTCAAAAGCAGTAGAGCTTCTGCGGTTGTTAGTCAGAAGTAGAAGCTTCTGAGGTTGCATCCCAGAAGTATGTTTAGTTTATGAGGTTCTAGTTGTTTTATTAACTTAACTATTAAGTCAACTTAATCATTAAATTTATCTTTTGTTAGAACCTACGTGACAATTTACTTTGTGTATAAATAAATTAGTAGTAGATGTCATATTTTTATCAATCTTCCTTTAACTTTTATAATTATCATTACATAACAATAAATATATTCTCTTATTCTTCCTATTTTTCATCACCTTATACACTATCCTTCATCAAAACATTACAAAATAAGTTCTTCCCTTTCAACCCAACTTTCTTCATATGCAAAGTCAAGAAATTAAATCTACAACTTATTGTTTAAGGTATCAAAATCCCTAATTACTTGGACGAATTTGATCCATACATAAGATCTACGTAATTTAATATGCAAGTTAAAAAAGAGTTCTAGAAAAAATTAAAACAACAAATATAATCATTTGAATAAACGGTTATAATTAATCATCGATGTCAAGAATGAGTACTTATCTTTAAAGTTATAGAACGTTGTTTATAGAATAATTATCAAAATTATATTTTAAAATAAAAGGCTTATTTCTTTTTTTTACTCAATATTAGTTTTATAGTATATAAAAGTCAGAAAATTTGAACCACAAAAACCTTGACAAACAGAGTCATCCTAAAAAGAACTTTCCATTTATCGAAGAAATTGAAGAATTATTATCGTTAACATTTTTCTTTCTAGAATAGCTAAATTTCTCTGTCTGTCGGAGAAATACTCCTATGTTCTAAGTAAATGTAGTTTAATTTTTTATATATAGATTAGGAATAATAATAAGCAATCGCGACGATATAATAAAAAATAGATTCAATTGTAATTTTGATTTTTTGTTGTTGTTTTGATTCTTTATTTTAAATTTTGGAATTTTATTTTTTTTATTTTATTTTTTAAAAAAATTATTTCTTTTATAAATTTAAAGACAATTTTTAATAACATAAAATTTATATTGATATGTTTAACGTTAATTTTAATTTTTTTTTAATAATTTATTATTGAATTAACACTGATACGTCATCAATATGAACGTTATATCATTAAGAATTACTTTCGAAAAATTAAAATTATCAAAAAACTAAAATTTTAAATTTTAAATTTTAAATTTTAAAATAAAAGAAACAAAATTAAAATAATAATAATAAAGAGCTCAAAATACAATTAATTATCGGTAATTTACTAATTTAGGTTCTTTGACCCTCTAGATTTTCCATGGCATCTCTAATATTTATGTTTTTTATGGACGTGCTATATCACACTAATGATTAAGCCTGCAGTTGAATATCTCCATTTTTTTTAATAAGGGACTAAATTATTTTTTAAATTAACGATTGTGTGAATCAAACTGACATTACTTTGACCCTCTAGATGTTCCATGGCATCTCTACAGTTTATTTTATTTTATTAGTTGTATGAATTGTCGTAAAGGTAATATAATATAAAGGTAAAATATCTATTTAGGTCCCTTAATTATGCTTTTGGATTTAGATTAGTTTTTTAATTTTTTTCGTATTATTTTAGTCTCTTAATTTTCAAAATATTTTATTTTAGTCTTTTTTGTTCAATTAGCGACGATTTTTTTTTGAAATTGATCGTTAAATTCGTCGCTAATTAGATAAAAAAACTAAAATGAAATATTTTGAAAGTTAAGATATTAAAGTGACACGAAAATAAATTAAAGGATTTATCTGAACGCAGAAGTATAGTTAAATGACCAAAATGAATATTTTGCCTAAAAGAAAATTAGTTGAAACTGATACACAAAAATAATAAACTGAGCAAAAATTGAAATAACCTAATTAGCGTTATATTATAAAATAAATTTAACTTAATTTAATTATTACTTAAAATAATATTTGTTTCTATAAAACTAAAAATAGGTGAAGATCAAATGGACGAGTGATGGATCTTGAAATTAATATTTAAATACTCAAGTCAGTGAATGAGTGAGAAAGTGATTGAGTGTATGAATAAATTAATGAATATTAGGAATAACGTGTGGTGTGTCGTCTCCATGGGATCTGGTACTTCAGGCGCGTAGACGTCTGATTTGATTCAATATTGGGATATGTGTTAGAGGTCGAAATCATGATTTCACATGTCCTCTGGTGGGGTGATATCTCACATGTTCCGTGCACTTTTTTCGTGTGACGCATGTTAATGGGCCTTTCGTCGTAGGACTCGCGGGCAGTTTAGAACAATTACCTCCAAGCTTTTATTCATACCTGTATATTAAGAGTTTGCCATGCATGTCTTTACTCTGGCTTCCAACGCCAGAAGGAAGTGGAAGAATTTAGATAGGCTTTAGTATAGGAACAAGCGCATTAAATATATTCCTCGTGATTAGCAACGTTTAGTAGGGAAACCTCGACATGTGATCTTATACTTGGTAGCAAATATGCCTTTTTGTACTAGAGTATTTTGAATGAAGTAAGATCTCGATCGCTTATGGTGTTTTTTTTTTTGCCTCCCAATATCTACTACTATGGGTCGTACCATTTCCTTTGTTGGAGGATATTATAGGAAGCCATGGGGTTACCATTTCCATTTTTCTTTGCTCGTTGATCTTGAGAACTCTTCTTTTGGGTTTAATATTTCTTTCATCTTCGTAAACATCCTTCAGATTCTTATTATTTTAACCCATTTGTGCCACCTCTTCCGATGAATAGCTCAACAAGAAAGTTTTTTAGTTCATCTCTTTCAAGGTAACACCTCAAAGCCTTTCTTTCCTTCTATGTTTGTTTGCTTCATTAGGGTTTCTAGCGAAGGAAAAACGCACCATGATGGTGGGACATTGGATGGCGATATCTACTCTAGAAAGATGTTAAGGTTTATGGCCCTTCTTGTTTTGCATTTGACAAAATACCTTGCCAAAGATGACTTTTGACAAGGATGTGAAACTTAACTTTAAAGCCTTGTGCTTCCACTTATGATCGATTATTTTTATATGTTGGCATGACTTAAATGGATAACCCTCATATAGGAACATGGGATGCGGCAAAAGACAACTTAATTGTACGTGTGTGTAGATGAAGAGACATTGGATATTGTTTCTTCCTTCGACAGTAAAGGTTGTCTAGGTAATGCCTTCAGCGAGATGGTTCCTTCCTTGCACTAGGAGGAGCTTCCTCCAAAGGGAATAAAAGGATATGTAACAAGTATAATGGGTGTGTTGTTCGTCTCCATGAATATGTGTTTTCTTTTATAGGTTTGTGTCTTTCTTTCAATGACTTGAGGTGACTGTTCTAAATAATATGGAAATAATTCATTTGTAACTGCACTCAATGAGTTACGCTTACCTCAAAGTATTCCACTATTGGTTCAAGTATAAGAAGAGTGTGCCGACCTTGATACTCTTTTTCATCTCTTAAATCTCAATGCAGCTTCGCTGACAAGGTTTGATTTCTATTAGGAAAAATAGTAAGATGTTTGAGGTTTACTCCGAGATTGTGAAGAACTTTAAGGATCGGTATTACCTTGTTACACCTCCTTACCGAGGTGGATCACGGTAACATATTCAACATAATGTTTGAGCCACTTTTTGATGTTCAAGTAAATTCTCCAAGTTTTGGCATCAGATTCATTTCTTAGCAAATGTCGAAACTTATGTTTACCACTAAGACGACTTTGAAGGTGTGAGAAACACAAGAAAGGGGGGTGTTGGCTCCAAAATTCGACACCCTTGTTTTTATTAATATCAGCCATTAAAGCTGAAGGATGGTTTCGACCAGCTGGGTCTGTCGAAGTGCCCATCAGAAGATGGCAATGTACTTAGAGAAATTCTTCCAAGGGAGAATTTGGTTGCCTTCGACGTCGAAGGTGTGGCTCGTCGAAGATGCCTCTCGATGAAGGTGTTCGATTGCTCAGAGTGGGACGGTTTGAAATTCAAACGTTTGGAGGGAAAACGGTTACCAGCGGTTACCAAGTGCAACGTGCAAAGATCTGGAGCGTCGAACGCTGAGAACGTGCCAAGTGGAGTCATCTCGAAGCAGTGTAACTGCCCGACGGTTACTTGGGATGTTTAGTATAAATATTAGTAGTTCACGCAGTTTTTTGCGTGTGTTCACAATTATATACAAGTCACTCATATAGATTCGAGTACCCAGCGTGTGAGAAAGAATTGTTGAGAATGTATGTGTGAAACACCACTTTTATTAATCAAAGTCATTTATTTTCCAGAAACTTTACTTGCTTTCCCCTTTACTTTTCCTGTCGAAGCCTTTATTTCAAGCCTTCCTTTATTTTATCAAGTTCTCTTCTTCATGCAATTTACATAAAGCTTCTTTATTGTCCTGTCATTTAATCATTATCAAACTTAGTCAAAACCCCAAAATCAACCATGTCTTAGGATCAATCTGATCGATCCTGCGAGTAACCAAATAAGTAACCTTTTGGAAGATCAGCGGTTGTTTACCAATTCCCACGGTAAACAAATTGGCACACCTGGTGGGACAGTGTGTTGATTTTGAAGTTTAACCTTTTTACACAAAATATCATCTTTTTCGAGACGTATTGCATGTTATTGAGAAGTGGTAGAATATACACTAACAATACCAATACTGCCAGAAGAAGAGAAGCGATGGCGAATCCGCCAAACAATAACGAAATCCCACAAACGAATGTGGGAACAATGGTTATCCCAACCGTAAGTGAAGCGATAACTGCTGGTTCAACACCAGCAGTAACGGTCACAACAACGGGGCCATTACCTCCGTATACTGGCCCCAGAGTGCCTTTGGGAACTCCCCCACCAAGGAGAAATCTAGGCACAAGGCCTTATGTTCCCCCAGGATTTATGACAGGCGGTCATAATCGAGAACCACTCTATGGCATGCCAACTTCTGACTTGGCTAGCCTGACGAACGCTGCGTCCACTTTTTCAGACCCTTTAGTGAGTGCCTCTTCGCCACTCCAAGGTTCTGGAGTAGGTATGGCGAACAGGAATAGGACCCAACTCTTAGGAGGAACGTCCCAAGTAGCACATGGCCTTACAAATGCCTCGACAGCAGTCTTGAGGCAACAAATGGACGAAAGCAACCATGATATGGTTCAAATGTTGGCACAAACTTTAAGTACAGTGTTGAATCCTCTAATACAAAACACCACCCAATCGAATCAGCAGATGACAGCGCAAATGATGCGTTTGGCTGATTTCTTTGGAGTACCCTAACCTATTCGACATCCCCAAAGGGCGCCAATAAGGGGAAACCAAGGTATACTCCTAGAGGAAGAAACCACTATCAACCAAGGCCAGCAGCCTGTCGAAGAAAACCTTTGGGCACGATTGGAACAGCCTGTCAAAGAACCTAGGGTTATAACCCCAGAGGTAAGGTTAGTTAACAGAAACCAAAATGCTGACGAAGTGGTTCAACATATCCAATACCAAAACATGGGTTTGGAAAATAATCTGGCAGGCATGATCGAAAGAATCATGACTCAAAATGGGATGAATATGGGCTTTCGTAGGCCCAACTTCACATCCCCACTGTCAGAATACGTGTTACAAACAGATTTACCTCCTAGATGTAAAGTCCCTAAGTTCACTAAATTCTCTGGGGACACGACAGAATCTACTGTCGAACATGTGGCGAGATACTTAATCGAAGCGGGAGATATTTCAAATAAAGAAAACCTGAGGATTAAGTACTTCCCAAGTTCTTTAACAAAGAACGCATTCACTTGGTTTACAACTCTTCCCCCCAATTCGATCCATCATTGGACCCAGTTGGAGAGATTGTTCCATGAGCAATTCTACATGGGACAAACCAAGATAAGCCTGAAAGAATTGGCCAGTGTAAAGAGACGTTTCACTGAACCTATAGACAAATATCTAAATAGGTTTAGGTTGCTCAAAGCAAGATGTTTTACACAAGTGCCAGAACATGAGTTAGTCGAAATAGCCACAGGCGGCTTAGATTATTCCATTAGGAAGAAGTTAGACACTCAATACCTGAGAGACATGGCCCAACTGGCCGATAGAGTTCGACAGGTAGAACGCCTCAAAGCTGAGAAAGCCAAGGCAACAAAAACTCATAAAAGAGAGAGGATAGCGTATGTTGAGATGGATGACGAAGATCCTGAAACCTTCGACGAACTTATAGCCGTCGAAGAAGGCGAGGTCGATTTAGCGGAACTAAAACAAGGACCACCATATT